>CM057457.1:327950000-330350000 GCA_016271365.2 Neoceratodus forsteri | reverse complement strand
TGACCTACTGCAGGAACCTCTCTCAAAGATCTACTGTTATGGTAAGTTCTTATGTAACTGTACTATCGTATTTTGAGAGGGTTCCTGCAGTAGATCATTACACACATAGGCGCCGGGTTGTATGGGCCCGTGGGGCATCTGCCCCATCAATATTTTTGGATGTGGACTCAGCCCCAGCAATACTTTTCCATGCACACTTTTTTTCATCTTTTTTTTGGGATCTGCATGCCTCCTGTGACCGTCCCAGGCCGTGGCCATCGTCACTTATCCTTGTCCTCAGCGGGCTCCATCCTTATTAGTGGGCTACGGAGGCTTTTTTTCTAAACTTGCACCATTTTGGGCATGTGTTTGTGTAACCCCCCTGCAAATGGGGGTTCCCAAAAGATTTCCAGGAGCTTGCTTGAATGCTCCAAGCCTGAATGGTGTTTGGCGTTTAAGCCATTTATCGGTGAGTGTTTTTAGAACCTCTGGTACTGTCTCTTTAAGAGCTGTCTGCTTGCAGACATAATTAGTTTGTATGGGGGACTGTGTGTTTCTTTGATTGAGTACCACTCGAGCTGCTGCCAATTCACTCCATTTTTGCAGTCACTAGGAGTGCAAAGGGAACCTATCTGAAAGATGTAACTGTTTGCCAGAAACCATTTAGAGTAATAATGAAATTACAGTTTGTCTAACCTGCTTTCTTTGCAGTCAGAACTGTGTCTGCCTAGTTCCCCATTCTGGTTTTGAACTGCTGAACTGGACCAATCAGTGTAGGGTAAGCTAGCTCTAAAATGGTGCCTTGGACGAATCAGAACTTGGACTCATAATCTGAGCCAGCCACAAGAGGATTGTATGGGCAGTGACTCTGGGAGATGTAGTTTAGACTTGGCGCCTTTTGGACCAACAGGGCAGTCTATTGTGAGTGACAGCCAATCCAGTCAAGAACTGGGAGGAACTCAAAGGAACTGCCGGTTTTGTCTGTTGGAGTTTCAGTTGAGCTCTGGCAGTGAAGAAGGAAGGAGCCCTGTGCTTTTTCAGTGTGCAGTTTAGTCGGAAACGTGTGTAAGGCCCAGAGTTCCGGTCTGCAGCTTGTGTAACTGCTTGTTAGGACTGAATCCGTCCTGTGAAGAGAATCAAAGGATATCTGAAGAGTAGAAACCAGGCTCACCCTGTAGAAGACTGGAGAAATTCAGGAATTGCACTCGGGTCTGTCAGGAACTGAATCTGCTGTGTGTTCTCCCAGTATTGTGCAGTAATTGCGATCGGGATAGAGAAGCAGCCTGCCTGGTATAGTACTTTCTGTTTTACCATATAAATGTGTGAAGAGGCTTTGTACCTCAAGTGAATCCTGCTGCCATTAAAGGACTTTTGCCTGTTACTGTTCACCATATAAATGTGTGAGGAGGCTTGGTTAGCTCAAGTGAATCCTGCTGCCATTAAAGGACTTTTGCCTGTTGCAGTTTGCTATATAAATGTGTGAGGAGTCTCGTGGAGCTCAAGAGTAGCCCTGCTGACATTGAAGGACCCTATCTTGTTTGGAGGTCGTGAGTACTAATTCAGGGTCGCTCCCTGTTGAACTGCCACATTGAATCCAAATGGAATCACTGTACTGCTGACTGTTTAAACTAATTTTTCTTTTCTCTGTGGGAAAGGGCCCCTACCAGCTGCCACGGTTTGGACTAGCCACTAGGGCTTGGGTACCCAGGGACAGTAACTGGTAGGGATAGGCCTGTGCACAGAGCCATAAGTAGATGAGTAAAGTGATAAGCTAATTAACCTGATTTCCCCCTGTCCTTGTTATATTCCCCCTAAATAAATCAGAGCTGCTTGTTTCAGCAAAGTTATACTGCCTGAGGTATTTGTCTATGTTAAAGTATTGTACTGTGATTGTTGCACTGTATTTTACAGGAGGTCCCAGTGCCTGAACCAGCCCTGGGGGTAAGTGTATACTGTGAAGGTAATTCTGATATATTGTGGGCCACTAGTTGGGAAGAAAGGGGGGGTTGCAGTGTCCCAGAGGGCTGTGACCAAGTAAGTTTAACTATTGCAAACCCTGACCTCTGGGTGGAGGCACCCGCCATTGGATCCAGGCCCCTCAACCTGTTAGTGGCAAATCAGGCAGGGGTAGTAGCCCCTGGGATAGCGCCATCTAGGGGTTACATTTGTGTGTGACTCTGCTGGGCATGACGGCATAGGTGCAGCGAGCAATCCCCACCCCGAGCAATCACAACCCTCTGCCTCTATCATTGGTGGTCCATGGTGGTGGCATTTTCCATTGGCCCTAATCCCTGTCTGTGCAAGCATGTGCCTACTGAATGAGAGGGATCTCCATTCTGATTGGGCGGCAGTACGGTTTGAATGAAAGCGGGCTTCGAGGTGTGGAGAGATGAGTAAGGGCTGGGGTGTAATCATTCATCGGCACGTAGTGTGAGCGGTCGGAGTGGGTGTCAGTGCAGAGCAGTAGCAGCAGTGACTAGGAGGGCTGAAGGCAGTGCGAGGACTTCCCCAAAGAAGCAGTAGGGCTGAGTTGTCCTGGTCTGTCCATCGAGATTTGAATCAAGGAGGAGGAAGGATGGAGGACTCTTGAGTCGCAGCGGGGGAGCAGCACCCACCGACCGGTGAGATGGACCTGGTCACCAAGGTAAGGACCCAAGGAGAGAGAGAGAGAGAGAGAAAGTCAGTGGCACCAGTGGTTGCAGAGTCGAGGAGAGGCCTGCTGCCTGAGAGACTAGTGAGGCTGTGGCAGAGAGTGTAGAGCAGAGGGCACTCAGGGCGATGGAGCAGGGAGCCATCCAAGCCAGCCTAGTAGGGAAGGTCTTTGAGAGTCCATGTCAGTGAGTGTGTGTGGGCCATGTGGGAGGGAGCAACTAAGAGCAGCGGGTGGTTGGTTGTGTCGGACTCAGAGCACGGTAGGGGGCTCAGGGCAGGGCAGCAGACCAATGACCAGCACCAATCTACCCAGTCCCAGGCTGCAGTACCATACTATACCACCTAGGCCAGAGCAGCAGCAGCTTAAGAGATCAAGAGAGCCATCCAGAAAGTGAAAGCACTAGCCAGGTAAGGTGCCGGTGTCACACTGGGGGTGTGAATGGATCATCATCGGGGACGCATCAGGTGGGGTGAGATGTCTGTGTGGGACTAGAGTGGGAACTGGGATGTCACTGATGTTGTTGCCTGACTAGACTGTATGTGGAAGGGTTAAGGGTACAGTGATATGAGAGGAAGTTGGCAAGTTGCAAGAGTTAAGGTATTATATATGCTGTCTCCAGCCAACAACCACACATATTTTGGTTTTGTTATCTAGCAAATAAACCCAAGTCTCAGATCAGTTTGTTTAGATAGAAATATTTTTTTTATGTTACCTTTTGCAGAATATTCTTGGCCTTTTTCACCGTTATCATCCTGGCCCTATGTGAAGCCTGGTAAAGAAGTTAAATAGAAGTGATTATTCAAGTGGAGGAACAGAATCGAATGCAGGATATGCTTCTGTGTGGCAATAAGCAATCTTGTATGTGGCCCATGATGGAGGCTCCTGTAAGTTATCACACTATAATGATACAGTGTGTAACCAAGGACTCCCAGCAGCTTGTTTCCACTAACTGTCTGAAGTCACAGTGTCCCTAAAACAGCAGTGCATGAATGTGGTGAAAATGTTCACCTATGCTTTTTATTCTGTTTTAGATTTCCCTTCCCTTGATCTACTGACTTGTATGATCTTTCCACAGTTTGACCTCACATTATGAGTACTTTTCGTCACATCTGAAGAGGAGCGCTCCTTTTCTTCTATGGCTCAGACCAGGTTTTCATCAGTATTCTCTGCTGTTTTTGTACACAGTTGTTTAAAATCACTTCTGTTGTGACTAAAACAGAATTATAATGCAGCAGACAGGGCTCCCTGACCTTCTGGAACAATAGGTGTTCAAAAACAGCTGCAAATTCTGATGAAAACCTAGTCTGAGCCATTTTAAAAAGAGCACTCCTTTTATTATTTCAAATGTGAACAAAAGTAGTAAAGCAGACTCAAAATAGAGAAAGAAGAGTGACATACATGTCAAGAGAATATGGGTCAATCTAAAATAGTATTAAAAAAAGTGTAGGTCACAAGTGTCTCCTCATTCATGCCCTGCTGCTTTAAACCAGAACTGATGGCATCCTTACTTCGAAGGTGAACAAAATATTAAAGATGCTGTGTGACAAGCCAGCAATTTATTTATTTATTTGGTTTTTGTTTACCGGGTAAGTACACTAGACAACAATGTTGCCTATATTCAGGCACGACCCGGGAGAGTACAGACAGGGGAGACCTGAAGGCTCAGTTTAAAGGCCTTGTGGGATTTGGAGAGTTTGATGTGGGAGGGACTGGAGTTCTCGAAGCGGGGGGCAGATATGGCAAAGGATCGTTCTCCTTTTTGTGTGAGATATCTGGGAATTTTAAGTTGGGTTTGAGCAGATGCCCTGAGGAGGTATGCTTGGGAGGGCTGAGTTAATAGTTCGGCAAGGTATTTAGGGGACCCTGTTCTGATCAGATATCAATTGTACATCCTGCAGAATAGTGTCTGAGCGAGTCTGGGGAGAGCCAATTTAGTTTTGAGTAGAGCAGGCAATGATGGGTAAGTCTGTGAGCGGAGAGAGCAAATCTGCATATACTGTTATAGCAGGTGCTCCATTTCTGGAGTGCGCCTTTGCTAGCTTTAAGGTAAATCTGAGAGCAATATGTTAGAGCAGGGAGGAGAAATCCTTGTGCAATAGCAAGCCGGCAATACATTAAAGACTGATCTTTGCTCAAGACAGAGGGTAGTCTTGATGAATAGTCTTCTTAATGCAAAAGATAATGATAAGGATAGACAGGGCATGGTGAGAGCTTTTGTGAGACTGTGCTTGCACCTATCCAGTTCCTTTTGTACTAAAGCTGACTTGTGATTTGTGACCGATGCAGTGTAGAAAGGGGTCTACCTTCTGGGGAAGTCGAGGAGAAGACTGCAAGGGGAATCAGCTAGGGATTGGAAGACAATGGGCAATGAAGAAAAAAAGAGAACTTATGCTGTGCTGCTGATCATGAATGGGATGGAAGGAGAGGGGCAGCCTGTAACTAACTGTTATGGTATTCTCGGAGTCTGATCTGAGCAAACAGTACTAAGCTATGTGTCACTAAAGCTTGTTTGCTGTTGTACACTAAATTCATATTTCTGACTCTGTTCTGTCCCACAGAAGCTCCTTCGTTTTTTAATAGCCCATTGATGCAGTAACTATTAATTACTGCAACAGTGGTCTATTAAAAAATGAAGCTTTACTCATGAGGGAGAAAGTGGCTGGGACAGAAATATGAACCTCAACTACCTGATGATGAATTAAATGGAAGGAGAGGGAGAGCCTGTAACTGTCATTGTTATACTCTGATCCAACAAACCTAGAGGATAATGTATGGGCGTACACAACAAGGCTGTGTCTGCATTGAAGGGTTTTTATGGCAGCCGCCAGGAACCTCGAGAGCGAAGTTCAAGTTCACTGGTTGCCATAGAAAACTCGAGATGAAGACACAAGCTTGTGTTTGGATGTCTATATATTATGCTTTATAGTGTGGTGGCATGATCCATGCCTATTTCAGACACTCTACTTTTCAGTGAACTGGGGATTGGGAGGGGCACTTGAGTGTTGGTGGTGGGCTTAAATTACTGAATTAATGTGCTGCAGCTTTTTCTGTGAATTCAAGTTTACAAAAGCTGTGTGGTAACATTCTTGATCGTCGTGCTGGAGTAGTAGTATGAGCAGTCATACACAAGGATATTCTTGTATCGAGAGGTTTCCTTGGTAACAGATGACCTCGAGAGCGCAGCTCAAGAGATGCTCTGTTACCAAGGAAACCTCGAGATACAAGAATATCCTTGTTTGTGTATGACTGCTCATACACAATCTTTTATAGTGTATGGGCAGTCACAGCATAGAAAATCACACAAACCAGCTAGTAAAGACAATGGAGAATAGAAATTTTACAATCTTTAACTTATGCAGTGTGCTGTAGATGTTTCTGCAAGTCCATGTTTAAAAAAAAAAAAAACTTCCAGCTCAACTGGATAGAGGAAACCAACTACGTGGCAGCATTCCAAGTTGTTCTGCTGTAGTAGTGACATCACTACTGCAGCAGAACAACATAATGATGTCACTGCTGCAGCAGAACAAGCATATTCCAGGCATGGAATTCCATGCAAAACAGCATTCCACCATACACTATGGCCCAGATATTCAAAAGGGTTGCGCCATGAGCAATAGGGTTGCGCCTGTGCAAGTCCGGAATTGCACCATTCTGCGATATTCAGCAGGAGGCAGTTGCACCTCCCGAATCATGCTGAGCAACAGCGCAATGCTAATGAAGGCATGCTCAACCGAAGAGTGAGGAACCATGCATAAACTGCACAGCCCAATATTCAGCTGGGCCATGCAGAGTTATGCAGGCGCAACCCCTTACCTGTGCTTGCTCAACTTTAAGCCCAAAAAAAAAGAATCAAGTCGAGGGCCACCTACAGATGAGCTGCTGCATTGCAGGGTGCAACACAGCAGCTGCCACCTGTGGGTGGCATTCCACTTTCCCGGTGCCCACCTGCAGCCCGATCGCAGGCATAATAGTAACCCCACAGTAGCCCGACCGCTGGGCAGTAGCCCCAGCCCTCGATCGCAGGCATAACATATCAGCCTCACTGACCAGCCCATCGGGCACATAGCAGTTGTTCCTCTCTACCTCACTTCAGCTGATCACAAGCATATCGTCAATCTCAGGATTATCTTGTTCGTTCAGCGAATCGGTGGCCTGACCGGTGGCATAGCATCTCCCAAAGTCCATAGCCCTGGTGGACGAGGGCCCCCACCCCACCCACCCACGGAGCTCCAGAATGGCGCAGTTTGAATATCTGACTGTTTCTAGACGGGTATGGCTGCATGCCCATTGGCTCATGCTCTGGACCAATGGGCGGCAGCCTCACCGAGCTGTCAGTCGGCAGGCAGCAGGGCGGCAGGTGGGTGGGTGCTGCCGCCGCCGGCTGGACGGGGAGTGGGTGGTGGGGGCTCGTGGGTGGGGTGTGGGCCACCAGATCACCAGGGCTATTGGACTTTGGGGGGTGGGTTAGACCTTGCCCGCGATCAGGCTTCGGGTCCACTGGACCACCAGGGATATTGGTCTTTGGGGTTGTCGTTATACCCGCAATCAGGGCTAGTCAGGGGTGGGGGAATGATTCTACTGTATGCCCATGGCTAGTCAGGGGTGGAGGGTACCTTATGTTGCGCCCATGATCAGGCTGCTGGGGACTACCCACTGCCCATGATCGGGCTACCGGGGTTACATACACCCGATGGGTGCTGTGGGAATGAACATTATGTTATGCCCGTGATCAGGCTGCTGCGGGGGAATGTTATGTTATGCCCACGATCGGGCTGCTGGGGGAATGAATATTATGTTATGCCGCGATCGGGCTGCTGTGGGGTGAGGGGTACATTATGTTATGCCCGTAATCGGGCTGCTGGGGACTACTCTGCTGCCTGCGATCGGGCTACTGGGGTTACATTACGCCTGATTGGGCTGCTGGGGGAACTGATCTGCTGTGATCAGGCTGCAGGGGCGCCAGTCCACGATGGCTGCTGCCTGGCAGGGCGCCAGGCGCAAGTCGTCGGGGATTGGCGCACCTGCATGTTAATGGCATGCAAATGGGGCTGTAATTAGATGCAAATGGCCCCCTGTGCACCTTGCATAAATTATGGCCCCATTTGCATGTCACCTTTGAATATCGCAGGTTTGCACATGACGAATGGAACTTGCGCCACCGCATCTGAATGCTCCACCTGACCACTGGCGTGGCGCAAGTTCCACTGCGCCACAGTGGCTGTGGTTAGGGCTTATTCAAGAGGTTGCTCAATAGCACAACTCCATTGAATATCTCCTGGCCACCCCAGCGCAACTTTTTGAGCAGCGCAAGGGCTTGCGCCACAGAATGGCGCAGTTTGAATATCTGGCCCTGTATGTATGTATATATATATATATATATACATACAAACAATAATTGCTGGGTCTCCCCTTTTTGGCCACAGCAATTATATAAAATAACAGTTTCAGTGCAGTCGCGCTCCAGTTCGGTTTTCGTCCAGTTCTTACATTTAGATTTTTGGAGGTTTCACATTTTTTTTTTTTTAATAATTAAAACTTGTATCCTGTAGAAAATAACTGTTTTTTTTAAATGTGACTTACCGCTGTGCCGTGATTCTTTGGCGGCCAGGTTGTGGTCGAGCCGACAGTGGCAAGCCACAAAGGGAAACACTACAGCGGACACATGCACAGAGGTAGGAGAACCGTGCATGTGTTTGCCGTTATAAACACTCCTTTATAATGGCAAATTATGCCATGGTCTCCCTACGGCAAAAAGGGGAGACCCGTTAGTTATATAGACAATAATGTATACCCAGCTATCGGTAACAAGCTGGTTAGTTCATCGAGAGGTTGCCATGGTGACCATTTGAACCTCGAGAGCGTAACTCGAGAGGTTCGGTCTCCATTGGTGACCTCGAGATGAAGTAACCCAGCTTGTTACGGATAGCTGGGTATACATTATTTTTTATTGTGTAGGATGGAATGCTGTTACAAAGTGCAACTTACTTTGTTTTATTTCTCCACTTTGCTGCTCGTTTCGCTGTTGTTTTTACCGCCGCATCCTGGTCTTACAACACACATGTGCTAGCGCGTTCGATGTTGTTATGCTATAGTAGCTACATAGCTAGTGCAGCTTAACAGCTGCGATGACGTAGCTACTACAGCATAACAACATTTCAAAAGTGATGGATTTTTAACAATAACAGCATTCTACCATACACTTTATAATGATGTCACTACTGCAGCACAACCAGCATATTCCAGGCAAGGAAGTTCAAGCATAAAATCATTCCACCACACACTGTAGTAAGCTATAGGTGACTAAAGCTTCTTTGCTACTGCTGCAGTACACTGAAAGTTCATATTTCTGTTCAGCCCCATATTGGTGAAGCTTCCATAATAGCCCATTGATGAAGTTAATTAGTAAGTACTGTTTCAGTGGGGTTATTAAAAAAATAAATAAATAAATAAATGAGCCTCTCATCCATGTGGGACAGAAATACGAGCTGAGTGTATTGCAGAAAGAAGGAGCTTTAGAAGTGCATTTTGTAAATTAGTAGAACCAGATGTGGACAATTTACAGTACTGAACTTCCAAGTTGTTTTCCCCTTCATGCATTTTAAGTGGGCCTCTGTCTGCTTGCCAAATTTAATTCAGCTACAGAGAATACAGTGTAGTTTTGTCACATGTTTCCTGTGCTGTGCAGTACTGTATCTGTGCTAGGCTACTTTCGTTGCTTGCTGGCTGTTGAATTGGGTGTTGTTGGTTTGAGTTGGGGGCTTTTCTTCCACCGAGGGGGAGTGGGTGTGTGTGTGGGAAATCTCCCAACTCAACATAATAAAAAAAATCAGCTGACAGCCTGATGCCATACAGCGTGCAGTGCTGTAAGAGGCCAAAGTACTATAACTTCAGTGCTACGTAAGAACAGCGGTCCAGGGTGGGTTGATAGCACAAGCTTCTAAATAAAGTAGTACTGTATTTGGGGATTGGGGTGCAGTGCAGTACTAAGTACGATTACAGGCCAGCACAGCACATGATGTGAACAGAGTTGTAACAGACCCTTTGTTTGGAGGGGGAGACAGTAACCACCACCAAGGGACAGGTGGGGGTGTGCAGAAATAAAGGCATATATAAGGCACAAGAGGGATGTTCAAGAATGAGGGGTTATGATATGAGGCTAGAGGGTAACATGAGGAAGTAGGTCTTCTTAGAAAGCCAGAAAGCACTGTGGATGCACAGAACAGCCTCTCAGCACAGATGGGGAACAGAAACGGCAGGGAAATTTAAGAATGCCTGGTAGGGGCACAAGCTCAGGGAAGGGAAACCTAGCAGTAGGAATGAGAGGGTAAAAGCCAGAGATGAAGTAGGACCCCTGACCCCCTCCGGTGGTGGGAGGTTGACCTCTGACACCTGGACCAGAGGGTGGGACTTTGATCCCTGGGCCAGGGGGCGGGGCTTTGACCCGACCTGTGGGCCCCATCAAAAATTTTACAAACTCGGCTCCTATGAGGGTAGCATTTTACATAGAAACAAGCATTTGGCAATGTCAAATGTTGCTTGCTTGTATGTGCTGTTTAGGTATTTGGAAGTCATTGGAGTGCAAATATTGAAAATTCGTGAACTTACGAGTGTGCGTAGGAACTGCGCAATGCACGCTCGTAAAACAGTCATTTTTAGGAATTTTTCCACCAAATTTTCAACATAGCCATTTTAAGATCTCTGCTCATGAACAGTGTCACTGTGATTTTCTTAATGTGTCCCATACATTGATTTTTCACACCGACTGCGCCATTGAGCGCAACATGTGTGGAAACACGTTTTGGGCAGGATGTGAAAAATGACAGCTGTACTGCTCATAAGGAGGTGTGGTAAAATAGCAATGTTGAAAATCTGGAGTGAAAATATTGAAAATTCGCGAACTTAAGAGCATGTGTAGGAACTGCACAACGCACGCTCGTAAAACAGTAATTTTTAAGAATCTTTTCACCAAATTTTCAACATAGGCTTTTTGACAGCCCACCTTATGAACACTGGCACTGTTGATTTGTTAGTTGGACCCGAAAGGTGATTTCGCGCAGTGACTGCGAAATCACCCTTCGGGCCCGATTAACGCCATGACAGTGCAAGAACTCAGGAGGAGGGGTCCCAAAAACCCCATGTTGAAAATTTGGGCCTAAAATTCCCAAAAATGCCTGAGATATGCAACAAAGTTGAAAAACCCCAATTTATTCCATTATACAGCTTACCGACATTTCCTCAGTTGGCGGTCGGCTTTGAAGAGTGCAGACGTGTTCCCGGTCCACCGATGATCATCGCGCCGAGCTCCGGAGGTAAGTATGGGGTGAGAGGGGGTGTGGGGAGGCAGGGTGCGCAGTGGGTGGGTGCGGGTTTTGGGGGGAGCAGAGAGACGGTGAGGGAACGTTTTCTTGGTTACAGGTTTTTTTTTTTTTTATAAATTCAGATGACACGGGACGTTTGCCATGCTGGGGTGGGCTCCCAGCGTGGCAGGAAAGGCTGTTTGGGGGGGGGCTGGAGCTGACTGGGGATTGAGCACCTCCGTCGGCTATAACAATATTTGCCACGCTGGGTGGGCTCCCAGTGTGCACCTGGAAAGGTTTTTTGGGGGGCGGTAGTCGTGGAGCCAGCGGGGATTGGGCACCCCGTCGGCTATAACATTTTTTGCCACGCTGGTGTGGGCTCCCAGCATGGCACCTGGACAGCTTTTGTGGGGGGGGGCGTGGAGCTGACGAGGGATTGGGCTCCCCCGTCGGCCATACAGTGTGTGCATGGAGGGGAGGGAGCGCATCAGCACGCAATATGCCCGCTTGCATGTGTGGGGGGGGAGAGAGCTCTGCTCACTGAAGCAGAGCTCTCCCTTTCAACTGTATGCCACTGCATTTTCCTGCTGTCATAGACAGCTGCAGCAGTCATTGGAGAACTGCGGCCACGCCCGCAAACTCACTGACTGAATTGGAGGATGGGGTGCCACACCCCGGAAAACTCGGTTGATGGCACTATGTTTCTTGAACATGTGTGCAAGCAACATAAAAATGCTCAAGGACAAGAGGTCATGCCATGAAGCTGGATGTGGGTAGACTCAGAGGGGATGTGAGGAAATACTTCTTCATGGAAAGGGTGGTGGATGCCTGGAACAACCTCCCAGTGGAGGTGGTGGGTGCTGAAATGGCAACTGATGATGATGATAAGGTTTTTATTTTTATCCAGGAACAAAATTTAGGGAAAAAAATCCCTGTTTACAAATAATGCCCTGTACATAAACATTTAACATCAACAAGTACAAAGAGGTCCTTATCTGCCAACAACTTCTGAGTTTCTAGGTTACGTTTCTATGTTTTGTTCCTGGACTGGGGCAGGTAGCCTGGAGGAGTCCAATTGGGGATTTGGTTTACAGTATACAGTATTTCCCCACAATAAGACATCTGAGATGAAATGTTTCAGTTTCTGTACAGTCCCATTTCATCCCATTTTTATAGCGAAATGGAGCAAAAGTACTTTGCAGTTACGTAAGTTACATGAGTTAAAAGAAAAAATTACTCACCTTAGTAATTGTGTTTCTTCTAATGGAATCTTGCTGTATTCTGACATATGCAGTTAGCCCCAGCACTTGAACTGCTCCAGAGAGGAAAGAGTTAACTCTATACCAGAGCATAGAATGTTGTGCTTGAGCTCGGTTCAAACCTCTGTCTGCTGCACTTCAAAGTGTAACCGTCAGATTCTTACAAGCTATTACTAACTAACTACACCTCCTAGGTGGAAATTGTAAATTAACTAGCCAAACGGCAACCAATTTTTTGGGGTCCCAAAAGACTCGCATCAAGAACCACAAAACAATAATCAGGTAGTGAACAACATAACTACAAAAAACAACATAAACAGAACCCACTCCCCCTTTCTAGAAGGGGGAGTGCCAAGAACACACCTGAGGTGCAACACTGTACCTGCCAGCCCACTTCCCAAAAAAACAGGTTCTAAGAGGGGAGGCAGGGAGGGAGGGAGGTTAGAATACAGCAAGGCTCCATTAGAAGAAACACAATTACTAAGGTGAGTAATGTTTTCTTCAAACAACATGAAGTTTTGCTGTTTTCTGATATATGCGGACTACCAAGCAGTACCCCCAAGGAGGAGGGTATCGAACCTATTTTGGGAATAAGCTCTGCAGTACTGCTGTGCCAAACCTAGCATCACTCCTAGCCTGGATATCCAGAGAGTAATGCTTGGTGAATGTATGGACTGTTTTCCAGGTGGCTGCTTTGCATATTTCTAGTAAGGGTATATCTCTGGCAGCAGCCAGAGAAGCAGCTGTACCTCTAGTCGAATGAGCCCTCAGGCCTGAGGGGGGTATTTGGCCTAGGTTTTCATAGCAGAATTGTATACAAGAGAAAATCCACCTGGCAACAGTTCTCTTAGTAGCAGGTTTACCCTTTCCCACTTCATCATAAGTGAGAAACAACTGAGGACAGTCAGACCTAAGTGCCTTAGTGCACTCAATGTAGTAGCTAAGTGCCCTCTTAACATCCAAACTGTGTAATCTTCCTCTCCTGAAGAAGAATGATCAGTGAAGAACACAGGAAGAGACATGGACTGGTTCAGATGAAAATCTGAAACCACTTTGGGTAAGAACCTCCTGTTGGTTCTAAGGACCACCTTATCTCTATGGAATGAGACAAAATCAGGCTCCACTGACAGAGCTTGTAATTCACTGATATGCCTGGCAGAAGCGATAGCTACCAGAAGCACAGTTTTTCAAGTCAAGTACTTAAGCTCTGCTGAGGCCAAAGGCTCAAAAGCAGGTTGCATAAGCTGAGCAATGCAAACATTAAGGTCCCAAGCAGGAGTAGGATCCTTAAAGGGAGGGTTGGTATGGAGCAAACCTTTAAAGAACTTACAGAAAACAGGATGAGATGCCAGGGAGGAGGCCTTTCCCACTGACAGAAATGCAGAGACAGCTGCCAAGTGTACTTTCAGAGTGGCTGGCCTGAGGCCTAAGCCATTAAGATGAACCATATAATCCAGAACTGTAGCCAAATCAGCAATATCTGGAGAAACATCCCTATTGGAACACCAAATGCTGAATCTTTTCCATTTGGAATTATACGTTTTTCTGGTGGCAGGTTTTCAAGTGGCTTTGAGAATATCCAGAACCCCCTGAGACAGATGCAGACTTGCATATTCTAACTCCTCAAGAGCCACACCTTGAGGTTGAGAGACCGAAGGTTGGGATACCATATCCTCCCCTGAGAGGAGGTTAACAGATTGTGTTTCTTGGGAAGAGATAGGGAAAGATGGACTGCTAGGGACAGCAATAGAGGTTACCAAGGCTACTTGGCCCAGTCTGGTGCAATCAGGATCACTTTGCATGATTGGGACCTTATCTTGACCAGAACCTTGAACAACAGAGGAAAGGGGGAAGGCATACAGAAATGTCCCTTCCCAATCCAGAATTAGAGCATCCAGGGGGACTGTGCCCATAACTGGGAGTCTGCAACAGAAGAGACGAAGTTGGTGATTGTCTGGGGCTGCAAAGAGATCTATCTCTGGAGTGCCCTATCTTGAGAAAATTACCTTCAACACTAGGGGATCCAGGGACCATTCGTGATGGCCCTGAGATATCCTGCTCAGAGCACCTGCTAGCACATTGTCGTTCCCTGAAAGGTAGACTGCTACCAGAGATGTCTGCAGGGAATAAGCCAGAGACCATAATTTCATGGCTTCTGTGCACAAGGCCATAGACTGAGTGCCTCCCTGCTTGTTGATGTGTCACATGGTGGTGGTGTTGTCTGTCCTGACCTGAACCACCTTGTTCTACACTGAGTCCGAGAAAGCTTGAAGAGCCAGGTACACTGCCTTGAGCTCCAGAAGGTTGATATGAAGTAGAGACTCCTGAGGGGACCACACTTCCTGTGCTGTGAGGGCTCCCAAGTGAGCTCCCATCCCACGAGAGAAGCATCTGTGGTTAATACCACAGAATGAGTCCAGGTGATGAAAGAGACCCCTTGTCTGAGGTTGTCCTGATCCAACCACCATTGGAGAGCCTGGATCAGAGTCTGAGTCACTGGAATCAGTTTGGTTAGAGGATCTTTTTTCTGAGACCAAAATGACCTCAGATGGAAATGAATGTCCCTCGTCTGAAATCTGGCTCCCTGTACTACTGTAGTGGAAACTGCCATGCGGCCCAGAAGCTGAAGAAAATGCCTTGCTGGTCAAGACACCAGAAGGCGGAAAGAAGAAGCTAGGTCTGTAAGGGCCTTTACCCTTGCCAGAGGAAGAAAAGCTTTTGCTTGTACAGTGTCCAGTTCTATCCCTATGAAGGTCAGGAGTTGCACTGGTTCGAGAACTGACTTTGGAAGATTGAGGAGGAATCTCAGAGAAGTGTGCAATTGTTGTGTCACTTGCAGGTTTGACTTGACTTGGTCTGAAGACTGCCCCCACAATGAGCCAGTCATCCAGGTATGGAAAAATTGAAATGCTTTGTCTCCTTAGAAAGGCCACTACTACTGCTAGGCATTTTATGAACACCCTTGGTGCTGATGTTAGTCTGAAGGGCATTGCTCTGAACTGATAATGGCCTGAAGGCAGTTCGAACCTGAGGTACTTTCTGTGGGAGCCCCTGATGGGAATGTGAAAGTAGGCATCCTTGAGGTCAGGGGAGGCTAACCAATCCCCTGGCCTCAGAGAGGGAAGAATTACTCCCAGAGTCACCATTCTAAAATTTGGCTTGACTAGGTGCTTGTTTAAGTATCTTAGGTCTAGGATGAGCCACCACTCCCCTGTCTTTTTTGGGGTAAGGAAGTATCTGGAGTACAGACCCTTGCCCCCATGTGGAGTAGGAACTCTCTCTCTATGGCTCTGAGAGCCGGCAGAGAGGAAACCTCTGCCTCTAGGGCAGTGGTTTCGGAGATGTTTGCAGGTAGAAAAGACCTGACCCTCGGCTTTGAAAATTTTCTGAAGCTGAGAGCCAGTCCCTGGCTTACTATCTCCAGGACCCACTTGTCTGAGGTAACAGACTTCCAGGCCTGGAAGTAGTAAGCCAGCCTGCCTCCTACTGGAAAAGGGGAGTCGACCCGGGCTGACACATCAGGGTGTCTGCTTGGCAGGAGCCTTGGACTGGGAGGAGGATGCAACCCTGCTCACCCCCCTGCTGCCTCTCCCTCTGAAGAATCCCCTTTGAGGAAAAATAGAGGAGGCCTGTGCCTGGTAGAAAGACCTGTGAAAAGGCCTGCCCCTGCCCCTAGACTGCTGCTTTTGAGGAGTTGCCTGCCTTTCCTTGACCTGTGCACTCCTGTAGGTGGTCCTGTATTCGTCCATCTTTTTCATGTAATTCTCTGCCTGCTCCCCAAACAAAGAATTACCCACCATAGGGAAATCCATGGCCTTAGCCTGGGTGTCCTGTAAGAGGCTAGTACATCTAAGCCAAACAAATCTCTGAAGAGACACACATGTAGCCATGACTCGTGATGAAACATCATTAGAGTCCACAGCAGCATGAAATTGGATCTTGGATGCCTCAATCCCATCAGCAGCCACCTCCTCCAGCTCTTTGGCTAGCTGGGGGAAAGCCTGTTTAGCCAGTTCCAGAACAGTATCCCATCTGGACTTCTGGTATCTGGCTGTGTAGGCCATATAGTTTGCCTGCCTGAGTCCCAAGGAGGATGCCAAGTATTGTTTTATGGCCATAGCATCCACCTTCCTAGAGTCTTTATCTGGGGGGTGTGAAGCCACAAGGTATGTTAGCCTTGTCACAGGCTGCAGCCTGCACGACCCCAACATGGCTGCATTGTTGGAACAAGTACTCCGTACTTGAGCCTGACAGCATATTTCTCATGTCCATTCTTTTGTCCACGGGAGGTAATGAGATTGGTGTCTGGAGAATTTTTTGTGTCTGTTTCCCAAAAGATTTATGGAGGGGAATAGACAGCCTCTTGGACTCTGGGATGTCCATTATCTCTACATAGTCAGGCTCCTCCTGTTCCTCAACAGCTTCAACCAGAGGGAGCTGGAGGGTCTCTGCCACTTTTTTGTAGAACAAATAGTGGGAAGGGGACTCAGAAAGCCTAGGAGGGGAAATATTGGAAGGTCTGTCTGGGGAAATGTCCGGTTCAATGGGTTCATCCAGACCTTCCACACCATCATCACCATAATCATCGTCATCATAACCTTCCTCCCCCTCCAAATTTGGTTCATAATATTCATCCAGACAATATTCCGGAACCAGAGGAACCGACTGAACCGAACGCCTAATGAGAGGTGCCAGTTCGGATGAACCAGTCGGAGCGATTCCACAATACTTATCGCTCTGGCTATCTCCTCAGTGGTTAGACGTTGCGGTTCTGGATCCGAACAGGCCGATTTTCTCTTTTTCTTAGACGGAACCGACCTCTCAGGATCGTCTCTCTTTTTGCCCGAGGAAGTATCGCCCAGGTCAGTGGGCACTCCCTCAGGTTCGGTCGGAACCGAACCAGGCTGGCCATCTGGATCAGCGGACTTTTCTGCCTCTTTTTCCCTAAGCCTACCCAATCTCTTATCCTGGGTGGCCTTCAGGAAATTTTTACAAATTTGGCAGTCTGAATCGAGGTGGTCACACCCCAGACAGTAAACACAGATGGTGTGAGGGTCTGCCTTGGCAAAGGCATCCCCACACTCACTACAATGTTGAAACCCAGTGGGCCCGGTTTTGCTCTTGGGTTTCTCAAACGTAGCCATCTTAACACTTGCCCTTTAGCAGCTTTAAAGCCAGGTAAGACACCCCTATCAATTACCAACCGTGTTACAGGCTGTGGAAAAAAATATCTAAAAATACAGTTTTTTGAAACACTAAGAAATCAAAGAACAAAATCAAACAGTACAATCGGTTCCGAACCGGACCGATTGACCAACTTTACAATTTCCACACAAAATACAGAAAGTAAACAGTAACAAAACTAAAGTCCACTACCCACAACACTTACTGTACCGCAGACAGGGATCTGAACCCAAAAAAATAAGGCAAAATATGGTTTAAAAAACAACATTTTACTGAGACTGACCCAACAAGTGAAAGAGAAATCTCTGGAGCGACTGTTCAGTGAGGCGGAGTAAAGAATCTGACGGTTACACTTTGAAGTGCAGCAGACAGAGGTCTGAACTGAGTTCGAGCACAATGTTCTATGCTCTGGCATAGAGTTAACTCTTTCCTCTCCGGAGCAGCTCAAGTGCTGGGGCTAACTACATATTTATTTATTTATTTATTAAAGAGATTTACCAGATAAGCATACTGAATGGGAATCCACTCGTTTCCAGATGTGACCTGGAGTTACATTACATTAAAATTCTAAATTACAATAGGTACATAGGCAATGTTGCCATGAAACAGGTACATAATGATACATACATCAGGTACAACAGGCACAGAAAGGGTGAGACAAACAGGTCCAGAGATGTTACAGGCAGGACTTATGCATTCGTTGTTTAGTTACAAAGGTAACGCCGAGTGCATAATACAACATTGGGGTCTGTAACCATAGACATTTCTTACAGTGACCATGGAGAAAGAGGACAAAAGAGACAGGGACAGCACAAGAATAATACAGTTGTTTGCATAAGTGCCCCGTTAAGTCACATTTTGACCCTTCAATTAAACAGATCTGGCCTGCAGGTTACAGTTAAAAATGTCAGAGAAGTGGGCCTGAAGAAGAGTGTTCAAGGTCCTAGGGGTGGTGGACTGCCTGATTTCTGCTGGGAGGTTATTCCAGAGTGTGGGCAGCCTGTATTTGAAAGCCGATTGGCCCTTTGAGGTGCGCATGAAAGGGATTTGTAGTAGTATAGAGTCAGAGCCCCACAAAGAGTAGGGTGGGGAGGGTTGGGTTGATAGAGTGGATCTGAGATAAGAGGGAAGGGAGTTTGACCAGTGCTTAGCTACGAGATTAGCGCAGTGGAGCTGTTGCCTGGAGTGCAGCGAAGGGAGACCTAGGGCGGTATATAGGTGACAGTGGTGGGTGGTAGGGGGGCATTCTAGGATAAGGCGACAGAAGGAATGAAAAAGGGAGTCCAGCTTGGCTAGGGTAGATGGAGCGGCTGCACCGTAGACCACGTCACCATCGTCGAAGATTGGGAGAATCATTTTGTACACTAGCTCTCTCCTGACTGGGGTGGTTAGGCACCCTTTGTTGCGGTAAAGAGCTCCTAGTTTCGGGTTCAGTTTTTTCTGGAGGGAGTCTATGTGGACAGAGAAGTCCAAGTGACGATCCAGCCATACCCCCAGATACCTAAAGGAGGTGCAGAATTCCAGGGTGGTTCCGTCCAGCATTTGAAAAGTGGTGGAGCTGCTAGCCGGGAGATTCTGGGCTGTGTGCCGAAAGTTATGGATACGGTTTTCTTAGCATTGAGAACAAGTTGGTTGGAGCTAAGCCAAGTTTGGACAGCATTAAAATCCTGCTGTAGGGTCGAGTTTAGAGCCTCTTTTGAGGGTCCGGAGGCATGCAGAACAGTATTGTCTGTGTACTTTTGAATTGCTGAGTTTGGGCAGGATAGTGGGAGGTCATTTAGAAATATTGAAAAGAGAAGGGGGCCCAGGATGGAGCCCTGGGGGACCCCCATGGTGACTGGGAGTGAGGGAGATACTTGGGTGCCAATTTTGACTGATTGTTTCCACTCAGAGAGGTAATCTTGGAACCAGCTGGTGGCTAGATCGGATAGGCCAGCATCTTGCAGTTTTGCGATGATCTTAGGGTGGGAAATGGTATCGAATGCCTTGGCCAGGTCAATGAATATGGCCGAGGTGAGGAACCCTTTATCCATGCCTGAGGCAATATCATTGGTGAGTCTAAGGAGCGCAGTAATGGTGGAGTGTGATTTCCGAAAGCCTGACTGGAAGGGGGTGAAAAAGGAGGTGGTGTCAAGGAATTGTGTGAGTTGAGATAGGGCTAGTTTTTCCTGCAGCTTGACCAGGGTAGGGGGGAGGAGGGAGGTAGGGTGGTAGTTCCTGGGCTCTGCTAGGTTGCCCCCCTTTGGCAATAGGATGACTATTGCCTCCTTCCAGACTGTTGGAATTTGTGCTGAGGAGAAGGAGCAGTTTAGGAGATCAGTGAGGGGAGCTGAAATGGCAGGGGCAGATAGGTACAAGAGTTTAGCGTCCAGGCCGAGTGGGCATTTTCCCTTATTGGGGGTCAAGGGAGTTTAGGACGGGTAGGACTTCAGCCGGGGAGACCTGTTTGAAGAAGAATTTGGTGGTTGGGGGGGAGTGAAGGCAGTGCGCGTGGGGTTCGGGTTCAGGTGAGAGGATTGATGTTTTAAGCAGTAGAGATTTAGCACAGTTGGTAAAAAAGTGATTGAAAGTAGAGGCAACTGCACTTGGTTCGGATACGTTTCTGCCCTGAATGGTAAGGGTAGGGGTAGGTGGCTGTATAGGGGGAGTGAGCAGGGTTTTAATAGATTTCCAGAAGTTGGATGGGTGGTTAAGATTGGAAGAGAGGGCCTCTTGGAAGAAATACTTTTTAGCCTGCCTTATGGCTTTGGTGCAGTTGTTACGGAGGGTGCGGTACTGTTGCCATGAATAAGTGGAGCCTGTTTTCCTATGTTTTTTCCAGGCCTGGTCCCTGGCATGACATCTGGAGATAATGTCGGCAGAGACCCAGGGGAGATGGGTTTCCCTTACCCGTTTGCTTCTCATGGGGCCGTGATAGTCCCATACCACTAGAAATTGATGTCTGAGCATGTCAAACGCATGATCTGTGGTAGGTGCCAGCTTGATGAATGACCAGACGGCAGAGGCGAGGTCATTTAGCAGGGTGGAGAGGCAGGGGGACTTGTACGACCACAAGCTAATTGACCTAGGTGGGAGGCTATTAGTGGGTCTCTGCACCTTTCTGATTACATATATCGGGTGGTGGTCGCTCACTGAATCTGGTAGTAGGCCAGCTTTAGTGACCCTGTGTGGGTGGGTTGTGAGAGCCCAGTCCAGAAGGGAGTGGTTTTGGGATCTGGTGTTGAAGCAGGTGGGTTCCTCAATCTGTTGTGAGAGGTTAAGGGCTTTGATCCTGCTGCTGAGTTTTGAGCAGCCTTTGTCCAGCCAGTTGTAATTAAAATCCCTGAGGATGTAGAGCTCTCCAGCAGTGGCCAGGTTTTTAAAAGTGGCCAGGAGGTCTATGATGGTATTAGCTGGGGTTGCGGGGGCACAGTATAACCCTACCACATACACGGGGGCGGTATGCGGTAGGACAAGTTTGATCATCCTGGCTTCGATATGTGGGGAAGGGCCTGGGAGCTGGACTGGGGTGAATTGTAGCACTTTGGATATAAACATGGCAATACCCCCACTTTTCTTTTTGTCTAGTCTGTCATGCCGTAAGACTGTGTAGCTGGGCATGGCAGTCATTGTGCTGCGGTTTTAGCCATGTCAGAATACAGCAAGATTTCAAGTTGTTTGAATTAACTGAACCAAGTCTCCTAGTTCCCAGTCCAGTGATTTGGCCACTGGGTAATGGTGCTTTCTACCACCACAGCTGATTAGGAAAACCATTTCTTCACCTACTCCAAAACATCAGGAGATTTTTAAAATATCTGTAAAGCATGTGCAGCACTTTATAATAATTTACAAGTACATATAATGATATGGGACACATGTTCCTCAGAGCTGCTTTAAGAGGTGCAAGGTGCTAAGCAAAACCATAGAACAGGATACAAGTGCAAACTGTTCTTAAGTTGGTGATTAAAAATAGTAAAGAAAAGCGTTAAATTCAAGTATCACAGGAAGTGCAAATAATTCCATTTTAAACTGCAGTTCAGTAGTACTAGGAACATTGCTTGCTAGTGACACCAATTGCTGTATAATAGTTGTAACTGTAGCCCAGGCACCATGCCAGTGGGCTACTACCCCTGCCTGTTGGCCCTCTAACAGGTTAAGGGGCCTGGGTCCTGTTATGGTGGTGATCAGGGGCTCTATCCCAAAGATAATAAAAATAGCATGGTGCCTCCACCCAGAGAGAATTAGAAGTGGGTCAGGTGACTGGCTGGCACAGCCCCCTGGGATGCTGCACCTACCCACCTCCTCTACCTACCGCCCTACACACTGGATGCCCACCAAGTCAGCAACACCATAAACCATGAACAGTAATGACATGACAGATTCAAAGAATCCTGGAACACACAATTTCAAACAGTATATCACAGCTTTACTGGGGGTAAGGGCTAGGGGAGGGATACCGGGATAAATGATAGCTGTGAAGAGAAATATGGTTAGTGAGAACAAAGAACAATAACCCTCTGGGCCTGTAGGCCAAGCCGGCCCCCCCCAAAGGCCCACCCCCACTGGTACCAGTGTCTACCATGATAGTCCTTAGGGGTACCCACCAGGTGGAGACCTGGTTGTTGCCGTGGGTTGGCTGGCTGTCGGGGCCCTGATAAAGGGCAAGAATTATTTGAGGAAACAGTGAAATCCTTTTTACACTCCCCTGCTTGAATTCCAGGAGCTAGGTCCCGCATACTCATGGTTTTGCAGGACTCAAACACACTTGAGATAATTACCTCCAGGTGTCCTGGATCGAGTAGCTCCAAGCAGCAATGGGCAGATGGAATCTTGCTCGAGAATCTTACAACTTGTCTCCTTGATTGACGGTCTGGCCGCTTGGCACCTTCAGCCGCTTCTGGCCCATTGCAGAGCTCTGTGGCAGGACCACACCAGCCCCAGAAGGCCCAGACCCTTGAGTGGCTCCATAGCCCAGCTCCCCACAAGAGTCATAGGTGCCCTAGCACTCCAGCAAGCGTCGGTGACCTCCAGAGACAGTGGGTCCCTCTTGGAAGGGGTTAAATAGTTCCCTCCCTGGCTCTGGGTGAGGACTCCCAATCAATAGGAGCCCTCCACAGTCCCTGCACTGAGGTGGTAACTAGGCAGTGCTTCCAAGTAAACAGCAGGGTGTGCCAACGGGTGCTAGCCCTCCGATCTGCATTCAGACTATAGCAATCCACAGGGGAAATTCAGAACTGGGCTAACCCCTGTTCACTCCAGTGCTTGCAGCTCTAACTGTTCACAAAAGATTCCATTCAGCTTCTGATGGGACACAGCTCTCAGCCACTCAGCTCAGTCCACACAGCAAAGTCACAGAACTGGGCTAGCACCCTGCACCAGAGATGCTTTGCCTCTTCAGAATGTTAAACAGAGTCCCAAACTGTAAAACAAGTCCTCTGTAGCAAGGGTTCAACTTCCAAAGGAAAACCACATAGTCAATCCACTAGTGCAGTGTCCCTGCAGCAGCTACTTTTTCTTTCAAGGCAACACAGCTCACAGTACCTGGAGAGGTTCAATATCAGTCTAGTTCCTCACTCTCTCTTTTGCTCTGGAACTCCTTTCCTGTAGTGGCAATCTCCAGCCGAGACCTGAGCAAGGTCTCTGAAAGCCCCCTTCCACTCACACAGGATCCTGCTAGCTCAAGAAGAGCCTGGGAACAGACTGAAGAAATCCCAGCAACTCCATGGGTTTTCTCTCGGGAATCCAGCCTCCTGATTGGCTGTTCAAGCCCATCACTCATCAATAACCACAGAGATCAATAATCTTGATTTCTATTGGGGCATGGCATAGGCTCGTGAATTAGGAAGCCGCCCTCTCCCAGAGTCCTTTAGGTCCAGTCTCAGGCACCTAAGCAGTTGATTGGCTGCTGGACAGGGTTAAAGTGCCATCAAAATGTCAGCCCCCACTCAGATCTATGCAGTCCAGCACAGTTCCCCACTTTCCAATGTCTGATGCAACCAAAGCAAATACCTGTATCTGGTAATAGCCCCACCATATTGTAGCCCCAACTGATCCCTTTCACATGAGCCCATTATTATATGGTTAACCCCAATAGTTTTCATGTTCCTGCCTCCACAACACTGTCCCCCCCCCCCCCCCCCAAGGCAGCAGCAACTGTCTCATTAATATTAATGAGGGCTCATCTTTATTCACAAGCTCTCAATTGGTGCCCCGATTTAAACTTTATTTTTAAACTTTTCCCGAGGCTTCTTGTAAGCATGCTAAGGTCACCAGTGCCCATTTAGGCAAAGAAAGGCACCGGGACCAAGAAACTCCATCTACAATGATGGCAAAACCGGCGGTCGGTAAAACAAAGGCGCTATATGCTCATGCGCAATCACCGCAAGCTCCGAGGAGCGTCACAGTAGTGGCAATTTAGCATCTTAAGCCCAAAATGGGCTGGAATCAAGTGCGGGGCTTTTCGGGGGGATTTATGGGCACCAGAGGACTTGAGAAGTAATGGGGAAGCCAGCAGCCAACAGGAGGAAAACGGAACAAACGGGAGAGAACGTGGGGGCAATAAAGAGATAAGCCCCCAAATGTGGGTTACATAACATTCAAAAATAATAATAAAGGCAAGCAGTTCCCATCTTTGACTGCTGGGATATACCTGCAGAGCCTTATGATTAATCTTTGGTGCAGCCTACACCACGCATCACTGTTCACTTACTTCCCTATTCGGTTGGTCATCCCTTACATTCAGGTGACAAAGGAATGCTACTCTTTGGACCTACAGATCAGTTATTAAGAAGCTACCCCATTATATCTCTGATTGTTTACCCTTCTGTACCTTAGGTAATTATGCCCTGAGAAGTTATTCCTACATCTCATTATTTGTAACAAAGGTCAAATCCCATTTTGGCAGCGCTTCCATCAGTTACGTGCTACCCCAGTTACGGAATAAACTTAAAAAAAACGTAAAATTAATCTAGCTGAGTTAAAAATGCTTTATACAAGATCCTTCACTGAGCCCTGTAAGTGTTTTACCTGACGAACTTCATGATGTCCAGATCCACTTCGCATCCTACAGTACTACCCCGGCGCTCCTCCTCACCTTCTACCCTTCATCCCACTTCTTTCCCTTCTTCTATGCATCCCCATACTATTCAGTTATCTACCCCAGTAGGTTATTCTCAATATTTGTCTACATTGTACATATTTTGATAATTGTTGTCATTATATGAGAGCTTATTGTACTGTATATTTTTCTATATGTTGGTGTCCTCTGAGTTGTTTAATCACTTCATTGCTATTGTGTTTACCCAAGTTGTTCCTGTTATACTGCTGTACTGACAATGTGTTCCTGTTGTACTGCTGTTCTGACAATGTATTCCTGTCCTACTGCCATACTGACAATGTGTTCCTGTTATACTGTTGTACTGATTATGTGCATTCACCCAGGTCCACCTTCTAAATGAGCTTGCTCAAAGGTGTTCCACCTGGTAAAATAAAGATTGATTGATAACTGAGTTTTGCTTCTGAACATGCCTTTTTAGATGGTTACATTCATTAATTTGTAATTGGAAAGGTGGGGTGCACTGGACCAATAGTTTTCCTGCTTTCAAGCAGGACCTGATACGTAAGGCATGGCTTGTTACAGGCAGGAATGATGTTGAACAATAACAAAATTGGTTGGTAATGATTCAGAAGCAAGTGGAACCCTAAGTAGACACTTCAAAAAAGGGATAGGGTACAAGCTTACATTATGAGGCAAAGGATTGGCCTATTCAAGTGGCAAACGACATGTGTATATGGACTAAGCCACACATTACATATAGTAATTAATATATAGAAACGTAGACATTGACGGCAGATAAGAACGCAAGGCCCATCCAGTCTGTCCAATTTTTCTACCTTATGAGTGTGCCATAGGCCTTTACTCTGTAAATGGCCTATCTGTTCATATTCATCTGTATTGTTCCCTTATGCCTATTCCATGCCTGTTTGAAGCCCTGCACTGTATTCATATCCACCATTTCCTAAGGTGGGCCGTTCCATGCATCCATCACTCTTTCTGTGAGAAAGAACTTCTTCACATTACGCCTTAATCACCTCCCTCTAATCTCATGCTGTGTCCTCTTGTCCTGATATTTTTCTTATATTGAAACATGTTAGACTCTTTCACCTTGTTAATGCCCTTAAGACGTTTGAATGTTTCGATCATATCACCTCTCTCCCTCCTTTGTTCTAGGTTATACATATTGAGCTCCGTTAATCTGTCCTCAAATGTTTTCTGATGCAGTCCCTGCACCATTTTGGTTGCCCTTCTCTGCACTCCCTTCATTTTGTTAATGTCCTTGTGCAGGTGCGGCCTCCAGTACTGCATGCAGTACTCCAGATGGGACCTAACCAGTGTCTTGTAAAGAGGGATTATTACTTCCCTCTTACGACTTGCGATACCCCTACTAATACACCCCAGCATCCCCTTAGCCTTACCTACTGCTTTAGTGGTCTGCTTGGATGATTTCAGGTCATCTGTGATGATGATACCCAAGTCTCTTTCTTCTGTTGTGATTGCTAGCAACTTCCCTCCCAACCTATAGGTGGCTTCAGAGTTTCTCTTCCCTATGTGCATGGTCTTGCACTTCTTTGCATTAAACCCCAGTTGCCACTCTTCTGACCATTTTGCCAGTTTATCCAGATCTCTTCTCATTCTGCCTACACCATCTGGATCATCTACTCTGTTGCAGATCTTGGTGTTATCTGTAAACAGACAAACCTTACCCTCTAGTCCATCTGCAATGTCACTGACGAAGATATTGAAGAGTACTGGCCCCAGGGCTGATCCCTGAGGTACCCCACTTGTGACTTGCATCTCTTCTGACTGCATACCGTTTACCACCACTCTCTGTGTTCTGCCCACCAACCATTTTGCCACCCAGTTGACAAATGTCTGACCCATCCCAAGCCTACCCAGCTTATTAATCAACCTTCTATGTGGAACAGTATCGAAAGCTTTGCTGAAGTCAAGGTAGGCAACATCAACTGCACACCGCTGGTCCACCACTCTGGTTACCCAGTCAAAGAAATCTATAAGATTAGTTTGACAGGACCTTCCTGTTGTAAACCCATGCTGTCTTGGATCCTGTGCTCCTATGGATGCCAGATGTTACACTATCCTTTCCTTAAGGAGTGCCTCCACTATCTTTCCCACTACTGAGGTAAGACTGACTGGTCTATAGTTTTCTGCCTCCTCCCTGCTACCACTCTCATGGAGTGGGATCACATGAGCCCTTCTCCAGTCTTCTGGGACTGCTCCTGTGCTCAGAGACTCCCTAAACAGTTCTGATAATGGCTCTGCTAGTTCCACCCTTAGCTCCTTTAGTACCCTGGGATGTATGCCATCTGGTCCCATTACCTTGTCTACCCTGAGTTTAGCGAGCTCTTGTAGGACCCTTTCTTTTGTGAAGGGACTTGTGCACACCTCCCTCTTCCTCTGTCCAGGGTGCTGAGCTGTGGGCCCTGCCCTACCTTCTCATCAGTAAATAGTGAGCAGAAGTATCTATTTAGGAAATATGCTATTCCTTTGTCCACCTCCACACTTTCCCCCTTCTCCCCTTTGATCTTAACAATACCCCCTCTGGACTTTCTTCTTTCACTAATGTATCTATAGAAAGTCTTGTCCCCTTCTTTTACTGTTCGTGCTAGTGTTTCCTTGGTTTGGGCCTTTGCCTGCCTTACTGCCTTCCCTGCTTCCCTTAGGGAAGTTTGGTATGCCTCCCTATCTTCATCCTGCTGCATTCCCTTATATTTTCTGAAGCCCATCCTTTTGTCTCTGACCTTTTCTGCCACTGTTTTTGAAAACCTAAGTGGTTTCCTCCTTCTTTTGCTCTTGCTTTTCTCCCTAACACAATGGGATGTTGCTTCAAGTATTGCATCCTTAATACTTGCTCACTTTGCCAGTACCCTCTCACCTGTATTTTTTTCTTGCCAGGGCTATCTTAACTCTGTTGGCTATCTTACCAAAATCAGCTCCTCTGAAGTCCCATATTTTTGCCTTGGAATGGGATGATTTAGTTCTAGTAACCAAATTGAACCATACCATGTGATGGTCACTGGCCCCCAGGTGACCTACCTGGAGATCTGTGATCCTTTCCTCATTAGTCAGTACTACATCTAGGATAGCTCTGTCTTTTGTGGGTTGTTGTAACAGTTGTTTGAGGCCCTCCCCCTGCAGGGAAACCACTATGTGTCTAGTTCTGGTGGATGTTCCTGCTGGCATTGACCAGTCTGTATCTGGCACATTGAAGTCTCCCATTATCAGAACCTCCCCTTTAGCTGTCATGTTTTGTATGTCTTCTAACAGTAATGTGTCTATGACCTCCCCCTGGTCTGCAGGCCTGTAGACAACCCCAGTTTGTATGGCTGTCCCATTTCCTTTTTCCAGTGTGACCCACAGTTCTTCTGTCTCCTTATGTGTATTCTGAATTTCTGTAGCTTTGATATTTTCATTGACAAAAAGGGCTACTCCCCCCACTTTTGCACCTCGGTCTCTTCTCAACAGTACATAGCCGGGTACTGAAGTCTCCCAAGTGTGGTTGCTGGTGAACCATGTCTCGCTAATGGCTATTATGTCCAGTTTAGCCTCTGTCATTGTTGCTTGCAGGTCTGGGATCTTGTTTTCCAGATCGCAGGCATTTGCGTACATGATTTTCCATTAGCCAAAGTTTGGGGTGTTAGATGTTGGGTGAGGTCCAGCATTTCCTCTGCATGTCGTATGGGGAGCCAGACCTTTTCCTTACCTGGTGATGCAAATTAACTACAAACATGCAGAACTCCTGTTTGATCACTAGCTGAGGGGAAGGGGTGTTCTTCTCATTCGCTGTAAAGAGTGCTGCATCCCTCTCCCCATTGGTTAGTTGAACTATTCAGCAAAGACTTCAAACTTCTGCCCCAATGCATTGACTCCCTCCTTAGTCAGATGCAGTTCATCAAATTTAAAGAACTTTTGCTCCCAAAATTGTTGCCAGTTACCTACAAATTTGTGTCCGTTCTCCTGGCACCAGCCCTTGAGCCGCATGTTTAGCTCCCCTGTCTGCCCTTCTTTGACCTTCTGTCCATCTTCCCCCTCTCCCAGACTGGCAGGGTCTCAGAGAAGGAGATGCCAGATGAAATGGATGACAGTTTGTCTCCCAGCCTGATCAGGTGTTCTTTGGTCTCCTCAACTGACCAGCTGGCGAGATCGTTAGTCCCTGTGTGTACCAGGACATTGATGTTTTCTCCTACTTCCTGCATGGTTTTAGCAATGCAGTCAGTGTCTCTCCATGCAGATGTACCTGGGAGACATCTGACCATTACCCCCAGCTGGAGCTAGGTATCAACTCCCTGAATTATGGAGTCTCCTATGATCAGAAGTTTGGATTTCTTTTTTGCTTTTTTTTTTTTGTTTTAGTCCTTGTTTTGGGTGAATTTTGTAGTGCTAGCTCCTGTGCAGCAGTGTCCTACTCTGCAGTGTCCTCAACCCTTTTGTTTGATTTTGAAGCTAGAGGTAGATTTGTAGTTTTTATATAGTTTGTGGAGGTGATATGTTGGAGAGCACTGAGTGGTGGGGCACCCGATTTGCCCCTCCTAACCACCTGCCAACCTCCCGGATCAGCTACCCTCTGCGGTCGAGGTGCTTCAGTTGGATGTTGGAGAAATGGCAGGCAGTTCTTATAATATATTTCCTCCTGTATATGCGATTTGTGGTACACAGCCTCTGCCCATGCTGCCTGGAGCTGAGCCCTTTGATCTCCAATGGTCCAGCATGTAGGACAGCTAAATCCTGTATAACTGCCCTTTTGAAAATTGTTCTGCAGTGCCTGCAGTTAAGAATATCCATCCCAGTTGCATTGCCAAGTTTATAACCTGGTCTGAGTAATTAGAAGGAGAAAAATGAAAGCAAAAGTTAGATTTTTTTTGTTTTGTTTTTGTATAACTTGTTATAACAAGTAAAATTACTTGTGGACCCGTAAATGAGGTCACTGTTTGGATACCCCTCTGATCCTCCCCTTCCTGCTTTGCTTCAGGAAAGGTCATGACTGTGCTACTCTATAAAAGGAGCGTAGCATGGGGTGGTTGGGGATGGGGGTGGGTGGTTGGGGATGGAGGTGGGTGGCTGTGCCCTTCCCCTGCCAAAAAAGAAGAACCATGGATGAAAGAAACAAGGAGGTAAGAGCAGAAACAATCAACCAACAACAAATGCTGTAGCCCTGAAAGCTTAGTCTAATGATAGACAAAACTGTAAACCCTGTAAGCACCACCTGTAACAATGTCACAGAAGATATGCCCTGCAAAAAAACACTTTGCTACAGAGAAAAATAAAGCAGTAATAGAAGATATACCTTGCAAAAAACAATTTGAATCAGAGAAGACTACAGCAGTAATCTGTAAGCACAAAACAATAACAAACCTGTAGGCACACTCTGTAATAATGCAGCAGAAAGTATACCCTGCAATGGCAATTTGAATCAGAGAAGACTACAGCAGTAAAATGTAAGCAAAACACAGTATCAACCCTTGTGAGCACAAAAGAAAATAGTAACACACAGTAAATCTGCCTAGCAAAAAGAAGTCTTAATCGTTTTCCTTACTCTGACAATGTTGTTCCTTGCTATGTTCTTACAAGAAACATAGAAACATAGAATTTGATGGCAGATAAGGACCGCTTGGCCCACCCAGTCTGCCCATTTTCCTACCTACTGGATAAGCTGCAGATCCTAGTTAACCAGCAGCCTACTTCTTCCTACCCCCATCTCCTAGAATGGCCATATGACTGTCCCATGCATGCTTGAATTCCACCACTGATTTTGACTCCACAACCTCCTCCGGAAGGCCGTTCCATGCATCCACAACCCTCTCTGTGAAAAAATACTTCCTTAAATTACCTCTGAGCTGCCCCCATCTTCAAATTCGCCCCTTGTTCTTGCACACCTCTTTTTTGAAAGATGCTACCCTCTTGGACTTTGTCGATTCCCTTGAGGTACTTGAATGTTTCTATCATGACCCCCCCTTTCCTCGCTCGAGGCTTATATTAAGCTCCTATCGCTCTCTCTTCATATGTCTTCCGTGCAGACCCTGCACCATTTTAGTGCCCTCCTCTGGACAGCTTCCATCCTGTCTATGTCTTTGCAGAGATTGGGTCTCAGAACTGCACACAGTGCTCCAGATGGGGTCTCACCAGCTGTCTGTACAGAGGGATAATAACTTCTTGTTTTCTACTGGTGATGCCTCTCCCTATGCATCCCAGTATCCCCAGCCCTCCTTGCTGCCCTCTCACATTGCTTGCCCACCTTTAGGTCATCTGATATGACTACCCCAAGTCCCTTTCCATTTTTGTTTTTGTTAGTATCTCACCCCCATTGTGTACTCTTCCCCTGGGTTTTTGTTTCCCAGGTGCATTACCTTGCACTTCTTAGCATTGAATCTAAGCTGCCATACATTTGACCATTCCTCTAACCTTGCCAAGTCCCTTCTCATCCTTTCCACTCCACCCTGTGCATCAACTCTGTTGCAGATCTTGTGTCATCTGCAAAAGACATACTTTTCCTTCCAGTCCTTCTGCAATGTTGCTTATAAAGACATTAAAGAGGACCAGTCCTAATACTGAACCCTGCGGTACCCCACTAGTAACCCTCCTTTCTTCTGAGTGGACTCCATTTACTATTACTCTCTGTGTCCTATTCTCCAGCCAATTCTTTATCCAGGCTGTCATCTTGGGACCCACTCCCAGGCTGGCTAACTTGTATATTAATCTTTTGTGTGGGACTGTGTCAAATGCCTTGCTAAAGTCTAGGTAGGCCATGTCCACAGCCCCTCCCTGATCTACTACTTTGGTCACCCAGTCAAAGAAATCTATCAGATTCGTCTGGCATGACCTTCCCGCTGTGAATCCATGCTGCCTAGGGTCCTGTGCCCCTCTGGTCTCTAGATACTCAACAATTCTTTCCTTCAGAAGTGATTCCATCATTTTCCCTATCACTGAGGTTAAACTAACAGGTCTGTAGTTTCCTGCTTCTGCCTTGCTCCCACTTTTGGGAAGGGAATCACATCTGCCCTCCTCCAGTCCTCGGGTACCTCCCCATCTTCCCATGATTTGTTAAAAGGGTAGTCAGTGGTGTCACTAGTTCTATCCTTAGTTCTTTTAGAATTCTGGGATGAATCCCATCAGGCCCCATTGCTTTGTCCACCTTCAGTTTTAAGAGTTCTTTCAGAACTCTTTCTTCTGTAAATGGGCTGGTATCAACTTCTGTATCCAGAGTGTTTCTACTGTTTGTTTTATGTACCTCTCCCTCTTCATTTGTGAATACTGAGCAAAAATATTTGTTTAGTATCTCTACCTTTTCACAGTCTCCCTCTGCCCACCCTCCTTTCTTCCTCTTTATTAAGCCTCACTATCCCTCTCTTGGTCTTCCTTCACTCCCTGATGTACCTATAAAAAGTTTTATCCCCCTTCTTAACTGAGTTGGCTATCTTTTCCTCGGTTTGGGCCTTTGCTGTTCTGACTGCCTTCCCAGCCTCCTTTTGCTTTAACTGATACAGTTCTCTGTCCTGCTCCTTCTGCAATTCCTTGTACTTCCTGAATGCTTTCTTTTTCTTGAACCTTCCTCACTTCCTTTGAGAACCATAGTGGTTTCTTTCATCGTTTGTTTTGTTTATTTGCTTTACACAAAGGCTCGTTACCTCTGTGATGGTAGTTTTGATTATTCCCCATTGTTCTTCCACCCCTCCTTCCTGCCCATTTGCTAGTGCATTCCTTAGGCACTCACCCATTTTGGCAAAGTCAGCCCTCCTAAAGTCCAGTACTTTTGCCTTTGTATGGCTTGACTCTATTGCTGTGTTTATTGTGAACCATACTGTTTGATGGTCGCTAGTTCCCAGATGGCTACCCACTTCTACATCTGTGATCCTCTCTCCATCTCCATTTGAGAGAATCAGGTCTAATATTGCTCCCTCTCGAGTGGGCTCCAATACTAGTTGTCTAAGGCATGCCCCCTGTAGGGCATCTAGAATAACTCCACTCTTCGAAGTGGCTGCTGCAACTGCACTCCAGTTAACATCTGGCATATTCAGATCACCCATCAGCAATATCTCCCCTTTTTCTGCCATTCTAAGTATACTTTCTATCATTTCCTTGTCCATTTCCTCCCCCTGAGAAGGGGGTCTGTATACAACCCCTGTGCGGATTGTGGTGCCATTGCCTGTCTCCAAATTTACCCACAGTGCTTCTTCTCCTCCCTGTTTACCCTTTTGTTCTGTTGCTTTTATTCCTTCCCTTATGTAAAGAGCTACCTCCTCCTCTTTACCCTCCCTGTCCCTCCTGTAGATAGTGTATCCTGGTATGTTTACGTCCTAGTCATGGTTTTGTGTGTACCATGTTTCTGTGATTGCCACGATATCCAGATGTTCCTCCTCCATCAAGGCCACTAATTCAGGAAGCTTGTTACCCAGACTATGGGCATTGGTACTCATTGCTCTCCATTTTTTGATGGCTTTACCTTCTGTTGCAGCATCCCCCACTGACCTTTCTACCTCGGTCTGTTTCTCATTTAGTACCCTGTTTTGTAGGGAGAGGCTAGGATTTTCCTGCTGCTTATCAGTGCCTCCCTTGACTAGTTTAAAAGCTTGCCAATGAAGCATTTAAACCGATTGCTCAAAAGACTTGTTCCCTTCCTGGACAGATGCAGACCTTCCTGCCAGTATAGGCTGGTGTCCCTCCAGGTGGAACCCCAGTCCCCAATGAAGCCAAACCCCTGGTTAGGCAAACCTAGAAGAAAAGAGCTCAGGTGAAGCTAGGTGCCTTTGCCAGCAAACCTAGTCTTCCACTTCCATAAAGAGTTACCAGTTATAAGACATAATATAAAAGGGACTTTGCAGTGGGCATAATGAAGAACAGGCCCATCATACATCTGGATAGCAAGGATACATGGAATTGGTCATTAAGTAATTCCTTTGCTCTGTTTGAAGTTCAAGAAGGTGGAGGCCTGAGTCAGTTCACAGGGTAGGCTATTCCATAGTTAAGGATAGAAAAGCTTTGGACCATGGCACTGTGGGGTACAATAGTACAAAAGCATGCAAGCAATCCATTCAGCATTGACAAATGCTTGTTTTAATTGGTGTTGCTTTTTTTAATTCAAGTTTACTGAAAATACAGGCATACAAGCAGATTTCATCTTCTCTTTTACAAACATTTTCTTATTCATTCAAGTGACAGGCAATTATAATCGGGCACAGTGCATCACCAACGATTTATGGACATACTGATTAATTGGGATATCTTAGTCCCCATGAACCGTAAAGCCTTCACCCAGGTACAGTAACCTATCTACCCCCTCCAGTTCATCTGGGAGTTATCTAAGAAATGGGGTCCCAGCTAGAAGGGTCTACACCGGGCTGAGGTGCTCCCCTCCTCTCCTCCCCCAGTGCATTCTCCTCTGCCTGCACATTGGCCCCCCTGCCCCCCTGCCACATCATCCATCTGGCCCATCTGTTTATGTACAGTGAGGGTTTGAAGTTAATTTTGTGGGTCAATTCCCCCACGTCCTGGATCTCAGCAACCACATCACACCAGTGTGCCAGAATCAGAGGTGCTAGTTGAAGCCATCTCCTGGTTATTGCTTTGTGAGCAGCTGCCACCATTATGTTCCACAGATAGGTCTGATCTCTGCCCCTTACCCCTTTTGGGATTAGGCCTAACACAAGGTGTTTAGCACTAAGGGGTTCTTTTATAGAGAAGATATTTTCTAGGACTCTCTCCACTCCCAGCCAGAACTGAGTCAACTCTGGGCACAGTCCCAAAACATGGAGGTGTGCTGCCCTTTCCTCTTTGCATCATCTCCAACACCCTGGGCTGTGTCCTGCTTCCCATTTGTTTTTCACTACTGGGGTGATAAAATACCAAGATCTTATCTCCCACTCAAAGTCCCTCCATCTCTAGGAGTATGTGGTTTGGTGGGCTTGAGAGAAAATAGATTCCCAGTCTCCCTCTGTTAACTGCTCCCCTAATTCCCTCTCCCACGATTTCTTGAGAGGAGCTGAGCTCTCCCTTCCTCTATCCCTAAGAACCCCGTATAGGGTGGAGATGTGTCCATTCTTCCTGTGGCAACCCAAGATCTCTCCCATAGCTACTCCATATTTCTTTTGTATGTTTTGTATACGGCTCCTAAGTTGTAAATATCTAAAGTGATCCTAGTGCCTCAATTGGAACTGCATTTTAACATAAGCAAATTCTCTAATTTTATTCCCATTTAGTAGCTGTCCCAGGGTATTCAATCCAAGCCTACTCCATCTCCTGAAAGTAAGGACCTGTCTTGCCAGTTCAAAGTCACCATCCCATGCAAACCTTCTACATGGCCAAAGCTCCCCCAGACATCTATGTCTTACCCATAGTCTATGGACTGCTGCTAGGGTGTTCCTGATCGAGTACAATATTGGGTTTGTGTCTCAGATCAGCAGCTTGGGAGTGAAGTCCTTCACTTCCAGGGGGGAACCCTCCACTAGCCTCCCTTTCTGTATCTTTCCATAGTACATTATACCCTGTTGTCAACCAGAGGAGGGCATGCCTTAGGCAGGATACTAAGTAGTATTCCTCCAGGATAGGTATTGCCCTTCTACCATGTATCTTGTTGGCTTGGGGGACTGAACTTTTAATTCTTGGTTTCCTGTTGGCCCAAATAAATTTCATTATTGTTCTTTGCCATGTCTTAAATTGTTCTGGAGATATCTTGGCAGGAAGGCACTGAAAGAGGTACAGAAACCTTGGTAAAATGTTCATACTGACCGTTTCTATACGAGAGTATTGGGACAGATTCAGGAGCTCCCATTTTCTAATATCTTGCTTATAGGTTCACAGAATTTTTACAAGTTCAGTAGGTATTGCTACTTTTTATGAACCCACCGAATCAAGGGTGGAATCTAAACTTAGAATTGCCCATATAAGAATCTAAGTTAAATTTAAATGATGTCAAAGAAGCACTAAATACCACATTTTAAGGAAGTTTATTCAAAATGTTTATCACCCTTTGTGTGTACCAGTTATTTCTTTTTGAAGTGTTATTTTGAGTACCTTTAAGTTTTAGTGAATGGGATCTAGTATTGACAGTTGACAAATTTTTTTGTAGTCCTATTGTTTCTAGTATTGCATCACTTTGTATAGCTTTATATGTCAAGCATAGATCTCCATGAAGTCTTCTTTAGTCCATAGAATATAGACCTACTTTTTTCAATCTAGTTTCATAGTCAAGTTCTTTAAATGTTAATATTTTTTTCGTAGTTCTACGTTGAATATTTTCTATTAGTTTCTTATTTTTAGTTAGATAAGGAGTAGTTACTGAAGAGCAGTATTCCAAATGGGCTTGATTTGTGTATACAGGGGGTCAAAGTTACTTGTGAAAAGTTGGCTTAAATTCTTAGGGATATGCGTTCCAAGGTACTTAATTTTTGGGGTGTTCCATTTAAGGGGAAGAAGCCCGTTTATTGTGTCAGAGGGAGTGTAGAAGAACCTAAGAATCCCTGTTTTATTTTTGTTTAGGGAATATCCAGATAATCTTCCAAATCTATTTAGGAGGTCCCAGACTCTTGGCAGGGACTCTTCTGGATTTGTCATGTAGAGTAGCATGTCATCTGCATATGATGACATTTTGTGTTCCTTCTCTCCCATGACAAAGCCCTTAATGGTGGGGTCTTCTCTAATTACCTGCACCAGAGGTTCAATATAAATGGCAAACAGGAGTGGGGACATTGAGCAGCCCTGTCTAGTACCTCTGCCCAGTGAGAACCTCTAAGAAATACCCCCACTGATTCTCACATGAGCATGGGGGTTAGCATAGAGGGACTGCACCACTGCCAGAAAGGGTCTCAGGAAGCCCATTTGCTCCAGGACTGCAAATAAAAATGCCAGTTAACTCTGTTGAATGCCTTCTGGGCATCTAGTCTGAGGAGGCATGCGGGGGTGCGGTGTCTGTTTATCAAGTCTATTATATTGATTGTTCTTCTAACCTTCTCTTGCGCCTGTCTCCCTTCAACAACTCCTGTCTGGTTTGGTTTAATTACCTGGGTCAGGAGGAGGTTTATTCTATTTGCCAGTATAGAAGTAAAATCTTGTAGTCTACATTTAGTAGATGGCTCTATAGGAGTTGCATTCTTTAGGGTATTTCCCCTCTTTAGGTATTCTTGTTATAGTGGCATAGTTCCATGATGGGGGACAGGTTCTCCTTCTAGCCAAATTGGGTTAAAGACTCCTCTCAGAAGTGTTGTTATCTCTGGTGCAAAGGCTTTACAAAATTCCCCACTATATCCATCTGGGCCTGAACTTTTCCCTGGCTTAAGTGTTTGAATTGTGGCAGTAATTTCAGTTGCTGTGATTGAGGCCATCAGGGTTTGCACCTGGGTTTCATTTAATCTCAGCAGCCCCAGCTCTCAAAAATGTAGTTGTACCCACTGCTGGTATCACCTGTTCAGCTTTGTTCAGGGTTTTATAGTATGTTACAAAGGACTCTGTTATCTGCTCCCATTTATGCTTAGGTGTGCCCGAGACTGGGTCCCTCATTCCTGTGATAGCAGCCCTAGTTGCCCTTTGGCGCAAGCGGTATGCCAGTTGTTTTGCTGCCCCCCCCCCCCCCCCCTCATAATATGACTGTATTAGATAGTGCAGTGCTTTCTCTGTATCTAAGTTGTTTAATTTCTGGATTTTATGTTTAATTATCTTAATTTTGTTTCCCCTTTCCTTAACCCAGTGTTGTTTCTGTTGTGTCTCCAGGGATCTCAGTTGCGCTATGAGGTCTTGCTTTTGTTTTTCCTCTCTTTTTTCTTATAAGAGGTGAGGGAAATCAGTTTTCCCCTGACCATGGTCTTAACCGTATCCCATAGGATTTGGGAGGTGATGCCCGGTTTATCATTTATTTCTATGGTCTGTGTAATTACTCTTCTTATCTCTTTTTCAATTTCTTCATCCTTTAGCAGGGTTGTATTTAGTCTCCCAATGCATAGGTTTTCTAGGGAGCTGAAGGTCCAGGTCGAGAAAAATGGGCTGGTGGTCTGACAGTGTGGCTATGCCCACCCACATAGAGTGGCAGAGGGGTATGTCCCTATTATATGCAAATAACATATCTAGTATGGAGTAAATTTTATGTCTAGGGGAGAAGTAAGTGTAGTCTCTCACCCTTGGGCATTTTTCTCTTCAGATGTCCACCAACCTGCAGTCATGTAGTAGTCTAGAGAACTGAGTGGCCACCCTGTGTTCTGGGGTGGGGATACTGGTGATTGAGTCTAGTTTCCTGTTCAAGTTTTGGTTCCTGTTGCCCCAGCTATCAGGGTCCCCCTAGCCTTATGTGCCATCAGTTGTAGAAATTCTGAGTAGAAGGTGATTGGTGAGCTCGGTGGGGCATATACATTAACTAATGTTATCCAAGTTTCCTGTACTTTCCCTACCACTATCAGGTAATGGGCTCTCACATCCTTAACTACCTTCACCTCCTCAAAGGGGAGGTTCTCTGATAATACTATAGCAACCCTTCTCTTTCTTCCTTTATTTAGTGAGGCTTGGTAGAGGACAGGGAAGCCCTTAGTCTTGAGCTTTGTTGCTTCTTTAGGGGAGAGATGTGTCTCTCGTAGAAAATTTATTTCACAGTTTTGGGTCCTTGTAAATTTCTGGACCTGCTTCCTTTTAATAGGGTGGTTAACCCCATTAATGTTATATGATATAATTTTTGTTCTAATTGTGGCCATTTGTAAAGCCCAAGAGAGTCATCTTGTCCCCTGAGGGCCTCCCGGGCCTTCCCACCCCACAGACCTCTGACTGTTTCTTCTTTTCCCCTGTCATAGCACCCTCTTGTTGCAGTATAAGCAGTTATAACATAGTTGCTTATCTCTATGCCGAGAGAAGTACTATCTGAGTTGAGTATGATGAAATTATGCCTTCCTTGTTCCTTAAACATCAAAACACATAAGCACCTGTTGAATTTAAGTGCAAAAAACTGTGTAATAATAAAACATAACCAACTTTCCCTATTAGATGGGAGTGTAACCTTTAACATCTTATTTAACAGTATCCCAGTAGCTAACTTCTCTGCTGGAAATTTGAACCACAGTTAATAGTTTGTTTCAGTTGTTGGGGATCACTCCTGGTCCTCCCCCTCTGTACCATCCCGGAGGTGTCCTGGGGGAGGCTCCCACCTTCCCACAATTTAACTGATTTTTTCTTATCCAGATAGAGAGTGTCTCCCCACTTCTTAGATTGTTCTTACTGTGTTTGGAGTACTCCCAACCTTTTAGGTTGTGACTTCCTTGGTCATCAGGGCAAGCTGGTTCCCTGGTGGGTTTGGTCCCCTCAGGGAACCTCGGCCCCAAGTGTGGTGTGGGGCTCTTCCAATTTGTGGGGAATACTCTGGATCATAACCCATCCCCTTGGAAAATAGCCCATGTCAGCGGCGGTAGCAAAATTCAGATCATGTTTTGCTGGTCTGTTGTCTCCTGATCCCTTGATGCCCTTTATATATATGTTAAAGTGGAAGAGAGTGGTAGATTGAATCAAGGAGCATTCTTATTTCCATTGAAACAGTCTCTCCTCCATAAATGTGCATCCAAAGCCTGTAATCATTCTGAACATCATGGGAGGTTTAGACACATTTATATTTTGTTTTAGTCTTTCTCATTCTTATCTCCCAACCTTCCTACCCCAGCTTAAAGCCAACAGTACTAAAATTTAACTTTGAGCAAGCGTGCCCACCAACATATGTCATGCGCACAGTCTCCGCGCATTTTGGAGGAACCTTTTTCCCACTCTGTGGCATGTTTGAATTTGCTCTCAGCTCTCTGTAGAGATCTTTCTCTCACTGTTTATGAAATGCGCAAACTGTCATCTTTAAGTCTGCTAAGGTTCCATTGCCAGGTTGTAGGAGCACAGAGTCTGTGGCTTCCCTGCTTCCCCAGTTCAATCAGAACAGTTAAGTCCCTCCCTTCCCCCATTTTTACTCACCACTCCAGTGGTAACCTGCTTGGTATGGCATCAAGGTGGAAGGCTGGCATGTCCTGAGGTCTTCAGGAGGGGGGTTATCACCGAAGCTTGCATCTTCCTGTGCTGCCCCTAGTTCAGGGCATTGATGCAGATGAACTGGCTCTGCCCTCAGTCAGACTGTGGGGATTTCCCCTTTTTTCCCTCACCATGATCGAGTCAATCTGTACTGTACAGCCAAACTGTTTGAGCGTGGTGCATACATCTGCTCACAGGGTCGAGGAACATTCTCTGCAGTTTGATTGGGTGCTTGGGATCCTCTTCTGACTACCACCCAGGCTGACCGGATCAACTCTTTTTCCAGCTTCTCCTTGGTGAGATGGGGGACAGTGATTCCAATGCCCTCCATGCATTGTAAAGCTGCTGATAGGTCCTCAAAGACTTTGGTGCCTTCCTCTGTCTCATTTCTTATGTGCACTGGGTATAGTATTTGGGCTTTTATGTTTTTGGCCCACAATTGCTTCATTATGGGCCACAGGACTTTTCTGCTCTCCTGAACCATTGTTGTGTAGTCATTATCCACATGTATGCAATGCCCCTGATATGTGATCATGCTATTTCTCCAGGCCCACTTTAACACGTCTTCTTTGGTGGCATAAGATGTGAGTTTTGCCATGAAGGATCTGGGCCAAGCTCCAGGATTTGTGGGCCACCATACCAATGAGCGGTGAGCTCTATCATTAGCTAAATCATAGTCTGGGGGGAGATTCAGGGCCTCCCAGAGGATTTCCTGTAGAAAGGTGATCGGGTCTTTGGCCCTGTCTTCAGAGCCCTCTGGCACGCCATGTACCCGAATATTTTGATGATGACTTTGTCTCTCGAAGTTGTCCAATTTGGCAGTCAATTCCCTCTCTCTGGCCAGCAAGTATAGATGTAGACCATTGTGGTGGTCTGCCTGTTATGCCTGGTGATCAGCCTGCCTGACATTCGTCAGGTCAATTTCAATCTGATCCACCCGGTGTTCAATTTTATTAATATCTTCCCGCAGCTCATCCAGGATGCCATCAATTTTCTTGACTGTCCAGGCTGTTTGCAGGATCAATGTGACTAACTGGGAGCATTCCTCTGTCTCCATGCCAGACATCTTTACATCAGGCTCCTTTCCCATGGACTCCACAAACGACATTCTTTTTTCCAGTTGTAGCATGATGTGGAGCTTTTGTACAGGGGGTTGCGGATTCTTGACAAGGAACCCCTTCAGTCATGTTGCCTTTGCAGAGGACTGTATATTTAGGCTGTGGATGCTGTTGGATTTGCTTCTGGGTGATGTGGAGCTCAAGGCAAAGCTGCCATTCAACCTCCGACATCACTGGAAGTCAACTGGTGTTGTTTGATGCGCAGTTTGTCACCCCTCACCCACCACACATACACCCAAGTACCCACAGCTCTAATAAAAAAGTGATTACAGACTCTAGAAATCCTCCCTTCCTGCATCATCGCCTCTCATCCCCCCTCCAACTGATTTGGTGGTTTCCTTAGAACACCGACCAAAGAGGGGCCTTGTAAATCAAGAGCAAGCAGCTCTTGGTTTCCTCCATAACTATACCAGCCACATTACTAAACGTTTGCTTACTGCTTCTAGATAGAGAAAATATCATTATAGTGTATGATGGAATGCTGTTATCGTTAAGAATCCATCACTTTTGAAATGTTATGCTGTAGTAGCTACGTCATTGCAGCAGTTATGCTGCACTAGCTACGTAGCTACTACAGCACACATAACAACATCAAGCTTGCTAGTGCATGCACATCTTGTGACCAGGAAGCGGGCCACCGTGGTGAAAACAACAGTGAAGCGATTGGCAAAGTGGAGAAAAAAAACAAAGCAAGTCATCCAAATAGACGTATTTTGTAGCAGTTGGCATCCTACACTATAAAAAACAATGGATACCCAGCTATTAGAAACTAGCTGTGTTAGTTCATCTTGAGATTGCCCATGGTGACCGAACCTCTCGAGCTACGCTCTCAAGATTCAAATGGTTGCAATGGCAACCTCTCGATGAACTAACCAGCTTGTTACCGATAGCTAGGTATCCATTATTTATTTTTTTTTGTCCAGGGTTAAACTTTACAAGTATAAATTAGTTTGCTAAGAAAATTAATGCAGTTTTTGCTGGGCCCCCTTATTCAGTTCATTATCTAAAAGAAATCTGCACGGTTCCAAGTCCCTGTTTGGGCAATCAAAAGCACAGTGTAGCAGTGAATAATGACATCTTTAAAGTGCTCAAAGTAGTTCTGCATCTCTTTCAAAGGTAACAATGTACCTTTTACTGTTTGGAAAGACTGGAGAATTCAGCACTTCTTAAACACAATCATCACACACAATAAGTGGAAGATGAAACAGCTTTGTAATAGGCTCTCCAGCACTCTTCTCCAACCCCCCCCGCCCACACACACACACTATCAGGGCCACAGCTAAGAATTCTGGGTCCCAGGACAAGTCACTTGAGATGGTCCCCCTTCTTGCAAACCAGCTAAGGCCAGGGGTCTTGGGGAACCAGCGGGCCCTCTGAGGCTGTGGAAGTTAAGATGCTCTGTGGCGAGTTTGGGGCCTTTTATTGCAGATAAAAACACTTGTCACATCTTCCCTACCCCTGACTCCAAGGAAAAGCCTGTCTCCCCCCCTCCCAATACTTAGGGGTATGGTAGACTCTGGCTATCTTTAGAATCTGCAGCTGGAACTGAGGGTGTGCAGCTGACAGACCAACAATGCCATCAACCAGACAACCACCCACACCACAGGCATTATTGTAATGTACTGTGAAAGATTTTTATATAATGGCAGGGGGTAAGCTCTAGGATTTTAAAAGCTCTCTGGTGAGTTTTTGTTGCTTTTATTGAAGATAAAACAAACTTGCAATACATGCTAGTATATACTTTCCTGTTTCTTTTGTCCTTAGCAGTTGTAAGGTTACCACTGAAAATTAACATTACCTCAGTAATGCTTCCTTTTCACCACTGTATGAGAAAACCTATTAATTGATTATTGTTATACTTCTGGACACTTACGGCTGGATTTGCAAACACTTGTGGCATGATTTTTTTTTTCTGCCAGAAAGAGAACTTAGTGTTGCAATGTATCAAAAACTTAACTGCACACAAGAGGCATTTGCAGTGATGCAGCTGGGACAGTACATGTGTCCCAAGTCTTCTGTCTAAAGTTTTGAAAATCCAGGGACATGCCTTCATATGTGAAGATAACTACAGAGGTTTGCTCCTAAGAAGCCAGTTTATTCCTGTGAACAGAATCCACAACTAGCTAACATCTAGGATGACACAGTCAGAACTAACCTATACTTTCACAATGAGAATTTTGCCATAATCCATAATTATACAAATAAATGGAACTACATGTACAGTATGTAAATAAAATGTCATGGCTCCACAAGTTTTGCTGCTGTGATAGACTTTCTCTGTGAATCCTTCAAGGAACTATTGCAATATAACATTCACACAATTTTTCCGAAGTAGATTTGCTATCAAACTTGTTTGTTATTGAATTGTCTGCAGCTGGCAGTTCAGAGAAACACCCACGGCAGTATCACGGCACTTCAAAAGCTTAAAGATTTGCAGGCCAGGTACCAAATTATCCATGGAAACAAATGGCTGGATAAGATCTAAAAAACACAGAGATTCAAGGCTAAGCATTTCATGATAAACTTAAAGTATGCCCTTCAAATGAGCAGGCCCGCTACTGAGCTGATCGACAGTGGGAATGTTCAAAATATCAGAACTTGGTGAGCTTTCTGACTGATGCACACAACATTCAGCATTTAAAAAAACAAAACTCAGTTGAGGTGTCTAGGTAGTGGGTGTGTGGCAACAATCAGCAGAGTAAAATGACACCCAAAATCATTCAGCCCATGAACACAAATACAGGTACAAGTACATCTCACTTTATCTAGAGTTTCATGGATTTACAAATACTAAATGAAACTAGATTTCCCAGATTCTGCTGGGAAGAACAAATTGATTATTCTAGAAGAGGCTTTATAAAATGACATACAGGGATTTTATTTACACAAAAAAAACTTATTTCCAGTGGGGCTAGGTCACATTTTAACAGATGTATATAGGATCCCCAGACAACAACTAACATAGAACCATTTAACAGAGATGTAAAGATAGCTCAGCACAAAGAAATATGCAAAAAAATACACACGGGAAGCTTCTTGCACAGCACAGTCAGGAGGTTGGTCAACAATTACTGGCAATGGCAAAAAGAGAAAAACACTCCCACACCACACCAGCTCACACTATGTTATATACTGCGAAGAGAAGAAAAAGTCACGGCACTCACCCTCATATGGTGTTTCAGTCCTTGACAAGCAAGCTGGTTTAAAGGCAAATATCCTTCAGTCCTTTATCCTACAAACAGACTTTAGTTTAAATCACCAGTTCATGTAACTTTTAATGGGCAAGTACAGGTTACAACAGCAGCCACTCCTGGGGAGAGCAGTCGAAAACACCTAACGTTTCACCGGAATCGGCTTTTTCAAAGGTAATGCCCCTTACTTTGACAATACTTTTATAGTAGCAAAATAGCTCATGTGACCAATTAATTGTGTAATTAAAGCGCAGTGTTCATATTTAAAAAAAAACAACAATATATCACAATACAATCCCAAAAGCAAAAGGCAAAAAAACCAACAAATTAAAAATATTTAAAATCATGTGTGCGTATAGGTGGATACTTTTCATATCTATCATAAATAAAAATATCTTCATTCGTATGTTTTTATGACATCAGGTTTCCCTTAATTGCTAGCACCACATTAAAAGACAGCATTAAATGGTCCCATGCACTCCCTCTAAATCTAGATGTAGCTTGTGTCTAGAGGCTGTAAAGCGAGAACATACAAAGAGATCTTGAACCCATACAATGGAAGTGTGGTTAAATTAACTCACTTTAATTGTGACACTATGTACATGGTTTATCTTTCTGTCTGCTCATGTGGGTGCTACTATATCAGTAAGAGAAACTTCAAAGAGAGGATTAGAGACCACATAAGGGCACTATTCAATGGGAATTTATATTATGTACAGGTTTCACACATGCAGACAGTACAGAATAAAAGAGATCATGTACTCAGATTTATAGGATGAGAACAAATCTGTTTTAGAAAATGTTTGTTTGTATTTCCTGGGCTCTGACTGGCTGGTACCCCTGCCAGAGGGGTACATTAACTTTCAATAGATGCCCAGGAAATAAAAAGTAGCAGCTTCAGTGCCCCTTCACCCAGTTAGTATCCCTGTGCCCACCCTGCTTCCTCACTGGCCAAAAACACTCAATTTAATTTGAAATCACCGCCATTTTTTTCTGTCGCTTAGTGAGAAATATTGTCCCCCCCAATACTTAAGCACCAGCTGCATGACCATACTGCACACAACCTCAGCTGGGTACATTTCTAACTGCATTTCTTTTCTTTTTGTATTCAGTTACAGTACCTTTGTCCAATGCCCCTGATTCTGACTCCATGAATCAATAGTGATGTCTCTCTTTCCTACTCCAGTTGGATGCCCACTCCTGAAAATGAAGCTGCTTCTCATAGAAACTGCTGAACCGAGTGAGGCAGCCCCCCCCCCCATGACAGACGATCCCACCCCACACACCAGTCTGCCTCAGTTTTACGGGAATTTAAAATAAAATGTTGACACACATAGAAAAAGAAAAGTAGGAAAAACAAAAGGGAAGCCACGCAGAGTGATCGGCTTCATGGAACTGCCCATTATCATTGAGGGCTTTCAAATGCGTAGCATGCTACTCTTTACAGCGGGCAAAAGCCAGAAGTGCTGCTTGCCTCAGTTGCCTTACAAACATGACTTTCTGTGCCTACTCACAAAAACATAAAAAGTAACACAACCTATACAGTATATGCAAAGTGCCTTGCTGCAGTATGCTCGACTGCTACCTCCCGACAGCCAAACTTTAGTGTCATGCACAGCTTATCGCAATCGGGTGCAGCAATAGTGACAGTACACATTTTCGTCTGTCTCTGCAACAACAGTATCTTTCCCTAGTTCTGCATTCCCCACTCAATCCACTGACACAACATAAAAAAAATAAACTGGCTCAATGGGGCACAGAAACAAAGTGGAGGACAGACTAATGAGGGGGGCACTGAAAAAAAGCTTACTAATCAGCCCACTACTCATCGCCTTCATAATCCTTCCCAATCCATATTCTCAGCCATTTCTCACGGCCCTTACCTCGCTCTATTACTGCCTATCTCTTGCTACTTTCCCTGCTCGCAAATAAAAAGAAAGGAGGGAAAACATACTGGCTTCACGTTTTTTTATTAAAAAATTGAAATATAACTTTTCTCTATCCTGCCCTTGTCATTTTCTTGCTTGTTGGCAATACACGGAAGCACATGGAGGTGGTGGAACAGACCAATACCAGTAAGAAAAAAAGCAAAGCAAATGGATCACAGACTGTAGGTCTCAGAGTGTTGTGCCGGAAGGTGGAAATTTGAGACAGTCAACTCTTTCAAACTAAGCAAGTGTGACACAGGATCTCTGCCTGTATGTGTACCTCTGTGTGTAAGAGGGTAGCCATGACATCATTATAATACAGGTGAAGGAACTATTTTATTCTAATAGTTAATTGAAACTAATTTTTTATTAACTGTTTTGCATTAAACTATTTTTTTTTTACAGTGCCCATTTTCTACGTGCAATAATACCCATCAGGGTGGGTGGTATGAGCAATACCGAATCTTCCAGGTGTTATAAGTCCCTCCGCCTGTGGCGTCGGGACTCATCATGCCCCTGAGTGATCTGGTATTGCCCAATACCACCCACCCTGTTGGGTATTATTGTTTACTGAATGCATGTTGGGAGAATAGAGATGTACTACTGGGAAGGAGGGAGAGTTACTGGATATTTATTTATTTAGCTTTTGTTAACCAAGTAAATGCACTAGCCATAAAATGACTATTTTCAGGCATGACCTGGGAGAGTACAGACATGCAGAAACTAAACAGGATAACAATTTATAAGTGCTTTACATACAATGAGTTAGAGAGGATACAATATATTGGAACATACAAAGTAAAGCGCTTTACATACAATGAGTTAAAGTGGATACAATATATCAGAGACATACAGAGTAGATCATTCAGAAGTCCATAGGTGCCTACCTATGCAATGAATAGAGAGGACCTTGGACAATAAATTATCAGGTGACGTATCATATGAACAGAACAAGGTACACAAAAACAGGTAATACAACAGGGAGAAATAGCCATTGAAAGCAGAGGGTGTCATTAAAGAAAAGTTTGGTAAGTGAGGAAAAGGGGAGCAAGCCATGAAATTAGATTATATGAGTGCATGTAAGTGTAAGGGAGAGGCCTACAGTGCAAGATTGTATATGGGCAGGGAAAGGGAGCCAGGACAGGCTGAGGCAGTAAGAGGGTTATATAGAGGTGAGGAAATACTATTGTATGGCCAGAGACAGTCATTAGGTAGGGTGAAAGCAGGAACAGGTATCAGCAATCAGCAGATTTGAGCGCAGTTTTCTCTTAAAGCATGTGTGGGAGCTAGAAAGTCTAATGTCAAGGGGAAGGGAATTCCACAGTTCTTTCCTAGTGCGGCACCTCGGCAAATTCAGAAAGGATTTATCAGCTGATCATAGACCATGGAGTGTGTCCTGAGGAACAAGCATAGCTGCAAGACACCTAGGGGTTTGATTTTGAATTATTGAATCAATAAGAGAGCCAAGGTAATATTTCCTACTAGCTAATGAAGAGAGCCAACCAAGATCATTATAAAGTTGACAGTGGTGTTTAAGTCGAGGAGCCAAAGAGGCATAGCGACACATGTTGTTATACATAATATCCCATTTGAGTAAGACAGTTTTATGAGCAGCCCCAAATAAGGGAGCCCCATAGGTTAGGGTGGGGAGCAGTATCCCCTTTGCAATGGCCTTTTTAGCCGATGGCATGAGCATATAACTAGTCTTATATGCAACACCCAGTTTGGCGTTGACAGCTCTGCAAACAGACTGTACATGAAGATTAGTTTAGTTTAGTTTATTAGTCTAGGAATTAATACCTTTGAGCCAGGGCTCTTTTACAAAGGTTCCACCTCACAAAGAACATTTAACAAAGCACGATACACATTACAGGTAAAACCAGACAGGAAAGTTACATCATAAATTTGCTATTAACAGTTTAAGGCAGTAACATTTTTAAGTTTCATAGAAAAACAAGCTATAACAGGTTCAAGCGAGTAGACAATTTCGAGGTTAAGGAAACTTCCAGGAGAGGGTGATCATTAGGCGCCAAAAGGAGGCTAGAGAGGAGGGAAAGGTGGTGGCGGAGAGTAAGTGAGAGGAACAGGAAAAAGGGAGGGAGTGAGTTTGGGTGGGAGACAGGAAGTAGTAGAGGTACCAGAGGGTTCATTAGTCAGGAGGAAGAGGCCTCAGATGTGAGATGGACATGAGGAGTAGTAGTCTTTATCTAGCGCAATCACAGTTGCTAGTGGTGGTGAGGTGGGCATAGAGCATGGATTTGAAAGCTTCAAGCGAGGTTGAGGATAGAGTAGGTGGACTAAGCGCATTGAACCATGTCGGGGCCCTGTATGCGAAAGATCTTTGTCCCTGTGCAGTCCGGCATCTCGGAACCAGGAAAGGTTGGCGTTCAGATCTGGTGGAGGGTCGTGAGCCAGGATTCAGTTGGAGTAGGTTTTGAATACATAATGGAGTCAGTCCCAAGATAGATTTTTTTGCCATTGTGCAGGTGAGATAAATAAGATGATTTGATAGGTTCAACCAGCCTGATTCATAGTACAGATCACACGTGTGAGTCAGTCTTTGAGCCCCCGTGAGGAGCCGGCAGGCCTTATTTAGAGTGATTGAGATACGCCTTAGAGCAGTGGAGGTAGCTGAGCCATAAATAATAAGGCCATAGTCAATGATTGAGATTATGGAACTCTGTATAGCTATTCTCAATGCCACTTGATTTAGAAATTGACTGTTACTGGAATAGTATTCCAGGCGTTGGTTCACTGGTTTCGCAGTGTTGTCAATGGGTTGCAAAGGTGAGCCCTTGGTCAAAAGTGATGCAAAGGTATTTGAAAGTATTTACTTGGTCCAGTGTAATTCCCGCAGAGGTTTGTATGGTGAGTGGAGTATGCCTATTTTTGTTTTGGTGATTGGAGAAGAGCATGGCTTTTTGTTTTATTGTGGTTTAGCACAAGTTTACTATCCAGGAACCACCTTTCAACACTAGAGAAAGCAAGTTGCAGGCTTTTTCGTGAGGAGTTTGGATCCTTGTGGAAAAGAGAATTACAGCATCAGCATATAAGATTATTTTCTCCTGGCAGATATCTGGGAGGGAGTTAAGGAACAGGCTAAAGAGGAGCGGTCCAAGAATTGATCCCTGTGGTACACCTGAGAGAACTGGTTTGAAGTCGGAGAGTTCATTAGAGATTTTACAGCCTGTGACCAATTGGACAGGTAACTTTTACCAAAGCACAAGGACCTTCGCCAGGCCTAGGCTAGAAAGTAGGGAGGTAAGTAGGCCATGATGGACTGTGTCAAAGCTTTTGTAAGATCGATAAAGACTGCACCTGTTTGGCACCCTTTGTCCAGGGCTGAGTGGACTTCTCCAGAGAAATCAAGTAAGGCTGTTGTTGTACTATGTCCTTTCCTAAAGCCGTGCTGTTGATTACAGAGTAGATTGTATTTGTCCAGGTAATCAGAGAGTTGGTCTACCACTATTCGCTCAAGTGCTTTGGAGAGGGAGGAGTATTGATATTGGTCGATAGTTTCTGTTGAGGTTTTGTCCCCCTTTGTGCACTGGCGTAACTATGGCAGATTTCCATTTGTTGGGAAATTGACTTTGGCAAAGTGACAGATTAAGAATTTTTGCAAGGGGGTGAATTACTTCATCCAGGGTGAGAGACAGGATTTTTAGATCTAGCGTGTCACTACTTGTTCTGGATTTGGAGCAGGCCTTTCTTATGTACTTGTGTGCTTCGTGCACTTTGATTTTCTTGAAGTAAAATTGTGGTTTGTCACGAGGGGTGTTTTGTGATACTAGGCTAGGCACAGGTAAGTCCGAGAAGAAATCTGGGGAGGACCCACTAAGGTCTGTGAATGTCTTATTAAGCCATCTGCAATAGACTTTGGGTCAAGAGTGGTGGATCCATCAACTTTCATAATGGTAGGTGACGATTTTGATTGTTTACCCATTATGTTTCGGATGTTGTCCCAAAAAGCTTTTCCATCACCCCAGGTGGATTCAAGGGCATTTTTGAAATAGGTGCTCTTCATTTGCTTAATTTGTGAGGTACATCTATTTCATGCCTGCTTGTATTTTAGGGTATCATGAGGTGAGCCTGTGTCTTTGGCAACTGCCCAGAGGTGGTCCTGAACCTTGAGCTCTGCAAGTAGTTTGGCAGTAATCCATGGATTTGATAGCACTTTGATTTTATGTTTTTTTACTGGGGCGTACAAGTCGCATGCAGAGTTTAAAGATTTAATGAAGTATTCTAGTGCGGTATTAATATCAGTTGATTCAAGGATTGGCGTCCAGTCCTGTTGTAGGAGATGGGTTTTCAACTTGGTAAGATTCCCATAAGGCAATACTCTGCTTGTTATAACTTTGGGGGGTGGCTTGAGAAATGTATTAGACCAGGTACAGGACACTGGGGAGTGGTCACTGAGGGAGTCAGGGAGGACTTTAATGTTTTTTATCCGGTCAGGGTGATTTGTGAGAACCCAGTCAATAAGGGTGCTTGTACCAGTTTTGTAATTTTTCCGGGTGGGGGAGGTTACCATCTGAGTCAGGTTTGCTACTAGGATGTCATCTTTGTAAGAGCCAGTGTCAGAGGCGAGCCAGTTTATGTTGAAATCCCCGAGGAGGAGGAGCTCATTTTCAGAGGGCTGCAGACTAACAAAATCAAGTACAGACTTAATAATGGCACGGTGGTCTTTTGGAGGGATATAGACTGCGGCCACTGTGAGAACTTTGTTTTGTGCACCAAGAAGCAGTTTGATAGGGAGGAGCTGCATCTGCGTATTTGTGGGGGTGAAGCTGCCGCGTTGACAGAAGAGGTTGTCCTTTATGTAGCTAGCACAGCCCCCACCTTTTTTGCTTGCCCGGTCGAGTCTGAAAAGATTGTAGCCTTCAAGTGAGACCGCATGATCCGGGGTGCTGGGAGATAGCCAGGTTTCCACAATGGCTAGTATATCAGGGTTTTTTTGTCCAGCGAGAGTTTGAAGAGATGCCAATTTGGGAAGGAGGCTGCAGATATTTAGAGTGATAATGGAGAGACCACTACCAACTTACCCTGTTTTTGTCGGCTTCAGTGCAACAGGACCAGGGTTTGGGTGTATCCCACCAGATATTAAAAGTAGGAGGAGCAGGAGTTTCAGCGATGCCATTCGTAGTTCATAATAGGTTGGAGTGAGTTTCTGCTTGTTTAGATTAAGATCAAGAGACTGATTTAGCAGGATGCCCAAGTACTTGAAATAGGTCACACATTCCAGTAATTGACCTTCTAAGTCCTGCACAGTCAGTGCTGTTGTGCAAGCCTGGAGCTTTGGGGCCGATCCAAGCAGCATGGCTTTAGTTTTGCTAGTGTTGATGGCTAGTTTGTGGTCATATAGCCAGTTGTGGATATTGTTAAAGTCAGAGGAAAGGGTTGTATTGATAGTGTCTATATTAGTAGAACTTGTATAGATGACAAGATCATCAGCATATAGAATAGCAGAGCAGGATTTTAGAGCAGCTCCAATGTTATTTATATAAAGAGAGAATAGGAGGGGCCATAGGATGGAGCCCTGAGTACACCAATGTTAATGGTGGTACTGTTCGATAGAGAGGAATTAAATTTCACCTCTTGAGTTCTATTTGTCAGGTAGCTTCCGTATCAGTCAACAACAGAGGAGGAGAAACGCAGGTGTCGAAGCAAGGAGAGAAGCAAAGTGTGATCAACAAGGTCAAAAGCCTTTGTGAGGTCAATAAAGACAGCCCCAGTCAGACTGCCAGTATCCACTTTTGAAAGAGTGTCTGTGGTGAATTTAAGGAGTGCAGTCATTGTGCTATGTCCTTTCCTGAAGCCATGTTGGGTATCCGAGAGCAGACTGTGCTTAAGTAGATAGTCAGTTGTCTGAGTTGTGACAATTTTCTCCAGGATTTTGCTCAGTACCGAGAGTATGGCAATTGGTCTGTAGTTCATGACAACCTTAGGATCCGCTTTTTTAAGAACAGGTGTGATCTGAGCAGCTTTCCAGAGGTCAGGGACCATTCCACCTGAAAGTGATAACGTATAAATTTTGGCCAGCGGTAATACAATAAGGGGAGCCGCAAGTTTCAAGAGACGGGGTTCCAGGAAGTCTGAGCCAGAGCTGGTATGATCAGAGTTGGACTTCAGGAGCTTCAGGACTTCCTTTCTAGACACAGCCTTAAAATAGAATGGAGGAGTATAAGGAGGCACAGGGGACAACACTTCCAGCTTATCCAGACAGGTTCCTGATGAGAAGTGGGAGAACACTGCAGTGGGATTGAAGGAAGAGGTATATTGGAAGAGATCAGAGAAATGTAGGTTGAAAGAATTAGCTATGGTCTGTGAGTCATTGCAATGCACATCGTTTATCAGCTTATCACCAGGGGTAGTTGACTGTGAGGATCCTAGGAAGGATTTGATGTGTGACCAGAAGTTTCTGGGATCATTGGCCAAGTTAATCAGTAGGTCTTTACAGTACTTGCTCTTAGCAGCTCTGACTTGTCTTTCACATGAATTCTGCAGCATACAGTAAGCGCTGAAATCTGTTTGCTGGCCTGATGTTTTGTAGCGCTTCCAGAGTTTATCTCTAAGGCACAAACTTTTGAGTAAGTCTTTGTTTAGCCATCTTGTTTGTTTACCCCCTCACTCTCCGGGTGATCTTTGGGGCATTTTTACATTGAACCATAAGGAATTTAGTGATGAAGAGGTTAAGAGCATCCTGAGAACAGTGTGATAGATAGATCTCCGACCAATCAATTCTGGAGATGTCATACAGAAACACCTCTTGGTCTAGGTGAGCAAGGTTTGTGAGAGTGATGAGACGTGGTGGAGGAGATGGAGGTGCCCCCAAGGACAGGATGCAGAAAGTAGGAGAGTGGTCAGTTAAGGCATCAGCAAGAGTACCAGCAGCTGAGATATGTTCGATCCGGTTTACCAGCACCCAATCCAATAGTGTGCCTAGTGGTGATGAAGACAGACTTCTAGTCAGCACTGTCACCATCTGATACAGGTTGTAGCTATGAGTCAGAGATTGAAGAGAACTAAGAGCTGCTCCAAGCCAGTTTAAGTTTAGGTCCCTTAAGATGACAACCTCACTATGATTACAATTCTGAGAGGTATTTTGCAACAGGTACTCTAGACCTGCAATCCCTCCTGCTGGAGGGTTATATGCAGAGATAACATGCAATTTCTTGGCTCTGAAAGCAAGGGGAGCATGCAAGTATTCACAAACCGATTGAGCATCTGGGATAGCGAGAAGAGAGACTGTCAGATTATTTTTTTTTATACTTTAATTTTATTTTCTCTTGTCATCACAGTACAGACCGATCATTTATATATCACAGTATACAATTCCATTTTCCAGTGATTACAGTCCATATTCCAAAATTTGGATATAAAGAAAAAAAAATAATCTATTCTACATCACATAAAGATCATCAGCCTAAGTTCTGTTTGCTTGATATCACCAGACCATTAGTAGATATGACTATCCTAGAGACATAGTGCTTTCTCTTTTCTCAGCATCATATTATAGTTCTTTACTATGACAGCCACCTTCAAGAAAGACTGTAACTTCTTTTCTTTCTTGCCTATATCCTTTATGGAAAAAGGACCACAAGGAATTTCCGTTCAGTTTTGCTGAATACCCCTCTTCTATCTTCTTCTCCTATACTACCCGACACCTTTATTCTTTTCTTATACCAGCTTATTACCTTACTCTGTATAGAAAGGACAAAGTCGTGCCCTATCTGTTAGCACATATTGTGAACTTTTCTGTTCCATTTTCAAGATCCATTGCTTTATTTATTTACCTTACTACCTCGTCTTTGATTTGCAGATGGATTTGGCTGGGTGGGATGTCAGACGTAATCCATTAGGCCTCTTAATCACTCCTTCAACCTCTCATTCAGCAGCCTTATGCATCCTATGGAGTTTTGAGTATATGTTTACCTCCCTTTTTTACTTTCCCTTCTTGGAAAAAATTCAGTGGTTCCCCTTGCCCTCTCCATCTCCCAAGGACAGCTCCCATCTAGTCCACCTATTTTCGAACTGTGGCCGACTCTAAGTGAATAAGTGATCCTCTCAAACATTTTTACTCCCTCAACTAACTCTTTCCACTCCTCCACCGTTGGAGCATTTTGGGCAAGCCATTTTCTGGATATTGCCTTACCAGCTGCAGCAATCGTTATGTTCCAGAGATACCTAGCCTCCTTTCCCTGAAGATTTTCGGGGTGCAACGCCAACATCATGTACTTTGGTCCCAGTGGGGTCTCTATACTAAACATTTCCCCCATGTGTTTTTGTATTTTCGTCCAAAATCCCTTTAACTCGGGGCATTGCCAAAAAATATGCGTCAGATTGGCCATCTCCGTACCGCAGTTTCTCCAACAACTAGTGGTGTTAGATTTATGCCAACTAGCTGTCTGCGAGGGAGCCCTAAAAAATCGTACCCTTAATTTCCATAAAAATTCCCTCCACCCCGGAGAGGATGTTGCGCTCCATGTATTTTGCCACATTCTCATCCACTCCTTATTACTTAATGAAAACCTTATCTCTCTTTCCCATTTTACTTTTATATAATCTGTTGTGTATTGGAGATCTTTTATGTAATTTTGGCATAGAATGGAAATGGCTTTTTCTCCCCATCTGAGTTCCAAATTCCCTCAAATATCTTCGGTACCGGGGCACCACACCCTTTTTTAAATGAAATATTCATTTCTGCTTTTATATACTTTCTCAGCTGATAATAGTAAAGTAACTCTCCCCTTTTCCATCCAAATTTGGCCTGTGCTTTCTCAAACGATATAACCTGATCTCCTCTAAGGAGCTGCCATGGGGCTACACAGCCCTGTCTCTCCTGATATTTGTGCCACAGGCTCATGTCTGCCTGTTTTCTCTCTTCATTTATGGACCACCATCTATATTTCCAAAGATAAACTTTAGATAGTCCTCTCATAAGCCCTTGCCTATAACCATGTATAGCAGTTTCCATCTCCTGATAGGGCGTCTTCACCCAGTTAACCCCTGGATTTGATGTCATGCATTATGTCAATAAGGGGGGGGAGACAGATCTACAGCCAGATCCAATTCCTCCCATCTGGCTACATAGCCCTGATGCTGTAGTAGCAAAACTATTCTTGTCTGAGTTGCTATCCAGTATCCCACCAATAGGGGAATAGGTAGGCCTCCTGCCTCTTTGGGGAGATATAAGGTTTGTTTTTTAACCCTAGGTTTTTTAGCTAACCAGATAAAATTCCCAATAATTTTCTGCCACTCTCCTATCTGTTTAAATGATACTGGGGCAGGCACACATTGAAAAACAAATAAAAAACGGGGCAAAACATTCATTTTGATTGCTTGTACCCTTGTTATGATAGATACTGGAAGAAGATTCCACCTTCAGATGTCCTCCTGTATCTGTCTCACCAATGGTGGGTAATTTAGTTGGGCCAATTGGGTAGTTATCGTAGTTAATCTTATGCTGAAGTATTTCATATATGGAAGTTCCCATTTCATCGGGAAACAGGTTTTAAGCTCAGTGGTTGGTTGGAAATTAAAGCTTCAGTACCTCTGTTTTAGTTTCGTTAAGGGTATATCCAGAAAAGGTTGAGAAGGTCCTTAGGTGTTGAAATAAGCATGATAAAGATTTCTCTGGGAGGGTTAGGTAGAGCAGAATATCGTCTGCATATAAGGCTAATTTTTGCTGGGTTGACCCTATTTGCACTCCAAGTATATCTTGGTTCTCCCTAATCCCCTGGGCCAGGGGTTAGCCAGATTATTTTTGTAGTACAGAGCAACTCCAACACCATGTTTGTTTGATTTCCTATCCCTTCGAATAATAGAGTAATTTGGCAGGGATCAGAGGGAGCCAGTAACCGATGGCTTTAGCCAGATCTCAGTGAGACAGAGGATATCAGGATTGTACAGTCTGACCTATGACTCCAGTTCCACGAAGTGACACATCAAGCTTCTTATATTCAAGTGTGCAATTAACAGCCCATGTTTGGACATACTATGTATGTCATCTGCTGAGAAGTAAGCGTCTAGTGGCCCAGGATTTGTCTCTATATCCCCAGATAGCAGAATGGCAATGATGACAAGGAACCACAGCCTCACGTTTAGAAAAGGATGGGATAATGCAGACTTGTTCCGTAGTTTGCTAATCATATAGAGAGAACAGTAGGGACAGTCCTTTTGGTAGAGAAGAAGATTAGTTTGTAGTAACCTTGCATTATAAACAATAAGGTAGGAGAAAGTAAAATCATAGTGCTCGGTCCTAGATTTACTTGCACCATCCTCATTCCATAAGGATAGTGTAATTCTGTTAAGCCAAAGTAGGACAAGAAAAGTTACGAGGGCAACCCCCAGACAGCTGTTGGACATGGTGTGACTGTTGGTACAACATTGATTCAACTCATGACAGAGGTCACCCAGGGTCACAGCTAGGCAGGGATTGACAAGAGACTTTAGCTATGCGAGTCCTTGCAGGCATGCACTCCCCAGCCCCATCACATTGATAGCCTGGGGCACACTTACTCAAGTACAAGTGCAGGATGTGAAATCTTTTTGTCCTTGTGCTTCCTTTGTTAAAGAGATTGTTTAAAAGCCCACAAATAGATCCTTTAGGAGCGAGCCAGACGAAAATGTGGATTCAAGCAGGACCCAGAGTCACTGGAGTTTGTCAGACCTAGTTGCTTGATTTCTGTTTTGCTTGGGATAGCTTCCAAAAAGTTGATTTTAAACTGAAAATGCAAATACCTTGTGGTGATGTTTTGCAGAAAATCCAGTCCAGAAGACCTTCACTGATGTAGTGAGCAAGAATGGTGTAGTTACTCCAAGCAGAAGATCTTGTAATCCCAAAAAATTTAGCTACAGACACAGACAAACACAAACAGCCTCCCACACAGACCTCAGTCAGCATTGTATATATATGCTAGGGGCAAACCTTCCCGAAAAAGTCCTTAATGATCACTTTGAAATAGAGCCATCCTTGATGGAGGTCTAATACTCTATTTTTCTTTGATAGCCACCACTACTCAGCCCCATAGATAAAATCTCTTATTATGTTCTCTCTTTACAGCCTCCAGACACAAGCTACCTGTTGGAACAATGTATCCCCTTCTTGGGACACCTGCTTCAACTCATGTTTTGGTTCTCCTGCTAAGTCTTCACCCTCTTTTCAATAATTTCTCTGGACACTAGACATGAAGGTGTATTTTACTTCTCTGTGCATTTGTAAAAAAAAAAGTTTGCTTTTTAAAGGGACTGATACTTCCTCTAACCCACATATTTCCTTTTAACCCCTTCCCTTTGCCATGCCACCCTTCCACTCCACCCCTCCGATGCCCTCTCTGTGTCTGTGAAGTGAAAGCTCTTTGATTTATAATGACACAAGGGATTCTGGTACTCTTGCCACTCACGGCCTAGTTGGAGAAAAGTGTTTATTTACAACCTTATCAAATAATGATGGTTAAGGTATGGCCCCCCCATGATTCATCCCCTTCTTTTGTACAGAAAATATTTTTTAACAGATATATATAGCATCTAGATTTAGAGGGAGTGCATGGAACCATTTAAAGCTGTCTTTTAGTGTGGTGCTAGCAATTAAGGGAAACCTGATGTCATAAAAACATACGAATGAAGATTTTTTAAATTTATGATAGATATGAAAAGTATCCACCTATAAGCACACATGACTTGAAATGTTTTTAATTTGTTTTTTTTTTTTTGCCTTTTGCTTTTGGGATTGTATTGTGATATATTGTGTTTTGTTTTTTTTAAAATAGGAGCACTGCATTTTAATTAAACAATTAATTGTGTAAGTTCTTGGAAGAGTTCATGGAAGTTCATAGAGAGTTACAGTATATAGCAGTCAGGGACATTAGTATTATGTAAAAACTTACAGAAACACTATGCTGACAGCTGCAGCATGCCGGGGGGGGGGGGCGGACAGGCAAAGGAGCGCTAGAGAGCCTATTAAAAACTGTTTTGACTCCCATTTGTGGTCTGTGATGATTGTGTTTTAAAAGTAGCTGAACTCTCTTTTCTGTCCAAATTGGATATTACAGTGCTGTTTATCAAATTGAAATATTAACGTTAAAATACCTTTAATAATGGTGGTAGCCCTGGAAAAGGAGATTAGAAACAGGGTTAGACCCGAGGGGGTGGCAGAAACCCACTAAGGAGAATAAAGGGAAACAATGGGACCCCTGGTATACCGTGATGATAGTGAACGCATGTGGGCAATCATCAAAATGGGGACCTATATGAGGGCGTCATCATGGGCAATGGTAGGGGGACGGCTACTGTTGTGACAGCGAGGGTAAGGTGGGCGACAGGAAGGGAAGATGGCCAACAGGATGTAGAGGGATAGGGAACAGGGTTGTAACCCTGTAGTGTGCTTGCTTCCACTGAGCCAACCGTGTGGTGCGGTGGGTAGGGTGGATGGCTCTGATGGAGCAGGTCCTGTGTTCGGGACTGGGGGCAGGAACAATTTTGCTTTGTCTCTCAACTGCAGGACTTAATTTTTTTAAAGTGGGCTGTACCCCCCTCACATGCACCCCCTGGAGCTGAGAATCTTTAGATAGGGAGGTACGGGGGGGCATGCACAGTTATCACGGTCGCCTTGTAGTGCATATTGCCGAAAATGTTTTTGACGATAATGCAGTACACAATAATAGGGATTGCCTTTCGGTGGTCGCTATTATCACATAGAACCAGAACCCTCAAAGACATACAGACAAGAGGCAGGAAGGAAGAATAGGAACACGGTCACCACAAACCATACTAAGAGGGCTTGAAAGATCCAGATCCTCGAGAGGAGGCCAGAAACACAGCCATCCAAATGTACAATGCAGGGGAGAGAAATAAAAAAAGAAAAGAGAGAAATAATAAAGTCGTTAGCTAACCTGAGCAGATAAGTTATTGAAATGTTGATTGTGTGAAAATGTTTTGTTATTCAAAAGTTATGAATTGACTTTTATATTTCACCTGATGGGTATTAAGTGCACACAGAAGATACTATTCCAAGGCCGCATGTATTACACAACAACATATATGCAACTAATTGACTATGAAACATTGCTTCTGTAATGTATGCTGACAATTTAATTTCTACAATAAAAAGACGTTTTAAAAAAATACCCTTAATGATGTATTCATCTTTTCACTTATTCCAAGGTGAGCACAAAAGTCATGCAGAAACAATCAGTAAATAGTGATCAGAGGTATCACAGGGAGGGTACAGGGACATTGATTAGGGACGTAGACCAGAAAGATAAAAAGGAAACGAGGGAGGGAGGGAACATGGCAAACAGAAAGAGGGGCAGAGGGTAGAGAAAGGGGGGATAGTTGTTAGAGCAGGTGGGGGAGGAGATGTTGTGGTGGAGGAGAGATTTAAGGATTAATGTCAAATGGCTGTGTTTTCAAATAAATGCCTCTGAATCTGCAATAATTAACATCATTTCCCATATGGTATCCTTCCTGTTAAATACATCCAGTACCAAAATACTGGGTATCCCCTCAATGGTGCACATGGAGCAGGATGCAGCAATGTGGGTGTTGGAATGAGGGTGAAAACATTAATGCCAATTGGGATATGACAGGGGTGTGCCCTCTCTCCCAGGTTTGCACTCCTCCAGAACAAGCCGGGAGTGGAGGGTATTTTATATATATGGGGCGTGGGTTGACATAGCCCCCCCAACAAAAAATCAATGGAGACTGCTTTGGTGGGCTATGCACTATTACAGGAAGGCAACACAATTTGCAGTCACTCTTGTACCATGCGGCAATGTGCTTGCACCCTAATGTCCTACACCCTGGACAATTCACCCTGAAGTGGGTGAGCCAAAATACTGTACAGCATCCTATCATGTTTATTATATAAATCTGTGCTTGGTTTTCTCCATTGCATTCTGGTTTCAGCAAGGGAACAAATTGTGTCATTAAGGGTTTTGTAGTATGCATTGGCAGTGCTCAGCTGTCATGTGCTCCAACTGTGCACTTGACTTTTTTTGCCATCAGCTGCCAAATAGCTACACTGTGTTTCTGTAGAGACAACAGTAAAACCAAAATAAATGCCGGCCCGGTGCTGAGGGTTGAGGTGCTGGGTGCCACACCTCGAGCCACACTGGCGACCCGGGCTCTGGAATGAGTCCGGGGCATCGGGGGTCAGCAGGGGAGGGCAGGGATTGAGCATCCAGAGGACAGCTTTCCCTCCCTGGGGAGGGGGGTTCCATGCTCCCACAGTCTAGTAGCCTCTGGTGGTTCTGGGGGCTCACAGCAGTTGGGAAGCCAGAAAGACTGGGGATTGGCTCAGAGGCACTCCTGTGGGCATGCTCAGGAGTGAGCATGCAGTGCGCTGGAGTGCATTGCACTTCCTAGCCAATAGGGGCAAAAACACGAAAAATCCCCTACCGCCAGGTGAGGTGACGGTGACCATCAGGTGCCCCAGCCACATGCCCAGTGTCGGCCGCAACTCCCAACTCTCCTCCTGGGGACTCATGGGCCTCTCCTTGGGGTCAGGGAGCTCAGAGTCCTGATCCCGATGTAGCGATGGGAGAAATGGTTCAGGCGGGTGGTGGAGCCACGGAGCAGAGTATGGAACCCTGAGAGATGCCCGGTCAGGTAGAGGCATAAAGAGAGTTAAAAAATAAAATAAGTAAATAAATATACCTATTCTGCATTACCCTGTTTTTCAAAAGTTGGTTCATTAATGATGTGGTACAATTACAGACTTGTGCTGTCATTTTATCTTGTTTTTTTTTATTCATATTATCTCTATTATCTATGCAAGCTGTTACTGTGTGCTGATTTTAGTTCTGTTTAGTCACTGTGAATAACATTTGTGCATTGCTTTTCGGTATTTCAAGTAATTCACTTTAGTACACTTGGGTATATAATTGCTCATATTGAGGCCTATTCACAAAAGTGGGCAGGGGTAAAGGCACAGATCCCCTCCCCCCCATGCAGCTCCGCACCCTCAGGAGTTCTGCGCATTGGTCTTTATTCATGAACACTGGCCAATACACGGCTTCTGTCCATGGCCCCACCCCACCTGGCATGCAGGCTCATGGGGAGGCAGTTCTGTGTGGAGCTGCAGACCAAGGGAGGTGGCCAATCAGCTGCCCATCCCGGGTCCCTTGCTGGATCCCCTGCGCACATGAGGTGCCATGTTGACAGCAGGCACAAACATGCCTACAGCACGGGGAGTGGTTATCCCCCAAAAGACTGTCCCCCAGCCCTCCCAATGTACCCTGACATCAGGGACAGCCTCAATATGAGGTCCATTGACCCCCGCCATCCACACCATGACCAGCAGTGGCATCCCAGAGGGGCACGTTGCACTTACAGCTGCCTTCAGAATGCATAGACATCACCACCCTGTGCACTGCACCCACACCATCATGAATAGTGCAGAGTGTGGGCACCCCCCACCGTGCCAGACCATGGCATGCCCCCACGCGGATCTGTGAGTTTGGCCCGGGTGTCAGATGCATAGGGGGGCACAGAGGGGTCTTGCAAAGTGCACAGGGAGTGCAGTGTGTGTGGCCAGGGTGCCTATTCACAAATGTGGGTGTGGGTGGGCTCTGCGCTGGGGTTATGTGGCCCGTAGTCCATACATACCTTTCATGAATAGGGTCCATTGAAAGGGATGGTGATGATTACTGTTCAAGGCACAGCGATATGAGCTAGGTTATTCCAAGATTACTTTTTTGTTGTGTTTTTGCATGCTAGATTTGTAACAGTATTTCAAGGCAATCTGGAAGCATCACATTATACAATATACCAGACTAAGCATCTGCAGCAGCTGTCTTGTTTTGGCTACTACAGATCGCTTTATCATAACTTTGTAATCTCAGTTGCTGTAATGTGTCAATATATACATATTTCATTTTTCCAGCAGTATAGCAGATCAACAGTGGCTTTGCAAAAGACGTTGTGCCACCCAAATCTGCAGCAAAAAAATCTTAGCGATGTCATAGCAGTGCAATATTGCTGTTCCCAATTATGTGCTCTTATTTTTTTTTTAAATGCACGTCAATACACTAAATGTCGTGCATGCATACTTTCCTGTATGCAATAAATGACTATTGACATGATTTTATTTTATAACTCCTTTTTTATTATTTAGCAGATAAAATGCATGCATATAACACTTCTTGATCATCACATTTATTTTAGAATGCATTATTTATTACAGGCAACAGCATGCACTTCACATCTTTTTGAGCAAGCAATCCAATACAGAATAATTTTCCACAACACTTCATTTTTACTGCATGTACTTAAAAAATTTTTTTTAGCAGCCGGCCCTGTGTTACTGAGGGCTAAGGTGCTGGACGCCTTACCTCGTGCTACACCAGTGACACATGTTCGGGAATGAGAATGGGCCATTGGGGGTCAGCAGGGGAGGAGAAATATTAAGCATCCAATGGACTGCTCTCCTTCTCCAGGGAGAGGAGTCCTTAGTGCTGCACTGCAGAATGGGGAGGAGCTGGACAGACACTTGGAGGGAGCACATGAGGATGTGTGCACATTCCTCTGCACCAGTATCATTGCATGCCCCAGATCCTGGAGAGCAAGAACAAGGGAAAAAGCATGGTTCCGTGGCTTGATGGACATACCAGGATGCATCTCCTGGCTCCGAGCAGTGGCGGAGCTAGAGGGGGACCTGGGGGGGGCGGTCGCCCCTCCTGGCTACTCCAGTATGAGTAGTGGTGCCCCACCACCTTCATTATTTAATGTTTAGTGCCCACTGTGGAGCCCATGAATGACCGAATGGCCCCCCTGGCTCCCAAATGCTCCCAAACCTGGCTCTGCCACTGGCTCTGAGGTTACCCCAGTGCACTGGATCCATTCCTGGTGGTGAGTAAGGGGGAGCTTCCCACTTCTCCACCATGGGGGTTAAGCCATGAGGGTATCACTGGGGGTGAGGACCTTAATTGGAGCCAGGGGTGCACCAGGACAGTGGCCAGATGTGTGCCAGCCATTAGGGGGGAATAAAGAAATAAACCCAAAAAAATATATTTTTTTACCCTCAATTAAAATTTATCAGCACCCTTTTGAGGACACAGTTTGGAACTGATATTGGAGTATGGAGTAAATCACATTAGTATTTTGTGTTACTAAGCAGTGCCCTGCTTTATGAGTGTAAGAATGCACTAATACACTTTATACTGTGTATAGTATTTTTTGGGACAACAGCCATCTTATGTGCATTTGCAGAAATCTCTCTTGAAGATACTGTTTTGCACAATGCTATTACCTGGTGCTCTATGTAAAATTATTTTGTAATATATGGATTTGTAAAATAATGCTATGGTAAAGCATACAATAAATTCCCAGTAATATACCTCAAGCGAAGTGATAATAGTATAATTTCCTCTCCATAATACTATTGTTCAGAACCCATAATGTTATTGTATGGAGCACTGAACGATAGTGTTATCACTGAATTGTGAGCACACAATTTCTTCATGAACAGCAGAAGCTGCTGAGGGGCTGGCTTTCACTGTAACCATCCAATACATACAATGAAACACAACTGGCCGTGCTCCCTGCTTTCAAAAAAATCAAATAAATTTAGAGATGGCTGTCTCCAAAGTTGCAAGACCAATGTGACTTTAGCGCTGTCCTGCCACTTTACTCTACCTTTGCTCCCCCTCCCTTCTATCACTAGCCATGGAGTCGAGTGGCTCAAGTGAGAGACCTGCCACCACTCACCTCCCCGCTCCACTTAGGACACTCCATCCGCTGAGTTGATTGCATTCGCTAGCAGCCTCTACTGCTCATGCTGCATTACGCTGCTCTCTCCCTTGCTGATGAACTGCCATACTCTTCCCTCTCTTCCCTGCCTAAGCCCTGGCTGCCGGCATTAGGAGAAGACTTCAACAGAAACACACAGCAGCTCTGGAATAAGTGCAGTTACACTTCACAGACCCGCCACTCCACAACACAGACTAAAAACAAGAAAAAATGTCAAAAAAAGATTTTTTATTTTGTTGATTTTTTTTTTTTTGTTTCACTTTTCTTACTTCCCTTTCCTGCTCTTCCTATTAAAGTTCATTCTATTTACAGCCCACAGTCATAGGCTACCTCAGAACCATGAAGCATGATGTGTGACAAGTACACTTTGCAATCTTTCCAGGATCCATATATTACTAAAAAATAACAAATAGGGAACTGTGTATTATGAGGCTATAGTTCCATCCCCAGAACCTCTTGATGGAATTATAGCTTTGTAATTCACAGTTCCCTATCAATTATTCTGTTTATGCACGTTAAATTTATTTGAAAAGTAATTTCAGAGTGATTGCCAATATATGCATCTGGTAAGCATTCAAGCATCGTTAATAACATCAGTACTACCATGCACTGCTGCTAACTGAGATTATACTACTCATTGTAATCATTGTATGAATGTCCTTGCTTGTTTTTCACAAAATTATGTGCATTACACTTTTCTTTTATGGGGGGGTGTCAGTTAAGGTGGTGGCTGTCATCGATGGACAGTCTCCTCTTTTGCAGAGTGGAATAGAGAAAGTGGTTTTGGGTAGGAGAGGGGGTGACTTGAAGAGCCTCATACTCAAGAAAGGGAGGCAAGATGGATTTATCTGATTGGGGGTTTATATCCTCCAAGTCCTGGTCCTAATAAAGGCATTGATTTGATACCAGTTTATATGTTTTTCAGTGCACTAGAGTTAGGATAGCCACAGATATGTTCTCTGTCTGTTTGCTGTTTATGCAGTGATCTTCATTGACATTATCCTGATTGTAACTTTAACTAGTTCATATTGCCAGTTTTTTACTGGAATGTGCTTGTTCCTTGTCAAATGTTTTATTCCTGTGGTAGTGTGCACATTTGTAGAAATCTGTGTTGATAATACTGTATGCATCGGGTAAGCATTCGAGCACTGTTAACTCTTCGGAAACTGCAGACATACATATACATCCAGAATCTGTTTTAAGTTCAAACATACTTAGCACTCGGTAACATCAGCACTAGCATGTGCTGCTGCTGCCAACTGAGGTTATACTACTAATTTTAATCATTGTATGCATGTCCTCACTTGTTTATCACAAAATTATGTGCATTACACTTTTGTCTTACTGTGGGGGGGGGGGGCTAGCAGTTACAGTAGCAGCTACAACAGACATTGATGTATGGTTTTCTCCTTTTCAGGGTGTGTTTAAAAAAATACGAGGGATGGTTTTCTTTATTTCAGGTGGCGAAATTAGGGGATTGGGCACTGCCAGTGTCTGTGTTATGTTTGTTGGGGGGGTAACCCATACTGATCATCCACTGTATGTAGCACAATGTCATTTTTCTGCATGAAATCAGACAAAAACAAATGAATAAAAAGCATAAAAATAAATAACAGCTCAAGGGTAATAGCAAATTTGTTTTGGAAACATTTACCAAATGCAAGTACTTGTTGGCCTAAAACACACTTCGCACAACACTTAACTCTTACAGATATAGGAGATAGAGCTACTGGAAATGCACCAATTTTACACTACAAAGTGAAGTGCTATTTTCAGCACATGTTATTGCATACTTTACCTACAATGACCAGTACCAAACTGTGGTCATAATTTACATATCTTTTGAACGTTTTAACATGCACACTGAAACTAAACATTTTTTTTAATTTATGTACGGTGTACTGTCTGTGCACACTCTCCATCACGCATGTGCTTCTTCATTGGATTACAATGTACAGTACACAGAGAAGGTGTTGCTAATCTAATAAAAAACTAGCAGTCTGTAATGCCACAATTATTTTGGATATGCAGTACAGTATTTGAAAGTGAACAATGTAATCATACACTTTTGAATATCTGTGCATTTTGTCTGGGGGGAGCACATTGGATTTACAATTTTACAATTTACTTCAGTATTTAGCACTCTGCTCTCACACTACTGCACCAACACCTTGCAGATCAAAAACATTTTTTGCAAATTGCCTGGCTGAACTACTTAGGCATATACCAACACCAGTCTGAGATGAAGATGACTGCATACTGATGCAAGTCTGTGCTTTTATTGGAGGGAGGTAACCTTCTGATGGTTTGTAAATGTTTTAAGCTATGAAAATACGTAACAGTAAAAATATATGTTATGTACATGATCCATCATACAATGTAACTGTCATAAATGCCATTCAAGATTTCAGCAGACACTTAAAAGTACGCCTTACTTTTAATCAAAATTTCTGTTTTAAACTGGCGCTTGGTGAAAATGAGTTTGCATCAAAATGAGCACTGCAAATTACTGAGTGAAGATCATTTTTAACATTTCTTCTACTTTTGTTAACAAAATCAATCCATTTTTAAGACACTCATCTTTAGGGAAACAATGAAGAAATGCTCTATCTTTACCTGTATTGCTACATCCATAAACCACACACCGCTTGGCATTTTCTTCAGTTAGTAGTGGCGGAGATCAAAGAGAAATGAACAATCTGACAATGTACTGAGACTGACACAAAAAGAAGTAAATTAATTTCACAGGAAAGACAAGCATTGAGACAGCAATCATACATGAAACGTATTCATTACATCACGTGAATGAAATACAATACAACACAACGTAACGAACAGAAAGATACAAGAGGAACAACAATAGATATAAAACGGCAGTTAATAAACTATAGTGTATGGTGGAACGTCGTTCTCCACTGAAATCGATCATTTTCTAAACCTTGTAGTCACACAGTAGTGACGATCACAGAGCAGCAGAACTATTAGTCTCACTGCACTGCGCACGTCACAAACCACGTCCTCGAGCACAATTTGACAGAGTTCAATGATTTGACATTACAGATAGCGTTAGCAGCAATGTCGGTGGCGGTACTTTCAAAGCCACTTTTGAGCAGGATACATTCATCCTGAGCAGGAGAATAAAAACGGCAAAAAACCCCGGAATGACATTCGGCAGATCCATAGCTTCCTCAGAGCGGCGGCGAGCACAGAGCATTGATTGTTTGTTTTTTTTGTCGAAGCGCCGTTCCACCATACACTATAAAGAAAAGTGCATAGGAGCGGTTGACAACTGAGAGCTTCTTCCACCTCGTTGGCACTATGATAGCAGCTTACCTCTCGAGCTGCACTCTGGGTAGCTGTTGTCATAGTGCCAACTTCAGTGGAGAATAGCCCTGTTGTCAACCGTTCCCCATGCACTATCCTATATAAATTGCGTGACCAAAATCAGCTGAAGTATCAGGTCCTAGCAGTGTATTAGCAACTGGAACTAGTGCTTTACAATTACTTACACTTGCAACACACAATAGGAAAGGAAGAGTGAGAAGAAGAGATGGACTATGGGGACACCTACAGGAAAATTACAGTTTACAAAGACAAATGTAACTGGAAACAGTGCCACTTGATGTATTTAAGCTGTTAACAATGGAGAGTCAATTAATTCAGAACTCACACTGCATACCACATACCGCTAACACATTCTTAAGGCATTACTGAGGCGTTAGCAAGGCATTGCTCAGTACCACACCAACCCTGTCATATTGCATTACCGGTGAACTTCTGTACAACTTATACTGCAGCTGCACATGCCGGTAATGAAACTGACCTTTTTTATTCTGGCTTTTGCACTTTTATGTAAGGGAAGGGTAGTACAGGACTAGTAAGCTGTTTGTTAACTAGGATCTGCAGCTTATTTGTTAGGTAGGAAAATGGGCAGACTAGGTGGGCCAAGTGGTCCTTATCTGCCATCAAATTCTATGTTTCTAGTGTAGAAGTACAATTAACACTTGCCCTTACCTCTGAAGAGCATGTAACCTCCCAGTTCATGCTTGAAAATAGACATTTGTTTGCCTGGTGCACTTACCTAGTTAACAAAAACTAGCTAAATTAATAAATCAGACAATCAGGTGCCTGAGAGTAATGTGTCAGTCTATCACTTTTTAGGACAATCACATTTTTGAGGATAAGTTGATGTAATAATACTAATGATAAATGATTTATCGAAATAGGCAGGTGATTGTCTAGCGTACTTACCTGATTAACAAAAACTAATGAAATAAATACATCTGACACTGAGATGCCTCAGAGTAATGTGTCAGTCTATCAGTTTTTCAAGCAATGACATACTGAGACTAAGCTGATTTAACAATAATAATAATAAATAATTTACAAATTATATGCATAGTTTTTGGAGCCACTGCATTCATATCATGGAATTTACGGTTGTTAGTGTTTCTGTGTATTAGTTGTTTTTACATTCTTTAAACATGTAGAGTGGTCCCTGCCAGCTGTCTGGGTGTATACAGATTGAAGGCGATCACCTGGGAGGGGCTCTACACCAAGAAATACACAAAGTCCACTAACTTGACCTCCCAAGCACTGAAATGACCTCCAGGAATCCGCTGGCACATGGCAGGGCCAGCCAAGCTATGGATACAAGGGGTTCGCAGAACTAGGAGGCATAACACATAAATGTCCAAACGGGTTATTTTAAAACAAAACAGGATCCTTTTTTCCCTTGAGTTCATTTAATGTTGGTATTATTACCAAATGACACAGATTAAATTATATCACAGCAGATGGTTGTTTTCTTGGTTGCTTTTAGGTTGGAGTTAACCCTGCTGGGGTACTTTAGTTAACATTTTCATGACCTCAAAAGGAAGCACATTTACTTCTGTGGTCCCCCAGTCCTAAACCTGGGTGGGAAACCAATGGTTGTCCATTAGCCCATGTCCACATGCACTAACCACTTGGCTATTTCAGAGTCTGTCTGCTGACAGCATTTTGGTGGGGATCTGTACTAATTCCCAGCTGATGAAATCCCAACAAACAAAACCCCAACAGCAAATTCCCAACACAATTGAAATCCCGTGACTAAAAATCCCGTATTTTGAAAATCCCCTCTTTAAATATCCTGTATTTTTGAAACAGTACAACAACAACTCGCAAGACACTTCTGCAAATGCTTCGGTATGCATTTGAATCCTGCTTTGTTCAGTGGAATCACTTTTTACTGTACACCATGTTCAGTCTACAAAATTAAACTGCATTGAATTCCTACAAATGCTTCAGTATGCATTTAAATTCTGCTTTGTTCTGTGAAATCACTTTTTTACTGTGCACTATGTTTAGTCTGTAGAATTAAACTGCATTGAATTCCTGTTTTGGTCTGTGAAATCACTTCTTACCGTGCACCACGTTCAGTCTGCAAAATTAAACTGCATTTAAATCCTGCTTCAGTCTGAGAAATCACTTGCTTACTGTGTACCAGGTTTGGTCTGCAAAATTACAACTAAATCATGCTTCGGTCTGCAAAATTACAAGTTAAAACACTGTTACCTACCTCTAAGTGTTAACATTAAGCAAGCTCACAACTTCAGAGAGGTAAGAAAACAAGTTGGGCTTGATATTCAGACTGCGTTAGGCAATGGCGCAAGTGGAGGAGAAGCACAACCAAGATGGGCTAGGGCCAGACAGGGGGATATGCAAAGGTGATGTGCCATGGTGCATCACCTTTGAATATAGCACAGAATGTGCATAGTGCATATACAATGCACCAGCGCATTCCCCAGAAGGGAAGACTGGGAATGCTCTAGCACAACTGTACTTGCGATGGGCGCATTCCTGAAATATTCACACTTGAGCATGCAGATAGGGCTATAATGTATGCAAGGCACAAATGAGTCCATTTGCATGTCATTATGGCCCCATTTGCATGAGCTGAACTGGGCAGCCCAGCAAACTACACCTTGCGCCCTGCACAGCATGTGGTATGGGCAGAGGGGGTCCTGGGGCAACCCCCACCACATAGCCACGATCAAGGTAGATGTAGATGGAAACACTCCCTGGTAGTCTAGTGGTGACCACCCTCCCTCCCGTAACCCCAAACGTGAGCAACAATAACTAAGAAATGAGCCCTGGTAGTGTAGTGGTCCCCCCACCCTGCCCATAACCCTGATCGTGGGTAACACCTACATATCTGAATCCCTGGTGGTCCAGTGGCACCCCACCCCTCCACCCACTAGGACCCCTGCTCACCCAGACTCCCTCCCCATCATCAGCAGGCAGCAGCAACCTGACAGCATATCACCCAGCCACCCGCCAAATGACAGCTTACAGTATGACCAATGAGCTTGCAGGGCATACTGTACTAGACATGCACACATATGTGAATGACTTCATTCACATATATGTGCCTGTGGACCAATAGGCTTACAGCTCATACTGTAAGCTGTTATTCGTGGGCAGCCAGGTGGTATGCAGGTGGGTTGCAGCTGCCCACTGTTGATCTGAGGGGTGAAAGGGGTGGAGGGTGCCACTAGACCACCAGGGATTCAGATCTGTAGGTGTTACCCGTGATTGGGAGTCATGGGTGGGGTAGAGGCCACTAGACTACCAGGGCTTATTTTTTAGTTATTGTTGCCCACGGTCGGGGTTATGGGAGGGAGGGGGGCTACCACTAGACTACCAGGGACCACTTGGGTGCTTGTGGATGGTGTTCTTGCTGAGCGGATGGCCACCCACGGCTGGCAGCTGCTATGTTGCACCCTTCAGTACAGCTGTCTGCCTGTGGGTGGCCAGCATTTGAGCCTTTCCTTTGTGGCTCAACTTTTTGCCCCAGTATGCAGTGCATCTAGGGTTTGTGCCAGCAGATGTGCCATACATCCTGGGCTGAATATCAGGATGTGCCACATATGCATGGGCACGCCCCTTGGAGATGCATTGCATACATTTTCAATGCACCCCGGCACATCGGGACTTGCACTGTGCAAGTCCCCCTATTGAATATTGCCCTGGGTGTATTATTGGGGTTGCACCAGTGTAACTCAGTTGCACCATGTGCAACCCCTTTGAATATCTAGCCCATTATGTACACTGTTTCTGTTGGGGCAGTTTGCTAACCGAACGAGGTGCACAGTAAACATTGTTTCCCAGACTGAGGCAGGATTTAAAAAGTGTTATTTTGCAGAATGGTTTTCATTTTGTGTGGACAGTGCACGGCATGCAAAAGAATTAAGATAAGAATCTATTTTCAACATATGTATTTGCCGACTGAAATGAGGTGCACAGTAAAAAGTGATATTTTGCAGCCTGATTCAGGTACTTTGCAGACAGAAGTTGATCAGCTTTCAGTTTGCTCACCAAAAGTGGTGCACAGTAAAAAGTTGTTTCCCAGACTGAAGCAGGATATAACAAGCATTTGTCAATGCCGAATGTTTGATTGCTGGCATTGGCAATAGTAGTGTAGAAGTTACAGAGCTGCGTAATAGGAATGGCAGTAAAGTACTGAACTGAAGCCAACCCCACCACCACCCTGCAAAGAGTGACAGGCATTGGGGTGTGCCTTTGGGTCATTAGGCATAATGGCCACGTCATTTCAGTACATCCCACCCTGCAGACACTGACAAGTGTCACGGTGTTCCATGGGGTCTTTGGCCCTTATGCGCACCCCATTCCATTAGGAAATACAGTGAGATGGGTGCGATATAGGAGAATGGGGTGAACTTTGGGGCTGAAGAGTCCAAGGCATACCTTGATGCCTCTCACTGGCTGCAGGGTGTGGAATGGTATGAGCATTACAGGCAAGAATCCCAAGTCACACCCCTGATGCCTGTCATTCTCTACAGGGTTGGGCGTTATGGTTGGAAAACCTAATACCTCAGGCATTCGTTGGTATTTTCACTCCAAATGTTCAACATGGTTTTTTTGTGACCCCACCTCATGAACAGGGGGAATATCAGTTTCTTAGCTAAAAGCTGCTTATGCACATTGACTATGGCATTTAGCACCACAGGTGCAAAAACATTCCAAACAGGATGTAAAAAATGACAGCTGTACTGTTCATGAGGAGGTGTAAAAAATAGCAATGTTGCAAATCTGCAGTAAAAATATTTAAAAAAATGGTGAAGTCACGAGCGTACATAGAAACTGTGCAATGCACACCCGTAATATAATTAGGTTGAGGATTTTTTTTACAGCAGATTGTCAACTCAGGCATTTTGGTGCCTCCGATCATGAACAGTGTCACTGTGATTTTCTATATCTGTCCCGAACAATGATTTCCCACAGCGACCACGCATCTCTGCGCTGAAAGTGTGAAAATACACTTCAGCCATGTTGTTAAAAATGACAGCTGTACTGTAAATAAGGCAGTGTGGAAAAATGCCACTGGTGAAAATCTGGACTTAAAATATTACAAAGTCATGAATTTACAAGGGTCCGTGGAAACTGCACAATGCTCACTCGTAACACAATCATTTTATGGACTTTTGTCACCAAATTTTCAACATAGCCATTTTAAGACCGCTGCTCATGAACAGTGTCACTGTGATTTTCTTAATGTGTCCCATACATTGATTTCACATATCGACTGTGCCATTGTGTGCTACATGGGCGGAAACAGATTTTGGGCAAGATGTGAAAAATGACAGCTGTACTGTTCATAAGGAGGTGTGGTAAAATGGCAATGTTGAAAATCTGGAGTGAAAATATTGAAAATTCGCGAACTCACGAGCGTGTGTAGGAACTGCACAACGCACTCTCGTAAAACAGTCATTTTTGGAATTTGTTCACCAAATTTTCAACATAGCCATTTTAAGATGTCTGCTCATGAACAGTGTCACTGTGATTTTCTTAATTTGTCCTGTACATTGATTTCGCACACCGACTGTGCCATTGTGCGCTACATGGGTGGAAACAAGTTTTGGGTGAGATGTGAAAAATGACAGCTATACTGCTCATAAGAAGGTGTGTTAAAATGGCAATGTTGAAAATCTGGTAAATAATGTGAAAATTGCGAACTTACGAGCATGCATTTAGCAAGTTCCCTCACCTTGCGCTAAATAAGTTGCTAAATTTTCAATATTTTTCACTCCAGTTTTCAACATTGCCATTTTACCACACCTTCTTATGAGCAGTAGAGCTGTCATTTTCACATCTCACCCAAAATGTGTTTCCACCATGTGAGCGACAATGGCGCAGTCGGTGCGAAATTAATGTACGGGACAAATTAAGAAAATCACAGTGACACTGTTCATGAGCAGAGGTCTTAAATGGCTATGTTGAAAATTTGGTGAAACAATTCCCAAAAATGACTGTTTTATGAGCGTGCATTGTACAGTTCCTACACACGCTCATAAGTTAGCGAATTTTCAATATTGTCACTCCAGATTTTTAACATTGCCATTTGCGCTACATGGGTTTTGTGTGTGTGTGTGTGTGTGTGTGTGTGTGTGTGTGTGTGTGTGTGTGTGTAGGGGGAGCTGCACATGAGCAGGTGATATCTTATCGCTGCTCACTGAAGCGTAGCTCCCCCTTTCAACTATATGCCACTGCATTTTGGAGCTTGTCATAGACAGCTCCAGCATGCATTGGCTTACGGGGCCGCACCTGCCAACACACTGACTGAATTGGAAGAGGGGGTGACACAACTCCAAAATCTCAGATGATGGCACTATGTTTCTTGCACATGAGTGCAAGCAGACATAATAAAAAGTGCTATTTTGCAGCCCAAGTCAGGATTTAGCATTACTTTGCTGACAGAAGTTGTTCCCAAAACCTAAACAGAATTTAAAAAGTGTTATTGTGCAGAATGGCTTTCATTTTGCAGATTGTTTGTTAGGATTTCATAAATCTGCTTTTCGTCCCTGTTGGCATTACGGGTGTCGGGATTAAGGAGTCGAGCATTGGTGTGTTGGGCAAAGCAGTGTTGGGAATTTGTACGTAACCCATTTTGGTGCTACTTGATTCTGTGAGGGATTCTCAGGGATCCACTCTGTTCTCCACAGAGCTTATCCTTTCTTGATTCTCTTTCACACTTGTTTCTGTACCTTTGACATCACAGACTCAGAGGCCATCTGGGCATAGCTGAGGTGCTACCAGGCACAACACATTTTCTATTTTGGCCAGAAAAGCTCATACATCATACTATACTTTCTGAGGTAAAACTGCTGCTGACAGGAGTTGGCATCCTGTCAGGGACTGTTCCTCTCTTGGGGAGGGAGGGCACTGCTGTGTACCACCTCACACATTTTACATTGAACAAGGATTAAACATCTCCTCAATCCTTGGCCCAAAGCACTTTCTGACACAATTTTCCTCACAGACAAACCTCTGAACTTTTGTTCAGACAGGGTTTTTCTCCTTCTGGAGAGGGGCATGCCACATCTGAGCTCCTTGTTCGATGGCATCCACCACGAATTACCATTTTTTTTCACAAAGTCAGTCTCTAAAGAAACTTACTGACAAGGAGAGCTGGCACTGTGTGCCAGGTGCTAGCCTCCCACCTCTCTGACTCGCCAGAATCCCTGCCCTTCAGCAGAGAACACTGACTACTCCCCTTTGGAATGCCAGGGCAGACCAACTGATGCAGTCCTACAAAGGCACAGAAAAGGGCACCACCCTAGAAGTCATGGATACTTTTAAAGGGAAATTTATTAAACTTCTTGGGGGGTTACAAACAACATTATTATTTGTATGCACAGCAAACAGTTATATGGCAAGTTTTCATGGTAAGAAACAATTTGCAAAAACAAAACAAAAAACTTTGCAGTATGCATCCTACTACTGTACCATGGGTAACAGCTGCAGTGGGAAAACACAGGAGACTTCCAGAAGGACTGTTAGTGTTGAAAATTAAAGATTTCAAGACCTTGAAAAGCAGCAGAGCCTAATTAAACCATTCTAACTTTCTGTTCTCATTTTAAAGCCCAGCAGCAACATTTCTCAGCTATGAGTCCATTGTGCATGGCTGCAATGCTCAATCCCTCCCCCAACACACACGCACATGCACATGCACACACACACACACACACACGCACATCATGCTACTACCTTCTCCCCTGCCTGCAGTATGCCATCTAAAAACCTATTTAAACCTATGTCAGCCAAATGCAACCTATCCTTGTCATAAAAGTGGAGTAGTTAACAGACACCCCCCAGTAGTGTCCTTAAATGGTTGCATGTCTATGCGTTGCAGTCTGTGAACTTTCTCAATGGCTCTAGGGTCACAGGAATGCCACCACTTCTGTCTCACAAAATAATATGCACATTCTGACACATTTTCCTCAAAAAAGTCAAGTCCTGCTTCATGTTGTGCAGCAAGTCAAGAGACATTATGGTTCCCAGATCATTTCCTCCCTAAATGCACCACCAACATGCTTGGAGATCTCCATCACTGAGCTTCAGCTTTCAATCAAGGAAGCACACCATCTCATCCCCTGTCATCCCATCTTATGCACTTCCACCTGCCGAAGATCCAGAAATAGATTCATGCCCCCCCTGGTATTGTCTCACTCTGACAGTGGCCCAATAAATGAAGGAATGGCCACATACCCAAATCTGCGCATGCCAGGAACTGTCACCTGCCAAGAACAAACACAAGGAGTTAAAGTATATGTGGTTTCACATAACTTTCAAAAGTCTGCAATCTCCAGTGGCCTTGGGCCTGAATCTGTTCATTAACCCCACTGCAGTGTCATGTGATGCAACCCCAGTCGAAAGGAATAAGTGTTGAACTCCTTCGAGTCAACCCCCAACATCTACAAAGTTTTTCTCAAAACAAGCCTCAACTGGAAGACCATGACCAGTAACCCATCTCCATGCAGAATGATTCACTTCCCACTGTCCATCTGGCCATATAGTCATGGACCTGTACATGGATATCCCATTGTACCCCTGGGAGCAACCTCAGGCTGCACCAGCACCCCTGAGCCCTACTGTCCATTCTACTACTACACAATCTGACAAACACTCCCATCGTGGTTACCACCACATCACTGTCCCTCAGTGCCAATGGTAAGCCAGCTGCCTTGCTTGTCTGTACTAATTCAGATACCCCAAAAGCCCAACAGAAAGCTGCTAAAAAGGCTGTTCTGAAGAAGCATGCTTCTTATGGTGATAAGCAAATTATTGAAAGCTCATCTCAGACTCAGTTCAAGAGCAATGTGCTGATCGGATGCTAGCCATCCAGCCTCTTTGGAACTGTCCGGGCCCATCCCTCCAACATCTCGTGAAGACAAAAGGCCCGAGTGGTATCAGTGTGCCCATGATCTTTGAGAACCATGCTACTCCCACTAAGTGCTGACCCACTGCTGTTGGCATGGACCCTTCTTGATTCCTATGGAGGACATACAAGCAGAGCCGATCTACCAGGATGGGCCAGACATTTCATTACCCCTGAGCCTGATGCATCTTCAGAAAGCTCTCTCCCCCACTCCCTGGTAAGATGCCCTGTGCTGGGGGCTGATGAATTCCAGCATAATGCCAAGACTTCCATGTTACCAAATCCCAGAGGTAGACTCGGACTTCCATGGGGTTCTTCTCCACTTCTGGAGCCAGCTCTCAAAATCTCTACCACCTCAAATGAGAAAGAGTGTCAGCAATACTATTATCAATACCTCTGACATGCACTGCTCTGAAATGGATGTTCAGCAACAGGCATTTTAACACAAATACCCTCATAAGATTAATCACTGGGCCCTTGCCCCCAGCTGACAGTTTGTAGTGACAACTATCCTGGTGTTGGCTGCCCTAAAGAGGACAGACCTGTCCTTCAGATGCTCATCTCACACCACCAAGATCACCACAGTAGGGAAAACTCCAATAGAATGATCTATATCAGGAATCCCAAAGCTCCCAAGAGGGTGGCCAATGGTTAATGCACCATTTTCCTTGGAAAAAGGTACCAAAACCCAAACCCCCAATGTGTCAGTAAATAGTTCCAGCTCTTGGCTGGCTAGAGTTTCAACTCTTGGCTGGTTGCAAGTGACTACTGAAGCACTGTGAGAATGCTTGCCAAATGCACAGATTCTCCCTTATGGCTTTGGTCACCCATTTCCTAAGGTGTGGCTTGGAACAACTGGATCCTACTCTGGCTATGTGCTGCATGAACTTCCTGCCCATGGCATGACCATGTAGGAAAAATTAAAATGCCCCACCAACTGCTGCAATACATGCAGTGTGATCTTACTTGCCTTGGCCACCCACTTTTGGAGAACCTGAAGGGCCACCAACTTTTCATGAGAGAATTAAATTTCCTTGGCCACCATGTCAAACTCAATGCTTAGGAAAGAAAGTTTTGTCTTGTCATAAGTCAAGGGCATGCCAGTTCAGTATATACCACATGGAAAGTCCCCATAAATTGCACATAAAGACTAGTACCAGCCTGAAAAACAAACAGAAAGTCATCCAGATAGTCAACAGCTTCTGATCAACCCTTCTTGTGTGTAGTGGTGCAGTGCAGAAACATGCTGAACTGCTTAAAGAAGGCACACACCACTGTACACCCCATAGGTATGCAATTGTTGATAAAGTATAGCCCTTCAAATTTCATGCCTAACAAATCCCTATCCTCTGGGTATACAGATAATAACCTAAACATGGACTGTACATCCAGAGAGGGCCCCATGGCTCATCCCTGAACCACCTGTATCACACTGTCAAATAGCACATATGATATGGTGGTTCACAGAATCCTTCTCTGGGTATTATAAATGATTATCTGGAACCCCCAGGGCTCCAAATAAGATTTTGTTGGATGAGTACTGTACTCCTCATTTTTAAAGTGAGGTGAGTAAAATCAAATTCAGATGAAAGTTAGAAGGGAGTTCCAGGGTTTGGGGAAGCAGTAGGAAAAGGTGGCTTGTCCAATGTAGGTAATCCTGGCAGGCACAGCCAGAGTATGGGGGTTAAGGTTCAAAGGGAGTAGGCAGAAGGGGGAGAGGGAAGAAGAAAGACATGGTGGTAGTGTACTGAACCAGAATTTTACTAAGAAGTTAGTGTAATGGGAGAGGTATTGGTCCTCAAGGGAATAGAAAAAGAGAGATTGGTAGAGGGCCCAGTGGTGAGTGTGGGGGGGCAGTTAAGAAAGAAAATGGCAGAAAGAGTGAAAGAGAGTGTCCAGTCTAGCAAGGGAAGTTCTGGAAGTAGCACTGTAGACTACACCTCTGTAGTGAAATATTGGGAGGATATGTTTTTGGACAAGTGCTCAGCGGGCCAGCAAGTGAATACATCCATGATTGCTGTACAGTGCACCAAGTTTAGGGTGCAGTTTTTTGTGGATGGAATCCACATGTTCAGAAAGGTTGAGGAGTTGGTCCAGCTAAACCCCGAGATACCTAAATGATGTAACATCCTCAAGCATTGTCCCACTGAGGGTCTGGGATGAGGGGTGGAGGGGAGCCTGAAGAGTCTCTGCCTCGTGCCAAAGAACATGAAGACTATTTCCTTGGCATTCAGGAACAGCTGATTTGAGTGGAGCCAGAGCTGGATTCTATCGAAGTCAAGCTGGAGTCTGGACTTCACATCAAGAAGGGAGGGTCCAGAGGTATACTGGATGATGTCATCAACATACATATGGATAAAGGAGGAGTGGGAACATACCGCAGGGAGGTCACTGAGGAAGACTGAAAATAAAAGCGAACCAAGATCAGTGTCTTATGGGATGTCAGTGTTGATGGGGAGGGGGGGGATAGCAAGTCTCCAACCCTGAGTGACTGAGTCCTATCTTCAAAGCAGGAATTGAACCAGTTGGTGGCACTGACTGACAGCCCTGCTGTGGAGAATTTAGAGAGTAGGTAATGGGAGACAGTGTCTAATGCCTTGCCAGGTCTACAAAGATGGCAGAGTTGATGAGGCACTGGTCCATGCCAGACAGGACAGAGTCAGTGAGCCTTAGGAGGGAGGTGGAGGTAGAGTGGTGTTTCTGGAATCCAGACTGGAAAAGAGTGAAAAAGGAGGTGGAGTCAAGGATGGGAGAGAGTTGGGAAAGCACAATGTGCTCCTGAAGTTTATCCAGGATAAGAAGAAGAGATAGGCCAGTAGCTGCCAGAGACAGAATGGTCACCACCTGTCAGGGTAGGGGGGTGATAGTCCAGGCAGCTGGGACAGAACCAAGAGAGAAGAAGAGATTTAGGAGGGAGGCAAGAGGAAACACAATAGCTGGAGTAGACAGGTGGAGAAGTTTAGAGTCCAAAACGTTGCAGTGTGTGCCCTTAGTGGGATTCAGGGAAAGAAGAGCTTTTAGGTGTCTAAGAGAGACAAAGATGAGAAGGAGAAACGGGGAGATGGGGTGGGGTCTTTAGCAGTCATGAGGGGGAGAGACTGGGGGATGGGAGGGGAGGTGCAAGAGAAGGGACGAGGCGCAGGAGGTGAAGTAGGCATTATACTCTGTGGCTACCACAAGGGGGTCAGACAGAAAGGAGGCGCCCACTTTGAGAACTGAGATTGGGGGCTAGAATGGTGGGAAGAAAAGGGCATGGACCATGTTCCACAATTTTGATGGGTGGTTGATATTAAAATTGAAGGTGGCCTGTAAGTATTCTGCTTTTGTGAGCTGCACTGCCTGGTGCAGGCATTCTGGAGAGAGAGTTAGGGTTAATAGTCAGCAAGGGGAGCCAGTGGCTTTGTGAACCTTCCAGGCATTGTCCTGCATATGCAGGCATGCCAGTAGCTCACCCATGATCCAGGGGAGGTGGGGGCCTATCACTCTTATATATCTAAGGGGAGCATAATGGTTCCAAACGCCAAGGAAACTGGCTTTGAAATAGTCAAGGGCTGAGTTTTCAGAGAAAACAGCGGAGATGGGATTCCAATCTGTGTTAACTAGGTCATCAAGTGGGGGGGGGGGTATGAGCAGATTAGCAAGAGTTTTGGTGGGGCTTTGAGGCAACGGATTTTGAGTACCTAGTAAATCATATGATGATCGCCTAGTAAATCAGGTAAGATACCCGCAGTGACCAATTGGTGTGGGTGGGAGGCTAAAACTCAATCAATGACAGTATGGTTTGGGGAATTGGGATTCAAGCAAATGGGCTCACTGATTAGCTGGGATAGATTGAGGGCTGACATGTCAGTGCAAGTTTTGGAATGGGAAGGGGAAATTCAATTCAGGTTGAAGTCACCTAGTTTGTGAATTCTGTCAGTTGATGTGTGTGGTAGGAGGGTACCCAGGAGGTCAGCAACAGATGTATGGGAGAGACCAGGGCAGCAATAGATGCCTGCAACAAAGATGGAAAGGGAGAAGGGGAGGGAGGGAGAGTTTTACCAGAAGGAGCTCATATGCAGAAGGGAAGGAAGTGGCTAGGATAGGGGTGAAATGAATTGAGGAAGCATTATACATTGCTATGCCACCACCCCTTCTGGGACGATCTTGCCGACTAAGTGAACATCCAAGGGTGGAGATGCTCACTTTGGGAATCTTTGGATTGAGGCAGGATTCGGGCAGGATTAGTACATCTGGTTTGAGGGTAATCATGAGAGGTTGGAGGAGGGTGATCATGGGGAAAAGGCTCCTGATGTTTAGTCAAGTCATTTTTATTTGTAAAAAAGTAGTTTTCAAAACATCAAAGCACATGTATACAACTATGAAACAGGTTAAAATACTATAGTAATAAAACAATAATCAGATAAAATACAATAAAATCAGCACATTTCAATTAAAAAACATCTGAGAAAGCAGATTCAAATAAATATGTTTTTAAGGCAGCCTTAAAAGACTCACTGGACAGGCACTCTTTAATCTGAAGAGGTAGAGAGTTCCACAGGGTCGGGGCCAAAAATGCAAAAGATCTCTCCCCGAAGTCTTTAAAACGGACCCTGGGAACCTCTAGCAATCCCTCGTCAGTAGAACGGAGGGAGTGGAGGGGGCAGTAGAGATGCAGGAGGTCTTGCAAATAACACAGTCCCTGTCCGTGTAGGGCCTTAAAGGTCAGCAAATTGACCTTGAAGGTGACCCTCCACTGCACTGGCAGCCGGTGAAGTCCACAGTGACAGGTGTGATGTGGCTAGATCGAGATAAACCAGTCAACAACCTGGCTGCTGCATTCTGTACCAGCTGCAGGCAGTAGATGTCCACCCCTGGAAACCCTAGGTAAAGAGCATTGCAGTAGTCAAGGCAGGAGGTCACAAAGGCTTAGACCAATGTAGGCAGGTCATCAAGCAGAACAAGGTGTTTTATCCGAGCAATATTCCTCAGATGATGGAATGAGGACTTGATAGCTGACACCTGGGATTTAAGTGTCAGCTTGCCATCACAAATAATGCCCAGATTCCGCACCTGTCCAGAGGACCTCAGCTGTTTGCACCCCAGAACATGCCCAGAGGGATGAGTAGCTGAGGACCTCTCTACCCTATGACCAGGGTCCACAACCAACACCTTAAGTGGTCAAATGTCAAGTCCTTTGGGAGGGGGAGGAGTTGGGGGAGGAAGGGCCTGGGTTAGGTTCAATGTCATCTGCTGTTAGACACAGGAAGGTGATAACTAGGGTTGCTACCTCCCAAGTACAAAAAACCTAGACATCCAACTAATATAAGCTAGGGGTCTGGGAGCCAGAAGGCCCTAAGAAGCTCTGGGAGGTTTAGATGCTCTGTGTTGAGTTTTGGGGCTTTTCTTGAAGAAAAAAAACACACCTTTGGTATGGCTTTCCTATCCCTGATTCCCCATGAAGTCATAGGTGTGGGAGAATCTGACTGTCCAAATGGGGGGGTGGGAGCCAAGGACAAGTGTCTTAACTCACCAACAATATCGTGATGAACTAATTTGCAAGGTAAAGGCTGGGGAGTCTGGGGGCCACTAGACCCCCAGAAGCTCCAGGGTTGTATATGCTCTGTTGTGAGTTTTGGGGCTGTTATGGAACACAAAACAAACTTTTTTATGTCTTTCCCACCTACCCCTTACTTCAGGAGGAAAACAATTTTTTTTTCCCTGAAGTCATGGGTCTCCTTATCTGCCGTCAACCTCTATGTTCCTATAATGAACCACCCACCCATTGTGATTTAAAGGCTGTGGTTCTCCGGGCTAACAGGCACATTGCAGTGTCAGTTCTACACATCATACAGTGCAGTCTGGCTCCATTTCAGTGACAGTGACAGCCACCTCCTTCCACAAGTCTGAAATACTGTTTTGGGCAACCACCACTCTTTCAGTGAAGATATTCAAGACAACGACCGAGTATTCTACACCCCGCCCCCAAAACCACCTCCCTCCACAAGTCTGGAATGCTGTTCCAGGCAACCACCACCACCACCACCACTCTTTCAGTGAAGACATTCAAATCAAGATAATGACAGAGTACTACCCCCTCCCAAATAATTCATTTGTTCCACATAACCCATTCCTCCTTCTTTCCTCCTCTGCCTGCTGCTCCTTGCCATGTTGTTTGTTGTGTAAATGCTGTCCTTAGTCAAGACCACCAGGTGGTATGGTGTAGAGTTTTGTTGCTCTGCAGACCAGTTTAGGTGTCCTTCAGTCAAGGTAAGTACCATATATACTGTCTACCTTCCTTCCTGCTGCAAAATACCACCCTGACTACCAGACCCTCATCCTGAGTCCACACACATACGCAGCATCCCAGGTCCCCACCAGCTACCAATCCCCCTCCCCCAATCCAAGACTCCCATTCCTTCCCAGATGCCAAACATCAACCTGGCTGGCAAAACATGCCACACTTAAGAAGAACATTTAAAGGGCCCCCACCCCAGCTGCCTCACTTCTTGTCAGCATCTCCTGAACCCCAATTTTGCAGCATCTGTATACCCTTATCTGTAGCTACACACAGTCGCAGTCCATCATTGCACATCTGGTTCTGGCAGCAACCCCCCTCCAAACTGCAGGTCAGCAGCTGGGCCTGAGTCCAACCTCCCCCCATTCATTCATTCATTCATTAAAAAAAATGAATTAACCAAACTTTGGTTTAAACTTGCCTAAAAGGTGGTGATGTGATGTCTGTGCTGCACTAGAGTGCTGCACCAAGAAGAGTATGCCTCAGGCAGGCCATGGGTCAGGGGAGCGAGCTGTGTTGAGCATCAGGGTGGGCAGCGTGCAGCAGGCTGGGGTCTGGTGAAGAAAGAGGCTGAAGGACAGGATATGAACTCAGCACCATTGGCACCAGGTTAAGTTCGGGCAACAGCGGGCATCCAAGTCTGTCCAAAGTTAAACGTTTGCTGTCACTGTGCTGTTTTCTCCCCATCCGGAATCGGGATATCTCAAATTCCCCAACTGTCACATGCATTGGCCGCACACAACGACACACTGACTGACTCAAGTGAGTCACACAGCTCAGCACCAGGAGAAGTCCCTGAGAGGTCAGACTCGGAGGAGCCTAGAGACCATGTCGCTGACACTGTCAGTCAGTGTCACTGAGTGAGGATGGTGATTTGCCGATTTGATGAAGCAACCTACTCCTAGTCAGCAGGGCAGCACGATGCAGATAAGACCCCCCTCTCTGTTGCCTAGTGACCGACAATGAGTCAGTGACTGGCTGGCTGCCGGGACAGTGCCCACTGGTCCACGGGTATGTTTCTGGGCAAAGAATAACAAATAAAAAGGAGTGAATTATGTAGAAAAGTAATTATTTACTCTGAATTACAGTACACAATAACTTTTTTATTGAGAAACTGGGACTTTTGCACTGAAAACATATGGGATGGTCTAAAACCGGGACTTTGAATGTCCCAGTCTAGTTTTCACATTTCCTGGGGCGGGGCAATAAAAAACCAGGACAATACCAGTAAACTGGGATGGGTGGCAACCTTAGTGATGAGCAACCTGGTAGGGACTGATGGGTGTTTACATGGCAGTGAGTGTGGGGAGGGCAGTTGTGAGAGGATAAGGGGATGGAGGAGAGCTTGAGCCAAAGCAGGCAGGCATGGAGGCACAGAGAAGAGAGAAGAGATGCGCATGGAGGCCAGGAATAGTATGACTTAGAAGGGAGAGGGAGGATGGTGATGAGGATGCATGGGAAAGGCTGAGGGCATCCAGGGGAAGGGTAGGAGGAATCAAACTCTAGGAGGGGGTTATAAACAAAATTATTTGTATGCACAGCAAAAAACTATGTCCCAAGTTTTCATGATAAGAAACAACTTGCAAAAACAAACAAAAAACTTTGCAATATGCATCCTACCATGGGTGACAGTTGCAGTGGGAAAACACAGGAGACTTCCTGAAGGACCATTAGTGTTGAAAATTAAAGATTTCAAGACGTTGGAAAGCAGCAGAGCCTAATTAAACCATTCTAACTTTGTGTTCTCATTTTGATAATAATGTTTATTTATACCACGCCTTTCTTGAACCAAAGTGCTTTAACAAAATTCCAGATAAAATATACTAAAACAAACATACAATAAATACTAATTCCTAAAATCTGATTAAATAACGTCAAGTCAAATAAGCTTGCTCCCAAAAATGGTTCTTCAAGGCCCATTTAAACTCCTCCACAGACGTGCACTTCCGAAGCACATGGGGTAGAGAATTCCAAAGGGCTGGGTCTGCGTACATAAAAGCATGGATCCCCGAAGATTTTAAAGAAAACCTTGGAATCTCTAGCAACCCCTCATCCACTGAGCAGAGAGATCACCTAGGGAAACAGGATACCAGAAGCTCTTTCAGGTAGTCTGGGCCAAGTCCGTGTAGGGCCTTATAAGTCAGAGGTCTGACTTCAAAGGTGATCTCCACCGAACTGGCACCAGAGAAATATGACAGATATGAGAAGTACCCATCAATAACCGGGATGCAGCATTCTGCACTAGCTACAGGTGGCAGATATTAACCCCGGTAGCCCTAGATAAAGGGAGTTGCAATAATCAAGGCGTGAGGTCACAAAGGCATGGACCAATGTAGGCAGATCACTGGAAAGGAACAAAGTGCTTTATCCTGGAGATGTTCCTCAGATGGTAAAAGGAACATTTGATGACCGCCAACACCTACAACCGCAGTGTCAGTCTGTTGTCAAAAGTCACCCCCAGATTTCACACCTGTTCAGAGGTGGAGAGCTGGGAGCCACCAAGAAAAAGTCCTGAAGGCAAACCAGCCCCTTCCCCTCTATCTGGTGACCCAGGTCCACAACCAATACCTCGGTCTTTTTTGAGTTCAACCTTAGCCAACTCTAATCCATCCAGTTCTGAATTTCAGTGAGGCAGTTATTAAAAGTCGAGAAAGCTCCATCCTGGTCGGGTGCAAAAGATAGGTAGAGCTGGGTATCGTCAGCATAACAGTGAAACCTCAGCCCATACCTTCTTACAATATCTCAGAGGGGCAGCATGTACACTGCGAACAACATGGGGGACAACACCGAACCCTGAGGTACCCCACATGACAGAGAGACTGGGCTGGAGGAATTAATCCCCAACACCACCCTCTGAGTTCTGCCAGTAAGAAAAGATCTAAACCACCTGAAAATTGTACTAGACAGCCCACAGATGAACCTCGGGCATTCAAGGAAAAACTCCATGTTCCACAGTGTCAAACGCTGAGGAGAGATCAAGAAGAACCAAGATGGAATGGCTCTTCTGATCTCTCACCATTAGGAGCTCACTGAGCACCAGAACCAGCGCAGTCTCAGTACTATGCCTCTTTCGGAAACCAGACTGGAAAGGTTTATAGATGTCATGGATGATTACATAGTTCTCCAGTTGTACGGCCACTACTTTCTCAGTCACCTTCACCATAAAGGGAAGGTTAGAGATTGGTCTGTAGTTAGCATGGCAGTCTGGGTCCAAAGAAGCTTTCTTCAAGAGGGGTGTTACCACCACCTCTTTCAGGGAGCTAGGAAACTCACCCATCTCCAAAGAGAAGCAGACTATCTGTGCTAGGACCAGGCCAATGATATCACAACTCTTAATCAGGGAAGCTGGGCCCAGACCCAAACTACAGCAGGTAGGGTGCACACCCTGGACAATCCGCATGACATCAATGAGCTCCGATTGGTCAAAGGAACTCCAGGAGAGCTCAGGGTTAGTGACCCAATGCCAATGCTTAGCTTCTCCCATAGAAGGTGCTGGCCGGAGTGCCACCCTGATGTCAGCCGCCTTAGCCACAAAGAAACGAGCAAGCTCATCACACTCTATTTGTGAAAAGGCTCTTCAATCCTGCAGACAGGCTGGATTGCACAGTCTGTCTACAGTTCGAAAGAGCTGAGCTGGTCGGTTCTGAGCAGATGCAATCTCCCTGGACAGGAACTCTGCTTTCTTACGGGAGATTGCCGAATGATAGACTTGGTAATGATCCATCAATCTAAGATGGTCGGCATTAAGGGTGGATCTCCACCAGCAACATTCTAATCTTTGCCCTCACCACCGCATTATCCTCAAGGTCCCTTTAAACCAAGGGGACCAAGGGGGAAGGGGGAGAGGACGAACACAGACAGGAGCAGTATTAACCAGAGCTGAGGAGACAGCCTTATTATACGCCAGCACCAAGGTTTCTGGATCATTGCGCACTCCAGAAAAGTCTGATAGATCAAGCACTGTCATCAGGCACTCAGAGCTTACATCTCGTAAAGGGCGGTACCTGACCATCTCCACAGGGATAGGCTTACGAGGTGGGGTGCAAAAACAGAACCCCATGGTGTAGTGATCGGACCATCTGACTGGTTTCACCCTCAAATTAAAGGCATCTATCCCCAGGAGAAAGACTAAGTCAAGGGAGTGACCACCTTTATGAGTGGCAAAAGTAACAATTTGTGTAAGGCCCAAAAGACGTCATCAATTGGAGGAAATGTTGACCAAATTGTGAGAGTTTGTCATCGACCATGGCATTGAAGTCACCCAGGACCAACAGCCTGGGTGACTCAAATGCCATGTCGCTGATGAAGTCTTCAACGTCCTGTAGGAAACGCTTCTCAACACCTGGTGGACGGTAAATGAGGGTGATCCTACAACCCACACCCGCCACTACGGTACACTCGAATGACAGCCTCCTCAACCGGTACACTCATGAGGCCCAGTTCGGTCTTAAAACAGAACGCAACCCCCCCCCCCCCAAGCGGTGCAACACCGAGTACCCTGCCAGAATAGCAGCCTCTAAAATGGGGCCTGAATTCTCATCCAGCCAGGTCTCGGTGATGCAAGCCAGATCCACCGACCCAACAAGATCTGCAATAACTGCAGTCTTATTTTTGATGGATCTGGCATTACACAACACTGCTCGGGTAGGAAAGGCCTCTGGAGTGGCTTAGGCTACCTGCCCACCAATATTGCCCAGCAGTAACATTTCTCAGCTATGAGTCCATTGTGCCTGGCTGCAATACTCAACCCCCCCCTCCCAAAAGCACATCATGCTGCTACCTTCTCCACTGCCAGCTGTATGCCGTCTGAAAAACCTATCTAAACCTATGTCAGCCAAATGCACCCCATCCTTGTCACAAACCTGGAGTACTTAACAGACCCCCACCCCGATAGTGTCGATAAATCGATAAATGGTTGCATGTCTATATTGTGCAGTCTGTGAACTTTCTCAATGACTCTAGGGTCACAAGCATGCCACCACTTCTATCTGTCACAAAATAATATGCACATTCTGACACATTTCTTCAAAAAGGCCAAGTCCTGCTTCACATTGTGCAGCAAATTCAAATGACATTATGGCTCCCTGATCATTTCTTCCTCAAATGCACTACCAATATGCTTGGAGAGCCCCACCACTGAGCTTCTGCTTTCAGCCAATGATGTAGCTCACACCATCTCATTCCCTTACATCCCATCTTATGCACTTCCACCTGCCAAAGATCCAGAAATAGATTCATTCCTCCCTGGTACTGCCTCACTCTGATAGTGACCCAATCCTTCCAGTGACGTACTAGGCTGCATGAAACTGGTTGAGGTGGTTGTCCTTCTATGCACCTGCTTGTTAGCATGGCTTTTAAGTAATAAAGCATTTTGTACCTAATTTTTCAGCTGAGGAGTGCGTTTTTTTGCCTTTGTAGTATAGCATGGACTGCCTACTGTGATGAGAAGCATTGGGGCAGTGGAGGTGGGTCTCTCATCCACAATATGTTCACTAGCTTCAGTAACTCTGGGACTGACCACCATGGCATTGCTAAGGGCAGAGGTGGAGGTATGGGAGCAGCTGGAAGCTGTGCAAGTGAAACCACTGGAACCTAGTGCTGGAGCAGTGAAAAACCTGGAGGATGGGGCAGTGGAAACACTGGAACCGGTGGCAGCAATAGTGGCACCGATATATCTGGTACACTCAGGCTAAGAGGTGTCAGGACCCCCGGACCCCAAAGTTGGGCTGGGCCTGCAGTTGCTGGACCCCCCAGACCGGATTGTGTGAAGCCCCACAGTCTTAACAGCTAAGGGGGGGCTCCCTTTCCTGTGAAACTTCTTTAGAGTAGCCAGTGGGAGGATATTAAAAACCTGCCTTAAAAGTGCCCTTAATTACTAAGCAGATCAGCTATCTAAATCAGGCCTACATGGGTGAAGGTCCACAGATGCAGGAATCGCCTGCTTAGCTTCCTTGCCCTGACCTTCTTGGGTGAGGGAGGAAGTACCGGATCCTCTGGGGGTAGACGTGCTGATCTCACTGCTTATGGTTCTATTGCCAACAGCTCTGCCCGTGGACCAGCCATGTCAACTGGCTGTGGCTGAGTGTTAGGCCCCGATGTTTCAGCCTGCATGGTATCTGGTTCCCCGACTGCTGCTGTGGTGCAGGAACAACTGGGCATCCTGGTTGTAGCTCTGTTACATGCTCCAATGGACCTGCTGGTCCTCCACCAACTTGCTCCTGGAAAAGGGCTTCCCACCAGGCCTTTCCCTTATCATGCATGAGGGTTGCCAGCTGCTTCTCAAAATCCATTGCACTGGAATAACCTTCATCTTCCACTGTACAGCACAGCTGAAAATACAAGAGCACAGCACCACAATATAACCCCCTTCTGCCTTTTAAGCTTCTGCTGCTACTGCAGCTCAGAGTATACTGTTCAAAAAGTGCCCATTAGTATTGTTGTCTGTACAGCCTGCCCAGACAAAGAATGTCTCACCAGTGATGCAATTGTTATTTTTCCCCCTTTTTTGTATATGCCAGCTTCACTGAATTAATACTACTAGAGCTGTGAGGACTCCTACGCATTCCTGTGGCAGAACATTGCAGTAAAATTATCACTCTGCAGTAAAATTAGCCATATTGGCCCCACCTGCCATGCCACATTTTGTCACTAGCTGGCACTAATGAACCATGTGCTCGGAAACTAAAGAGCCATTCATCTTGGACAATCCACAGAACAAAATGCTCAAGATGGACACAGCTGCAGTACTGAATCTCTAAACCAGAATTTCTTCAAGCAGCCGGTTTATGCATACGAGCAATGTAAACAATATTTATGTTAAGATGGTTCATAACTGTACTGTATTATATTATATTATATACTCCACATTCACTAAAAATACCACCAACAGCTAAATTTGGTTCAATTTCAGTTGATTTCCACCTGTATCGTCCCCACTCCCCTGGGACAAGGCTTAAAATATATGAGGCAGCAGCTTCCTCAGACAATGAGGGCATATATGTTTATAAACACTGTGTCAGTATCTGGAGAAAATCCTCTACCAGTGGAGTTGCTTTAGGCTTTCCTGCTTTATCTTTACACACTTCAAGAACAGAATGCAGCCATAAATACATAACCTGATGCCATGTGCTGTTGAATAATTATGTTGAGTTTATATTGACTATATTCACTGGAACTGAACAAGATGGTTTTACTGTTTCGTATGTAACAATATTTGACGAGGAACTTCTCTAAATGAGCACCTGTGCTCAAAGATACTCTCTGAATGAATAAATAAATAAATAAATATACAGCAGCAATAGCTGTCCTACATGTAATTTCTTTGAAGTGTTCTTATTACCCGCCCGCCCCCATGTGGAGGCCAACGTTTTTTGCTGAGCACTCCAGCACAACTGGGGCCAGCCAGCATTGTTTGCAATTTGGAGATAGTAAGTAACCACTGCAAGGTTACTTTGAGTATGCTATGGGCTGTGTTGTGGACAATGTGCTCAGGTGCAACCACACGTCCCCCTACTCTCCATTGCTCACTCACAGGACTTCCTCCAGGTGCCTCAGGATATCCTCATTCTCTCCCTTGGAAGTACCATGTATCTCCACTTTAATGGGAACTAATGCTTTCTCAGTCTCTGCCCCCACCCTATTGAACAGTCTACCATTGCCTATTCACTTGTCCTCCTCTCACCGGTCCTTCGAAATGAACCTAAGAGCCTGACTCTTATCTGAATCCACATGCAATTGTTTCCTGGACAACAAGCAGTGCCCACAACCATCCCAGGTGCTATGTATCTGTATCCTGTCCCATCTTGAACTCTTAACTGTCTCTGATTTCCTTTCTCCTCGACCTGCAAGGTCTTCTTATCAAGTCTGTCTGTTGGTCTGTCAGCCAGTTCAGGAGAAATGGATGTTTTGCTTCTAATTGTAAAAGTTACTGTTTGTTATTTTTGTACCATTTATCCTCTGTAATCTGAGTTGCTACCGCTGCCTCAACTCAACTTACATTGTACTGCTATTGACCTCATATTGAGGTTTTTGTTATGTGTAGTGCACCTTTAAGAAATCTACTTCCTCGGAGTCTTCCTGTGTATGTGTTGAGAACAGTTTTCCCCTTATGTCTGCTCTATATGGAAGTAAACAGAGAAGGCCTAGATTTCTGTGTGGCATCTTTTTTCTTACTACCAAGACCCTGCTCTGTTTAAGGTACTTATTTTCGGCCACTAGATACAACAAACTGGCAACAAGGATGGTGAAACTTTTAATAGCTCCAGCTTACTGAATTACACCATTTTGTGACTTTCTGCATTGGAGGCAAGTAAGCAATTTGGAACTGTGCTATATAATGGAAACTTCAACCAGCTTTGAGATTTTTACAGGAACAGACTGGGATACATGGCCCAGACGGTTTGATCAGTGGTTATTACTTAATCCTGCCATATAATCCACAAATGTTGAGCTATAGGGTATGCTTATTCAAGCTGCTTTTTGTACTTTCTTGGGGAGTGAAACCTTCAAACTTTTATGCAGTCTGTGTGCACCGGACCTGCCGGAGGATTTGTCATATCAATGCAGTTTAACAAATTTTCCAAGGGCTGAACATTATAAATTCTACAGTTACAGCCAGAAACCAGGTCAGTCATTACCATTGTATTTGCTGAGATCAAATGCTTAGCTCTCACGTGTGAGTGAAACAGGGAGCATCTTGAATCTAATTTAGTCAATAAGTTTGTTTTGTGGTTGAATAATGAACATCATATTCAGCAATTACTTTCTGTAAGTGTCAAGAAGTCTGCTGATGAGCTTTAACATTTGGCACAAATGTACGAGGCTGCAGAAAATGAGACACATGCTAAGATGAACACTAAAAATGAGGTACAAGTAACTGCAGTAAGCCCCAAACTGAAACAGCTCAAACCTAAGTCTAAACCATTGTTTTCAAAGAAAAATTCAACCACTCCACTCAAACTGCATAGCCAATACTAATGTGCATCATGTGGGTCATCTCAGCATAGCAGGGACCAGTGCAAATTCAGAGAAGTTCAGTCTCATGTATGTAAATGTCAGGAGCATATTGCTAAGGTTTGCAGAAGCAGGAGAACTGCAGTGGTCAGTTCAGAGAGCACAGACAGTGCAGTGGTTCCTATTGCACCACAAATGCAGACTAAAGATGTTCCTCCTTTCTATGTGTTACTTAAGTTGCCATAACTGAGGCGTCATTCGTCAATGGTGTTTAATGGTAGACTGCTTCCCCAGTAACTTTTATTAACCATCAGACATGGTCTAATCTAGAAAAGCCACCATTGTCTCCTTGTAATAAGTTGCTGCATGCATTTGAAGGGCAACCAATTCAGCCACTGGGCTTGTTTATCAGTTTAGTACACAGAACTGATTCTCCTAGTACACCTTTAACTTTTCTGGTTTCAACATTTTGGGCAGAGATGCTCAGGTTCTTCCAAACATTTATGTTGATCCAGCAGATTTTGGCCTACTTGCTGCTGTCCAGGCACCACAAAGCAGTAATCCACCCAAGGTTGGGGAGATTTTAGACATGTATCCAGAGCTGTGGAAAGGCCTGGGATGTTGCACAACAGCTAAAACCAAGCTAGTTACAAAGCCTAATGCAGTCTTTAAGTTTTATAAACCACGGAAATTTCCTTCTGCCTTAAAACTGGTGGTTGAGGCAGAAATGGACAGACTGGAAAAAGCAGGTGTGCTGGAAAAGGTTTCAAGTTCAGATTGGGCTGCTCCAACTGTGGTGGTATCTAAACCAGGTGGTAAGGTTCAAATATGTGGAGATTTTAAGGTGACACTTAATCCAGTACTTAGCACAGATGTATTTCCTTTATCCTTACCAGAAGAACTTTTTCACAGACTGAATGGCGTTGGGGGTTCTCTAAACTGGACCTTGCTGATGTACATCTTCAAGTGGACCTGGATACAGACTCTCAGAAATTGGCAGTGATTAATACACACCAAGGACTGTACAAGTACAAATCATTATGTTTTAGCCTTATATCCACACCTATTTTTCAAAAAGTGATTAAGCAAATGGTGGGTGATATATCAGGTGTTGCTTGTTATTTGGATGACATTATTGTTACGGGCAAGACAGAAGCAGAACATTTACTTAACTTAAAAAAACTAGAGAGAGATTGCAACAGAGTGGATTCAGACTCGGGACAGAAAAATGCCAATTCTGTCAACCAAGTGTCATGTACTTAGGTCACACTATTGTCAAAGATGGAATTCGTCCAAATGATGAAAAAGTGGAAGCCACTGTGCACATGCCTGAACTGCAGAATGTTTCAGAGTTGCGCTTATTCTTGGGTATGGTGTGCTTCTATGACTGTTTCATACCTGGCTTAGCCACTAAATGTGCTATCCTAAATGAACTGTTACATAAGGGTACTCCATGGAAGTGGACCAAGGGCCACAGTAAGGCAGCTCAAGCCATCAAACTCTCTCTCTAACCAATGTGAATAATTTAACTCATTATGACCCTAACTTACCTATCACATTAGCGATTGTGTTTGGAGTCAAGAAATTTCACCTATACTTGCTAGGTTGCAAGTTTCATTGGAAGACGGATCACAAGCCACTAGTGACAATTTTCAGTCCAGAAAAAGGAATTCCAGAAACAGCCATTAGCCGACTTCAATGATGGGCATTAATTTTGTCTGCCTATAATTTCAATGTCACATACCAACCAACTGTCCAGCATGGAAATGAGGATACCTTGTCGAGGTTACCAATATCCAGAGAAATAAAGTTCAATATGGGACTTAAACAGGAGTCATTAGTATGCCAGGTGGAGCCAGAAAGTTTTCCAGTGCAATTCAAAGATATGGAGGACTCTACTGTTGTGTGTGCAATGGAGATACAACAGTTAAGTCAACTTCCAGTACTACCCAAGGACATTGCAAAAGTGACTAGTGTATACACTTGAGGGTTGGCTGCAAGGCAGTACTTGTTTGGCTGAACTACAACCCTACTATACAAAGAGACAGCACTTGTCCATTGCTGAGGGGTATCTTCTATAGGTATTTCATGTCATAATACCCCAGTGTTATCACTCAAATATGTTGACTCTTGCATGCGGGCCATCCAGCTATTGCTAAAATGAAATCCCTAGCCAGACTTCACGTATGGTGGCCTTCCATTGACAGAGACATATACCAGTTTGTGCAAAGATGTGGAGGTTGTGCTGTATCGAAGAGAAATCCAGCAAGAGCTCCAGTTCACCATTGGGAACAACTTGAAAAACCCTGGCAAAGGTTGCATATTGATTTTGCAGGACCTTATTTAAATTCCATGTGGTTACTCTTAACTGATACGTATGGTAAATGGCCAGAAATTCATCAAATGTATTCAACAACTGCTGAGAGTACCATCAAAGTGTTGAAATCTATCTTTGCTACCCATGGTTTTCCGCAAGTGATTGTCTCGGATAATGGACCACAGTTCATGCCTGTTGAATTCAATGCAGTTTGCCAGCAACGTGGTAGCCACCATATTTTCTCACCTCCCTACCATCCAAGTTCAAATGGCAAAGTGGAATGCCTGGTTCAGACTTTTAAAAAGAGTATGGACAAAGCTAAGCCTACTACACCAGCAGCAATACAAATAGCCCTTTTGGACTTTCTTGCAATGTAACGAACACCACCTCATTGTATCACTGGAATATCCACAGCAGAATTGTTGTTTGGAAGTCAGATTCAAACTCAGTTGACCTTCTTCACCCTCTAGGCTATAAGTCAGCAACTGAAATGCTTCCTAACACCAGATCCTTCACACCCAGTGATCTTGTGTGGGTCAGGATGTATGCAGACCCAAAGAGATGGATAGAAGGTGTGGTAGAAAAAAAGTTTGGAAATGTTGTCTATAGTGTTCAACTGACTAACCAGAGGAGAGTGAAAAAAACATGTGGACCAATCACATACTAGAATTGAGAAAGAACAAAAAAGGGATACCAGGAGTCAGGGTAGTTATCCAGCATTATTTTTTCCACAACAAGAACAGGAAGAGACAGTGGAACGACAGCAACTAAGACAAGTTGTGGCTGATGCTAATCGGATTCCACAGCAACAGCCTCCGGTCTTAGCATGTCAGTTAGGATGTAAAAGACATCCACCAAAGAGACTGGATTTGTACAGATATAGCCTAATGACATAGATTAACTAAAAGGGACACTGCAGTAATAACTTTAATTGTTTCATATTACTGCTGAATTATTGACTTACGTACTTCTAGCTAAATATCAACCAACGACTCTCCCAGACTTTCAACAAATTCAGCACTGGTTGTTTAGCCATAAACTTATCTTGAATGTATCTATGACTCAAGCCATGCTATTAGGTACTAATGTCAAACTCAGACTCTCTCAACCTACTTTTAATGTCACTACCTCAAATGGTACTTCTGTTGAGGTGGTACCCTCCTTTAAATATTTAGGTTTTACTCTTGATCCAGCTGTTACTTTTGATCCCCCATATTCAGCTGACCTACAAGCTGGCTAACATGAAGCTTAGGATGGCCTACCACTCCAACTAAACGCTCACCCCCCTCAGCTAGGCTTGCCATAGCTAGTGGCCTACTCCTTCCTTTACTCACTAATTGGGTCACAGTGTATGCCTTGGTGGGTAAAACTAACTTTTGGAAGTGGGACGCCACATACAATGACATCTGCAGATATGCATCCTTCTCACATCGGATGAAGCACCGCTGCCGCCTCTACGTTGAACTAGGATGGCTCTCTCCGGCTGCTGCCAGAGACTTTGCGTATGGCTCAATCATAGATAATATCATCATAACCAAACACCGAAGCCTTTGACTGCTCTATTCCTCACCCAAGCATCCAGTTATGGTCTACAATCAACTGCTAATGCCCCAGTCCTCATCCCCAGACACCGATCCTCCAAAGATGCTAGTGCTTTTTCCTGTCTTGCCCCTAAACACTGGAACTCCCTCCCTCTAACTATAGGACAAGGAACATCTCATGCCTCTTTCAAAAAATTGCTTTGGGACTATCTTGCTGATTCCTGCTCCTGCTCCTGCTTTAAACCCCCTTAGCCCTTTATCGCTTTCTGATCTCTTCACCCCCTCACAACCTTCTGAGTGTATCCCCTACAGCTAAGCTCTGCACTGTCTCCAGTCACCTCCTCGTCCTCTCTTTATTACAGCTAGTTCTAATCCCTCTAGTTGCCTTAAATTCCTATCCTATCCTCCCCCTCCCTTTCTTTTTTTCTTTCCATTGCATCCCTACCCCAGTTCATTCCCTACACTCCTACATCCATTCTTACATGGACATTATAAAAGTATTTTCATTGTAAAAAATCTCACTCTACTTGCTTCCTGAATATCGCCAGATGGCTTTATTTTATTGTATTGCTCTCATATACTTCTATGTTATTCATTATTGTTGATTCAATTGTACCTACTGTGCTCTTCTGCCTGCGCTGTACTATTATTTCCTAAGCATCCACTGTTCTATAATTATACTGTCATTGTTTCAATAATGCTTTTGTTTGTGTAAACTCCTGGGTCGTGCCTGAAAGGACTCAATTGTAATTATTGTTTTCTCCTGCCTGCTCTGTATCATTATTGTTTAAGTATCTACTGTTTTATAACTGTACTGTCTTTGTTCAACTATGTTTTGTTTCTGTAAACTCCTGGGTCATGCCTGAAAATAGTCATTGCTAAGGGTAGCGCACCATACCTGGTCAACAGAAACTAAATAAATAAATAAGTCAGGAGGGACTGTTATGTGTAGTGCAGCTTTAAGAAGTCTATTTCCTGTGAGTCTTCCTGTGTGTGTGTTGAGAACAGTTTTCCCCTTATGTCTGTGCTATACAGAAGTAAACAGAGAAGGCCTAGATTTCAGCGTGGTATCTTTTTCCTTACTACCAAGACCCTGATGTGTTTACGGTACTTATTTTCGGCCACCAAATACAACAGTTTTTGTAGAGACATTTTTGACTCATGTGTTGACCTTTGTCTATTGTTCATCACTGTGTAATAGCTACTACTGTCTATACAAATTTATGGCTGTTGAACTATGTTGGTGTCACCTTGTGGCCTGGGTCGTGTCAGAAAATGGTCCATTGGATCAGCACACTTACCCAGTTAACAAAGACATACATACATACATACATACATACATACATACATACATACATACACACATACATAAATACATACATACATAGATACATGCATACATACATACATACATATATGCATACATACATATATTTATTTATTTATTTATTTAGTTTTTGTTTACCGGGTAAGTACACTAGACAAGTTTTATGCCTATTTTCAGGAACGACCCGGGAGAGTACAAAAGGGTACAACAGGTACATTGATACAGTAATTGGTTCAGACGAATACATTCAGGTACAAAAACAGGAGAAAAGACAATTTTTACAGTTTTTACATTTACGTGGAAGGTACACCCAGATACAGTGCTGGGGCAAGGTATAAGTTAGAGATTTAATTCAATGACCAACAGGGCTGAAGTGAGGATTATGCGCATAGTAACATCATAAGCGTCGGTCAAGCAGGGAGGGATTTGGATGAGGACATAAGCGCAAGAGTGGTGACGTAAAGCAGGAGAGAAAAAGCCGGCACCAGTGAACACCGGGAGGCTAAGGAGGCTTAGGACATTCACAGCGAGAAGCCACCTTAAGATGATCCCACAGGGAGGTCCGGAAACTCTTGTGAGAGGAGGCAGTACGGACTCTTTCAGAAAAGGAGTTCCAGAGCCTGGGGCCATGGACAGCAAAACTCCGTCCCCATGTTGGTGTGGGAAGTAGGTACACTTAGTAGGCGGGGGGCATGGATCTAAGCAGGTAGGGGGAGAGGTCAGCAGGAGCAAGCAGAGCCAGTTCAAGAGGAGCTAAGTACTTTACTCACGAGGCACCCAGTGCTAAAGTTAAGGTGATTGAGCGGGGATAGCCAGCCAAGCTTTTCGTAGAGCTCACAGTGATGGGTGAGGTGGGGGGCGGCCAGGGCAAAACGACAGATGTTGTTGTACGTTGTGCTCCACTTGCTTAATACATACATACATACATGCATACATATATACATACATGCCTACATACATACATGCATACATAAATACATACATGCACACATACATACATACATACATAAATACACACATACATACATAAATAAATAAATAAATCCATGCTTGTGTTTCTGTGTGCACCCTAAATACATGTATTATATAGTCAGTGATTTTGTTTTAGGTATCTGAAATTAAGAGAGGAATCTGAAAGACTAAGGCAAGGATAATGGTATTCCCAAACCATGCTGCTTGACAGATATTTTTTTAATTTTATTTATTTATATATTTTCTTTTTTGTAGTTTTTGTTGACCGGGTAAGTGTTATAAGATACTTTTTCCCTGATTTTGTTTTTGTTTAGAAGAAAACAAAACCTCATGAAGCCATTTGGGATCGATTGCTAAATAGAAAGCTGATACTACGGCCCCGTTGCCATGATAAAATGGTCCGCCATATGGTAGTCGATGTTTCAGTGTGCTGAACTGCTTCTATCACTTGAACCCTTTCCCCAGCTCCCACAGGATACAGACACCCCAAACCATATCAGGCAACTTCTACCACAGGAAAGCAGCTTTAAGTTAGCAATGACCATGCCAACAGAACTCTGATTGGTAAACTTATTCCTGCTTTGGTATTGTGTTTATGTGACTATGGTATTACTGAGAAATATTTAGGAAAAGCAGTTGAGTTGAGCTATTTCCCTACAGAGTGCATGTGGCACAGTATTCGAGCTTGCTAAACCACTCACAATCGCACAAATCTCATCCCTGACTCCCATGAGACAAAGGCATCCCCAACTGTACGGGCAACTTCTACAAGTAATCGTGGGAGTGCCAGTAGAAGTAATATATAAGTTATTCAAGGCCCCCTGATCTCACCATTAGCTGGCACAGAAGCCCTGGAAAAGGTGGATTGGGAGCACCTCACTGCCTGCACCCCCACCATAGTGTGGTAGGTGGTCTTCTGCCATCCTCTCCAGCACAACCTGAACCACTTAGTAACCCCAGAGCTACTGTTCAACCAGTGAGCCCCTTTTGCTTGAAGCTGCTAAGGATGTCTGCAGTACCATGCTGCACTACACACAGACTTACACCGCGTCATCCTGTCAAAGCCTTGTCAGCACATGGAACTGGATTCAGACCAGAGGCCAACAGACCAGGAGAGTCATTGATCAGAGGGAGGGGAAGATACAAATATGCTTGTGGACTGCCCCTGACTCCTCCTCAAGGCACAGCTACTAAAAAAAACTCCTAAAAGGGGACCCCTTCAGACCCATAATGCTATATATATATATATATATATATATATATTAGAGGCAAAAAACTCTGTTTAATGCATTAGTTAGGGTTGTTCCACAGCGACAAAAGTGAGAAAATTCGCTGTTAGGGTTGAAAACCCTAACTCTAATTCACCCCCCAGCACCACACACACACACACACACACATGCAAGTATGGGGGAGGACCAAATCAACACAACCAATGACAGACATCCAGCAGCAGGTGACAGAAATAACAAACAATTGTCTAAATGTACTACGAGACATACCCACCCACCTGACCAGGTACTGCATGCTCAGTGGAGATCAACAGCAAAACTGAGGCCATGTACACCAAATGTACACATCCCTGATTGCAGCTGCACACAATGTACCACACTTAGTAGTTGCATGGCCTACCGATGCCCCACACCAGACCACACCATGTGTGGTGGGCCACCTGAGCAACAGAGTTCAGCAAAACCAAGGAGTTGTACTGGTATAATATCTCTGATTATAACAAGGGTTTGAGAAATGCAGCTTTCTAATTGACTGTAAACATTGTAACAGCCTTATGTTTAGTTTTTATTAACATACATGTAGAGCTTAGCCATATGATGAACATGGTTTATTGTTGTTTAAAAACAGTTTTATTATGATAGCAATAAGCCACTCCCAGGTATTATGTTAATGGTCAGTTTATCACTGTCTAGCAACATGTGGCACTCGGCTATGCCTCATTCAACATTAAACCCCTACAGGGCGATTAACAGATCATTTAACGTAACTGTTCTTCATGCCTTATTGCTTAATTGTCTTTATGAGTAGATACTCTCCCTCTGCTAGGCACTGCAGCAGCTTTGCAACACAGTGTCCCACCCAGTTACACCATACACTGTCTAGTTACTGGAGAATGGCTGTAATATGAACTCATGAAGATGAACAGTGTAACTTGATCATTACAGTCATCGAAACCTTAGTGTGATTATAACTGACAGAGTCAGTGATAGAGAATAACCCCTGCTGTCCTAGTACACTTATCCCATTGTGAGTTAAATCAATACTAAAAGACGTTCTGTTTATATCTACACTATACCTACTTGATTCCTGTTGTACCACAATTAACACAGTTATCACTTTGATAGCATCAGTGACAGAAGTGTGGCAAACCCAAACACTAGGCATACAGCCTGAGTACCACAACTGGTACTGTGCCGTTAGTCAATATAAATGCTTAAGGTGCATGATGACAGTTGTAGAAATGTTTTAACACTAGTGAGTATACATTAACTAAGAGAAGTACATAAATTAACTACAAGACACTAGTATGCTCAAGATTAAAGTAGTGTTACATTTAGTATGTGATTTACATAGTAGTACATTTACTGCAGTGGTTTACTCAAGATAGAGAGGCTGATGTAAACGTATGGAAAAGCATTGCCTGTTCAACGCTGTGAAATTCGTACTGCCAGTATCACATGCATTCTTACTGATGAAGGTGTACTGCTGATGTACATACATCGACCTTCAGTGTGTTTCAATATTAAAGATGCAGTAAGTATTCTTTGTAAGAAACAATGTAATTGCATGGATCAGGACAAGCAACTTCTAAATATCATAGCACTACTGAGCCAACAATGACGTACCTGTATCGGATATGTTTATAGGATAGAGTTTCCTGTAGGCACTTACTGAGTATGTTGTACCTGATAAAGACAATCTCATTGCATCTGTGATGACTAACTTATTCAAATAGTAATACATTTACTATTGTTGCAATGAGTGATCTATGCCAGTTATGGACACAGTGTAATTTTTTTTAACAGTTGTTTCATACTCAGGCTGTATGCCTAGTGTTTGGGTTTGCCACACTTCTGTCACTGATGCTATCAAAGTGATAACTGTGTTAATTGTGGTACAACAGGAATCAAGTAGGTATAGTGTAGATATAAACAGAACGTCTTTTAGTATTGATTTAACTCACAATGGGATAAGTGTACTAGGACAGCAGGGGTTATTCTCTATCACTGACTCTGTCAGTTATAATCACACTAAGGTTTCGATGACTGTAATGATCAAGTTACACTGTTCATCTTCATGAGTTCATATTCACAGCCATTCTCCAGTAACTAGACAGTGTATGGTGTAACTGGGTGGGACACTGTGTTGCAAAGCTGCTGCAGTGCCTAGCAGAGGGAGAGTATCTACTCATAAAGACAATTAAGCAATAAGGCATGACCAACAGTTATGTTAAATGGTCTGTTAATCACCCTGTAAGGGTTTAATGTTGAATGAGGCATAGCCGAGTGCCACATGTTGCTAGACAGTGATAAACTGACCATTAACATAATACCTGGGAGTGGCTTATTGCTATCATAATAAAACTGTTTTTAATCAACAATAAACCATGTTCATCATATGGCTAAGCTCTACATGTATGTTAATAAAAACTAAACATAAGGCTGTTACAATGTTTACAGTCAATTAGAAAGCTGCATTTCTCAAACCCTTGTTATAATCAGAGATATTGTACCAGTACAACTCCTTGGTTTTGCTGAACTCTGTTGCTCAGGTGGCCCACCACACATGGTGTGGTCTGGTGTGGGGCATCGGTAGGCCATGCAACTACTAAGTGTGGTACATTGTGTGCAGCTGCAATCAGGGATGTGTACATTTGGTGTACATGGCCTCAGTTTTGCTGTTGATCTCCACTGAGCATGCAGTACCTGGTCAGGTGGGTGGGTATGTCTCGTAGTACATTTAGACAATTGTTTATTTCTGTCACCTGCTGCTGGATGTCTGTCATTGGTTGTGTTGACTTGGTCCTCCCCCATACTTGCATGTGTGTGTGTGTGTGTGTGTGTGTGTGTGTGTGTGTGTGTGGTGCTGGGAGGGGGGGTGAATTCGGAGTTAGGGTTTTCAACCCTAACAGCGAATTTCCTCACTTTTGTCGCTGTGGAACAACCCTAACTAATGCATTAATCGGAGTTTTTTGCCTCTAATTTCCCTTCTTTTTGAGAATGATATTGAGAAATAGAGAATGTATCTGATGGCGGAGGGCCCCACGCTCCCGCCACATGACGTCTTAATGGCATAGTAACAGGAGCAGCAACACAAACAGAAATGCTAACAGTGGCACACATGGTAACCTAGTTGCGAATGAGAACAGAAAGGGTAACGCACATGGTGTGAGAGGCGGAGCAGTGTGCCACGTGATGTCTTGTCACATAGTAACATGGTGCCTGTAAATGGAAATGTCAATGGGCATGGTAGCATAAGCGAAACAGAAAGAAAAACAATGCAAGTACACAAATGAAAAAAGTAACAGAAGCATAAGCGCAAATGAAAATGCAAAGGCGGCCTGCGTGGTAGCATTAGGGTGTGCATTGGGATCATCAGCCTAACTCTCACCCATGATATGTGTAAAGCAGAGAAGTATAGGAGAATGGGTGAGAGTTAGGACCCATGGTCCAATGCACCCCAATGCAGTTGGGGTGGGTGGGTGAGGCGCAAGTGGGGTTTCAACCTAACAATGATCTTCCTCACTTTTGTCGCTGCAGAACAACCCTAACTAATGCATTAAATGGAGTTTTTGCCTCTAATTTCCCTTCTTTTGAGAATGATAACGAGAAATAGTGAATGTAATGCAGCGGTGGGGCGGGCCCTCCCCGCATAATGATGGCAGGGTGAGGCCCTTGAGACCCCGCCACATGATGTCTTATGGCATACTGACAGGGACAACAACACAAACAAAAATGCTAACAGTGGGCACATGGTAACACAAGCATGAATGAGAACAGAAAGGGTGGCCATGGTAGGCGTGAAGCGAGGAATGGTCTGCCACGTGATGTGTTGTCACATAGTAACATGGTGCCTGCAAACAGAAATGTCAATGGGCATGGTGATGTAAAGTGAAACAGAAAGATAAACAGTACCATAGACAGAAATGGCAAAAAATAACAGAAACGCAAGCGCAAATGAAAACTCAAAGGATAACGCACATGGTGGCGCAGACGTCAACAGTAAGTGAAATGGGTACGGAACCGCAAGCGGAAAGGGCAACAGTAACAGTAATGTAAGCGCACAGGCTGGTTTTCCCCAAAACCTGCATAGAGAAAGACAGTGAGTACAAATAATGTATGCATAATAATGAGTATCGGCGTAGAAAATGAGATCTTGGAATACTAAATACATTATATCTCAGGAACCGTACGATGTAGAAAAAAAATTTAAGTCATATTATTTACCACTGTCCTGGCTAATTTGAATCTTAGCCCCGATTGGAGGGCTAAGAAATTTTCTGACGAAAAGTCCATATCTTGCACCGTTTTCGAGATCGAACCCCTGAAAGAAAGCCTTGGCCGAATGCCATAATGTTATCCTATGGGAAAAAGAAAAGTTCAGAGTGCCATAACTTTGCCTCCCTGTAATGTTTTTCCACCAAACCACTGAAAGGCACATCTGTGGGCTGTTGGCTGTCTTCCTTCCAAATTTCAGGAAAAAAGACCAAACCGTTATTTTGCAGCAGGGATCAAAAGATTTCTATAATCGTGGCGTAATAATGTTATCCTATGGGAAAAACCATCAACTTTGGAGTGCCGTAACTTTGCCGCTGTGTAATATTTTTTAATACAATACTGAAAGGCACATCTGTGAGATGTTGGCTCCGTTCCTCAAATTTCAGCCCAAAACTCCCCAGCGGTTCTTTTGCAGCGCAGTGCCAAAGAATCGCTGTCACTATCCCACAGATGGAAAACTACTGTCACAATTTCGAAGCTTTGCAAAAAGTTCGACACTTCGTGAAACGAAAGTAATTTCTTGAAATACTTTTCCAGAAATTTGAAAACATATTTCTGGGGTGTTTTACCACAAAATAAAGACATGGCAAGCATCCTCAGGGTCCGACTAGGTGAATACAAAAGAATTAGGTTGCTAGGGGTCCCAAATTTAAATGCCAACCATTTTCTGATCACCAACTGAAAACAAAATGGCCGATTCTGAAAGTAACAGGCATATTGCGAAAGTAAAAATGCATTTGCGAAAGTGTTGAACTTTTGTTAACTTTTCCATTGACTTATAATGGGAAACTGTTTTTGAATAACTTTTGAACCGTTTAATATTTTTTCACGAAATCTTTGAAAGGCACATTGGGGACCCTGGCCACATGTTCCCTGAAAGATTTCAGACTGAGTAGCATAAACCGTACGACCTGTAGGCGCGACCATAGAATTCCAGAAAAAGCGTGAACGCGCGCACAGATCATGCTTAATAACTCCGCAGCTGTATATCCGACCACTACAAAACTTGGCAGATCCCATGGCCTATGGTTCTTGATCATGTATTCCAAATTTCAGCCAAATCTGTCAAATGGTTGCAAAGTTATTAAGGTGCAAAATTTTGGGGTTTAACATAGAAATGGCTCCTCAACCCTAACTATGGTAGCACTACCGTGCTACCATAATATATATATATTTTTATACTCACACAAGGAACTAGATATGGTCCATAATCCTGGTCGACAAAAACAGAGCCAAGAGCCCCTTGTCTGCCTGGAATTCATCTGCTGCAGCCTGAATCCTAGCTGAAGAAGGGAGGTACTTTGACTGGAGGGAAGTCCTTCTGGCCAGAGGAAGAGGAGCAAAGAGAGAAAGACCTCTTAGGTGCTCTTGTAGTGTCCCAAAGTTAGGGGCACAACCAAAAAAAGGGAATCCTTTCCCCCAACGTGGGATTTTTCATTTTGGTTTTTGCTCCTGGTTCCCCTACATTCCATCCACCCCGTGCCGTTAGGCACTGACAAGGGGGGGGTCATACGCAGAAGACACTCCCTGCAGGGCTTGTGCAACCCAATCTCCTGGCCAGATGCCAGGACCCCCCCCGCCCTAAAAAAGGGCCGGGGAGTGGCTTGACTAGGAAGTCGGTGGCACAGCGTGGAGGACGCAGGGAGCATGGACAAAAAGATTACCTAAAGTGTGCCTGTCGCTCCTCCATCTTTAAGTTCGGGGTTGGTGGTTTCAGCAGCAGCAGGGTTCATTTGTGAGAGCCTGGCTCCCTGACATCATCCGTTTTCTTCCTTCAGAACCCCGAGTAGTGTGGGGGGGGAGCCTCGGGTGACTGGATCAAGTGGTGCCGCGGTAGATCCAGCCCATGGCAGGATAACATGCCCCTAGTTACTATTTATGGGGAAGATGGTACCCAGTTAAGGAGTTTCAGGGACCCAGTCACAGAAGTGGTTATCGATCTTAAGGAAGGGGGTTGACTGGGCAAAGACAGCCGAAACGAAAGACCCGTAAAGGTGCAGTACTCTCTGGGGAGGGCAGAGAAATGGCCCTATGGCCTAAGTGGCCCAAAAGGTTATTTGTAGGTGTTTGGAGCCCCACACAAAGTGAACTGTGCTGCTGCCTGCCTAGTACACACCTTTTGGAAAAAGAAACTAAAATTTCTAAAAATCCGAACTGTTTGCTGCTATTGAACTGCCTTATCAAATTGCATCCTTGTGTACTTGACTTCCAGCTTTGTCTGTGTTGCCCGTACCAGCTTTTCAGAGTCTGACACTGACTCAGGGAGGTCCCCAGCCCATTCTCCATCTGCAAACAGAACTGTCTGCAGTGACGTCCACCCACCCTGAAATGCCACCACAAGTATTCCAGCATCAGCTCAATGATGGTAAGTGGTAGAGAGCAGCTAGTGAGGTATCCAGTAGTGAATCAGCTTAGGAGCCATCCTGGCTCAAGCGTGAGGGTTGACAGTCAATGTCATGCCTGCCCTTTCTTATTTTGCCAACTGTCCGTAAGTGTGCCCGTGCCTATGTCGCTCCGCCGAGGCCACCAGAGAGTTGCATCACCAGCAGTCTTCTTCTTGGGAGGTGTCCTGGGTGCCGGGGACCTACCAGTCGTCATTGCTGCAGCAGCAGAATACAATACCAGACCTGCTTACTTACCAATAAGGTTCTCCTCTGCCTCATACCACCTGGTGTTAGCACACTCCTTACTACCTTCAGTGGCACTCAGCAAACACGTGGTGCCTAATCTTTAACCTTTCAGGTTCCCAGATGTCGTACCTCCAAGGATCAGCGGTCCATTATCTATAGAGCTCCTCTATGGTTCAGTTCCCTCAATAAAGAAGCCCTTTCCTCTGCTACACTTGGAGCCTTTAAAAGGAATCTCAGACTTTACCTCACCTCTTCCACTCAATGTGACTGTTTCTCTGAATAGAGTTCTCTCTAAACACCTCCCAGCTCACTCGTATCCCACAGCCCGCCCTTTCCCTAGTTACATTCTCTCTGCCACTGGGACTTCTTTGTGTCTCCTTTCCTACTTCCCTTCTCCACTGGTACAAGACATTTTCCCCCATCTACTGACAGTGGCCCATTAGCCTGCCTACTTCCTCTCCCCCACCACCCGGTTGCACGCCTACAATATTAATAGCTTCTTGTGCCCTTCGGCTCTATCTCTTATTGTTACCTCAGCTGGCTGCCTACTCAAGCTGCTCGTTGTATGAATATTATCTCAAAGTGTGTTGTAACTGTAAATTGTTGGGTTTATTGTGCATTCTTTTACTACCTCTGTATGTAAGTTGCCCCTCATCCTCTGACATGGAACTTTGTAAACGAGCAGTTTCTGCTCAAAGGTGTTTGTAATCTGAGAATTTAATAAATACATTTAAAAAAATTGTCTAGAGCATCACCTGCCAGCCAGAAATCTTCAGTTTCTTGCTCAGAGCTGCAGTGGATCACCAAGTTCTTTGTCCATCTAGCAGTGTTCCTCTTTGCGTTCCATTACATTGGGGGATGCCCTGTTATGGCCTGTTTGTAACAAGCGCTTTATGGGGTCAATGCCCACATGTTGATCAATCAACATAGAGGAAAGCCCAAGCTTGGGTCATCAGGTTACATCATCTCGGCCAGGTGCACGCAGGACTTGAACTAAAAAGGAGTTAACCCCCTGATCTCGGTTTGACCAATTGTTGTTCCCAGTCACATGGTTCTGTTGTTGATATTTTTTATTATCTTGTAACATTGTAGAAAACTTTATGTTGTTTTTATTGTTCCCGTTAAATAAACCTCTTGCATCTTGGTCACTGAGTAACTTTCCTGCCTCTCCTTTCAGATTCATCTGACCTATCCTATACTTGTTAGGGAATCTTCCGGCCACCCTACATTCTGACTTTTAGAGGCTCCCCCCTCCAGCCCTAAGTCACCTGCTCCCCAGGGATCACCCATCTGCCTACCCTACACTTTATAGGCAGCTATCAAACTACCTCCCTGCCACCCCAGGTGTCACTCGGGGCCATGCCTACAGACAAAGCCTGTTTGTGGCCATACATTTCAGGCTCTTTCATAATCCACTTCTTCACGGTGGGAGCCCCTTTTTTAAGAATATATGCACTGAGAAGAAAACAGATCAACAGAATCCACTTTCTGGTTGCAAACATATTCACATTTAATTATAGACTTGTTTAATTCAATTAATTATATTTATTAATTAATAAATGGTTTAACTGGAGGCTGTGCTGCAGGCTGGGGAGTACTTTGTTTTTACAGGTGGCACTAGGCAGCAGTAGCAGAGCCCCAAGCTGCAGAAATCCCACAAAAGTGCACAGGGCAGCTTGAGTTGAGAAGCTAGAGATCTATTCAGGGTACAAAACTAAGAGTTTTGTTTGGTTCAGGGTTGTGTAGCAGTGTAAAATAATACGAAACTGGGGTACTTTCATTTTATTGTCAGAGTCATACTGAATTCATCTCTGTTAATTAGCAAGTTTCATCAGCAATTTCCTACGGAAGTGAGAACAACACTTTCTGGAGCGGTTCTGGTGAAGGGTTCAGGAGAGGATTTACATACAGGGAAACAAACTGTTTAAATGCCAAAGGCTCATGCACCAGGCCAGGATATCTGGTTCTGGCCAGCATCCATTTTTGCTGCCTCCTGCTTCGGGGGGGAGGGGGTGGCTTCCTTTAGTTTTATTACTGGAAGATAAAAATGATATTTCTGTCATGGTGAGGCATAGGCAAAGTCACAAAAATAGTGGCTCCAATTCAAGTCGTGCCAGTGTGATAAAACGATATTGCAAACAAAAGAAAACACGGCACCAGCACTTCACAATAATAGAACTGTATTATCACTTACAAAAAGGATGGCAGAAGATGTAAAATGCAGTAGCGCCATGCAAGGCAACAATAGCTCAAGACAACAACAGTATGCCCGACCGGTTTCGGGCCAAAAAGCGCCTCCTCAGGGACTCAGGATGAGTTGAAACGGTCGAAGCGTTCTGTTGCTATGTGCCTTGCATGGCACTATCTGCATTTACATCTTCTGCCATCCTTTTTGTAAGTGATAATACAGTTCTATTATTGTGAAGTGTTGGTGCCGTGTTTTCTTTTGTTTGCAATATGGTGAGGCATAGCCAAGGTTTTACTGCCAATTGATTCTCGACCCCAAAACCTAAAACTGTAAAAGATGCATGAAATGTTATAAAACTGGGATTAGGATCTGCTCTTTTGGCCTGCATTAATTACCTGGCCCACCATAAGCAGTGGCTTCATTCCCATAGGGCCTGAGGGGGCATGTACCCTCCCAATATTGTTGTGAAGTCTATTAATAAAAATGTATTTAGAGTTACATTTTTTATGGTCCCACAGGCCAGAAAAAAAATTTTATGGTGGGGGCTGGTGAGTGGGTCAGGTTACGAATCGGGAAGAGAAGACTGATTTAGAGCCACCAGGCCATCGGTTATAAAAAAAAAAAAAAGTACTTGTTGCTCCTGCTGGGCTAGTGACTGGCTTCAGGGCTCAGCGTCTGTAAAAACAAAGACAGAGTGAGCGAGACCATGACAACAGACAGTTGATTGGTGGTAAAAACTGCCAACCAGCAGCAGCCCATCACAGTGCTGGCAGTTACCACCAATCGACTGTATGTACAAGCAGCGGAGGCGCGAATGCAAAGAAATAGCTGATCACGAGAGGCGACAAATTGGCTTTCATTTTGCCTTCCTTCAGTGCCAGCGCTATTCTAATTAAAAATTCAACAGTAGATGCAGTTGCAGATAATGAGACGAGTCATTGACAGACGGAACTGCAGACTCGGCACTAAGACAACGAGGTCGGTCCCATCCAGTCGGTGTGTTCCAACTTACTCCAGACTAGAACACTGTGTGAAGTTCCTGCCTGGCTGCTTTCTAAAGAAAAAGGTCAGTTAGTATTGCAATGGAAGGAAGGAAAGAGTTTGCTCAGCTGCAGGCTGCCAGGGCAAGGTCTACTACGACCATGATCGGGGGGGGGGAGGCAGGAGCTTGGCTTGGCTTTGTTAGGAAGCACACAGGCTGCAGGCATGAATCTGAAAGTGGTTAATTAATCCAGCCCTGTGCCACCCTAGGTAGCGCTATCCCAAGGGCTACTATCCCTGCCTACTTGGTTAGTAGCAGGTAAAGGGGCCTGAGTTCTGAAACGGGTGCCTCCTCCCAAAGATCAGGGTTAGTATTGGTCAAGCTAACCTGGGCACAGCCCTCCGGGACACTGTAACCCCCCTCTTTCCCCTCTAGTGGCCTGAGCACTGTACAATAATCACTTTCACAATACCCCTTGTATACCACACAAGTACCCACACTGTTTGCACTTACCACCAGGGCTGGTTCCTCTGGCTCAACCCTGCGGACCCCCCGTAAGACAAGGTTATGCACAACAAATAGCAACAGTACAGTACTTTGAGCACAAACTGGAACCACAGTCAGATTACATACAGAAAAAGTTAGATCTGATTTATTCAGGGGACTTGAACAAGGAAGGGGCAAAATCAGGTTAATAAGCTTAAAGGTTATATCAATCAAGCAGTTATGCATGTGCTTTGAGTACTCCACACAGTCACACCTCTGGGTACCCAGGAGGAGAAAAGATGAGCTAGCCAGGACTGTTGCCCAGGGTTGCATCTGGTTGGGGCCCTGTGACGGAAAACACAACATGCACCATACACAATATTTGTAAACCCAGAGCCAGAGGGCTCTGTTCATAAAGAAAACAAGACAACTAGATGACACACTCAGATTAAGCTGTTGTTGCAGGGAGCTACCCTGGTATTTACTCATGATACTCAAGACTGGACACAGGCTGGACGAAAATCGCGACTGCAGGTGGTTGATCTGGAATGCCAGGAGAAGCAGAGCTCTCATAAATTGCAGAGGCATTGTTCCTGTTCAAGCATGGAGCAGGGAGCAAATCCCCAGGCAGGTCTCTCGTCGATGGCTTCTCTGTGCAGTGGGTAGTCTGGCTGGGCCAGTCTGGCAAGGCCCAGACCGCAAGGAGACAAATTTGGATACAGTCCGTTTTGGGCTGGATACAGCTTCCAGCAAACAGAACACAGTTCACACAGTGGGGGACTAACTCAGAACCCACTAGCAGCTCACAGCACATTTACATGTACAGGAATTCTACTGTACTTGGCAAAGCACTCCCCGGTCACAATCGCAAAGTCTCTGCACACACCGGGAGCTTAGGGATAGCTGGAACTCCTGACAGGCTGATCGCATTCAGCAAAATCTTCGGTCTTCTTCAGGTTGAGCCTAGCCCACTTCAGTAGCTTACTTTAATCACACAAACTTGGATTTAGTCCACAATAATTATCTTCTCTCCCTCTCAGGAGCAGCAAGCAGACATGTAAGTCAAAACTCAGCCCTTTCACAGTTTTCCCATGCAAATCCACTCAGGATTGCTGCCCAAAAATACACTTGAGCTCTTCTCATTTTACTTCCCAGCTCAGAACTAACTGAAAAATGCAAGCAGCCTGGGACTTCCCCAAGATCCAAAAGATTTGGTTGGCTGATTTGGCTGTAAGTCAAAGCAAGAGCTCCTGCCTCAGTTGCAAAAAATGTGCAAAAAAAGCTCCAAACTAAAGTTCCTACAGATTTTGAATTCAGACAGCTCCAGTAATCCGGCTACATTTTAGGTCCCACCAGTACTGTTTGGTCCAATTTGCAGTCCAGGACCAAGATAGTGGAGACAAACAAAACAGTCCTTGCTGCAAATAAAGCAGGTTAGACAAACTACATTATCACTCTAAATGATTTTCAGTAAATAGTTACGTCTTTCAACAGAGCTCCCTCTCAGATTACTTAAACTGCAATTAGGCAGCTCTTAAAGAGGCAGTACGCAGAGGCTATACAGGCTCTGGTAATCACATTTTAACTGCTAAAACGCAGGACACCAGCCTGGCAGTGAGCATTTAGGCAAGCTCAGGGAAGACTTTTTGGAAACCCCCATTTGTAAGGGGGTTACAATAACATGGTTTGTGGTTCCTTTTTTATTAATCTTTATGCTGCTTTCCATTCAAGAGCCCCCAAGAGTCTCTCCCAGCCCTATCACCTGATTTACCTTGATCTTAAGAGCGAGTGAGAGACACTTTGGAATAACCCCCTGAATGGGTCTGCTGGGGTGTGGGGAAAGACCCCCAGCCAGAGACTGAAATCCAGCACTGAGGTCCAGCAATGCAGGTCCTACAAAGAGCAAGGAATTCACCCTGCTGCTGTGGCAGCTTTTTTACTCAGGTTTCTGTTCCTTCCAGAGATGCTGGAGCAGAGAACATGCAATAGTACATGCAGTGGGTGCCCACGCTACAAGGACCCCTGTGTGTCTCTCCCTGTCCATTGTCATAATTGGCTAACTGAAACCCCCCACCCAGTATCCCTAGATTATGCTGCTGAAGCAAGGAGCATACACCCCCCCCCCGAGTTGACCCCTGACAACTCAGACTTGTTCCAGCATCATAACTGGAAGCCATACCATTGTGTCGATAGGCTGGCCCCACCTAGGTTTGTAGTTCTGGTTCGACTTATGGTCAGAGACTTTACGTATGTAGTGAATTTACCATTCACACCTTTGCTTCAGTATTTCTTGCTCTATAGCCCATGTCATTCATTGTTTGTCCTTAGTCACTCTGAAGGGTTGCTTTGCTCCTTTGGCCAGACCATTCTTGTGAGACACTCCTGCTACCAGGACACTACCAGGAGTTCCCCCTGGGGTGTGACCTGCCACGTAATTACTGATTCTGGGCTGAGGCTTGCTATCCAGGTAATACCCTCATTGATGTCTAGTTTAGTGACTGGCCTCATAGGTGTTAGCAGCTACTCAAAAAGCGGTCCAGTCTCTTTCAATTTGAGGTCAGCCTTCACATTTTATTTGTATGGGAACCCTCCACCCCCCCCAACGAGGTTTCCTGAGGTCTAGACCCAACTGCAGTCTGGTTTAGTTTATTTCATGACCCATCTCTATTCTGGCAGCATAGCTCTTGTGGCCACTCTTTAATTCCTACCCCCCAGCATTTTATGAATCTCTATATGAGTCCCCAAGGTATTTGGAAATTATCTGACAGTCCCTTAGTCTGTGTTGTCTGGGCCATCATAAGAAACTCAGAGAACTATTTTATTATGTCTGTAACCATTTCTTGTTTTACGTTCAGGGCATTGGAGAAGTTCTGATCTAAAAAGATTTTATGCCCCTTAAATTGTGTGTTTTTAATCCTGCATGCAGTTTACAGTATCACTTTTGGGATGCTCTTGTATGCTGATCACCAATGATTGGGAACATATTTGCTGGTCCTTTGGTTTAAAAACTCATTACTTCCAATAACTTTGTATGAAATCCAACCTATCCATTGCTTAACCTGACACAAAATGGCCACCCAGGACAGGCCCAGTATCAATCAATTAATCTTTATTTTACCTGGCAAAACATCACTGAGAAGAACTCATTTGCAAGTAATATGTGGTCCCTCTCCACCCTGATGTTTACTGAGTCCAGTATTTTTTTTTGCACCTCCCATGCACCACCGACCAGCCTCTCCTTCAGGCCACCTAGGTGCACCCTGCCATCACTTCACCCCCGTCACCATCCACCACCCCATATTGGCAGCTCCCTCAGGAAACCCAACATATCTCTTCATCAGACGGGTCCCTCTTCTGAGGAAGAAAGCGCCAGTAGGCAAATCTTTCTTGAGCTGGATGCTACTGGAGTCGGTCCGTGCGATCTGAGGATTTTGTGGCAACAGGGGACTGGAGACCATCATATGGGAAGTCAGGGGGGATGGGGGCGATATTTTCATCTTCCATCCTGCCCACATTCAACCCTGATTGGGCCTATGTGGAAGGGCGTCCTGGGGCAGGGACATGCAGGGGGTGGTACCGAGGCTACACTCTCCATGCAAGTCACCCAATCCACTGCCAGGTACCAAGGCCCTGCCTATCCTCCTGGGAATGAAGTGTCCAACGGATGCTCTAAATTCCCTCCCTGCCGGTCTCCACTCCTGACACCCAGGCTCAGGGCATGAACCCAGGTCGCCAGCATGCTGAGCGAACCCCTTTGATCAGCGCCACGGAGTCAGCCAGAGTCCAGTATTTTAAGCACTGTGTGACAGATATGAACCACCAAATCTGTTACTATTGGAAAGGCTTCCTCTGCACCCTCCCTTACACCATGGATGCAGAGGTCGTTACAACTGCTCTGGTTCTCCATGTCCTCCAGTTTTGCATGCAAAAGACAGTCCCATTTAAGGAGGTACAGTATAGTAGGTCTCTGTTGTGTATCTTGGTACAATGAGACAAGTCCATTACCACTGCTTCCATGACCTTTAACCTCTGGTCATAGTTTTAAGATTCATGGTATATCAGCCACAGATGATTCTATACGTTGGTTTGACTTGAACATTTAATTATGTTTGGATTCTACAACGCGCTCTTGTTCATCTGTCTAGTCATACTCCTGCTTATCTCTCAGTTCTGGACTTTAATTCTACCCAGACACCACTACTGGCTAATGCCAGAGAAGGTCCCCAGGAATGACATGTGTAGGCCAGTTAGCTCCCTTTACTGACAGGTGCAATGATCCCCAAGTTTTCCAAAGACCACACCAGTTAATGCTATCCATGCACCCTCACCCTTTTCCCACTTGACATGTCCTCATATCTTAATAGCAATGCTTTGGTGCATGATGGTGTGAAAACCCTAATGTAACAAAATTAATTGAAAGGCTAAATAGTCATTTTGGTAGTACATAAATCCCCTGAATGGAAATAGAGGAGGCAGAGGTTCATGCCTTGGGACTGGTCCTTCTGGGCTTATGAAAGACTAGTGTGTAAAAACTACTGCTACTGTTGGGGCACAACCCCCCCACCTTCTCCCTTTTTCCAAGTGACTGCTGTCTGGTATCCAGCAATATATCTTGTAACTCTCGCCCACCAGTTGCTCCCTGAGTCCACCTTACTCCCCACCCTCGACCAGCCAGTCTATCGCTTCCTGCTATCCAGAGGTTCCCCTTCCTCTCTACACTAAAGCTCTCCCTAATGTATAATCCTTCAACACTGGACCAGCAGTTGCTGACTCTAGGCAACTCTAGCTCACATAAAAAATGTCTGGTCGATATATCAATTCTAACTCTGTTTTCAGTATACAATTTAATACTGCCTTTGTTTGGTTTTCAGCCCACACACTGACACAGTGCCTTGTTTTATAGCATACTGTGAAAATGGGTTTCCTTGCTTTGCCCTCTCCCCAGGATTCTGTCTCCATCTCACCTCTTTAACTGTCCATATTCCTTTTTTTATTTAACCGGGAGAGGCATACTAAGCTGAAGCTTGTTTACAGGTGCAACCTGGGAGCACAGAGAAGTTAAGTGACTTGCTCAGGGGTCACACAGTATGCAAGTGGGAGCTGTGGGATTCAAACCCAGGTCTCCAAGTTTGCAGCTTAGAGCCTTAAACCACTGAACTATACTGCCTATCCTGGCACATCCCAGTCAGGATTTTATTGTTTCTAAACTGTTAATGTATTTTTATTATGTACCTTTTTGTATTTGTGTACCCTACTCCCTGGACACATCTGAAAATGGGCTGTTACCATCTCATTATGTTTTCCTGGCAAAACTTTGTTTTGCTTTATGCAGTTAATCTGTTTTTCATACACTTAGTCCCCGGTTGGGCTAATCACCCCAAGTCCTGTCCGCCCAACTTTTCTCAAGGGTTTACAGTTGTGCTACTTCTAGGAAAGGCTGGAAGAGACAGAACAGGAACGAGACCTGGGGATAACCATTTCAGACAATCTGAAAGTCTGGAGCCAGTGTGACAGAGCAGCAGGAAAGGCACTAAGAATGTTGGCATGCATAGGGAGGGGTTTTACTACAAGCAGAAGGATTGAGGGAGGTGATCCTGCTGCTGTACAAAACCACGGTCAGGCTGCACATGGAGTATGGGGTCCATTTCTGGAGGCCATACCTGCAGGGGGACAAGGACAGGCTGGAAAGGGCCAGAGAAGAGCAACTACAATGGTGTAGGTGCTGCAGGGGAACTCATATGAGGAGAGACTGGGAGAACTGGGCCTGTGCACACTGGAGGAGAGATGGGGGGATACGGTGGAGACATTCAAATACTTGAGGGGCATAAATAGGGTGAAGGTAGACAGTATCTTCAAACTGAGTAAGAACAATTGCACTAGGGGGCATACCTGCAAACTGGAGGGGGCAGATTCAGAGGGAACATCAAGGGAGTTTTTTACTGAGAGGGTGGTACAGCCATGGAACAGGCTGCCAGATTGGGGGGTGGGGGCGGATGCAGTAGACAACTTTAAAAGAACCTGGGGCATGCATATGGGCCTAGCAGGCAGAGGGCAGGCTGGCATGAGAGGGAAGGGGTCTTTCCAGAGGCAGACCTGAAATATTATGATGGGAATGGGGGTGGAGTGGGGGAGGGAGGGGGATTCTTCAAGGATGGGAGAGGGTAAAGGCCAGCGGGGGTGAGTTGTAACCTGGAGTAATACTATATCGTGCTGCACGGGACAAAAAAATGAATAAAATGTGAAACTGCCCTTTTCTAGTCAGTGGCCCAGCCAGAAAAAGCAGTGCTGCTGCATGTTTCCGTGCCATACATGGGAATTGGGGTTTGTGGGCCAGCCCAGGTCCTTGTATATTGGATGGCCCAGGGGTCCAGTGGGCAGGGGGAGTGGTGGGGCCCAAGTGTCCTGTCATCATGCTGCTGTGTGTGTAGGGGGGGGCAGTGGCAGTTGGGAGTGTTGGGGACTCGAGAATGCTGGCATCATGGTCCTCTGTGGAGAGACCAGTGGGAGTGGCGGGGCCTGAGAGTGCTGGCATCCTGGTGATGTGCCTATCTGTTGTTCGCCCTAGGCTTATATGACCTGCACTGCCCATGTTTGTGTGTGTTTGTCAAAGGTGGGCCAGGAGAACAAATGTCAGTGCTACAGACTAGAGTGACTTTCATAACCAGTGCCACAGCTTTGCCTTTTTCTGAGGTGGTGACAGGAGAAATCGGTCCTTGCCTTTGCTGACATGCTGCCATCTGGGTGACCACAAGTGGAAGAGCAGCAAAGGCACTCCTACCTTAGCACATCCACTGCCTGATGCAAGACAGAGATTTGGGGGTGCCCATCCAATGAGACAGAAGCAGCTTTCACTGCTTGTTGTTAAATAATCACTGTTCCTTACTTTTATTTCAGATCATAACAGCTGAAGCAGTACATAAATGGTGAACAGCTTTGATTTGTCAGGCACACACTGTAAATTAATTATTTTTTTTATTATTTATACTTGCTTGTGCCAGCTGCCAGTACCGTCTGCCCATTCACGGTCATCGCCACCTCCCACACTTCCACATGAGCCACTACACTCCCCCAATGCCCCCTGGCTTGCTCCAAGGGTAGGGCCATGGCACTGGCCCAAATGGCACGAACATCAGATTAGATCAGTGGAGCCGGCCTGGGAACTGAGTATGGGATGGTGAGGTGAGCATCAAGGCGCTGGTTGCAGAGGTTTTCTGGGTTTTTCTGGGGGAGAATACATGCAGTGAATCCATGTGTCTGTATGACCCCCTGAGCATGCTTAATGCCAGTTGCAGTGGTATCCCCTGCCTCCGCCAGGGATCCGTCTTGAACTGGGCATCCTCTCCCCACCCCACCCCGGAGAAGGAGAGCTGTCCAAGGGATGCTCCATCCTCCCCCCCTACCGGCAGCCCTCTGATGACTCAGGTGTATTCCTGAACCCAGGTCGCCGGTGCCGTGAGCGGAAATCCAACCAGTGCAGCGGCGGACTGGCTGTTAGCTCATTTCTGATAATTGGAGGTTGTGTTTTACTCTTTCTTGTTTGTTTATCCTTATTAGGTACAGGTTCTCAGAAATGCCTCAATCTGATTGGCTGTTAGGATTGCAACAGCCTTACATTAATCCATGTTAATATACGGTCATGTACTGCCTGATCACAGTGGCACATGGATTCTTCCTGTCAGCATTTCATCCTCTAGCACTGATGAATGACTGAAATGATGCATTCTGATTTTGAACCAGCATTCTTAAACTGTTGGTGGAAGAACTATTTTATTAAACATCTCCCTCAAAATGAGAAAATGTTTAAGAAAATACATGTTTAGCACTTTTCTTTTGGAATAATTTTTTATAATAGCAATAAGGCACTCCCAGGGGTTAGATTAACAGTCAGTCACCCTCTAGGGGTAATATAGTACTCTGCTGCACCTCATGCCACATTACACCCCTAGGGGGTGATTGACAGACTGTTAATCTAACCACTGGTCATGCCTTATTGCTTAACAGTGTCCTGACCCCGGAACAACTCACATTGACTGGTTGTCAGTCATGCTTTGGTTCCTCAGCACTCCATACTGTTGCTGCAGTGTATAAAGTACTTGAATACTTAGCCCCGGCACATCCCTATACAGTATAGTTTCCCCTCCAGTATTCTGTATGTCTCCATTACAGTCACTTGCATTTTCACTATGTTAACCTTATGCAGTATAACTTAATCTTAATGGAATGCAAGTGATCGCGATTGAGACAGATACCGATTGGGGTCTGATCTGAAGTGACAAGATAAGTAGAGGTAGAAATGGGAAGGTGGGGCAGAGATAATTGTCATTATTTTCCATCAGATTCTGTTCATATGTATGTCGATCTGCATAGAATGTATATATGCTGGCTGTATGTAAGGATTATTAGAAGAATGAAGTATCATTGGTTCTGTTATAAAAGCATTTTAACCTCTAGACCTATCACCACCCCCCACCTGTACCTACTCGCCACTTGCTATTTAATCACCCCTGTCTCTCCCTCTTCTGCAGATCTCCCCCCTCCCCCAAGGATGGAGGTCATGAGGGCCAGTGCTGGAAGCCCTCCCTGCTGCAGGACAAGCCCTTACAAATAGACACAAAGGTAATTGTACCTGGAACACTCTGCAATCGCGACTGCTGGAAAAACTGCTCTTCCTCTGACTTTGGCACCTTTTTTAAACAACGACTGCCTGCGCCCCTCCTCACAGCCGAAAGCTCTGTAGTTTGGTGCTCAGGCTAGGCCCCGCCGAATGCTACATGTTCAGCTCCCCAACACCACCCTTGGTCGGCATTCGGATTTATAGGCAAGGGTTGTCAGGTGACAAGCTGAAATAACCTATCAGCTCACTTTTCCAGCAGCAGGTTATGCTAGGTTACCACTAGAGGCCACTGATATATATCTATCACTATTAACCTATATTATGTTAACCCTGCTACTAACTGCCCTCCTGGCTTCCAGCATCCTACATTATGATCAACAACCCCCTCTAGAGGCACCAAAACCACACTACCACAATATTTCCATTTTTTACTTATTTACCAATGATGACAACAGACCCAGTCTCAGCAACACTTCTCATGCAAGCCAATCGGTTCTAGCTGGCCTATACCATCATGCTCTCACTCTAACACTCACATCCTCACATGCTACTCACTGCACCTTAGCGCTCCTCCACCGCCCAAAGCAACAACCCCCTGCCACCGTGGCTAACACCACAACCACCCTCCACACCTCACTAGCCCTTCTAGCATGTGTCTTTCACAGTCTACCTGTCCTTACCCCCAGTGACAAAAGCCCCTCATCCTACCAATCCCAACCCTCATCCAAACTCTGCAGGTTGGCCCTCCTATGGCACACCCTCCTACTTCTATTATTATCAGGCAATATCCACCCCAACCCAGGACCTCCCAGCTCAAAGGCCTCCCCAAACCACTCTAGGGGTAGACTACTGCTAGCAACTCTGAATATTTGCAGCCTACCAAAAAAACTCACTCCTCTCCAAGGTTGGGTTGCCCAGCATACACCCGACATCCTAGCCCTCTCGGAGACCTGGCTCTCAAATAAAATACCCAATAATGCGGTCCCCCTCAGTAATTATTCTCTCTTCAGGACCGATAGGGCCAGCAAGAGAGGTGGCGGCTGTGCAATTTATGTTAAATCCCCACTCCATGCCATTGAAGTTGCCACCCCCATGCCACAATATGGCACCCAGACAATAACAGTCAAACTCAGTCTGGGAACCAAAACGCTATACATAATTTCTGCCTACATCCCCCTAAGAAGCCAAAAGCTAATCTTTGATTCTATCCTTCGCACTATCTCCAACCTACCCAATACTAGTGAACTAATCTTAATGGGAGACTTCAACGTCAACTGGCTATCCCCTACCTCATCCAGCTTCAAGGATGCTGCTCTGGCATATGACCTAACCCAAATAGTCACCTCTCCTACCAAAAGGGACTCTAGAACTGGGGCCTCCACCCTCATAGACCTTATCTTCACAAATAGGCCACGGAACCTCTCCCAAGCCTCAGTGCTTCCTGATTCAATTAGTGACCACTCCCCAGTGACCAGCTGGTGGACTGGCAAACTGCCCCCTGCCCCCTCACTAATCTCCATGCAGAGACAGCTAAAAAGAGGAGGCCTACGTAAACTTATAGCCCTTATTAGTAAAACTTATACTTGCGATTGGCGCCCCATTTACACCACGCAGTCTGTAGACCTAGCTCTCGATCACTTTATTACCACCTTTAACAAGGCCTGCGACATTTTGGCCCCCCTCACCAAACAAGTACGGAAATCCAGAACCACCCCTTGGTTCACACCCTCACTACTTAACCTGCTCCAGTTGAGGGATAACCTTTGGCATAAGGCCCATGAATCCCAAAGCACACATGATAGAGAACTATACCGAGCGGCCCACAATAAATGTACATGGGCCTTACGACAGGCTAAGGCTTCTTACTACCACCAAACTCTTACCTCCTCATGGGGAGATGGGAAAAAATTCTGGAGCAATTTAAAAGAACTAAATGGGAATTCCAACCCCCCCAACTCTCTATAAATGGAGAGGTCACACAAGACCCCTCCGCTATAGCAGAAGCCCTCAACACCACCTTCTCGGACCTCTCCCATATCCTCCCTCCTAAATTCTTCCACCCTGTCCTCCCCACCTTCCCCCCGACACTCCTTCTAGCTCAGATTCACTACCCCTCAGGCTGAGAATCATCTCCAGCCAGGAAGCAAAACATTACATTTCCAATGCAATTTCCAATTCCCAGTACAGCAATGATTCACTAGATCTTAAACTCATTCGGCTGATTCTGGATGTCATACTTCCCCACCTTACTAAAATTCTCAGTCTCTATCTCTGCTTCGGTCAGTTCCCCTCAACCTGGAAGAGTGCTTTAATCACTCCCATTCTGAAGAGTGGAGACCACACTCTTTCAAGCAACTATAGACCTATCTCTATACTTCCTCCTCTCTCTAAAGCACTGGAAAAAATAGTCTCTGACCAGTTTACAGAACACCTAACCAGATACAACCTACTAAGCCATGCACAGCACAGCTTCCAGACAGGATATAGCACTGTCACCACACTTTCCATGCTCACCTCGTTCATTCATGAGGCCCTAGACCAAGGAGCTGTTGCAGGTGCAATCTTTGTGGACCTTACCAAAGCCTTTGACACGGTCAGTCGTGATCTGTTGCTTCGTGTTGTGCCACAGCTAAATGTGGTCCCCGAGACAACGGCCTGGTTCAAGGACTACCTCTCAGGCCAGTCTCAGCAAGTTAGGTTAAATACCACCATCTCCACTCACAAAGCAGTGAGCTCTGGGGTCCCTCAGGGGTCTATCCTCGGCCCTCTTCTCTTTTCCCTCTTTTTAAACTCACTTCACAAGGCTTGCAGTGGTCATTTGCTTCTCTATGCGGATGACGCAGTACTATTTTGGAAACACCCACAACCCAGCGCCCTACAACAAGCCCTACAGGGTTTCTTTGGGGAACTTGAATCATGGTTCGATGAGCACCGACTGATCATCAACTATAAAAAAACTAAATCCATGATATTTGCGCACCGACAAACCCCACATAGCCAATTGGCACTAATTAAAAACACACAAGTAACCCCCCCAGAACACGTCACTAAATTCAAATACCTGGGTATCACGTTAGATACCTCCCTCTCCTACCATAGCCACATTCAACTGCTTTCCACCACTGTTAACACTAGAGTGGGAATCCTCTATAGAGTTAAACACTGTTTACCCTCACAGGCCTTGCATCTGGAAGTCTCCGCTTCAATCCTCTCCCTAATTGATTACAGGATAGCGATATATGGATCAGCAGAACCCACCGCACTACACAGTATTAACACTGCCCTAAATAAAGCCTGCCGACTAGTCACCGGCAGTGACCGTCTAACTCATACATGTGACCTTTATGCCCTGACTGGTTGGCTAAATTTCCAACAAAGACTTCAGTACAACATCTGTGTCCTGGCTAAAAAAATACAACTTCAGATAGCCCCACTGGGCCTTCTCCCCATAATCAGTCCAGCCCCCCTCAGGCGCAACACTTGACTCGCTACTAAACTCTCATTCCAGGTCCCCCACTGTAGGACATCAATGGGTCAAAGATCGCTTCGCTACCGTGCTCCTCTGTGGCTTAATGCACTACCTCCTTGGCTCACTCAGACACTCAGCATCTCTCTATTCAAAGCAGGCCTCAAAGCCCACCTAATTGAGTCTGCAACCTATGACTGTGGCTAGCTCTGCCCATCTAAGTATGCTACCTAACCCCGTTAATAACAGACACAGGGTCTCCATAGACCCCACGAATCCGCCTCCCCCATCTCTAACAAATGATACCCTGAATACTGCTTACCATTGCCTCTGCTGAACTAAGATAAAGCCTGGAATGAACTGCCTGTACTGTTTGTCTAAAACTGAGTGTGTATGTTTTCTTGTATACTGCTTTACTACGTATGTATCCTTGTATTTTGTTCCCCCTCCACCCCTGCAACCAACGAGGAGCCTTTGCAGATGAGTCTGTGACTCAAAAGGTTGTAATTTCGATTATATGCAATAAATAAATAAAATAAAAATAATGAAGGTGTATGAACCACCCAGAAAACTGAACCTCGAACAGAATGTATTTGTTTTTATCAGCAGTGTTCATTAGATTACTAAGCAGTCAGCAAATCACTGGATTCTGATGAGTCCCTGGGGGATCATGCTCACTAGAAGAACACACCAGTTGACAATTATCTGCATGTAAACAGATCTGAACTGTGTTGTGCTACACTTTCCTTAGGTAGTGAATACAATGAGTAACAGTGAAAATTAAGTGAACAACAGTTACCCTAAAAAGTACAGGACAGTTGAGGATGTGCATTGACTCATCTGAAACGAGACAATATATTGCCTCCTGTTGCATCAAAATATTATTTTAAGGGTTGCTGGCTGGCTTGCATATTCTTTTCCTTGGCAGTTATGCAGTATAGCAATTATACAATATTATAACTTCCTTACTAGTGTGCATCTCACTTGTGAGTCACTTATAATATAACTGACTCATAAGTGAGATGCAAAGTAGTAAGGAGGTAGTAAATAAGCAATAACCCACGACAGGGTGTGTGGTTACTGCGGATTAATCAACACTCTAGGTGCGTTGTGAGGCACAAGGGCGAAGCCTGAGTGTCCTCACAGCATCCAGGGTGTTGGTTGATCCCCAGTAACCACACAACCTGTTGTGAGTTATTGCACTTACGACATGTGCTTGAACAAGTTTACAAAATGTTGTTTAGTTTTTAAGAAGTATGGGAAAGTATCCCCTCTCAGTTTGGTATCCTTACACTTCCAATGAATAAAGTAGTTCCTGCACTGAGGCTTCTCTCTGCAACTGCTGCCTGTCTCCGCTGCCTCAATTACAGTTTTATTTCATTACTTGTTTTACTAACTTACAACCTTAATTTTTCTAACAAATACTGATGCACCTCAGTTCATATGTCAGTTACAGCCCTGCCTGTTGCTCAAGCTGATCTCTGAAACTGGTGTCTGCAGTGCTGCCATGTGCCCGCTTCCTCAATTATTCCTGCATCCCTACATCACGTCGCTCACAGCACTGCTCTCCGCTGCCCTGTGCCCTGGTTCTGATCGGCACCATTACTGCTCTGTTTTGCACAATGCCTCTGTGTGTGTGTGTGGGGGGGGTGTATCGGCCAAATGTCAGGGACAAATGACCTGGCTATGAATGGGATCAGAGCAGTGCAAGAGGAGTTTGTAGAGTTGGGAAGGGGCCTTAGACAAGTAGTGCATACGGTAACCTTCTCAGAGGTGCTGCCTGTCTATGGCAAGGGTGATGCTAGGGTACTCCTCACCAAGGAATTCAATGAATGGTTGAAAAACTGGTGTGGTGCTCAGGGTTTTGGCTTCATTGAGGACTGGGGAGCTACCTGGAGGGATGCAGACCTATACTGGTGCGATGGTCTGCATCTGTCCGGGGAACCAGGATCCTAGGTGAGAGGTTTAAATGCTTCATTGGCAAGCATTTAAACTAGCCAAGGGGGAAGGCACTGAAAAGGAGCAGGAAAATCCCAGCCTCCCCCCACAAACAACAGTAATTAGTGAGGTAAACACCAAGGTCGAGAAGTCATTAGGGAGCTGGATAGAAGTAAATGTAAAAAAAGGCAAAGGCAGTAAGGACAGGAATGGGGTTAAACGGGGTAAAGCCATCAAAAAGTGGAGGGTGATGAGTACCAATGCCCATATTCTGTGTAACAAGATCCCTGAATTAGTGGCCTTGATGGAAGAGGGTTGCCTGGATATTGTGGCAGTCACAGAAACATGGTGCACAGAGAACCATGACTGGGATGTCAACATACCAGGATACACAATCTACAGGAGGGACAAGGAGGGTAACAGAGGAGGAAGAGGAGGAGGTGCTTTTTATGTAAAGGAAGGGATCAAAGCAACAGAACTAAAGAGTAAACAGGGAGCAGATGAGACATTCTGGGTCACCCTGTAGACAGGAAATGGCACCACAATCCGCATGGGGGTTATATACAGACCCCCCATCTCAGGAGAAGGAATTGACAAGGAAATAATAATAATAATAATAATAGAAGGCTTCCTTAGAATGGCAGAAAATGGGGAGATATTGTTGATGGGGGACCTGAATATGCCAGATGTTAACTGGAGCACCTTTGCTGCAGGCACATGCAAGAGTAGGGTCATTTTTGATGCCCTACGGGGGCATGCCTCAGACAGCTAGTATTGGAACCCACTCGGAAGGGAGCAATCTTAGACCTGGTACTCTCAAATGGGGATGGAGAAAGAATCTCAGACTTAGAAGTGGGTAGCCATCTGGGAACAAACAACCACCAAACAGTGTGGTTCATGATAAACACAGCCATACAATCAAGCCATACAAAAGCAAAAGTATTGAACTTTAGGAGGGCTGACTTTGGGAAAATGAGAGAGTGCCTCAGAAAAGCACTAGCAAACAGGCAAGAAGGAGGGGTGGAGGAACAATGGGGAGTAATCAAAACAGCCATCACGGAGGCAACAAACCTTTGTGTAAAACAAATCAACAAAACACAACGAAGGAAAAAAACGCTATGGTTCTCAAAAGAGGTGGCAGGGAAGGTTAAGGAGAAAAGGATAGCATTCAGGAAATATAAGGAAACACAGAAGGAGAAGGACAGAGAACTTTATTAGTTAAAGAAGAAAGAGGCTGGGAAGGCAGTCAGAATAGCAAAGGCACAAACCAAGGAAAGGATAGCCAACTCTGTTAAGAAAGGGGATAAGACCTTTTATAGGTACATTAGGGAGCGAAGAAAGACCAAAGGAGGGATACTGAGGCTTAATAAAGAGGAGGGAATGTGGGTAGATGGTGACAATGAAAAAGCAGGGATACTGAATGAATATTTCTGCTCAGTATTCACAAAGGAAGAGGAGGGGAAGGTACCTAAACCAAACAAGAGAAACACTCTGAAGACGGGGTCGATACCAGTCCATTTACAGAAGAAAGGGTTCTGAAAGAACTAATAAAATTGAAGGTGGACAAAGCAATGGGGCCTGATGGGATTCACCCAAGAATTCTAAAAGAACTAAGGGTAGAACTAATGACGCCGCTGACTACTCTCTTTAACAAATCATGGGAGGATGGGGTGGTACCTGAGGACTGGAAGAGAGCAAATGTGATTCCTCTTCACAAAAGTGGGAGCAGGACAGAGGCAGAAAACTACAGACTAGTTAGTTTGACCTCAGTGGTAGGTAAAATGATGGAATCACGTCTGAAGGAAAGAATTGAGTATCTAGAGGCCAGTGGGGCACAGGACCCAAGGCAGAATGGATTCATGATGGGAAGGTCGTGTCAGACAAATCTAATAGATTTCTTTGACTGGGTGACCAAAGTAGTAGACCAGGGAGGGGCTGTGGACATGGCTTACCTAGATTTTAGCAAGGCATTTGATACAGTCCCACACAAAGATTAATACACAAGTTAGCCAGCCTGGGAGTGGGTCCCAAGGTGGTAGCCTGGATAAAAAATTAGCTAGACAACAGGATGCAAAGGGTAGTAGTCAATGGAGTCCACAGTGAAGAAAGGAGGGTTACTAGTGGGGTACCGCAGGGTTCAGTACTGGGACCGGTCCTTTTTAATGTCTTTATAAGTGACATTGCAGAGGAACTGGAAGGAAACGTATGTCTCTTTGCAGACGACACAATGATCTGCAACAGGGTTGATACACAGGATGGAGTGGAAAGGATGAGAAGGGACATGGCAAGGTTGGAGGAATGGTCAAATGTATGGCAGCTCAGATTCAATGCAAAGAAGTGCAAGGTAATGCACCTGGGAAACAAAAACCCAGGGCAAGAGTACACGGGGTGAGATACTGACAACAGTAAAAATGGAAAGGGACCTGGGGGTAATTATGTCAGATGACCTAAAGGTGGGCAAGCAATGTGAGAAGGCAGTAAGGAAGGCTGGGGGGATACTGGGATGCATAGGGAGAGGCATCAATAGTAGAAAACAGGAAGTTGTTATCCCTCTGTACAGACAGTTGGTAAGACCCCATCTGGAGTACTGTGTTCAGTTCTGGAGACCCCATCTCTGCAAAGACATAGACAGAGTAGAGGCTGTCCAGAGGAGGGCAACCAAAATGGTGCAGGGTCTGCACCAGAAGACATATGAAGAAAGACTAAAGAAGCTTAATATGTATACCCTTGAGGAAAGGAGGGAGAGAGGGGACATGATAGAAACTTTCACGTACCTCAAGGGAATCAACAAAGTCCAAGAGGGTGGCATCTTTCAGAAAAAGAGATGTGGAAGAACAAGGGGGCACAATTTGAAGATAGAGGGGGGACGGCTCAGAGGTAATGTGAGTAAGTATTTTTCCACAGAGAGGGTTGTGGATGCATGGAATAGCCTCCCTGAGGTGGTCATGGAGTCAAGAACAGTGAAGGAATTCAAGAATGCATGGGACAGACATAAGGCAGTCCTAGTGGGGGGGTAGGAGGAAGTAAGCTGTTGGTTAATTAGGATCTGGAGCTTCTCTGTTAGGTAGGAAAATGGGCAGACTGGGTGGGCCAAGTGGTCCTTATCTGCCGTCAAATTCTAAGTTTCTATGTGGTAAGCCTGTTGCCACTGTGTTTCTGCTGCCATGACCCTCAGGTCACTTTCCACACTGTTGCCCGTTGCCTCACATTGTCCTGGAGCTTGCAGCCCTCACTCACATCGGTGTCCACATTGCTGCTCACTACTCTGTTCACCAGGTGCCAGTAGCAGCTCTGCTTCCTGTTCCACGATCCATCATGGTGGCTGGGACATCTGCTAACTGTTGTCATGCTGTCCTTCTGTCAGCGCTAACATCCATGTCGGTGGGTACCAGCTGATCCATGGTTCCCACTGCAGCACCCTCCTGTCATTGTCCCGTTCTGTTGCTCCAGGTGATACACACCCCTCTGGTCCTGCTACCTACAAACTGAAAGCTCTTCTTTGGTACCTCGCCCATGGTCTCTCCTCCCACTGGCCTAACCCTGCTGCCTGTTCTCCAGTACCTCACTGCCCTCTCCTCCCACTCTTCACAACTGGCTGTGACACAAAACCACATCAAGAAGTACAGTGTCCACCAGGGTGAGTGAGTGGGTGGGAAACTACATACCAGTTGTGGAACTTGGTTATGGCATGTCGTGGATCACTGCAACTTGCTATGGTCGCGCCATAGAACCAGTGTTTTGGGGGGGGGATGACTCATTACTGCGGCCCAGCATAGCAACCACATACTCACTTCCTGGACTTCCACTGCGTAAACGAGTCCCAACTACCATATTGAGATAAATGCCCTGTTCTAGGAACCTGTTGTCAGGAAAGACTAAAATGTGGGTTCAGTAGATGACATTATCAGATAGGTAGTCTTCCCTGACACTGTATTTTTTTTATAGGGATAGAAATCATGGTTACATTATAGCAATTAACTCTAAAATTTAGTAATCTTCAAGTACTTCAGGTTCAAACCTAGTTTGTGGTTTCAGAATGGGGGTGCAGTTGAAGTTGTTGTTCAGAAATGTTATACCTGTGTGTTTCAAAATTTGAATCTTGATGTGAAGGTTTACGTTGCAGTCACTTTAAGTTTCCCCTTCCATTTGATTGGAATGTGATGGGCATATATTCAGTTCTTTAATTATTCAGTACACGGTGTGCAGAATAATTGAAGATGTTACACAGAGCAAATGATGTCTTACTGCTGGCTGTTTGGATATTGGTTCACAGTCACTGTCAGTCTTTCAGGTCAGTCATCTTTCAGGTCAGTCTGTGTGCATGTGCATCTATCCTTACATAGTCTATTATGTGTCTATATGGTCACAAGCCACTGACACAGCAGTCCTCGGTCATCCCATCTGTCCTGCCATGCTAGTACCACTGCTTTTTTGGCAGTCACAGTAATGCTGTGAAAAATAACTTTTGTAGATACAGATATAATCTCATGTCATGCAATGTATGTATTATGTTTCAGTACTGGTCTATTTGCATGATCTACGGCCATCATATCCTTGCCACCTGCTTGCAAATTAAAGGTGACCTTCAAAGAAAATTCACAGCCTGCTCATGTCCACACCTACCTTTAAATACAGCTGTGGGAGTCCAGGGCTGCTTTGAGCATAATTTTGTATGCAGTCTAGATATTTTAAAAACATGCCGAAACTTTGCACCGAACAAGGAAGCTCTGTGCATGTCCAGATTCACCGGGAGAAAGTAGTCATGGGTAATCCACCCTTTTTGTAACATTTTAAGCACCACTACCCTTATTGTAGCAGCAGCGGCTGTAACCTAATATACCTATTTTATTACATCCATGGGGGTCTTGATACCTGAAATACTACGTATGGCAATACCTGGTCTGGTATATCTAGATTGCATACAAAATTATGCTCATAGCAGCCCCAGACTCCAGCGGCGGGATTTATTATATGCTATTCTTTCTGTTTCTCCAGTCATCATTCAGCCAGCATAGCAGTAATAGTCACATTGTCATTTTCTCATGTGATTTTCTTTAAATTGTGCTCTGCATCAACTTAAAGTGAAGATAGTCCTATCTCTATTGGTGAGTGATGTAATCAGCCACGTCCTGCCTGTTGGTTAAGCAGTGAATTCTTTCATTAGCTGTAGTAGTTGGTACATGTCCCAGCAGAGCAATCTGTGTAGGGCTAATAGTCTTTACTCCAAGAGTGCTAATAACCCCACTTGGTTTGTATTTAGATAGAGCAGGTTACAATCTATAATTCTGTTATTATAAAGGCTTGGTGGTCATTTGTGCGTCAGAGGGTAACTGAAGTTGTATAAATGAATGTTTGTGAGAAATTACCTGTTTGTATCACAGCTGAGTTTTGTCACAATACTGTTGTTATGTCAGATTGACAACCAGGTGCCTACCACACTTTGCTATTTCAGGAACATGTTCTGCATGAATTCATAAACTTCAGTCCTCTGAGAGATTCTTTGTGGAAATACAGTGTGTTGCAGACACTTGTCTGTCAATCTGATATAACAATGCTGTTCTACCATGAGCATATGTATGGAGGCTACATCAGGGACACAGTACGTCTATGACTGAAATAATGGGGGAGGTACTGGATGAAGAGGAAGGATGGAAACAGTTGCAGTGGAACATAACCAAACTGAAGGCATGGTCAAAAGTGGCAGCTAGGATTCAGTGTGAAGAAGTGCAAGGTGATGCTCTTCGGGGCAAAAAAAACAAACATAGGAGGGACTACTGGTTGGGTGGTGAGGAGGGGGATCACTGAGGAGGAAAAGGACCTTGATGTGTCAGTTACAGGGAGCATGAACAGCTCGACCCAGTGCAGGAAAGCAATAGGTAAGGCAAACAGGATGCTGGGTTATATCGCAAGGGGTTTCACATCCAGAATAGGTTGGTGATCCGGCCCCTCTACAGATCCTTGGTCAGAACGCATTTAGAGTACTGTGTGCAATACTGTAGGCCTTATCTGAAGAGGGATATAAAATTACAGGAAGGGAAACAAAGGAGGGCAACAAATATGTTACAGTGGATGGAATAAAAGCATTTGATGACAGGCTGCAGGATCTGAATATGTACACACTGGACTACAGCAGAGCTGGGGGGGATATGATTGAAACATTCAGATATGTGAGGGGGATCAATAAACACAGCATCAAGGGGGTGTTCAAACAGGGAGAGTAGGGAAACGAGAGGGCATAGGCTAAGATTGGATGGGGAAAGATTTATTTAGTTGTTTAACCAGGTATAGCACACTAAGCTGAAAGCTTTTTTACAGGAGCGACCTGGGAGCACAAGGAGGTTAAGTGACTTGCTCAGGGTCACACAGTATGCAAGTGGAAGCTGTGGGATTCAAACCCAGGTCTGGTCTGCTGGATGTCACCAGATTTGCAGCTCAGAGCCTTAGACCACTGCGTTATACTGCCTCCAAAGAGGCATTTAAGAGGGAGATGAGGAGGCACTACTTCATGGAGAGGGTGGTGTCTAAATGGAATGCTCCACCAGAGGGCGTGGTATCATGTAGGACAGTAGAAAGTTTTGAGAAGGAGTGGGATAAAGCAAGAGTAAGGGTCTGGGTGGTGGGGGCTGTGACAGGTAAAGGAGGGACAAAGGGGGGAGGAGGTTGGGGCAGCTGCAATCTAGGGTACTATCTGCATAATTGGGCATACGTTGGTAGACCAGTTGGTCTGTTTCTGCAGGCAGATTTGTATGCTTGTATTTATTTTATATCCATTGCACAAGCCTGGAGTATTTATATAGGCAAATAACAATGCCAAGTTTTTCTGAGACAGAACTCAGCTGGGATACAGACAGAACATTTCTGACAAACAATTTATACCACTTCAGTTACCCACTGAAACACAAATTAGCAACTCTTTATGACGCAATCCCTCTGAATATCTCCCCCATATGTGTTTTGAATCTGGTGTGTATTCATTTTACAAACTTCCAGTTTTACATGTAAACAACAACCAAAAACACACATAAACTCGTTAGTCAAATGAAAAGATTTTATTTCTTTACCAGGAAGAAGGAAGACAGTATATGAGGTGATAAACAATGCAGCAAAGTAAAAGTTTTACACTTTTCAAAACTAATTCCAGTACTTCAAATATACAAGGGCAAGGTAACATCATTAACCAACATTGCATCAGTCAGGATAGCAGCAGTGCAGTTGTCACTCATGTTGAAGATAATGTAGAACAACAAGGTATGTCAGTGTTAAGAGATAATCAGTACTACAATAAAGAATTTGCCACTCCCATTGTTGGATGGTGTGATTCAAATACAGATATATATATATATATATATATATATATATATAGTTAAGACTATGTTTATCTTCTTTAACAGATGCAGCTGCTGACATGCAGATGGAGACAGAGTTTACAGTACCTAAGGATCGTCTAGCTAGGGAGGAGTATATAAATAAAGGGCCGATTCAGAAGTGTTTACACAAGTACCCACAAACAAACTTTGGAAACAGGAAAAGATCTTTTAACAAAGGATGGTTCTCAAAATATAATTGGCTAGAATACAACAGTGCATCAGATGCAGCTTTCTGCTTCCCATGCAGAGTTTTTGGTATTGATATAGCAAAATATGACACAGCATTTTCTACTGAAGGGTTTGAAGACTGGAAAATAGCCTTGGAGTCAGGCAAAGGTTTCAGTAGACATAAAAGCAGCAAACAACATCTTGAAAATGTTGAAAAATGGAATCTCCATCTTGCTACTAAACCGCTAGATGAGCAGCTAGCTGAACAGAGGGCAAAACAAATAAATCTAAAATCAGATCAGGGACAGAATAGATACAATGCTGTCACCCGACTTGTTGATATTATTGCTACACTGGCTCACTTGAAACTACCATTTAGAGGACATGATGAGTCTAAGGAATCAGTGAACAGGGGTGTATTCAGAGAAATTGCATCTTTGCTTGCAAGATATGACTCAGTGCTTAAATAACACGTAGAACTGGCTTTTAAAAACCCAAAGGGCAACCCAAGTTACCTGGCAGCTCAAAGTCAGAATGACTCAATCATGAGTATTGCAAGACATGTAAGGGCTACAATAATCGATGAAGTAAAACAGTCTGTATATTTTGCAGTTTGCCTTGATACAACTCCAGACACTTCAAAACAAGACCAGTTATTCGTGGTTTTACGCTATGTTCGCAGAGATGCTACAATTCATGAATCATTAATTAATGACATTCATGCAAAAACAGGAACAGGTGACAGTTTAGCAAACTACCTTTGTGAAACACTGCAACAATGTGACCTTAGTATTTCTAATGTAAGAGGGCAATGATATGATGGCTGTGCAGCAATGTCTGGGGCTTACAGAGGGGTACAGGCCAGAATTAGAGAATCTTGTAACCAAGCATATTACGTTCATTGCTATGCACACCGTTTAAATTTGGTCATTGTTAACACTTGCAGCAAAATTACCCCAAATCATAATTTTTTTTGTGTCCTTGAGCAGTTATACACTTTTACTGAAAATTCCACTAAAAGACACAATCTCTTTCTTGCTGTACAGGAACAGTTCTTAACTGACAATGCTTCACAAAGTTCTCAGAGAACGCATACTCTTAAGTCACTTTCTGGGACTTGGTGGTCTAGCAGAATTGATAACTGTAAAGCTCTGCTTGCAACCAGTGAGTCTGTGATGCAAACTCTTGCAAAAATTCAAGAATATGGCACTTATGATTGAGGACTGCAAAGCTGAGCTACTATCATTAAGGACTGATGAAAGCTTTGAGCAGATATGGCTTGAAACTGAGATGCTAGAATCCAAAATAGATGTAGAATACATTGAGCCACGTATTAGAAAGATGTCCAGAAAACTCAATGCAATTTGGCAAAATGAATCCAATTCATCTGGAAAACATAAAATCCGATATGAGTTCTACTTTGCAACCCTAGATCTTTGTATTCAGGGAATAACTGACAGATTTAGCTCTGAAACACTTCCATTGCTAAAACATGTTAGTTGCCTAACAAATCCTTCTACTGAAAAGCTTGGCAATCTGAAAAAGCTAGTAACATATTATGCAGGAGACCTAGATGCACATTTGGTAGGACAGGAGTATAAACTCCTGATCTGTAGACTATCTTGAGAAACAACACTACCATTTACAGTAGTTGATGTGTATCGATTTATCTGTGATTGTAACATGTAAGATGTATACTGTCAAATAGAAACACTCTACAGACTGGTTCTCACTCTCCCTATAACATTGTGCAGTAATGAAAGAAGCTTCTCTGCTTTGAAATTTATTAAAAATCGCCTAAGGACAACAATGGGACAAGAACGTTTTAATGACTTTATGGTTATTGCTGTGGAAGCTGAGAGAACTCAGTCAGTACAACTTGACAAAATCAGGCATTATTTCTGGAACTTGACCGATCAATGGTAGGTCACACAGCTGACCACAACTTAAGACAGATGCAAGCACAAGACTGGTTAGTTAACACTGAACTAAGGGACTGACAGTGGTCAGATCATGTCACAGCAGTGTGACGTGATGGATCAGCCAGCAGTAACAGCATCATTTTAAAATACTACCCTAAAAGTTACAATTATTTCAAATAACAGGAAGTCTTGCTGTATTCTGACTCCTAATTCTGTATGTGAAATGTGTGTACTATGTAGCTAAGTCTAGGTTGCCCCTGAAAAAGGGATCTTTGAGGCTCAGTGGGCCTACCCAGATATCAAAATTTAATAAATATATGCCACAAAGCAAGCTGTATTCTGACTATATGCATTTAGCCCCAGCACTTCAACTGCTCCAGAGAGGAAAGGGTTAACCCTATGCAAGAGCATAGAACATTGTGCTGGAGCTTGATTTTCAAACCTCTGTCTCTGGTACATGTCAGAGTAACCGTCAGATTCTTTACTCCGCCTAACTGAAGTCGCACCGGAGATTGTTCCTACGCCCCGGTTCACTTCTGGTAAAAATCGATCTGTTAAATCAACCGGTTTTCTTTATTTTCAGTATCAAATCACTGTCTACGGTACAGGTAGTATAACTAGGTAGGTAGTGGTAGATTTAGTGTAGGATTTGTTTTTTTCGGTTCCCATTGGTCGTTCTGGTTGGGAACTGAAATAAATTTGATTATTTTGCTTATTTGTGTTTTTCTCTAATTCTCCGATTTTCTTGTGGGTCCCAGTTCTGATTGTTTCTCTATGCTTTTCCTCCTTTTCCTCTACTATTCAGAGTTCTGATCAATATTAGGTCTCAGCCCTGCACTGTTATTCTGGTGGCACCAGATTGGGCCAGACAACCTTGGTATCCTCTGCTTCTGTCTCTAGCAGGGTCTCTTCCCTAGTTTCTGCCCAGCAGGCATGACCTCCTCACCTCCTCATCTCAGAGGAGGATTTGGTATCCCAGCCTTCAGTGTCTCAGGCTCAAGGCCTGGCTCTTGAAGAGTTAGAGTATGCAGGTCTGAATCTCTCCCAGGGAGTAATGGATATCCTTTAAGGGTTCTAGAAAACCTTCCACTAGAAAAACTTACAATTCAAAATAGAAAATATTCAGTATCTGGTGTTCTCAGAAAGACATACAGCCAAATTCATCGGGCATTTCCACAACCCAGGTTTATCTGGTTAGCCTTAATGAGTTAGGCTATAGGCCTGCTACCCTCAAGGTTCACTTAGCAGCTGTGTCTTTCTGTCAGCAGGGAAGCGATCTTCCTTTGCATTTCATCCTGTTTTCATTAAGTTTTCCAAAAATCTGGTTCACATTAACCCCCCCTTTATAGAGCCCACACCAGCCTGGGATTTGAATATCTGTATAGCACAGCCTGTGCAACCCCCTTTTGAACCATTATCCTCGACTGAGCTTAAGTACTTGACTTGGAAGACTGTGTTCCTGGTAGCCATAACTTCTGCCAGGAGAACTGGTGAATTGCAGGCCCTGTCAGTGGAACCTGACTTTATTTCCTTCCACAGGGATAAGGTGGTCCTAAGGACAAACAACGTTTCTTCCTAAAGTGGTTTTGGATTATCATCTGAACCAGTCTATGTCTCTACCTATGTTTTTCACTGACCACTCTTCTTCAGGAGAGAAAAGGTTGCACCGTCTGAATGTTAAAAGGGCTATCAGCTATTACATATATCAAACCAAGGCTCATAGGAATGATTGTACTCAGTTATTCCTTAGTTATGGTGAAATAGGTAAGGGTAGGCCTGCTACTAAAAGATCTATTGCAAGGTTGATTGTCTCCTGTATCCAGTTCTGCTATTCAAAATTAGGCAAACAGTCACCCTCAGGCCTGAGGGCACACTCAACTAGGGGTACAGCAGCTTTTTTGGCTGCTGCTAGAGATATACTTTTATTAGAGATATGCAAAGCAGCCACCTGGAAAACGGTCCATACATTCACCAAGCATTACTCCCTGGATACCCAGACTAGGAGTGAAGCTAGATTTGGCACAGCAGTACTGCAGATCTTGTTCCCAAAGTAAGGTTCTGTTATCCCTTCCTCCAGGGGGTACTGCTTGATAGTCTACATATAGTCAGAATACAGCAAGACTTCATGTTGTTTTAAGAAAAAATTACTCACCAAAGTAATGTTGTTTCATCTAATGGAGTCTTGTTGGATTCTGACCTCCTTCCCTTCCTTGCCTTCCCTCTCAGAACCTAGTCTTTTGGGTCGTGGGTTTGCAGGTACAGTGTTGCATCCCAGAGGTGCACCTTGTACCTTTCAGGTGAGTTTTTTTCTTTCTGAAGTGATTTATTGTCATTGTATTGATATTTTCACTATCCACACAGATTTTTTATTGGGTTCTCGACTTCAGTCTTTTGTACCCAAGCATTGTTGCCTACGGCATAAAGTTTTCAAAACAATTTTCTACAGCTGTCAGTTAGTATTGCTCATAAGAATCAGATGGTTACACCGACATATACCGGAGACAGAGGTTTGAAAATCGCGCTCAAGCTCAACGTTCTATGCTCTTGCATAGAGTTAACCCTTTACACTCTGGAGCAGCTCAAGTGCAGGGGCTAACTGCATGTAGTCAGAATGCAGCTTGCTTTGAGGCATACCTTTCATATGCATTGATGTAACAACATACTGTTTAATAAGTGAATATGGAATGGTGCACCAACTTAAATTGTATTTCATTAATTCATATAAGTAGGACAATAAAGTTTGCATTGTATCATACAGTGCCTGCAGTATCAAGCAGCAGTGCTCATCAGCTCAGTACTTTCATATGCTATTTATGAATATGAAGCACCATACTCCTCTACAATTATTAGAAAAATTCTTCATTTTATGTTTAGGCCCCCTGAGTTGAAGGTGCATAACCCATCGAATTTCTGTGTAGTTTTGTTACATAACAATTAGTTGACCAACAGAGTTCAATGCAGTGCTCAACAACATTAATAGAACTGTTTACTGGAAATATAACAGAATGGGTTAATAAATAGCTCATAAAACTACTCAGCTGAGTTGTACTGTGTACACTTTTTGAGTATGACACATGATTGATAGATGCCTTTTGTGAAATATTGGCCCCTCTTAGGCCACAGTGTGCACATAGGTTCAACAATTGGTACTACTATACCTACTGGTAAAGGGCCTTTAGGACACCTTCACACATCTAATGAACCCTTATACATGCAACTGGCATGTTTAGAATACCAAGACATATCCCATCTCATCCAGTAGCAAAGTGATCCAGGAATCCACTACCCTTTCTGTGTAGAAAAATAATACTTCCTAACATTTCCCCTTTGACTGCCCCTTCTCATTTCATCATATGCCCAGTTGTTTCGCATTACTCCTATATCTCCCTCATGCACACTGTTTATGGCTTTAAGGTTCTGGAATGTATTTGCCATGTCCTACTAAACAATCCCATATCTACTACAGCGAGTACTTATTGAGGTATTTTAATGAATCTGTGCTCATGGTTTCAGCCACTAAAAGACCTGTACCGTGTAGTTGCCATTCTGTGCAGTGACTGCTCCACCCTATCAAAGTCCTTACAAAGATGCAATCTACAAAATCCCACACAGTAATCTGTGTGAGGCTTCACCGGATTTCATACAATAATTATATCAATGTCTCTCAATATCTGCTTGTGATACCTCTGCCTGTTTGCACCACAGTATGCCACAGACCCTCCCTGCAGCCTTATCACTGTGTGTAGATACAATGCAAGTCCCTTTCATCCTTGGCGATCATCAGCAACTCCGCCAATCCTGTAGTTATACCCAAGGTTTCATCCTCCTATGTGCTTTATTTTGTAGTTCTTTTAATTGAAATCCAGTTGTCACTCTGCAGACCATATTCAAGATTCCACTGTAACGTGCATCATCTTCTCCGGTCTGTCTGGAGTATCCACACTGTTGCTGATCTTGGTGTCATTTGCAAACAGGTAGGCCTTTCTCGCCAGCCATCCAACAATGTCAGTAATGAAGACATTAAACAGAATGGGCAAAAGTATTGGTCCCTGGGGGTCTCACACACACACACACACACTCATCTTACTGCCACCCTCTGCATCCTGGCAGCCACTTCCTACACCAGTTCACCACATTGTGCAACATGCCCAGGCTACTCATCTTGTTGAGCAAACTTTTGCAGTATGTGAGACGGGGTCAAAAGCCTTGTTATACCATGTTTACACTGTTACCATACTTGCCTCACCTGTTAATTAGTTATAAAATGATGACCGATTATTTATCCTGATATAACACAATGAAAATATCATGCAGTAATTGTAATTGCCTGTTCTACTGCAAAAACTGTTGTTTTCAATCTGTATCTGCATTATTATTGTTGTCATTTACGTTTTCTTACTTACATTTCTGTGACTGTAGTTGTATACTATGAACTTTTTATTGTTAATATCTACCCTTCCCATGGTCGAACCTGGGAATGAGCTGATGTCTATTCACTGTGCTTTTTCCAAAGTACAGAATTTTACATCAAGAAAAAAACACAACAGATGACATATCATTATTAGTCATTGTCATTATAACATTTATATTTGACTAAAATTAAATGAAAATTGAAATGGTGAATTCCTATCATGTAGAAGTCACTGGATCAGCTACAAGTGGACTAAGTCATTATCTGATTAAATATGATAAAACTGAGCTTGTGCATGTTGTGAGTCTTTTATGATAAAAGACTCACAACATGCACAAGTTCTTATTAATTCTTAAAACAAAATTAATACGAAAGGTAACACTGTAAGTAGAATGAACAAAGGACAAAAACAATTGATCATTCCTCTAACCTATATCAGTGTTATTTATTTATTTTGTTTATTGTATAATCAGATTTACAATCTTTGAGCCAGCAGCTCGTTTACAAAGGTACCTCGTCACAGAGAGGACACACATGGTTAACACAATTTACAGAGTACAGTCAAGACAGATAACAATTTTTTACATATTTACAGAATACAGACATACAGAATCACATAGTTTTACATAGGTTGCATGAACAGAAATACATAGTATTACATACAATTGCTTATGGCACTTAGCTTGTTGGGGAACAGCTTTCTGGACTGCTAAAAGTCACCAAAATGCACCATTTGGCCTCAGTTTTCATCATTTTCTTGGAGGACCATGCCCCCGGACCCCCCTAGAGAAGTTGAGAATTTGTGCCCCTCCAGAATTTCTGACTGCATGATGCCCCTGACCATAAGCATTGGATAGGCTGCACTAAGCATGATGAGACAAGTATTATGACAAGTCAAGGTTACCACTGATCTGGGTTTTCTTATCTGCCACTATATTCAGTGGGGCGTACAGCAGCGTTGGTTGGTAAGAACACACAGGCCCTATGGGGAGGTGATGAGGACTTTTGTGATGCAATGTCTGGACTGGAACACACAGGTAGGGAGAGCAGTGCATGTGCTTGCCATTAATAACAGGACTGCTGATGCTTTTCTCATTTTGCAGTGGGAGAAACTCTGGGAACTGGCATCAAAAGTGTTGTTTATGCTGTGATCTTCATTGACATTGTCCAGATTGTAACTTTAACTAGTTCGCTTTCATATTGTCAGTTTTTACTAGAATATGCTTGTTCCTTGCCAGATGTTTTATTATTGTGATAGTGTGCACATTTGTAGAAATCTCTATTGATGATACTGTATGCATCTGGTAAACATTCAAGCATTGTTAATAACATCAGTATTACCGCTGCTTCTAACTAAGAATGTATAGTTCTAAAGCTGGCCTGCTAGTACAGCGGCAAAGCGTTCACTTGCGACACCATCCCGTGTCCAGGAACGGATCCGGGAGTCGGGGGGGGGAGTTCCCGGCACAATAGTGGTCCCTGGCTGAGGCTGGAGGCTCCACGTTAACCGGTGCTAAGTAATGTGGGATACAGGATAGACGTTGGGCATGCCTGGTGGATGTCATTGCACATCCTGCCTCCAGGGAACAGCATCAACAAAAAATCTGACCCCCATCTATGACATCCTGCTGCAGCTGCCACTTACACTGCCACCAGTGTCTACTGGGGGGTCCTGCTTCTGTGGCCCCACCCTGGGGGGTAAGCCAGGGCTCGACACTATTGTCCAATGGGGGCGCCCCACCCAGGGAGGTAAGCCTATGCATGGTGGGACGGCGTGTGGGGCAGGGGCTGAGCCTCAGCCCACAATGGGGAAAAGAGGGCCAGGACAAAACAAAATTAAAAAAGATTATATGGTTCTGTATGATATTAGCAAAAATTAAATAGCGAAGAGCACATCAGCAAAAGCAAAACGCCAAAACCAAATAGCGAGCATCTAAACAACTACTCTCAAATGAAAAAAAAAAAAAAAAGGGCAAATGGCAGCCCACCACAAAAACATGGGAATCCAAGGCACCACATCATACCTGAAACTGGAAATTGTAGGCTAAACCACAAAGGTAGTCATAGTGGGTTCAAACCTCATACTCGGAAACAACACCGGAGAGTCTCTCATTGAGGTCTTTGTATTTTTTCTTCACAACTGCCAGCTCTGCCCCAGAGACCAGCTGCTCCAGCTTTACTTCAGCCATCCTCTGCTCATTTTGAAGACACTGCATCAGTCACCATATGCTGGGATGGCAGGCACCAACATGGGTGGTAAACCCTCTGTGCCAGTCTTCCACAGCATTGTTAGTATGAGCAAGACCGTGGTGAGTAGCATTGTAACAGTTCCAGTAAGATAATGGAAAATCAGCTTGTCTACAACCTGAATGACCAACAGGCCACCCTATCCATGTGTCCTCAAAGTAGTCGAGGACAGGCTGCAACCGCTCCTCGTACAGCACAAAAAAATCCCACTCCCGGAGCTCCTTTAATGTGCCCACCTTGTCTGACACAGGCACAAATGCTAAGGACAACAACATTCTGCTATGCAAAGCAAAATTAGCATCCCTGCCATAGTGGGCATGCACTTTGGGGCACCAATGGATTTTCTGCCACACGGATTGGGAGAAGTGGAAAAAACAGCCCCTTACCTGAGCAGAGGGAATAACACATGAGAAACCTTCTTTCCATGCAGCCTGCTCGAAGTCCGTAATGGCAGTGTGGGGAGACAAACAGGGATTTCAGCTGTGAGAATACCAGGATGTAAGACTGAACCTTCTTGGAGCACATCAAAATATAGACAGCAGGAATCACGGCTCCTGACTTCAACCCATGGACAGTATACAGCTGGCTAAACAAAGCAGGGCTGGATGTAAATGTACCATCCATTACCCACTTCGCGCACTCCCAGAAGAAACAGAGATTCTTCTCGGTGGCAAATATCAGAATGCAGTCCAGTTCCATGCTACTGTCATACAGGAGATACTGATCATCAGAACTAGTAACAGCAAAATCCTTGGGAATGACGAGCTCCTCCACCAAAGTTGGGATTACCAGACACTCCTTCTCCACCTAATGAATGTGCTGCATGATCCGTTTCAGCAGCCATACTCCAGGCAGACAACCAGCCACTGTATCTGGAGTGCTGGTAGTGCACGCCAACACAACCTGTGATGAAGTCTACAAACTAGACCGAGCTCAATCGCAGAGGTCAGACAGAACCCGGCAGATGCCAACCTCTCTGGCATCAGGTATGTGATTGTGGTTATTGATAATGCTAACCACATGGTCTGCAACAGTATGTAGGAGACCCAAACAGCTAAATCGATGAGAGTTGGTAAAAGGCCAGTATACTTTATCAGCCAACTCCTTGTCCTGCTGATATAGTTAGCCACCATACAGTACAACTGGCCTACCTTTCTGACCACATAGAAATTCAACAGACATCTCTTACGGTCCACAACAACCAGCAGTATGGAGCCAGACAAACTCTTGACTGTTATACCCGCTACCCAACAACTAGCCCAAACCACTAACCCAGTTACCCACACCAGTGCGCCTCATCCCAAACACCTGCCAAGTGCTGCAGAAACATGCCGAAAAAAGTCCAGCACAGAAGACAAAAAGCAAAACTGCACACTTGTTGGGGCCTCACCCACCGCACCACCCACTAAATTATTATAACAAACCCAAGAGCACACTGATCCCAATGGGTGCAATTCTGTTGTATGATGTTGCTGGTTCTCCCTTTCACTATTTTCCACCCTCGCTATTTAGTGACTCGCTGTTTTTGCACACTCGCTATTTAGTGACAGTCATTGTTATATCACACTGGTTATTCCCACAGGTGCTCAAACTGAGTCACTTATTCTGAGTCACTCAATTTGACTTCGTCCATATTATGGAGCACCGTCCTACTGTGGGGAGGGGGCAGTTACAGCGGTGGCTGCAACAGACATAGATGGAAGGTTTTCTCTTGAAGGGAGTATTTAAAAAAATATGAGGGATGGTTTTCTTTATTTCAGGTGGTGAAACTGGGGGATTGGTCACTGCCAGTGTCTGTGTTATGTTTGTTGGGGGGGGGTGAGCCATACTGACCATCCACTGTATGTAGCACAATGTCATTTTTCTGCAAGAGATCAGACAAAAACAAATCAATAAAAAATGTAAAAACAATTATACAATGCCAAGAAAAATTCTAGGAGGCTGATTGGCTGCTGACCCATAGAGACAGTGATGGTATTAGATAATAACATTACTATATTTAGGGTAGGCATGGAGATGGCCACAGAGCAGTGAATAAAATTCCCTCCCTCACTGCCCAAGCCACCGCTGACCCAACACAGATTTACACACTGTCTTAACCATCAGGGCACCCCCCTCCCCCCCAACACCAGTTCCGTCCCTCACCCCCACAAAACTGAAACATTCATGCAAACTACTGTAATTGAACAAACTGCCACTGTGTGTGAGTGGCTTCACTGTCCCTGCCTGCAGCTTGCGCTCACTCCTTGGTGTTCATCCATGTAGAACCCCATCCCCGACTAGCCATAATGAACACGGAAGTCCTCTTAGATTCATCTCCTCCCCAGACTTTCTTGCTTCTGCACCGAAGAAAGCAGCCACACTGTGTGTAACAAAAAGGAAAAAAATATATAACATTTTTCTCCTGAGTGCTACTGCCTGTGGCTAAAGACTTTCACTATCAGCACATGTCCCCTCGGTCATTTCGCCAAAAAGCCACAGGCAGTGGCTGTAACTTAAACAAAAGAAAATAACTTTTTTTGTTGTCGTCTTCCACAAATAGTTGCCTGCAATACAACTCACTTCTGCAGGTTAACATCCTCCGTTTCCACTGTCCTGCTCCATACTGTGATTGGGTGCACACTCCACACACACTGCCCATCCCATATAAAGCAATGGCCTCGGTATCCAAAATGAAGAACATTAGTCTCTCCTGGTACACAATGGACCCATGTGACATGGGGGTGGAGGACCCAGGCAAAAAGACAAAACTGAATCGCAACCTGAAAATTCAGTTGCTGAGATGGAGGAACACAGTACTAGCACAGTTACATAAGGGATGACACAGGTCACAGCTCCACCTACTGGAGAAACACAAAAAGGAACTCCTTTTTTTGTTAAATATGCATCCACACATAAAATGTAGATGAAAACTGTTTTAAAAGTTAATTTATTTTCTTTCATTTTAATTTTTATATAAACAAGCCATTTTAGAACAGCAATAAGGCACTCCAGGGATGTGTGTTATTGTGTAATAATGTCAGTCCTGGGGGGGGAGCACTAGACTTCACCTCGTGCTTCAACCCACCCTTGGAGTAACGTTATTACACAATAACACACACCCTGTCATGCCTTATTGCTTAAATAACAACTCAAGAGTATTAGCAAATTTGTTTTGAAAACTTTTACCAAATGCAAGTACTTGTCGACCTAAAACACACTTTGCAAAACGCTTAACACCTGCAGATATAGCTATTGGAAATGCACCAATTTTACACTACAAAGTGAATGCTACTTTTGGTACGTTATGCCATCCATTACCTACAATCACCAGTACCAAACAGTGGTCATAAATAGCATGGGCAGGATTTACACAGCCGATGCGCTGGGCGCATCCGAGATGTACCAGCGCATTTTGGAAATGCGCAATGGCACCATTCACATAGGACAGAGATCCCCCGGTGCATCCTGGATGCACTGTGCCTCATAGGATGCACCAGAGCCAGAAAATAATGATATGCGGTGCATATGGAGGGGGCTTGTAACTGCACACACAGTGCATCCCCATTCACAAAGCAAAATGAATGTGCAAACACAGCGCATTCACAGCGCATCCACCAAATGCGTCATAAGGAGATAAGTATAAAAGAAGTAGACTTAAGTGCAAGCCCCCAGTAGGTAGACTGCAGGACACCAGCAGCACAACAGAGGTCACAGAGATGGATGGGGCATTGTTCCTGATGGTGAGCGTGATAACGGGGATGAGGAGATGGGCAAACCAACAGCGTGGTGGCAGAAGGCACTGTAGGCGGCCTGCCTCATGGTGGTATCATGCCAGACTAACACTCGACAATTGATAGTCAGAAACAGCCGGCTGATACTGCCTGAACAGGGCAATTCTGAGACAGCTCTGTGAGCTGTGCCATGACAAAATGCAGGCTCCCACTGGAAGGGCTCATGCCATATCTGTGGAGACCAAGGTGACAACAGCAATGTACAAAAAATACACAGCACTCTGAAGCCAGCATTTAAGTAATTCTTTTATATACTTAAGAGAAGCAAAAAAGTAACAAACAAATTACATGTTGCAATACAAATTATTGTGGTTCACATACCAATGAAGTGCAAACAGCCCTGTGCTTCAAGGCCACAAGGGCCTCTTTGTCAGCAATGTGCCTGCTCACCACAGGAACCTTCCAGAGGCCAGCTGGAGACACCACTGGCATATGCCAGCTGCCCACGTCCTGTCTCCTCACCCGATTCCTCACCACACTGCTCCCACATGCTTCGGAGTTCACTCAATTCCTAAGCATGCAGGCAGAGTAGACAGAAACTATGCAGCAGTTCCACAGAGTGGCACGCATGCCAGGCATCATGGGGCCACTGACTGCACCCATGTGGCAATCCGTGCACCACCTGGTGATGAGGCCATGCCATACATGAACCACAAGGGGTACACCTCCGTCAACTGCCAGGTGGTGTGCAATGCCACAGGGAGCATCAGCAATGTCTGCGCCACACACTTTGGAAGTATACACGATGTCTTCATATGGCACCAATCTGCCCTGTGCCACCGGTTTGAGACTGGGGACATACCCAGCAGCCACCTAGTAGGTGAGTGGGGCATACATACATGCCCCCAAACAGGACACCATGGCACAACAAACGTCGGGAGGTAGTGCAGGTGTGCGTGGGCCTCAGCAGGGTCTGCGCAGGGGGAAGTGCCCAGGTGGGACATTGGAGGTGGGCACACTAATGGGACAGCGCACGTGTCATGGGGAACAGTGCAGCAGCATAGCGCAGCATGGGAGATGAGGTGATGCAAAACAGCAGGCACATGTGGCAGGACAGAATGTACCACATGCACCCAGGCATGGGCAACCGCTAAGCAATGGAGGGCAGGCAATGCCGGACTGGACAGGTGCAGTAAGCCATGGTAGCAAGCACAGGCAGGTACAGGACAGCTGAGGGCAGCTAGGGTAAGCAGTCACTGGTGAATGCACAAATGTGCCGACCCACCTTGGGGGAGGGAGACGCACTGAGAGGTAGGCCATAGGGACGGGTGGACGGGCAGTAGATGCACTAGTGCTCCATGGTGGATTTGGGGGGGGGGCTCGTGGTACACAATGCACATGTATGCAGGGTAGTAACAGACTGCTTTGTCCCCCCACAGGTGATGCAGTGTTTCCCCTCCGACCCTGGCTCCTCATCACCTTCTACCATCCTGGCATAGAGGAGGAGGAGCGTTACAGTGAGGCACACATCACTATATGCACCATCACTGAGTGTGTCTTCAGCATGCTGAAGATGTGCTTCAAGTGTGATGCCCTACAATATAGACCAGGGAAGGCCTGTGGCATATTTCTGGCCTGTTGTATGCTGCACAAAACGTCCATTGACCAAGGAATAGCTGTCTAGGCTGAGGAGGGCAACAGTTCCGGAGAGGAGGGGGGAGGAGGAGGAGGAGGATGCTGCAGAGCAGGGGTGCCATGGTGGAGATGGCAAACCACCCTTGGCCCACACCTGGTCACCAGGTCCTGGCACCACAGGGACACGGACACCATCATGGAAGAGCACTTCAGGGACTGCTGGTGAGAAACACAGGTGGGACAAAATCGGCAGACACACACACGCACACCCACACCCACACCATAGGTCAGATGACAACAACACAGCCGTCATGTAGTACATCCACGAACGGTGACAGCGATGCACAGACACACGCACAGCAGGCCACATATGGACAGGGGGAGGACACAGTGCCTGTGCTGGGGATAGCATGGATCAGTGTACATCCACCAGCACACATGCACAGCAGACATAAGGCTTCCCTCATCACGGCCATGCCACACAGCACACCAGTGCTCCCAGTCATGCACAGTACAACACGCAGGTGACCCGCACAGGCATTGTACTGGGGCAGGCATGTGCCACCCACACTGCGCCAGGCACTGTCAGCCTGGTGTGTGGGCTGCAATGGGTGCTGGTAACAGGGGCCATGGTCCCTGTCCCCACAGCAGTACCAGACACAGGGCCCCAAGCAATTGCCACCATGGGCAGTTGTGCAGGCCCTGTGGGTGTGCCAGGGGCCAAAGGACTGCCAACACCACATGGTGCCACCCGTGCATACACCTGTGTCTCGGCCGGGCCACTGTTGGCCATGTCCCCCCCCCAATAGCTGTGTGGTGTCTGGATCATCATCATCATCATCATCATATATCCCCTGTGTACCAGATGCCAGCACCAGCAGGGCATCCACAATATTCATCCTGTCCTCTGGGTCAACATCAACCAAACCCAGTATGCTGACCAGCCATGAGCGATCATGGCCACCAGCCATGGCACCGGATGCAGAGGGGGTTTGATGGACCTGCAACAACTGACATGGGATTTGGGGCTGCAGTGGCATTGGAAGGGCCTGGCATGACATTGGCCACAGCCCTGGTTGCAGCTTGGTGTGATGGCCTGGCCTCCTCCCCTGCCAGGTCATCGTGGAGTCCACTGACCATGACTGCACCCATGAGGTGTGATGGAGCTGTAAGAGAGGGTGGTAAACATGGTTGCTGACATGTGAATGGTGTGTTCAGACAGGCATGTACAGGGGGGACATGCACATGTGCCATACGTGCAGCTGACATGTCATACAGGGGAATGGCGGCCATGGGGCCACTACTGTGGCCATGCACTGGCGTAGGCAGGCATGCACTGAGGAATGTACAGGTGCCCTGGGACATGTGTGTGATGGCCCCCCCAGTCACCACCTGTGGCTACATTATCCCAGATGACCACCACCACCAACCACGGTTGTCCCCCCCACACATGCTGCACAGAGGTGGCATGTCATGCGTCTGCAACACACTGTAGATGGATGGGGTGTACAGTGAAATGCTCAGTGCACATAGACACATGGGTGCTTAGTGGCCCATGATGGGGTTAGTCAGGGGGCACCCACATTACACACACATGGACAAGCACAGTGCTTGGGACATGTATACTCACAGTGCTGCGATGGACTGCCACCTGTCTGGAAGCCCCCATCAGGAACTCCCAGCACAGCTGTCTGGCCCATGCTTGTCACCAGCCTCTCCTCATTGGGTGTCTGTCTGCGGCCCACCACTTGTCACATCCAGGGAGGCCTTGATGTTGGCCATCTTCTCTTTGGCCCTCCACTTCTCATCATTGAAGTGCTTTCTGCACTCCTGTGGTGTTCTGTTATATTTTCCATGGGCATTCACATGCCTGGCCACCACCTCCTAGCCATCATCCCTCTGCTGGCGGCTGCCACCCTGCCAGCCAGGATGTCCTGCCTCAGGAGGTAGGTCTTCAGCAGCGTCCTGTCCTCATCCGCTGCAAAATTCGGATGTCTCCATCCAGCTGCTCTGTCCTGTCTGGACATTGTGGTTCCTGTGGGGGACATTATGCAGGCATCAGTACAGAACAGGCAAATGTGTGTGTGTGTGTGTGTGTGTGTGTGTGTGTGTGTGTGTCCAGCACAGTGGCAGGATGCTGCACAGACACAGCACCCTGTATGCCCTCAAAACCCCATTATCAGATGGTGCTGACAAGCTGTAAATGGTAAGAGGTAAACAGACATTTACAGATGTGCCTTGAAGGATGCAATTCCTGTCAGTCACCTGAGGAGTGGGGAGGCGCATTCAAGAGCATTTATAGCTCAGGGCATGCAAATGAGAGTGGGAGCAGCTATAATGAGATGCTAAAAAGGTGAGATGCCCCTTAATGTGGCAATGAGCTGATTTGGGAGCATTGTCTGTGAATTGCATAACTGCCCAGCTCATCTCAATCAGCAATGCACAAGTGATGTGTTGAGTGCATCCCCCTATAGCGCAATCCCTGCGCATGTGCGGTTGACTTGGGGGCATTTCCTGAATGTGGCGCAAGTCGTATGGCTCATCCCCACATGGGTGATGCAGATTCAGTGACATGCCAGACACAGCGCAAACTGTCTGGTGGTTCCAGCAGCACGATCGATGATGGCAGCACATCCAGGTCCTCATGTGCCATTAGTGCTGTGCTGCATGATTTGTTGAGTGTGAGTATGGCACATCGATGTGACAATGTGTCAATGTGCACCTGCAGAGCACAGTGCAACACTGGCAGTATGCACAGCCCCAGTGCACTGTGTGTGGCATTGTTTGCCATTCACAATATGGCGGAAACGCATGATCCAGTCATGACCCCTGACCCTGGTCTCTCACCCGTGATGTGCACACTGTGCGTACACAGTGACACGCAATGAGTGGCAATTGTGCATTGCCATGCCGCAGCACCATGATGTGTGGTCTGGCGCCAACAACCTATCACGCATGTGGCGCGAATGGGCCATTGCACACCAACAGCCTGATCAGTGCACACCTGCTCAGGAAAACCAGTTCAAAACCAAGAAATGTGCTCAAGAAGTAGGGCCAAGGGCCATGAACTGGGGTGAGGTGGAACTGGTGAACCTAGTGGCACTAGTTATGCCTCTGGAGGGCCAGCTGTTTGGGACCCAGGACCTCACTGAGCCATGCTCAGCAGTGTGGGTGAGGGTAGCGGAGCGCCTGGTGCACAGGACCGGTGTGGAGTGCATAGGGGAGCAGTGCGGGCAGTGCTATGGGAATCTGCAGTGCCAGGACACAGACAGGCTTCAGAGCTTCCATGATCGAGCATGTAGGGGTTCAGTGCCATGCCCAGGTAAGTCACAACACCCTATAACAACGCAAACAGGTAGGGGTTGGTGTCTGAGGGGGGCAGTGTGCACTGGTACAAGGCCCCCAACACACACACACACACACACATACACACACACATTCACATGTGGCATGCCATGCACTTGCTGCATGTGGGGTGCAGAGGTGGCCACCATGCATAGCTGTATGTGGCATGGTGCACGATTGGGGGGTGCATGGGCACTGTGGTGGGTGCACTGTGGTTCAGAGTGTGGCATGGCACATGTCCATCCACACACAACCATGATGGGCATGAGCTGAGGTGCTGTGTTATTGCACGCTGACCGAGGTGCCTTCATTGGAGCACTGTGGGGGTGGGTCCATCACTGCATGCTGGCACCAGTGGTGTTGCTGTGGGACATGGTGGGGGTAGTACACACCTACCATTGCCTCACTGTGCTCTTTGCTTGTGTTTCCCTCACAGGACCAGCAGACAGGTAGGGACCGTGGTGGTGATGGAGGCCAGGCTCGCTAGGGCTAGTGGTGGAGGCCAGGGATCTGATCGTGCAGGTGCAGGTGAGTGTTCTGCTTGTGCATCCTCTGTGTGTTCATCGGGGGGGTGCCCACTGCAGGCCATTGCTGGCCACATGTGCATGTCCATGTGCTGCACGTTGTGCACACATAATGGACGTGGCCCTGGTGGGGTGTGCTAGGACCACAGTGCATATGGCTCCTGTGTGTCCGTCCACCTTATGCGCATCTGCTGCAGACCATGAGCACACTGTGGAGCTCCATTGGTGTTCTGACAGAGCCTGCACGATTGTACAGCCTGCTGGCATCTGCACATGTTATGTTAGACATGGCTGCATGCCTCTCTGCACATCTCTCTACATACACATGTGGGCTTTGTGCTGTCTGAGTACCATTGCATGGTCACAGTGTGGCACTGTGTGTCAGCCTTAAGCTGGCATGGGGTGTGCCTGGCGGGCTGTCGGCCATTGCTGTGGTGGCTGCCTCCTGCACACTTGTGTGGTGGGCAAGGGTGAATGGCAGGTGTTGACCATGGCACTTAATTCCTGTAGTCTGTGTCCCCACTGTAGGTCCACAGAGAGTCCATCCAGGTGTGCCAGTGCGGCGGAGGAGAGGAATCAGTGGGCAGATGGCAGGGTTGCAGCTCGGGGAAGTTCTGGAGGACAATGGAGTCACTTTACAGATGGCAGGGGCAGCTCCTGCATGCCATCACACTGCTTGTCAGGGTGCTGAGTACCAGGAGAAGGAGGGGTGGCCACCGGGCTGTGGCCCATCCAGTACACTAGGCCACTGGGTCACCTGTACATAGTCCCTTTGTTGTTTGACCCCCTGCCCTCAATTCCCATCCCCGTTGTCTGTTGCTGTCCCCTGTTCCCCCACCACCATACCATCACCTTACTGTATACTGTGTAATACGTTGCTGTCCTGATTCCCACACCACCGGATCCCTGTTCCCACTGTTGTTTTAACATTGTACCTAGTTTCTTGTGTTACATTTCATATTTGACTAAAGAGGTTTATATTGCTAATGGTGTCTGTGGTCATCCATTGTACCTTGTGCAAGTGCTCTGTTGTGTTTGCTGTACCTTTGTTCCCATTCACACACGTGCAGCTGTGGTACTGTGCACCCATGCGCCCTGTCCACCTTTCATGCCCACTTCATTGTACACCCTCCTTATTGCATCTGGCCTGTTGAGGACATTACACCATGCTGGCTTGCACAGTGTCCCTATTCTGTGTGTGATGCATGCTGGTTGCTTCTATTGTGCTGATCCCCTGTTATTGTGCTGCTCTTCTTATGGTTCACATTGCCTGAGGGCATGTTCCACCGTGTGCACCTGTGATACAGCTCCAATGTCAAACCTGCTGTGTTCCTGTGCCCCGGGATGTGTGTGGCACCCTCTGCCATGCCATGCTGCACAGTGCACCTCTGCTGCTGTGGCCCACCTTAACAGTCAACCCTGTGCATGGTGTCTGTGCCTGTTAGGCCCCTGTGCATGGCATCTGTGCCTGTTCGGCCCCTGTGTTAGATGTGTGTGTGGTGCTTCCAGGTGTGACCGTGTGTGCTCTGTCTGTGCACCTCATCTCCCTTGGTCACTCTCCAGCCATTTGGTCCTCTGACCAGTCCCTGCCAGGCTGTTCACCAGTGTCCTTTTTGCCACTGCAGTCTCCCCCTGTTGCTCCTGTGTCCCTTGCTAACTTGCTCCTTATTCAGTGTTGTGTGGTCCAGGGTACTTCTGCACATCCTAACTGCACTGGGGCATCTCAGGTTGCGCCAAGGCGCTTCAGTAGTATTCACAGTGGAGATAAGCCTAGTGCATCTTGTGGCGCATCCTTCTGTGATTCCCACTGTTTGGGGACGCTGCATCTCATTTGCGCCCAGCGCATCTGCTTTGCACCTGCCCCATATCTTTTGAAATTTTTAACATGCACTCTGAAACTAAACAGTTTTTTTATTTATGCACAATGTAATGTCTGTGCACACTCTCCCTCTCACGTGCACTTCTACATTGGATTACAATGTACAGTAGATAGAGAAGGTATTGCTAATCTAATACAAGAAAATTAGCAGCGCCTAATGACAGGGAAGGTATTGTTAATCTGGAAAAAAAAACTAGTGTAACCACCCTACAAATGGGGGTTCCCAAAAAGTCTTCCTCGAGCTTGCCTAAATGCTCACTGCCAGGCTGGTGTCCTGCGTTTTAGCAGTTTAAATGTGATTGCCAGAGGGTGCCTGTATAGCCTCTGTATACTGTCTCTTTAAGAGCTGCCTGGATTGCAGTCATAAGTAAAATGAGAGGGAGCTCTGTTGAAAGATGTAACTATTTGCTGAAAATCATTTAGAGTGATAATGATAATGTAGTTTGTCTAACCTGCCTTCTTTGCATCAAGGATTGTTTTGTTTATCTCCACTATCTTGGTCCTGGACTGCGAAGTGGACCAATCAGTTCTCGTGGGACCTAAAATGGAGCTGGACTACAGGAGCTGTCTGGAGTCAAAATATATAGGAATAGTAGTTTTGGGCTTTTTGCGCCTTTTTTGCACCTGAAGGGGGAGCCTTTGTTGAGACTGACAGGAGGATCAGCCAACCGAACCTTTTGGATCTTGGGGAATTTCCCAGGCTGCTGCAGCTAGTTTCAGTTTTGAGCTGAGAAGTGAAGAAGAAACAGCTCAAGTGATTTTGAGCAGCAGTTCTGTGTAGTTCTGCATGGGAGAACTGTGAAAGGGCTGAGTTTTGGCCTGCCTGTCTGCCTGCTGTCCCTGAGAGGGAAATAGTTTATTTGGACTGAATCCGAGTTGTGAGGACTATTTAAGCCACTGGACTGTGACCAGGCTTTAACCTGAAGAAGACCAAAGATTTTGCTGAATGCGATCAGCCTGTCAGGATTTCCAGCTGCTTTTGAATCCCCGGTTTGTGCAGAGACTTTGCGATCGTGACCAGAGAGCAGTTTGCCTGGTACAGTAGAATTTCCTTATGTGTAAATGTGCTGTGTATTGAAAGTGGGTCGTGGTTAGGTTCCCCACTGTGTGAACTGTGTTCTGCTTGCTGGTACCGTAGAATCCTGTACATGTAAATGTGCTGTGTATTGAAAGTGGGTCGTGATTTAGTTCCCCACTGTATGAACTGTGTTCTGCTTGCTGGAAGCTTTATCTAGTCTAATCAGACTAAATCCACGTTCATCTCCATTCGGCCTGGGCCATGCCACGCTGGCCCTTCCAGACTACCCCACTGCATAGAGAAAGCCACTGATAACAGACCTGCCTGAGGATCAGCCCCCTGCTCCACGCTTGAACAGGAACAATGCCTCGGCGAATCATGTGGGCCCCGCTTCTCTTGCCACTCCAGATTAACCACCTGCTGTTTTGATTTTCATCCAGCCTTTGTCCAGTCTTGGGTATTGTGAGTAATCATCAGGGTAGCTCCCTGCAACAACCGCCTAATCTAAAAGTGTGTCATCTGATTGTCTTGTTTTCTTTTCACGAACTGAGCCCTCCAGCTCTGGATTACAAATAGTGTGTGTTGTCCATGTTGTTTTCTTCCATCACAGGGCCCCAACCAGCTGCAACGTTCTTGGCTAGCCCACCATCCTCCATCTGGGTACCCAGAGTGTGTGACTGTTTATGGACCCTGAAGTGCATGCATAACTGTTTGAGTGATAGAGCCTTTAAGCAAATTAACCTGATTACATCCCTCCCTTGTTCAAGCCCCTTAAATAAATCATATCTAACTCTTTTTTGCATTTACCCTCACTGTGGTTCCAGTTTGTGCAAGAGTACTGTACTGCTGTTATTTGCAGTGTATAACCTTGTTTTACAAGGGGTCCTCAGGGTTGGGCCAGAGGAAAGCCCTAGTGGTAAGTGCAAACAGTGTGGGTACTTGTGTGGTGTATCAGAGGTATTGTGAAGGTGATTATTGTGTATTGTTCCGGGCCACTAGTGAGGAAAGAGGGGGGGTTACAGTGTCCCAGAGGGCTGTGCCCAGATTAGCTTGACCACTACCAACCGTGACCTCCGGGTGGAGGCACCCGTTTCAGAACTCAGGCCCCTTAACCTGCTACCAGCCAAGCAGGCAGGAGAAGTAGCCCTTGGGATAGCGCCACCTAGGGGTTACATTTTGGAGGCTCACCGCTGGGATTTTGTGCCTTCTAGTGGCCAAAAATTATGAATTATTGCTAAAGATTAATGGCTACCCCAGTAGAAATGGCTGTACACCAGTTGGTAGGGTGGTGTACTGGGTAGGAGAGTGACCCTAAAATGCTCTACTTATACTGGATATCCCCCTGGGTACCAGTAAAGACACTGTAGAGGGAGCACTCTCTAAAGCTGAATGTTTAAAAAACCCTGTGGTGGGTGTGTCGACAGGCTGATTTGATTGCCCAAACTTTCATAGCCTTGGTAGAGTGTAGTAACCTCTTGGACAGCTCTAAATTGCCACAGACTGTTGCCACAGAAGGGTTCCAGCTGCCTGGAGAGTGATAACAAAAGACAGCAAAGACCCTGAGGAGGATGAGCTCCCACCATTATCTGAGACTTTTGAGGAGAAATTTGCTAAGTTGTTGCTGGAGGAAGGGAAAACCGTAGAGGACTTTAAGAAACAATTCCTGCCACCTAAGGGTGTTCCTTCCCCAACACCCTCCCACTCCAGCACCTGTTACTGCCCTGCCTTCTGTGCCCATACCAGTGCTGGACCCTATATCTGTACCTGCCATTAGTCACGACTCCTACCGAAGGCTGAGAATCTTCTTGGGCATCCTCCCAACCCCCCAGGGGGAGGATGACTGGGAGACCTGGATAGACTATGTTGCCCCTCTGAGTACTTGAATGTCTTTACTAGGAAGAGGGGGGTAATGGGTCTGAAGGGAGTACAAGGGGTGAGAATGGTGCAGAAATGGACACAAAGTCCCTTTACACGAGAAAGGGTCCTGAAGGAACTGGAAGTAATAAGAGTTGACAAAGCAATGGGGCCAGATGGGGTCACCCCAGGGTCCTTAAAGAACTAGAGAGGTGGTGGCTGAACCTCTGGCTATCCTGTTCAGCCAATCACTGAAACAGGGAGGTACCCAAAGACTGGAGGACAGCAGATGTAGTCCCCTTATACAAAAGTGGAACAAGAGGAAGCAGGGAACTACAGACCAGTCAGCCTCACCTCGGTAGTGGGAAAGATCATGGAAGCACTACTGAAGGAAGTTAGGTGGAACATCTGGTTGTCAATGGACTACAGGACCCAAGGCAGCATGGTTTCACCAGGGAGGTCATGTCAGACCAACCTCATTGAATTTCTTGACTGGGTGACTAGGGAGGTGGATCAGGGAGGGCAGTGGACATGGCCTATCTGGACTTCAGCAAGGCCTTGACACTGTGCCACATAGAAGACTATTACACAAACTGGGGAATATGGGTGTGGGCAGGACAGTAGTGTGGTGGGTAGGTAACTGGCTGGGTGGCAGGACACAGAGGTGGTGGTAAATGGCTGTCACTCCACAGAGGAAGAGTGACCAGTGAGATACCAGGGATCAGTGCTGGGACCGGTCCTATTCAACATCTTCATCAGTGACATTGCACACGATATAGAAGGCAGAATTTCACTGTTCGCTGATGACACAAAGCTCTGTAACAGAGTAGACACACCAGAGGTGTAGACAGAATGAGAAGGACCTGCAGAAACTTGAAGAATGGTCAAGGGTTTGGCAGTTGAAATTCAATGCAAAAAGTGCAAGATAATGCATATGGGGCACAAAACCCTGGCACAATATATCAGTTGGGGGTGAGGATATAGCATGCACCAAGCAGGAAAGGGATCTTGGGGTTGTCATCTCTGATGACCTCAAGGTAGGAAACAGTGTGACAAGGCATCAGGTAAAGCAAATAGGATGCTGGGATGTATAGGCAGGGCATCACCAGCAGGAAAAGGAGGTCATAATTCCACTATACAAGACACTAGTGAGGCTCCCACCTGAGTACAGTGTACAGTTCTGGAGACCATACCTACGTAAGGACATAGACAGGGTAGAGAAGGTTCAGAGGAGGGCAACAAAGATGGTGCATGGGTTGCATCACAAATCCTATGAAGACAGGTTGAAGGAACTGAACATGTACTCCCTGGAGGAGAGGAGGGAGAGAGGGATATGATAGAGACATACAAGTATCTCACAGGAGGAACAGGGTGCAGGAAAACACTATTTTAAGCGAAAAGATGTTTCAGGACTAGAGGCATGGGATGAAGTTGGAGGGAGGGACGATTCAGAGGAAACATGAGAAAGAATTTCTTCACTGAACGAGGTGGTGGACAAGTGGAACACCCTGCCAGAGGAAGTGGTGGGGCTGAAACAATCACGGGATTTAAGAATGCATGGGATAGACATAAAAAGGAATTCTAGAGGTCAGGGGTAAGGGGAAATAGACTTCTAGGAAAACAAACTGAACTTACAAGCTCAAATGGGCAGACTAGGTGGGCCATAGGCCCTTATCTGCCGACACTGTCTATGTATCTATGTATCTATGTAATGCTCAGAATCAGAGAAATAAAAGAAGTTGAGTGAGAACCTCCGAGGTCCTTCCCTGGCTACCATCCATGCCAAGTGGGCCAATAACCCTGAAGCAACTGCACAGGACTATCTTGATGCACTGGAAAATGTGTATGGGAGCCCGGATTCAGATGAGGATCTGTGGTGGAGAGTAAGAAACGCTCAGCAGTACCCAGGGGAGCCATTGTCTGTGTATGTACCTCGGCTTGAAAAGCTGCTACAAGAGTGCCTCACAAAAGGTAGTTTGCTGTCAAATGAATTAGATCAAACTAGGCTGGACCGGATCCTTAATTCTGCTTTGTTTTCAGAATTGTTACTGCTTCAGTTGCGCCTTGCTATCCGACTGGAATCGCCCCCCTCCTATGACGAGCTAATGAAAGAAATTCGGGGGGTTGAGCTAAGGTGACCCATGGGAGAACTGCACCCATATCTGCTGCTGCTGCACAAGTGACTGAGAGTGATCAGCCAAGTGAGGCTCAATGGCAGAAGTCGGCACTTAATGAGCACTCTGAGAATGCAAAGGACTTCCGGCCCTTGGCCCAGCATTGGAAAGATGAGCTACTAGCGGAAGTCCGAGAGTTGAAGATGGATGCCTTTGCAAGGGTTTCTCCCATGGAACAAGATTCTAGTCCCTTTCAGGATATGACTGCCATGGGGGTGGGGGTGCACCCTCAGCCATCCACCACCAAGGGTGGCTCCAAGGCTTAGATCACCGGATTGACTGCCACTCTAAAGGAACTGTTAAGACACGTTGCATCACTCTCACCGCTGCAAGCAGATACTAGACCCCAATCTGTTACTATTGCTTCAGTTCCTCATACGATGTTCTCTCTCTCAGGATGAGCCAGGAGTCTATCATTTGTCACAACTGTGGAAAGGATGGCCATATGAAAAGAGAATGCCGGTCTCAGAAGGACTTAGAAAGAGTAGTAAACAGACTCCAAGGGGAGCTCCAAAAAGCAAATCAATGGCCAAGGGGTGCCCGAAATAACCACAGTGAGGGTTTGAGAAACCCTAACTCAAATTTCTTTGTGGCTAAATTATCTATCCAGGCCTCTGCTACTTCCTCTCCAGACTGGTCCAAAATAGTGGGCCCTTCAATGGAGACTATGGTGACTGTGAATGGTATTCATACTCGAGCTGTGCTTGACAGTGGGTTGCAAGTGGCCATCGTATTCCAGGACTGGTATGACAAACACTTATCTGATGTGCTTTTGCAATCCCTGGAAGGCCTACATGTGTGCGGCCTGAGTGACAAGTCTTATCCCTACCTAGGGTATGTCCACCTCTGGTTGTCTTTTCCTGCAACTGTAATGGGTGTAGAGGAGCGAGTAGAGACATTGGCCCTAGTGTGTCCCCCACCAGACTGTATGATGGGGCCCCCTGTTAATTGGGACAACTGCCCATATGTTTGGCAGACTGGCACAACTCTGTCACGAGAAACAAGGGCGATGGACTATGAGGGCCCTGAGAATTCCGGCTCTGATCAAGAGGGCCTATGATTTGCAACAGAAACCCAAGGAAGTAGACCAGGATGAACTGGTGGGGATCGTGTGGAAGGATCTGGATTCAATGGTACTGGTCCCTAATGCCCAGTGCACAATTCAAGGGGAGGTCCGCCTCCGGAAAGATGTCAAGAACAAAATGCTGATGTTGGATGCGCCAGGCAATGGAAAATTGCTAGAAGAATTATTGGTCAAGTCCAGCATCTTGCCTGCTCATGCCCATGCCTATGCACAATGAGTGATGGTCCAGATTCACAACGTGTCAGATCGGGAGATCCAGGTGAACAGAGGGTGCACCCAAGCTACGGTACACTGCACAAACACTGCAGTACTGTCCAGCAACAAGCACACTGGTGAGAAGGAGAGAGTGACTCCAGACTTGTTTGACTTTGGTGACTCCCTGTTGCCAGCTGAATGGAAGGCTAGAATTAGCAAGAGACTTGCCCAGAGAGACCAAGTGTTTTCAGTGAAGGAATGGGATGTGGGATGTGTTCAGGGTGCGGAGCATCACATATGCCTGCACAGTGAATGGCCATTTCGAGAGAGAGCCCAATGCCTACCCCCAGCAGACATAGCTGATGTGAGAAGACACCTGCAAGAAATGCTCACTGCTGGCATGATACAAGAATCTAGGAGCCCATATGCCTCTCCCATTGTGGTTGTGCACAAGAAGAATGGACTTGTGAGGATGTATGTTGATTATCAAACCCTGAACCGGTGGACCATCCCAGACGAATACACCATGCCTCGTATACAAGATGCCCTGGACTGCTTGAATGGGAGAAAATGGTTCTCGGTGTTGGATTTTCGCAGCGGATACTACCAGATTCCGATGACCCCGGAAGACCATGAGAAAACAGCCTTCATCTGTCCATTGGGGTTCCACAAGTTCTGAGGATGCCACAGGGGTTATCGGGCGCCCTGGCCATCTTTCAGCGACTCATGGAACGTGTGGTGGGAGATATGAATTTGCTGGAATACCTGGTGTACTTGGATGATGTCATTGTGTTTGGGAGCACCTTAGAGGAGCATGAGAACTCACTGTTTAAAATCCTAGACCGACTGGAAGACTTCAGCCTCAAGCTGTCCATTGACAAGTGGCAGTTTTTCCAAACCTCCGTGAAGTATGTGGGGCACATAGTATCTACAAAAGGAATAGAGACTGATCTCAGTAAGGTTGAAGCACTGACTACTTGTCCCCAGATCCAAAATCTGAAAGAACTACAACATTTCCTGGGGTTCTGTGGCTACTATCGCAGGTTCATAAAAGACTATTCCAAGGTGATTCGCCCACTCTTGAACCTTACCCAGTGTTACCCTCTTTCCAATAGTAAATACAAAAAAGGTGCCATTAAAGAACCAGAAAAAGTATACTTCCGCCCAAGTGAATTCTTCAGGCCCAGCTGGACACCCGACTGTGAAGCAGCCTTCCATGAGATCATATACCAGCTCACCCACGCCCCCATCCTCGACTGTGCTGACCTCACCAAACCCTATGTGCTGCATACGGATGCTAGTCTGCAGGGTCTAGGACCGGTGCTGTATCAAGACCATGAGGATGGCCCGAGACCAGTAGCTTTCACCAGTATGAGCTTGACCCCATACAAATAAAAGTACCCTGTGCATAAGCTGGAGTTCCTTGTGCTAAAATGGGCCATCGTTGACCAGTTTCATGAATACTTCTATGGAGCAAAGATATTGGCGAAGACTGACAATAACCCATTGATCTATGTACAGATGTCAGCTAAGTTAGATGCCACTGGGCACCAATGGCTTTCTGCATTATCAACCTATGTCTATGCTGTCGAATATAGACCGGGCCTGAACCGCACTGATGCTGACGCCCTATCACGAAGGCCCACTTCCAAGAGTGATTGGGTCAGGCTGTCTGAACCTGACATTCGAGCATTGTGCCAAAAGTTTGATAGAGATGAACAGATGTCTGCGGACAGAGTGGACTGTTTAGTAGATTGCTTGGGCCCTTCTGACACCTGCATGCCAGCTGCTTATTACCACTTCTCTGCTCTAGATATTAGTGCACTACCTTAATTTGACAATGACAGCATTCAGTGGGCTCAATCCCATGATCCTATGATTCAGCCAGTACTTGATGCCCTGCATGAGGGGAAAGATGTGTCTAAGTTATGTTCCACTGACTTGCAAACTGCTTTATTGTCTAGAGAAGGCCCCAGATTGAAGCTACTCAATCAGTTGTTGTATAGAGAGACAGTAGATCGTAATGGCAAAGTAAACAAACAACAAGTGGTTCTGCTCACAGCCTTTAAAGATTTGGTACTGAGGGCCCTCCACAATCACATGGGGTACCTCGGTATCAACAGAACCCTTGACCTGGTACGATCTCGCTTCTACTGGCCTAAATTGGGGGCCGATGTTGAACACCATGTAAAGACTTGTAGTTGCTGCCTGCAAAGAAAAGCTCTGCCTTAGAGGGCTGCCCCCTCTTGTTAATATTACTACCAGTGCCCCCATGGAACTAGTCTGCATAGACTTCTTGTGTTTAAAACCTGATCGGCGGAACATTGGGAATGTGTTAGTGGCTATGGATCATTTCACACGGTATGCACAAGCTTTCCCCACCAAAGATCAAAAGGCATCTACCATGGCCAAGGTGCTAGTGGAAAATTTCTTCATCCACTATGGTGCTCCCCAACGGATTCATTCTGATCAAGGCAGAGACTTTGAGAGTCAGCTAGTCAAAGAAATGCTCTCTCTATGGGGGGTGCGAAAGTCAAGAACTCGTAGAACCCCAATGGACAGATGAAGGCTGTTTTCTCACGTCTTCAGGGGCCATTGGGATGTGGTAGTATCCGCTGCGAAGATCCAACAACAAGAACCATTTACTCTCTTTCAAGCAGTCCAGGGCATCTTGTATATGAAACATAGAAACATAGAATTTGACGGCAGATAAGGACCACTTGGCCCACCCAGTCTGCCCATTTCCCTGCCTACTGGATAAGCTGCAGATCCTAGTTAACCAGCAGCCTACTTTTTCCTACCCTCACCCCCTAGAATTGCCTTATGACTTTCCCATGCATGCTTGAATTCCACCACTGTTTTTGACTCCACAACCTCCTCCGGAAGGCCGTTCCATGCATCCACAACCTCTCTGTGAAAAATACTCCTTAAATTACCTCTGAGCTGCCCCCATCTTCAAATTGTGCCCCTTGTTCTTGACACCTCTTTTTTGAAAGATGCTACCCTCTTGGACTTTGTTGATTCCCTTGAGGTACTTGAATGTTTCTATCATGACCCCCCTCCTTTCCTCGAGGCTATACATATTAAGCTCCTTTAGTCTCTCTTCATATGTCTCCCGGTGCAGACCCTGCACCATTTTAGTTGCCCTCCTCTGGACAGCTTCCATCCTGTCTATGTCTTTGCGAAGACTGGGTCTCCAGAACTGCACGCAGTACTCCAGATGGGGTCTGACCAGCTGTCTGTACAGAGGGATAATAACTTCCTGTTTTCTACTGGTGATGCCTCTCCCTATGCATCCCAATATCCCCCCAGCCCTCATTGCTGCCCTCTCACATTGCTTGCCCACCTTTAGGTCATCTGATATGACTACCCCCCAGGTCCCTTTCCATTTTTGTTGTTGTTAGTATCTCACCCCCCATTGTGTACTCTTCCCCTGGGTTTTTGTTTCCCAGGTGCATATGAGGGATAATGTATTGGTCTGGGATGGTCCGCCAGTTCAGGGTTCGATAATCAACACATATCCTCACAGAGCCATTCTTCTTATGCATAACCACAATGGGAGAAGCGTATGGGCTTCTAGATTCTTGTATCATGCCAGCAGCGAACATTTTCTGCAGGTGTCTTCTCACATCATCTATATCTGCTGGGGCTAGGTGTCGGGACCTCTCTCGAAATGGCCGTTCATCGTGCAGGCGCATGGGATGCTCCACACCCTAGACACATCCCACATCCCATTCCTTCAACAAAAAACACTTGTCTCTCTGGGCAAGTCTCTTGCTAATTCTAGCCTTCCATTCAGCTGGCAATGGGGAGTCACCAAAGTCAAATAAGTCTGGGGTCACTCTCTCCTTCTCACCAGGGTGCTTGTTGCTGGGCAATATTGCAGTGTCTGTGCAGTGTACCATAGCTAGGGTGCACCCTCTGTTCTCCTGGATCTCCCGATCTGACACATTGTGAATCTGGACCATCACTCGTCATGCATAGGCATGGGCATGAGCAGACAAGATGCTGGGATTGACCAATAATTCTTCTGGCAAATTACCATCGCCTAGCACATCTAACATCAGTATTTTGTTCTTGACATCTTTCCGGAGGTGGACCTCCCCTTGAATGGTACACTGTGCGTTAGGGGCCAGTACCATTGAATCGGGATCCTTCATCCACACGATTCCCACCGGTTCACCCTGGTCAACTTCCTTGGGTTTCTGTTACAAATCATAGGCCCTCTTGATCAGAGCCAGAATTCTCAGGGCCCTCCCAGTCTGTCACCCTTGTTTCTCATGACACAGTTGCACCAGTCTCCCAAACATATGGGTGTTTGTTCCAGTTAGCAGGGGAACCCCATCATACAGTCCAGTTGGGGGACACACTAGGGCCACTGTCTCTACTTGCTCCTCTATGCCAGTGATAGTTGCAGGAAAAGACAACCAGAGGCGGGCATATCCTAGATATGGATAAGACTTGTCGCTCAGCCCCCACACATGTAGGCCTTCCAGGGATTGTAAGGGCACATCAGATAAGTGTTTGTCATACCAGCCCTGAAACATAGTGGTCACTTGCAACCCACTATCAAGCACAGCCCGAGTGAGAATACCATTTACAGCCACATTAGTCTCCATTGAAGGGCCCACTATCTTGGATCAGTCTGGAGGGACAACAGCAGGGGCCTGGACAGACAACTGAGCCACAGAGGGGTTTGCGTTAGGATGGCCGAAGCTTTTACTGTGGTCATCTCGTGCACCCCTTGACCACTGACTCATTTTCTGAAGCTCTCCTTGAAGCTGGTTCACCACTTTCTCTAAGTCCTTCTGAGACTGGCATTCCCTCTTCATATGGCCATCCTTGCTGCAATTGTGACAAATGACATGCTCTCAGGGCATCCTTGGGGAAAACACTGGGGATGCCGGAGCATCGACGGGAGATTGTGATCTGATTTCTGTGGGTAGTGTACCATGTCTCAAAAGTTCCTTTAGGGTGGCAGTCAATTCCTTGAGCTCAGCCGAGAAGTCACCCCCAGTAGAGGATGCCTGAGAGTGCACCCCCACCCCCATAACAGTCACGTTCTGACAGGGACCAGGGTCTTTGTCAACAGGGGATACCTCAGTGAGAACATCTGGTTGTACCTTTCTGACTTCCTTCAGCAACTCCTCTCCCCACCATTTAGCCACGGTGGGACACCCTTAGTGGTCTCCATTTTGGAAGGGCCTTCCGGTGCTATGATCACTTGAGCTGCACTCACCCCATAATTACAATCTTCCTCTTCCCCTTCAACTTCCCGGAGTTCTTTTATCAAGTCACAGGATCTGCAATTTAGAATGCTTTGCATGTTGCAATATGTGCCCCAATCTCACATGGTTCAAGTCACTGTCGGCTACCCCACCTTTTCGGTAAGCTTTCTACAAAGTTCTTTCTAGACGAGTAACATACGCAGACAAACTTTCACCTTTTCATTGTTTTGTACCTCAGAATTTCCACATCAAATTTCTCCCCTGACTCAATGCTCCCAAAATTGCCTTCGAGTGCAGATAGGTACTTCTGAGCTGATGCATCAGGGTTTGTGGACCTCAAAAACTTAATGGCTTTGAGTGTGGGACCTCTCAAACTTTCTATGATTGTTTTCCGCTTCTCAGCCTCCGCACACTGCCACTCGGGTACCAAGGGGACAACATAGTCTATCCAGGTCTCCCAGTCATCCTCCCCTTGGGGGGTGGGGAGTGTGCCCGAGAAGATTCTCAGCCTCCAATAGGAGTTGTGACTAATGGCAGGTACAGATATAGGAGCCAGCATTGGCATGGGCACAGAAGGTGGGGCAGTAACAGGTGCTGGAGAGGGAGGGGGTGTTGGGGAAGGAACACCCCCAGGTGGCAGGAATAGTTTCCTAAAGTCCTCTACGGTTTTGCCTTCCTCCAGCAGCAACTTAGCAAATTTCTCCTCAAAAGTCTCAGATAATGGTGGGAGCTCATCTTTCCAGGGGTCTTTACTGTCTTTTGTTATCACTCTTCAGGCAGCTGGAACCCCGTCTGTGGCAATACTCTGTGGCACTTTAGAGCTGTCCATAAGGTCACTACACTCTACCACGGCTATGAAAGTCTAGGCAATCAAATCGGCCTGATGACCCACCACCACAGGGTTTTTTTAACATTCAACTTTGGAGAGTTCTCCCTCTACAGTGTCTTTACTGGTACCCATGGAAATATCCAGTATAAGTAGAGCATTTTGGGTGTCGATCTCCTGCCCAGTACACCACCCCACTAACTGCTGTACAGCCATTTCTACTGAGGTAGCTGTTAATCTTTAACAATAATTTTGTAATTTTTGACCACACACTCTGGATACCCAGATGGAGAATGGTGGGCTAGCCAGGAACGTTGCAGCTGGTTGGGGCCCTGTGATGGAAGAAAACAACACGCACAACACACACTATTTGTAATCAGGAGCCAGAGGGCTCAGTTCGTGAAAAGAAAACAAGACAATCAGATGACACACTTTTAGATTAGGCTGTTGTTGCAGGGAGCTACCCTGATGGTTACTCACGATACCCAAGACTGGACACAGGCTGGATGAAAATCGAGACAGCAGGTGGTTAATATGGAGTGCCAGGAGAAGCAAGGCCCACACGATTCGCCGAGACACCATTCCTGTTCAAGCGTTGAGCAGGGGGCTGATCCCTAGGCAGGTCTGTCATCAGTGGCTTTCTCTATGCAGTGGGGTAGCCTGGCAGGGCCAGTGTGGCATGGCCCAGGCCAAATGGAGATGAACACAGATTCAGTCCGATTAGGCTGGATAAAGTTTCCAGCAAGCAGAACACAGTTCACACAGTGGGGAACCAAATCATGACCCACTTTTAATACACAGCACAATTTACATGTAAGGAAATTCTATGTACCAGGCAAACCACTCTCCGGTCATGACTACAAAGTCTCTGCACAAACTGGTAATTCAAAAGCAGCTGGAAATCCTGACAGGCCAGTCGCATTCAGCAAATCTTCAGTCTTCTTCAGGTTAATGCCTGGTCACAGTCCAGTGGCTTAAATAGTCCTCACAACTCGGATTCAGTCCGAATAAACTCTATTTTCCCTCTCAGGGACAGCAGACAGACAGGCAGGCCAAAACTCAGCCCTTTCACAGTTCTCCCATGCAAAACTACACAGAACTGCGGCTCAAAATCACTTTAGCTGTTACTTCTTCACTTCTCAGCTCAAAACTGAAACTGGCTGCAGCAGCGTGGGAAATTCCCCAAGATCCAAAAGGTTCGGTTGGCTGATCCTCCTGTCAGTCACAACAAAGGCTCCCCCTTCAGGTGCAAAAAGGCACCAAAAGCCCAAAACTACAATTCCTACAGATTTTGACTCCAGAGAGCTCCTGTAGTCCGGCTCCATTTTAGGTCCCACCAGTACTGATTGGTCCAATTCGCAGTCCAGGAACAAGATAGGGGAGATAAACAAAACAGTCCTTGATGCAAAAAAGGCAGGTTAGACAAACTACATTATCAGCATCACTCTAAATTATTTTCGGCAAATGGTTACATCTTTCAACAGAGTTCCCTCTCAGATTACTTATGATTGCAATCCAGGCAGCTCTTAAAGAGACAGTACACAGAGGCTATACAGGCACTCTCTGGCAATCACATTTAAACTGCTAAAACACAGGACACCAGCCTGGCAGTGAGCATTTAGACAAGCTCGAGGAAGACTTTTCAGGAACCCCCACTTGTAGGGGGTTACAAGTGCATAATGCCACAATTATTTTGGACATGCAATACAGCATTTGAAAGTGGACAATTTGATCATACGCTTTTTAATTTCTGTACATTTTGTCTGGGGGAGAGAACAGTGGATTAAATCTATTTGCAATTACTTTAGTGTTTTGCACTCTGCTGTCACACTACTGCACCAACACCTTATAGATCAAAAGCATTTTCAGAGACTGTCTAGCAGATCTACCTAGGCATATATCAACACCAGACTGAGATTAAGATGACTGTATACTGGTGCGAGTGACTGCATGCCTGTGCTTTTTATTGGGGGGCACTGTTACCTTATGCTGATTTGTAAATGTTTTAAGCTATGAAAATGCATAACAGTAAAAGAAGTATGTTATGTACAATCAATGCAACTGTTTTAAAAGCTATACAAGATTACAGCAAGCACTTACAGTACCCCAGGCTTACTTTTAATACAAATTTCTCTTTTAAACTGGTGCTTGGCTGAAATGAATCTGAATCAAAATGAGCACTGCAGGATCACGTGATGGCTGCTTAAGAAGAGCATCTCTTTTCAACTCCTTTCCAACACCGCGCACTAATTTTACCATTTTCTAGCCTACTACATAATTTTGTAGACCCCAGCCTACCTGCTTTGGACAGTGAATCTTCTGGTAACCTGAGTGGTGCACTCCGATGGACAGCATGGCAGACACGGAAATGAAAAACCGGTTGCCATGCCACACACACCACCTTCCACACTGGAGAAAGATAAAAATGCAAAGCAGACGCGGCAGCAGGCAGCAGTTTAAACCAAGCTCTCGACCACAGGGACTGCCTTATCTGAAGAATGTTTTCTCGAGCTGATGAAGCCCCTATAATCGGTGGACTCCGCTTTAACCGACAAATTGCACCACATCAGGTCTACAGTGGACTCACTCTCCATCCAGGTTACTGACTCGAAGGCCTGCATAATCTCAGTGGAACGCTGGCAGCAGAAAATGGACCCAGACATTTCTACAATGCGCCAGAAGCTCCACTGGCTTGAAGACAAGTTAGAGGACCTTGAAGGTAGGAGCCGGTGCAATAACTTAGTGCTTTTCAGATTGCCCGAGAAGGAAGAGGGCACAAACCCTATTGTATTTGTCCAGAAGTTTTGCAACCAGGTGGCTGGCCCCTCTCCCAATGGGCCTTTATATATCATTGAGAAAGCCCGTCACTTGCTACAACCACCACCTCCCCCTAACTCACCTCCCATGCCCTTTATTTTCCACTTGCTGAATTTTCTTGATAAGCAGCACATCTTGGCCAAAACGAGGGAGATAAAGGAGTTGCTCTGGGAATGTCACTGACTACGCTTGGCACAGGACTAACCTCAATCAGTTCAGGCTAAACGTATAGAATTGCACCCACTGGTGTCTAAGTTAATTGCTGCTGGGAAGCCATTTACAGTCAGATATCCAGCAGTGCTTCAAGTACAGCATAATATGCACTGACACTCTATGAAGACCCTTGAGCAGGTGGCCACCGAGCTTAGGCACTGGTTTCCTGATCTGTTCAAATGAGAGTTGTGCACTCGCTCCGTTTTCAGTTCCTGCTGCTTTGGTGTTACACTGGTGCGATATTTATGTTAACAATGGCTCATTTTTGTTAACTTTCTGTGAAGCTGGTGGATTGCATTGATTATGGAGGCCCTAAGACATCAGAACTTCAGCTGTTATACCTGCCCCTTTCAACCCTCTCTTATTTTATAAAACTCTGCCCCCATGGTGTCATTAATCTGGGGCCTGATGGGTTTTCTAATGGGGGACTGGCAATTGGTAGATGAGTCCCGATGATGTCATGCGCAGCTATACCTTATTTGCTTTGGACTTTTTTTACTGGAAGAGCCTCTCCTGTAACCCTTCTGACTCTCAGTCTGTCAAGTATTGGACATTCACATCTGCATCTCCGCATAATGAGGATTGCTCTCAAGCTATTTGCTGCCTTCACTCCTTCTATCTCCATTTTCTAAGACCATTAACAGCTTCTACAGGGAATTTTTTGATCAGGAGGAGATGTTTATGGAAGACTGATTACAGAGGGTCTTATTCAAGCTCAGTAAGGTACTCAAGAGGGGCCTGATGGTCGAAGTTTATTTGACTTTTAATATGTGCTATTAGAAGTGCATGTTACTGTTCAGTGGGACAATCAAAAGGATAATGTTTGCTTTGGAGGGGGGGGAGCGGTCTCTTTCTCCTGACTGTAGTACTATGATTTACCTACCTGTACTAATTAAACGCAATCAGGGTAACCTGCACGCACAAAGGGGGGTATCCTGGGGAATGTTGTTACAGTTTTGTTCTTTTCTTTCTGCACCCACAGAGTCATCACCTAGAGTCTTCCTTGTTGAGCCTATTGAATTTTATTTGCTCTGCCATGAGCAGTGCACTGTTTTTTCCTTTTGCTGTTTGATTTGTATGCTCTTAAGATTTTAAAATGTTCCTGGGTGACGGGGGGGGGGTAGTCTTTCTACTTGTTCTAGCTTACCTGTTTATTAGGCTAGGTGCCCTGTTAGGGCCCGTATTGTTACTGTTATTTCCAATGTTAGAGTTCAAGATTTTGCGGGCTGATAGGGGTTTAAGGTAGTGGGGGAGGAGGGGGCCCTGGGAGTGACAAACTTGGGCAGTTGGTGTTATAATCATCATGGATGGGGATGTGCTAGGAGTGCGGTTGCTAGGACCAGGGTTAGTATATTTTGGATTTAATTTTCTCCTGTTTTCCTTGTCATTGAGGGGCATTTGGGGTCTTGTGTGGGGGTGGGGTGGGGAGATTTTTCAGAGTTATGGGGGCTCGGGTGGGAAGGGTTTGGGAGGGAAATCGTCTGCATCCCTGCACTTATCGTAGTTTGGCTGGTGTGGGAACGGCCCCTTCCTTCATCTCAGACTTGGTATTTTGTTACAGCTTAAGCTACGAGTGGACCAATTTGCTTTATTTGCTGGAATGATAAGAGAGTGCAAGATAGGCACAAATGCTTGTTGATTTTGTGCCACCTAAAACAGTTGCAGATGGGGGTGGCCTGCCTGCAAGAATCCCACCTTCACCGGGAGGATATTCCCCTTTTTAGACGGGAGTGAATTGGTCAGGCCTTTGGGTCTGGAGTCTCCTCCAAAGGTGGGGGGGGGGGGTAGTCATCTTGATTGCAAAGTCAATACCATTACAACTCAATCAGAAACTTTAGGATCCTGCAGGGCGATACATTATTGTCCAAGGGAACATTGGTCTTCACTCTATAGTAATTGGCTCAGTATATGGCCCTAACTTAGATTTGCCCCACTTTTTCACTCAATTTATCCCCCCTTTTGGTTTCTGACTCTCCCTCACCTATATTATTGGGGGGTGACTGGAATATAGTTTTCCAGTTGGACATAGACCACTCGGATGCTAAGACTGTAGGTCTCTCTCCGGCCCAATGGGCACTGTGTGACCTGATGGAAGGGGTTGGCCTCGTTGATGTCTGGTGAGTTTTCAATCCTACGTACGACAGTATTGCTTTTATTCACCTGCCCACAAGTCCTTTTCTAGGATTGATTACTTCTTGGTTAGCGCTTCATGCTTACTGGGTGTACTGGAGGCAGATATTCATCCCATGGTCATCTCGGACCATTCTTCTGTCAGGGTCCAGTATTTACTGGGTGAAGGCTTGCATCAGTATTCCATCTGGTGGCTCAATGCTCAACTGTTGCAGACCCCCGACATCTTGTCCCATATCCGGAAGTTTATATCCACTTTCTTGGATCTCAGTAGGGGCTCAGTTCAATGTGTGGACACCCTCCAGGCAGTCCTTAAGTGTGCCCTCAGGGGAGAGTTCATACGGCTTTCTTTTAGTCCGGGCCCGAGCTGGCAAAGTTAGACTCGAGAAAGACTTCTTAGCAACATTCAACTTTTGGAAGGTTCTCTGTCCCATGCTTCATCGGAGGCGGATTGGGTTAGATTGCACTCCCTCCGTTTCCAGTACATGGAGATCTTGGCTCAAAAAGCTGAGCTAATGCTCCACCGTACCAGAATGAGGTATCTAAATATTGGCGAGAAGGCTGGGAAGCTCCTTGCCTTGAGGCTGCATCAGGCTGAAATGGCTAAATTTATCCCTGGAATACGGGCCTACTCAGAAAGCCAGGTAGTCACTGATCCCAAGGAGATGGCTGCTTCTTTTTGTAACTATTACACAGGATTATATGCGGTTGATCCGGCCTTAGACCCCTCACCAGAAGCTATCATGGCCTTTCTGGATTCTGTCTCTCTTCCAACACTGTCTCCCCGTACTGTCCTCACTAGGTAGCTCTATTACTGTGGCAGAGGTAGAGGGAGCTATTCGACATCTATCGCAGGATTAGGCACCCGGACCTGATGAGCTAACTAACAATTTTTATACCACCTGTATCTCTGAAGTTGGTCCTTTGCTGGCAGAGGTTTTTAATTTCTGGTTTGAGAATGGGATGGGTGACCCAGCCTTTTTGGAGGCCCTGGTTACCCTTATACCAAAGCCTGCCCTTGCTGGCAGAGAGTTATCATCCCATTTCTCTCTTGAACTCAGACATTAAGATCCTTTCTAAAATGTTGGCTAACCAAATAACTCTTGTTATGGGCTTTGCTACTGGACATGAGCAGGTGGGTTTTATGTCCAGTCGGGTTTCCAGAGACCATCTCGGAAAACTCTTACACCTTCTTTCCACATCCAGAGAGAGCCAGTCCCCTTCAGTCTTGGTTTCTTTGGATGTGGAAAAGGCCTTTGATCGGGCCGCTTGGAACTACTTGTTTGCCACCCTCCATAGATTTGAAGTCCCTCTGGATTTTATTAAGTGGGTGCAACTTTTGTATGCTGCTCCGTCTGCCCACATCTGGTGTAATGGTCACCTTTTCACTCCCTTCCCCTTACAACGTGGCAGTCGCCAAGGGTGTCCCCTGTCTCCCCTACTGTTCAATTTTTATCTGGAGCCACTCATTCAGCATTCGTGCAATTCAAATTATCTCAATGTGGAGGACCCTTTGGTATCAGTCCCAGTCCTACTTCAAGAGATCTCCACCTTCTCCAGGGTTTCTTTCTATAAACTGAATGTTTTGTAAGACAAAAGTTTTTCCCCTCAATAATTGGGTTGTTAAGCAGGACATCATGAATCAAGGTCTCTCATGGGAGCCAGGTGTGTTAACATATCTGGCAGTCAAGGTTTCCCATTCACTATCGACCATGGTTAAGGAGAGTTTTTCTAGGCTTATTGATATAATTAAATCTGACCTGGACAGATGGACTGTTCTCCCTCTGTCCTTATGGGGGAGAGCTAATATTCTCAAGATGAATGTCCTGCTCCATTTGTTATACCTCCAGGGCTGCTTGGATTCCATCTCCCAAAGCACTGGTTTTCTTGTTTGCAGCAGTTATTCACTGTAGTCCTCCGGAGATCCTCAGCTATTTGCAGAGCATACATTAAGCTAACTGCTCCCAAGCTGAACGGAGGCTTATCGCTCCCCTCGTTTTTTCTGTATTATAGTGCCCAGCATGCCAGTAAATGTTTTCACTGGGGTACAGGGTGCACTCAGTCTGGTCCTTCAGTACATAGTCCTCTTTGGCTGGATATTGAGAGGGCTCTCAATGATAGGGCGGGTTGTTCTCTTAGCAGTCTGCAGTACCTTAAGCCCTGTCCCCTGAGTGCTAACCCCCCCCCCCCATTGAGTGGTCCCTTAAAGCCTGGGTACAAGTGCGATCTTATTTGTCTCTGTCATAGACTATGGCAACCTCCCAGCCTGTGTTCAGACCCTTCACTTTAAAATAGATGGCCATTCCAGTTCGTTTTCTTTCTGCCCCCAACTGAGTGCTTGCACTCTGGCTGACATCCTTCATGGTGATGGGTTAGTTCCCTCCCAGGTCTTACAGGGGCAGTTTAAATTGAGGGGGGAATGGACCTATTTAAATATTTCCAGATTAGAGGTGCAGTGACAGCCTTCTTGGGTCCTAAACCTTAACATCTGACACAGTTAGATGGGGTAGATTCCCTCCTGTCCATTGCTATATAGTCCCACTCAGTATCTGTGTTTTATAAGCACTGTCAGTCTATAGATCCCCATGTCCCCTCCTGGGTTTGTTATTGGGTTCACAGGCTTCAACTGTCGGATGATAAGGATTTTTGGAAGACTCCCTGGAGAAATCTATATAGATTTATAAAGCAGGACCAGCTACAACTGCAATTCAACATCATGCACAATTTGTACTTTACCCCACTAAAGCTGTACAGGATGGGTAAATTACCTTCACCTCTGTGCACCTGGTGCCAACAGGCCCCCGATTCCCTTTTCCGTATGTTACGGGAGTGTGTCAAGATTAGGCCCTTTTGGCATTCCATCCAGCAAGCCCTGGACCCCCTTTTGGGTCTGGATGATCTTTTAACCCCCGTGAGTTGTTTATTGGCCATCTTTACTCCTGATACCCCTAACATTAGGAAAGTTCACTTATCTCTTGTAACTGCCACGGCTAAGCTTGTTATGTTATGTGATTGGAAAGACAGTGTTCCCTCACCCTTCTTATAGTGGCACAGAGAGATCCTGTTGGCTCTACAACTGGAGAAACACATAGCTTCTATGCAGAAAAGCCTTTTCCTGCACCTGGGAGCCACTCTATACTTTATTATCTCTTCAGAGGCCCCAGATCTCCCCAAACGCCATACTGGCCCTTTGGCCTTTTATGCTTTGTGAAATGGAAGGCACCTATCCTGCTTTGAGGTTTAGTAGGGTAGCAGACGAGAGGGAGAGGGTGGTAGTGGGTGGGGAGGGATGGCTGTGGTTTATTTTTGATTTTGCTTCACTCCAGTCTTTTAATGCACATACTGGACCATATTTTGTATTGACTGTTTGATTTTGTTTGTTCTTGTTTTTTCTGTTATTGAAAAATTTTAATAAAGTTTACCAAATAAAAAAAACAAAATGTGCACTGCAAATTATTGAGTGGAAATTATTTTTAAAATGTATTCTACTTTTGTGAACAAAATCAATCCATTTTTTAAGACTCTCATCTTCAGTGAAGAAATGCTGCATCGTTAGACGTGTTGACATCCATAAACCACACACTGTGTGGGTATTTTCTTAAGTTAGTACAGGCGGACACAGAAGAAAAAAAATGAACAATTTGACAATGTACTGAGACTGTCACAAAGAGAAATAAATCCATTTCACAGGACAAACAAGCATTGAGACAGTAATCATACATGAAATGTATTTATTGCATCACATGTGAATGAAATACTACACAGCACAACGAACAGAAAGATGCAAGAGGAACAGCAATTGATAGAAAAACAGCAGTTAGTAAACTTTAATATATGGATTGTTGAAATAATATGCCTGAAAAGCATACAAAAAAATTCTTGTAATACCATCGCTCCTGGAGCGATAATACTACTGTTCCGAAGTGATAATACTATCGTTCGGGTGCCGTAGTAGTATCGTTCGGCACCCGAACGATAGTATTATCAAGAAAGCTGAAGAGCACATGTCTAAGTCTATCTCCGACGTGTTAAACTGCGTGCCTTCTGATTGGCCGCTTTTCCTCTGTGGGCGGGCAGAAAGAGTCTGAAAATATGGCAGCTTGCTCGCTCACTTAGCGAGACAATTTTCCATGAAGCAACCGTTTTTTGTGTTTTTTTAGGTTGAAAACCATTTGACAATCGGACTCTCTCTGGGGCTCCTCTGCTGGCTTGATATCGCCACTTACCAAAAAAAAAAACGGCTAAATAAGCCCACAGCAGCATCTCCACACAGGACTGGGGAACCCTGCCAGCATGCAATCCACCCGCTAACTCAGTGCTGAAGCGGAGGTGAGTCAATTCACCTCCTATCCATATATTAAAAAAATAACAAATAGGTTCTGGCATTACAAGGTAAGTAATTAGTATCTCAGGTTCTGGGATGATGAAACCTCTCGAGCTCAGCCTCGAGGTTTTCTGTGTCCCCAGAACCTCTCGATGTAATTACTACCTTGTAATACACCAGAACCTATCTATTATTCTATTTATATTGCGTGACCAAAAACCAGCTGAAATATCAGGTCCTAGCAGTGTATTAGCAACTGGAACTAGCTCTTCAAAATCACTCACACTTACAGCACATAATAAGAAAGATAGTGTGGGAAGAAGATATGGACTGTGGGAACACCTAAAGGAAAATTACAGTTTACAAAGACAAATGTAACTGGAAACAGTGACACGTGGTATTTTAAGCTGTTAACAATGGAGAGTCAATTAATTCAGCACTCATACCGCATACCCCTAACACATCCTTAAGGCGTTACTGAGGTGTTGAAGAGGCATTGCTCGGTACCACACCTACCCTGTCATACCGCATTACCATCGAACTTCTGTCAGTAATGAAACTGACCTTTTTTATTCTTGCTTTTTTCACTTTTACGTAAGGGAAGGGTAGTACAGGACTAGTGTAGAAGTACAATAATCATGTGCCCTTACCCCTGAAGAGCACGTAACCTCCCAGGGCATGACTGAAAATAGACATTTGATTGCCTAGTGCACTTACCGAGTTATCAAAAACTAGCTAAATTAATAAATCAGACACTCAGGCGCCTGAGGGTAATGTGTCAGTCTGTCACTTTTTAGGACAATCACATTTTTGAGGCTGAGTTAATGTAATAATACTAATGCTAAATGATTTACAGAAATAGGCAGGTGATTGTCTAGTGTACTTACCTGGTTATCAAAAAATAAATAAATTAGACACTGAGGTGCAATATCGGTGCCCATTCCTGAAGAAGGGCATCAAATTGTTGGAGGGGGGATACAGCGTTGAACTACAAAGATGATCCAGAGATTGGAGGGCAAGCCATGCGAGAAAAGCTGGGGGAGTTGAATATGTACTCTCTGGAAGAGTGGAGGGACAGGAGAGCTATGATTGAGACCTTTAAGTACCTGAAGGGAATAAACAAGACTAAAACAGAGAGAAACCCCAAGAATTAGGTATAGTATACTTCATCTCTCTAGAGAATGGGGGGGGGGGCCTGAATCTGCCAAGTTTGCAGGATTACTCTAGAGCAGCTCAACTACGTACACTTCTGGGTTGGCTTAATTCACATTGTTCTACTTATTGGAAAGAAATAGAAACCATCCTAAATGGGATACAAGATTATCTAGCTATCTCTTTGAGGACCCCCCACGTTATAGCCAGCTGACTAAATTTTTTATATACAGTAGAGCTCCATTTAGTGTCTGGCTTGAGGTATTGGGGAATTACCTGACCCAACATTAGAGGCTGTATCTTAGGGCTATAGCTTGGGACTAGGCTTTCACTCCAAACCATATGGGCGGAAGACCAAAATCTTGGCAACAGCAGGGGTTAAAATACATTCATCAGGTGATAGGGCCATCGGGTATGCTACCTTTTGTTAGTATCCAGACCAAATCTGTACTTCATCAAAGAGACTTCTATGACTATATGCAGCTCAAATCATATTTAGCTCTTCAGGAAAATAAATTGGCAGACTTGGCGGCATCACCCCGGGCTTTATTGAGTTTGACTTGTGCTACACTGAAAGATAACTCTATGGAACACTATGTAAGTAGGATATATGGAGCCCTAAGGGACCACCCCAGGGACTCTACGGAGTCTATAAGGGTGCAGTGGACAAGGGAGTTACAAAGTCAAATCCTGGCAGAACAGTGGGACAGAGCAGCCCTTTCCCCTCAGCAAAGCAATTCAGGCCTGCTACTGGAAGGAGTTTGCGTGAAAGCTTAGACTTCGCTTTTTTTGCACTCCCAGGCTGGTGTCTAATTATACAGGGGACCTGACTGTGGTATGCTGGAGAGGCTGTGGTACCCCGCAAGCTAGCCATACGCACATAATGTGGGCTTGCCCATTACTGGAGCAGTACTGGAGAGAGGTATTCACTGAATTCGTTTCAATCTATGACAAGCAGGACCTACTTACTCCATATTTATCCTGACCTTTACTTTATCAGAGGGGGTCCAGATAGACAGAGTACCTTAAACACAAGTTGTAATTCTGCTTCTGGCAGCGCACAAAACAATCACGAGGCTTTGGTGTACTGCAGGCATTCCTGGCAAAGCCACTTGGGTCAAAACAGTTAGGGAAATATATACTTTGGAGAGACTGTCTGCAGGACATCTGGACAGGAAAGAAGCATCTGAGATCAAATGGAGAAAGTGGGTACTATACCAGTCAGACCACTATGAAGAGTTTGTTCCTTAAGTACACTATAAGTAACAGAGATCCTCCCTTTCCTTTTTTTTTTGCTAAATATGCCAACTGATTGTGAGCTATTATTTTTTAAGCTAGGCATCTATGTTGTCCAATGGTTTGATGCCTTTTTATCTTTTTATTTTCTCTTCTGTTGATAAACTGTATCTGGGGACTGTAATTTTAATGTACTGAAACTATTTATAAAAGTGTATTTGGAGAATATTGTATGAAATATGTAAGGTTATTCTGTATAATCATTTGTAACCTATCACTTTTTACTTACAATGAAAATAAAGAAAATTAAAAAAAGACTACTACAGAGAGGATTTTCCAGGGGAGAAAGGGGAGGGATACGAGAGGACACCAACTGAGACTGGAGGGGAGTAGATTCAGGAGAGAGATGAGGAGACATTTTTTTCACAGAAAGAGTGGTGGACAAGTGGAACTCCTTGCCGGGTGAGGTAGTGGCCTGCAAATGGTAGACAGCTTCAAGGGGGGTTGGGATAGGGGAAGGGGAAGGGAGGGGCAGCAGCATTATAAGGTACTAGCTGTGCACTCGAGCAGACTCAATAGACCATGAGGCCTGTTTCTGCTGGCATTTTCATATGTTCGTAAGAGTAATGTGTCAGTTTGTCAGAAGGTGTGTAGCTATAATGCTTCACTCCATGGGTAATGGGATACTGTTAAGACAGTTTGTTGAATGGTTCCCCTTATAGGACTAAGTCAGTGTTGATGGTCAAAATTGGGGGAGGGAACCAAAAAATACTCCACTCAGGCTGTTGTAAAATTTCTCAATGTTCTTTATTTATTTTTGTTAATTGCCCTGACGTTTCACATTCTTGTGCTTTTTCAAAGGGCTTTTCATATATTCTGTAGGAATAATAAATAAATATTGTTTATTAATCTTACATTTTTGAATTCCATTTCTTTTCATTATTCTTCTATTAATGTTTTCTATTATACTTCATTACCACTGTGCTCCCCCCCCCCCACCATTTTTGAACATCAATAATGTGTCAGTTTGTCAGTTTTTCAAACAATCACATGTTGAGGCTAAGTTGATTTAACAATAATAATAAATAATTTACAAATTATATGCATAGTTTTTTGGAACCACTGCATTCATATCATGGAATTTACAGTTGTCAGTTTTTCTATGTACTAGTTGCTTCTACATTCCTTAAACATGTAGCACGGTCCCTGCCTGCTGTGTAGGGGTATACGGATGAAAAGCGATCACCTGGGAAGGGCTCTACACCAAGAAACACAAAAAGTCCACTTACTTGATCTCCCAAGCACTGAGATGACCTCTGAGAGTCCACTGGCACATGTCAAGGCCAGGGAAATTGTAGAAAAAGGGGTTGGCAGAACTAGGAAGCATAACACACAAAAGTTCAAACAGGGGTTATTTTAAAACAAAACAGGATCCTTTATTTCCCTTGAGTTCATTTAATACTGGCATTTTTTACCAGCTGATACAGTTTAAATTACATCACAGCAGATGGTCATTTTCTTGTGTGCTGCTGGGTTGGAGTCAGCCCTGGTGGGGTACTCTATTTAACATTTTCCTGGCCTTGAAAGAAAGCACATTTACTTCTGGGGTCCCCCACTCCTAAACCTGTGTGGGAAACCAATGGACTTCTGTTAGCCTATTTTCACATACACTAGCCATCTGACTGTTTCACAGTCTCTCTGCTGGCAGCATTTTGGTGCTACTTGATTCTGTGAGGAATTCTCAGGGATCCACCCTGTTCTACCCAGAGCATATCCCTTCTTTATTCTCTTTCACACTCATTTCTGTAACTTTGAAATCACAGACTCTGAGGCCATCTGGGCATAGCTGAGGTGCCTACCAGGAACAACACATCATCTATTTTGGGCAGAATGGCTCACATGTCATATTGTACTTCCTGAGGTAAAATTGCTGTTGACAGGAATTGGCATCCTGTTAGGGACTATCACTGTCTTGGGATGGAAGGGTACTGCTGAGCACCGTCTCACACATTTTGCATTGAATAAAGATTAAATATCTCCTCAATCCTTGGCCCAAAGTATACTCTGACACAATTTCTTTCACAGACAAACCTCTGAACTTTTCTTCAGACAGGTTTCTCTCCTTTTGGAGAGGGGCATGCCCCATCTGAGGTCCTTGTTCGATGGCATCCACCACGAATTACCATTTTTTTCTCAACACTAGTCTCTAAAGAAACTTACAGACAGTGGGAGCTGGCACTGCCTGCCTGGTGCTAGCCTCCCACCTCTCTGACTCAGCAGAATCCCTGCCCTTCAGCAGAGAACAATGACGCCTCCCCACTGGAATGCCTGGGCAGATCAGCTGACCCAGTTCTCCAAGGGCATAGAAGCTGGCATCACTTAGAGGTCATGCATGGACACTCTTAAAGGGATATTTATCTAACTCGGGGGGGTTACAAATAACATTATTATTTATTTGCACAGCAAACAACTATATGGATAGTTTTCATGATAAGAAACAACTTGCAAAACCAAAAAAAAAAACTTTTCAGTATACATCCTACTACCGTGGGTGACAATTGCAGTGGGAAAACACAGGAGACTTCCTGACGAACCATTAGTGTTACTTGAAAATTAAAGATTTCAAGACCTTGAAAAGCAACAGGGCCTAATTAAACCATTCTAGATTTCTATTCTGATTTTAAAGTCCCGCAGTAATGTTTCTCAGCTATGAGTCCATTGCACATGGCTGCAGTGCTCAACCCCCCACAAGTACACCATGCTACAACCTTCTCCACTGCCAGTTGTATGCCTTCTTTTTTTTTTTTTTATTCTATCTTTTGGCCCCTGCCTCGGTTGTTGATCTCGGCCCTGGTCACGGTGTCCCCCGGCCTTTCAACACCCATATCTGCCTGCACTCTCCTGGTTACCCCTGGCTTGCCCCCCAGAGGCCGGGGTCGACACTGTTGGGGCACCAGTGCCGCGATCTTAGTAACTGGTTGGAAGAGCTGGCTGGGTGGCTAATTTGAAGCTCGGAGACAGGGCATTATGGAGACAGCCAGGCAGCGTATTTGTTTCCCCTGTAAGCTGGGGCTGGGACATGCAGTGACATCCTGTATCTGTCCCGCCCCAGAATTTCTTGCTTGTGTCAGTGCATGGCAAGGACCTGGCCTCCACCAGGTGTCACTCCTGCACAGCACACACTACCCTCCCCTGTGAAGAAGGAAAGCAGTCCTGGGGACATTCGATCCTTCTCCCCCCGGCTGGCCCTCCGACGACCTGGATCCATTCCCGAACCCTGGTCGCCGGCGTCGCAAGTGGAAAACAAACCACTGCACCAGTGGGCCAGCAGTTGTATGCCTTCTAAAAAACAGTCTAAACCTATGTCAGCCAAATGTACCTCATCCTTGTCATAAAATTGGGGTACTTGACCGATCCCCCCAGTAGTGTCCACAAATGGCTGCATGGTTATGTTGTGCAGTCTGCAAACTTTCTCAAAGGCTCTAGGGTCACAGGCATGCCACCACTTCCATCTGTCACAAAATAATATGCACATTTGCCTCACAAAAGCCAAGTCCTGCTTCATGTTGTGCAGAAAGTCAAGCGACATTATGGTTTCCAGATCATTTCCTCCCCAAATGCACCACCAACATACTCAGGGGGCCTCGCCACCAAGCTTCAGCTTTCAACCAAGTAAACAGCTCACACCGTCACATCCACTGGCATCCCATGTTACGCACTTCCACCTGCCGAAGATTCAGAAATAGATTTATGCCTCCCTGGTGCTGCCTCACTCTGACAATGGCCCAACAGATGAAGAAATGGCCACATACCTAAATCTGCACATGCCAGGAACTGTCGCCTGCTAAAAACAAACACAAGAAATTGCTGTATATGTGGTTTCACATAACTTTCAAAAGCCTGAAACCTCCAGCGGCCTTGAGTCTGAATCTATTCATTAACCCCTCTGCACTGTCATGTGATGCAGCCCCAGTCAAAAGGAATAAGTGTTGGACTCCTTCGAATCAACTCCCAACCTCTACAAGGTGTTGTTCAAAATGTGCCTGAACTGGAACACCATGACCCAGGTCGCACCGGGAGATGAGCTACTTGTAGCTCAGTGTGCCCTCCTGGTGAAACATTTCAATAAATAAAAATAAATAAATGACCAGTGACCCATCTTCATGCAGAAAGAATGATTCACCTTCCACTGTCTGCCTGGCCACGTAATCATGGACCCATACATGGATGTCCCATTGTACCCCTGGGTGCCACCTCAGGCTGCACCAGCACCCCTGAGTCATACTGTCCATTCTGCTCTTGCACAATCTGGCAAACTCTTCCACTGTGGTTACCACCACATCACTGTCCTCCAGTACCACTAGTAAGCCAGCTGCCTTACTTGGCTGTACTAATTCAGATACTCAAAAAGCCCCACAGAAAGCCACTTAAAAGGCTGTTCTGAGCAAGCATGCTTCTAATGATGATGAGCAAACCACTGGAAGCTTGTTCCAAACTCATTTCAAGAGCAATGGACTGATCAAATGCCAGCCATCCAGGCTCTTGGGAACTGTCCGTGTCCATCCTTCCAACATCTTGTGAAGGAGGAAGACCCTAATGGTATCAGTGTGCCCATGACCTTTGAGAACCATGCTATGCCCACCAAGTGCTGACCCACTGTTGCTGGCATGGACCTTTGTTGGTTCCTATGGAGGACATACAAGCAGAACTGATCTACCCGGATAGGCCAGACATTCCACCACCCCTGAGCCTGACGCACCTTCAGAAAGCTCTCTACCCTCCTCTGATAAGATGTCCCTTTGTTAGGTGCTAATGAATTCCTGAGTAATGCCCAGGCTTCCATGTTACCAAATCCCAGAGGTAGGCTGGGACTTACCTGGGATGTCTCTCCAATTCTGAATCCAGTTCTAAAAATCTCTACCACTACGAACAAGGAAGAGTATCAACAATACCATTATCAACACCTGTGACATGCATTGCTCTGAAATGGATGTTAAGCAACAGGCTTTTTAACACAAAGACTCTCATGAGATTGCCAATTGGGCCCTTCCCCCAGCTGATAATTTATGGTGTGAACTACCCTGGTGTTACCTGTCCTAAAGATGACAGACCTGTCCTTCAGGTGCTAACCCCACACCACCAAAACCACCACAGTGAGATAAAAATTCCAGTAGAGTGATCTGTGTCAGCAATCCCAAAGATCCCAGGAGGGTGGCCAATGGTCAATGCACCATTTTCCCCGGAAAAAAGGTGCCAAAGCCCAGACCCCCAATGCATCAGTAAATAGTTCCAGCTCTTGGCTGGTTAGAATTCCAGCTCTTGGCTGTTTGCAGGTGCTGGTCATATTGCCACCCCACTGAAGCATTGTAAGAACACCTGTCAAACACACAGATCTTCCCTCATGGCTTCTGGCACCTATATCCTACGATGTAGCTTGGAACAACCTGATCCTACCCTGGCCATCTGCCACATGAATGCCCTGCCCATGGCATAACCTTGTATGCAAAATCTGAATGCCCCACCAACTGCTGCAATACACCCATGGTGATCTTACTCACTTTGGCCACCCACTCTAGGAGAAACTGAAGGGCCACCAACTTTTCTTGAGGGAATTAAAATTCCTTGGCCACCATGTCAAACTCAATGACTAGGAAAGAAAGTCCTGTCTTGTCATAAGTCAAGGGCATGTTGAGTTCAGTATATACCACATGGAAAGCCCCACGAGTTGTACACAATGACCAATACCAGCCTGACCAACAAACAGAAAGCCATCCAGATAGTTGACCACTTCTGATGGACCCGTCTTGTGCATAGTGGCCCAATGCAGAAACATGCTAAACTGCTCAGACAGCATACACCACTGCACAGCCCATTGACATGCAGTTGTTGAAGTAGTATAGCCCTTCACATTTTGTGCCTAACAAATCTCTATCCTGTGGGTATACAGGTAATGACCTAAATATGAATTCAATGTCCACCCCCAAACCACCTGTATTGCACTGTCAAACAGCACATATGACATTGCAGTATGCACTAGATTGATTTGGTGGTTGACCAGATTCTCCTCTGGGACAAATGATTCATTATCTGGAACCCCCGGCCCCTTCTTGGGGACTAACCCAATGGGGGAGACTCAGAGTCGGGGACATGGAGCTGATGCAAAGAGACTGCTGACCCTGCCTGTCATTTCTTTTGTTAAACTGGACCACACAACCTCTAGTCTGTCTCTGGCTGACTTCAAGTTCTCTGCCTCGTTCGCTTAACGTGGACCTTTGTATGGGATACGAAACAGGGTACAAGCGACCTCCCTGTCCAGGTAAGTGACCAGCCCCCTTTCAATGTACTCCACACTGTGAGCCTTGTTATATGCTCTCTGAAAAGGCCACAGGGAATCTGTCCCTCTCTAGCACTGTTGGAAAGGGTGTGGACTGCCACAAGCCATGCACTCATGCTTGTATTTGTATGACTCTGTTTTGCAACTTCATTGGTTGCAATTAGAGCACTGCCCCCTCCCCCTTCCTACTGCTGCTTTCCTGAGTCACCTTCCTAGGTGACATCAGTTGCCTGACTGGAAAGTCACTGTCCATGTGTTGCAGCCCCACCATATCTATCGTCCAGAGGATGGGCATGTCCAACATGCCCCATGATCTCCTCACCTTATTATGTTTACATCTCCTGAACTCCTCATCATATTCCAACCACATCACCCCCTCCATGTTTGTTGGCATGCATCATCATAATCTGGCTGAAAGGATCCACAGACCCACTGCTTTCACTGGGTTACCTTGCATCAGCACTCTGGCATATATCGCAATGCCTGTCATTCAGTTTTCCCATGTGAACCGAATTGGAACCTTGCATTTTTTCTTCACCCTATCATCTTTGTCTTTTTTATCCTTTTGCTCCTCAGGATCTTTAGACCAGTTGAGCAACATGAACACATCCATGTGCTCCAGATTAATGATCTGCTGCCAGACCGTCTCTCACAAATGTGAACCCACCAGTTCACTCAGTCTGCTGTGGCATCCCCAGCTGGGCTGGAGCGGCCATCACTGCAACCCCTTCCACCTGCAATGCACATGGCACTGAGGCCACTTGTGTGGTGTCTGGCCACGTCTGCTCTTGTGCAGTAATGAAGGCCAACACTTTGTCAAGCTTCTGCAATAGCATGGAATGCCTGCTAGGATGGGAAGCATTGGGGGTGGGGGATGGGTCTCTCATCCACAATAGATCCAACAGCTGTGGTAACCCTGGGACTGGCCACTATGGTGTTGCTGAGGGCATAGCTGGAGGTGTGGGAGCAGCTGGGAACTGTGCCAGTGGAACGTGGTACTGGGGCAATGAAAAACTTGGAGGAAGGGGCAGTGGAAACACTGGAGTTAGTGACAGCAGTAGTGGCATTGATACATCTGGTACACTCAAGCTCAGAGGTGCCAGGACCCCGGAGTCCAAAGTTGGGCTGGGCCTGCAGTTGCTGGATCCCCCCATACCACGGTGTGTGAAACCCCTAGTCCTAACAGTTCCAGGGGCCCCCCTTGCCTACGAAACCTCTTTAGAGCAGCCAGCAGGAGGATATTAAAAAGCTGCCTTAAAACTGCTGTTAGTTACTCCACAGACAAGTTATCTAAATCAGGCCTACTTAGGTGAGGGTCCACTGGTGCAGGAATTACCCATTTAGGCTTCTTTGCCCTGACCTTCTTGGGTGAGGGTGGAAGTACCTGATCTTATGGAGGTAGAAGTGCAGATCTCACTGCTTGCAGTTCTGTTGCCAATAGCTCTTCCCTTCGAGAAGCCATGTTCACTAGCTGTGGCTGAGTGTTAGGTCCCGATGTCTCAACCTGCACAGTACACAGTTCCCCGGCTGCTGCTGTGGTGCAGGATCCATTGAGTCTCCTGGTTGTGGCTGTGTTATAGGCTCCGATAGACCTGCTGGTCCTCCACCAACTTGTTCCTGGAAAAGGGCTTCCCACCCGCTCTTTCCCTCTTCTAGCATGAGGTTTGCCAGCTGCTTCTCAAAATCCATGGCACTGGAATGTACTTCACCTTCCACTGTGCGTTGCAACTGAAAATGCAAAAGCATAACACTGCAGAAAGCCCAAGGCAAGGCAATTTTTTTTTCAAATTTTATATGCCTTATTATACTCAAAATAATGCAGAGTACAAAACAGAACAATGAGTACAATTTTGACAGAAAGGTGAATCCAGCTTTTTAAACCATACATAGTGAACCAGGTAAGAACTAGAGATACATATCAGATTGATATAACTCTGCAGCTGAAGTAAATGTTTACAATACGTTGGTGAGGTATTAAAACCGACCCCCCAAACCCTCCCCCTCCCCAGTCCACCAGAGAGAATGTCAGAAAAACTCCATGTTCCAGACAGCCTATTAAGGCTTACATCTGTTAATGAGAAAAAACACTGAAAATAACATATATAACACCAAGGAAGAGAGAGAGAGAGAAAGGCACCAGAAACAGAAATATTTAGATTATTCTTTGTCCTTTAGATTGTCAATAAAGTCTGCAGTGGTTCCCAGATCTTATATCAGGCTAGGTTCCCAGAAATGTTTGCTACCAGGCGCTCTGCTTGTAGAGTAAATAAAATTTCCCTATACCATTCTAGATCTTTCTGGTTGCCAATAAGAGAGCTCGAAAAAAAAAAAACCACTATACATATCTCAGGGAGGAATGCATCTGAAAGCCACAACAAGGGGTCCAGATGGGTGCAGATTAAGTTCCAAAAAGGAATGATCTTCTGGCAAGTCCAGAGAATGCGATATAGGGAGCCCAAGTCCTGACCACATCTGGAGCAAAGATCACTGGACCGATGGCCCATCCTGTGTAACCGCACTGGGGTATAGTAGAAATTATGGATATTCTGGAACTGCAGAAGATGATATTGGTTCCATTTTATAAACTGATATAAGTGTCTCCAGATGAGAGGCCAGTTCCTAGGAGACATGATGGGGGAAGGGTCTGGTCCCAGGCATATATCCTGGGGCCCTCATTGGCAGCCAGAATTGTTTGCAGTGAAAGATAATAATATGATACCAGATGGGAAGAAGGGGCAGAAGAAACTAAGGGAAGGACTACAGAGCTAAAGGGGCTTTGCCACAAACCAGTACCAAAGAACTATATAAGCATGTGGGTTATCTGAAAATACTTAAAACACTATAAGGCAGACCAATGGTATAGCTCACATGCACTTTAAAAGGGAGTTAATTTACCATTCACTGTTAGATCTTCAACTGTTACTCCCGTATCTGGCCAGAAATGCCTGGACAGCATTCGCCCAGCTATGAACAGGTTAGAATTTCCTATAAGGGGCTGAGAAATATTTCGGTCTGGGCGAACCTTAAGGAAGGAACGGAGCTGTGAATGGGTCTGTAAGGAAGCTCCAAGAGGAGTATCCCAAAGAGGAAGAGGTAATCTCCTTTTGGATAAAAAGGGAAATGCCCAGAGATCTATACCATGCAGTGAACAGATGGAACCCTCTATATCCAACCCCTCTGGGGGGGTAATTACGAGCGTCCACGGGATGTACCCAATAGGACAGCCTGTGAATGTGTAGGGCCAAATAATACATGTAAAAATTGGGCACCTGTAGACCACCATCCTGTTTAGTCCTCATTAATTTTGAGAGTGCCCTATGAGCCGCCTTACCCTGCCATAAGAAGGAGGCAATAATTCTGTGCACTTGGGTAAACTATGATTGTGGAAGGAAGCCATTAAACATCTGTAGGGGGTACGATAATTGGAGTAAAACATTTGTCTTGATAACATTTAGTCTGCCCCATAACGAGAAGGGTAGGCTAGACCAGCGCTGTAGGTCAATTTTCATACAAGATATGATGATATCCAGATTATATTGTTTAAACTTATTATGGGAAGCGCTAAGAAAAATTCCTAAATATTTAAGTTTGTCCTTTCTCCAGACCAGGCCGAGGTGATCTGTACCTGCTTTAAAGGTTTTATTATTAAAGGGCATAATCTCTGTCTTCGTGAGGTTAAATTTGTAACTAGATATTCTACCGAATTGGGAAATGATCTGTAGTGCTGGGGGGAGTGAGGTAGCTGGAGAGGAAAGGTGTAACAGAATATCATCTGCATAAACAGAAAGTTTATACTCTGTGTTATGAATCAAAATACCAATAACCTGAGGTGAGAGATTAAGTTTCCAGATGAGAGGCTCCAAAAATAAATTAAATAAGTAGTAAGGGGCATCCCTGCCTGGTACCTTGAAACAGAGAACAAGGTTGGGATAACATACCGTTGCATAGTACTTGGGCCGTAGGGGAAGAATATAGAGTTTTAACCCATTGTATAAATTCACCTGGAATACCAAATTTTGGTAAAAGGGAAAATAAATAATCCCAGGAGACCCTATCAAATGCCTTCTCAGCATCCAGGGACACAAGGACCGCAGGGGTATGTAAATCTCTGGATGCTGAGATAAGGTACAGAATTTTCTGGAGATGATCAGCAGAGAGTCTCCCTTTGACAAACCCCACCTGTTCCCGACTAATTAGTGAGTCCCAAATGACACCTAATCTTCCAGCTAGTACCTTTGCAAGAATCTTAAGATCTACATTGATCAGACAGATCGGTGTATAGTTGGAAAGCAGCAGTGGATCCCTGTCTGGCTTGGAGATAACCAAAATGGAAGCCGTAGTTAGTGAAAGATCAAATATGCCCTTTTCAAAAATATAATTGTATGTATCCAGGAGAACAAGGACTATCTGTTGCTTTAGTGCCTTATAAAAATTTGTAGTAAAGCCATCCAGGCCGGGTGTCTTGTCCGTATTCAGGGTGTCAATTGCCTGAGAAATTTCTGATAAAGTCAGGGGGGCTTTCAGGAGAGCTTCTTGGGAGTCCGTCAACTTAGGAAGTGGGAGGTCTTGAAGGAAAGTTTCAAACTGTGCCTGATTGAAAGAGGGAGATGAAGGGGCATATAGTTGTTGGTAGAAGTCTCAAAGCCCTCTACTATATCTCTAGGGGATGTCAGAAGTTGGCCAGAGGCACCGCGTATTGAGGAAACAATCTTATCTGCGGCCTGAGATTTAAGGCAGAGATCCAGCAATTTCCCTGCCTTTTCCCCTTGATCAAAATATTTTACTTTCATCCGTAACATCATATGAGCTGACTTTTCTCCTAAAAGGTTGTTGTACTGAAATATGAGGCGCTCTAAAAATTCCCACTCAGATTGGGGCGAGGAAGATGAGATACGTTCCTCAATGAGCTTAATTCAGGAAATCAGAGAGGTGAGAAGTGCCGAGGATTGGCTCTTGCATCTTGCTGAAATCTGAATAAACTCCCCCCAAAGTGCGCATTTTAAAGCACCCCTCAAAATATCAAGCTTGGGCATCGAGGAGGAATTAAGTGTCATAAAATTTGTAATGAACTGTTGAATGTGTTTTAATGATTCTTTTACCTTTAGCAACTTATTGTTACAATCCATGTCTTATCACTGGAGAGAGAGAAGGAGCTAAGTCCAGTTGAAGAAAAACAGGATGGTGATCAGAAATAACTTTAGCTGAATAATGACACAAAGTTACTCCTGCAAGATAATTAGAGCCCAACAAAAAATAATTCTCGAAAAATAATTGTGTGGGAGTGAGTGGAGAGAGTACTGTCAAGTCTTTCGGATGAGACGTTAAACCGAGGTCCCATCTACCTGGATTGGTGGTAGTTCAGGTGGATGTTAAAGATCCCATGGCACTTATCGAAAAGAGTAGAGGAATTTCCCCGGTGTCCTGGCCAAATTTCCCTCATTCACTTAAAATACCACCAACAGCTTAATCTGGTTCAATGTCAGTTGGCATTCATCTGTATCCCCCTCCCCCGGGTCGTGCCTGAAAATAGGCAGGATTTGTCTAGTGCACTTACCCGGTCAACAAAAACTGAAATAAATAAATAAAAATAAATAAGTGGATGGATTAAGGGTTGCCAGGGATCATCCAGGTCAGTTGACCTTATGAATTCCAGAAGAGCCACCAGACCAGGTGATAGAGCTAGACGAGAATGCCCAGATTTGTCAAGCTCATTACATTGGACTAGATTCCAGTCCCCCCCGAGGATCATGGGTAGGGAAGACCAGGAAGATAAAAGTGACATGAGAGTGGTAAAAAAAACAGGATAATCTACATTGGGGCCATATATCGCCCCTAAGACCACCTCTAAGTGGCCAAGAAGGGCTCTTATAAGGACAAAATGCCCATTAGGGTCAGAGACTTCTTGGAGAAGGCGAAATAGAATTCGCTAAGCTATTAAAATAGCTATCCCTCTTTTACAGGTATCAAGACCTGCCATGAAAATTTGCTCCACCCAAGACCTACTAAAAGGAGAACCTGGGAAGAGGGGGAGTCTCCTGCAAGAAGGCTATGTCAACCTGAAGCTTATTTAAATGTAAGAGAATCTTAGCCCTTTTAGCAGGGGATTGTGCACCTTTCACCTTCCAAGAGCAGAAGTTATAGACTGCCATACTGTGAATACAGGTTTAATAGTAATATACCTGTCAGCATATACTGCCTGTAGCATAATAAGGGAACCATATAAACACCTATAAAATTCCCTTCCCATGGTACCCTCCTCCCAGCCAACCCCTTCTTACCCACAACAGTCCCCAAACCCCCAAAGCAATTTATTAAACCCCTACTGGTAATATATCCCCATCTACAAACCCATCTTCCCACAAAACCCTCCCACCCTCTAACCCACCCCCCTACTATCTGGTGCATGAGGCTCCGCCAATTATAGCATTACTGCCACCACCACCCCCACTCCTCACCTCCACCCCACCAAAAACATACTACATATTCACAAACACCTTCTATACCTAGCATAAAAGCAAACAACTAGAGCTCTTTGCTGTTAAACCTGTAGATGAAATTGAACAGACCCTTATTATTCCTTCACTTTATTACATGTAAATTCAACAATCCCTTTATCTGAAATAAAATAAAAGTGTCCCAACCCACTAATAACTGCATAGTGAGGATAAGGGAGCGGGATCATAATAAAAAAATGCTATCAGCATGTATACATAACCTCTGCATACCTTCTTTATAATATAGGAATCTCACCCAGTCCAGAAAAACTAAAATGTTCTATCCATAAAAAAAAAAGTGTAAAGTGAAGGCTAAACCAAATACTGCACTCCGTGAACCAGAAGAGCAACGGCATATAATAAGGTGAAACTACTCTTGTGAGGTGCTGGGTTCCACATGTAAGCGAACCTCCCCTTACCCTTAGAACCTACATGGTAGGGGCATGGCATGTACAAGGGCCCAGTCACCTCTTAAAATGGGTTCAAAAACCATAACAAATTTAAAACCTCTCTTGCACACAAGGCTAGGACTGGAGCAAAATAGACCAGGCTATATATATAGCCCCCAGGGACCCCAAATAGACAAGTAACCTGAAGACTGTAGCAAAGCTAGATTAACATACAATAAGTGACAGGCTCTTTGCGGGATGTAAGAAGTCCTTCTGGTCCTCTTAAATAGAGCAATCTGGGACTGGGGGGGGGGCCCACACTGTCACTCCTTTTCTGAAGACTCCAAGCAGGCCAGCAGTTCCATTACCAGCATGGTACAGTATCGAGTAAAGGATGGTATAATAGACCAGCACAGTGGTGCTGAGGGTTGAGGTGTTGGACGCCACACCTCCCTCCACACTGGCAACCGGGGTTCGGGAATGAGCCCACATCATCAGGGGTCAGCAGCGGAGGACTAGGATTGAGCATCTGACAACAGCTTTCCTAGTCCTGGGGAAAGGGTGGGAACCACTCTGTGCTCTGCCGGTCCTTGGGGATGCCTGGAGTCAGAGCAGGTGTGCGGTGTTTAGCACTGGGGGAGAGCATGGTGGATGTCTGCACATTTGTGCATGGACATCATTGTATGTCCGCACTCCCATTGGGGCGAAAAAGGGCTGGGCACGACCGTGCAGTTTGATGGCCATGCCCTGCCTCGCCGGGAGGACTGTCGTGGAATTGCTCTGGGGGGGGTGTTCGGCGCTGGTCCAGCTGGCAGGGATGGGGGAGCCCTCCAGCACATCAGCTATGGATGTGCTGAACCCCCTCATCATGTGAGTGAGCCTGCTGCTCTCCCCGCGGGCAGGGCTGGTGGCTGGATGCCCTCACCAGTAGGCACAGCAGCGGGCACAAGAAATAAAGATGAGACAAAAAAAAAAGGATGGTATATTGATGTAGTCCACTGCATTGCAGAAAGTCCTTAATGTGGAATACCAGAAAGCAGTCCAGGTCTAAATGGTTCTTAGCTGCAGATCCAGTGACCTATTAAAATAACACAGAGTGGAGCCATTCAACCAGAAGGGTAGCCTCAGGTGTGCTTAAACAGATCAGGCAGGAGTTTCTGGAGATCTTGGGTAGCCGAGTCCATTGCCTCATCGGAATGCCATGCATTGCTGATGTAGACTTGTAATCAGGCCAAGTATGGCATGCAGAATTTAATTCCAGCTGCAATGAGCTTTGTGACTACCGGATGGAAGAAGGCTCTCTTCTGGCGAGTTCCTGCTGGAAGATCATGAGTTATTCGCAGTTTCTTCCCTTCCCACAGAACATCCTTCAAATCCCTGTTTTTTTTGTAAGATAAACTGCTTATTCAAGAAATTCAGCAGCTTTGACATAAAGTGACAGGGAGGTGAATCCAGTGAAGGCTTGGGACAGAGGGAGCAATGTACCTGCTCCACAATATATGTCAGGCCATTAGGAGAAGGGCCAAACACTCTTTCCAGAAGCTTCTGTGTGAATATGACTGGGGTAGCCCCCTCCTCCCACTCCAGGAGTCCAAATATAATTAAATTATTTCATCGGCTATGTCCCGCTAAATCTTCAATTTTAGACTCCAACTTTGAAACTTTTTATTTTAAACTAGAATTCTCCGATGCTGCCCTGTCTCTCCATGTCTCCAAGGAGAAGATTCTGACCTCTACGTCTGCCATCCGCCTACCAAGGTCACTCAGGTCCATCCTAACTGACTTGATCTGTGTGGTGAGCTCCTGTATTGTGCTAGTCAGGGGTTCCAATGCTTGTAGCAGTCTGTCCTCTGTTAACGGGGAAGGCACTGCTGTAGTAGTTGCAGAGTGACTAGAACCCGCGCCCTAGGCCTATCGTGTGTATTGATTAATATAATACATGTTAAGTCATGGTTTTGTTTAGTTTTGTGAGACAGCACTAAAAGAATGGAAATATGGGGTGCTTGTTGGCACCAGAGAGAGCAAAGTAGCTGTCTGCCTGAGACTCATATGACATCCCACAGCACCTTTGGTGGCCATTTTAGGGAGCAGACAGAATGGGATTTTTGAAATGGCAAGGCAGATGTTAAAATTTTTTTCAAATGCCACAAAACTGCATTTCTGTTATTTACATAAATGCAGTTTTAGCATCAATGCAAACAACAGCCTTACCTTTACCTTTCTACGAAGCCAGATTTATGAATAGCTTATTGTGAAAATAGGGGATTTAGTTGTCCTTTAATCTGTAAAGCAATAGACTGATAACTTGCGGCATTACGTTTTCTAATTGCAGTAGTATTTGGAGTCTGCAAATTGGGGGGCTGTTACAGATTCTTGATTTAGGGTTGGCTTATACGTAAGTGTATTGGGGGTCTACTTTAGTGTATTGGAAGGTCTATTAGTTGTTTAGTACAGCATCCGAAATGGTTTTGCCACTCTGATCAGTTGAAATGAGTACATACTGAGGAAGGGCCAGCCACAGGTGAGTCACTGTGTATTTTCTATTTTACTGTACTGTACTGTGACTTGTATTCAATACTTCTTACTCATTTTTTAGTTCAGCTTATTTCAGTTTTGCAGAGTTATGTTAATTACTCCACTACTGTTTATTTAAACTATTGCTGAACTCTTTTTATTTTCACTTCTGACTACTTTTAATCTATTTCTTCCCCTCTGCCCATCACGTCTCCTTTCCTTGCTATTTCAATACATATACTTCCGTTATCCTACCCCCTCTACCTCCGCCTTGTTACTTCCTTACTGTCTCTGTCGGCTCCATCTCCTTGCCCCTCACACTATGTTCCTCCTTATCCTCACTATCTTCCCCCTATTATTTACCCTTTCTTCCTTCCTTCCCTCAAACTTCCCTTCCTCCCTTGCCAACATCTCCCTCTTTTCTTCATTCCTCCTCCCCCCTTCTTCCATTCTCTTGTCTCCTCCCCCTTCTTCACTCTCCATGGTGCCCAGGCCCTTCCATCCTCCACTCACCTTGTATCCACTTAGCCTCCATTCGCTCGATACTGTCCACACATCAATACTACCCTGCTCCTACCCCCTCCTCTTTTATCTCATATAACCTCCCTCTATCTGAGGCATGCCTCTATCCCCTCCAAGATGCTTATCATTCTACTACTCCTTTCTGCGGGTGATATCAAACCCATCCCAGGGCCATCCCATCTTCCCCCCAGTGATCTCCCTAAAGGATTATAGGTACTTCATCTCTATATCAGGAGCCTTCTCCCAAAGATTGATCTGCTTCAGCCTCTTATGGTTAGCCTAAAACCCAGTGTAATCATCACTGAATCATGGCTCTCTTCCAAAATCCCTGATTCTTCAATCTCTATCCCTGGCTACTCCCTCATTTGGCAAGACCAGTCAACCAGGGTTGGGGGGTAGTCATATACATCACATCATCCATCCAATATTCCCTTTGCCTCTCAATTACCTCCCCATCTGCCTATGAGCTGCTGCTGCTCAAACTTTTCTTCCCCTGCTCCCTTCCTATCTTTGTAGAGGGTATCTACTGCTGCCCTAGCCTCCCCTCTTCCTCTGTTTCAGACATCATCATTAACCTCACTACCCACTCTTCTGGTGAACTCCTCATCCTCGAAGATCTCAATATAAATTGGTTTTCCAGCACACAATCCAAACTTCGTAACCACATCTCCTCCCTGAATCTCACTCAATTGCTTTCTGACCCAACCCGTTTAAACCACAAATTGGGTAAGCATTCTCTAATTGATTGGGTGCTATCATCTCACCCCCACTGGGTAGTTACATTAATGAATCCTGTCAGATGCACTTAGTGACCATCACATGGTCTACTGCGTGCATAAAATCCATCGCCCCAAATCACTGCCAAATATCCTCCACCTTTGCTCTTTTAGGTCACTTGACTTGACACCCCTCCATGAGGAGCTTGTTGATATTGACTGGACTCCAATAGCAAATGACTCCTCTGTTGACTCAGCTTTGGCCTACTTCAAAACCCAGTTCATGAACTTTTGGGATCAGCATTCTCCAATAAGAAAAAAGTCAGAGGCTCCCATCTCCCGTGAATGACAGCCAAACTTCTGGCCTGTCAGCGTGCTCATGATCAAGCATGGCAGACTTACAAGGCCTCTGGTATTCTTGTTGATTTGCTAAATTATCACTCTCTCCAGAATGCCTGCACTAGAGCTATCAGACTTGCCAAAAAAGACGATTTCTCCTCCTTCCAGGAGAACCTTAACAACCCCTCCAGATTTTGGAAGTAGTTCATGCTCCTTTCTCCCCACCTGCCCAATCCCCTAACACATCATTTTTCAACAACAAAACCAGCCAAAGTAGATTATATCAATTAGAGCATTACATTTTTTGATTGACTTCAGTAACAAAAGAAAAAAACTAAAACTTTGTTTTATGTTAATGCACAGCAGCCATGTTGGCTCTGACCAGAATTTGTTTATTCTTGGGAGATGATTTTAATTGTGGACTGTCTGTTCAGGGGAGTCATGACCTCTAAACTCTATTGTGACACCAACTATTTGAACCTGCTGGTGAAGGATACTGCTCTCCGAGATGCCTATAGATCACATTGTGACAAATGGGGTTATACTGTACGTATTATAGGAACTCACTCACTACACAAATAGACTTTATCTTTACTGCATCTCATGGTGTCATACAAGCTATACGAGTTGCCCCTATAGAAACATCTGATTATTTGTTACTTGAAAGTTCCTTTGAAGGGAACACTGTGATTGAAAGTGGCCACAGTATTTGGGGCCTAAACAATACCATTCTTTAGGACACATTCTTGTGGACCAAATTTCAGGACTTTCTCGTGGCCAGAAAGTCAGTACTCTGTCTGTATAATGACCTTGGTACATGGTGGGAAGATACAAAATCAGATATTTTGAAGGTTTATTCCAGACTTTCGCATTAGCAATCGAAAAAAGGACTACTTGATGTATTTGTAGCTCTATGTTCAACTAATACATTTTTGTCTAAAGCCCATTCCACTGAGGAAAATTACCAAGATCCAATTAATATCGTAAAAGACCATGGCCTGGATATTCAAAGGGGTTGCACATGGTGCAACAGGGATGCGCCCTGGTGCGATATTCAAAGGGGCAGGCTGCGCGGCGCAAGCCCCGATGCGCTGGGGTGCATTGGTAATGTATGCAGTGCAGATGGAAGGGGCATGCTCGTTGCATATGCGGCACATCATGAAATTCAGCCTGGAGCAAGATATGGCATAACCCCACATGCACCGCAGACACTGATGCATAAAGCTGAGCCAAAAAAAAATGATTCAAATGTCGTGGCAACCCACAGGCGGGCAGCTGTAGTCAGTGGTGCAACACAACAACTGCCAGCCACGGGTGGCCACCAGCCAACAGGAACACCGTTCACAAAGCACCCCTTCCTGGAAGCATTGTGCCCTTCGCCCGATCAGGCATAAGGTAATACCACAACCCAGGGCATATAAGGTACGCGCCATTCGGGTTCGCTCAGTAGGGCAGCCAGCCATGGCAGTGTGGGAGGCTGTGCTGCCGCCCGCCCATTGTCGGGGGTGTGTTGGGGGTGCGGGGGCAGGCATCTGGGGTGGTGTAGGGAGGGGGGTCCATGAGACACCAGGGATGTAGTCAACTGCATCATGGTGGGTGGGGGGCGACTGGTCATCTCATTGCAGCTGGTTGCAGTTACGAGGCCTCGGCACCGCTCGGGTGGGCAGGGTCTCGGTCAGCACTCTGTCTATTCTGCTCAGTGCACTGCCCACGGGGTTTGGGTGGGCGATATCATTCCATGCCGACATTGTAGTCGGCAAAGATTAGCCTTCTTAGTATTTTCTGGTGATATTATGTCCGCGATGTGATCACCCGGTACCAAATAGGGTCGGTGTGCTATTCTACTGAATATAGCATTTTTGGACACTGGGGCAACCGCAAGGTGCAGCACAAATATTTGTGCTCCACTTTTCCCAGTTTTCAATATTAGGCTCCTGAACTGTTAATTACAGAAAGCACGTGTTCTCGCCCTAAAATGTTTGGTCACAGTTTATTTGAGGGAGGGTGCCATTGCACTCTATATCTTACTGTTGATTTCCTATCTTGGATTATCTTGGAATATCGTAATAAAGAATTTTTGGACCTCTCTTCTTCAGCTTGTGGTTGATTACTTTTGCATTGTGTGAATTATGTGGACGGAGACAGGATTGACGGAGTTCCTCATTCAGTAAGTACTTTAATCATAGAAACATAAGTTGTTTTTTTAATTAAAATGTGGAGTTAGAGAAATATGTAAAGCGCCTAATCATACAGTTCTCTTCTGTCCTAAATGTCTTCTATAATGAAAAGCTTAAAACCACTAGATTAACTCCAATTATGTTTTTTACTGGATTGTTTTTTTTTACTTTTCCCTGTTATTGGTCCACTAAATATTGCAAGTATTGCAGTACTTATTTCACCAAGTTTTTCAAAATGTATCTGACTCTTCCCTGCTGCTCTCATAACTGCTGTTTGTAACATCACAACCTGTTATCATGGTGAGCACTGTGATGCCATAAACAAAAGCACTTTGAAGTTACCCAGATAGAGGCAAACACTTTTTATATAGACATTGTGGCCAAGATGTGCTGTAAACCTTAGAAGAGAACACCGAAAATGAAAAAGTATTTTCTAGTAAATTTTAATAGCTGAAACATCATATTTATGAAAGTACATGCTGAAGTACACAGTTGCTTTTTAAAGGCTTAGTGGTTACTTTAGTGGGGTACTACTTTATTAAAACACGGAGCAAAGGTGGATAGTGTAGACAAAGTCTCATTATTGACAAAAGGTTTCAGAGTATGATAGGGTATTACAGGCAGACTAGAGGACCATACATATTTTCCTCTGTCACTGGCTATTTTTAAATGTTAACATAGAATTCATGAATTCAAAATTCTGCAGTATTCCACTGGCACACAATTACACAGACACACATTGGCCTTATATGGAGCCAGAGCCTCAGTTTTACCTGTGGCAAACTTAGCAGCACAGACTTCTCTATCAAGTTGGTTAAGAGATTAACTTTTTTTGTTGTGGTGGTCATCAAAGAAACACCATGAATGAAAACTATTAATACTTGTAATGCTTTTTTTTTATGTATTTATGTGTATACGAAGGGGATACTATATTGAAAGAAAATTGATAACATTTATGATCCAGTTTGTGGAAAAATATTTTTTTTCTTTTTTCTCTAGTTTACTGAGGATGTTTGTGGAATGGTTTCCTTTTCTGAAATCTTCCAACAGAGTTTTTTGACCTTAGCAATTTAGTTGTCTGCTCTAAATGGTGTTTCCATGGTTGTGTATTCCAGTTCCTCCACTGTTCGCTCTTGGGCCTGACCGGCCATGCTAGTACTCAGTCTGTAGTTTAGTTTTGCTGTGCAGTATTGTTTTCTACTGACCTTGTTTTATGGGCTCATTATGAAATGGATAAAAAGAATGCTGGCTCCTTCTCTGTCGCCAGACCAAGTCAAAGAGCTGATGCGCCCAATAATGGTAGAGGAATTTAAGGTAGAAGTGGGGGCCCTGAAGACAGGGAAATGCCCTGGGACAGACGGGCTTCTGGGAGAATTTTTTTTAAGTGTTTTAGGGATCACCTTCAACCTCTCATTTTGAAAGCATACTCTGAGGTCGTGGGGGGGGAGGGGTTTGGCTCCACCCTCCTGGGCCATAGCACTGATATTGGTGATACCCAAGCGGGGGAAGGACCCTTCTAAATGTGTCTCTTATCACCCAATTTCACTTCTAAACACTGACTATAAGATCCTTTCCTCCATTATGGCAAAAAGAATTCAACATTACAATTAGACCAGAATGGGTTTGTCCCGGGCAGACAGGCGCAAGACAATTTAAGAAGGATAACCTACCTCATTGACCATATCAACAATTCTGGTACCCCAGCTTTATCAATGAGTCTTGATGCTGAAAAAGCATTTGACAGAGTTGATTGGAACTTTTTGGGAGCGGTCCTTTCCCGGTTTGGGTTCCTGAGAGAATTTACACAACTTATAAGTAAATTATATGACTCCCTGACCACCTATGTTAGAGCAAATAGCCATATTTCCCAATCTCTGAAGCTTGGCAGAGGCACGAGACAGGGGTGTCCATTATCACCACTGCTTTTCGCATTATATATACAGCCTCTTGCTCAGTCTATCAGAGAGAATGGGAATATAAAGGGAATACAAATAGATGGGTTTGAGCATAAGGTAGCCTTATACAACGATGACGTGCTCATGTATCTCACAGAGCCGGACTCCTCCTTCCCTGCCCTGTTCTGGCAGCTGGAGGAATATTCCTCCCTTTTGAGATATAAGCTGAACTGCAGTAAAACTGAAGTACTTAGTTGTAATTATATCCCCACCCTGGGTTTGCAGAGTAGATACCCTAGAAGATGGGACCTAGATCAGATGAGTTACTTAGGGATCAGGATTGGTATTTTCAAAGCAGTTGTGGGATCTTAACTACCCCCCTTTGATTACACAGTTAAGGAAGAATGTTCAGAGATGGACCCTCCTCCCATTGTCTATATATTCTAAGACCCAAACATTGAAGATGAATGCCTGACCTAGGTTACTTTACTTATTTCAATGTGTACCTTGTCTGGTTGCACAGAAAGATTTAAATATATGGCAGAACCTGTTTTTTAAGTTCCTGTGGGCTGGAGACTGACCTAGGATATGTAGAGCTCTTCTCTACGCCCCTAAGGCCCAAGGTGGTTTGGCCTTTCCTAACTTGCAGGGCTATTGGGCGGCAGCTCAAATGCAGGTGGCACTTTTATGTGGTAGTCCGGGCTTTGATTCCCATTGGAAGAGGATGGATTTGGCAGTTAGGACTGAACCACTCCTCCAGGCCCTCCTGTTCCAGAGTTGTGCCAGAGTTCCTGAGGTGTGCTATACGGGGACGAGGGCTGTCCTGGAGGGATGGAGGTGAGGTGTAACTCAAGGTCCCATTAGACACCAAATGTGGAAGTTTCGCTGGTGGGCTTATGACCCTTTGTTTCCAGCAGCCGCTCTGGACCCCTGGTTTATGAAATGGGTTAGGAAAGGATTCCACTCCCCCTATCAGGTCTTAATAACAGATAACCATATTTCCTTTGAGGCAGCTAGACAGACATTTGGCCTACATTTAGGGGAAAATTTGAGATTTTATAAAATCAGAGATTATGTCCATACCCTTCAGAGAACTTGTGCTCGGGTGCGGGAGGACATTGTAGACCCTCCTTTCTGAGGTATTTGGTCATCGGGGGGAGGTAGAGGAGCCATATCCCTACTGTATCAAAGATTCTTATTGGACATGTCCCTACCTACAGACCAACTTAAACTCAAGTGGGAATCAGACTTGGGGATTACTCTCGTAGAGAAACAATGGGCTGGTATACGGTGTATTACATGGCAGATGACAGGGGCCCCACTTTGGCAGGAATATGGCTGGAAGGTGAGGTCCCAGTACTTCCATGTCCCGGCACAGGTGGTGCATTATGCTCCAGTGGCTGGTTCGGCCTGTTGGAGGGGGTGTGGCCATGATCCCACCTCCCAGGCCCATATTGTTTGGACATGCCAAGTCCTCAGGGGATATTGGAGGGAGAGAGAGCATCGTCTTAGTGAGATTTTTCAATTTCAGTCCCCTCTGGGACCGGAGCATCTTGTTTTGGGTTTATGGCCTAGGGAGGTGAAGAGAAAAGAAGCAAAATATTTATGGTCAGTTCTGACGATGGCTGCTCGTAAGGCCATTTCTAGGAAATGGGCACAAAGGACACCCCTTTGTTGGAGGGCTGGAGGGCTATTATAGAGAGTATTCATTTAATTGTCAGCAAACCCCTTTATACCAGAATAGGTGGGCCAGGTGGCTCTTGTATGAGACCAAATTAGATGGAGATACTTAGACTCTCACTCCTGGGTCGCTCCCTCCCCACTATCTCAGCCAATGCGGTGCACATTTTAAAGTTTCTCCATAGAGTTCGAGTAATTAGAAAGACTTGTAAAGTTAACTGATAGATCTTTGAGATTTGTCAAGTCTGTTTAATTGGATCATTATATGCTTTTTTCAGTAGAAAGCTATTTTATAGGTACACATTGTGATGTCATCAAGATTTATCTTACGTACCTATGAAACGAGATGTATGATCAATATGTCTGGACATGATGTAACATGCCCTTCGGGGCCTGCCATAAAAAATGAAGTATTAAAAAAAAAAAAAAAAAAGAATGCTGGCTCCTGATGGAACAAGTGATACTTTTAGCTAGACCAGTATCCCAGTACAACAGCCCAGTTGAAAGTAGCTCAATAAAACATGTTTAAAATATACATCCAGCCAGCTTCGTGGTCACCAAGTGAAGGGGTTCGCTTGGCACGCTGGCGCCCTGGGTTTGCGCCCTGAGCCTGGGTACTGGAAGCGGAGACCGGCAGGGAGGGGGTCCATAAGCATCCATTGGACACTTCCCTCCTGGGTGGGGGGGGGGTTCTGCCTGGGGAACCTGCGGGCAGATTGGTGGCATACTTGGGGGACATGCTGACTTGACACGCCCCCTGAACGCCCCCGCCCCAGGATGTCCCTGCTCTCACGCAAGGCCAAGAACTGCAGTGGGGAAGGGGGCAATAAAACAAAATGGAAAATGCCCCCGATCGAAAGGATGATGAGCACCCTGACCCCCAGCTACCTAAAACCCCCGGAGCCAGCCCAGATCCAGCCCTGCAGCGCCTGAGGTGTGTAGCCGGTCACTGAGGCCATTTCCTCCTGAAAAAGAGGGACCCTCCCAGCAGAGGGATATGCCTGGGCTACTCAAGGTAGGCTGCAATAGGGAGCTGGTGGAACGTGGCAGAAGGTCAGGGGGTGGTGGGATGGCACTGGCACTCCAAAGGAGTGGGTGGTTGGGGTGTGTGTGAGAGGTGCATAAACAAATAACACAAAAAAAATACATCCAATTTACTAACAAGGATCCATTGCATAGTCAAATAAGGTACTCCAATGGATGTGTTATGGTGGGCTAATGGCCCTTCTTGGATGGTGGAAGCATTCAGCTCCACTTTGTGCTTCAGCCCACCCGAGATGGGCTGTTAACCCCCCATAACACATTATCATGCCTTGTTGCTCAATTATAATGCTTATAATAACCTGGTTTCTTTCTCTGATTAGTTCATTAACTGCTGTCATGTATGTTTACAGCCAGTCTCATTGGGAAATGGTGATCTATTTATCCATTTCAATAAAATCTAACAGATCTTGTGTGTTATCTTCCTCTCAGTTGAGTGTTGTTCCTGTAGTGAGCTGCTCTTGTTCTTCCCATCTGCATGGTTTTGGTTCGTACGTCTGGTGTTGTACTGCAATTCGATGTTTTAGGATGACTTCACTGCTGCATAATCGTGGTAGGTGAGTCATCTTCTGTCACTCTTAGTTGCATTTGATGATTATCACTATGCTGTATTGCTTCAGCAGGTGGAGATGATGTCTTGGCACTGGTTTACATTTTGCAATGGTCCTAGTGTTCTGTGGATTTGCTGATGCATTTCTCATTGGGATTCCCTATGCTCAAGTCCTCCTATCATAGAAACATAGAATTTGATGGCAAATAAGGACCACTTGGCCCACCCTGTCTGCCCATTTTTCCCACCTAGGTCATCATTACAGATCCTACTTGATCTGCAGCTTTCTCCCCATTCCCTTCCTTTCCATTATGATTCCCTTGTACCTATCCCCTGCATTTTTGAATCCCACCATGCTTTTGCCCACCACCTCTGCTGGAAGGCTGTTCCAGGAATCCACTACTTTATCTATGAAGAAGTACTTCCTTGCGTCTCCCCTGAATCTACCTTCTTCCAGCTTCACAGCATGTCCCCTTGTTATTGAGCACCTTTTTTTCCTAAATAATACTTCCCTCCTGTACCTTATTGACCCCTGTGAGGTACTTAAAGGTCTCTATAATATCGTCCCTCCTCCCTCCCTCCTCTCTTCCAAGGTGTACATATTGAGGTAGTTTAGTCTCTCCTCATAGGGCTTTTGATGCAGACCCTGATCCATTTTAGTTGCCCTCCTCTGGACCACCTTCATTGTGCCTGTGTCCTTCTAGAGATGTGGTCTCCAGAACTGGACACAGTACTTTAGGTGGGCGCTTCCCAGTGATCTATACAGATGCAGCACCACCTACTTCATTCTGCTGGTGATACCCTTCCCTATGCGCTTCAGCATTCCACTGTCTTTTTGCACTGCTTGACCACCTCTAGGTCATCCGATAGTATTACCCCCAGGTCTCTTTCCAGCTTGGTAGTCATAAATACCATCCATCCATTATGTACTCTGCCCTAAGTGCATTATTTTGCACTTAAACCCAGCTGCTATACCCTTGACCACTCCTCTAGTTTTCTCATGTCTCTGCTCATCCTTTCCACTCCCCTCGAATTGTCCTTCCTATTACAGATTTTGTTGTTATAGAAACAGAATATGACAGCAAATAAGGGCCACTTGGCTGACCCAGTCTACCCATTTTTCCTACCTACTATAATCCAGCAAACCCTACTTGATCTCTGTCTTAGCCCTCCCTTCCCTAATGACTAAGGTTCCCATATGCCTATCCCATGCATTCTTGAATTTTACCACAGCTTTCACTTCCACTGGAAGGCTGTTCCAGGCATCCACTATTCTCTCTGTGAAAAAGTACTTCCTTATGTCCCCCTCCCAGAGTCTACCCCCCAGCTTCAAAGCATGTCCCATTCTTCTTGAGCATGTTTTTCTAAAAAATGCTTTCCTCTTGTACCTTATTTATACCCATGAGGGTATTTGAAAGTCTCTATCACATCCCCCATTTCCTCCAGGGTGTACGTATAGAGGTCCTTTAGTCTCTCCTCATATGGTCTGTGGTACAGACCTTGCACCGTTTTTGTTGCCCTCCTCTGTACCACCTCAACTCTATGTCCTTCCAGAGATATGGTCTCCAGAGCTGGACACAGTAGTCCAGGGCAGGTCTTAAATCGAGGCACCTCCCTCTTTCTGCTGGTGATATCGTCCCTATGCACCCTAGCATCCCACTGGCTTTCCCCACAGTCTTGTCACACTATTTGGCCACCTTTAGGTCAACAGATATAAATACCCCCAAGTCTATTTCCTGTTTGGTCCGTCATCAGTACCACTCTCCCATCTTGTACTCCGCCCCTGGGCTTCTATGCCCTAAGGGCATGATTTTGTACTGAAACTTAGCTGCAACAGTCTTCACCACTCCTCAAGCTTTACTAGATCCCTATTCATTTTACTTACACACACACACACACACACACACACACACACACGTGTCTACCCTACTGCAGATTTTAGTGTCATCTGCAAAAAAGGCATACCTTACTTTCTAGTCCCTCTGCAATGTCACTAATTAATACATTAGAGGACCGGTCCTAGTAACATAAAAACATAGAAACATAGAATTTGACGGCAGATAAGGACCACTTGGCCCACCCAGTCTGCCCATTTCCCTGCCTACTGGATAAGCTGCAGATCCTAGTTAACCAGCAGCCTACTTCTTCCTACCCCCACCCCCTAGAATTGCCTTATGACTGTCCCATGCATGCTTGAATTCCACTGTTTTTGACTCACGACCTTCCTCGAAGGCTGCCTCCATGCATCCACAACCCTCTGTGAAAAAATACTCTAAATTACCTCTGAGCCACCCCTCTATCTTCAAATTGTGCCCCCTTGTTCTTGCACACCTCTTTTTTTTTTGAAAGATGCTACCCTCTTGGACTTTGTTGATTCCCTTGAGGTACTTGAAAGTTTCTATCATGTCCCCCCTCTCCCTCCTTTCCTCGAGGCTATACATATTAAGCTCCTTAAGTCTCTCTTCATATGTCTTCAGGTGCAGACCCTGCACCATTTTAGTTGCCCTCCTCTGGACAGCTTCCATCCTGTCTATGTCTTTGCGAAGACTGGGTCTCCAGAACTGCACGCAGTACTCCAGATGGGGTCTGACCAGCTGTCTGTACAGAGGGATAATAACTTCCTATTTTCTACTGGTGATGCCTCTCCCTATGCATCCCAGTATCCCCCCAGCCCTCCTTGCTGCTCTCTCACATTGCTTGCCCACCTTTAGGTCATCTGATATGACTACCCCAGGTCCCTTTCCATTTTTGTTGTTGTTAGTATCTCACCCCCCCATTGTGTACTCTTCCCCTGGGTTTTGTTTCCCAGGTGCATTACCTTGCACTTCTTAGCATTGAATCTAAGCTGCCATACATTTGACCATTCCTCTAACCTTGCCAAGTCCTTTTCATCCTTTCCACCCCACCTTGTGCATCAACTCTGTTGCAGATCTTTGTGTCATCTGCAAAGAGACATACTTTTCCTTCCAGTCCCTCTGCAATGTCGCTTATAAAGACATTGAAGAGGACCGGTCCTAATACTGAACCCTGCGGTACCCCACTAGTAACCCCCCTTTCTTCAGAGTGGACTCCATTTACTATTACTCTCTGTGTCCTATTCTCCAGCCAATTTTTATCCAGGCTGTCATCTTGGGACCCACTGCCAGGCTAGCTAACTTGTATATTAATCTTTTGTGTGGGACTGTGTCAAATGCCTTGCTAAAGTCTAGGTAGGCCATGTCCACAGCCCTCCCTGATCTACTACTTTGGTCACCCAGTCAAAGAAATCTATCAGATTTGTCTGGCATGACCTTCCACTGTGAACCCATGCTGCCTTGGGTCCTGTGCCCCTCTGGCCTCTAGATACTGACAATTCTTTCCTTCAGAAGTGATTCCATCATTTTCCCTACCACGAGGTTAAACTAACAGGTCTGTAATTTCCTGCTTCTGCCTTGCTCCCACTTTTGTGAAGGGGAATCACATCTGCCCTTCTCCAGTCCTCGGGTACCACCCCATCCTCCCATGATTTGTTAAACAGGGTAGTCAGTGGTGTCACTAATTCTACCCTTAGTTCTTTTAGAATTCTGGGATGAATCCCATCAGGCCCCATTGCTTTGTCCACCTTCAGTTTTAAGAGTTCTTTCAGAACCCTTTCTTCTGTAAATGGGCTGGTATCAACATCTGTATCCAGAGTGTTTCTACTGTTTGTTTTAGGTAACTCCCTCTTCCTTTGTAAATACTGAGCAAAATATTTGTTTAGTATCTCTGCCTTTTCATAGTCACCTCTGCCCACCCTCCCTCTTTAATTAAGCCTCACTATCCCTCCCTTGGTCTTCCTTCGCTCCCTGATGTACCTATAAAAGGTTTTATCCCCCTTCTTAACTGAGTTGGCTATCTTTTCCTCGGTTTGGGCCTTTGCTGTTCTGACTGCCTTCCCAACTTCCTTTTGTTTTAACTGATACAGTTCTTTGTCCTGCTCCTTCTGTGATTCCTTGTACTTCCTGAATGCTTTCTTTTTCTCTTGAACCTTCACTGCCACTTCCTTTGAGAACCATAGTGGTTTCTTACATTGTTTAGTTTTGTTTATTTGCTTCACACAAAGGCTTGTTACCTCTGTGATGGCAGTTTTTATAATTCCCATTGTTCTTCCACCCTCCTTCCTGCCCATTTGCTAGTGCATTCCTTAGGCACTCACCCATTTTGGCAAAGTCAGCCCTCCTAAAGTCCAGTACCTTTGCCTTTGTATGGCTTGACTCTATTGCTGTGTTTATTGTGAACCATACTGTTCGATGGTCGCTAGTTCCCAGATGGCTACCCACTCCTACATCTGTGATCCTCTCTTCATCTCCATTTGAGAGAACCAGGTCTAAGATTGCTCCCTCTTGAGTGGGCTCCAATACTAGTTGTCTAAGGCATGCCCTTGTAGGGCATCTAGAATAACCCCACTCTTCAAAGTGGCTGCTGCAACTGCACCAGTTAACATCTGGCATATTCAGATCACCCATCAGCAATATCTCCTTTTCTGCCATACTAAGTATACTTTCTATCATTTCCATGTCCATTTCCTCCCTGAGAAGGGGTCTGTCTAACCCTCTGGGATTGTGGTGCCATAGCTGGTCTCCAAATTTACCCACAGTGCTTCTTCTCCTCCCTGTTTTCCCTTTTGTTCTGTTGCTTTGATTCCTTCCCTTATGTAAAGAGCTACTCCTCCTCTTTTACCCTTGCTGTCCCTTCTGTAGATAGTGTATCCTGGTATGTTTACGTCCCAGTCATGGTTTTGTGCGAACCATGTTTCTGTGACTGCCACGATATCCAGATGTTCCTCCTCCATCAAGGCCACTAATTCAGGAAGCTTGTTACTCAGACTACAGGCATTGGTACTCATTGCTTTCCATTTTTGGATGGCTTTACCTTCTGTTGCAGCATCCCCCACTGACCTTTCTACCTCGGTCTTTTTCTCATTTAGTACCCTGTTTTGTAGGGAGAGGCTGGGATTTTCCTGCTGCTTATCAGTGCCTCCCTTGACTAGTTTAAAAGCTTGCCAATGAAACATTTAAACCGATTGCTCAAAAGACTTGTTCCCTTCCTGGACAGATGCAGACTATCCTGCCAGTATAGGCTGGTGTCCTCCAGGTGGAACCCCAGTCCCCAATGAAGCCAAACCCTGTGCTCCACACCATTTTTTAACCATTCATTAAACTGCATGGTGCAAAGTACCCTTGCCTCACTCATGCCATTGACAGGCAGCACCTCTGAGAAGGATACTGTGTGTGCTACTTGTCTTGGCCCTCCCCAGTTCTAAAAGTCCTTCTGCACTGCTCTAATCTCATGTTGAGCCAAGTCATTTGTCCCTAGGTGGACAATGATGTCCAGCTCAGACTCCCGCAGCTGTTCTCGTGATCCTGAGGATGCTTCCTGTCCCTCCAATCCATGGCACCAGGCAGGCACCTTACTTCAGTTTTCCTCTGCCCCCCAGTTCTATCTCTAATAATTGAGTCCCCACCAGGAGCTGCTTCCTTTCCTTGTGGTGTCCTCTGCCTCCTTCCTGTGGGCCTCCCTCTGACAGGTGTCCTCAGCCTCCTTAATCTCCTCTGTGGGTGCATCCATAGGGGAGCTGTGCTCCCCCAGAATGGTGTATGGATCGTGGAGTGGAACAACTGACTGGGTGTGCTTCTGTTCCACACTTCTCACCCTCCCTGAGCCCACTGTGGTCCAACTGCTGTGCTTTCATTGCAACCTCTGAGGTAGTGGTGGTGGCTCTGGTGCTCTCTGGATGGGGGAGGTTCCCTTCCTACCATCCAGTCTGGCCTGGGGGAAGGTTCCCTTACTGCTGTCCAGTGTGGCCTGAAGACGGGCAAATTCCTCCCTCAGGGCAGAGAGTTGTCTGCAAATAGGGCAGCATCTCAGCCTCCAGAAAGACTCCTGGAAGACTGCTGCCCCAGAGCCATTACATTGCACTACTCCCCACATGATTATGTACTTTTTTTTTTGTGTGTGTGTGTGTGTGTGTGTGTGTGTGAGATTGGTTTGTTATATAGAAATATATATATATTATACAATGTGTATGATTATATTTTCAGTGCTGTGTGCTAGAGAGAATATGACATTGATATGATATGCACCTTGCACTCTTGAGGAAATGATGTCAGAACCCCAGGTATAAATGAACTATTTCCAGGGGTGGGTGGGGTGAGGGTGGGAAGGGTTGGGCCTAAACTGTGTCCTCACAAAACAATCAGCTAAGAGCTCTGACCCACCGCTGTGATGAGTGCCTTCCTGTCAGCAAGATACCATACACAACAATTTGACAGAGAAAATCCCCTGCTAATCAAACAGAGAAAAATCCAGACATCCAAGTCAGACACAGGCAAACCTCCCCAGCCCCAAAACAGACTGGTGGTTTGTGCTCTGAAAGCAGTCAGCCCCAAAATAAGTCAGCTGTGCTTTAAACTCTTCCTGCACTGAAAATCTTAAGAATTGTAACAAGACTGTCTTTTCCTGATAATTCTAAGTTCCTTATTTCATCTTTCAGTTAGAAGTAGCCTCCACCTGCAGAATATCTTCTACAAACCAAAGACAATTGTAAGGTTCACCTCCCTCTGTTGTGAGCACAACTCGCTTTCTTGCAAATCCTATGGTCAGTATTGCAGCTCCCAGCAAGAGGTAGTTTGACTTGAAAAATATTAGCTGTACTGATCCATGTGGCACCCTGGTGGTCACCCTCCCTTCCTCGAAGTGAACTCCATTTGCCACCACCCTCTGATGCCTATCCCACACCAATTCCTTACCCAATTAACATTTGGCCCCACTTCCAGGCTGCCCAGCTTGTTTACTAGTCTCCTATGTGGAATGGTGTTGAAGTCCTTACTGAATTCTAGGTAGGCCACATCCACTCCTCCACCCTGATCTACTTCCCTGGTCACCCAGTCAGAGAAATCTATCAGCTTTGTTTGGCATGACCTCCCCCTGGTGAATGCATGCTGCCTCGTATCCTGTAAGTTGCTGGATTCAAGATATTCCACAGTCCTTTCCTTAAGCAGTGGTTCCATTAATTTCCCCAGCACTGAGGTCAGGCTGACTGGCCTCTAATTTCCAGTTTCCTCTCTGCAACCACTTTTGTGCAGTGGGACTAAATCTGCAAAGAAACAAAGGAATAATAGAGATAGGAAGAAAAAGCTAGAGCCAGTGACCAGATAGGGCCACTGAACACTTTGTTAGGCAGCTTAAACAGGCAGACTGGATGGACTTAGTAGTCCTTATCTGCCAACAGCATCTATGGATGCTCTCCTCCAGTCCTCTGGGACCACTCCCATCTCCAGTGAATGGTTGAACAGGATTGTCAAAGGTACAGTCAGCACCTCTCTGAGCTCCTTCAATATCCTTGGATATATCCCATCTGGCCCCACTGGTTTGTCCGCTTTCAGATTTGAGAGTTCCTTCAGGACTCTCTTCTTTGTAAATGGACTAGTGTCCACCTCCCTTCCTTCAATGCTCCTGTCACTTAACTGTGGTCCCTCACCTTCTCCTTCCTCCGTGAACACTGAACAAAAATATTTGCTCAAGATGCCTGCTTTTTTCTGGTCCTGCTCCACACACTCCTCCCTTTCCCTCCTTAGCCTTATAATCCCTCCCCTGGTTTTTCTCCTTTCACTTACATATCTAAAAAAGGTCTTCTCCCCTTTCTTTATTGACTGTGCTATTTTCTCCTCCATTTGTGCCTTTGTGCTCCTGACTGCTTTCCCTGCCTCCTTCCGCATCTCGCAATACATCTCCCTATCCTCCTCCCTCTGTCTCCTTATACTTCCTGAAGGCTAACTTTTTTGCCTTTACCTTCCCAGCCACCTCTTTTGAGAACCACAGTGGTCTGTTTTTCCTCTTGCTTTTGCTTACTTGCCTGACGCAGAGGTTTGTTGCCTTCTCTGTGGCCCCTTTTAATATTGCCCATTGTTCCTCCACTCCACCCATGTCCCCCACTACTACCACCAGGATATTCCTGAGGCATTCCCCCATCTTTGAAGTCAGCCCTCCTGAAGACCAAGACCCTCACCTTTGTATAGTTCAATTCTGGCTCAGTAGTTATACTGAACCACACCGTACGGTGATCATTTGTCCCCAGTTTGTCACCCACCTACTGTAGATGTCTTCAATCCTGTTCCCATTGGTGAGTACAAGGTCCAGCACTGTTCCCTCATGAGTGGGCTCCCTTACTAGTTGCCTGAGGAATGCCCCATGCAAGGAGTCTAGGATGTCCCTTCTCCTAGCTAAAGCTGCAGCTGGGATGCTCCAATCCACAACTGGAAGATTCAAGTCCTCCACCAGCAGCCTCTCCCACTTGGTCACCATCTTTTGTATGGCTTCTGCTAGTACCTTATCCATCTTTCCCCCTGTGCTGGAGGTCTGTAGATTATGCGAATGCAAATATGACCCTCTCTGAATCTCTGTAGCTTTTATGCTACCCCTTGCATAATGAGACACTCCTCCCCCTTTCTTACCCTCCCCGTCCTTCCTGAACAGAGTATAGCCTGGTATGGCTGTATCCTAGTCATGGTTCTCCTTGCAGAGGTCAGCTTCTGGCATAATGGCCTCAAGGTCCAGGATTTTAGTTCCCAGGCTTCGAATATTTGTGCACATGGCCTTCCAAATTCTTCTATCACCCTTCTTCTCAACCCTCCTTTTTCCCTTTTGCCTACTCTCCTTATCTCTTCTTCCTTCATTCACACCCCTCATATTAATACCATTCTGCTTGTCCTGCTATTAGAAACCCTTGGGGATTTCCTTCCCTTAGGATTTTCCCTATTAACTACTTCAGCTTACAGGGGTGTACAGTTCCCATCTCCCTGATTCCTTCCACCACTCCCTTAGCTAATTTAAATGCTTGCCAATGTAGCATTTAAACCATCCACTGAGGACTGTGTTTCCCCTCCCGGATGGATGCAGGCCATCTCGCCTTTATGGGCCTTAATGCTTCCAGGTAGGACCCCAGTCCCCAATGTAGCCAAAACCTTCCTCTCTGTACCAATCCTTCAACCATTGGTTAAAGCTCTTGGTGCGGAGTACACTATCCTCCCCTCTGTGATAGACAAGGCAACACCTCAGAAAATGCCACTGAGCATGCTGCCTGCCTAAGACCCTTCCCCAATTCCTGAACTCCTCTTGCACTCTCCTATCTTCATCCCTAGCTATGTCATTGGTCCCTAGGTGGACAATGAAACCCAGCTCTCCCTCCTGTCCTGCTGCCCTAGCACTCTCCAGGATCCGCTTCCCATCCGTCCGAGCCATGGTGCTGGGTAGACACCTAACCTCCCTCTATCCCCCATCCCCAAATCTATCCCCTTAACAGTTGAATCCCCCACCAGGAGTTGCTTCCTCCTCCTCCTGAGTCCTCTGCCACCCACCTTGGGGCCTTCCATGCAATAAACTCTGACATCCTCCCTGGCCACTACTGTGGGTACCTACATGGGACAGTGCCACCCTGCCACAGGCAGTACAAAGAGGCAGTACAAAGAGGCAGTCCTTCCCTTACAGTTCCTCTGCAATATCACTTATAAAGACATTAAAGAGAATCTGTCCCAGAACTGATTCCTGAGGCACCCTGTTAGTCACCCTCCCTTCCTTCCTCAACATGAACTCAGTTTACCACCAACTTCTGTCTCCTATCCCGTAACCAATTTCTTTCTAGGTTACAACCTTCGGACCCTACTCCTAAGTTACCCAGCTTGCCTACTAGTCTCCTATATGGAACAGTGTTGAAAGCCTTACTGGAATCCAGGTAGGCCATGCCCACCGCTCCACCCTGATCTAATTCCTTTGTCACCCAATCAAATCTATCTATCTATCAGATTTGTTTTGACATGACCCTATCCGTGATCCCATACTGCCTCAGATCTTGTAACCCACTGGATTCAAGATATTCCATAATCATTTCCTTCCGCAGTGTTTCCATTAACTTTCCCACCACCGATGTCAGACTGACTGGCATATAACTACGTCTCCTCCCTGCTACCACTTTTCTGTAGTGAGAATACAGATGCCCTCCTCCAGTCCTACAGAACCACTCCTGGTTCCAGTGAGCTGTTAAATAGGACTGTCAGAGGTGCAGCCAGTACCTCCCTGAGCTCCCTCAGTACCCTTGGATGCAACCCGTTAGGCCTCATTCCTTTGTCCACCTTCAGATTAGCGAGTCCCTTCAGGACTCTCTCCTACAAAAAAGGACTAGTGTTCACCTCCCTCCAAAGCTTCTGTTACTTTTTTATAGCCCCCCCCTTCACCTCCCTTTGTAAACACTGAACAAAAGTATTTGTTCAGGATATCTACCTTTTCCTGGTACCCCCTGTGAAGGGGGGAGCTTGGGTGGGGAACCCTGCCCTTTGGAAGCCAGTTCAGATCACGTAGTGGTCAACCCATAGACAGACAGACAAACACACACCCACCCCGGAGCTGCAGAGGGCAGCATCAAGGATCCAGATACCATTGGCAGATGGCTAAAAAAAACAACTCACACAGACCACTCACCCATTCCGGTTGCATGACCATGGCAAATGGCTTGGAAGGGGAGCAGCCGGGGAGGGGTTGAGAAAGCAGCAGCCCTGAGGCCAGTGGCATCGGAGGAGCAGGACTACTCTTACTAAGCTCCTCATGCTCAAGCTCACAGGGCATCAATAACATGGCCACAGCTATACCATATGTTAAGCAGGGGCATATACAGGGTCCTTTGGACTAATAAGATAACATACACCAGCAGACAGGCTGAATGTCTTGGGAGCATTTTTTTTTTTAAATAAAGGTATTTATCCCCCTTGGCTTGGACCATGCAGGCTATCAGCCCCATCCCTGGGTGCCAATGACCAGCCCCTACCTTACTCCTCATCTTCTTCCTGGCAGGGCAAGTCTCAGGACTCTAGTCAGGGCTTCACTGAAGTTTGGTCCCACCATTTATTTTCCACTGCCTTTTCCCCCATTACTCCCCGGGACCTTGGTGACACTGAAACACATGTATGTGGAGGCAAGCATGCGCTCTGGAACCAGCAACCCCTTTCTACCCCTCCGTGGCCTAATGCCAGACCCCCATCATGTATGGTGCTACCACCAAGCCTCCACTTGGCAGCCAAGTATCAGGAAGGCTTACCTCCCCAATCCAGAAGAGGAAAGCTGATCAGCAGCCACTCAAACCTCTCACAGCCCTTCCCTTGGGCTGACCTCTAGTGACCCAAGCTTATTTCCAAAGTCAGGTCACTAGCATGGGAGAGGTAAGGTGCTTACAGCACCTCAGCCCTCTACACAATTGGGAGGGCCTCTGGAGCATTTTTAAGACTAACAGGAGTCAAGCAGTATCACAGCACAAGTTACCAGCTCACAGAGCTCCAAGGGAAATTACTCAAACTACCAAAGACACTGAGCAGCCAGAAACTTTCTGAAGTAGATACAGTGACCCACGGCAAAAGCTAACTGGTATATCAGCTGGCTTTTGATGGCAAATGAATTGCGTGCAAAGGGGCTAGGTCAAGTAAAAACAAAAAAAGGCAAGCAGTAGACAACAGCTAGGTAATAAAGGGGCAGCTCAGCAGGATGTTGCATTACTTGGCCAGCTGGGGCAGCCAGATGGCTACGTATCTGAGGAACAGTTTAAAAACACAGGGCGTGATTACAATACGCATGGCGCAACTCGCGGGTATATGCAAATTGCACCATGCGGCACTATGCCATGGACCCTGCACCATATTCCAGGAGAGGCAGGGTCCCCAGCACCTATACCTGCGACTTGTAGCAGCCACAGGCTAGCGCCACAGGAATGACGCAATGTACCTGGGTGCCACAAGTAGTGGCCCACAATCTACTGCCTCCCAGAGCCCCCCAGCCCTGAAACACACCCCAAGCACCTTGGGGCATGGGAGGGCTGGCCAGTTGGCACAGGCGATTGGGGGGCATGACAGAAAATGGACCCAGGGGTCCCCGAATTTCGGGGATGTGGGAGCATGACTGACCGGGAGGGGCACGTGGGGCACACATGTGATTTCCGTGGCACTGTGGGGGGCATCCTTCATCGTGCCAGGACGGATGCCCCTTAGACCGCCTCCAAGCTGGTTTATCCCCACTATGCCATACCGGGTCCTGGAATGGAGTAAGTGGGTTACGGCAGCTGCCCTTCCTGAATAGGGTGCAGTTGCTGCCATAACCCACCCTTGCACCATGCCGCAGTGGGTTGCAGGCATTGTGGTTGGCATAGCCCACCTTTGGCGCAACCCACATATGGCATGGTGCAAGTCGCCTCTTGAAATCGCGACTTGCAGAATGCATGGTGCAGGGGGCAATTTACACCATAGGGTCTGGCACAAATTGCTTTGCACCTGGCATACCGCATCCTGGAATTGGGCCCACAGTAATTAAGACCTTTGGGGGGTTCTTTATGGGTCGGCTCCCTCATCTGAGTCCAGGGAAGGAACAAGTAGCTCAGACACGTTCAGGAGCAGACTAACACTAGGGATGAGGTGAGTCCCATCTCAACTAGGGCCTCATCAGAGGTGGAAGGCATGCCTCCACCAGGTCCAGCAATGGGGCAGCAGGAGGCCAAAGAAGGGTGTGTCACAGACAAGAAGCTGGACAAAATCATGGACCCAATGTTGAGATCTGCAGCATCGACCCAGGGTCAACAGCAAAAGGGGGGCAGACCAGGGGCACACAGTCACTGTAGGCACCAACATGTCGAAGAAGATGGCAGTGGCTGAGCATGACCCCAGTCCCTAGAAACATAGAAACATAGAATTTGACGGCAGATAAGGACCACTTGGCCCACCCAGTCTGCCCATTTCCCTACCTGATGGATAAGCTGCAGATCCTAGTTAACCAGCAGCCTACTTCTTCCTACCCCCACCCCCTAGAATTGCCTTATGACTGTCCCATGCATGCTTGAATTCCACCACTGTTTCTGACTCCACAACCTCCTCTGGAAGGCTGTTCCATGCATCCACAACCCTCTCTGTGAAAAAATACTTCCTTAAATTACCTCTGAGCCGCCCCCCTTCTATCTTTAAATTGTGCCCCCTTGTTCTTGCACACCTCTTTTTTTGAAAGATGCTACCCTCTTGGACTTTGTTGATTAGTGTAGTGCAACCAGTGGGTTTCCAGCTGGCAGACAAGGTCCAGCAGCAGATCCAGAACCGGGACTACGTTGATATGATTTCCTTGTTCAACCAACCAAGACAGCAGGATGACAAAAAAGATAAGTCAGAGGACAAAGACAAAAAGCAGGTGACGGTGCCTCACATTTTTGAGAATTGGTTATTGGGATTTATAGTCTTTGCCAGCGCAATTCTGCAAATGGTCCCTGAGCAAGGGTTTGAATGTTTAATTATTTGAACTGAATCATACTGATGCATAGGTGGAGAGGGGATATGGCATGGCATGGCTAGAATTTTATGAAGAGTTCAGGTACTGGAGACAGACTGATGTGGCACTGGGGTTGGGGTTATTGAACATCCCTCTGCTAATGGAGATGATGAATGGTGCCGGGAGGTTCTCCACACAGATATTGGGTTGACAATCAGGACAACCCAGCCACAGCAATACGAGTTTGTAGTGCCCCCCTCCCAGATGTGCTTCAAATATAACCAAGGTAGTTGTACAAGGATCAGCTGCAGGTTTCAGCACAAGTGCTTCGCTTGTGGGCAGTGGCACCTCTTGTGCAGTGCCCCTTCCCCGAAGCCACCAAAAGGAGGCAACTGTCCCTCCCACAAAATGTTCAACAAGTCTCAAGAAAGCAAGCCTGCCCACCCCAGTAAGGGTGGACAGGCTTTGATCCTGCCTTGACCAGTACCCGAACTATGAGGTTGCCCACCTGTTACTGGAGGGATTCCAGCAGGCTTCAGAATCCTGTACATGGATCATGGATCCCAAGCAGGGATACAAAGCAGAGAATCTAAAGTTGGTAACAGACTGTCCGAAAGTGGTCTGGGACTAGCTGGAAAAAGAGATGAGATTGGGGAGGCTGAGCGGGCCATACTCAGCCCCTCCACTGCCTAATCTCAGGGAGTCCCCAATTGAACTGATACCCAAAAAGGCTCTAGGTGAATTTCAGATGATCAACCATCTGTATTACCCAGAGGGGGACTCAGTTAACAATCACATTGATCCCTGCTTCATATTGGTTCAATATGAGTCATTAAACAGGGCAATGGCAGCAGTGTGGGTGGCAGGGCCTTATTGCCTGGATGGCAAAGATAGACACAGAGTTGGCCTTCTGACTATTGCCAGTACATCTGGCAGACTGGGACCTGCTAGGAATGAAATTTGAGGGAAAGTACTAGGTGGGCAAGTGCATGCTAATGGGATGCACACTAGTGTGTATTAGGTTTCAAGCATTTAATACCTTTTTACATTGGGCTATTACTTGGGTGTTGGGGAACCAGGGCATTGTTCACTACTTGAATGACTTTTTAGTTTCTGGGTCCGGCTCACACCATGATTTGCAGATAGACACTAAGCACATTCATAGAACTGTGTGACCACTTTGGTGTTCCCTTGATGCCTGGGAAGGCTGAGGCACAGAGTTCAGTGAGGACCTTCCTGGACATAGAGACTGATGCAGTGAAACAGAAAGTGCCGCTTGCCTCATGACAAGTTAGACACGCTGTGGTCTCTCTTGAGCAAGGCTACAGTAACTAAGAAGATAACTCTGGGATCTGCGACAGCTAGTGTGGCATCTTAAGTTTGCCTATTGGGTCATTTTGACAGGGAGGACCTTTCTGGGATAGATAGCAAAGCTGGGGGTTGGGGCTCATAAACCCCATCACCGGATTAGGGTGATGGAAGGGTTTTGCAAGGGCCTGCTGGTGTGGCAAATATTTGTTGCCCACTTCAACGGCATCTCTGTGTAGTCACGGAATGAGGACAGCCAGGCCATGGAGTTGTACACAGATGCAGATGGAGGGCCTGGGTTTGGGGCGTACTTCCAAGATGAGTGGTGTGTTTCACAATGGCCTCCCATGTGGGCAGCCGCTGGTCTCCACAAACAGATAATGCTCTTAACATGGTGGTGGAACACACTATAGGCAGGCAATTGGGGCCTAAGGACCCACTGGGGGACAGTCATGAGAACATTTGTCATGAAATGTATGTCACTGAATGTTCATCTTAAAGCTGTACATATTCCAGGCATTGAGAATGGAATTGCTGATGGCAGAAATTCAGCAGCAGAGTGGCATCCAGCCCCGCCATTTCTGTGGAAGGTGGTGACCTAGAGACCTGCAAGTGCATAGGTAATTCCATTGCTCTTCGGACCAGGAAGGCCTACCATCGAGGGGTGGAGCACTATAATATAACCCGGCCGGGGTGAGATGGTCAAACACTGGCTCATCTGGATTGACCAGCTGTGCAGGTATATAATGGTAGCAGAGCAACGAGGACTAACGCCAGGGGTGGTTGGTTGACATTTGCCAGGTTTGTTATGGTTTTCCTGAGTGCTGAATTTCACAGGCACTGAGCTTTCAAAGTCCAGAAGGCCCTTGAGGGTTGGGGAAAAGCCAAACTGGGTGGTTAGACACATGGCACCCTATTACACCAGCAATCCTGGAGCAGGTGTGGGGGGTGTTGCTGGTGGTCTGTTGGAGTATATACGAGGCCATGTTATTCAAGACTGCATTGCCAATTGCATTTTTCAGGGCATTCCAGGTCTTGGAGCTGGTGCAGGTGGCCCAGAAAGGGGGCAGCATGAAGCTTGATAGATGGAGACATGGCATTGACCCCATGAAGGGGTTTTTATGTGTCTGTGAAGAAGCAAAACAAACCAAAAAGGTATTGGTTGCTGGTGTCCAGTGAAGTACCAGTAGGGTGCTCCTGGGACAGCCATGCTCTGGTAGTGGCACATGTGGCCTCTCACAGGGGGGGGAGGGTGAGACTTTCTTCCAGGATGTGGATGGTAAGCTTATGATAACTTAATCATTTCAGATATATATTGGGGATTGTGGTCTGCCATGTTGGACTGAATGCCCAGGAGTTCTACACCCATTCCTTCAGGATCAGGGCAGCAATGATGGCCTGTAGCCAAGAGCTGTTGGATGGAAAGATCCAGGCCCTAGGGCACTGGAAATCTCAGGCATTCTTGCACAATATACAACCGTACATACTTTAACAAGCCTACCTTGTCTGTTCTAGGTTTCCTGAAGGGCTCCAAGTGTATATGGACCTGTGGTCATTCCTCCATCTATTGGGTGGAGAAGAGAGTGACCCACCAGCCTGCAGGGAGGAACCTAGTGATGCCAAAGCAGAATGCACACATTCCCTGGTTGGGGAAGAGGGCATGAGCTAGGAGGAACTACTCCCTGGGCTGGCATTGGAGGCCCAGATGGCATCAACCAACATTCTCATGATCCATCTAGGCGGGAATGATCTTGGACTTCAGAAGTCAATCAATCTGCTCCTAACTATTAAGGAGGACCTATGTTCCATACTGTGGTGGTGGCCCAAGACTGTGATTAAGTGGTCCCACCTAATTCAATGAATGTACTGGAACAAATTACAAGCCTCTCTCAGACTTCCTGAACTAGTCACTGTTAACTCTTAAATCCTTAGAAACATAGAATTTGATGGCAGATAAGGACCGCTTGGCCCACCCAGTCTGCCCATGTCCCTACCTAATGGATAGGCTAAAGATCCTAGTTAACCAACAGGCTACTTCCTCCTATCCCCCACTATAATTGCCTTATGTCTGTCCCATGAACTCTTGAATTCCACCATTGTTACTGACTCCACAATCTCCTCAGGAAGGCTGTTCCATGCATCCACAACCCTCTCCGTGAAAAATACTTCCTCACATTACCTCTGAACCATCCCTCCTCTATCTTCAAAATGTGCCCCCTTGCTCCTGCACATCTCTTTTTCTGAAAGATGCTACCCTCTTGGACTTTGTTGATTCCCTTGAGGTACTTGAAAGTTTCTATCATGTCCCCACTCTCCCTCTTTTCCTCGAGGGTATACATATTAAGCTCCCTTCATCTCTTCAGAGTGGCTTCTGGTGCAGATCCTGCACCATTTTATTTGCCCTCCTCTGGACAGCCTCCATCCTGTCTATGTCCTTGCAGAGATGGGGTCTCCAGAACTGCACACAGTACTCCAGATGGGGTCTCACCAACTGTCTGTACAGAGGGATAACAACTTCTTGTTTTCTACTGGTGATGCATCTCCCTATGCATCCCAGTATCCCCCCAGCCACCCTCACTGCCTTCTCACATTGCTTGCCCACCTTTATGTCATCTGATATGACTGCCCCCAGGTCCCTTTCCATTTTGGTTGTTGTTAGTATGTCACCTCCCACTGTGTACTCTTCCTCTGGGTTTTTGTTTCCCAGGTGCATTACTTTGCACTTCTTTGTGTTGAATCTAAGCTACCATACATTTGACCATTCCTCCAACTTTGCCAAGTCCCTTCTCATCCTTTCCACCCCTCCTTGTGTATCAGCCCTGTTGCAGATCTTTGTGTCATCTGCAAAGAGACATACTTTTCCTTCCAGTTCCTCTGCATTGTCACTTATAAAGACATTAAAGAGGACCAGTCCCAGTATTGAACCCTGCGGTACCCTGCTAGTAACCCCCCTTTCTTTAAAGTGGAGTCTTGTTTACTATTACCCTCCGAGTCTTGTTGTCCAGCCAATTTGTTACCCATGCTACCACCTTGGGACCCACTCCAAGGCTGGCTAACTTGTTTATTAATCTTTTGTGTGGGACTGTGTCAAATGCCTTGCTAAAGTCCAGGTAGGCCATATCCACAGCCCCTCCCTAGTCTACTACTTGGGTCACCCAGTCAAAGAAATCCATTAGATTCATCTGACATGACATTCCTGCTGTGAATCCATGCTGCCTTGGGTCCTGTGCCCCGCTGGCCTCTAGGTACTCAATAATTCTTGTCTTCAGAAGTGATTCCAATATCTTACCTACCACTGAGGTCAAATTAATAGGGTCTGTATTGTAGTTTCCTGCCTCTGCCTTGCTCCCACTTTTGTGAAGTAGAATCATATCCACCCTCCTCCTGTCCTCAGGTGCCACCTCATCCTCCCATGATTTGTTAAACAGGGTAGTCAGTGGTGTCACTAGTCTCCCTGTGGAAAAAGTGTGCTACACCCACTAAAGGATTGGACTGTTTAACCCTATTCTATCTTCTTTTTCTTCTCTGTTTCAAACTTCTGTTGCGCAACAGTACCTCTTTTTCCTTTTTCTCTATATGTATGTTATTTCTCTTATCCTAGGTAGGCCACCTAGAATAATACTGCACTATCCACTTCTCTATTTTCAACCTTCTTTATTCTTAACTCTATAAACTTTTCCTTTTGGTTCATACAGCCCCCCCAACTCCAAAAAGATAAGGAGTTGGTAACAAAAAAGTGCTGTACAGTAAGAGAAGTATTGATGTCTTCGGACATTAAAAGAAAAGAAGATGCATGTTTGCATATCTTCTAGTGATATGGTAAAGCAGACTAAAGAATAAACGTCTGTTAATACATAAACAGGATCCTGAGAGATGATAGTATGTTACCAGAGGTAATATAAGAATGGAGTGAAATGAATAAAGAAAGCAGTCCTGAACTGAGTTGCTGTATGTACTCTGAGCAAAGTGATGTCTGCTTTTGCAGTTGCCCAAGTAAAGACACTATAAATGTTGTATTTATTTCTCGAGGCATACAAAATCCCGTGACTGAGCTGCGTCGAGTAAATGGTGTAGTATTTTATATTTATAGTAATATTGGCATCATTCTGTTTGTTGCCATAGGGAGAGAGAGTGAAACCCAAGAGGCGGGCAGCAATGGAAATTGCAGCCACCTGCCCAAAGGGAGAAGTGAGAAAAATAACTTTCCCTTTCAGCGAGAGTCATGCTGCAGATGACTCACACTGAAAAGACTTGAAATACACTCCTAAGGAGTCAGTAGGAAGTTGCTGTGTCCCTGATGTGCCGGTGAAGAGAGCATGCTTCCAAATGGAGAAATAAATAAGTAGAGCAAGGCAGAATCAACGCTTAGTGCAAATGGGAGTTTGCAGTTGCAGCCACCGCTCCTGCAAGAGTTTAAAAGCTCCAAAGTCCTCAAAACCTGTACCAGGGACATTAAACAAGGGGACCCTGACTAAAACCAGCATGCAAAGCATTGCATTACCTTTAAATACAGTAGACTGTGTGAACTGAAAAAAGGAAACCAGAAAAACATGAATAGAAACAGGAGCAAAGTTTCAGAGGAGTAAAATGAAACCTCTGTTGTTCTGTACAGCCTGACCAGAAAATATTGTGCTCATGTACAACTCATTTGGTTTATAAATAAATATAGTGGATTTTTCAGCAAAGTAGAAACTCTTACCTGAGCACTTAGAAATAATCAGTGCTGTTCTCAAACTGACAATCTTAAGAATGGAGGTTTCCTTAGGGGATTAGTGCCCTCTACTGTTCTCTTTTTATATGAAAATCTGTTAATCCCGTCACTCAGATGGTAACCAGTGCTGTCACATCTGGGTTGCTAGGTAATTAGCTGCCTAGGCAAGTCCATAACCTGAATGAATAGTTTATATTCCAGACTACTGTGTAGAAAACAACAGTATTGGGGAAATATTGAAGTAAGGGGTTAGGACACTTGTTGCTGTCCAGACCTTTACTAAAAGCTCAGAATTGCAGACATACTGTTAAGGGTCTAGTCAAGTGACCATGGCCCAGGAGTATAACTATCCCCCTCTACAGTTCATTAGGCAGTTGAGCCTTGACAGTGAGACAGAGAGGTCTAATGTGAGGTAGACTGTGAGATCCAGAAAGAGTAATACAGAAGTATAGAGACCGTAGCAATTCTACAGCCTTGTGACTGTATTTCAAAATCTATTGCAAGAAACCACTGAGGAAACCAGTCGTCATTGTTATTGCATATCATTTTCCTGACTTTAATATTAATTTGTTTTTTCTGATTTCTTGGTTTATTCTTTTCCTTTTTGTACATGTGTTCTTATAAATAAATGTCACATTCCAGTGTGTTTTAAATCTTAAAATATTGCCTCTTCTGCATTATTTCCCACCCTTTGTGACACTTACCTTAGTTCTTTCAGAATTCTAGGGTGAATCCAGTCAGGCTCCTATTGCTTTGTCCACCTTCAGTTTTAAGAGTTCTTTCAGAACCCTTACTTCTGTGAATGGAATGGTATCAACCCCCCTATTCAGAGTGTTTCTATTGCTTGGTTTAGGTACCTCCCCCTTAAGGGTGGGCAAAAGTTGTGAATTCTGCTTTTGCAGAAAATGCATATTAACTGCAGAATTTATTCTATCCACAGTTTAATGAACTGTCAATGAATGGGTGTGTGCCTGTACAACAATGTAGTCATTCACTGACAGTTCAGTGGGCCACCGGTAATGGAGGAAAGAGGAGGGCTGTGCTGGTGGCCAGGTGGGGGGGGGAGCAGGGTGGTGGCGGATGAACTGCTGGGGTGAGGGGGGTCCACTAGACACCAGGGAACTGAGATTACTTTTTTTAATAAGGGATCGGGGATGGGGGTCCACTAGACACCAGAGAATACTGGGAATAGAGGGGGATGAGTCGGTGGACTGCCGGCTATTTTTTTGTGGATTGAGGAATCCATGATGGGGGGGGTCTGCTAGACAATAGGTAAATAAAATATTTTTGGGGGCCATGATTGATGGGTGGGGGGCCACTAAACACAAGGGAGGGATCAGAGTTTTTGTTTCTTCTTTACCGGGACCCACATGCCGTGATCCCTAGGTGGGGGTTGGGAAGCACTAGTCACCAGGGATCAGGAATTTTTTACTTGGGACCCATGATTGGTGGGTGAGGGGGCCACTAGACACCAGGAGGGTCTGAGGGAGGGATTGGAATTTTTTTCTATTTATTTATTTACATGGACTCTTGATTAGTGGGGGTGGATTAATGAATTAAACTGCAGTTAAAAAAATCAGCAGAACTGACCACTGGCAGTGATCCATTCTGCTGATTTTTTTCCCCACAGTTTAATAAATTAACCTGCAATCTGTATATTTATTCCACAATTTTAATGTGGAATTTCCGGGAAAGTTGCAAAAATGGTTTCCGAACTTTCGCGGAAGTGAAATTTGCACTTTTGCAGAAATTCTGCTGGTGGAATTTTTTTTTTTTTTTTTTGCACACACCCTACTCCCTTTCCTCTTCTTTTGTGAATACTGAGCAGAAGTATTCATTCAGTATCTTTGCTTTTTCATGGTCACCCTCTGCCCACATTCCCTTCTCTTTATTAAGCCTCAGTGTCCCTCCCTTGGTCTTTCTTCGCTCCCTAATGTACCCATTAAAAGGTTTTATCCTCCTTCTTAACAGAGCTGGCTATCTTTTCCTCACTTTGGGCCTTTACTATTCTGACTGCCTTCCCTGCCTCCTTCTGCTTTAACTGATATAGTTCTCTGTCCTGCTCCTTCAGTGTTTCGTTATATTTCCTGAATGCTATCCTTTTCTTCTTAACCTTCCCTGCCACCTTGCTCAACAAGTTTTTCAAGGAAACCTGCCACTGCCACAGTGGGTAGGTCATTCCACCCAGGCTGACCCATTAATCAGCACTTATCACCCTTATCTCTACTCTCTTCCTTAGTCTCCCCTCCTTGACTCAGCCAGCAGTTTAGCACTTCACCACCCCGGCTTCTCCTTTCTGACCCAGCTTTCAGTCCTATGACTTTCCATTGCTTAGATTTACCTCTACAACAAATTCACTAGTTATTGCTCTCCCTCGTTCTGTACTGCCCAACCAGTGAAAGGTTGACATCTTGTCTCACCATTGTATCCTGTTGTACCTGTCACTTTTGTTTGATTGTTGATAACCCCTTACTATCCCAAAGCTCACTGATATTGTTGTCCTCATATTACAAAAATTACTGTCAAAATATTATACTGTAATTAACTGTCTCCTGTTATGTACTTACCCCTTGCTTTCCCAAGCACCCTGATATTGCTTCCCTCTCATTACTGAAATTGCTATGTCAAAATATTGTACTGTAATTACTTTCTCTTTTTGTACTTATTCACTGTATTGTACTGTATCTATGTATTGTGTTGTCCTACCAGGACCTCCTTGTAAATGAGTGTACTCAATGGAGTTTTTCTGCAAATAAACTTGAACTTGAATGTTTTGGCAGCATGCAGTGGACTCCAAAACACTAGATTTAGCATGCATTTGCATTAAAAGGGAAATGAGATCATTCATGGAGTCTATGGAAAACCATGGCGTGGCACAAGAACATTAACACCTCCTGCCAGCAAGTTTATGTGCAGGATGGTGTGCATTTGTGGGATTAGGATGGGATTTGCTGTTGGATTCCTTTTATAAAGTCTTGGTAGCACAACTGGAATGAGCTGCTTTAGGGGCATCAGACTGTATCTGTTCTGTGGTGGCTTGGGAGTAATGCAAACTGATGGTATGGGGAATAGGAGGGATGAGTTGAATTCTCCTGAAGTGCTTGTCATTACCAATCAGCATGAGGGTCAGGGATCACAAGATAAGGACCCTGGTTGAGGTGGCTGTGGTCCAACCTCACCAGGATAACCAGTGAGGGGGGCAGTGCCAGATGGGGCAGTCACTAACCACTTGGCCACATGACCTTCCTGCTCTTGCAGTTGGGTACAAACCCAGGAGGTACATCTATTCTTTGACCCACACAAGATCTGGTCCTACTACTGAAGGCAAATGTTGGGGCCAGAGGTGTCTGCAAAATCTCCAAGCTATGCATGCCACTCAAATAATGTAACATGTTAAATAAGGGGGGAAATTATTTAACCAGGTAAGGCACACTAAGCCGGAGCTTGTTTCCAGGTGTGACCTGGGAGCACAAGGAAGCTAAGCGACTTACTCAGGATCACACAGTATGCAAGTGGAGGTTGACTGGATTCAAACCCAGGTCTCCAGGTTTGCAGCTCAGTGCCCTTAACCACTATGCTATACTGGCCATTTTTCTAAGACCAGAGTCTGTGGGCCCAATTTTAAAAGCACTCTTTGAGCAACACAAGCTGCATCAGTCTAGGGCTGTGGCAAACTCCAGGTGCATCAGGGAACCTGCTCCCAATTACATAAAAGGTGGGGCCCTGTGCCAAAGACCTAGGAGTTGCCGCAGATGCATGCTTGGGCCAAACTTCCGGTGCACCTGTGGGGAATGATGCAGGGAACTAGCACCCCCACCTGGTGCGACACTAGAGGGGCCATGAAGGTGAGGGGGGATGAATATGCATGCCAAAAGGCAGCCAGGGCAGAAGGAGCATGGGGGTGCCCCTAAAGGGTATCAAGGGTATGGCAGAATTGCAGGGTGGTGATGTGGCACCTGGTAGGGTGCCTTTGGCAATGCCAGGCAGCCAACTGGCTTGGTCCACTTTGTGGGGGAGTTGGCAGGGAACAGAAAGTGACCTGGCTCCAGATGGGCACAGCCCTGGCACCTGTCCTATAGATGCCAATATACCCAACTCTGTAGGCGGGAGGCAGCCTGCCACAAGCTGGTGGGGCCTGGGTAGCAAGGGATAGCTGTGGTGCCTGGAAAACTTTCCCTTCCACCACTGGCAGCCCTCAGCTTTCAGCCACTGCTTCCTGCCTACTGGGTTGGGGATTGTCGCATTTATGGGCAGGTGCCAGGGCTGCACCCATCTGGTGCCAGGTCACTTTCTGTCCCTGCCAACCCCCCACAAAGAGGTCCGAGCTGATAGCCTGCTGGCATTGCAAAAAGCACCCCCGCCAGGTGTCACATCACCACCCTTGCAATTCTGCCATATTCTCAATGCCCCCAGGGCACCCTATTCTGCCCAGGCCACCTCCTGCAGGTTCCCTCCAATTGCCCAATTGTCTGGCACTGGTGCATGGCCCTTAGAGCATATCCTGGCTCATATAACATGAGCCCCCTGTTGTGTTCATAGCGGGACTTCCAAAATTCCAAAAAAAGGAATGATGCAGCCCTGCCATGGTGCAAGCCCCCTTGCGATCTGGCGCAAGGGCACTTTTGCTGTATGGGTGGTGCAGGGTGGCTCAGGTGCAAGGCATTCCAATTTCAACACAGCCTGCATTAGAAAATTGGGATTGCAGCAACCTTTGACACAAGGTGCCACTCACGTCATACCCATCTGGTACAGGCACTGTGTCAAAGAATTACCTTTTAAAATTGGGCCCTGTGTGTTTATTCAGTGGGAAAGACATGAGGACTACTGAGACAATAGTAAGGCTGCCAAAGCATTGCAGCAAATGTCTATTTGTTGATGGCCCCTCCCCTCAGAACCTGAAGCTAGGCAGGTAAGGTTCCTCCCCCGGGGTGGAGGGCAGACCCTGATACCACCCCAGGAAGAGTAACCACAGGGGCCACTTGCAGGGCCATCTGAAGAGGGTGGAGGGAAAGGGGTTAAAAAGAGCTGAGGCCAGCTCCTCCCCCTCTTTTCATCTCCCTCTTCAGATCACCCACCCAACTCCTCCTCATAAAAGCAGGGTAGCGTCGGCAAGGCCAGATAAGGAACATGTTGACTCAACAGGGGTAACCGCAAAAGGGGTCAGGGATTGAGTTTTCCCAACTTTCCCTTTAGAAAGGGTTCTTCACCTCCTCCAAAAGGAAGAAAACAGAGTTGGCGAGAAGAAGTCTACTTGTTGCAGCCATGTCATGTAGCAGCTTGGGAGTATTGCAGACTGGGTACAGGAGAAAGGGGGGAATAAGTCAAATTGTCCCAAAGGGCTCCTTGCCTATGGTCAGCCTGAGACTCAGGGATTGCAAGACTTGGACCCAGGTCGCAGTCCACCTCATTTGACTAACCTGCAAAGGCGGCGGTGCCAAACGGGAGCAGTCGCTAGCAACTCAGCCATATGACCTCTCCACTCTTGGGGTTGGTTACCGATCCAGGAGGTACATCTATTCCTTGGCCCACACAAGGGCTGGCCATTCCAATGATGGGGAGTGTTGGGGTCAGAGGTGTCTGAAATTGTCTCCCAGCTGCTCATGCTACTCCAGTAATGTAGCATGTACAGTAAATAAGCATATGACTGTGGCCATTTCTCCAAGACCTGAATCTGTGCGTTTATTCTGGGGAAGGGGCATGGGGACTACTGAGACAATGGGCTAATCTCTCTTCAATTTGCACCTTTGTGATCCTTACTGCTTTCCCTGCTTCCCTCGGTTTCCTCTGATACACCTCCCTACCTTCTGAATGCTACCCTTTTAGCCTTTATCTTTTCAGCCACCTCTTTTAAGAACCATAGTGGACTCTTACATAGACACTGTCAGCATATAAGGGCCTATGACCCACTCAGTCTGCCCATTTGAGCTTGTAAGTTCCCTTTACATTTCTCTAGAAGTCTGTTGCCCCTTACCCCAGAATTCCCTTATATCTATCCCATGCATTCTTAAATCCCGTGATTGTTTCAGCCCCCACCACTTCCTCTGGCAGGATGTTCCACTTGTCCACCACCCTTTCTGTGAATACATTTTTCCTCACATTTTCTCTGAGTCACCCTCTTCCAACTTCATCCATATGCCCTCTAGTCCTGGAACATCTTTTTAACTGGAAAATAGTGTATTCCTGCACCCTGTCCCTCCCTGAAAGGTACTTGTATATGTCTATCACATCCTCTCTCTCCCTCCTTTCCTCCAGGGAGTACATATTCAAGTGCTTCAGCCTGTCCTCATAGAACTTGTTTTGCGATCCCTGTGCCATCTTCTGAATCTTCTCCACTCTATGTCCTTACATAGGTAAGGTCTCCAGAACTGTACACTGTACGCCGGGTGGGGCCTCACTAGTGTCTTGTATAGTGGAATTATAACCTCACTATTCCTGCTGGTGATGCCCCTGCCTATGCATCCCAGTATCCTATTTGCTTTACCTGCTGCCTTGTCACATTGATTCCCTACCTTGAGGTCATCAGAGATGATAACCCCAAGGTCCCTTTCCTGCTTGGTGCATGCTATATCCTCACCCTTCCAACTGATATGTTGTTCCAGGGGTTTTGTGCCCCATATGCATTATCTTGCACATCTTTGCATTGAATTTCAACTGCCCAACCCTTGACCATTCTTCAAGCTTCTGCAGGTCCCTCCTCATTCTGTCTACACCCTCTGGCATGTCCATTCTGTTACAGAGCTTCATGTTGTCAGCGAACTGGGGAATTCTGCCTTGTAGGTCCTGTGCAATTTCACTGATGAAGACACTGAATAAGACTGATCCCTGTGGTACCCAAGTGGTCACTCTTCCCTCTGTGGAGTGACAGTCATTTACCACCACTCTCTGTGTCCTGCCATCCAGCCAATTACCCACTCACCACACTACTGTCCTGCCCACTCCCATATGCCCCAGTTTGTTTAATAGCCTTCTATGTGGCACAGTGTCAAAGGCCTTGCTGAAGTCCAGATATGCCACATCCACTGCTGTCTCCTGATCCACCTCCCTTGTCACCCAGTCAAATTCAATAAGGTTGGTCTAGCATGACCTCCCCCTGGTGAAATCATGCTGCCTTGGGGCTTGTAGTCCATTGGCAACCAGATATTTCACCAATATCTCCTTCAGTAGTGTTCCCGTGATCTTCCCCACTATCAAGGTCAGGCTGACTGGTCTGTAGTTCCCTGCTACCTCTTTGTTCCTGCTTTTGTATAAGGGGACTACATCTGCTGTCCTCCTGTCTTTGGGTACCTCTCTGTTTCCAGTGATCAGCTAAACAGGACTGCCAGAAGTTCAGCCACCACCTCTCTTAGTTCCTTTAGGACCCTGGGGTGAACCCCATCTGGCCAAATTGCTTTATCAACTCTTCTTCCTTCCAGTTCCTTTAGGACCCTTTCCTGTGTAAATGGACTTGTGTCCATTTCTGTGCTGTTCCCACCCCTTGTACTCTCTTCAGGCCCATTACCCTCCTCTTCTTCAGTAAAGACTGAGCAGAAATACCTGTTTAGTATGTCAGCTTTACTGTTGTCTTTCTCCACAAGGCCCCCATCCTCCCCCTTCAGTCTCACTATCCCTCCCTTTGCCCTTCTTTTTTCACTTATGTACCTGTAATAGGTTTTGTCTCCTTTACCCACTGATTTTTCCTCTTGCCTTTGCTCATTTGTTTGTCAGAGATATTTGTTGCCTTTACTGTGCTCCCTTTTAGCTTTGCCCACTGTTCCTCCACTCTATCCAGGCCAACCCCCTTGCCAGGTCATCCCAAAGGCATCCTCCCATCCTTATAACATCTGCCCTCCTGAAATCCAGGACCTTTGTCTTTGTATGGTTTGATTCTACAGCTGTACTTATATTGAACCACACTGTATGGTGATCACTGGTCCCCAGTTGGCCTCCCGCCTTGATGTCTGTAACACTGTCTCTGTTAGTGAGTACCAGGTCCAGTATTGCCCCACCATGAGTGGGTTCACAGACTAGCTGCCTGAGAAACACCTCCTGCAGAGCGTCCAGGATGTCCCTGCTTCTAGATGAAGCCACTGCTGGGAGGCTGCAATCTACACCTGGCAAAGCCCCCATCAGCAGCACCTCCCCCTTTCCTGCTATCTTGCTATGGCTTCTACCAGTACCTTAATCAAATTCCTCCCCCTGTGGTGAAGGACTGTAGATCACTCCACTGTGAATAGTCTCTTTCAATTTGATCCCTCTACAAGCTGCTAATCTGTTTCTTTCTCTTCACATTACTTTTCTGTATGGTTATCATTTTCCTTGTGAAGTTAGACATGTCTGGGTGTCTTTGCCTAAATGTGTGTTCAAATATTGCTGCAGTTGTTTCTACATTAGTGAGTGCAGCTTTCAATTCTGCATGTATACTACCCCATATAAGAGCCCTGTTTTTTTTTTTTTGGGGGTAGGGCCATGCATTATTCCTTTGGCTTCTAATATCTCTGAATCCCCCTACATTTTCCTTCATACTTCTTTAACAACTACATTTCTGTAGCAACTCTAGGCTGATATCATCTACATACAGGAAAGTGGATGGGGAAACATGCATTTTGACAAGGGAATCTCATGACATCATACACCATGACAGAAAAGCTTGAGTGGTCTGATATCATCAGAATCCTGAGATGAAATTACAAATCCTTTATGTTTCTCCCCATCCACTGTTTTCTTTACAGTGCATGATGGCATGGGACATTTGTTGATGAAAAAAACAGGTTACTCACCTGTAGCAGTAGTTCTAGGAGTGGTATATGATGTTCATCCACACTTTTGGCAGTGTTCCTTTCCCCTTAAGACTACCCGGAATGTCTTCAAGCTGGCTCCTCCCATCCACCCACCAGGTGGTAACTCCCCTACCATCGCCTCGTGATGTCAGATCTGACCCGCTGGAAGCCAGACCAGTGTCCCACTTGCCAGGGGAGGTCAGGTGGGTCAGTCTGGATGAACATCATATACCACTCCTAGAACTACTGTTACAGATAAGTAACCTGTTTTTCCTAGGGGTGTGGATATGATGTTCTAATCACACTGCTGGCAGACTCCTAGCAGTTCTCCTTGAAGGAGAAGGCAAGGTGCACATTCCCTACTTGGGAAACAGAAAGTGGAGAAGGTTGATGTGGTAGTGGGAGATGAAGGTGTGTGCAGACTCCAGGTAACAGCAGTGGTATGACAGGTAGAATAAGCCCTTAGCCCTACGGGTAAGGCTCCCTATCCACCAACCTATAGCAGAGGTCAATGCAGGATACAATCCACCTGCCAACCATCCACTTAGCTGCCGGTCTGCCAAGTGCGGCTTCAGCGTAGGTGACAAACAGCTGGTGAACCTCTCCCCAGATTTCAGACTTGCGCTCCTTATAATAGGCTAGCACTCGCTGCAGGTCCAAAGTATGTAGCCTGTGCTTGGCCTCCGAAGTGTAACTGGTGAAGTACACTGGGAGATTAATCACCTGGTTAAGGTGAAAATCCTACACAACCTTCGGGAAGAACTTCAGGTTGGGGTGAAGGGCAACCTTGTCCCTGTGGAAGACCAAGTAAGGAGACTCCACTGAAAGTGCCTGGAGCTCACTGATCCTTCTGGCTGACATGATAGCCACCAGGAAGGTGGTCTTCCACAACAGGTGAGACATGTCACACCTGTTCGAATGGCTTGCCCATGAGCTTTGCCAACCTCAGCAACAAGTCCCATGGTGGTTGTGGCTCACGCGCTGGAGGAGAAATGTGGTTGAGGCCTTTGAAAAAGTACCGGACCACGTTCTCCTGCACCACCAATTGCATACCAGCCCAAGCCCAGTAAGCAGAGATGGCTGACAGGTGCACCTTGAGGGTCATCGACCAAAGGACTGACAAAGAGAGACCAAAGGTAGCTGAGAATGTTAGTCATTGGGAAGACAAGGGTCCAGCCCCTTCTGGCACCAAATGGAGAACCTCTTCCATTTGAAGACATAACATGTTTGGGTTGGCTCCTTCTGAGAAACCTTGACCACAGCAAGGACATCATCAGAGGAACCCAAAGCCTGGAACTCTAGCCACTCAGGAACCAAGCTCTTAGGTGCAGAGATTGAAGGTCCAGATGGAGTACCTTCCCCTGGTGGATTGAGAGCAGGTCCTGGTGTGGAGGCAGATGGCTCGGGAGCCTGTTGCTGAGGCTGAGGAGATCAGGGTACTAGAACTGGCACAGCCAGTCTGGAGCCACCAGTATCATCCGGGCCTTGTCCCTCCTCACCTTGAGCAACACCTTGTGGACCAAGGGAAACAGAGGGAAGGCATAAAGAAAGCCCACGGTCCATGACCTACAGAAGGCATCTGCCTGCAGCATTCCCTTCTGAGGGGGTAGGCACAGTACAGCCTCAACTTTGCATTCTCCCTGGAGGCAAACTGGTCCACCAGAGGGATGCCCCATTGGGAAAACAAGCTGTGTACTGCCTCTGGATGGTGAGACCACTCATGAGATGCCTCACCCACATGGCTGAGGGCCTCTGACAACTGGTTGGAGGCCCCGGTCACATGGATGGCCAGGAGATCGGCCTCCAGGCTGCGCATGAGGGTCCAAACATGGAGTGCTTCCCTGCACATGGGAAGGGAGTGCATTCAGCCCTGTTTATAGAGGTAGTACATGGTCGTTGTCCATCTGGACCTGAACAGCCTGAGCCCTGCTGTGAGCAGCAAAAGCAGTCAGCACCAGATGAACTACCCTGAGCTCCAGTAGTTGATATGGCACTGGGACTCCTCTGGGAGGAGACCATTGACTCTGTGGTCACCCAGGTGGGCTCCCCAGCCCATGAGAAAGGCATCGGTTGTTGGCTCTGGGCAGACAAAAAGGATCCCTTCCTGCAGATAATCCAGGACTAACCACCACTGGAGGGAGTCCCACATCAGCTGGGTCACAGTGACCATCTGGTCGAAGTGGCCCTTGTGCTGAGGCCACTGGCAGGCCATCTCTAATTGCAGAGTGCACATTCTCCAGTGGCCCAATGGAACACGCTGGTGCATGCCACCATGTATCCCAGGAGGCACAGGACGTCCCGAGCAGGGTGCAACTGCCCAACCAGAAATGATCGGGCAAAGGAGGAAGAGCCTCTGCCCTGTCCGCTGAGAGCCAAACTCTGGCTCTGCAAGAGTTAAGCTCTGCCCCGATTAAATGAATTAGCTGCCATGCACGAGTTCTGACTTGCCCTCGCTGACCAGGAAACAAAGGGAAGCGCAGGTCTGGAGGGCCAGATCTTTGGACCTCTCCATCTTCTCCCTGGAGTGACCTGCTATAAGCCAGTCATCCAGGTAGGGGCATACTGACACTCCTTGGTGCTTCATGTAAGCTGCTACCACTGATATGCATTTGGTGAAGACTATGGGGGCCGAGGACAGGCTGAATGGCATGGCTTGGAATTTGAACTCAGAGAATGCCCTCAGAGCTGGCCATAGCACTGAAATGGCTTTAGTCAGTTTTACCAGTGATATTATTAAAGCAAGCGATAATGGCCAGTACACAGGGTTGGTGTTCATTGATCTGACCAAAGCTTTCAATTTGGTGGACCACAGCCTTCTCCTTGACTCTCTCTCTCCTGCCTTCATATATCCCAGGATGTAGTTTGCTGGCTCGACAGCTACCTCTCAAATAGATCTCACAGGACAACCATTAAATAGGCACTCTCAAATGTTGCCAAATTAAGTGTGGCATTCAGCAGGGTTCTATTTTAGTCCCTCTGCTTTTCTCTCTCTTTATTAGTAATCTCCCCAAAACCTGTCTAAATACCAAGATAGTTATTTATGCCGTTGATGCTGCTCAATACTGCAGTGATAAAAACCCTGACACCGTGTTCTCAAACCTACAAACTGACTTCTTAAGGCTCCACTCTTGGTTCCTTCACTGCAATCTGGTTTTTAATTCTAAAAAAAACTAAGTACATGCTCTTTGCAGCCCCCAGGAAAAATGTAAAATTAAACCTCACCCTCTCTGACCTTCATGGGAAGAGCATCGATAAAGTCGACAATTTTAAATATCTGGGCTTGGTTCTTGACCCACACCTTACTTTCCAAGTACATATTACTAATCTTATCAAGAAAATAAACATGAGGTTAGGACTTCTATTCTGAATCATAAAATTCCTCTTCCCAGCCTCAAGATCTCACCTTGCCTGCTCCTTCCCCTTCTTGAATATGGCTCCACAGTCTACTCCCCCCATCATCTGTTCTTTTTTCCAAACTCAGAACCTCATACAACAACATCACCCATTTCAGCACAGGCCTCCTGTGGTCCACCCATCGCTGTTCCCTCTACCCACCTCTCACGTAGCTACCCCTCAAAGGAAGGTTTCAACTTAAAACACTTCTTTTTCTACACAAGGTTCATCTGAACATATTGCCACAAAGTTTGTTTGTTTAACCAGGAGAGACACACTAAGCTGACAGCTTGTTTACAGGTGTGACCTGGGAGCACAAGGAAGTTAAGTGACTTGCTCAGGGTCACACAGTATGCAAGTGGAGGATGTGGGATTCAAACCCAGGTCTCCAGATTTGCAGCTCAGAGCCTTAGAAACCACTGCACTATACTGCCTCCTAAGTATTTTGGACTTTTTCCCCAAATCTGCCCCTAAGCGTGGCACCAGAGGAAGCACCAGCCAAATTTTTGAGGTTCCCTTCTTTCATACCACACACGTGCAAAACTCCATCTACTTTCAGGAGGTGAAGCTCTACAACAATCTGCCTCTTGGCACACAGTCCTGTGGCTCCATCCCCTTCTTTATAGACTCTGTCAAACACATTCTCCTGGAAAGTAATGCTTGCAGGTGCCCCTGCTGTAAGTTTTCATATAGCACTAGTGTGGTTCCTTTTCCTCTTCCTCAAGGGAACCCCATACTTCGCATTTTTTTCCACCATCTACACCCCCCCTCATCCTTTGCCCCCTCTTTCAGCTCTATGTCTATTGTCTCATCTTCTCCTTCCCTGCCTCCCCTTCTCTCTGTCTATTTTCATCATTGAGATATATATGACTATCTAAATTTTAATTTAAATTTATTGTCAATATGGTTATTTAGCACTTGTATTTTGTGCTGTATTTGTTGTGTATACTCTGTAACCTGGATGACTGTGAAAATGGGTATTTTTGCTCACACTCTTCCCAGTATAAAATAAACTTGATTGATTGATGCCCTCCACATAGAACCGGAGGAACCAGTGGTGGAAGGATGGATTGGGACATGGAAGAACGCATCCTGGAAATCCAGAGAGCAAACCCACAAGACCTGCTCAAAAAGTGGTATGATCTGAGACAGAGTGGACATCCTGAAGGTGCATGAGTTAAGCAACTTGTTCAGGTCATGCAGATCTAAGGGGCACCAGCCCCCTGTCCATTTTGGCACCAGGAAGTACCTGGAGACAAACCCTGGTTGGGGTGGAAGGTCCAAGACAGGAGCCACGACTTCCTTGCAGAGGAGCTGGGCTATGTCGTCCCAAAGGACCAACTGGATGTCGAAGAACACCATATCCTCCCATGGGGCACGGACTCAGCAAGGCGGGTAGACCTTGAACTCCAGAGACAGACCCTGACTGACCACTTCTAGGACCCACCTGTCTGTGGTGACAGCGGACCAGGCGGAAAGGAAGTTGCAGAGCTGGCCCCAATGGGAGGACCCAGGGGAATCATGACAGGCATGGGGGAGGCACCCACATCCCATCACTGGGCAGGCTTGGAGGTGGAGGAAGGACCAGCTGATGGACCTCTGGGACCTCGATCTCTACCTCCTGGCTTCCAGACGACGGTGGCCACTGACTTAAACCAGGGATGCCAAGCCTGCTGCTGTCCAGAGTGGGGCTGGGTTGGCCACAGGAGCAGAGAGGGGCTGAAAGAGCTTCTTTACTCTATCTGTTGTTTAGAGCCCCTGGAGTTCTTCTGGGCAGAAGTCACTGAGTCCAAGGTGGTGCTGGACTTCTCAAGTTAGGTGAGGTGCCCTTCAACCCTGGGCCCGAACAAGTCAATGCCCAAGAATGGGACATCTGCCAGCTTGTGCTGAGTATCTGCCATAAAGGTCGAGATACGCAGCCAAGCCCTGCAGCACATGGCAACCTCTGCTGCCAAAAACTGGGTGCAAGAGTCACTGATACTCATGGCCAACTGGAGCTGCTGCTTAGCCAACGTTCAGCCCTGATCATGGACCTGTTTGACTGTGGTTTGCAAGTCCACCAGGAGATGAGGAAGTACCTCATCCAGGGTGTCCAAAAGGGCGTGGGAGAAGTGGGTCATTATAACAGCTGAACTTGTCTGCTGAAGGCCGAGCGAGGAGGCTGCATAGACTTTCTTTGCCATGTGGTCCTATTTTTTAGATTCTTTATCTGGATGCTTATCAACGTCCCCTGCATTGCTAATGTGCCAAAACATGGAATCGGCCACCAGACCCTCTACCGAGGGGTGCTCCATGAATCCCGAAAGAGAACCAGTAGGGACAGCATACTGGTGGGTCATCCAGGCTGAAGGCACAGAGTAAGAAGGTGGGTGCTGCCATAGCTCCACAGCAGGAATGAGAATGGCCTCAGCAACCGGGAACACTTCCTCAGGGGAGTAACCCCAGTCAAGGAGCTCAGTAAGTGGGTACCAAGCCCACTTCTGCACAGGCTCCATCGGGATACCCTTGGATTCTGAGATGAGACAGAGAAGGCCCATAAAGGAAGTGGATCCCTGCTCTGTTAACAAATCCTCGTCCAACTCCAGATCCACTGGATGGGAGTACAAAGAGAAGCTCTCAGACCCCGAGGATTCATTGAATAAGGGTTGACCAGAATCCCCACTAACCCTATGGGGCTGTCAGGAGTGACAGCTACCAACAGCCAATGCAGAAGTCCCAATGCTGGGGAGGCCTCCTTAGACAGAGGACTGGACTTCGCCTGTTTTGGTGGTGGCTCCACCAAAATTGGCAGAGAGGCCAGAGAAGGCCGAGCCAACACCTGTCAGATGGGTTCCTGCCGAGGTGGGGAAGGCTGCAGCCTCTGTGGTGAGAGCCAAGTTATGGCCAGGGTCAAGGCCGGAATGGGCTTTACCCCAGTAGAGATGAGCTACAGCCATATCAAGTCCTCATAGCGCTGACACAACTTGCGACGCAGCTGCTCTTCGCCCAAAGATGAGGAGTAGCAATGGCACAGAGTGACAGGAGGAAGATCATGGATGCCGGTGCCGGCTACCTGACTCTGGGCTCTGGGATCGAGACTGCGACTTCGACCATTGGGGGTGCTGATGGCGGGTCTCAGTAGGGACCAGCAAAAGCCAGGCATTCTCCCTCCTTGGGAAGTAAGTGGTAGGACCAAAGCCCTGGACAGAGAGGTATCAGCCTCAACCAGTGCCGATGGGTCGACTGGCTTGAGAAAAATCTCATCCCAGATATCGACCTGCATCTTGGCCAACTGGCCCAATGGGGAGACTGTGGAGCTGGTGGCCTGGGGCAAAGGATCGACCAAAGTTGGAACCTCTGGTGAAGTGTAGGAATCTACTCTGCCCACAGCAACATGGGTTTTCGTCAAAGACGCAGCACCATCACGGCGCTGATCGACTATGCCTCCCATGTCTACGAAGCTCTTGACTCTGGAAAAATGGTGAGGTCTATATTTATAAACCTCACCAATGCCTTCAACACCATTAACCACCAGATCCTTCTCAAACACCTGAGGACCCTTGGATTGTCAGTAGATACCATCTCCTGGCTTAACAGCTACCTTTCTCACAGAACGCAGTGTGTGAGGATAGGAGAGAATCTCTGATCCCAGAAAGGTAACAATGGGGTTCCCCCAAGGCTCTATCTTAGACCACTTCTCTTCCGTCTCTTTATAAATTCCCTTCTCAATGCATGTCCTGCAAAAATGCTGCTCTATGCAGACAATGCAGTTATCTCAGTGCCTTGTAATCATGCATCAGAAATATCAAAAAAATCTACAGCATAGTTTTGCAATATTTAAGACATGGTTCTCCCAAATCAGACTCCTACTAAGTTATAAAAAAACTAAAATAATGCACCTCTGTATGCCACACACAAAAAAGAATGCTGAACCCCTGTCTATCATTAGCCAAAAAAGAGATGCCATTGAACAAGTCTCTAATTATCTCGGAATTCACATTGATGACACCCTCTCCTTCATGTACCATATAGACCATATTGTCAAATCTGCTAATATTAAACTTGGCATCTTTTATAGGCACAAGCAAGCCATGACCCCTGAGGCTCTTAGCATAGTTACTCGTAGCTCTATACTATTATAGACTATGGACTAGTCATTTACAGTGCTGCTACTGATACAGCTCTAAAACACGTAAAACTAACCAACAAGGCTTGCCGCCTAGTCCAAGGGGCCAAACACCGTACTCATATCTAAACTCTCTACTCCACTTCTGGCTGGCTCCCATTACACCTCAGGGTCAAGTATCAGGCTTGCCTAATTAGTAAAAAAGCCCTACTCGGTCTCACTCCCGAATCTACTGCTGCCTTGCTCCAGCAAACCTATCCTCAAAAGTCACTAGGAGAACGGCTAAGGGAGTGCTCCATGACCCTTTCAAAAGAACCTCCCTAGCATAATGGTCACTCTCCTACCATGGGCCTACATGGTTTAACAAACTCCCCACTACCATCCTGGAGCTTATAAAAACTGGCCCCTTTAAAAGAAACCTGCAAACCCTCCTGGCCCCAAATAACCAATGTGACTGCAATTACTAAAAGCAGGCTACTTCCACCACCACCACCACGAGTGACCCTCCATCCTCTCTCTCTCTCTCTCCCCCCCTTACTATTCCCCTTCCCCCCTCCCTCCTGCCCCCTTCCTGACAAAGTCCCCTGGTGGCTGTCTCCAAACTCCTGCTCTTTGGAACAGTCTCTTTCCCCACACCTCCCCATGTTCCTACCTCGAGACAAAGCCCTCCCAGGTTACCTTCCCGCTACTCTGCACTTAACATCAGATTGATTTCTTAAATGCCAATCTCTGTATTTTAGTGTCTTCTGATACTGAATGCACTTTATCAGCTGGCTAGCTTGTTGCTATCTTAGCTGTACCAAACTGTAATATGTTTTTCCATTCTTGCCTCACTGTGCATGTCTAACATAATTCTATGCCATTCCATATTTACTGGGCGCTCGCCCATGAAATGTAATACTTGTTATACAGTACCTATTTACCTATACCCACCTGAGGGTATGGCAGATCCTACACTGTATATCCTGCATTTGACTGCTGTTCCACCCTCACGATGAATATGCAACTGTTTCTCCATGCCTGTACCTTGTGATTACTGACTATTGTAATGTTTTATTGCCTGGTGTTTCTTGTCTGTACCTTGTAATCTCCCGGGTCGCACCTGAAAATAGGCACTTGGCTGTCTAGAGTGCTCACTTGGTTAACGAAAGCAAATAAATAAATCTGGTTTTGAATCTCCACAATGCACTCATGAATTCTTGAAACCTTTATAGACAATGTAACTGCCTACTTGTTCTTTACTTAATCTCCTTTGTAACTAAATGTCTCCTTGGTTTGTCCAGCAATCTACTTGTGTCATTTTTGTCTTGCATCCACTTGACAAGGAACCTCTGTAAAAGAGCCATCCAGGCTCAAAGGTATTAATCTGCAACATAAATAAATAAATAAACCTGAGGCCCGAGAGAGCTCATGATCCCACGAGCATCAACAAGCTGGTTTTTTGGACTGTTTCTTCGACTTAGATTTGGATTTAGTGCCTGAAGAGGGACCCTGCCCATGAGTGGGAAGTGCCTGGGCACTGATCCCAGAATGCCCTGGTGAAGGAGGTGCCCAGAGAGAGTGGCAAAAAGGCCGTAGCTGAGGAGGACTGAGCTGCCACCTTCTGAAAAGCCGCAAGTTGTTTGCTGGACCCCACAGCTGCAGAGAACACCTGATGGGTGTCCATAGATTTTATGGGGGATTCCAATTGTCCGGATGGCCCAAAAGTAAGTGGGCATAATGATCCTTGAGAGTGGATGGATCGTGGTTGCAGCACAGGCCACAAGCCTAGGCATCATGCTCGTAGCCCAGGCAGTAGACGCACATCACGTGAGGATCCATCAGGGACATCTTTTGCCTGCAGGAGCATTTCTGAAATTCCGGTGCTAACTTTGCATCATCCATACCAAAATAAGAAAGAATCGCCTGAAGACAAAAACTTCTGGAAGCAAAATCGAAAGGTTTTATTAAGCAAAGGACCTACTTAGCGCAGTGCAATAAGAAGGAAACCTTCTCTTCGAGCAGAAAGGACCATCTGACATCATAGGGCAGTTCTAGGGGAGTTACCACCCAAGTGGGTAGGAGGAGCCAGCTTAAAGTCATTCCAGCTAGTCTTAAGGGGAAAGGAACACTTCCAGAAGTGTGGACAGAACATTATATCCACGTCCCCAAAACTAATGTTAAACATTATTCAGTCAATATTTCTGTAGACCAAACTGAGGGGAAAAAAGATTTCAAATAATTAGACCATAACCTATTCAAACTTCATATGGGAAAAAGCAGAGGAAAAGCACAGTGTTTAAATGTAAACTGTTAGAATTTACTGAATGCTGCAGAACACTGAGGTTCTGTCACTTTGTGGATGTCAGTGTTCTGTCACTTGTCTGCTGTTCGATTCTGATTGGCCAAGTTACTCATGCACAAGAGCAGACCACTCCCATGCACAACAGGAGACTGACAGCTATAAACTATGCACAACGGGCCTACTCTGTCACTTATTCAGTCAATATTTCTGTAGACCAAACTGAGGGGAAAAAAGATTTCAAATAATTAGACCATAACCTATTCAAACTTCATATGGGAAAAAGCAGAGGAAAAGCACAGTGTTTAAATGTAAACTGTTAGAATTTACTGAATGCTGCAGAACACTGAGGTTCTGTCACTTTGTGGATGTCAGTGTTCTGTCACTTGTCTGCTGTTCGATTCTGATTGGCCAAGTTACTCATGCACAAGAGCAGACCACTCCCATGCACAACAGGAGACTGACAGCTATAAACTATGCACAACGGGCCTACTCTGTCACTGATCTGTTGTTCAAAATGTTCCATCATACATGACATGACATCTTTCTTCATTTTTATTTGTCCTAGCAAAGATCGGATGTTGGCATCTGTAACATTGTTTTCATTGATGCAACATTTCTCTGCCTTGTTTCAGTTTTATGTGCTTCCATTTTGTCTAGCTTCTGTCTGGAAATTCAGGGTGTTTCATCAAAGTAACAGTACACTATTTTTTGACCATCACAAGTCCACTGAACTCTGTCCCATCTCTTAGGCTTGCCCGTAAATGTTTTGTGGTTTTTTGGCTCCTGCTGTGGGACCATGGTATACATGATTTTACACTGGAGCAGAAATGACAATGGCTTTTGTGGTTAAGCCACAATCAATTGACTACCATTTACCTTAGTGCAAAGACTTGTGCTGGGCACATGACGTGGGAGCCATGCTTCCAATCTGTACTTCCATTCATTTGACTCTCCATATATCATAATGTAGTTTCATCTTGGAGTGATTAATAATTTTGTAACAGAAGTAGTCTTGGGCTTTGTTATTCTCTCCCTTGGATAGTGTCAAATGTTTCGGGCTTTCTAATAACATAACAAGACTGGACCGCATAATTAAGCCAGAACATGTTAAAAAAAAAATCAGAAACTCAGTACACCATTAATCTTTAATATTTGCTAAACATACTCTTAATACACACAATGTCCCTCAGATGGCTTCCTCCTGTAGAACAGTGTCACAGATATTGGTAGCATATTCAAGTGTGCCTAGAAGTTCTTTTTAATTTGACCCGTAGCTCTAAGGACAACTGGTCTATTTCTGTGTTTTTACCGAACATTTGTTTCTCTTTGCACATCCTGACATTTGATGATCTTGTGTCTCTCCATGTAGAGTATAAGACATCATAGTAACTTGGAGTGGACACTAATTCCTGTAGTTAAGCTACCTTTGTTTGCTTCTCTTGTATTGTAATATCTGGTTTTCTGGCACTTGCCTGTCTGAAAGTTAATTGCTCATTCTGTGTGGTCATTTCAGGTTGATAAGTCCAATGTTTTCTGCTACCCTGCCTATAATAGTGACTGTGCTGTTTCCAGTGAATATGGATGCTACCTTGTTTGAATTCACTGATGTCGTATGAGGCTGAACTGTGATTTGAAACTTGTTATATTAAGTACAATTATATACTCGTCTCTCTCCCACATGAACTCAGTGTATTTTCAGTTACTTCTTCTGGGTAAAATTCTTGTCACATTCAGCAAATTTATCTGGTCGTGACCCCTTCTGAATTCACTGATGTGTTATAAGGCTACTTTGTGCTGTAAAACTCATTACATTCAGAAAATGTATGCAATACATGAATACTGTCAATAAAACTACTGGAAACCATACCAACAAAAATCTATGTAATACCACTGTTGGAATCCATATATAGTATTTTGAAATCTCGTAACAATATAGATGAACATCTGATAGTAGTACAAGATCACGACCTCTGCTCGCACCACACTCACTCCTCACAACTGAGAGCGAGATGGCTTTTACTGAACCGTCACATTCACTATGTATTTGATATGGAACCTTTGCAAATGAGCACTTGTGCTCAAAGGTAATCTCCAAAGTTTCCAATAAATCAACCAATAAATAATTAAAACAGTAAAAGCCATCAGTTCCTCCAGTTAAGGAGAAAAGCTCCCAGTTAGGAGGAGGAAAGTGATAGAAGCAGTAGAGGCAGCAGGAGCTGCAAATCAGTTGTGCTGCACTGTGGCTATTAGTAAAATGCTCTGAGGGGCTTTCTATGGAGGACTGGGGGGAGGATGGCAGTACCAGAGGCGGCAGGAGCCACCAGTCAGTAATTTGCTCCCACAGTTGTTTGTTAAAATACCCTGTGGGGCTTAACATGGAGGTCTGGGGTGGGTAGCAGTGGGAGTCGCCAGATGAAAGCTGCACTGTGGCTAAGCCTAAAACCCACGAATGAGCTTAATTTAATTAAATAAGTTTGTATTCATACAATACAAAAATAATGAACAGGGGGCTGTGATTACTCAGCTAAAATACCATCTTGACATCCTGGGGACATGCTGGAACCTCTCGAGCTTTGCTCTTGAGGTACACACATGTCCAGAATCTCCCAATGCTATTATAGCCTCGTACTTCACAATCCCCTATCTATTGTTCTATGTATGGTCTCTCCACCTTGTGAATTTGCTGATGTAATCTTAGACCAGACTCCTGGGTAAAACTCTTAGTATATTCAGCATATTTATACAGTCACTCCCCTATGTGAACTTGTTGAGGCTTTCTCAAACCACTCTCATGTGTAAAACGTTCATTGCACCCAGCCATAATATGGCCTCTCTCTCTCTTGTGAATTCTCAGATCTTTTATCAAAGCACCCTTCTGTGAAAAACTCTTGTCACATTCAGTACATTTATAGTCTCTCCTGGGGTTAGTGTTTCCAAATTTTCAGGGATTTCTAGTGCCATGATGAGAATGGACCCCATTCTTAAGCCAGGGCATATCTGAAAATCAGGAAATCAGTGCTGTATTAGTCTTTGATGTTTGCTGGGAGCACAAGGGATAAATTAAGTGGGTTCGCATTGCAATTTGCAACTCAAGAATCGGGAAACGCGAGTCAATTGCCAGCATGATTAGCAGTGATTGCTAATCAGTAGAAGCTGGCCATCCCCCTTATTATTTTACTTTTCACTGGTGTCTAGTGGCACCCCCCCCCCCGACTGCCATCCCCCATTATTTTTCTTTCCTTGGTGCCTAGTGGCACCACCCCCATCCTCCGCGGATCGCTACCCCTGTTATGTTTTATTTTCTATCCCTGGTGTCTAGTGGCATCCTCCCCCACCATATGATCACTGGCCCCATTATTTTTTCTTTCCCTGGTGTCTAGTGGCACCCCCCCCAATCACCATCCAAAGATTGCCATTTCATTATGATGTTGTTTTTTTATCCTTGGTGTCTAGTGGCACCCTCCCACCATCCAATCGCTGTCCCCATTATTGTTTTTTTCCCCTGGTGTCTAGTGGACTCCCCCCTCAACACCATCCAATCGTTATCCCCATTATTTTAAATTTTCCTGGTGTCTAGTTGTACCCCCCAACACCATCCGATCACTATCTCCATTATTTTAATTTTTCCTGGTGTCTAGTGCCACCCCACCATCACCACCATCACCACCACCATCGGATTGCCGCCCCTATCTAAAATAAAGAAAAGGGTTGAAAATGGTTCCTCTATGTTTTTTTTTAAACCTGCAAAAAAGAAAACAGTCCCTTGCCAATCTGATACCCCCTCGCCCACTTCCCACTCAGGACGCACCTCCCAGTACACCCTCACTCACTTGAACAGGTCACTGGACAAAGATCTGCTCTCCAATGGAAGACATGTCTTGCTGCTGAAACCGGTGACTGCAATAAGGCAAATGCGGTCCAATATATTTCAATGGGGTTTTCAACTTTGGTACATAACTTTGTCATGTTTACACATTTTGACACAAAATTTTCAACATGACCTTTTGGGAACCCCACCTCATGAACAATGTCAGTGGAATGTCAGAAAACCAACTCGAAAGGCAATTTTGTGGTCACTTGGCGAAATTACCTTTCGTGCAGGATTTGAACATTTTCACACTTGTTCATGAGGTGGGGGTCATAAGAAGGCTGTGTTGAAAATGTGGGGTCAAAATATGTAAAAATTGCTAAGTTATGTGCATACATTTAAATTTTACTACACTCACTCGTAACTTTGGTAATTTTAAATATTTTGACTCCAAATTTTCAACACAGTCATTATTTAACACCACCTCAGGAATATGCCAGCTGTCATTTTTCAAATCCTCGCAAAACTGTCTTTTCACACTTGTAGTGTGGAATGACTCTGTGGTAGTGTGGAATCATGTTTTGTTGGGAATTTGAACATTTTCTGTGCTGGGTACATGGGGTGGTTAATAGAAAGGCTATGCTGACAATTTGCTTAAAATGACAAATAAAATAAACAGATACTAACTCAAAATTGTGTATACAATGTCTATTTTATCAATATATACATTATACAGTAAGTAATAATTATATGGTTTAAAGTAAAAATACCCATTTTAGAAAACTGATCATCAAAATCATCTGGTTGCTAATCATTTTTCATTTTGATTAGCAAAGGTTGTTAATCAACTTTCCAACACTAATTTATGCCTTGGAGTGCTCTTCTCAGCATGTGCAACATCCCCAGGATAGCTTCCTTTTGCAGTTCATAGGGTGTCACAGATATTGGTAGCATATTTAGATGTACCTGAAAGTTCTTTTTTGATTAGCCCTGTTGCTCTGAGCACTACTGGAATGATGTGTGTGTCTTTGTTCCATATCAGTTTAGTTTCTGTTTGCAAATCTAGGTATTTCACGATTTCATGTCTCTCTGTGTGCAGGACACTGTAGTCATTGGGGTAGCTACTTTGATCAGCAGTGATATCTTTGTTCTTTTTTGTTGTAGTACAATGTCTGGTTTTCTCATCTCCACTATCTTGGCAACCTTTGTGAATTTGTTGATGTATCATGAGATTACTCTGTGCTGTAAAATTCTTGTTACATTCAGCACATGTATACGGTCTCTCCCTCGTGTGTATTTGCTGGTGTCTTATGAGGTTACTCTGTGACTGAAAACTCTTCTTACATTCAGCACATTTATAAGGTCTCTTTCCTGTGTGAACTTGCTGATGTGCTGTTAGGTAGTACTTCAGGGCAAAACATTTGTTACATTCAGCACATTTATATGGCCGCTCCCCCTTGTGAGTTTGCTGATGCCTTATCAGGGCACTGTGCCGGCCAAAACCCTTACTACATTCAGCACATCTGTATGGTCTCTCCCCCGTGTGAATTCTCTGATGTTTTATCAGATCACTCTTGTGTGAAAACCTTTTGTTACACCCAGAACAGTTATATGGTCTCTCTCCAGTGTGAATTCGCTGGTGTTTTATCAATGTACCCTTCTGTGAAAAACTCTTGTTACATACAGTACAGTTATATGGTCTCTCCCCTCTGTGAATTCGCTGATGTGTTAGGCGGGCACTCCATGATCTAAAACTACTGTCACATTCATCACATTTATATGGTCTCTCCCCTGTGTGAATTCGCTGATGTGTAAGAAAAGCACTTTGTGATGTATAACTCTTGTCACATTCAGCACATTTATATGGCCTCTCCCCCGTGTGAATTTGCTGATGCCTCATCAAGGTACTCAGCTGGACAAACCCCTGGCTGCATTCAGCACATTTGTACGGTCTCTCCCCTGTGTGAATTCGTTGATGTGATATGAGGCTGCTCTGTGCTGTAAAACTCTTGTCACATTCATAACATTTATATGGTCTCTCCCCTGTGTGAACTCGCTGATGTGAAAGGAAAGCACTTTGTGATGTATAACACTTGTCACATTCGTCACATTTATATGGTCTCTCCCCCGTATGAATTCGCTGATGTTTTATCAAGGCACTCTGCTGGACAAACCCCTGGTTACATATAGAACATTTGTATGGTTTCTCCCCCGTGTGTATTCGTTGATGTGATATGAGGCTGCTCTGTGCTGTAAAACTCTTGTCACATTCAGCACATTTATATGGTCGCTCCCCTGTGTGAACTCGATGATGTCTTGTCAGATCACCGTTCTGCAAAAAACTCTTGTTACATTCAGCACATTTATATGGTCTGTTCCCAGTGTGAATTCGCTGATGGCTTACAAGGTTGCTTTGTGATTTAAAACTCTTGTTACATTCAGCACATTTATATGCTCTCTCCCCCTTGTGAATTTGCTGATGCCTTAGCAGGGCACTCTGCTGGGTGAAACTCTTACAACATTCAGCACATTCATATGGTCTCGCTCCTGTGTGAACTTGCTGATGTCTCATTAGGTGATGCTTCAGGGCAAAACACTTGTTACATTCAGCACATTTATATGGTCTGTCCCCAGTGTGAATTCGCTGATGACTTATGAGGTTACTCTGTGATTTAAAACTCTTGTTACATTCAGAACATTTATATAGTCTCATTCCTCTCTGAACCTGATGTTGTTTTATCAGTACCCTCTTCTGGGCAAAACTCTTGTTACATTCAGCACATTTACATGGCCTCTTAGCCATGTGAATTTGCGTATGTGGTATGAGGCTGCTCCGTATAGAAAAACTGTTGTCATGTCGAGTACATTTGTATGGTTTCTCCCTGTTAGTTCGCTGTGGTATAATTTTATGCTGAATTGCAGAACTTGTGTCTGTATATTTAACTGCATTTAGTTTGCTTAAACTCCTCTGATATTCACTACATTGATCCAGCCTCTCTATTTCATGAGTCTGTTGCTGCACAGAGATGAGACTTAGGTGATGGAAATTCTTCCAACATGGAGGATACTGATACAGTTTCTCTGTTTTGTGACTTAGTTGGCATTTCCCTAGCAATGACTGCTGGCTTCGACTCTGACTGCAATATATTCTCCTGTTGACTAAAAATATATATTTTATTAGTATTTTCTTACAACAAGGAAACAAATAAGATTTTTTTTTATTATAGTCTGGTAACAATAACTGTGCCTAAGCTCATGGGACTGGATTCAGAAAGCTCTGGGAATGTCGCAAGCAGCCTGCACCCAAAACGTTGATGCAAAATGTGGCTTGTGACAAACTTTGCATCAGTCACGATTCAAGAAAGGGGCTTGCGTCAAAACAGTGTCAGTCTGCACCAAAGTGGCTTGCATCAAGCTTGCGTCCAAAACCTGGGTGTGCCATGTTGCAACAGGGCTTGCATCACAAAGCTGATGCACTGTCCCCTTTTCTGCAATTCAGAAAGGTGGAAGCCCTGACACTGCGCCGCTGATGGCAGGCATCGGCTAGACCAGGGTGGAGCTGGTCTAACCAACAGTGGTGCACAGAATGGAGTGGATCCCACTGCAGACAGGGAGGGTGAGACAGCCCTGACACCCCTGTGGGATGGTATGGGGGCTGCACATGTAACTGCCATGGCCATTTCATCTGCCGTGTGGCTTTTAACAGGTCTCACCCCATGAAGTGGTTTTTGCTGCAGCTTGTATCAGATCTCGTCCACCGCATTGTCTTTTTGATGCAGCTTGCATCAGTTCCTGCTCTATGCCTCCCTCCACAGTTTTCACTCACCTTGGGGCATTTCCACCCCCCTCATCATTGTGGTGCCTCAGTGTGGACATTCATGCCAATCCTGCATAGCCTTTGTGGCTCACCTGGAGGCATTTGTGCCCCATGCTGATGCACCAGGGCTTGTGGCATTCTCTTCACGTGCATCATATTTCTGATGCAGCGAACCTCTTGCGTCAGTGTGGCAGATTTTGCCACTGAGACTGCTCGTCTTTCTGAATACGGCACAGAGTATTTGATGCACTGGACTGGGACACAGGACGGTTCTTTGACACACCTTGTGTCAGTCTAAGGGCTCTTCTGAATCAAACCCATGGAGTCTATCCTGAAGGAGGCCACTGCAGAATACCTAGAGACAAGTGAGTTCCAGAACAATCACCAATATGGGTTTGTGACAGTGTTATCTCAGAGTCCCTCGCTAATCATGCAAAATCTGTTGGGAGTCACGTGACCTGGTCACGGTACTTTCCCAGCTACTGCATAACACAGCACAATATTTGTGTAAAACGTATTTATGTAAGTAACAATATTTTCTTAATAAACTGTTTTATGTTGACTAGTGGTTCTGACTTTTGTTGCTTTGGTATCCTATTTGCTAAGTCAAGCATGCGGAGTAGTGGAGCTGCTATTGTTAGTTTTTCTTGCTTTGTTTTTATGTCAGATAAACCTGAATAGTTTTGTCAGCCTTGTTACCCAAGCAGTGGGCAAAGCTCAAGCAGTTATTGTACTGTATCTGAATGTCAGCAGACCATTCAACTCAGTCATATATGGGAGACTACTATAAAAACTAGAGGATCTGAGGGTGGTAAGAAGCTTATTAGATGGGTGGAGAGTTGGCGGAGAAGGATGACCCAGAGGGTAGTAGTAAATCGGGAATACTCTCTTATCAGGGGTTTCACTAGTGATGTATCACAGGGGTTGGTTTACTGTATTCATGAGGGACAACAATGTTGGAATAAAGGGTAAAATTCCTCTATTTGCAGAAGACATTAATCGCTGTGGTAATGTGGACTCAGAAGAGGGGTAAGGGATATAAAAGGAGTTGTGAATAAGCAGGAAAAGATTGTAAAAGTTGTGGCAGTTGAAGTTTAAAGAAAACAATACAAGGTTATGCATACATGCAACAGGAACCCAAAGACAAACTATTGCCTAGGGGTGTAGAAAGCTGTCTAACCAATGAAGAATGGGGCCTGGGGGTAATCATTAGTGATGACCACAAATTATCAGCATGTGTTGTAAGAAAATAGCAAACACTAATACAATACTGGGTTGTAGTAGGACAGGATTTGCCAGCAGGACAGAGGCAGTACTGTTCCTCTACAAGCCATTAATAAGACCTCATCTAAAGTAATGTGTCCATTTCTGTAGCTTGTTCCTCAAAAAAGACACAAGTCACCTTGAGTCGGTCTAGGGAAGGGCCACAAAAATTATCACTGGTCAACAGGGAAGGTGATATCATCAGAGGTTAGCCAGAGTAAGCAAGTACTCACTGGAGAAGAGACAGGAAAGAGGGGATATGATTGAAACCTTTAAAGGGAACATTAACCGTGTTTACATTTTTTTATATAATAGTTAATTTGGGCATAAGCGAAGTTTTTTTAATAACACCAGTGTATCGTTCTATGTGGTTTTTTTACAGCAGTCCTATTTTTTCTTATTAAGGGACCCTTGTTAATTTTATCTTTTCCCACCCAATAGTAATTTTTTTTATTACTTATGAATTCCAGAACCCAATGACATCAGTTGAGCAGAAGCTTGCAATTAAGCTTTTCATGTAGGACTTCTGCTCAACTAACATAACAGGGTTTCAGAATAGCTAAGTAATTAAAAATGAATATTGGGTGAGAATAAGGCTGCATTAACAAAGGACCCTAAAGAACAAAAAGAACAGTTCCGTACTTACCATAACAGTAGATTTTTGAGAGAATCTCTTCCATTAGGTCACACCTTTGGAATTATACCAGCATCAGAGGTAGGACCACAAGGGAACGTTTGCTAGCCAGAGGCCACCCATGATGATGCCATGCATTAGTGTCTACATAAATGTGGGTGGCACCATCACTCCTCAGTTCCCTGCCAGAGATTAGACTTGGAGGACCTCCAATTGTAGGGAAGAAAGAGATCAGACCAGCACTAAACATTCAAGGTGACACATGGTGCTGGATATACTAGCCACTGATTAGGATCAAGAACAATATCTGGTGCAACCCTCACTGAATTAGAAGGAGGACAAAGGGAGGGATGGCATGGCCTAATGGAAGAGGTTCTCTCAAAGATCTACTGTTACGGTAAGTATGTAACTGTTCTTGCTTCTTCAAGGATATCTCTTCCATTAGGACATACTTTTGGAATGGGTCACAAACTGTCCCAGATAAGACTGTGAGGCTGGTTAGTCGGATATATACATTCAGGACAGTAGGCCTCGCAGTACAGCAAGCCCAAAACCAGCACGTCTACAACAGAATATGTTTAGACTGTAATGTTTCGTTAAGGTGTGGACTGTGCTCCATATGGCTGCAGCACAAATGTCAGCAGCAGAAACATTCCTGAAACAATCAGTGGAAGTGGCCATCCCTCTTGTGGTGTGACCACAAATTGCACTAGAAAGTTCCTTACCCTACTTCCTGTAACAGAACATAATACAATGTGCCAGCCATTTGGACAAGCACTGTTTAGACATGGGTCACTCTCTTTTCCAGGGGCAAATGAAATAAAAAGCTGAGAGGATATCCTGTAATTCTTAGTGCGATTCGTGTAGTATCTGAGTATTCTATGTACATCCAAAGTATGCAGTAGTGCCTCACCCTGATTGGCACGCTCAGGGTAGTAAATAGGTAGGTCTATCATTTGAGTCAGTGTAAATTCAGATACCACCTTCAGTAAAAACATAGGGTTTATTTGCAAAGAAACTCTGTCTTTGTGAAAAATCAGATAAGGAGGCTTACAGCTTATAGTCTGTAGCTCTGAAATCCTTCAAGCAGAAGTGATGCAACCAAAAATAATGTTTTCCATGACAGGAAACATAGGCCACGACCCACAGCAAACTCAAAAGGTGCCAGCCTCAGTTTCTCAAGAACATAATTCAATTCCCATGGTGGGACTGGATTGTGAATAGGAGGTTTCATATGCAAAATACCTTGCAGAAATGTATGGGGCACCTCTAACTGGGTGACCATATGATCATCAACAAGGGCATGGAAAGCTAATATAGCAACCAACAGCACCTTAAGTGAGGAACACTGCAGATCAGAGTCTGACACTGACAGCAAGTACACCAGCACATTTGCAGAACATGCAAATTGCTTCAGATTCCTGAAAGCAGCCCATAAAGTGAACCACTTCCATCTCAAGGAACAGATATGTCTGGTAGAAAGCTTTCTAGCTGCAACCAGCACATCAGCAGCCTTTGGGGATACCTTACAACATACGTTCGCTAAATCCACCTATTTTAAAAAACACTTGCACAAAAACTCCAATGACCCTTCCTCCTTCTGGAAGGCAGCACACTCTCTTATCAATCCTAGAGCCCTCCCTTCCCTCATGGTCGATGGTAACCACATCTGTGATCCATCCTCAGTGGCAGAAGCCTTCAATTGGTTCCTCACTACCTGTGCCCTGCCTGAACATCCTTGGCCAAACTGTCCTCTGGATCCCCCCCTCCATCTAACAATGGTTACCTCTTGCCTTAAATCACCCCCCAGGAAGTCCTCAAGGCCTTACGATCGCTTCATCCAAATAAATCTAGCCCAGACGGGGTACATTCTAAATTGTTACGTCTGTCGGCAGCTGCCATTTCCACACCCCTTGCACATATCTTGAATCTATCTATCACAACCAATACTGTTCCCATCCTGTGGAAAACAGTCTACGTGATCCCCCTCCACAAGGGAGGTGATCAGTTGTCACCTGGAAACTACCATCCCATCTTCCTTCTCCCCTCACTTGCCAAGATACAACAGTCCCTAATCTACTCCAGACTATTAGACTTCATCTCATCATTAAACACACTCTTCCCCTACTAGTCAAGATTTTGAAAACATTACTCCACAGTCACTTCCCTAATGCGTGTTACAAACACTATCCACTCAGCCATGGATAAAGGCCATATTACAGCAGCCATTAACTAGACCTTGCTAAGGCCTTTGATTCAGTCTCGCACTCAATCCTCCTGAACAATCTTCACTCCATAGATATAGCACCACACTCCATCTGATGGTTTACCTTGAATCTAATTGGTAGACAGCAAGCTGTACGAATCGGCAACTCCACCGCCCCCCCTACCCATTTTGACAGGTGTCCCCCAGAGATCGATACTCTGTTCAATACTTTTCTCTATATTTATTAATGATCTCCCCTCCACCTGCTCCCACTCCCAAATCCACATGTATGCAAATGACACTGTCATCTTCACCTCTGGACCCTCCATGAAGGAAGTACAACCTCTCCTCCAACAAGAGTTCAACAGTGTCTTGGCCTGGTTCAAAACCAATGATCTCAAAGTAAACCAGAAAAAGACGGTCTCAATGACATTCAGCTCAGTTCAAAAGCTATCCAGACTCTGTTCCCTACTGGTATTTTACTCCCAGGATAACACCCCCCTAGAAACAGTACAGGCTTACAAATACCTGGGAGTATGGCTGGATCAGCACCTTAACTTTTCTACCCATGTTGACAATCTAGTCTCCAAGCTTTGACCAAAACTGGGTTTCTTCTATCATAATAAGGACTCCCTCTCACTCCCTGTTTCGCACAAGCTTGTCTCTAAGATGATTCTACCCTCCCTCGAGTACACTGACATTGTTTATGGCAATGCCCCTGCCATATCCCTCTCAAATCTAGAAACCTTACTGAATTTCTTCCGCAGATTTCTCTCTAACTCTCCGCCTCGCACACACCACTGCTCCTTGTACTCCTCCCTCTCCATTGCATCACTCTCACACAGGTCGTATGTACACTCAATGACCTTCATAGCCAAATTCTGGTTCAGCCTCCTTCCCCCACCTCTCCTCCTGACTCAGCCCTACAGTGTCCCCCTTTATACTCTCTTCACTCCTGGGATTCCCGCACCTTCTCTAGCCCCTCCCTACTGCACAACAGCTGGGAAGAGTGCCTTCTCCTATCACCTTACCCTCTCATGGAATAATCTCACCACAGAACTTCACAACTTATGTACCTACAGTTCCTGTCGCTCAAAAAACTTTTATGCCTCCTCCCAACCCCTCCCTGCAACTGTCTCCCCTCTACCTAAGGGCATCCACATGCACTCCATGCTATATTTCCAAGGCTGGAATGTTAGTTGTATATCAATTTATGCACTTGTTTACCTTCTGCACACTTTATTTGTATTCCATGTCATGTTTTAGACATTTTGTATGTCACACCATGTTTTAGATATTTTATACGTCATATCATGTTTTAGACATTTAAATTGCTGCCAAAAAGTTCCATAAATTGTTTGACATTGATGTCTTAATTTCTGTATCTGCCTTTTCCTCATTTTTGTAATTTATGTTATTATTTTGTGCCCCCGGGTTGCACCTGGAAACGAGCCTCGGCTCAGTGTGCTTTTCCCGGTTACCAAAAGTTTAAATAAACAAAATACTTTGACTACGTCTTCAGGAGCCATGCATGCAGATGGAGGGAATTCAGGTCTGGATAGACCAGGAACCACTTGTCCCATGACAACAGACCCTGAGGCATTGGTAGGGGAACAGAAGGCTCCACTGTCATCTGGTGCAGAAGTGGAAACAATATCTGATGAGGCCATAGTGGAGCAATAATGCTGAGAGTGGCACTCTCACTCTGCAGCCCGAGCCAGCACCCTCTGTTTATTTATTTATTTAGATTTTGGTAACCAGGTAAGCCCTCTGAGACCAGAGATCCCTTTTTCAGGGGCGACCTGGGGTTAATTACAACAACCACTTTACATTAGGTGAGGATTCTGGTGAAATACAATAAGTCAGTTACAGAGAACATACATAGTCAGTGGGGTACATTAGACAATAGTTGGTACAGGTCAGGAGGTAGGCAATATATGAGGAGAGAACAGGAATTAGTAGCAATCAACAGAGTAGAAACAGTTTCATTACATCAGGTCTACAGTGTTTTTAACATTAACCATAGGTAATCCAAGGAGAGAAGAGCATTGGTCAGTTGGCATAGAAAGGGGTTTAGTTTAGGACATGATCTAGCGGTTTAGTAGAACTGGAGGAAATGTAGATATGAAGTTCCCTTTCCAAAGGAGGGGCAAGGTGCCTCACCAAAAAACTCCAAGCACTAGAGCATAAAAGCAGAAATTCTGCAGTTCTGTGATGTGTTGGGATGCAAGAATGTTCCACTCTGGATGACCCCATTTTGCAAAGAAGTGTTTACCATGGAGGTCAACAGCTCCCATTTGCGAGTTTTGACTATGCCCTGCTTAATTCATCTGCTAAAATATTTTGGAGAACTGGGAGATGTCTGGCTGACATACTGTATATAGGCCATAGGACAGTTTCCATGACCATACTCTCCTTGCCCACTAGACGCTTACTGTGTCCACTGAGGGATTCTCATATAAAGGCTGGCCAATGGCTTTGTCCCTATGGCCATAACCAGGAGACTTAGGGGACTCCTGTATACCAGCTGAGGCAATCAGGTTGTTTAATCTGTTCTGTGACAGAAAAACATAACCCTTCTCTGTGTCCAAAACTGCCCTACATACTGTAGTCATTGCTAGGGAGTCATCAAAGTCTTCGGCACAAGTACAGTGACCCCCAAAGCCTTGCACAAGTACCTTGTCTAAGACCATGTATGTAGGAGATGTTCCCTGGAACTGGCTTCCAACAGCCAGTCATTCAAGTAGGAAGGCCTGTATGTCTTTCCCCTCTGAATGGCTGCTGCCACTACTGCCAAGTAGTTGGTAAAGACCAATGGCGGAGAAGCCTAGCCAAAAGACCAGACTCTGAACTGGTAGTACTCCTCCCACAGCACAAGGCAGAGCTATTGCCTGTGAGCTTGTCTGATCTTGACACAACAGTATGCCTCCGTCATGTCCAGAAAACAAAGTCAGTCCCTCGGTTATGATAGAGGGATGATAGCTGACAATGTTATAACCTCCCTTTATTGTTTCAAATAGAGGGATAATCTGCCCCCACATCCATTCCTTGATGTAATCGCAGTGGGGGTATGCCCTGTAAATAATCATATGGAACCAATGGTGCCCATTTTGGGTGATTTTGTGCGGGTACCTGTGGGAAGGAAATCTGGCAGGGCACCATCTCCCTTACTTCTGCCTTGCTGACAGTAGTAACAGCCATCTCTGGCAGCAGGCTGATGACAGCAGCCCTCCCACAACCCCTAACTGGAATGGGATACAGAGACTAAAGAGACCTTAGAGTCATTCTGGAGGTCTGAAAACCTCTTAGGGAATCTTCTACATAATAATCAGTTTTGTCCCTTTAAAAGGGGAATTTAAAACTGCTTGTTGCACATCAATTGGAAAAACAGCAACCCTGAGCCAAGAATATTGCCTCATACAAATGCTAGAAGCAGCAGCCTGGCCAAGGCATCAGAGATATCATAGGCTGAGCAGAGAAAATTTTTGTCAACCTCAGCACCAGATGTTAAACCCTCAGGCAAAGTCTGTGCTGCAACATTCATGCCCTTCCATAGATTATTCTGATATTTTATTATATGGTTCTGGTACTGTAATTTGCAATTCTAAAGCCTAGTGAGGCAGAGGGGTTCCATGTTAAAACAGCGAAAATAAAATCGTGACTGCAATATTAGCGTCTTTTTTAGGCAACTGCAATAATAGCATGCATCAACTATAGCGCTACACATATTTCGCTACCATGTAAAATTAGCGCTTTGTCCATGCTGCATGGACCGTAAGTACGTGTTCCCTGTGGGGCTCCTTTACTTGACCTGGATATCAGTAGCAGCAGCAAAGGCAGCATTTCTAGCAATATCGGCTGGCCAAGTCTTCTAAATCCAGCAGTCAGGATCATAAAAAAGAGGGAGTTGTGTTGGTGCTTCTGGGGGCCAAAAAAATTATCATTCTTCTGTTTTGGCTTTGTACCGCTGGTCGCTATTTTTTACAAGTGCAAACTCAGCGTTAGTCACCATTTATGAGTGATCGCTGAAATGAGCTAGTCACTCATATTACAGTCGCTGAAATGAAATCGCGATTATGTGGTCACGATTATGTATGTGCATTTTGATGGGTAACCCATAGATTGAGAAAAATACAATTATAGCTATCCACAGAATAAACAGAAAGTTTACATTTTTAAAATGCCGGCAATATGCCAACATAGAAATAAATACAACTGTAGCTATCCCCCCACCCATTGTAAATGTAGAGCTGTGCAGGGGCTAAAATTATTCCCTAATCTCTAATGAATTCTCTAATTCTAATTAATATGTCCTTCTCTCCCAGTCCATGCTGGTGTTCCCCAAGGCTCCATCTTGGGCCCCATACTATTCTCTATCTTCTTAAAATAATATCCCATATGCTTGTTCTAAGGCTAACATACAGATGTATGCTGACGGCACTGTTCTTTTCAACTCTGGCCCCTCTACCTCAGCTGTCCAATCCCAGCTCCAAACTGACTTCCACTTGGTCCTTCCTTGGTTCCGCAATAACCCCCTCAAGGTAAATGTAAAAAAACATTGTCTGACATTTGGAACGCCTCAAAAACTTGCCACCCTCCCCTCCCCTCTCACATTCACCGCCTGTGATGGCTCCTTACTGGACGTAGTCCCCCACTACAAATACCTGGGTGTCTGGCTCAACTTTTGACTCGACTACTCTAAGCACATTGAGCACATCCACACAAAACTACATCCTAAACTGAGCGTTTTGTATAGAAACAAGGATGCTCTCTCCCCTAAATATTCTATGTCAGCTCCTTACCACAATGATTATCCCCTCCTTTGACTATGCAGACATTGTGCATGGCACTGCCTTAGCCTTCCCCTCGTTAGTCAGGCTTGACACACTTTACAATACTTTTTGCCACTTTGCTCTAAATGCCCCTCCTAGTACACATCACTGCTCCCTCTATGCGTCCCTTTCCCTTACCTCTCTACACCATCAATGGCTAATCCACTCTTCCCTTTTCACCTCTAAATGCTGGTTTGGGTCCTTACCCTCCTACCCCTCCTCACTTTTGTCTCCCACTCCTGAAGCCTTCTACCCCTCTCCGGTCTAGGGACACCCATGCATTCTCCCTCCCAAGGCCCGCCTCCTGTTATGGCTCAGATACATTCTCTTACAGACTGTCCTCACTCTGGAACAATGTATCTGATGTGCACCAATCCCCTTATCCCAGCAGCATCCTACTCCTACCCTCCCTCTTTCCTCCTACACCTAGTTCTGAATATGAGAAGGCAACCAGCACCGCCCTCCCTCCCTCCCTCCTCCATGGCTGGCTGCCTTCTCATGAATGAAAGCTATTACACACGTGCTCACTCTGTAATAGTAAAGACAGCTGATCATGTGAATGTGTAGTAACCCTGGTTATGCTGTTCACTTTTTCATACTCAGTATAGATTGCTGGGTAGAGGAGGATGGGAGTAGAGCTGCCGGGGGGAGTGGGGAACACATAAGATGTATATTTTTAGTGCAAGTGCGAATGAACACTATTAACAATAAGCAACACGGTGTCTGGCCGTGGACGAGGGTGGGCTGTGCCGTGGAGGAGGGTGGGTTGTGCCGTGGAGGTGGGTGCGTTGTGCCGCTACTTGCCTAAGGCTGCAGCAGCCATTCAAGTAACTGCATGGCCTTTGGATTGTGGGGTTTACAAAAGAGCCCATTTCTCACTGTGTTCATTTAAAGTGTACCACCGCTGGTTAACCCACAGCAACATCAACGGGAATACATCAACCACACCCTTTGTACTAAGGAACTATAGTATATGGTTGGGACTTATTCTCCATGGAACGCAGTGGATTTCCGAATCTTGTTGTAGGACAGTTCAAAGGTCAAAAAAGTTGTACTATCGTTCTAACGTCACATCGACCGTACAACATTTCAGCCTTGATCTGCCTCCAGATTGGCTCACTCTACCCGACTTTACAGAAAAAAATTGTGGAAACATGGCAGTGCAATTTAGCAAGTGCCGAGTAGCGGACACTGCTCATTTTGACAGGAGGAGCCACACACCGTTCCATGTCGCAAAACTGAACTTTTCCATTTCATTTTCAAAATTAATAATGCTGGACAATGTGGACATGAACATATTAAAAAAGAAGCCAAAGTGAGGGGGGGGGGGGGCGCTAGAGTGAGCGGCAGCAGAACCAGGGAGAAGCTGGAGCGAGCGGCATCACAACAAATGGCAACAAGCAAGCACAGAATAATAAGGTAATGTGCTGCTGAAAATAAATACAAAAACATAAATAAGCCCCAAACCTATACTACATAAAATAGTGGATGGGTGACCATCCACAACTAAGGCTGTTTCCATCTCGGTTGTTGATGATATCGTGGAGACCTCTCAAGCTTCACTCTCGAGGTCCCTCTGATGTCATCAACAACCTTGATGGAAACATAGTCTTGTTGTGGATGGTCACCCATCCACTATTTTATATACTATTAAGGGAGCTCCCATATGTTTATAAGGGAAACACTACTACTTGGTAGGAGAGGGTAATGGTATATGGTACAGGAAGACAGCCTGAGTATCTGTACTGTGACAAGCGATGTGGGGGGGGGGTACTCAAGAACTGCTATTAAGGGAACTTCCATATGTTTGTAAGTGGAAAGACTTTTACTGGGTAGGAGAGGGTAGTGGCATATGGTAAAGGAAGACAACCTGAGTATCTGTACTATGACAAGCGATGTGGTGGGAGTACTCAGGAACGTTTTTTAAGGGAGTTCACATATGTTTATAATTTATTTTTTTATTTATTTAATCATTTGTTAACCAGGTAAGGACACTGGGCCAAAATGGTCCTTTCTCAGGTCTGACCCGGGATTCATTACGTAACATTAAACATCAAAAATCATACAGTGCAATCACAACAAGCAAACATGATCAAAAATTGCTTAACACAATTACAAATAACTTCAGACAATAAATATTGTTTTAGTGATATCTTGAACTTCCTCAGAGAGTTTGCATTCCGGACATGGAAAGGAAGACAGTTCCACAACAATGGTGCATAAATAGAAAATGCCCAAGACCCAAGTTTTTGCTTACACATTGGTGTTTCCCGAATCCGGCCATTTGATGATCTTAACATAGAAGGTATATTCCGTATTGTAATCAAATCAGCTAAGGGAAATAAAGATTTTAAGTAGATAGCCTTAAATGTTAAACATACCAATAAATATTCTATTCTAGAAGTAAAGGGTAACCATCCCAAACTAAGATACAATTCACAATAGTGAGTACGATAGGGAGCAGACAATACAAAACGGCCAAATGTTATTATAAGTTCCAGTTAAAGTGTGCAACCCCTTTTTACCCAAATCATGATATAGACAAGCCATATACTCAAGGTGAGGGAGTAAAGTACCTACAGCAATGGCCTTTCTTGTATTTTCTGTAAAATGATTTTTATATTGATACAACAACCCTATTTTGTGATTTACCAATCAACAAAGTGTAGTAACCCAAGGGGAAAAACTTAGCACAGGATTAAGTAATATCCCCAGGTACTTAAAAATGTGTACCTGTTCGATAATTGCCCCTGCTGAATCACAAATTACTAATTCCAAATATCCCTTAACATATGGCTAGTGCCGAATAACACTATTTTTGTTTTCTCTGAATTCAAGACCACCGAGTTATCTGCAAACCAGCCACATGTCACATTGAAATCCTGTTGGTGGTAAGAAGGTATACCAGTTACCAATTTATCTTGATAAAATAAAATAAAATCATTTGCATAAAGAATTGTTTTACATGCAGTACATTGTGACGATAGTTGGTTTATAAATAAAGAAGATAACAAGGGTCCTAATATGGACTCCTGTGGAAGTCCACAAACCACAGGGGCCACAGATGATTCCACATTGCCTATATATACCACTTGGGACCGACAGGATACATAATCCTTTATCCACTCAACTGATCCACTAGAAAAACCCAATTCCAATAACCTATGGCGTGCCAGATCATGTTCAATCACGACAAATGCCTTGGTCAGGTCCACAAACACCGCTTCAGTCATTACTCCACTCTCAAATCCCCTAAGAACAGCGTCTGTGAACCTGACCAAGGCTGCCTGTGCCCATCCCATAATACTGCCTAAAACCATGTTGTTGTGAACACAACAAACCTTGATTTTCCAAATACTCATTTATCTGGTTAGTCACTAACTTTTCTCTAATTTTACTCAGTAGATTTAATATTAATATAGGCCTAAAATCCTCTAATACATAGAAACATAGACTTTGACAGCAGATAAGGACCGCTTGGCCCACCTAGTCTGCCCATTTCCCTACATACAGGATAAGCTGCAGATCCTGGTTAACCAACAGCCTGTTTCTTCCTACCCCCCCCATAAGAATTGCTTTATGTCTGTCCCATGCATTCTTGAATTCTCCCACAGTTTTAGACCTCACAACCTCCTCAGGAAGGCTGTTCTATACGTCGCCACCCTCTCTGTGAAAATACTTCCTCACATTGCCCTGAGCCGCCCCTCTATCTTCAAATTGTGTCCCCTTGTTCTTGCACATCTCTTTTCTGAAAGATGCTACCTCTTGGACTTGTTGATTCCACTGAGATACTTGAAAGTTTCTATCATGTCCTCCCTCCTCCTTTCCTCAAGGGTATACATATTAAGCTCCTTTAGTCTCTCCTCATATGGCTTCTCTTGCAGACCCTGCACCATTTTAGTTGCCCTCCTCTGGACTGCCTCCATCCTGTCTATGTCCTTGTGGAGATGGGGTCTCCAGAACTGGACGCAGTACTCTAGATAGGGTCTCACCAACTGTCTGTACAGAGGGATAACAACTTCCTGTTTTCTGCTGTCGATGCCTTTCCCTATACATCCCAGTATCCCCCCAGCCCTCCCTACTGCCTTCTCACATTGCTTGCTAAACTTAAGATCATCTGATATGATTACCCCCAGGTCCCTTTCCATTTTTGTTGTTGTTACTACCTCCCCCCATTGTGTAATCTTTCCCTGGGTTTTTATTTCCCCAGGTGCATTATTTTGCACTTCTTTGCACTGAATCCAAGCTTCCATACTTCTGACCATGCTTCCAACCTTGCCAAGTCCCTTCTCATCCTTTCCACACCTCCTTGTATATCAACCCTGTTGCAGATCTTTGTATTATCTGCAAAGAGGCATACTTTTCCTTCCAGTCCCTTTGCAATGTCACTTATAAAGACATTTAAAAGGACTGGACCCAGTACTGAACCCTGTGGTACCCCACTAGCAACCCCTCTTTCTTCAGAGTGGACTCCAATTACAATTACGTTCTGTGTCCAGTTGTCCAGCCAATGTTTTACCCAGGCCACCACCCTGGGACCCACTCCCAGGCTGGTTAATCTGATTATTAATCTTTTGTGTGGTACTGTGTCAAATGCCTTGCTAAACTTTAGGTAGGCCATGTCCACAGCCCCTCCCTAGTCTACTACTTTGGTCACCCAGTTAAAAAAATCAATTAGATTTGTCTGACATGACCTTCCCACTGTGAACCCATGCTGCCTTGGGTCCTGTGCCCCACTGGTCTCTAGGTACTCAACAATTCTTTCCTTCAGAAGTAATTCCATCACTTTTCCTACCACAGAAGTCAAATTGACAGGTCTGTAGTTTCCTGCCTCTGTCTTGCTCCCACTTTTGTGAATGGAAATCACATCCACCTTCCTCCGGTCCTCAGGTACCACACCATCCTCCCATGATTTGTTAAAAAGGGTAGTCAGTGGTGTCACTAGTTCTCCCCTTAATTCTTTTAGAATTCTATGGTGAATTCCATTAGGCCCCATTGCTTTGTCCACTTTCAGTTTTAGGAGTTCTTTCAGAACCCTTTCTTCTGTGAAAGGACTGGGATCAACCCCCCCCCCCATCCAGAGTGCTTATGTTAATTGGATTAGGCACCTCCCCCTCTTCTTTTGTGAATACTGAGTAGAAGTATTCGTTCAGTATCCCTGATTTTTCACTGTACCTCTCTGCCCACCCACCGTCCTTTTCTATTCAGCCTCACTATCCCTCCCTTTGTCTTTCTACACTCCCTGATGTACCAATAAAAGGCTTTATTCCCCTTCTTAACCGAGTTGGCTATCTTTTCCTCAGTTTGGGCCTTTGCTATTCTGACTTCCCTCCCTGCTTCCTTCTGCCTTAACTGGTACAGTTCTCTGTCCTGCTCCTTCTGTGTTTCCGTATACTTCCTAAAAGCTATCTTTTTCTCCCTAACCTTCCCCACCACCTCTTTTAAGAACCATAGAGGCTTTTTCTTTCATTTTGATTTGTTTATTTGCTTCACACAAAGACTTGTTGCCTGTGTGATGGCAGTTTTGATGTTTCCCCATTGTTGCTCCACCTCTCCTCCTAGCCTGTTTGCTAGTGCTTTTCTAAGGCACTCTCCCATCTTGCCAAAGTCAGCCCCCCTGAAGTCCAGTACCCTCACTTTTGTATGGCTTGACTCTGTAGCTGAGTTTATGGTGAACCACACTGTATGGTGGTCACTTGTTCCCAGATGGCTACCCATTTCTAGATCTGAAATCCTCTCGCTGTCCCCATTTGAGAGTACGAGGTCTAAGATTGCTCCCTCACAAGTGGGTTCCAAAACTAGCTGTCTGAGGCCTGCCACCTGTAGGGCATCAAGAATGGCCCTGCTCTTGGATATGGCTGCAGCAAAGGTGCTCCAGTTAACATCTGGCATATTCATGTCCCCCAACAACAGTATCTCCCCCTTCTCTGCCATCCTAAGGATGCCTTCTATCATATCCTTGTCCATTCCCTCTCCTGGACATGGGGGTCTGTATACAACCCCTGTGCGGATTGTGGTGCCATTTCCAGTCTCTAAGGTGACCCATAGTGCCTCCTCTCCTCCCTGTTTACTTTTTTGCTCCGTTGCTTTTATCCCTTCCCTTACATAGAGAGCTACTCCTCCCCCTCTTCTACTCTCCCTGTCTCTCCTGTAGGTTGTATACCCTGGTATGTTAACATCCCAGTCAGGGGTCTATGTGTACCATGTTTCTGTGACTGCTATGATATCCAGGCATCCCTCTTCCACCAAGGCCACAAGTTCAGACTATGGGCATTGGTACTCATTACCCTCCATTTCTTGATGGCCTTACCCCTTTTTGCCCCATCCTTGTCCTTATTGCCTTTGTCATTTTCTCCATTTACCCCTGCCCTTCTCCCTATCGACATCTGTATCTTAGTGTTTACCTCACTTACTACCTTGATTTTTTTGTGGGGGCTAGGATTTCCCTGCTCCTTTCCAGTGCCTCCTCCCTTGGCTAGTATAAATGCTTGCCAATGAAGCAATTAAACCTATCACCTAGGATCCTGGTTCCCCTCCTAGACAGATGCAGACCATCATACCAGTATAGGCCTGCATCACTCCAGGTGGATCCCTAGTCCCCAATGAAGCCAAATCCCTGAGCTCTGCACCAGTTTTTCAACCACTGATTGAATCCCATGGTGTGGAGCACCCTAGCCTCATCCATGCCATAGACAGGCAGCACCTCCGAGAAGGCTACTGTGCATGCTACTTGTCTAAGGCCCCTCCCCAATTCCACAAACTCTTCCTGCACTGCTCTGATCCCTTTCTCATCCAGGTCATTTGTCCCTAGGTGGACAATGACATCCAGCTCCCTCCCCCATGCAGCTGCTAATAATTCAGCATTTGGCTTTTTTGGCATCAGCACAACCCTTACCTGCTTCCAACAAGGTGGAATTGTTCTGTTAGCAAGGACAAATTGAAAATATAACAAAAGATCAGTAACAAAATGGATTATCAATCTGAGAAAATGACTATCCAAACCACCACCCCTACAATCACTAAACTTATTTGGTAATGTATGTAATAATCTGAAAACTTCATTCCCTTCAACACTTTTAAAGAAAAACATTGTACTCACTTATCTATTGAGGGCACTTTAGGTTCCTGTAAATCGCCTTGATGTGAAGCACCTCTATAATCAGACAAGTTGGTGAATTTCTTATTTAAGAGATTGACTATCTCTTTTGGTGAAGTAAACTCATTATCACCTACCTTCAATTTTTGAACAGGACTAATTGTTTTCAGGGATAATAATGAGCTAACATTATCCCAGAATGTTTCAGGACTGGTCAAATTCACCACGCACTGTTTTTGATAGCACTTCTTTTTTACTGCCCGTACCACATTAGATACCCTGTTATGTAAATGTCTATATGTATTAAGCAAAGCAACAGTCAGTTGTTTTTATATGAATTCCAGGCCTTGTTTCTTTGCTTAATTAATTGCTTTGTTTCAGGTGTAAACCACTTATTAGAGGTACCCTGCACTCGCACAGTCCTTAAAGGACAAAAAAGGTTCTGGATTGGTAACAAGACTTCACAAAAATAATCAAAGGCCTAATTCACACCGAGTATACACCCCAAGTAAGACCAATTTAAATGCGACACATGTGCAGCCAACACATCCTGATCAACATTTTTAAAGTTACGAACTTCCACAGTACGTAGAAGGATTTTGGGTCGTTTAAAATTTAGAACACAAATCATTACCATGTGGTCGCTCCCAGACTCAGACATTACCAAGTAGGACCAACCATATCTAGGCTATTTACCACAATCCAGTCCAAGGTATTATGGTTATAAGTTTTTAAGTTTTAACGTGTGAGTTCTGTTACAATCTGTGAGAGCACAATTTAGATTTACATCGCCCACCAATACTGAATCATGACATTCCAAATAAGATGCAACATGTACCAGACAATCTTTCAACCCTTGAATCCCAAAAGAAGAGGGATTATAAATACACCCGAGCATAATATGTTTCTTTCCTCCCAACAGTAGTCTAAGTGATAACAATCAGTCATAGAATCATAATCAACACTATATTTTTCAATTGTTCGCTGCAGGTCCTCTTTGAAATAAACTACTACCCCACGGAGTGGAAATACTATTACTGGGCAGGAGAGGGTAGTGGCATGTGGTACAGGAAGACAACCCGAGTATCTGTGCTGTGACAAGCAATGCGGGGGGTACTCAAAAACTGCTATTAAGGGAGCTCACATATGTTTATAAGTGGAAACACTTTTACTGGGTAGGAAAGGGTAGTGGTATATGGTAAAGGAAGACAACTTGAATATCTGTATTGTGACAAGCGATGTAGGGGTGTATTCAGGAACTGTTATTAAGGGGACTCCCACAGGTTTATAAGGGGAAACACTGTCATTGGGTGGGAGATGGTAGTAGCATCTGGCACAGGAAGACAACTTGAATATCTGTACAGTGACAAGCAGTGTGGTGGGCAGTCAGAGAGTGCAGTGCCACATCTTGGTGGGCTGGTTAGCAGCAGAAAACGTATCCCAAAAGGGCCACTCTCTACCCTCTATCTATGGGTTCAGTGGGATCTCAAGCCAACGGACGGCAAAATGCAGACATCAAAGAAATCTTAACATGCCAAAGCAACAAGCCTAACAAAGTTTATGGAACTTTCATGTCACAAAATTGGGCACTCGTCAGCAATATGAAGTCGACTCCATCCACTTACTGTACAATATGTAGAAAAGTTTATTTAAAACATAAAGACAACCCACAAGGGCAAAAATGCTGGATGCATTTCGGATCAATACCTGACCCTTTATCAAAAGCTTTATAAAAATCTTTTATGTTTTAAAAAACATTTCTACATATTATAAGTAGTTGGAGTGGACTTCATATTGCTGGTGAGTGCCCAATTTTGTGACATACAAGTGACAGAGGATATTCGTGAGCACCACCATCCCTGTACGCCCTTTAGAACAGTGTTTATGTAACTTTCTTTGTTCTTTCCATATATTATCCATAGATTCACTGGGCACCAGTGAATCACATTTCCATTTCACTGAGTCAGTTATCAGATTTTTCAAGGAGGGTGTTATGAGTCTCACATCACATTACATTTCAGAGGTATATGTCCCTTTGACCTAAAACATAAAGGGTGAGATTTTTAAACATTTGGACACAGCACTCCTGTCCATAGTTTGGATGTATCCGGCATCCAGCCAAGTATGTAGGAATGCTGCAGGCTTACCTACAAACATCCCAGTGCATCTGTGACACATGCTGCTTTTTCTGACAGAAAAAATGATGCATGTGCTCAAGTTAGAGGCACACGTCATTTTCTGAATGGAAGTCAAGGCAACTGCATCCAGGAGTTAGACCATTTTGTAGGTGGTCTAACTATGTCGACAGATCTGTGGTGCTCACATCAGTGCAATGGATGAAGGGAAGAGAAAATTGCTTAACCAGGAGAGGCACACTAAGCTGAAGCTTGTTTCCCGGTGCGACCTGGGAGCACAAGGACGTTAAGTAACTTGCTCAGGGTCAGACAGGATTCAAGTGGGGACTGTGGGGTTCAAACCTGGGTCTCCAGGTTTACAGCTCAGAGCCTTAAACCACTGCACTTTACTGCCTCCTTCCTCCTCAGCGGAAGCTGGGTGTCAGCACAGGTGCAATGCTAGAATGGGGTGGACGCACCCACAGGGTGTAAAGACTGCCTCCACGGAGGTGGAGACAGTTGCCCCCACCCACTGCATGTGCGTGGGTTTGGGGAGAAAAACAGAAAATGACTCAAAGCTGGCAGGCTCTGTGATGGTGGACTGCATTTGTATGGGAAAGCCCGCCAGAGAGTAGAGTCCCCTCCGAGGGAGGGGCCAGAGCTGCCTGCCAGCTCTGCAGCAGGAGGAGGAGGAGGAAAAAATGGATACAAAAATACATTAAACTTACAAAGTTGTATCCCTCAGATGATACTGTAGCATACCTGATAACTTTCGAAAGGGTTGCTGCAGCCTGCCATCACCCAAAGCAGCAATGGGCAATCAGACTGGTACCTAACCTGACAGGGAAAGCACAACTTGCCTTCAGCAATATGGACACTGCACAGTCAGAAAACTATGACCTGGTGAAAAGAAAAATCCTGAAAAAGTATGGCATCTCAGGAGAGACCTACAGGCAGAAATTTCAGTCTCTGAAGTACAGTGGATACCGCTTGTAACAGACTGAAATGACAAATGGCATTTCATCCGCTTTAAGCCTCGTCCGTTTAAATGACAAATGCTAATTAGCAGCTTAAAACTGAAGGTGGATGGTTAGGTAAAGCACAGCATTAATATTTGTTATGCGTCCTGCACACAGCTTAGTAATTACAGCTCTTTTTTGATGCAGTTGTGTGCAGGTACAATATCCAATTTAAAACGGAACTTTTATTAGAGAAGGGCAAAAATACTATTTTACAATCAATCTGCTAGGATTTTTGTAGGAGTAGTGGACCGCTAATGAAAGTCTCTCACCTGTGAACATTTGAAAACCAACGCAGGATGGCCTCCTCTACATCTCCATTCTTGCCCTCCAGTTTCCTTTTTCTATCCGGATTCTGATTTGTGTGCCAGTTAGCTGCAAGCTGATCTTTGGCTTTTAACAGATCGCACAGTGTTGACTTGGCAATATCAAAATGGATAGATGTCAACAGGATTTTCACCATTTGAAATGCTGTATGGTAGACAACCTAGAGGGCCACTAGATGTAATAAAAGAAACATGGGAAGATAACCCCCATCAGAAACAATCTATCACATCTTACATGTGTGCCCTGAGAATGAAGCTGGCAAAATATGTTGAAATTGCCCATGGTAATCAGGAAGATGCCTAAAACCAGCAGATGCCATATTATGACCATGGAGTAAAAGAAAACGTTTTTGAGCCAGGTGAAGAGATCTTGCTACTGTCACTCACTACAGAAAATAAACTGTTAATGAAGTGGCAAAGGCCTTATAAAGAGCTTAGATGTACTGGCACAGTTAACTATGAGATTGAGACCCCTTACAGAAAAAATCCTACTAAGATATACCATGCTAACCTCCTCAAGAAATGGGTTAAAAAAAAACACCAAAAGCTGTTTTGCTAGTTTTACAAGAAACTGATGAAGATATTGATGCAGCTTATGATAGATTGGAACAAACTGTAACTGCTGATGCTGTAACCTCCGAACAAACCACAGACATTTGTAACTTGCTAAAGACGTTTAACAGTACTTTTACCACAGTGCCAGGCTGAGCAAAAGGGATCGAGCATGTAACAGTGACAAGGAATACTCGCTCCATTAGAAAAAAGACATACATGTTACCAGAGTGGTTAAGAGCAGATGTGGTTAAGGAAATACAAAAATTTAAAGAACTAGACAGCATAGAAGAGTCGAGAAGTGCTTGGTCACCACCAATGGTGTTTGTAAATAAAAAAGAAGGGTGTGTGAGAATCTGCCTTGATTTTAGAAAACGTAATCAAGTGTCAGAATTTGAGGCCTGGTGGTGCTGAGGGCTGAGGCGCTGGACGCCTTACCTCGTGTTGCGCCGGTGACCCGTGTTCGGGAATGAACATGGGCACCGGGGGGGTTGGCAGGGAGGAGAAGGATTGAGTGTCCACAGGACTGCTCTCCTTCTCCAGGAAGGGGGATTAGTAGGGCCCAGTGATTGCCTGCCCCCTAGCGGAGGCTGGGAGGTGGCACATCAGTTCTAAGAATGTGGGGAGGGGACTGAGGCAGGCGCTTGATGAGGGTGTGCACTGAAGCGTGCGTGCTAACGCCACTGGCACCACTGCACGCCATAGCCTCTTGGGGGGGGAGAATGGGAAAACAGTGAAAAATGAGATTCTTCAGTGTGAATGGCAATTGTTCCCCTCTGCGGCGGCTCGGGAGGCACCTCGATACTACATCCGACTGGTGGGTAGTCGCACTCCCCACCCCTGCCACGAAGGGTAAGTTGTGAGGATAGGGAGGGGTCTTATACCCGTGCTGGTGCGGGGGGACATCAGAGGTATAGCAGAGGAATCCGGGGGGGGGGGGAATTTGACAGTTATCCTATGCCCAGAATAGATGATTTGGTGGACAGACTGGGGACTGCAAAGTATATCAGTACACTTGATCTCAGCAAGGGTTACTGACAAATCCCCCTAGCTAAAGAATCTAGAGACAAAACTTCATTTGCTACTCCTATAGGATTCTATCAGTTCACCACTATGCTGTTTGGTTTACATGGTGCACCTGCTACATTCCAGGGGTACATGGATGTAATTTTATCTCCTCATACTGGTTTTTGTGCTGCATAGCTCGATGATGTCATGGTGTGCAGTTCAGACTGGAAAAGCCACCTGGAACACCAACGTGTAGTTATCCAATCAATCAAAAAGGCAGGTCTGACAATCCTACCAAGTGTGCACTGGGCATGCAGGAAACCAGATAGTTGGGCTATGTTTTGGGAAATGGAGAATTCAAACCAGAGGTTTCCAAGATAGAAGCTGTAGCTAACAGCCCTGTCCCTAAAACAAAGAAGTATGTTAAGTCACTTTTAGGGCTGGCAGGTGATTATTAGAGATTTGTTCCCAGCATTGCCGAGTTAGCTACTCCCCTCGCTGAACTCACAAAGAAACAGTTCCCAAATAAGGCGAAGTCGACCCCAGAGTGTGACGAGGCTTTTTGGGCCATTAAGGTTGCATTATGTTCAGAGCCTGTTTTAAGAATGGCATACAATTTCTGTTACACACTGATGCATCAGAGGTAGGCCTAGGTGCAGTCTTGAGTCAACACAGAGATGGGAAAGAACATTATATTCTGTACATAAGTAGGAAATTGCATGACGGAGAGAAAAAAGGTACTCCACCATTGAAAAGGAATACCTTATGGCAAAGTGAGCCATGGAGTCCCTTATGTTTTACTTACTAGGAGCCGACTTTGTACTTGTAACAGATCACAATCCCCTCTGTTGGTTTAACCAAATGAAGCATAACAATTCTAGAATCACAGGGTGGTACCTGGCACTACAGCCATTTAAATGTAAAGTGATGCACAAATCTGAGAAAGAGAATGACGATGCTGATTTTCTCTCAAGATGTGGATAAGGAATTGAGAATTCCAAAGGTTGAAAAAACAAAAATGTGTGAGTTTAAACTTCATTGTTTGCCATACTGCATACGCACTGAACTGTACAGGTTATAAGCTAATATTAGGAATTTAAATGAATGTTTTGAAAACCCATCTTTTTTTTTTTTTTTTTAAAACAGGTTCCCTCTTAAAGAGGGGGTATGTGACAGGGCTGAATAAGGCCCTGCCCTATTTGTTATGCAGAAAGAGTTTAAGCACAAGGGTCTGTTCTAACCTCTCCTTTTCTGTCTCTTCTTTGTCTGGTTGTGCAACCAAATTTTCTCGTGAGACCTAGGACTTGATCACCCCGACAGTCTTGCAATTCTCTGCCTCTCGCTATCTCTCTACACTCACTTGCTGTTTCAGTCTTTTCTTCCCCCTTGCATATCTGCTGGCATAAACATATATATGGAAATGTCACGGATACTGGGATCCCTTTGTTTAAAAAACTGTACATAGTTATAATGTTGAAATGATTGCAAAAAGCTTCAAGAAATAATTACAGAGAGTGTCTCTGTTGCTTCAACAGTAAAGTGCTTTCCAGTGTATTTGTGCAAAATAAGCGATTCCAAAAGCGCGCTACCTCGGCATTTGTCTTCATTCCCTTGTGTTTTATTTTTACTGTGCGTTAGTGTTTTTTCCTGCTATGGTGTTTGTTGCAGGGCATCTTTGGCCAGTGACTGCATGGGTTGGCACTTTTTAAATTGCTTATTTTGTACAAATACACTGGAAATCAAACTGTATTTTTAAACTGTGGCACTCACATCCAAATCAAATGAGGCATCAGAGCTCAAAAAGGTTTCAATTTATTAGAAGCAACAAAACACAACCTGGCGCATTTCGGATAAAATCCTTTCTCAAAGGTTGAAAAACAGTTGGTCACATATCCACTTATATCCTCCAACAATCAGACAACATTTGAAAATGATTGGCTCATCCAAACTGATAACTGGATTTTATCCGAAACGTGTCAGATTGTGTTTTGTTTCTAATAAAGTGAAACCTTTTTGAGCTCCAATACCCTCATTTGATTTGGGTGTGAGTGCCACAGTTTAAGAAATACAGTTTGTTTTCATTCTGTAGAGCACCACAGTCCTTGTGCCTTTTCCTTGAGCTTTTCTACACTGGAAAGCACTTTACTGTTGAAGCAGCATTTTGCACTGAGACGCTATAAGGGTTTATGTTCACAATGCACATGGGTGAGAAGTCTTTTTGACTTTTTTTACGTTTTCTTGTTGCCAGTTCTACCTGTGCATTATTAAAGTGGTTATCTGCTAATTTGACTGGTCCTTGCTTCTTACAAGTACGGACATACGAACATATGAAATTTGCCAGCAGATAAAGGCCTAGAGGTCTATCAAGTCTGCTCGAATGTGCAGCTAGCACCCCTTATTCTGCAGCTGCCCCTCCTTTCACCCTCCTTGTCCTGTCCCATCCCCTTTTGAAGCAGTCCACTGTTCTACTGCATACCACTTCTGCAGGTAACGCATTCCACCCAGCCACCACTCTTCTCTGTAAAAAAAGTGTCTCCTCATCTCCCTCCTGAAACTTCCTCCCGCCAGTCTCATATCATGGCCCCTGGTGGCCCTCCCTTCCCTTACTTTGAACAGCCCCTCTGTACCCGTCTTGTTTATTCCTTTCATATATTTAAAGGTTTCAATCACGTCACCCCCGTCCCTCCTTTCCACCAGTGAGTACATGTTCAACTCCTTCAACCTCCTCTCGTATGATAAGTCCCCAGCCCCTTGATCTTCTTTGTCGCCCTGTGCTGCACCCCCCTCCAGTAACTTAATGTCCCTCTTCAGATACAGGCGCCAGTACTGCACGCAGTACTCCAGGTGTGGTCTAACTAATGACCTACACAGTGGCAGAATCACCTCCTCCCTCCTCGAGTATATACCCCTTGCAATACAACCCAGCATTTTGTTGACCTTTGCAGCTGCCTTCCTACATTGTGCCGAGTTGTTCATTGACCCTGTAATGAGCACACCCAGATCCTCTCCTCCTCTGTCGGGGCTAGCTGCACCCCCCCTCCCGGCTGGTAACTCCTCCTTGGGTTCTTCATCCCAAAATGCAGCACCTTGCACTTTTTTGGCATTAAAGCCCAGTTGCCAGGTGTATGACCAGGTTTCAAGCTTTGCCAGATCATCCTACAACCCCTGCCATCCCCCTAGGTCATCCACCACCGCGCCTACCTTGGTATCATCAGCAAACAGACTGATCTTGCTCTTGATGTTCCATGATATGTCTGCAATGAATATCCCAAACAACACTCATCCCAACACCGAGCCCTGTGGAACACCGTTCGTCACTGCCCTTGGGTGTGACAGCTCCCCACCCACCACCACCTTCTGTTGCCTTCCCTGAAGCCAGTTTCCTACCCATCTCACCAGCTTTGCACCCGGCCCTGTGCCTACTAACTTCCTTCCCAGCCTTCCATGTGGCACTGAGTCGAATGCCTTACTGAAGTCCAGATACAGGACATCCACTGCATGGCCCCTGTCCAGTTGCCTAGTTACCCAGTCATAGAACTCCACCAGGTTGGTCTGGCAGGATCTGCCACGTATGAAGCCATACTGTCTGCTGTCTGCTGTCTTGTAGTCCTTTGACCTCTAGGAGGGCCACCAGCCTCTCCTTCAGGATAGTCTCCATTAGCTTACCCACGATGGATGTGAGGCTCACTGGTCTGTAGTTTCCCGGTTCATCCTTGGGGCCACTCTTGTGGAGGAACACCACATGAGCCATCCTCCAGTCCTGAGGTACACACCCGATGTAGTGAGGCATTAAATAGGTCTGCCAAGGTCCTGCAAGGACCTCTGCCAGCTCCTTCAGTACCCTGGGGTGGATGCCATCTGGGCCTGGTGCCTTGTCCACCCTCAGTGCCTTCAAACCCTCTCGAACTCTGCCCTCCATGATTTCCCCATCTGTCACCACTTCCCCCCTGCTTCTGCCATTTCTCCCACCTTGGGTGTCACCCCCCTCTTCTCTTTAGTAAATAGTGAGCAGAAGTAATCATTTAGTGCTTCTGCCATATCACACCTGCTTCCACCCAACCCCCCTCCTTCCTAATCCTTACTATGTGGTCCTTACAGCTCCTTTTCTCCCTGATGTACTTAAAGAAGTCCTTCTCCCCCTTCTTAATGCCTTGTGCCAGCCTGAGTTCCATAGATGCTTTGGCTCCCCTTACTGCCCTTGTCACCTCCTTCGATTTTGTCAAGTTCTCCTCCCTGTCCTCCCCCCCTCCCTGTTTTCTTGTACTCCTAAAGGCAGCTCTTTTCTCCTTACCTTTCCATGGCCTCCTTGCTCAACCAGCTCGGTTTCTTAGCCCTAGCTTTCTTGCTCTGGGCTTTGCATCAGGTTTTGTTGCCTCCACTATCCCCAGCTTTATGAGCTCCCACCTCTGGTTAGTGTCCATACTAGATTGAATTCTGGCCAGGTACCCTTTACCACTTCCCCATCCTCCCAAAGTCAGCCCTCCTGAAGTCCAGCACTCTTGTGCCAGATTCCACCTTCCTTGCCCATATCCAATGTGAGCCATACTGAGTGGTGGTCACTCCCTGACAGCGGTTCCTCCACTGTAAGTTCTCTCACAAAGTCCCCATTTGCCAGCACAAGGTCAAGGGTATTCTCTTCAACCTGGTTGGTTCACTGACCATTTGCAGCAGGAAGCTGTCCTGAAAGCATCCAGCAGTACCTGCTCCCTTCTGTTCTTGGTTGTTGGGGTGCTCCAGTCCACTCCTGGCATGTTGAAGTCCCCACAATCACCACACTACCCTTCTCTGCAGGTCCTCCTGATCTGTCCCGCTAGTTCCCTGATAACCCTTCTGCCTGAGATGGTGGCCTGTACACCACTCCCATTCTAAAAATCCTATTCTTGAATCCTGGATTTGCATCAAAAGTGACCTGACTACCCTCCTCTCCCTTCCTCCCTTACACATTCAGTCCTTCCTTCACATACAGTGCCACCCCGCCTAATCACTCCTGTCCCTACGAAATAACCTTGTACCCTGGTACAGACAGGTCCCAGTCATTGTATTGGGTGGCCCATGTTTCTGTGATGGCTGCAATGTCCACCCTCCCTCTGCCATGAGAACCTGTAACTCTGCAGTTTTCTCCCAAGGCTCCTAGCATTAAGGGTAACCACCTTCCACCCTTCCCCCTCCCATCCTGCCCTCCTTTCCTAGCATCACCAATAGTACTTGCCATTTGTCCTTTGTCACTGTTATGGGGGGTAAGCTCATATGGTTTCCCAACCTGTGGTCTCTGCATATCTCTTCCCCAACTGCCACCCCCCACTCCTAGTTTAAATTCCCAACTTCCTCTATGTACTCCTCCATCCTCTGTTTCAACACTTTCTTTCCCTCCTCACTCAAGTGTAGGCTGTCCTTGGCATACAGACTACTGTCCTCACAGGTCCCTCCCCACCCCCCAACAGCCCATACCCTTTAGCACAACACCAGGTTCTTAGCCATCCGTTAAATTCCTCTATTCTCAGCTTTCTTGTTGTGCTTGCCTTTGGCACCAGAAGTATCTCTGAAAAAGTTACTGATCTTCCTGCCCCCTCACATAATTGTGCTAGTTCCTCAAACCTCCTCTGGACTATATCTACTGTCTTGTCAGCCAAATCATTTGTCCCAAGATGTATAATTAAATGAGGCTTGTCCCTACCCCTTCTAGCATATTTAAGAACAGATTGTCCCACCCTTTCCACTGTCATTCCTGGCATGGCCTCCACCCAAATGTGACTATGCCTCTCCCCCTTGCTACCCCACCTGACTTCTCTTAGTATTGAGTCCCCCAGCACTAAGATTCCACCCCTCTTACTCCCTGCTTGCTTCCATTCATCTCCCTCTCTCATTTCCAGCTCCTCTTTTTCTTCCTGCACATTATTAACCCCTTTTACCCCTGTTGCAATTCTCCCAGCAGAACTTCCACTCGCTCCAGTTTGGTCCTAATTTCATCATTTCCCTCCTCCATCTTCTTTCTCTCTAGCAGTGCAAAACTATTTTCTGAAGACCCTTTACAAATGCCTGCTCCTAGCAGCCTAAACGTGCTGACCTCGCTAACAGAGATGCTCACTGCCAAGTACTGGTCTGGCACCCTCCCATCCTACCTCTCCACTCACCTATCACTTGCCACCTCTACTACTTACTCCCTTTGCAACAGGGGCCCTTGTACCTTCTCCATTCCCTGACCTCTCTCTTCTGCTGGTCAATTGACAGTCTCCGACCACCTCCCCCTTCTCTGGAACAATCTCCCCTCTGATCTTCATCTTCTCTCCTCATTCTCCTCTTTCAAAAGACTCCTCAGGCTTCTCCTCACACCACAGTGCTCCAGTGATCTTTTCCTCCCACCCTCCCAAAGTCTGCCTCCCTTTCAGGTGCCAGTGTCTCCCTTTGGTACTCTGGTGGCAGTTGGAGCGCTCCCCTACTTCTACTCACTATCTCCTCTTACTATTCACATTGTAAATTTACATTTTATTAAATTGCATGTATTATTTTGTTGTAAATTATTTGTAAATTAACTCACTGTATCTTTTGTCTCTTGCGATTTTGTATATTGCTAGCATCACTTTGATATTTGTGTTCTGTATCTTGTACCATTTACTCCACCGAGTGTTACATTGTCACTCCTTTTGTTTACCTTGTCCCTGGGTCACACCTGGAAACGAGGCTCTGCTCAGCATGCCTTTCCCAGTTACCAAATTTTAAATAAAATAAATAACATTTTGTACTTTACTCCTCTGGTTCTGTGCCCTAAATGCATTATTTTGCACTTTTTCTGCACTGAAACCCAGCTGCCATACCCTTGACCACTCCTCGAATTTTCTCTGATCGCTGCTCATCCTTTCCACACACCCACAGTGTCCATCCTATTGTAGTTTTAGTGTCATCCAGAAAGAGGCAAACCTTCTCTTCCAGCTCTTCTGCAATGTCACTTATAAAGACAATAGAGGACCGGACTCCACTGTAATCCCTGAGACACCCCATTGGTCACCCTCCCTTCCTCGACATGAATGCCATTTACCACCACCCTCTGCTGCCTATTCTGTAACCACTTTCTCACCCAGTTTACCACCTTTGGACCCACTCCTCAGCTAACCAGCTTGCTTACTAGTCTTCTATGTGGAACGGTGTTGAATGCCTTACTGAAATATAGGTAGACCATGTCCACTGCTCCCCTGTGATCTAGTTCCTTGGTCAGCCAGTCAAAGAATTATATCAGATTTATTTGGAATGAGCCCCTGCCCCCCCCCCAATGAATCTATGCTCTGGGTCTGGTAACCTTTAGGATTCAAGACATTCCACAATCCTTTCTTTCAGCAGTGATTCCAGGCTGACTGATCTATACTTGCCAGCTTCTTCCCTGCTACCACTCTGTGAAATGGGACTACATCTGTCCTCCTCTGGGACCACTCCTGTTTACAATGAGCTGTTAAATAGGATTGTCAGAGGTGAAGTCAGTACCTCAAGAAAGAAGGTAAAGTTTATACAGAAAAACTCAAGTAAAAAAAGATGCACTGTATAGATATGCTATAAGGAGAAAAGTAGTTTGTGCAGAAATTAAAAAGTTTTATAGAAATGAAACATTTGACTGTGAGGAAAAGGCAACCTCTCCTACCACAGGCTGGTTTGTTAGATATATAAAATGTAGTATATATTTTGTTTTGACTAATAGGAAAGACTCAAGTTACCATAATATTAAGTATGAACTGAAAGGTTTACTGTTGGGGTGAATACCCAGGATGCATCAACTTTTTGAAAGTAATAAAATGTTAAGAAATGTACTGTATGCTTATATAATGATTTGTTTATTATTAATAGAAATCAACACTGTGGGCCTAAAGAAGTGGCTTGATCATGAAACGTAGCCCTACAGAGTGTGAGCAAAATAGTAAATAAATCAAAGAAAATTTTTTTTCTGAGTGGAGTTCATTTACGCTTTTCAATATACTAGAGTAAAGTCAGTACCTCCCTAAGTTCCCTCAATACCATTGGGTGGACCTTATCTGGCCACACTGCTTTGTCCTGGTTCGCTCCTTATAGAAGAAAGAATTAAAAGGTCCAGACTATTTAAAGGAGTTATCGTATGTTTATTTTCTCCTTCATGATCTTCATTTAGGAAATCATCACCTTTTATCAGTTACAAAAGTTAGAATGAAAACAGCTGGGGAATGTTCCTTTAGTGTCAGGACAACTATATTATGGAACGCCTTACCAGAGTGCATTACATCAGTGGCCTCAGCAAGTAATGTTTATTCTCCACAAATAATTTTTGTTTTGAATTGCTTACGACAACGCATAATGAATGATGTATTTTGAATATTTTCAAGAATTGTCCATTGATGTCATACTGTGCTATAGGAATATGTATGTATTGTTATGGAGAGTCTGTCAAAGTAGACACTTATACTGTGCCTAGAGCATTTATATGGAGCGGCACCATAATGCAATTCCTTGACTGATTTACTATCATCTTTGCAATCACTTGTACCGTGACTTCCTAGACCCAAGGCTCCAGATAAGAAATTTGGGCATGAGTATTTTACTCCTCATTTTTAAAATGAGGTGAGTAAAACCAATTTCAGGTGCATACAAATGACTCTCTGCGTTTACCTGAAGAGTACATTTTCTGGGAAATGAGCGCATTTGTCACCCATTTGTGACATATTATTAAAAAACGCATGTTCTGCAGGCTGCAGCTGCCAGACAGCAGTCCTAGTGACCGAGAATTCAAGTAGACTACAGACTTTTATACTGTGGGCTGTGGCACACACCATATAAACGTCTACAGAGCAACTAGGGCTAGTGGATTTTCCAAACCACTAGCCTAGCAGCACTGCTGACTGGTGGCTGCCTGGCTGCAACAATTATTTTTGATCCCACAGTCATTAAAAAAAATTAAAATAAAAAAATGGCATATAATCCAAGCAAACACCAGTTCGTGTTAGAAAAATTAGGGGGTGGAGGTGGCTGGCTGGAAGCAATGTCAGGTCATATAATCTCTGGTCATAATGAGAAACAAACTAGTTAAAAAAAATAGAATGAGACTGTGCCTTCTCTGGGGCTGAATTTGGTACTGGCCCATTGTCCAAATTCTGAAGCCTGGTTCATTTTGCATTAGCCAGTATTAAAGTCTGTAGGGCAGCAGGAAATCTGGATAATGGATTTTCCTGGTCACTATCCCTGCTGACTATTGGCTGCAAAACTTAATTCTGACCCCTTGTCTTTTACTGGGTTCCAAGTTTTGAATATGCAGCATACCGAGATCAGCTGCTACCCTAACCATTAGGCTGTGATATCACCAGCAAAACAAGGGACTGGTAGCAAGTTTTGAATATGCAGCATACTGACCAGGCTGGGTATGGTTCAGTGCAGGTCTGCCAGACAGACGGGAAACAAAGTCAGACATTCAATCCAACAGTATATAAATAAATAAACGTGATCACTACACAGTTGTATATAGGTCCACCCTATCTACAGCTGTGTGGTATTGGAAATTTAGCCCGAGAAGAAAAAGGCACTACTAGGTTTTAACTTGTCTTCTTTGTGTAAAAGTTATACAAATTATAGTTCACACCTGCAGTCAGACACAGACAGTGCCACTGTCAGTGCAGACTACTTGTTGCAGAATGCAGGACTATGTGTGTGTGCCTTACACTAATTACAGCAACTGCACATCATTTCAAATTACAATACAAATGAATCAACTCAAGGCAGCACACAACACACAATGTCACTGTAAGCAACTCACAGTACAAGTTAAACACATATAGATATAGCTTATTTAAGTTTATTAACTTAGCATAGATACCATCTATAAATTGTAATACACTAGTCTCAGCAGCATACACAGTACTCTGTGGGGAAGTGAGACAGGACAGTGTACAGAAAGAGAATACGCACTCTGTTTAAATTCCTATTGTTTAGCTTTAAATCCGATTGCTGTAGCCTACAGCAATCTGATGTAAAACAAAAAAATTAGACATACGGCCACACTACCAGTCCACCACAAAGCATTACTTTTACTCCTCTACATCCTACAAAGTCCCCGTTTTGCACTTAGAAACAAATCGACCGGTAAAATCTAATTGTTAAAAAAAAAAAAAAAGTCAAATTATGGGGCATTTTTATTCTTAGTTTCCACATCATTACTGTGTTCTCATCAAGTTTACTCGAAGAGTCGCAGCAACCTTCACGCTTGTCTGAAACAACCCTACTACCACCGATCCAGCCTGCCTGCCCACCATCTGTCTGCCATGCAGACTGTGGAATTCCCGCCTGGTTGCTTAGTGAAAAAAGTTGGACCAATAGTGAGACGGGTTCTGGGAGGGCACTGTGAATGCTGTAAATCTGCACGTGCTGTGTGCCTTTACAGACATGTACTGACAGGGGACAGCATCTGGAGCAGATCAATGTTTTGTTTTTTTTAAAAGGTGAAAGGAGGAGACGACCGGAGGGTGAAAACACCTTAAAGGGTATCGCATATTGACCTTGCCTTTGATGCGTATTTGATACGCAAACCATGTAAAAAAAAAAGTAGCATAAATGCAGTTTTACCAAACGTAAATAAGTCCTGTATGCAGCTTATCTGGAGCCCTGCCTAGACCCCTCTCTGCCGAATCCTTTTTCCTTACCTTTATCATCTCTCATCTTGACTACAGCAATTCACTCCTCTCTGCACTTCCCAAGTCCCTCATCTCTCAATAACAAAATGTTTATAATGCACATACCTGCCTGCTTAACCGCTATTGGAATGAAGACCCCATGAATTCAATCCTCTGTCATGCCCACCTCCTAGTACAGCCTTATACAGAAACATAGAATATGTCAGCAGAAAAGGACCGATAGACCCATCTAGTCTGCCCCATTTTCCCCACCTAACACCACATCCTGGATTCTATTTGGTTGCAGGTGTCCCTCCCTCCTCCCTTACCTCTATTTATTACACCCATGTGCCTGTCCCACGCATAGCTGAAGCTCCCCACTGTCATCACCCCTTCCACCTCTTCTGACAGGCAGTTCCAGGCTTCAGCCACCCTTTCTATGAAGAAGAATTTCTACACATCCCTCCTAACATCTCCCTTTAAGCTTCATAGCATGCTCCCATGGTCTGGTGCTTCTTCTGTGAAAGACTCCCTTCCTGCACCTTGTTCACCCCAGGGAGGTACTTATAGGTCTCAAATCATGTCCCCTCTTGCTCTCCTCTTCTCCAGGGACTACAAGTTAAGCGCTTGCAACCTCTCCTCATATGGCTTCTCATGCAATGGCCTCATTATTTTAGTAGCCTTCCTCTGAACTGCTTCCACCTTGTCAATGTTCTTGTACAGGTGTGACCTCCAGAATGGGACACAGTACTCCAGGTGGGTCTAACAAGTGAACAATACAAAGCCAACATCCTCTCCCTTCTCCTGCTAGATATCTCCCTACCTGTGTACCCCAGCACCCAGCTCACCTTGCCTACTGCCCTGTTGCACTGCCCTTCCACCTTCAGATCATTAGATATGATCACCCCAAGGTCCCTCTCCTGCTTGATAACTGTAAGAACCTCCTGCATCTTATGCACAGGCCCTGGGTCTCCCCACCCTTGGAGCATGTCTTTGCACTGAAACCCAGCTGCCACTCCTTGCACCACTACTGTAGTTTCCCCAGATCCCTTACATGTCCACTCCAAATTATTTCTTTTAAAAATTATTCTTAGCTGTACTCCTTTCTGTCTCTCTGACTTCATCTCTACCTACTTCCTAAGTATGAGCCTATAGTCTCTTCTCCTCCAGCTCTAGACATTCCACATAATCCCCTCTCTCTCAACCACAGCTGGAAATGTAATATAAACTCATTAATTAGTGGCCTACTTACTGCTGGGAGTGTCTTCAGGGTGATCCATGTGCTGTGCGGTCTCTTCCCCCTCCTCGTCACATGCGAGTTCCTCATCCCCCTTAAACAGCAACAGCAGTCTCTCCATTGGGATGTTGTACCCTGCACATTAAAAGGAATAGAAACAAAATAACATACATGTTACTTAAAAATCGCTGCTAGATGAAGGTAAAAAAGACCCTATAGGGAATGTCTAAATTGTACCTGTAGTTGTTCATATTTGAAAAAGACCAGAGGTCTATCCATTCTGCTAATGGTACAACCTTCTTCCAGTCCATCTTATTAATGGGTTGATTGGCTTAATCTGAGCCATCTATAAGTAGCTCAGTCAGTTTAGTAAACGTATCAGCTTCCATCTCCTTTGCTCCCACTGCTATCAACCCCTTGCACCTGTCTCAACCAGTCTTGAATGCCTATGCAGTCTCTTTCATGACTACTTCCCTTGACAAGCTATTCTACTTTTCACCACCCTCTCCATAAATATGTACTTCTTCACATCTCTCCAGAACTTAGCTTCAGCCAGTTTGTATATATGCCACCTTATTCAGGTCCCTTTGCTAAATTTCAGAAATTGTTGACAATCTACCCTTTTAATCCGCTTAAGGCACTTAAATGTGTCTACCATTTCTCCCCCTCCCTTCCAGTCTCAAGTGAGTATTTCAGCCTGTTCAGCTTTCCTCGCAAGGCCGTCTCTGCATAGCTCTCTAAATATAGGAATGACACCATACAGATATGTCAAATGATTTCATGCACTATTGCACATGTTTCTTATCTTATTAAATGTCCAAGTGGCAAATCATAGAGAGGAAGGATCACAAGTCTTGTTAAACAAAAAATTTCCAAACAAAAGTCAGTGATCAGGATGAATGACAAGAAAACCAAATGGAAGATTCAGTAACACCCCACTGAGTTTTTGGGATTGAAAAAATTAATTTGATGAAAATGGGAGGGGGGAGTAGAGACTAAATTTGATTAGGCAAGGAAGCTTGCTGGAGACAAGGGAGGAGTTGAGACTCTTTTTAGACAGGGAGGTTTTGTTGGAGACAACACTTTTGTGTACTGTGCCCAGAAATAGGTCTCGATGAGGAGACATATTGTGACCCCATCTTAAAATGAATGTACCCAGCCCCTTGTTTGCTATATTATGTTGAGACCCTGTCGTATTCTACAGCCATTTAGGTAATATTGTTAATATGCACTGATGGACAATCATTATGTTGATCATGCTTTTATAATAGGTATTTTTAATGATGTTTTACACTTCTACTGTATGTATTTCTTACATTTGCTCACTGTAAACTCACTTAACAATGCAATTCATTTCTGGACAGGTTTTAAGACCACTTTCATGTTCCAGTAGCTGGCACGCTGCAATGATATGCTCAGCTTGACCTACCATTGAGCCTGACCCCCCAGGACCCAGTTCAATTGATTTGGCCACAAGTAAACTGACTAAATTAAAATACCTCACATGAATTGTGCCCTCAGCAGTTTTTATATGCAATGTAAAATAGTACATATATTTATGGGAAAAAGGCTACATTAATGCTTTTTTAGTACTTCACTTGCCCGACCCTCAAAGCCTTAACCCCATATGGTCTAAATTTGAAGTAGGATTTAAAGCTTTTTCTTTCGGACTTTGTTGCTTATAGTGCCATTCAGTGGATAACTAGCACAGATTTAGTTTTAATTCCCCCTCACACCCATTACTAGGAAGTAATCTTTCAAAGTGCCAATCATTACTTGCCTGTTAAACGAATACTCTTCAAGAGTAAAAATCCCCCCCCCCTTCCCATTTTTTTTCCTTTGGTTCTGTAAAGGATTTATTTTTGGATAAAAAGAAATCATAATTCTGCATAATTAGTTTTCCCCTTTCAGCCTGGAGGTTTGGCAAGCGCAGGATTTTTCTGTACACACATAAACATCCCAATTGGCTTCAGTTTATTGTGAGATGCACCCGAATCCAGTTTGACTTTCCACTTCTGTTCTATAAACTTTCGAAACTAGAGAGAATGGGCAGGATTCACAAAGCACTTGCGCTCAGCGCATGTCAGATGCCCTGGCACAAATGAGATGCGCCGAGCACCAGCTGTGGTATTCACAGAAGATGTGCCAGGGGACGCTCCTGGTGCATCTCCTCTGTGAATCCCCTGTTGTATGCCGCTCACTGCAGCAGTAAAGAATAAATATCAGAGCCTCCCCCCCCCCCCGGCCGAATCCCCTCTTCTATGCCGCTCTCTGCAGCGGTACAGAAATAATATCAGAACACCCCTCCCACCTGAATCCCTGTTCATATGCTGCTGTCTGCAGTGGTAGAGAAGTAATAACAGAACCCCCCCACTCCAATTGCATGGGGTGCTTGCCGGTGCTAGGAACATGCTGGGACGGGAGGAGCGGGGTGAGTTGGGGGTGCCTGAGTGGGTGGGTGGTCTGCTGGACTCCCAGGGGGACCTAAGGAGTGCTATCGGCAGTGTGATTGGATTGGGGTGAGGGGCGGTTCTGTTATTACTTCTCTACCACCGCAGTGAGTGGCATACAAATGGGGATTTGGACAGAGAAGGGAAGTTCTGATATCAATTCTGAACCACCACGTGAGTGGCATACCACAGGGGATTAGTGCAGGAAGGGGGTTACCGCTATCCCACCAGGGCATCTAATGGGTGTATGCCACGGACTAGTGGATACGGGTGGGGGGAGGAAACACTGGACTGCCAGGGTGGGCAGGGTGCCGTGCTGCTGTCTGCAGTATGGCAGCCTGCCTGTGGGTGGCCACCAACTTAAGTCTACTTGCTTTAGACTTATCTTCTGGAGGCACATCTCCAGACTGGCTCCGGGAATGTGCCTCCAATTTGAGTTGTGAATGAGGCTGCGCACCATATGCATTGCACGCCCCCTGCACAACCCCTCCAGATGTGCCGTAAAACATTATGGATGGTATGCGGCACATCTTGATGCACCAGCGATGCACCGGCGCATCGGTCCTCTTCCAGAATCGCACCAGTATGTAAGTCAGGGATGCGCTGGTTACGTCCCTTTTATGAATCCTGCCCCATATTCGTTCATTTTATTTGAGAAATGCAGTGTGTTTTGCTAAGTTTTTTCAGTTTTTGTTCATTTATGTGAAATATTAATAACTGTTTTTCTTGATTTTCAGATTTGCACTAGGGTGTATGTATATGTTAATAGATAAAGATATGTTGTCTCTTGCTCTTGATACCTAAAACTTTGGGTATAATACATTAGTAATGATGTCAAAGCTACTTAAGGTATTTTAGGGCACTGGGTCCTCCAGGTAGCCACCCCCTGAGAAAACTCTAACAAGTTAAGTGACGGGGCACCTGGGTAACAACTCTACAGCCCTTGAACATCTTTTGATATGTGGTTGGAACTTTATGGCATTTTGGCTAATACATTTTTGTTCAGCACCTACTTCAAGTGTCAGCAGTTTCCTATTTTGGTGCATACTGTAGTTCAACACATCAACTCCAGATTATGGTTGTTTTTTGTTTTCTGCAGTTTTATTTTGGGTTAACAAAACCCATGACAGGCATACTGCATGGCACCGGAGAGCACAGTACACCTTTTGAGTGACTGCCTGGACGGAGTAAGTCGGGCTTTTTCTCAGCAGTAATTGCACTCTGCAAGGAGGCCTATGCAGCTACTCCTTTTGCACAGAGCTAATGCGCAGAACACTGCATCCGCATTCATGTCCCTGTTCCTCCCTTTGCACACTGGCATTATCTCCTTGTGCACATGTTATCCCATTTACCATGTGCTCCTGCCCACTTTGAATATTGCGCATAGGTGCAAGCACCGGGCAAACGGCATGCAATCACTTTGCTCACTGGGCAAAGCTTTGAATGTTGAGACCCTGGACAAAAATAAAGGTCTTTATTCAGTCACTTCACTACCAGTCTAGCATTGCTTGTAAAGCGCTTTGGGATACTGTGTATGAAAAGCGCTATATAAATGCTGATTCTTCTTCTTCTTCTTCTTTAGGCCCCTTTTGAAGGCCTCCACAGAGGGAGCCTCCCTCAGGGCCCTCGGGAGTAAGTTCCAAAGGGCCAGGCCTGCCACCTCAAATTCAAATGGGCCCAGCACACTTGAAAGACACAACCCATTTGTTGAATATATTATTTATTTATTTTAGCCTTTGTTGACCGGGTAAGTACACTAGACAATACATTTGCCTATTTTCAGGTACGACCCGGGAGAGTACAATGAAATGCAAGTTCATACAGAGGGCAACATGATACAAGTTAGGCATTACACAGAAGCAGGTAGAACCAGATGAACATAACACAAGCAGTCAGTAAACAGTTAGAATAGGAACAAAGAATATATACATAGAGTCACCAAGGCTCTGAACAGTGCATTATACACTTCTACATAGCTCAGAGACACAGTCAAAGCATCACCTGGAACAGAGAGTAAATATATCATATACAGAGCAGAACCCAAGCAGGCAGAATGCATCAGCAGAACCCGGGAAAGGGTACCAAAAGAAGGACATGTAAGTCCAGTGCAGGGGACCAACGTTACTTATGGCAGTTTAGGACAATCACACATAGAGAAGAGCTTCAAGTAATTCCACAGGGAGCTCCGAAGCCATGAGTGGAAGGGGGAGGAGTGGACCTGAACGGAAAAGGAGTTCCACACTCTGGGGGCACATGAAACAAAATCCCTTTAAATGGGGTTTTTATGGAGCAAACAGATGTGTGGGTCACTTTGGATATAACCTCACTGTGTACAAATACACCAAATGAGGGGGTAACATTATATGAGAAATCAGAATATCCTAACAACTTTATTGAATTCCTTTTAACAATCACAGAAAAAGTGTTAAAATTTAATGTATTTATGTTTGAGCAGGAGTTTTATTTACAGGTGATGGGGTCGACGTTCGCACCCAACTACGCCAATATTTATTTGTCAAAATGGGAACCAGAGAATGTTTTGTGTGATAGAACCCCCTCTTTTGGTAAAATCACATTGTATAGAAGATTTATTGATGACTTATTAATCATTTGGGGGGGAAACGAAGAAGAATTGCCAGAACTGATAACATTTGTAGAGTCAAGTAATGAGAATCTGAAGTTCACAATGGAAAATAATCCTCTGAGATTAGTTTCTTAGATTTTAGGTTACGAAAAGGTGACACGGAGGTTTGAAATGAATTTATTTAGGAAACCCACGGATAGAAATGCCCTACTGAGATATGATAGTTTCCACCCGAGAACACTTGTAAATAGTATACTGAAGGGGCAGTTGTTATGCCTAAAGCAGAATACAAGTGATGATGTGGAATATGAACAAAATGTTAAGGAGTGAAAAGAACATTTTAGAAGATGGGGATATAATGAGAAATGTTTGGAAATGGCACAGAACCAAGTAGACAGGGTTTCAAGAGAAAGTTTCTTGGTACAAAATGGAAAGAAGAATTCTCAGACGCTTAATTTTGTATGCAATTTTACCCCATAGAGCCACGAACAGAGAAAAATAGTGCAAAAGAATTGACATGTACTAACAGCAGAACAGAAATTAAGAGAAGTGACCAACACCACCCCCGAGGATGATGTATAGATGGGCAAGAAGTTGCACAGGAGAGGAGTTTGAGAGTTCCATAGAGAGGGGAGACGGTAGGAGAAAGCAGATTTTCCCTTGATTGAAGATGGGGTTGGGAGTGAGAAAGAGCGGGAGTCCCTAGAGTGCAGGGAGTAAGTCAGGAGTGGGGCAGAAGAGAGGAGGGTGGAGATATAAGAAGGGAGCAAGCTGAACCAGTATTTGGAGATGAAGGATAGAGTGTGGATGAGGCACCTATGAGCAATGGGAGGGAGGTCCAGACAGAAGAGTACAGAACAGTGGTGTGTCCTGTAGGGGGGCAGTTGGAGGCAAAACGACAGAATGCTAGTAGAGGGAGTTGAGTCACGAGTCAGATGGAGGGGGCAGTGTAGTATATAATGTCCGCGTAGGCAAAGACTAGCATGATCATTTTTGTCAGGCGTTCCCGGCAAATGGCGGGGGAGGGAGGGAGTCACGGTTTCAATAGAGGATTCCGAGTTTTGGGCGAAGTTTGGTGGCTATATAGCCAATATGGGTTGAGAAATTTAAATGTGGGTCCAGCCAGATGCCAAGGTACTTGTAGGAAGTGACTACCTTTAGCGGGGTCTCATCAAGAGAAGTGATGGGAGGGATGTTGAGAGATTTGGCTAACGTCTGAGAGGTACCTAAAGTCAGAGAGACCATTTTAGTAGTGTTTAGTTTGAGTTGCTTCGATTTGAACCAGGATTGAACTGAGTGGAAATCATGTTGCAGAGCGGAGTGGATAGTGGCTGGGTCCAGGCTGGAGGTCCTATGTTTCTATGTTATTTTAGAAGACTGAAACTCGGAATCCCGACACCGAGGATCCCGAGTCCGACATCCTAATGTGGCTATTGCCAGATGGACCACCATCCCGTCCATGGAAAGCCTGATAGTGGAATATGCCATGACATTGAGTTAATTACAATATTTGCGGGGAATGTGGGGGGTGGAGCCCCCCTCCAGCCCACAAATATGGCATAAGTCCAGTGTTGGTTTTCTGTGGTCAGGATGGTGGTCCGTCGGGCAATAGCCACATCACGATGTTGAGCTCGGGATCCTGGGTGTCAGGACAGTCAGTGTCAGAATTCTATAATTATCCATTTTTAGAGAACATTTAAAGCAGTCAGTGAAGAAGCACCTCTCACTTCTCGGGGAAGGCATTCCAAAGAATAGGAGCTGCCACATCAAACACCCTATCACCCAAATATTTCAACCATGATCTTGGGACAGACAGGAGGTCGCCTCCACTGAGCAGAAGGCATGAACCTATGGAACCAGGAAGTCTTTCAGGCAGCCTGAACCTAGACAGTGTTGGGCCTTGAAAGTCATCAAGAAAGCATTGAAGCAGATACACCATTGAAATGGTAGCCAGTGGAGAGATCGGGCATGATGTGCTTGAACCATGAGGTCCCAGCTACCAGCCACGCTGCCACATTCTGAACTAGCTGTAGGTGGCACACCAGCCTCACGGATAACCCAAGGTACACAGCATTTCAGTAATCCAGTGTAGATGTGATCAAGGCATGTACCAGAGTTTACAGATCAGTTGGCTCAAGATAGGGCTTGGTCCAGGTGATGTTATGAAGATGTTAGAGACCACTGCAGACAACAGCCAACACCTGGTGCTCCAAGGTCAACTTGGAGTCCACAAGGACACCCAAATTCTTCACCCTATCAGTCACACAAAGAGTAAGGTCATTTAGCAAGGCAAAGGTGGTGCTATTTCTAGGCATGGTTGAACCAGACTGACCTGGCTCCACCAGTAACACCTCTGTCTTCAATGGATTCAGCCTAAGCAAGCTAGCCGCCATCCAATCTTTGATCTCCCTAAGGCACTTGTTCAGGCGGGAAACAGTTGCACTATTTTCAGGGGCACAAGATAAATATAGCTGGGTGTTATTGGCATAGCAATGAAACAGCAGGCTATAGTGTCTAATGATTTTGCCTACTGGTAACACATATACGAAGAATAACACGGGGGCCAAGGTCACCCCCTGAGGCACTCCACAGGAGAGCATAGAACTGCTTGATGTAAAAGAGCTAAGGGCAATCTGCTGCATCCTGCCAGATATGTAGGACTCAAACTACTGCAGCACTATTCCCAGAGTCCCACGCAGTGTCTCAGGTGATACTACAACACCCCGTGATCCATTATATCAAATGCCGAAGAAAGGTCTACTAGTGCAAGAATGAAACAGCAATGGCTATCCCTTGCTAAGAAAAGATCATGCTGCACCTTGACTAAGGCAGTTTTTGTGCTGTGTTGAGGCTGGAAACCTGATTGAAAAGACTCATAGATGTCATGTTTCTCCAGGTGTTGTTCCAGCTGCGTCGTCACCACCTTCTTGATCAACCTCCCAAGAAAAGAAAGGTTCGAGACAGGTCTGTAGTTGGAAAGATCATCAGGCTCAAGAAAAGCCTTTTTCAGCATAGGTTTCACCATGGCTTTTTTAAGATCCAATGGAAAGACACTCCCCCGAAGGGAACATCTGATGATCTGTACAACAATTGGGCCAAGCAAATCCCAGCACTCTAAAAGAAGTCTGATCTGCTGAGGGTCCAATGCATGGAAGCTGGGACACAGAATAGAAACCACTCAGGAAACAGCATCCACTGAAACTGGCTCAAACTCAGTCAACAGGAACAGAGAGCCTACAGTCCAAAAAGGTCAGGTACTGTCAGTCAATGACGGACTGCTTGGGGATATCCCACCTGGATGCCAGAGACCTTGTCTGGGAAGAATTGGTTGAACTCCTTGCACTTCTCAAGAGAAAAGGCTTGAGAAAGCTGAAGACAGACCAAATTTATTAGTATGTCCACAGTGTTGAAGAGCTGAGCAGGCCAGTTCTTCCCAGCAACAATCGCCCATCACAGGAATGCTGCCTTTTTCAGAGTGATTGCTCGCTGATACTCACGGTAGCAAATTTTCAGCACCAATCTGTCTGTCTCTGAAAGGGACCTCTGCTCCTGAGTCTTCAGCCTCCTCATGTCTGCATCATACCAGGGCGATCTGAGTTGGAAGGTCAAGGGGCATAGATGGAACAGTGCTAGGGAATCAAAGGCAGCCAAGATGGCTAAGTTATAACTATTCACAGCTACATCAACCCCCTCCACAAGCCATCTTCATACTTGAGATATGCAGTACTGCCAGGATGCTCTGAGGCTCCAAGTTTTTGAAAGAGCAGTATCTGACCATCTCCACAGGGGAGACTAGACAGGGGAGCCCCACAGAGGAACTGAGTGACATGATGATCCGACCAAGCAGCTGGATCAACCTTGACATCACTAATGTCAAGACCTGTTGAAAAGACCAGATCCGAGACATGGCCGTGTAGGTGGTTACCAGAGGCAACTACCTATACAAAGCTCAGGAGATGACATCACCTGGAGGAACTGTAATACAAAAAGAGAAGTTTCACCACTGACCCAAACATTGAAATTGCCCCGAACCAAAAGTTTGGGTGACTCCCAACACCAGACTGGCCATGAAAGTATCCAGTTTCTGCAGGAATTTGTGTCTACAACCTGGAGGATGGTATATGAGCATGATCCTGCAACTCATATCCGGCCCACCCTTTACAGCCAAGTACATAAACAATCTGGTCAAATCCAAGGAATATGCCATTAGTCTCAGAGTGGATCTAAAGCAGATGGCTACCCGCTCCCCCTTGCACTTCTGCCTTGGGCAATGCACCACAAAGAAACCAGAAGGGATGGAGGACTCACACACAAGTCCCAAGTCGTTCCTCTGCCAAGTCATTGTAATGCATTCCAGATCTGCACAGGAATCCGCAATGAGGGCTTCCATCATGGCCATTTTATTCCTAAGAGACCTGGTGTTACAGAGAACTGCCCTAAGTGGAGGAGCCGAGTCAGCTGATCCATTAGCCACCAGCTGAGAGGAAAGCTCAGTGGCCTGAGGAACAGGGATCAGGAGGGAGGGACCCCTTTCCAGATAATGTCTGCTCCCCAGAGCAGAGGAAACACATCAAGAAGTTGGCAGAACCCTTCCCCCCAACCTTGCCGCCAGGATATTGGGGAGACTAAAATCTTGATGAACAATACAAAATTAGAGTTCTTTTATATAACCATTTACCCAGGATAGCCCAGCTGAGATGCAACATCTTTTCAGTGGGATCATGCTACAACCCATTTTTGCAACTTGGCAGACTGGAGCACTGAAATGTTAAGTGACTTGCTCAAAGTCACACAGTGAGCGTTTTGCTTTAGTGGGGTTTGAACCTGTGATCTCCTGATTCACAGGCCAGTTTTATAATCACTACAACCCACTGACCCCTAAGACACCCCCAGCTTCCTAACAGACCACACTGCCTCCATTCATATATCTAAAAGTCAGTTCCTGGTTTTGCCAAAGTAGTTTCTGGTCAGCAAGAAAATGCCAATACCCAGGAGCTTTTCCTGACTCTTGACTGTTAAATCCTTATTTCGGCCCCAGAAGTCCATGCTGTCTAATGATCCTCAGACCTCCCCAGGGGCAGTGTAAACACCGCAAGTAACACGGGCAAAACGATCGAGCCCTGGGGTACATCACAGGGCACCACCACCAACGGGAAAGAGAAACCTCTCAGCATAACCCTATATGTCTTGCCACTGAGGTAGTATTCAACCAATCAGATGACTTTACCAGCAAGTTCCACATACTCCTTGAGCCTTTCTAATAGCCTGTGGTCCACAGTATCAAATGCTGAGGTGAGATAGAGTAGAAAAATAACTGACTGTTCACTGCTATCTCTCACCCTGAGCAGCTCATTGTCAGGGTCACTGGAAAACAGAGGAAAATGCTACCCAAAAATGCAGAAGATTTTTGCAGTTCTGGGGAAATTGCAGGAGATCGCTATACATCCCCAGTACTCCCTAATACATTTTTATTGTGTGCCACGGTACGTATTGATTACATGAACTGTTAAATAAATAGACTGCCACTTGTATATGTTTTCAGTATGAAGAAAGGTTTGTGGTTTTGAAATGAATTGCAAATAAATCATTATACAGCATATCTCCTAAAATCTAAAGCCATCTATTCCTGCAGTGCTAACTAGATTTTATTTCACAATTCAGTCGTCAGTATTGAATAAATCCTTAAACAACATATTTTGCCAGTTTCTAGACATAAAATAATGAAACCGGTTTAACAACTACTTTCATGCCGACCCCGTGGCACAGAGGGTTGAGGTGCTGGATGCCGCACCATGCGCTACGCCGGCAACCCGGGTTTGGGAATGAACCCGAGTCACTGGGGGTCAGCCAGGAAGGGAGGGAGAGGACTGAGCGTCTACTGACTGCTCTCCACTCCTCTCCCTGCGGAGAGGTCAGGGCTTGCACTGCACTGCATCAGTCCCCGATGGAGATCAGGGGTTCCACAGTTGTGGTGCATCTAGAGAGAGGAGTATGGCGGACGGCGGCGTGTAGTGCCCAGACATCATTGCACGCCCATACTCCTAGGGGACAAAACATGGCGGAAAATGGTGGTTGGTCATGGCGGCTTGATGGCCATGCCTAGATCTGGGCCTGGCAGTCGAGGATTAAGGGGTCACCGCCATGGGCACTGTGTGTGCTAGCCCTGTGCGAGTGAATCGTCAGGGGCGCATGGGGCACAGAGGACAGCGGCCAGACAAATGCAGACCAAGCCGCAGGGAGCAGAAATAACTTCAATTTAAAAAAAAAAAAAAAAAACTACTTTGGTGCAAGAAAAAATAAGCAGATAACCGGGGTGCCTAATCAAGTTCTAGTAAAAAAAACAAACTGTTTATTTTGTTAAAATAATTGCTGTTCTTAAAGGGAAGATCCAAGATTGTAAAAGGGTGTTTTGTTTGGAGTTTTCAATGCAAAAATCCCTTACTTTATGCTGCTGATAGGCTTGTCATGCAAGAATGGAATGTATACACTACATGAACTATGGGAGAGAAGGGATCGAAAATTGCACCAAACAGATGGCCAGATGATCCCTTCTACTTACCGGTCTGCCAGCCCCACCCCTGCGCTCAGACGTTTTATGACATCTAACCAGGGAGAACGCAGGGACATGTCACATACAAGTCAACGGGAGAATGTTTCAGAGTTGTTTTATGTTAAGTACAGCACTCTTTGATATAATTAAAAGCCATTGCTCAACTAATAGGGCCCTATCAGTTGAGCAATGGCTTTCATTTATAAGAAAGGTTGCTTTAGTTAACATAAAACAGCTGTGAAATATTCCACCATTCACTCGTATGCGGTGTTTCCCTAAGCTCTCCCTGGCTAGACATCATAAAATGTCTGAGTGCGGGGGCAGGGCTGACAGACTGGGAAGTGGAACAAACTGAACTTACAAGCTCAAATGGGCAGACTGGGTGGGCCACAGGCCCTTATCTGCCGACACTGTCTATGTATCTATGTAAGTGGAAGGGATCATCTGGCCATACGTTCAGCGTGATTTTCAATCCCTTCCCTGCTGTAGTACATCTACTGTACACATTCTAATCTTGCATGACAAGACTTATCGCCAGGATAAGTTAATGGGTTTTTATATTAAAAACCCATTTGTATTGTGTTGGATATTCTCTTTAAATCAGCACCCTACTTACAAAAAAATGTAAATCACATGAGAAAATTATTGTCACACCATTAGCTCTATACTACATCATAAAATAGTTTGTAATACACAGCACTTTTGTTTTACTCGGGTTGCAATGATTTGTGCCTCATTGAAGGTGTAACTGTTTATACTTAACTTGTTTTATCACTGCGTTTTCAGACATGTTCGGTTTTTCTTATAAGCTTTGTATATGGGTTCTACATCATAACAGCAATCACGGTATAGCGATCACCATTTGGTTGGGTGTACATCGCCGAAAATGAATTACGACGATGTACACTGGCAGCAAACTGCAAGGCAGTGACCAAATTTAAATGTATGTGGGGGGTTTTGTCTCCTGCACCCCGACTTAAGGATTCTCGACTCGGGCGGGGTGGGTGGAGGAAATTTCAATAAAAAAAATAAAAATCACCTGCCGACAAAAAAAGCTGCCCAGACCCGAACTCTGCACCCCCCAACCGACCACCCTCACCCACCACACTAGCTGACCAGCTTGGCAGCTGCCTGCCACCTCCCTCCCACATACCTCCCACCCCTTCCTCCCCTGTGCGTTGCGTACATGCATACACTTCCCATCGCCTACCCTCGCCCACTCAGGTAGCCCTGAACACAGGCACCATAACTGAGTCGCCGTTTTTGTAAATGCTCAATTGCGGTCGCCGTGTTCACTGATTACCTTGTATATGAGTATGTAGGTGTGGAAGATAATCAAGAAAGGGATAACTGTCACCAACTTGCTCAGAAGCACATTCAAGTTTATAATCAGCAGGGTCATCCAAACACCTCAGACATCTAATCAAAATCCAGTCGGAATGAAAATATGTACTCAAGGAAAACCTAGCCTACTTGACTTTCCCTACTGATACCCCACCTGTTTTATGTAACAATATTATTTATTGATAGTAATTATTATGCTGCTGTTATTGTTACTGTACTCTGATGTGTAAGGCATCCAGAGCCTGTGGGATTGGGTACCTAAGAAATAAGTATACTGCTACTGCTATCACTTAGATGAATAGGGCAATTTGCACCTTTTCTCACGCCTAGTGTTTCAGTCTCAACAGTAGCAAAACATTTTCTGATGGTCTGCTTTAACACAGATTTTAACACATGCATGGCCAGAGGGTTCTGAAACCAAACCAGAGAAGTGAATCAGATGAAAACAGAGTCACACTAGACCCCTCCTCACCTCCCACTGCATTGTTTCGGTTAAATCCCAAATCTGCGTACCAAATTGCTAGCATATTTGAGTATCTTTCCTTGAGAATTTAAATATTTTATACAATTTCAAACAAAACGTCAGTAGTCAGTAGTAGTAAGTAAGTAGATACACAGATTCATAGGTATTTTGGGCAGAAAAGGACCATCTTGGCCCATCAAGTTCGCTCCATTCTCCGCTTATTTATATAGCGCCTATCCTGGAGGCTCGGGTGTGGTACAGGTAGGAAAAATTATACAAAACAATACGAAACATAGAACAGGATAAAATGGTGGTGGGGGGCTGTGGAGCCCGACCTGAATGGCAGCTGCTTCTGTAGCTCGCTAATTTGGATTTCTTATCAAAATCTGCCTTTTCGAGTGGAAATCTTGATTTTATTTTAATTTCATGTGACAGGAAAGGAGAAATAGTTTAACCAGGAAAGGCACACTAAGCTGAAACTTATTTCCAGGTGTGACCTGGGATCACAAGGAAGTTAGCGCAGGTGAAGGGGGGAACAATACCACCTTGGGCTGGTGGAGGGAGGGGGGAGATGACAGACGGTAGGACTGAGGGCAGTAGAGTACTAGAAGAAGTGAAGGTGATGAAGGTGGACAGGCACCAGGGCCAGATGGTATCCACCCAAGGTGCTGCGGGAGATGGCAGAGGTCCTTGCTGAGCCTCTGGCAGATCTGTTCAACACCTCCCTGGAAAGGGGACGGGGGGGCCTTATGATTGGAGGTTGGCATACGTGGTACCGATCCACAAAAGTGGCCCAAGGGATGAGCCAGGGGATTACAGGCCAGTCAGTCTCACATCCATTGTGGGCAAACTAATGGAGACAATACTAAAAGAGAGGCTGGTAGCATTTTAACATAGAAACATAGAATTTGATGGCAGATAAGGACCGCTTGGCCCACCCAGTCTGCCCATTTCCCTACCTAATGGATAAGCTGCAGATCCTAGTTAACCAGCAGCCTACTTCTTCCTACCCCCAGAATTGCATTATGGCTGTCCCATGCATGCTTGAATTCAATCACTGTTTTTGACTCCACAACCTCCTCCGGAAGGCCAGCCCATGCATCCACAACCCTGTCTGTGAGAAAATACTTCCTTACATTACCTCTGAGTAGCCCCCCCATCTTCAAATTGTGCCCCATTGTTCTTGCACACCTCTTTTATTGAAAGATGCTACACTCTTGGACTTTGTTGATTCCCTTGAGGTACTTGAACGTTTCTATCATGTTCCCCCTCTCCCTCCTTTCTTAGAGGCTATACATATGTCTCTCTTCATATGTCTTCCAGTGCAGACCCTGAACCATTTTAGTTGCCCTCCTCTGGACAGCTTCCATCTTGTCTATGTCCTTGTGGAGATTGGGTCTCCAGAACTGCACACAGTACTCCAGATGGGGTTTCACCAGCTGTTTGTACAGAGGGATAACAACTTCCTGTTTTCTACTGGTGATGCCTCTCCCTGTGAATCCCAGTATCCACCCAGCCCTCCTTGCTGCCCTCTCACACTGCTTGCCCACCTTTAAGTCATCTGATATGACTACCCCCAGGTCCCTTTCCATTTTTGTTGTTGTTAGTATCTCACCCCCCATTGTGTACTCTTCCCCTGGGTTTTTGTTTCCCAGGTGCATTACCTTGTACTTCTTAGCATTACATCTAAGCTGCCATACATTTGACCATTACTCTAACTTTGCCAAGTCCCTTCTCATCCTTTCCACCCCACCTTGTGCATCAACTCTGTTGCAGATCTTTGTGTCATCTACAAAGAGACATTCTTTTCCTTCCAGTCCCTCTGCAATGTCGCCTACAAAGACATTGAAGAGGACTGTCCAATTACTGAACCCTGCGGCACCCCACTAGTAACCCCCTTCTTCAGAGTGGGACCCATTTACTATTATCCCTGTGTCCTATTCTCCAGCCAATTCTTTACCCAGGCTGTTATCTTGGGACCCACTCCCAGGCTGGCTAACTTGTATATTAATATTTTGTGTGGGTCTGAGTCAAATGCCTTGCTAAAGTCTAGGTAGGCCATGTCCACAGCCCCTCCCTGATTTACTACTTTGGTCACCCAGTCAAAGAAATCTATTAGATTCGTCTGGCATGACCTTCCTGCTGTGAATCCATGCTGCCTAGGGTCCTGTGCCCCTCTGGCCTCTAGGTACTCTATAATTCTTTAGAGGCCAATGGCCTTCAGGATGGGAGGCAACATGGGTTCATCTCAGGGAGGTCCTGCCTAAAAAACCTCATACAATACTATGACTGGGTAACTAGGGAGCAGGATGGGGCAGAGCAGTGGATGTAATCCATCTGGACTTCAGTAAGGCCTTTAATTCATTACCACATGGGCAGCTGTAGGGGGAGATTAATGAGGTGGGAGTAGGACGCAAGATGGCAGGATGGATATCCAACTGGCTAGGTGGGAGGGTACAATGGGTGGTGGTGGGGGAGGAATACTCTGAGCCTAGGTCAGTGACGAGTGGAGTGCCGCAGGGCTCGGTGCTGGGTCTGATGTTTTTTGGGCTATTTATCTCGGACATTGCGGAGGAGGTGGAGAGTAAGTTGAGCCTGTTCGCTGATGACACCAAAATAGGAGCAGTAGTGGACAAAACAGATGGGTGGGAGCAGTTACAGTGGGACCTAACAAAGCTGGAGGAGTGGTCAGAGAGGTGGCAGCTGGGGTTTAATGCAACAAAGTGTAAGGTTCTGCACTTTGGAACAAAGAACACAAGAAGAGAGTACTGGTTGGGGGGGGGTGAAGCTGGGGATTACTGAGGAGGAATAGGACCTAGGGGTTATGATAACAGGGAGCATGAACAACACAGCCCAATGCACGAAAGTGGCAGCCAAGGCGAACAGGATGCTATGGTGTATAGTGAGAGGATTCACATCCAGGCATAAAGAGGTGATCCTGCCCCTCTACAGGGCACTAGTCAGGCCACACTTGGAGTACTCTGTGCAGTTCTGGAGGCCGTACCTGAGGAGGGATATCAATCTACAGGAGGGGGTGCAGCGGAGGGCAACCAGGATGATACAGGGGATGGAGGGTTAGGACTACAGGGATCAGCTGGGGAGCTGAACATGTACACCCTGGAGGAAAGGAGGGGTAGGGAGGCATGATTGAGACTTTCAAGTACTTGAAGGGAATAAACAAGGGGTGGGAGAATGATGGGGTGTTTAATCTAAGAAAAGGAAGGGACACCAGAGGACACGGACTAAGGATTGAGGGGGAAAAATTCAGGAGGGAGATGAGGAGACATTACTTCATGGAGAGGGTGGTGACAAAGTGGAATGCCCTGACAGAAGGGGTGATATCATGTAGAACTGTGGATAGCTTCAAGAGGGCAGGAGACAGAGAGGTAGGAGGAGTAAGGTTGAGTAAGGTGGGGGTGCCCAGGGGAAGACCGGGGGGGGGGCAGCTGCAACACAGGGCTCTAGCTGCACAACCAAGCAAACACTGATGGACCAGGAGGTCTGTTTCTGCTGGCTCATTTGTATGTTCGTAAGTGACTTGCTCAGGGTCACACAGTATGCAAGTGGGGGCTGTGGGATTCAAACCCATGTCTCCAGGTTTGCAGCTCAGTGCCCTTAACCACTGCGCTATACTGCCTCCTGAAAGAGAAAGAGGACTTCTTGAAGCCTAGAATGGGAAATCCTCAGAAGAACAGAGGCGGCGGTGCTGGAGGAAAAGTTTTGCAGATGTCTCAACCCATGAGGACTGGTCATGAGGTGTAAGCTGCTTCAACGCAGGAGCCTGAGGAAACTATGGCCTATATCGGGGTAAAGCTGCAAAAAATAACTTCCTCGATTACAGACCTCAATACTAAGATGGACGCTTTCAGCACTAGAGTCACAGCAGTTGAGACAGAGGTCGCAGGATTAAAGACTGACAAGAATGATATCAACAACAATCAGAATCCTCGGTGGCTACGACTACAATAATTGTGAAAGAGAACGCTCATCTCCAAGCGCAGCTTAAAATGCTAGAAAAGCAAGCTATCACATATCAGGTTTTTGGGACTTCCTGGTGGGGTCGAGGGGGATCAGTCCTGATGTTTTTGCAAGACTGGCTCAGAGAGAAATTGGTGCCCGAGGGTTAACATCAACTTATTAATTTTGGGTTCCAGAAAGCACATTGTACAACCCCTCGGGGTTACAGGGAGGAATCTGATGTTGCACACACGCTGCTTCTGATTACTGAAGATACTGGTACTTGGGACAAGATTTTAAATCTGGCTAGATGTGCGAGTTCCATTCTTCAAGACGATAGCACTGTTTTTTTTTTTCCTGACATTGGTTATGCCACAAGAATGCGACACAAAAAGTTTGATGCTACATCGAAGCTGCTGAGGAAGGCAAATATCGTGCACGCCATGATTTACCCAGCTAAACCGAGAATTCCACACGAAGGAAAGGTTTGGTTTTTTTCTGACCCTGGAGAAGCGGGTAAATGGGCTACTCGTTTTGTCATCAACCACAGAAGCAAACACCAAGATCCGGAAGATGACTACCTGGACCTTGAGGAGTCCAAGGAGGGCTGAATCACTTTAAGTATTGCCTCATAGACTTTTCCAGACTTTAAATTACATATATGTTTGGGACATTAATTTACTATAAAGATGGGGCTTTAGTTTTATAGCCCTTTTTTTGACTGGGTGACCCGTTCTGTGCTCTTATGGGGTTCTTTAGTCCTATAGCCATAATGTTGGGGCTTGGCTGATTAGGTCGATTTTGATGAACGTTTCCAGGGTTACACTTTCTAACCTTTTGGTAACATCTTGTTTAGTAGCTGTATTGCCCCAAACACTCTAATTTTAACAGAAACTTGGCTCAATGACAAAATCCCCAAGCACTCCATCTCCATCCCCGGATACTCCATCTTCAGGCAGGACAGGACCAGCAGAGGTGGTGGAGTAGCTATGTATATCCTGTCCTCATTAAATGACTCTACCATTTTCTCAGTCTCCCTCCCAGCTGCTTATGAAGCCCTTGCCATTAGAATTGCCCTGCCCTTCTTCATAGCAGGGATCTATTGCTGCCCCAGTATCCTGCCCACTGTTGCATCAGCACCTATTACCTCCATAACTTCCCTCTCTCACAAAGGTGAGTTATATTTACTGGGTGACTTTAGTTTAAACTGGTTGTCTCCCTCTACATCTTAAGACTCATAATGACATAATAGCCCAAAATCTTACCCTACTCATCCAAGAACCCACTCGCCAGAATCATAAAACACTAAACCATTCCCTGATGGACTGGGCACTCACCTCTCACCTACACAGAGTCATTAAATCTGGTCTCCAACCAGATGCCCTCAGTGATCATCACCCCATCTTCCTGGTTAGGAAGGTCCACAGGCCCAACCCCCATAAACTCCTGCAACTTTGTTCCTTCAATTCCTTGACCATTATCCTCCTACAGGATCCTGCTCTCTCCAAATGGGTTCCTCTCACCTTTGCTCCCTCTGTCGACCATGCCCTCCCCTACTTTAAAGAAAAATTCCTTACAATCTGAAATACATTCACCCCTTTCAAATGAACTAGAGTTCGCGGCAACCATCTTCCCTGGATCACCCCAGAACTGCTGGCCTGCCTCCAAGCACATGACAAAGCCTTGAGGAAGCTTAAGGCTTCCCAACTCCCCTCTTGATTATGCAAAGTACTGCATGCTAAGAAACTCTTGTACTGAAGCAACCAGACTAGCCAAGTCGAAGTATTTCAGATCAGCTTTCCTCTCAAATTCTGGAAAGTGGTCGATGCCCCCCCCCCCGTCCCATCTCCCTGTGCTTAAAATATTATAAACAACTCCTTGTATCTGACCCCTACCTAGTGGCCAAGGAATTTAATTCCAATTTATACCCCTTGTGCCTCTGCCCTCCTAAGGTCCTTCCCCTCTTCCCTCCCATCTCTCACTTCCCCCTCCTAAACCACCCATCCGGGGGTGCTGCTGAGCAGCTCATCAGAAGGCAGCATACTATCAGAGCTCCCACAAACTTCTAACTAAAATTAATTAAAAGTTACTTTTTCTGATTTTTTTTCTGCCTCTGACACATCTATTTGACTCAGTAGCCCATAAGGTGGACACATGGGGAAAACCATAGGCAACGTGGCTGCCTCTGCTGAGTTCTTTACCCCGAGGAGTAAACGGGATGAGAGGCCTAACAGAAATACTTTAGCAGGGGTCTCTGATGTGGTGGACCCGGTGGAAATTACACTTGCTACGGTGAATGCAACTTTGCTGAAACTGGTAAACTCTATGCAGGAATTGGACAGAAAGTTCGATGCCTTAACCCCTCAGGTAGCCAAGCTAGAGACTAAAATGGATCTCACAGATCAAAGACTTACCAAACTGGATACCAGCCTTAACAAAACCATTGATGTCTCTACAAAGTTGATCAGGGATAATACACGGTTAAGGCAAAGACTAGACGGTGTGGAGAATCAGATCCGGGAAAGAAATTTATGAATCTTAGGCTTACCTGAGGCTGCTGAAGGAGATGACCCATTTGGGGTTCGTGCGCACCTTTCTGCCAGGGCTGTTGGAGCTGGGCGAGGAGGATCCGCCATTATAGCTGGAAAGGACCTAAAGAATTATCCCACACAGAGGAGTGGTAACACAGGCCACGCCGTGTACTATGGTGATGGTATGCTCTGGTATTGGAGATCGGGACCAGGTGTTACAGGAGGCCAGGAGGAAGCGAAGGCTGAAATATGGCGATGCGGAGATAATGGTGTTCCCGGACTTTTCCTACGGCACACGGCAGAAATGCAAGGCCTATGATGGAGTGAGGTGTCGTCTCTGTAGCCTAAAGGTTTCACACCAATTGATCTTCCCCGCTCATTTGAAAATTGTGTGGCAGGGTAAAATGTGTATGTTTGGGTCCCCGGAGGAGGCTGAGAAGATTTTACCGACTTTGGAACAGGAGGCTGCTGAAATTCAAGTTGCAGGAGACTGACTGCTTGAACTTCTAATGCTGTAATGTACTGATTTTTTTTTTTTGTTTGCCACTGAGTCAACCCCCGAATTGCATTTCTTAGTCTCTTTGGTTGGCTGGGGTTGTTATGCAGCTGCGGCCTAACAGCGTTGAGAGGGACTAATCCTTACATATGGATGTTACTGAGGACCACAAGGTGGGTTAGATGGGAGGCTAAACCTTCAGTGAATGAGATCTGGATTCCCAGATGGGGCTATATGTTGACTGTTGTGGAATATTTCCCCGAGGTTGCCCTTCTGACTTTTTTTTTCCTTTTTTAAACTTCTTTGTTGAGAACTCGTGGGCCTTGTGGACTTTCGTATCAGTACTGGGCTACCTGGAGGCATGAGAGGAAAGGGAGGAGGATAAGTATTATAATATCTGTATATGTACAGTATTTCTCTATTTGAAGAGCAGTGCTTTATTATTTGTAGAACTATGACATCAGGCAGTTGACTTTAAATGTTAAAATGTGGAAGTTAAAAGTTGTAACAGGCTATCTTATGCTGTGTTTTTGGGGCTGTTAATAAACATTGGGGACAATTATTCTCAGAGGATGGTGGGTCATTTGACTTGCCCCGGCTAGCTTCGTTTGCTAGAGGCTCCGGGCATTCCTTTGAGATACTGCTAGAGCTGCATGCTAATGTTAAGATTTATGAAACTCTACATTATATTTCCCCCAATGAGGAGAGTGTATTAGGAGGTGTTTCTCATTCCATCCTTTGTTCTGTGTTATCGTGTACATGTACATGTAAATCCTATTGTGATGGAAGCTCCTGTGTATTATGCTTCTGTGAGCTGATTTCTTACATTAAAGCCTAATAAAAATATAATATAAAAAAAAGTACCCATCCCTCCTCTGCCTCCCCTCCTTCTCAGCAGTCACCCCTGATGAAACACTAAATGCCTTTCTTTCCCTTAACCCTTCTAAAGGCTCCTCACCCGATGATCTTGATCCACAGCTCCTTTTTCTCTCAGCCCCAGCTATAGCCTATCCTCTCTAATTAATCCTACACCTCTCTTTCTCATCTTCAGCTGTCTCTTTGCCCTGGAAACATGCTGTAGTCCTCCATCTTCCCAAGAGTGGTGACCTTACTTCTCCTGGAAAATGTCACCCAATCTCTCTCCTCCCCACCCTCACTAAGCTCCAAGAACACTTGGTTCTCTCCCAACTCACTTCCTTTTTAACAGACTACTCCTTCTTCACCCCGTTTCAATCTGGATTTCTGAAACATCACTCTATCACCACCTCCCTACTCAAGCTCACTGACTCCATCCTTATCGGGACAGACAACAGCCTAATCACCTCCGCCATCTTTGTCGACCTCGCCAAGACTTTCAACACCGTCTCCCATGACCTCCTTCTTGACTCACTCTCGGCAGCCGATCTGTCTACACCCGCCACAACCTGGTTTAGGTCCTAACTCGCTGGCAGAGCCCAATCTGTCAAGGTCCAAAATTCCATCTCCCCTCTCCTCTCTATCACCCCAGAGTCCCACAGGGCTTGATGCTTGGTCCCATTCTCTTCTCCATCTTCCTAAATGACCTCCCATCAATCTGTTCCCCCTCCTCCTCTATCCAAATGTATGCCGATGATACTGTCTTGTATACCTCTGGCAAATTCCCAGCTAATGTTGCAACCACCCTGCAGCATGATTTCCACCAGGTTCAGCTCTGGTTGCCTCTCATCACCTCTTTCTAAATGCCAAGAAGACAGTCTCCATGACCTTCGGCACTAGGCAGAGATTCTCAAGGCTCCCTGGCCTGTCCTCTTTCCACACCCTGGATGGGACAATCTTAGAGAATGCCACCTCATTTAGATAACTTAGGGTTTGGTTGGACCAATACCTCAACTTCTCTGGACATACTGATGCCATCCTGAAAAAAAACTGTGCCCCAAGCTTGGTGCCTTATACTGGAACCATAGTTGCATCCCTCCTACAGCCAGGCGTGAACTTGTCGAGAAGATGGTACTCCCCATTTCTAACTAGTCTAACTACCATGACGTAGTCTATGGTGCTGCTCCCAAGTCCTCCCTGTCCAGACTGGACACTCTCTTAAACTCTTTCTGTCACTTCGCTTTTGACACTCCCTCCCAGACTCATCATTGTGTTCTCTATCATGCCCTGTCCTTTCCCCCACTTGCCAACAGGTGCCTCTCCCACTGTGCCAAACTCACTTCTAAATACTGGCTCGGTGAACTCCATCTTTACCTCACCACATCCCTCACTACCTCACCTCCACCCTCCCACTCCCTCGGATCTACTGACACTTGTATTTTGGCAGGCACTCGCTGCTCCACAATCATCGGTCAGTCTGTGTTTTCCCTATTGCTTCCTCAAAATCGGGAACTCCCCCCCCCCCTCAAATACGCCACTCCTCCTCCTCAAACTCCCTCAGATCTGCCCCACACACACCTACCTCTCCCCTAGCTGCTCCTGCTATAATTCTCCTTGAATCCCTCCCAGCATTCTGCTCCTGTATATTCACCCAAGATCTCCCACTCCTCTGTTATCCCCATTGCCTCTTCCCCCTTTTCTACTTCCAACCTTCTCTACCTACCTCCCGCCTGCCCCCCCCACTTATCTATCTTCTTTAATTCACCTCTGTCTTTGCCTTGCTCCACCCCCTGGCAGGGTTCTCAGCATCCTGTAGGGATCAGTCCTTGGTATGCCTTCTCCTCAGCCCCATCCCTCACCTCCTTCCTCCTCCACTGCACTCCTCAGCACTAACTCCATACCTCCCTCCTGTCCCCCCCCCCAATCTATCGTCTTTCCCTCACCTCTATTTTCACTTTGTTTCTGCCCCCCTGGCAGGGTTCTCAGCATCCCAAAGGGGTCCGTTCTTGCCATGCTTCCCACTTCCTTTTCCCCTCCCCTTCTTCCCCGGTCTACACCCTCACCTCCCTCCTCCTGCACTGCACTTCTCTGCTAACTGCTAGCCCCAAACCTAAAATGCACCTAAATTTAAATTTGCACTTCTGTTGTACTGAAGCTTATTGTACTGTTTGTGCTATTGTACACCAGCTCCCCTTAGACCAAACTGTTTGCACTCTGTTTTATGCACTGCCTGTTAGCTCCCTCCTCTTGCTTCCCTTTGAATGTCATTTGTATACCAAGGAAGGGATATTCAGACTGTGCCAGGCTGTGGCGCAAGCCTGGGCGCAGCGCAACTTGGATGCGCTGGGGCATTGACAGGGTGATATTCAACGGAGCTGCGCCAGGGCACAGCATAATTGAATATCGCACCTTGGCCACCCGCAGTGAGCATGGCGCAGTGGCACTGTGCCAGCGCAAGTGGCCAGAGTGGAGCAGGGGGATGCTCAAGCGCAAGTGCCGTTGCCATAGGCGTAACCACCGCGATATTCAAAAGTGCACATGTAAATGGGGCCATAATGTATGCAAGGCACAAATGGGACCATTTGCATGTAATTATGGCCCCATTTGCATGCAGGTGCACTGATCCCCGGCGATTTGCGCCTGGCGCCCTGCCAGGCTGCAGCCATCGGGGAACGATGCCCCCTGCACATCGTGGCAAAGTGCCCCAATGCCCAATCAAGGGCATGTGTAAATGTAAGAACACGACCAATATCCCTGGTGGTCCAGTGGACCGCTTTCAGCCCGATCGCGGGCACAAGTATATTTTAAACAGTTAACCCTATCCCTGGTGGTACTGTACTACACAGTCCAGATATGTGAATGGATCCATTGTGTAGTACGGTATGGGCTGCACGCCTATTGGCTCACGCTGTGGACCAATGGGCTTACAGCCCTACCAATAACGGAGTCAGTCAGTGCGGCGCAAGTGTCCTGCCGTACCGCTGACCGGGGAGTGGGGCTCAGTGGGCAGGTGGGAGGGGGGTACTGCTGGACCACCAGGGTTGGATTGGTTCGTCATGAGAGGATACTGACGCCCGCGATCGGGCTGTGAGCGGTCCACTGGACCACCAGGGATAGGGTTAACTGTTTTAATTATACCTATGCCCGCGATCGGGCTGCAAGCAGTCCACTGGACCACCAGGGATATAGGACATGTCTCTACAACATATGCCCACGATCGGGCTGCAAGCGGTCCACTGGACCACCAGGGATATAGGACATGTCTCTACAACATATGCCCGCGATTGGGCTGCGAGCGGTCCACTGGACCACCAGGGATATAGGACTATCATCTTTCATATGTGCCCGTGATCGGGCATGGGGGCGCCACACTAAGGTCCCACTGGAGTTAGGCACCACAGGTGGTAGCTGCCATGTTGTGCCCTGCAATATGGCAGCTCACCTGTGGGTGGCCAGCTGTTGCTCCTCTTTTTTTTTTTGGCTCACCTGTGTGCAGCACAGTTAGGGGTTGCGCATGAATGGGCTCAGCACATCCTGGGCTGAATATCGGGATGTGCGGAGTATGCATGGGCATGCCCCCCTACCTGCACCACATACATTACTGATGCGCTCTGATGCATCGAGATTTGTGCCAGGCTCAATCCCCCTTCGAATATCGCACTGGGCACATCAGTGGGGTTATGATGCAAATCAAAAAGGCGCCCCACATGTAACCCTTCTGAATATCCCGCCCCAACTGTCTACTTGAATCTTAGTTGTATGCCATACCAATTGTGTATATTGTGATTCTATAACATCTCTGTGTTTTATCCCCATGTAGCCCCCACCCCCCAGGTCGCACTGTGAGACGAGCAACTTGTTGTTCAGTGTGCCCTCCTAGTGAAACATTTCAATAAATAATAAAATAAATTGTACTGGGTTTCCTTTATACATAAGCGTTTTTATATGAACTCTTGCATCTTAAAGCTCTTATTAGATAATGCACTGCATAGAAAATTAAAATGTGTTTTTTGAACTTCTTTAGCAAATAGTGTGACTCCATAAGCCTCAGATCGAGGCGTGAATTTCTGTACTTTTTTTGATGACGGACTTAAAGTTTACTTGAATTAGTCACACTGGTCATGGGCTCATTCTACAGCCTTTATTTTGATAAATTTTAGAGTTGATATTTTAGCTTTTTCACCCCGATGAGGTACAATATATCTGGGATGCATGTATCCTTTGATTGCGGGGAAGGATTTCCTTTCCATTTTGATGTATAAATCAATAGGTGGAATGTCTTAGATATGGAAAATGTTGTGAATTAACATATGAAAATAAAAAAAAAAAAGTTGAAAAAAAATAAACAGGCTAAAATAATAAGCAACAATATAACATAAATCAATGCAGCAGTATATAGAGTTTTTAACTACAGTCACCCAATGCTTTTTAAAAAAAAGATGAGCCTTCAGCCTCTGCTTGAAAAACTCCACTGATGCGGCCTCCATCAAAGGTCTTGGGAGAGAGTTCCATAAACTGGGCCCACTACCTCAAATGCACATGCACAATCTCCAGAGGATTTAAGATGGGCCCTGTTAATCACTAGGAAGCCCTCGGTGGAGGAGTGGAGCAAGCACAGTGTTCCACATTGCGTGAAAATATAGAGCGGTGGTAATGGGGAGGAGCCACAGGGGGCGGGGTCACCAGGGGCGGAGCTACCAGTGGGCAGAGTCAGTCGGGATGCAATAAATGCATAAGAAACAAGAAATAAGAGTAATATGATGATCTGGAGGTCTCTGTAGTGTGCAGTAGCAAAAGAAAATTGTGATAAAACATACTGGAAAATCTCTGCATTCTGGTTGCAGGCCAGGCAACAGTTTGTGAGAGTCTTGACATTTTGGTGCGGCCATACTACATCTCTTTACTAGTGCCTGCAAGGCCAAGATCTAATCTTCGGTTTCGCAGTCCTGCCCAATGAGCTGCAGCTTCCAAATAAGGGAAACTGTCAATATCAGGGCCCTCAATTGAGATAAGCATAAGTGCATTTAGCACACTGGCACTTAATCTATTTCGTTCTTGCGTTTTTATTTGATTCAGTGCAGAAAAACCCCTCTCACAATCTGCAGTTGACATTGGTATTGTCATTACCAGTTCTGCCAAAGTAGATATGTTTGGATACAGCATACTTAGTAGTTAGAGCGTGCAGCACATCAGACATAGTCTTAAAGGCCATCTTTTCCGTGAACATGAGACTACGCAGGGAAGCCCATTCCAGTGCAGAAGCACCTATATCCACAACAGCAGCACACTGACCAAGAATAATCTCAAGGCTATCACTACCATACCCTTCCAACCCTTCAATACCACCTTCCAGTATCATGCTGGGGTCAAAGATACTGAACGCATCCAAAAGTTCTGTGCTTGGAAACCTTTGCTCAATTTGAGCAATTAGGGCCCTAATAAAGTTGTCATGCACAGAGGTTCTGAAATGATGTAACTGTGGTTCGCTAAATGGCAAGTTCAAGCCATTATCATTCAGGAGTACTAGTTCAGGTGAAATGGAGGAGAAGTACTGACCAGGTACCAGTAGGCGTGGCCTAAGAATCTCTAAACTGGAATGTAAATGTCTCTTTATATCAGTAAAATTCAGAGCTGATGTTTGAAAGCATTTAGATAAGATGCTAAGGTGTGGAAGTATGTCACACATCATGCATAAATTAGAGAAAAACTCCCAGTTCTCCACCATTTTTACTAGGCCCACAGCTTGGGGATCATGCCTTTTAGAGGCCTCTCTATGCAAGGACGGAACAACGGATGGGAAAATCTTCTTAGTGTGTCACATGCTGCATCATGTGACAACCACCTAACTGCTTTTGCCTGTTTAGGCTTTAAAACAGGGTTTTCCATTGCCTGCTGAATTTCTTTCAGAGCAGCCATGCGAACAGCAGAGGTTTCATAATATCCGTATAAGTGATCTAGTGTTTGATTAAACTTTTTAATGGTGTTCACTTCATTTGCTGCTGCCTTTACAGCCAAGGCCTCCCGGTGAGCCATAGAGTGATTTTCAACAAGAATTGGGCTGACTTCTTTCAGCTTTTTAGCCACCCCACTTTGCCTGCCCAGCATAACGGCTACTCCATCACTGCCCAACCCTGCAAGGTGATAAATCGAGATTTGATTGTTATCAGAGAACTCCAGCATTTTTTTAACAATTGTGTCTGCCTTTCCATCAATTAGTTCCTCAAGTCCCAGGAAAGAAACTCTTGAGTTTCCCTTCTTTGCAGTACATACCATACAAAATGAGCTGCTTCATAACAGCAATATCAGTTGTTTCGTCCACCAAATATGAAAAAAATTTGGCAGCCTTCAAATCTGTAAGAACTGATGATCTGACCACCTCACCCAGAGAGAGAACCATTTCTCTAACAGTTCAATCAGAACGATATTTAACAGCATCAGCAATATGTATATTGTCTAGGTATTTGCATCCCAATGATTTGGCGAGATCCATCAGTGAGCCATATTTCGTTGTGTGAGGCAGCTCATTTTTTATTAGCCAGTACATGCAACGAAGGGATGCCACAAAAGCTTCTTGTTCCAGGGTAAGGGCCTGCTGCGTTGCCTGCTCTATTCCACCTTTTTGAAGCAGAAATTCTGCAGTTAGCTTCCAGTTCAGAAGCAACAACGTGAACTGAACTGTTCTGATGCCTTTTTATAGCATCTTCTCTGAATGTCTTACACCCACTGAGTACCCAAACTGTTCCTGATTTGGGCATCTGTTTATGTTTTATGCAAAATGCACAAAACATGCCATCATTTTCTTTGTGCTGTAGCCAACAGTATTTGTTAAGCCAGCCAGTATAAAATCCTGTTGCTCTATGCTTAGAGGTGTTTTTTTCTGTGTTACAGGAGGAAGAAGTGCAGGGAGTTTTTTGGACAATGACGTCGATATCAACTGGACCAATTGGCATTGTCCCAATCGACTCACAATTGTCATCTTGATCAGGATGTTTCCGTTTTGAGTTAATTTGAAACCAAAGTTAGTTTCTGCATTGTGTACAATAAAGCTTTTTTTTTTTTTTTCTTAAGTGTTATCGTGTGTTTATTTGTCAATACAGAATGAGAGTTTGGTAATGCTGATTGAGCCCCAAATATTTTTTCTCACACAAATATTTTTTTGCTCCCCAAATCAGGGTTCAGAACAAGTGACCACTGACGAAGGAAGACTAAGTGCACAACCTGACTAGTGGTGCAGACCCCTGGTGGCACAGTTAAGGAGACCAGAATTTTTTTTTTCTCACACAAATATTTTTTTGCTCCCCAAATCAGGGTTACAAAACAAATCTCTGGTGGTCAGGTTTATTTTATTTGGTTTAATTCAGGCTAAGGTCCTTCTAGTTGATCTTCTGCGCAGTCAGTGTGTTTTTTTTGGTTTTTTTTTTTTACTGACAGTATTTTTTCCTACCCTTCAGCAGTTCAAATAAAGCTACTGCCCAGGTCTGCTGTGAAGACCACACAATGATTCTGCTCCCCTCTCAAATCAAACCCAATTAATAGTTCCCCCTCAAACCTTCAGATTTTTTTTTTATTTAAGTAAAATTGCCTACTCAGTCAGTTATTAAACACAGCCAACACTTCTCTAACAGTCATTGACTCACAGGCAATCTGTATTTTTTTTTCCAGTCACTGCAAATTATTTTTCAGCTGCAATCAAATCAGTGAAAGCTGCTGTACTGTGGAGTCCACACAATGATCTTTCCCTCCCCTGCCCACCTCACTCAGCCAACTTCAATGTAACAGTAAATTAACAGCAAAGTTAAGTTAGTAAAATAGTTTTCACTGATCAACACTGCTACTTCTTCAACACAGATTTATGTTTTTTTTTTTGGGGGGGGGGGTTTAGCTGCCTGCTGTCACAAATCTATAGCCCCGACTTCCACATGCTACAAATTACAAAATGATCATCTCCTTGACACACACTCAGTCACACTGGCAAAAACCCTCAAGTGGCAGCAGGCTACTTTAGTGGGACTTACCTCTAAGTGTTGTAGCTGCTCCACTATAGGGCGTCTTAGCTGTCACTCTCCTGCTTCCTCCGTGATTGCTTCCACAATTTGGCGCCTTGCATGGTCTGCTGACTGCTAGACCGACAACCCCGTGATCACCGACGGTGTAACTACTGACTGCGGTTGCGTGATGCTGGAATCTGCTGCTTGTGTGCGCGCTCCTAACGTGCACGCTCCTAGTGCGATCACAAACATTTAAAGGGACAGTAGCGCTAAGCGCTACTAGGGCAGCACAATCAGCAGGAAAGAGTGGCGGCAATACAAAATGAGAGGCGGACATTCAAGATAGCATGGCGGCCCGCTCTCATTTTTAATGAATGGGGATCACTGAAGCACACAGGATGGGCAGGGATTAGGAGGTCACTCAGGTAGCCAGGGCCCGACCCATGTAGGTTCTTATAGGTGAGCAAGACCACCTTGAAGATGATCCTTCACCTCACTGGCAACCAGTGCAGCTCGAGGAGAACCGGGGCCACGTGACAGGACCTTGGAAGGCCTATTAGCAACCTTGCCACCACATTCTGCACCAACTGGAGGTGCCCGAGAACCCCTCCATTGACCCTGAGGTACAGAGCTTACCGTAATCAAGTAACAATGTCACAAAAGCATGTACCAGTGACGGCAGCCTGTCAGGCACAATCAAGGCTTTTATCTGGTCAACATTCCTCAAGTGGTTAAAAACAACTTCTGATGACAGACGACACCTGAGCCTCAAGTGTTAGTCCATCATCAAGGATGACACCTAGATTTTTCACCTCGGCAGATGCTGCCAAGGGAACAGGGCCAAGGAAAACCCTGTTCCCATCCCAGTAGCACCCACATCCCAATGACGACCAGGCTCAATCACTAACACCTCAGTCTTGTCCAGACTGAGTCTAAACCAGCTAGAGGACATCCAGACTTGAATCGCGGGCCAGACATTTATTCAGCACTTCCACGGCATCATCCGTCCTGGGTGCAAATGACATGTACAGCTGGCTGTCATCCACATAGCAGTGAAAACCCAGATTGTACCATCTAATGATTTCACCCAGGGGAAGCATGTACACCATGAACAACACAGGTGACAGGATAGAACCCTGGGGAACTCCACATGGCAGGGGCTTCAGGCAGAATGAGACATTCCCCATCACCGCCCTCTGCATCCTGCCTGTAAGAAAGGACCCAAACCAGTTGATGACGGTATTGGTGAGACCACAGAGCCCCCCAGGTGATTCAACATCACTACATGGTCCACGGTATCAAATATTGAGAAGAGTACTTATCACTTTCCCCCATCTCACACCCTGAGGAGATCATTCTGCACTCTGGCTAATGCCATTTCAGTGATATGCCTGACCTAAACCCAGACTGGAAAAGGCTCATAGATGTCATAGGCCATGACGTGTGCCTCAAGCTGCAGAGCCACAACTTTCTCAATAACCTTACCCAGAGATGGGAGGTTAGAGATAGGTCTAAAACTCGCCAGGACGTCCAGATCTTGTCAATTTTGTGTGGAGAATGGTGAAAATTGTGGATATTGTGATTGTGATAAAATTGTAGGTGAAATATTTCCGTGCCACTGGTCATTGTGCACCATTCACCAGTGTAGTCTCTGTGCTATGCCTTGACCTGGAACCAAACTAGACAGGCTCACAGATGTCACAGGCAATGAGGTGTGCCTCAAGTTGCAGTGCAGCTACCTTCTCAATAACCTTACCCAAAAAGGGCAGGTTAGAAACAGGATGGTAATTTGCCAAGACATCCAGGTCCAGTGCTTTATCTGCATTTTAAAGGGGGCTCACTAGTGCATTTTTCATTGCAGCCAGAAACCCCCCCTCCGACAGGAAACACCAAATAATCTCAGTGAACACCAGAACCAGCTCTCATATGCAGCTCACTAGTAATCACGGCGTTGTAACTAGGTGCAGTACACAAAATATTGGCCGCAGCTCTAAGATCATCCCACTAACCATGTCCACTGTCACTTATCTAAACTCAGCCCATGACTGTTGAATGCACCTGTGACACACAAGTTCCACTCTGCTGGGCTCCAATGGCCAACTTGGAGAAATTCCTACCTGAACAGAGGACTCTCTGAGGAGAACTGAGCAAGCTCCTCGCATTTCATGAGGGAAAAGGCTATGACGGGCTCCACACAGGCCAGATGAAGAAGCCTAACCACTTGCCAAAAGAGCTAAGCCAGTCATTTCCTCCCAGTAGCAATCTCCCTAGACAGAAAACCTACCTTCTTGTTTTTTTAATTTTCAATTTTTGCGGTGATACAGGTGAAAAACACAATTGCCTAGTCTAGGCAGCATCAAAGTTACTCTCATATTGACTTTTTTTTTTTTTTTTATCACCTATGAACGTTTTACAATAAACGAAATGTCATATGGCCCTCAGATACTTTCAGACCATCACTCCTTAATTTTAAAGCTCAACTTAGGGAAGAAACCAAGGTCTTCCTTTTAGTGCCTTAATCTCTCCCTACTGAAAGGTAAACAATTCTGTACTATAATTACAGAATGCAAGCTACAAATCATTCAAGACAATGTCATCCAACCAGTAACTGCCCCAATTATGTGAGACACGCTTAAAAATGTCCTAAGAGTGGGGTCATTCTAGATGCCCTACAGGGGGCATGCCTTAGACAACTAGTATTGGAACCCACTCGACAGGGAGCAATCTTAGACCTGGTACTCTCAAATGGAAATGGTGAGAGGATCACAGATTTAGAAGTGGGTAGCCATCTGGGAACTAGTGACCATCGATCAGTATGGTTCACAATAGACACAGCAGTAAAGTCAGGCCATACAAACGCAAAGGTACTGGACTTCAGGATGGCTGACTTTGCCAAAATGGGTGAGTGCCTAAGGAATGCACTAGCAAATGGGCAGGAAGAAGGGGTGGAAGAACAATGGAGAATAATCAAAACTGCCATTACAGAGGCAACAGACTTTGTGTGAAGCAAATAAACAAAACAAAATGATGTGAGAAACCACTATAGTTCTCAAAGGAAGTGGCAGGGAAGGTTAGGGAGGAAAAAGAAAGCATTCAGGAAGTACAAGGAATCACAGAAGGAGCAGGACAGAGAATTGTATCAGTTAAAGCAAAAGGAAGCTAGGAAGGCAGTCAGAACAGCAAACGCTCAAACTGAGGAAAAGACAACCAACACAGTTAAGAAGGGGGGTAAAACCTTTATAGGTATATCAGGGAGCCAAGAAAGACCAAGGAAAGGATAGTTAGCTTAATAAAGGGAGGAGGGGTGGGCAGAGGACGACTGTGAAAAGGCAGACATACTAAACAAATATTTTTGCTCAGTATTCACAAATGAAGAGGGAGAGGTACCTAAACCAAACAATAGAAACACTCTGGATACAGAAGTTGATACCAGCCCATTTACAGAAGAGAGTTCTGAAAGAACTCTTAAAACTAAAGGTGGACAAAGCAATGGGGCCTGACGGGATTCATCCCAGAATTCTAAAAGAACTAAGGGTAGAACTAGTGACACCACTGACTACCCTCTATAACAAGTCATGGGAGGATGGGGTGGTACCTGAGGACTGGAGGAGGGCAGATGCGATTCCACTTCACAAAAGTGGAAGCAGGGCAGAAGCAGGCAACTACAGACCTGTTAGTTTGACCTCAGTGATAGGGAAAATGATGGAATCACTTCTGAAGGAAAGAACTATAGAGTGCCTAGAGGCCAGAGAGGCACAGGACCCAAGACAGCATGGATTCACAGCGGGAAGGTCATGTCAGATGAATCTAATCGATTTCTTTGACTGGGTGACCAAAGTAGTAGATCAGAAAGGAGCTGTGGACATGGCCTACCTAGACTTTAGCAAGGCATTTGACACAGTCCCACACAAAAGATTAATATACAGGTTAGTCAGCCTGGGAGTGGGTCCCAAGATGGTAGCATGGGTAAAGAATAGGCTGGAGAACAGAACACAGAGGGTAATAGTAAATGGAGTCCACTCTGAAGAAAGGGGGAGTTACTAGTGGGGTACCGCAGGGTTCAGTACTAGGATCGGTCCTCTTCAATGTCTTTATAAGTGGCATTGCAGAGGGACTGGAAGGAAAAGCATGTCTCTGCAGATGACACAAAGATCTGCAACAGAGTTGATACACAAGGTGGGGTGGAAAGGATGAGAAGAGACTTGGCAAGGTTGGAGGAATGGTCAAATGTATGGCAGCTTAGATTCAATGCTAAGAAGTGCAAGGTAATGCACCTGGAAACAAAAACCCAGGAGAGAGTACACAATGGGGGGGGTGAGATACTAACAACAAAAAAAGGAAAGGGACCTGGGTAGTCACATCAGATGACCTAAAGGTGGGCAAGCAATGAGAGAAGGCAGTAAGGAGGGCTAGGGGGACATTGAGATGTATAGGGAGAGGCATCACCAGTAGAAAACAGGAAGTTGTTCTCCTCTGCACAGACAGCTAGTGAGACCCCATCTGAGTGTTTGCAGTTCTGGAGACCCAATCTCTGCAAAGACATAAACAGGATGGAGGCAGTCCAGAAGAGGGTAACTAAATGGTGCAGGGTCTACAATCGCTAGACATAAGGAGGAGAGACTTAAGGAGCTTAATATGTATAGCCTCAAGGAAAGGAGGGAGAGGGGGACATGATAGAAACTTCTGTACCCCAAGGGAATCAACAAAGTCCAAGAGGGTAGCATCTTTCAGAAAAAGAGGTATGCAAGAATAAAGGGCATAATTTGAAGATGGGGGGCGGCTCAAGGTAATGTAAGGAAGTATTTTTTCACAGAGAGGGTTGTGGATGCATCGAACAGCCCTCCGGAGGAGGCTGTGGAGTCAAAAACAGTGGTGGAATTCAAGCATGCATGGGACAGTCATAAGGTAATTCTAGGGGGTGGGGGTAGGAAGAAGTAGGCTGTTGCTTAACTAGGACCTGCAGCTTATCCATTAGGTAGGGAAATGGGTAGACTGGGTGGGCCAAACGGTCCTTATCTGCCGTCAAATTCTATGTTTCTGCGAGGTGAAGATAGTTCTTATGCGTCACAACAAAATAAAAAGGTTAGAGAAACAATAGAAAGACCTCTTCGAACAGCTGCACATCTCCACTCTGGTACTCTAGGCGAGATAAAATAATTACACACAAAATCTGGATACTACAAAATGACTTACAAGAGATAATGGATACTAAGGGACAACAAGCATTAACCGATTTGAAACATTTCCACTATCAAGGCCTGGGTAAAACATTGGCTGGACAACAGGACACAGAAAGTAATCGTAAACAGAGTCCACTTTGAAGAAAGGGGGGTAACTAGTGGGGTACTGCAGGGTTCAGTACTAGGTCAGGTCCTTTTTAATGTCTTTATAGGTGACATCACCGATGACCTGAAATCATCCAAGCAGACCTCTAAAGCAGTAGGTAAGGATAAGGGGATGTTAGGGTGTATTAGTAGGGGTATCACAAGTCATAAGAGGGAGGTAATAATCCCTCTTTACAAGACACTGGTTAGGCCCCTTCTGGAGTACTACGGCAGTACTGGAGGCCACACCTTCACAAGGACATTAACCAAATTGAGGTAGTCCAGAGAAGGGTAACCAAAATGGTGCAGGGACTGCATCCGAAGACATATGAGGACAGATTAACGGAGCTCAACATGTATACCCTTGAGCAAAGGAGGGAGAGAGGTGATATGATCGAAACATTCAAACACCTTAAGGGCACTAACAAGGTGTAAGAGTCTAACATGTTTAAATATGAGAAAAATAGCAGGACAAGAGGATACAGCATGAGATTAGAGGGAGGCCGATTAAGGGAGAATGTGAGGAAATTCTTTTTCACAGAAAGGATGGTGGATGCATGGAACGGTCTACTTCAGGAAGTGGTGGCTATAAATACAGTGCATGGCTTCAAACAGGCATGGGATAGGCATAAGGGAGCAATACAGATGAGTATGAATAGATAGGCCACTGACAAAGCAAAGGCAGATGGCACATTTATAAGGTAGAAAAAGAAATGGGCAGATTGAATGGGCCTTGCGGTCCTTATCTGCCATCAACTTCTATGTCTCTATGTTACATTGCAGAGGGACTGGAAGGAAAAGTATGCCTCTTTACAGACGACAAAGATCTGCAACAGGGTTGATACACAAAGGGGATGGAAAAGATGAGAAGGGATTTGGCAAGGTTGGAGGAACGGTCAGAAGTATGGCAGCTTGGATTCAGTACAAAGAAGTACAAAGTAATGCACCTGGGAAACAAAAACCCAGGGGAAGAGTACACAATGGGGGTGGGGGGGAGGTAGTAACAACAACAAAATGGAAAGAAACCTGTGGGTAATCATATCAGATGATCTAAAGGATAGCAAGCAATGTGAGAAGGCAGTAGGGATGGCTGGGGGGATACTGGGATGTATAGGGAGAGGCATCACCAGTAGAAAACAGGAAGTTGTTATCCCTCTGTACAGACAATTGGTGAGACCCCATCTGGAGTACTGCGTCCGGTTCTGGAGACCCCATCTCCGCAAGGACATAGGATGTAGACAGTCCAGAGGAGGGCAACTAAAATTGCACAGGGTCTGCAACAGAAGCCATATAAGGAGAGACTAAAGGAGCTTTATATGTATACTCTTGAGGAAAGGAGGAAGGGGGGACATGATAGAAACATTCAAGTACCTCAAGGGAATCAAAAGTCCAAGAGGATAGCATCTTTCAGAAAAAGAGATGTGCAAGAAAGCAAGGAAGGAGCAGAACCTGGCCAGTGAAATCAGGAGGGGGAACAAGGGGTTCTTTAGCTACACTGGGGAAAAAAGGAGGGTGAAGGGGCAGATTAGCAAGATTAGAACAGGGAGGGATGGGAGCAGTCCGAGGTACCAAATGAGTACCTTGCCCTCAGTTTTTTTTTAGGGGGAATGGGGGGTCTGCACCATGCATGTGGAGGAGACTGTGTAACTAAGGAGGGGAGGGATCCCTTAATGATCATCGGGCCCGGGGAGAGGGAGGAGCCATCACTGGCAGGAGGGGGGAAGGCAAAACAGGGGGCCAAGGAAGCGGAGGTGGAAATCACAGTAGAAAGAGTGCAGGAAGCCCTCAAGGGACTTGGGACAGAGAAACCAAACCAAACTTTATTTATATAGCACCTTTTATTAAACCAAGGCGCTTTATATGATTTATATAATAAACGCATAAGTTAAAATTACAAATATTTAAAATCAATTAAAATTATCTAAAATGGCCTTATAGAACAGATACGTCAGGATCTGCGCTAAGTTGAAACATAAGGGAGCAAGGTCACATAAACCATGCTGGTAGTCCAGTGAGGTCCAGGTAGCAGTCAGAGAAAAGAAGGCGGCTTACAAAAAATATAAAACAACAAGAGGGGATAGGGATAAGGAAATGTACCAGCTTGCATCTAGAAAAGTCATCCGTATGGTGAGGGGAGCAAAGTCCAGTAAAGAGCAACGGCTGGCACAGGGGATACATGGAGGGGAAAAGGGGTTCTTCCGGTACATTGGGGAGCGGAGAAAAACTAAGGGCCATCTCAGCAGATTGAGATCAGAAGGAGGGTGGGTGGAAGAGGCGAGGGACCAGGCAGAAGTATTTAACGAGTACTTTGCCTCTGTGTTCACTAGGGAGGGGATGGAATATCTACAAAGCAAGGCACAAAGGGGATAAGCGGCAGGGGAGTGGGATCAGGGGCAACAGAAATGGAGCAAAAGGAGGAAAAGGTACCCAGGGGTGTCACATCTGGATAAGGATAAAAGACCAGGTAAGGTGGAGGGATGGATGATGCCATCCCTCGCCAAAAGTGGGTGTGTGGTTTGCCCTCAAGGCCCTAAAGAAAGACAAAATCTCCTGGGCCGGATGGCATTCATCCCGAGAGTACTATGGGAATTGACGGACATACTGGCTGCACCCTGGCAGAGCTTTTCAGCAGGTCACTTGTGACAGGGGAGGTACCTAAGGGATTGGCGAGAGGCACATGGTACCAATCCATAAAGGGGGTCGAAGGAAGTACCAGGAAACTATAGACCCATCAGTTTAACCTCGGTGGTGGGAAAATTAATGGAGAGTATACTAAAGGAGCGATTGGGGTTTACTTGGAGGAGGTGGGAGGTCTGGATAAGTCGGCAGCATGGGTTTGTGCCAGGTAGATCATGTCAAACCAACCTTGTGGAGTTCTATGAATGGGTAACATCAGAACTGGACAGGGTAAGCCTGTGGATGTATTATTCTTGGACTTCAGCAAGGCGTTTGACTCTGTCCCCACAATGGTCTGGTGGAGAAACTGATGGGGTTAGAGTAGGCCCTTTGATGGTCAAATGGATTGAAAACTGGATAGCTGGCGCACTCAGAAGTAGTGGTCTGGGGGATCTCGAACCCTACAGAGGTTGGTAGTGGGGTACCACAGGGCTCGGTCCTGGGTCCAATCCTGTTTAATGCATACATATCGGACATCAGGGATGGTATAGGGTGAAATGAGTCTCTTGGCGGATGACCCGAGATGGGAGCAGTAGTTGAGGAGAAGAGGGAGGTTGGCCCTGCAGGACCTGGACACCCTGAAAGCTGGGCTCACACATGGAAATTAATTCAATATCGCCAAGTGCAAGGTGTTGCATCTTGGTCGGGGAAACCCTAAACACAGGTACACCCTGGGAGGGAGGTGCTGGAAGCCTCAATAGGGAAAAAGACCTAGGGGTCATGGTGGATACATGTATGAATAACTCTGAGCAGTGCAGGAGAGCAGCTAGCAAGGCAAACAGGATGTTGGGATGCATCATGAGGGGATCACCTCTAGGAGCAAGGAAGTGATTCTGCCGCTGTACAATGGACTGGTTAGACCACACCTTGAGTACTGTGTACAGTACTGGAGACCACACTTGAAGAGGGACATACAGCTCCTGGAGAGGGTACAAAGGAGGGCAACAAAGATGATACGAGGGCTGGGGATTTGACTTACGAGGACAGACTTGAGGAGCTCTGCCTGTTTTCATTGGAGGAGAGGAGAGACAGGGGGACATGATTGAGGTCTTCAAGTACCTCAAGGAATAAATAGGGTAAACATGGATGGGATCTTTAGACTAAAAGCAGGGAGGTATCACCAGAGGACATGGTTTGAAGTTGGAAGGTGGAAGGGTGAGGGGGGAAAAGAGGAGGAGGTTTTTCACTGAGAGGGTGGTGGACCCTTGGAATGCACTGCCTGGTGAGCTGGTTCAGAGATCCACAGTGGAGGGCTTCAAGCAAGGGTGGGACAGACACAGAAAGTGGATGTATCAGATGATGGCCTGTCCCAGGGGGGTGGGGATGGATGATAGGGGTTTCTGGAGCACAAGGGATGGGAGGGTCTCGGCACCCAACTAAGGATCTAGGTTCGAGCAGACTCGATAGACCATAAGGCCTAATCTGCTGGCAAATAGTATGTTAGTATGTCTTTAATTCTGACTTGAATCTCTCAATGGTCAGGCATTCTCTCAACTGACGAGGTAGAGAATTTCACAAGGTAGGGGCTGCAAAGGAAAAAGCACAAGCTCCTGATGTCTTCAAACGTACCCTGGGAATCTCCAGCAATCCCTCATCAGTGGATCGAAGAGGGCAGAGGGGGTGATAGGGAGTCAAGAGATCTTTCAGGTAGCTGGGTCCCAGTCCATGTAGGGCTTTAATAGTCGGAAGACCGACTTTAAAGGTGATCCGCCATTCAACAGGCACCAGTGCAGTCTGCGCAGCACAGGCGTGATGCGGCTGGTCCTAGATGTACCAGTCAATAACCTGGCTGTCATGTTCTGCACTAGCTGCAAGCAGCGGACATAAAACCCAGGAAGCCCTCCTTGGTAGAGGGCATTGCAGTAATCAAAGGCGTGGACCAATATTGGAAGATCATCTGGAGGAACCAGGTGTTTCACTTGGGCGATATTCCTTAGATGGTAAAAAGAGGATTTGGCAACTGCAAACATCTGAGACTTCAAGATCAAGCCATTATCAAAAATAACACCCAAGTAAAGCCGGCCCATTGGTGCAGCAGTTTGATTTCTGTCTGCGACACCGGCAACCTGGGTTCGGGAGTGGACCTGGGTCGCTGGAAGGCCGGCCAGGGGGGAGAAGGTTGGAGTGTCCAATGACAGCTCGCCTTCTCCGGGGAGGAGGGAGGGGACATGGCCAGTCGTGTGCCGACTCCTGGCGGTGGCCGGGAGTACAACAGCATGTTGGCACCCTGGGTTTGACTGTCCTTGGACGTAGGTCAGAGGTTCGGCAAGTTTCAGGGCAGATGCAGCATGAGGATGTTGCGGACGTTGGCGCTTGCGCCCAACATCAGGGTAATTGCAACATCCACGAGAAAATGGCAAAATGCCCTCCGGAGTCGGGAGATGGAGTGCCGAGCAGGGTCCAGATCTGCCGCCACCTGACTAGTTGTCCTGGGGCCTGATGAGACTTGAAGGTTCAGGGGTTGGCCCACCCTGACCCCGCGGGGGCAAACCACAGCCAGATGGGAGACCCTGAGCAGTCAGGTAAGGCGGTGGAAGGGGCAGGATTAACTGGCACCTCCAGGCGATGCAACTCCAGAGGAGGGAAGATAAACTGCAACTGGAAAAAAAAAACACAATTTATACACCTGGTCAGAGTAGTGAGCTAGTCAGCCGAACCATGTGCCCAGCGCCTGCCTCTGCCCCCAAACCCGCCCCCAGATGACCAGGGACCACAACCAACACATCAGTCTTGTCCGGATTAAGTCTCAGCTAGCTGGCGCTCATCCAATCCTTGATCTCGTCGAGACAGTTGTTAAACACAGAGACTACATCCCCCTGCTCGGGTAGAAAGGACAGATACAGCTGAGTATCATCTGCATAGCAGTGAAAACTCAAGCTGTATCACCTTATGACATCTCCTAATGGCAGCATATTCACTGTGAACAACATGAGCGCCAATATGGAGCCCTGTGGAACCCCACAGGACAGGGGGAGGGCATCAGAGGAATAAATTCCAGTGACCACCCTCTGAGACCTGCCCATGAGGAAGGATCGAAACCATTCTAAGACTGTCCCTGACAATCCACAGAAAAACCGCAGGCACTCCAATAGCACATCGTGGTCCACAGTATCAAATGCAGAGCAGACATCAAGAAGGACTAAGACGGTACGAGCCTTTTGATCCCTCGCTATTAGGAGGTCATTCAATAACCGAACAAGTGCGGTCTCGGTACTATGTCTTTTCCGAAATCCAGACTGGAGAGCATCACTGACATTGTGGGTCACAAGGCGATTGTCCAGTTGTACCGCAACCACCTTCTTAATAACCTTCCCCACAAAAGGAAGGTTAGAGACAGGTCTGTAGTTAGCAGGGCAGTCTGGATCCAAGGATGTTTTTTTTTTTAGGAGTGGTCATACGACTGCCTTCTTAAGGGGATCCAGAAAGATACCCCTGTCCAAGGAACCTCTAGATAATTTTAGCTAGGATCGGGCAAATTACATCTACACAACCCACTAACAGGGGTGTAGGGCCCGGATCCAAACTACAGCTGGTTGGCTGCAATGATTGGACGATCTGCACAATGTCCATGAATTCCGGTGGACTAAAATCCATCCAGACGGACTGAGTGTTCGTCACAATCCGCTGACCTCCGCAGTCCCTCATAGGGAGAGTAGAGCCAATGCCAAAGTGGATGCTGGCAACCTTATCTTCAAAGAATCAAGCAAACATCTCACATTTAACCTGAGAAAATACTCTTCTGGGCTGGAGACAGACTGGATTGCATAGTCTGTGCACAGTCTGGAAGAGATGAGCCAGTCGATTCCATGTGGCATAAATCTCCCTGGATAGGAACACTGCCTTCTTATGGGTGATTTCCGATTGATAGCCCTTATAATGTTCTAACAATCTAAGCCTGTCAGCATCCAAGCCCAACCCCCACCATACTCTCTCTAGCCTTCGACCAGCTCTCCTCAATGTGTTCAAGGAACCATCAAACCAAGGGGTCCTTGGGCGAAGAGTGAGTGGTCAAACACAAACTGGAGCAATCTTGTCCAGGGCCTCTCCCACTGCCCTGTTACAGGCCAGTACAAGGTCCACTGGACTCATGCATTCACCCGACAAACCCGACAGGTCCAACACCGCTGACAGACCTTCTGGGGTAACATTCCTTAAAGGGCGATATTGGACCATCTCTGTAGGGGCAGGCCCATTTGGAGGGGGCCTTGAAACTGAACCCTATGGTGTGATGGTCAGACCAACTGACTAGTTCAACCCCCGACTCAGCAATCTCCATCCCCAGGTGGAACACCAGATCCAACGAGTGACATCCTATATGGGTCGAGGAGGTAACCACCTGTGTAAGGCCCAGCATAGTCATTAGCTGAAGGAGGTCCTGACTGAATTACGAGAGTTCATTGTCGACCCAGGCACTGAAGTCACCCAGAATTAACCATCTCGGGGACTCCAATGCCACGTCGACGATGAAGTCCGCTATCTCCTTCCGGAATTTTCCACCATCACCGGGTGGATGGTAGATAAGGAGTATCCTGCACCCTACACTCGAAGGATCTGGTGGACCGCACTGGCACATCCACAAGGCCCAATTCCATCCTAAATATGATGGCAACACCCCCGCCTCTATGATCCAACCTCGGGCAGTGTATCACCGAGTACCCGACCAAAATGGCAGAAGCCAATACAGGGCCTGCATTATTGTCCAGCCAGGTCTTGGTGATGCAAGCCAGATCTTCTGATTCAACAAGATCAGTTGTAATAGCCATCTTGTTTTTAATAGAGGCATTGCATAACACCGCCCAAGTAGGATGGGCTGTCGCGGAAGACCTCAGCTCCTGTCCATAAACTATGTAGCCCTTGGGTATGGGGACAAGACAAGAAATACCTTTGTCACATCTCCATTTTGCCCCAGGGCGTCTCTTGGTCCCCACCACCTCAATCTGTCCCCCCCATCCATTTCCCACCAGGTCCAGTTCTCCCCCTTCTCCTTCGTCTAGGTACCCCCAAAGCTTGACACCTTAAATAGGTATCTGGTGATAATGGGGGATATTCAAAATGGCGCATTTCCCTGAGCCCGGTGAGGGAATAATGCCTGATTGTCTTTATGCCTCCCAGCACATTATCTTACTAAAAATAGAAGCAGATTAAGTGCAATAACACTCCCAAAATACTCCCCAAAGCCTTATCTTACCAAAAGTAGTAGCAAGATAAAACAAACCCCAATACAACACCAATCACAAAAACCCAAATCCCCACCCACCCTAATAATGAAACAATAAACAATAAACTAATCACAATTATCCCTAAATCAATACATCAATAGATATAATAATGACTTAATAGACTACTAATTATATTAAATAACAACAAATGAATAATGACAGAGCCCAGTCCATAAAAGTTTGAATAGTAGTTTTAGTCCATGGAGATCCCACTTCCTATGGCCAAATTGTCCATTTATAGACCTACGGCCTTCTTACTCCTAGGGTCCAACAGAGATAACAACACAAATTAAAACTAAAAGTCAAATTTATAAAAGGGCACCCTACCAAAGTTCAATCCTCCCATGGGCTCTCACCACCATAGGGAAGTAAATACAAGCCAGTGTCCCTTAATAAAAGATAAAGAGTAGACTGCAGTAAGTAGATCCAAATTCAAGTTTGCAAAACAGCACAGTACCAAAGTTCAGATCTCTCATGGGCTCTCACCATGAGAGAGAGCAAATGCTGGATAGTGTCCTTCAACAAAACCAATCAGGATCGTCTTCACAACCCGTCGAATTGAGAGATAAGCAGCACTGACATTTAGGGAAAACAAATTCCTTACTTTAGTGCTGCATTCCACGGGTTGATAAAAAACCTTGTAGATACTGAAGTAGTTCGAACCAGAATATCCAACATCAATGCCAAAGGACTCACCCTGGAACACCCGCCTCACTGTGGACCCTACCACGACCAAAGCAGCTCTCACGGTGTGGGACAGAAGTGCCAGGGAGCCAGCCGCCCACCAACAGTAGCCTCCCGAAACACCACCGGAAAGAGGACAAGAACCAGGAGTAAAGCCCTCCAGCTACAAACAGTAGTCACCAGAAGATATCTCAATCCTTTCTTCACTTTGTTCTTTACAGGAAAGGAATCTGGACAAACATCAGCGCCTCATCAGTTCAGTTCCCCGAACCCACAAGAAAGAGATCTGGGAAGGCACCAGCACCTCGCCAAATCAGTTCCACACACTCCCGTGGTTGCGTCCCTCTGTAATACAATGCCAGGATTTAAATGCCAAAATTCAGCACTACGTCCAAAAACCTGCAGTCTCTCCAATCCGACGGGGTCCACTACTGTTGCAGGTATGTACTGATACACTGCAAATGTTTTCAAGAGCAGACCCCGAATTGCAATGCGTCTGCTCAACAGTCCATCATCAGCCCTGGGTCAAGCCGATAACCAGATTGCGAAAAATAAATGGAAACGAATCACAGTCAAAAATAAAATGAAATAGCTAAAACACAAATTTTCTACACTACTACAACGGATTTTCTGCACAACAGAAATGTTTTTTTCTGCACAGCTAAAATGCCTAGAGATGGCAGCTCAGCACAGCCGCCCTCTTTCCTCTCTCTCGTACCAGGGCCAGATGAATTACATCCCAGGGTACTAAGGGAACTAGCGGATGTCCTGGCAGAACCCCTTGCGGATCTTTTCAACATCTCTCTGATGACAGGGTGGGTGCCCCAGGACTGGAGGGTGGCACATATCGTGCCTATCCACAAGGGAGGATCACGAGAGGAGGCAGGGAACTACAGGCCCGTCAGCCTGACTTCGGTGGTGGGCAAGGTAATGGAGGGTATTATCAAGGAAGGGCTTGAGGGGTACTGGAAAAATCAGGGTACCTGGATGATAGACAGCATGGCTTCATCCTGGGGAAATCGCGTCAGACAAACCTTGTGGAGTTCTACGATTGGGTGACGAGTACCCTGGATCTGGGTAGGCTGGTGTATGTCCTTTTTCTTGACTTCAACAAGGCATTTGACTCTGCTCCTCATTGGGGCCTGTTGGATAAGCTGGGGGAAATGGGGGTGCGGAAGCAGATGGATAGGAAACTGGAACTCGGAGCATACACAGAGGGTCATGGTTGGGGGGATAGTCTCATCTCCAAGGAGGGTCATTAGTGGGGTCCCTCAGGGATCAGTCCTAAGGCCCCTCCTGTTCAGTGCTTATGTCTCTGACATAAGGAAGGGCATCAGCAGCGAAATAAGTCTCTTTGTGGATGACTCGAAGCTGGGAGCGGTGGTGGGTGGGGAGGGGAGGGTGGCCCTACAGAGGAACCTAGATGCTCTGGAGAGGTGGTCAAGGAAGTGGGGACTGAGGGTCAATGCAGGGTACTGCACTTGGGCATCAGAAACCCGGGCCAAGTGTATACCCTGGGGAGGGGATGCTACAAGTCTCGGTGACTGAGAGGGACTTGGGGTGGTGGTTGTCAAGATGAAGAACTCTGAGACTTGTAGGAGGGCAGCGGCCAAGGTCAACAGGATGCTGGGATGCATCACTAGGGGATTACCTCCAGAAGGAGGGAAGTGATACTCACTCTGTATACTGCTTGGTGAGGCCACACCTTAAGTACTGTGTGCAGTTTTGGAGGCCGCACTTAAAAAGGGACACTACACTCCTGGAAAGGGTCCAGAGGAGGGCAACCAAAATGATCTGGGACTTGGAGGAAAGTACCTATGGGGAGATGCTTGAGGAGCTAAATATGTACATGCTGGAAGAGAGAAGGGACATGGTAGAGGTAAATAGGGAGGCTCAGTTGGAGTGCTCGAGGAAGGGGGGGGCAACTAGATGGCATGTGTGGAAGCTGGAGGGGGGGGGAGATTCAGGGAGGAAAGGAGGAGGTGCTACTTCACTGGGAGGATGTTAGAACCATGGAATGCGCTGCCCGGGGGACTAGTGGAGGCAGAGACTGTGGAAGGGTTCAAGAGGGGGTTAGGACAGGTACAGGGGAAGAGTTGTGCAGGCAAAGTCCAATGCAAGGGGAATACCCTGGACTGGAAATGGAGAATCCTGAGAGGGTGGGAGGGGGATAGCAAGGTCAGCTCCCAGGGTGGGGGCTGACCAAACGAACAGACATGAAAGACTGTTAAGCCTACTCTGCTGGCATTTTAGTAAGAACAAGGGGACACGATTTGAAGATGGGGGGGGACAGCTCAGGGGTAATGTGAGGAAGTATTGTTCACAGAGAAGGTGGTGGACACATGGAACGGCCTTCCTGAGGAGGTTGTGGAGTCAAAATCAGTAGGGGAATTCAAGAATGCATGGGACAGACATAAGGCAATTCTTGTGGGGGTAGGAAGAAATAGGCTGCTGGTTAACTAGGATCTGCAGCTTATCCAGTAGGTAGGGAAATGGGCAGACTAGGTGTGCCATGCGGTCCTTATTTGCTGTCAAATTCTATGTTTCTAAAGATAGAGGAACACAGAATTTGGCACGGAGGCTTAAAACACGCTGTCACACCACCTGTAAACTAAAAGTTAGAGATCTACTGACAAGCCAAATGACCCATGAAGCATCTCAAATTATTCCAAACATATTACCAAGAATTCTATGCAGACTCCATCCTGATGGAAACAGGAGAAATAACACAATTGTTCCCTAAAAACAAAGCTGTGCTTCTGGGCATGCACATTACTGGAGCCGAAAATGCACATGCCCGGAAGCACAGCTTTGTTTTTTTCACACAAAATAAAGCAACTTAGAGCACTTGTTTGGGAATAGGAATGTCTTTGCCCTACTCCGTGTTGGCAGCTGCACCAGATGAGACCTTTTCTGCCTATAGGACCAAAAATAATTGAATCGGTCATTAACGAGCTATCCCTCGACTCCGCGCCATTCTAGTCCGTGGATACGCGGAGCCCAGATTTCCGGTGGACCAACAGAAAAGTAATTTTAACTAAAATAACACATATTAAGCACTTCTCTGGGATTTAAGTACTGTAGCATGTCTGCTATCTGCATTATAAAAGCATGCTCCGGCGATTATTTATATTAGGGGACTCATAGTGCCCTGGTTCTGTAATTTTGCGGATTACAGTACTTGTTCCTCCAAATGGCGACAGTTAGCCATGCCCCCTTTCCAACATCAGTTCTCCCCGCCCCCAAACACACCTCTTGCAAGCAGCCACATCGGATATCTCCACACCCATTACCTGTATTTATTTAATTTATATGGTTATAAGCGTTACTGAACTGCACTGCCCCTAGGCAACATCATTACGATGTTCTCTCTGTTGAAATCACACGGTTAAAAATATTGCAATGCCCACAAAATGAAACTCACTTATTCTTATACTGGACTTCTGAACATTATTTGCTAGCAGGAACAATGGAGGCACGGCTTTATGAAATAGTAGTTTAAAGCTTTAGTACTTGCTAGTCTTATATTGTTCTGTGAAGCGCTCCTTCCACCTAGTCCAGGAATATGTCATTTTGATAAATACTGTAATACTTATATTCTGTAGTTTCGCTATAGTACTTTATGATAGCCTTATGTTTGTTCTGTGGGGGCGTCACATATCAGTGACTGCAAAGCGCAGGTGGCTGTATTTCTCACTCCATGCACTCACTTCCAAGGTGTGTCCCCTAAAGTAAATATATGCCCTTGCTCCTGGCACCTTCGGTTTTATCTTCTGAAATTTGACTGACAGACTGACAGTGTCCCTTTAACACTATATTCACCCTAGTTTACTTGCAGTACTGTTTAGCTGTTGCAGACTGATGTCATCTTTTCACTCTAACAGCAATAGCGTTTAATTATAAGTTTTCCTCCGTTCCCCCTTAGTCCCTAATAATTCAACCCTAGTTTGAGTGTTACAACTGTTTAACAACAATGCAACTGCAATATAAAATTCTTACTCTCCTACTATATTTGTTCCAGACACTTCCGACACTACCAGCAATGTATAATTTTAACTCATGGAATAAGATAATATCTTGTTTTCTTTGGGTGGGCCAGCACCCACAGATTCAGTACTCTTTATTACAACTTCTGTTAGCCCGAGGAGGAGTTAACCATTTTAATCTTTTGCACTATGCTAAGGCAGCACATGAACGTATAATATTTACTTTGATATTACTTGTTACCCCCGGAAAAACAACTGAATCCACCTTCAATGACTTACGCGATATTGAATTGATTCTCTCTGCCACAGACACCCACCCCGGACCCATTTACAGCTCTAATAGCCAATACCTTGTGAATGTGGTTTCAACTTCTCTAGGTTGGGGCAAATTTTTTATTTTTGTAGAATCCTATCGGTAGACGAACATTTTCTACTTTTACAAATGGATCCCACTTTCAGTGTTGGAGCAGCTGGGGCTGACCTATTAGTTTATTCATTCATTGGTAATAGGGTAAGGCCCCCTAGGCACAAGGGCCTATTTTCAGGGGCGACCCAGGAGCACTGGGGAGGTAAAGTGACTTGCTCAGAGTCGCACAGTATGCAAGTGAAGGTTGTGAGAACTAAACCTAGGTCTGCCAGATGCATCAAGCTCACTACTCTAACCTCTGGGCTACACTGCCAGCCCCTATAGAAAAGAATTCCTTCATTCCCATGGAGTTCTTCCATTTGAAACTATACAACAGCAAAATGGCCTAACAAGCACAGAACATTAGGAGTGAATCTTCTCTGTTTAAAGCTACTTCTTAATGCCAAACAAAAATCATATTCCTTTCTCCAGATAACAAAGAAGTACCCATCAACCCTCTGGTGAATACCAAATCAGGACCATCCTTGGGGAGACCCTCAAACCTGTCAATAAATTCAAATATCTTGGATTCTGGTTAGATTGTAAAGTAACCTTTGCCAAGCATATTGAAGAAACTGCCAAAAAAGTACAACAAAGGCTCGGGATCTTCGAACGCATAAACCATCTGCTCACATATGATGCAAAATTAAGGCTGGTATAGACAACCTTCATGCCACTGAACAATTAAGCGGACTTCCTTTACAGCCACAGCCCTAAATCAGCTATATCCACTTTGGACATGCATTATCATAGAGCCATAACATTTGTAACAAATGCCCCGTATAGGACGCATCACTGTGCCCTCTACATACTGATTGGTCGGTCTTCTCTTAGTGCCAGGAGAGGACGCATACCTCTCAACTGCTATGAATTTTGCATAGCGCTATGATTTTCACACTCAAATTTACCCTTGCTCCACACAGGTTTACTGATGTTCCTCATAATGTTAGAACAGGGTTTTATTTAACTCTAAAAATTGATTAGCGTTTTGCTCATAAAAGTTTTAAAACATTGTGAAAATGCATAGCACTTGCCTCACTGTGTTTAACAAACATTACACTTCTAGAAAACCTATATAAATGCTTTCTGTACAGTTAATATTGTCCCAAGAAAAAAACTGCTAATCAATTATTTAAAACCCTGCAGAACTATTTCTGGACACACATACTCATGGAACCAAGTTGATACATACATTCCTTATCACTAACTATATGGGGTCCACAATCTGTAGAGACATTATTGTTTAAAATAAGTAAGTGCTACACATTCTGGCCCTTTGCTATGATTTTTGAAGGCCAGTGCAATAATTTTTAATGCTGAGAGGTTGAGAGGTATGAGGGGGCGTAATGCAGCCCTCTGGGTGTATAGAGCATTAGCCTCGAAACTCCCCCCTTACATTTGCTCATTGTTCAAACGTGACCCTTGTCCTTACTCCCTCAGAAAAGTCTCTTCTATAACCATCAATATTCCCTGGATTAGAACAAGGTTTGGTTCAGTGTCAGTAAGACATGCTTTACCCTCCATATCGAACACGCTGTAAATCTTAAACTTAAGTTACTGGTTGGCCTAAGTGTATTCAAGTCTTTGCTCAGAGAAACACTGATGGTAAATGTAACTGTTTTGCTTGAATCATCAGCAGCTCGGCTTTCCTCTTCCCCTTGAATTTCACTATGTATTTCTAGCCCTTACAATAGCCGCCTCTTGCACCCTACCCCTTTCTCCCCAATACTACCCCTCCAGCCCTACCCTCCTCCTTCCTCTTTGTTCCTTGTCCTTTAGTTCCCCTTCCTCCCTACCCTTTTTCCTACTCTCCTGACGCACTTAATCAGACCCTCTCCTTTTCCCTTCTCACTGTGCCTGATCTCTTCCCTACACCTTGTCAATAGTAGTAGTAGTTATATGTATTCCCTAGCTGATATGTAATCCTATTGTGTAACTTGGCTCACAGAAACACTAGGGAGAAACTGAAGCAGGAGTGCAGATCAGGAAAGTGCATTGTTTTATTTTTCTATGGCTGCAGTTTGAAGACTCTTAAAGAAAGACACGGAGGGTGGGGGTAGTGTACAGGCCACCAGCTCAGGGGGATGACCTGGATAGGGAGTTGGCTGAGCAGATTAGAAGAGTCTGTAGGAAGGGGGACACCGTAGTGGTGGGGGACTTCAGCCTCCCTGGGGTGGACTGGACCACCCCAACCACCACGTGTGCAAAGGAGCAGAGATTACTAGATGCACTTCAGGACTGCTTCCTGGTGCAGCTGGCCCGCAAGCAGACTAGGGAGGGTAGGACTCTGGACTTGGTTTTAACAAACGGGGAGGCTGTAAGGGATCTGAGAGTGGAGGACCCCCTGGCTGGGAGCGGCCATCATACGGTGTTGTTCACACCCAATATGGGAAAGGTAACAGGAGGAACAGGTACCAGGGTGATCAATTTTAAGGGAGCAGACGTTAAAAGTATGGGGGAAATTTTGGTTGCGCATCTGGCAGGGATTCAGACATGCATGAATGCCAGCCAAAAATGGAATATCATTAAGAAAGGGCTGGCAGGGGCTACTGAGACCTGCATCAGGACACGGAGCAAGAAGGTGAGAGAAAAGAAGCCAAGCTGGCTGACTCAGGAGGTAATGGAAGGGGTGAGGGCCAAGAGAAAAGCATTCCAGAGTCCTAGGAAATCAGGAAGGCAAGAGGACAAAGACGAGTACATAAAGGAGTCCAGTGAGGTTACCAGGCTAGTCAGAGCAGCTAAGGCATCCAGAGAGCCAAGACTGGCACAGGGAATCAAGGAAGGGAAAAGGGACTTCTTCTGCTACATTGGCAAGAGAAGCAGAAACAAAGACCAGATTGTGAGGATTAAGAAAGATGGGGGTGGGTGGAGAAGGGGGAGGACCAGGCAGAGCAACTGAATGGGTACTTCTGCTCTGTGTTTATAAAGGAAGGAGGAGGGCAGATACCCCATGGGAAGGGTGGCATGGGCAGAGGATGGAGGGGGTGACTGATATCAGAATCACAGAGAACAGGGTGCTGGAGGGACTAAGGGCACTGAGGGTGGACAAGGCGCTGGGGCCAGATAGAATTCACCTTAGGGTACTTAAGGAGCTAGCGGAGATCCTGGCGGGGCCACTGGCAGACCTGTTCAGTACATCACTGGACACAGGATGCGAGCCACAGGACTGAAGGATAACCATGTGGTGCCCATTCATAAAAGTGGCCCGAAGGATGATCCAGGTTGCTACAGACCGGAGAGTCTCACTTCAATTGTGGGGAAACTCATGGAGTCAGTCCTAAAAGAGAGGCTGGTGACCTTTCTGGAAGACAATGGGCTCCAAGATGGCCATCAGCACGGTTTTGTATCGGGCAGATCCTGCCAGACAAACTTAGTTGAGTACTATGACTGCGTTACCAGGGAACTGGACAGGGGCCATGCAGTGGACGTCCTATATTTGGACTTCAGCAAGGCACTTTACTCAGTGCCACATGGGAGGCTGGGAGGAAAACTGGAATACATTGGGGTGGGGACAAAAATGGTCAACTGGATCACCAACTGGCTGAGGGGTAGGCAGCAAAGTGTGGTGGTGGTGGGGGGAATCTCTTCACCAATGGATGTTACGAGTGGGACGTCCCAGGGTTCAGTACTGGGACCAGTGCTGCTCAGGATATTCATAGCAGATATCTCAAATGGGATCCAGAGTAGGATCAGTCTGTTTACAAACGATATTAAGATCGGTGCAGTGGTAGATGACACAGAGAGGTGGAGGGGACTGCAGGAAGACCTGACCAAACTGCAGGAATAGTCGGAGACATGGCAATTGGGGTTCAACGCCAAGAAGTGCAAGGTACTGCACTTCGGAATAAGGAACCAGGAGAGGAAATATCAGTTGGGAGGGGCACAGTTGGAAAGCACAGTGGAGGAAAAGGATCTAGGGGTACCAATAATGGGCCGTATGAACCACTCAGCTCAGTGCAGGAAGGCGGCTACAAAGGCAAACAAGATGCTGGGGTGCATAGAGAAGGAAATCTCCTCCAGGCACAGAGAAGTGATCCTACCCCTGTACAGGTCACTGGTCGGGCCGTACCTGGAACACTGCATGCAGTACTAGCGTCCATTCCTGAAGAGGGACATCACACTGCTAGAGGGGGTGCAGCGTAGGTCAACGAAGATGATACAGGGACTTGAGGGAAAATCCTACGAGAAGAGGCTGGGAGAGCTGCAAATGTAATCCCTGGAAGACAGTAGGGATAGGAGGGATATGATCAAACCTTTTAAGTACCTTAAGAGTATTAACAGGATTAATACAAAAGGGATTCTTCAGATCAGAAGGGGGAGGGATACGAGAGGGAATCAGCTGAGAATGGAGTGGGGAGATTCAACAGGGAAATCAGATGACACTTTTTCCACAGAAAGGCTAGTAGACAAGTGGAATATTCTGCCGAGAAGGTGGTATCATGTAGAACGGTTGGAGGATTTAAGAGGGTGGGACAGAGTGAGGGGTGGTTATGATAAGGGAGGGAGGGTGGGGCAGCTGCAAGTTGAGGGGCTAGCTGCACTATCAAGCAGACTTGATAGACTGTGAGGCCTGTTTCTGCTGGCATTTCATATGTTTGTATGTTAACCATGTCACCCACTGTAACTACCTTTGTATAGTACCTTATTGTTCTTGTTTTGTAGACTTGCTGCCCCTGTATTTTGTGTGGTTGAAGTGGTTCACATCTGCTGTCCTATCTGTACTGCAAGTTTTTGTACTTGTATTTGTCCATTCAGGACTTCCTTGTAAATGAGTTGTTTCAATGATATTTTCCTGGTAAAATAAAAATTGAATTGAACATAGAGGATAATGGATGAGCAACAATGAACAACAACAATGTTGTTCACTTTGAGAGGTTGTTATGACAACCATGTAAACCTCAAGAGCGAAGCTCGAGAGGTTTTCGGTTGTCATACAATCTCGAGAAATGAACAACTGTTGTTGTTTATTGTTGCCCATCAATTAGCTTGTAGTGTATGGGGCAACAGTAAAATCAACACCAGCAACTTTTAAATGGTAAAATCAATGGTCCGCGTTGATTTTACGACTTGGACACCCACTGCCACAACTCGAGAACAAGATCTATCTCGATCTCCACCCCCCGCACATTAACGATCACCCACCTTCACAGTAGCATCTTTTTTTTCATTAAATGTTGCTGCTGTCCTTACTTGAAGGGGTTTGATCTACGTGGTTCAGATTTGAAGCCAGCACTCACGGCACGGCAGTTTCCTGGACTCCAGTGCACATGCACAATGTCGATCGATACTGTTGTACCGTCGCTGTGACGTACTCAAGATGGTGCAACAGCATGTTGACATCATATCGATGGTACAACAGCAGTGTATTTCCATCAGTTTTCATGCACAATAGCCCTTACCCACACACTACGTTATAAATACCTTCAGGGTTGTACGTATCTTTTCCATAAACACAAGAGCTGTACTAGCCTTTCCCAAGCTGGCCCCAATTTTGTTGACCATGACTATAGATGCCCCAAAAGACCACCCATGGGGACATATCACCAGAAATTTACATAGATGTTTATAAGAATTAATGGGGGATTCCACCCAGCTGATACTAGACAGCGGGACCAGAGATCTTGATACCTCGACTGACTTAAAAGCGTGGTTGAAACATGCAATGCTGGCGATGAAGATCACATCCTCCAATATATGATGAGAATTTGCATGGAAGTGCAGATACAGGTACTTTGGAACACCGGAAATGCTCATAAAGTATATGCTGATGAGCTACTGTAATTGCTGGAGGGAGATGTGTGGCTATTCCCCTGCAGACCATGGCCATGTATTTTGGTCCTGTGTATTCCTAGACCCTTTTGGGGTGGAAATACTGGTTGACTTGGAGGAGCTATCAGGGGGTCCTGTAGAACTTACAGTGGAATTGGTATTGTATTGATGATAGTTCCTCCTTGGGAATTTCGCACACAACTAGAGCACAGTTGTGGTTATACATATTGGCAGTAAAAAGGCTATTACTCATCAGTGGATGAAGCCCGAAGTCCCCCAGCCAACTACCTGACGCAATACTGTACATGGAATATATAATATGGAAAAGTTAATGGCTGCTGTCCAAACATTCCACTTTCAAGTGGCAGCGTTGGGTGTGATATTTCTCAAATATTGATGCTGACTTTGTCCCATAGGGTAACCAGGCTATACATCTCTTTCTTTGCTGCACAGTTAGTCAGCAACTGCCATGAAAGGTGTATAGAGACGGGGGGGGGGGGGGCTAGCCATGCAAGTAGGGGTCAAAGCATTCTGAAGCTTCTGGAGAGAAACAAAGGTGTGGAGATCATGCTGTCCTAACATTTTTTTAACCAACTCTCAAAATCTAAAGTGAAATGTTGTACTAGCCGGTAACTGCAACTTGTATAGAATTATAGCTGTACTACCTGCTGAACCTGCTTCAATAAAAATGTTAAAAAAAAAAAAAAAAAAAAAAAGTGTACTTTACAAACCCAGTTACACATTCCCATACCAACCTGGCTTGCTAAACTGGGAGTTCCATGTTTTAGGATCAACCAACCTATTGCAGGCACCACTGTACTATTATACATCAGTTCATACAGATGTGCAAAATAGTGCACCTGGGAAACAAAAACCCAAGGGAAGAGTACACAATTGGAGGGGAGGGGAGGTAGTAACAACAACAACAAGCATTTGTCAATGCCGAATGTTGATTGCGTTGGTCCACTGAGTTCGCTCAGTGGCCCTTTGTCACTCGCTCGTTCTGTTTCTCCCGGTGCTGCAGGCTGCTGTTTTGTACTGGTTTCCTGCCTGCATTGGCACCCTTTTCTGTCCACAAAGAAATTCACAGCTGTCCTAACAGAGCTCCATTGAGCTCACTCACTCCAACTCCCTCACTCGCTCATTCTGTGTCTCCCGCTGCTGCAGCCTGCCCTTTTGTACTGGGCTCCTGCCTGCGTTGGGGCCTTTTTCTGCCCACAAAGAAATCTGCAGCAGTCCCAACACAGCATTGTTGAGCTCGCTGACTCCTCCTCTTTCACTCACTCATTGTGTTTCTCCCAGCGTTGTAGGCTGGCCTTTTGTACTGGGCTCCTACCCACATTGCCACCTTTTTCTGCCCACAAAGCAATCCGCAGCAGTCATGATACAGCTCCATTTAGGTCACTCACTCCCCTTCTCTTACTCGCTCATTCTGTTTCTCCTGGTGCTGCAGGCTGCCCTTTTGGTGCCTTTTTCTGCCCACAAAGAAGTCTGCAGCAATCCTGACAGAGGTCCACTGAGCTTGCTTACTCCCCCTCTCTCACTCACTCATTCCGTTTCTGCCAGTGTTGCATGCTGCCCTTTTGTACTGGGTTCCTGCCTGCATTTGCACCTTTTTCTGCCCAGAAAGAAATCCACAGCTGTCCCGACAGAGCTCCGTTGAGATTGATCACTCCCCATGTGTCACTCGCTCACTCCATTTGTCCTGGCACTGCAGATTCTCCTTTTGTACTGGACTCCTGCCTCTGTTGGCACTTTTTCTGGCCACAAAGAAATCTGCAACTGCCCCAACAGAGCTCCGTTGAGCTCGCTCACTCAGTCATTCTGTTTCTCCTGCTGCTGCAGGCTGTTCTTTTGTAGTGGGCCCCTGCATGCATTGCTTCCTTTTCTGCCCACAAAGAAATCTGCAGTCACCCTGACACAGCTCCGTTGAGCTCACTCACTCTCCCTCTCTCACTCCCTCATTCTGTTTGTGCCGGTGCTGCAGGCTGGCCTTTTGTACTGGGCTCCTGCCTGCATTGCCGCCTTCTACCAACAAAGAAATCTGCAGCAGTCCCAACAGAGCTCCGCTGAGCTCACTAACTCCCCCTCCCTCACTCGCTCATTCCGTGTCTCCCGCTGCTGCAGCCTGCCCTTTTGTATGGGGCTCCTGCCTGCTCTGGGGGCTTTTTCTGCCCACAAAGAAATCTGCAGCAGTTCCGACACAGCTCCATTGAGTTTTCTCACTCGCTCATTGTGTTTCTCCCAGCACTGCAGGCTGGCCTTTTGTACTGGGTTCCTGCCTGTGTTGGCAGCTTTTTCTGCCCACAAAGAAATCTGCAGCTGTCCCAACAGAACTCTGTTGAGGTCGCTCACTCCCCCTGTCTCACGCACTCATTCTGTTTCTCCTGGCACTACAGGCTGCCCTTTTGTACTGGGCTCCTGCCTCTGTTGGCACCTTTTTCTGCCCACAAAGAAATCTGCAGCAGTCCCGACAGAGCTCCATTGACCTTACTCACTCCCCCTCTCTCTCACTCGCTCGTTCCATTTCTGCCGGTGCTGCAGCCTGTCCTTTTGTACGAGGCTGCTGCCTGCGTTGCTGCCCTTTTTGGCCCACAAAGAAATCCGCAGCAGTCCCAACAGAGCTCCAGTGAGCTCACTCACTCCTCCTCCCTCACTCACTCGTTCTTTGTCTCCCACTGCTGCAGGCTGCCCTTTTGTACTGGGTTCCTTCCTGTGTTAGCAGCTTTTTCTGCCCACAAAGAGATCTACAGCAGTCCTGACACAGCTCCGTTGAGGTCGCTCACTCCCCCTCTGTCACTCACTCGTCTGTTTCTGCCAGCGCTGCAGGTTGGCCTTTTGTACTGGGCTCCTGCCTGCATTTCTGCCTTTTCCTGCCCACAAAGAAATCTGCAGCAGTCATGAAACAGCTCCGTTGAGGTCGCTCACTCCCCCTGTCTCACTCGCTCATTCTGTTTCTTCTGGCGCTGCAGGCTGTCCTTTTGTACTGGGCTCCTGCCTCTGTCGATGCCTTTTTCTGGCCACAAAGAAATCTGCAGCAGTCCCGACACAGAGCTCCTTTGAGCTCGCTCACCCCAACCCCCCGTCACTCGGTCATTCTGTTTCTGCTGGCGCTGCAGGCTGCCCTTTTGTACTAGGCTCCTGCCTACATTGCCATCTTTTTCTGCCCACAAAGAAATCTGCAGCAGTCACAATAGAGCTCCACTGAGCTCACTCACTCCCCTTCTCTCACTCGGTCATTCTGTTTCTCCCGCTGCTGCAGGCTGTCCTTTTGTAGTGGGCCCCTGCATGCATTGCTTCCTTTTCTGCCCCCAAAGAAATCTACAGCAGTCCTGACAGAGGTCCATTGAGCTCGCTCACTCCCCCTCTCTCAGTGGCTCATTCTGTTTCTGCGGGCGCTGCAGGCTGCCCTTCTGTACTGGGCTCCTGCCTGCATTTGCACTTTTTTCTGCCCAGAAAGAAATCCACAGCTGTCCTGACAGAGCTCCATAGAGGTCGCTCTCTCCCCGTGTGTCACTTGCTCATTCCGTTTGTCCTGGCACTGCAGGCTGTCCTTTTGTATGGGGCTCCTGCCTCTGTTGCCACTTTTTCTGGCCACAAAGAAATCTACAGCAGCCCCGACAGAGCTCTGTTGAACTAGCTCCTTCCCCCTCTCTCACTCGCTTGTTCCGTTTCTGCCAGCGCTGCAGGCTGCCCTTTTGTACTGGGCTCCTGCCTACAAACAAATCTGCAGCAGTCAAGATAGAGCTCCGTTGAGCTCGTTCACTCCCCTTCTCTCACTCGGTTGTTCCGTTTCTCCCGCTGCTGCAGGCTATCCTTTTGTAGTGGGCACCTGTGTACATTGCTTCCTTTTCTGCCCACAAAGAAATCTGCAGCAGTCAAGATAGAGCTTTGCTGAGCTTGCTCACTCCCCCGTCTCACTCGCTCATTCTGTTTCTCCCAAAGCTGCAGGCTCCCATTTTGTACTGGGCCCCTGCATGCACTGCTGCCTTTTTCTACCCACAAAGAAATCCTCAGCAATCCCAACAGACCTCCATTGAGCTCACTCACTCATTCTGTATCTCCTGCTGCTGCAGCCTGCCCTTTTGTACTGGGCTCCTGCCTGCACTGGGGGCTTTTTCTGCCAGCAAAGAAATCTGTAGCTGTCCCGGTAGAGCTCCGTTGAGGTTGCTCACTCCCCCTGTCTCACGCACTCATTCTGTTTCTCCTGGCACTGTAGACTGTCCTTTTGTACTGGGCTCCTGCCTCTGTTGGCACCTTTTTCTGCCTACAAAGAAATCTGCAGCAGTCCCAACAGAGCTCCGTTGACCTCACTCACTCCCCCTCTCTCACTCGCTCGTTCCATTTCTGCCGGCGCTGCAGCCTGCCCTTTTGTATGGGGCTTCTGCCTGCATTGCTGCCCTTTTCTGCCCACAAAGAAATCTGCAGCAGTTACGATACAACTCTGTTGAGCTCGCTCACTCCCCCTCTCTCACTTGCTCATTCTGTTTCTCCCACCACTGCAGGCTGCCATTTTGTACTGGGCCCCTGCTTGCATTGCTGCCTTTTTCTATCCACAAAGAAATCCACAGTAGTCTCAACAGAGCTCCGTTAAGCTCATACATTCCCCCTCCCTCACTTGCTTATTCTGTGTCTCCCACTGCTGCAGCCTGCCCTTTTGTACTGGGCTCCTGACTGCATTGGCAGCATTTTCTGCCCGCAAAGAAATGTGCAGCAGTCGCGACACAGCTCCGTTGAGCTCGCTCACACCCCCTTTCTTAGTCGCTCATTCTGTTTCTGCTCATGCTGCAGGCTGGCCTTTTGTACTGGGCTCCTGCCTGAGTTACCACCTTTTTCTGCTCACAAAGCAATCCGCAGCAGGCATGATACAGCTCCGTTGAGGTCACTGACTCCCCTTGTCTCACTCGCTCATTGTGTTCCTCCTGGTGCTGCAGGCTGCCCTTTTGTACGGGGCTCCTGCCTCTGTTGGTGCCTTTTTCTGCCCACAAAGAAATCTGAAGCAGTCCTGACAGAGGTCCGTTGAGCTCTCTCACTCCCCTCTCTCACTCGCTCGTTCCGTTTCTACTGGCACTGCAGGCTGCCCTTTTGTACTGGGCTCCTGCCTGCATTTGCACCTTTTTCTGCCCACAAAGAAATCCACAGCTGTCCCGACAGAGCTCTATTGAGGTTGCTCACTCCCCAGTGTCATTTGCTCATTCTGTTTGTCCTGGCGCTGCAGGCTGTCCTTTTGTACTGGCTCCTGCCTCTGTTGGCACCTTTTTCTGGCCACAAAGAAATCTGCAGCAGCCCAGACAGAGCTCTGCTGAGCTCGCTCACTTCCCCTCTCTCACTCGCTTGTTCCATTGCTGCCAGTGCTGTAGGCTGCCCTTTTGTACTGGGCTCCTGCCTGCATTGCAGTCTTCTTCTGCCCACAAACAAATCTGCAGCAGTCACGCTAGAGCTCCGTTGAGCTCACTCACTCCCCTTCTCTCACTTGGTCACTCTGTTTCTTCGGCTGCTGCAGGTTGTCCTTTTGTAGTGGGCCCCTGTATGCATTGATTCCTTTTCTGCCCACAAAGAATTCTTCAGCAGTCCTGACACAGCATCGTTGAGCTCGCTCACTCCCCCTTTCCCACTCGCTTGTTCCGTTTCTGCCAGCGCAGCAGGCTGGCCTTTTGTACTGGGCTTCTGCCTGCATTACCACCTTCTTCTACCCACAAAGAAATCTGCAGCAGTCACTACCGAGCTCCGTTTAGCTCTCTCGCTCCCCCATCTCACTCGTTCATTCCGTTTCTCCCACCGCTGCAGGCTGCTGTTTTGTACTAGGCCTCTGCAAGCATTGCTGCCTTTTTCTACCCACAAAGAAATTCGCAGCAGTCCCAACAGACCTCCGTTGAGCTCACTCACTCCCCCTCCCTCACTCACTCACTCATTCTGTGTCTCCTGCTGCTGCAGCCTGCCATTTTGTACTGGGCTCCTGCCTGCATATGGGGTCTTTTTCTGCCCACAAAGAAATCTGCAGCTGTCCCGACAGAGGTCCGTTGAGGTGGCTCACTCCCCCTGTCTCACACACTCGTTCTGTTTCTCCTGGCACTGCAGGCTGCCCTTTTGTACTGGGCACCTGCCTCTGTTGGCACCTTCTTCTGGCCACAAAGAAATCTGCAGCAGTCCTGACAGAGCTCCGTTGAGCTTGCTCACTCACTCACTCCCCCTCCCTCACTCATTCATTCTGTGTCTCCCACTGCTGCAGGCTCCGGTTTTTTTACTGGGCCCCTGCATGCATTGCTGCCTTTCTGCCCAGAAAGAAATCTGCAGCAGTCCTAACAGAGGTCCAGTGAGCTCACTCACTCCCCTCCCTCACTCACTCGTTCTGTGTCTCCCGCTGCTGCGAGCTGCCCTTTTCTACTGGGTTCCTGCCTGAGGTGGCGACTTTTTCTTCCCACAAAGAAATCTGCAGGAGTCCTAACACAGCTCTGTCGAGGTCGCTCACTCCCTCTCTGTCACTTGCTCGTCCGTTTCTGCAGGTGCTGCAGGCTGGCCTTTTGTACTGGGCTCCTGCCTGCATTGCTACCTTTTCCTGCCTATAAAGAAATCTGCAGCAGTCACAATAAACCTCCGTTGAGCTTGCTCACTCCCCCTCTCTTACTCACTCACTTGTTTTGTTTCTCCCACTGCTGCAGGCTGGCCTTTTGTACTGGGCCCCTGCATGCATTGCCGCCTTTTTCTGCTCACTAAGAAATCTGCAGCAGTCCTGATATAGCTGTGTTGAGCTCGCTCACTCCACCTTTCCCACTCGCTCATTGTGTTTCTCTTCCGGCGCTGCAGGCTGCCCTTTTGTACTGGGCTCCTGCCTGCACTGGCACCTTTTCCTGCCCACAAAGAAATCCCCAGCTGTCCCAACAGAGCTCCGTTGACCTCACATGCTCCCCCTCCCTCACTCGCTCGTTCTGTGTCTCCTGGTGCTGCAGGCTGCCCTTCTGCACTGGACTCCTGCCTGCGTTGGCGCCTTTTCCTGTCCACAAAGAAATCCATAGCAGTCCCGACAGAGCTCAGTTGAGCTCGGTCACTCCCCCCCCCCCAACTCGCTCAATCTTAAATTGTCCCAAACAATGATTTCTGACCGCGACTGCAGTATTCTGCGCTGGAAGCGTGAAAACACATTTCGGCCAGGATGTGAAAAATGACAGCTGTACTTTTCACAAGGAGGTGTGGAAAAATGCCACTGTTGAAAATGTGGCGTGAAAATAGAGAATAGTGGATGGGCATCCGTGCACAACCAGCCTGTTGTGCCACAGAGGGGTTCTGATAACATCAGACCTCGAGAGCACAGCTAGAGAGGTCTGATGGTATCAGAACCCCGAGGTGGCACAAAAGGCTGGTTGTGTATGAGGATGCTCATCCACTATTTTATATAGTGTCTAGTGACACTAATAATCACTTACAGTTCTTTTTTAATCAGCCTTTTACTTTGTGTTTGTGATGCACTGTTCAGTGGTAAAGGGAGGTTTCCAGGGTTGCCGAGTGGTTGCTAAGGAGGAGGCATGTCTATGTGTCTGCAGCGGCTTCCTATTGGCTGGCAGGTACACTGGGAGGTTAAAAAAAATAAAATAAACATGGCGACCATATTGCTCGCTAAGCGATCGGGCTTTGAAGTAGGGGGTCATTTGTTTTATTTTAATTGGTTTCAGAGTCTAAATATCTGGTTGATCCTGTGTTTCCTCATATCTGGTTGATTCTGCATCTTGTAAGGCTCCGATGTGACGGTCACCGCGGGAGCGTGGATCCATCCGTTTCTGCCGCTAAGGTAAGTGATGTGCCGTCTGTGTAGTGAGCGCGTGGAACCTCTAGAGGTTTTCAAAATGTTGTTCTGCTGCAATAGGGTATTATCACGTTCCATAACCTTTTGAACTGCAGCAGAACAACATTTTGAGAACCTCAGATTTCCATGCACAACAATGGTCCACTATACACTATATATTACTAATTTGAGAAGTTACAAGGGTGCGTGGAAACTGCACAACGTACACTCCTAACACAGTTATTTTATGGAGTTTCATCACAAAATTTTCAACATAGGCATTTTAGGACCTCTGCTCATGAACAGTGTCAGTGTGATTTTCTTAATGTGTCCCGAACACTGATTTCCCACAGCGACCATGCTATTGTGCGCCAGAAGAGTGAAAACACATTTCAGCCAGGATGTGAAAATGACAGCTGCACTGTTCATAAGAAGGTGTGTAAAATGACAATGTTGAAAATCTGGGTTAAAATATTGCAAAGTTGCGAAGGTACAAGTGTGCGTGGAAACTGCGCAACGCACGCTTGTAGCACTCTCATTTTATGGACTTTCATCACCAAATTTTCAACATAGCCATTTTAGGGCCTCTGCTAATGAACAGTGTTACTGTCATTTTCATAATGTATCCCGAACATGGATTTCCCACAGCAACCGCTCTATTCTGCGCCGGAAGTGCGAAACACATTTTGGCCAGGATGTGAAAAATGACAGCTGTAATCTTCATAAGGAGGTACAGAACAATGGCAATGTTGAAAATCTGGAGTGAAAATATTATAAATTTGCGAACTTACGAGTGTGTATGCAAACTGTACAGCGCACGTTCATAACACAGTCACTTTATGGAGTATCGGCACCAAATTTTCAACATAGGCATTTTAGGACCTCTGCTCATGAACAGTATCACTGTCATTTTCATAATCTGTCCCAAACACTGATTTCCCACAGTGACTGTGCTATTCAGCGCCGGAAGTGCGAAAACACATTTTGGCCAAGATGTGAAAAATGACAGCTGTACTGTTCACAAGGAGGTGTGCAAAAATGCCAGTGTTGAAAATCTGGCGTAAATATATTGCAAATTCACCGAGATTCACAGTGTGCATAGCAACTGCATAGCGCATGCTAAATAAAACAGTCATTCTGGATTTTTCCCACCAAATTTGCAACATAGGCTTTTTGAGAGCCCACCTCATGAACACTGGTACTACTGTTTCGTTAATCTGTCCAGAAAGGTGATTCCGCGCAGTGACTGCGAAATCACCTTTCGGGACAGATTAACGGCATAACAGTACCAGAATTCATAAGGAGGGTCCCAAAAACACCATGTTGAAAATTTGGTGCCAAAATTCAAAAAAATGCCCGAGATATGCATCGAAGTTGAAAACACCCTATTTATTCCATTATACAGTTTACCGGCATTTCCTCAGTTCCTGGTCGGCTTTGAGGAGTGCAGACATGTTCCTGGTCCACCGAAGATTGACGCGCCGAGGTCCAGAGGTAATTATGGGGTGAGAGGGGTGTGGGGAGGCAGGGTACGCAGTGGGTGGGTGCAGGTTGTGGGAGGGGGGCAGGGAGACAGTGAGTGACTTTTTTTTCTCCCTGTAAAAAAAAAAAAAACAAACATCGCACACATTTCTGGATGAACATAAAAAAATTTAGTCGGTGGCTCGACCAAAGCTCCAGTTACTGACATGACAACTGGTGAGACCAACTGCAATAACTCCCTAATCATTGCCTCCTCTTTTAACGCCTCTTCACGGACCTGCGCCGTCACCCTTCACAGTTTTTTTTGCAGGGTATGTGGCATGCTGGGGTGGGCTCCAGTGTGTAGTTTCTCTTTGAGGAGCAGCTGCAGTCGGCGGGGGATTGGGCACCCATATCAGCACACAACAAAAGGGGGGCACATCATGCTGACAGGGATTGAGCACCCCGCCAGCACACAGAAATGGGGGGGTATACTGACGGGGATTAGGGCACCGTCAGGCACACAAGAAATGGGAGGAGGAGATATGCCGATGGGGATTGGGTACCCCTGTCGGCAAAGCCGGGGGGGGGGGACATTAGCTGAGGGGGACTGGGCACACAACAAATTGGGGGAAGAGACATGATGATGGGTACTGGGCTCCCAATCAGCAACAGCCCTGCAATGGGGGGTCACTTTCTCATTGCAGGGATGACGCTGCAATGATGAAGAGGCCCCTGATTGCAGCGGCTAAAATTTTACAAGTTGGTGGCACGCTGGCTGAACTAGTGTCAGCAGCAGCGTGCAACAGCATTGGGGGAAGCAGGCCAAGCCTTTAAAGGCTGTTGGGGCGTGGCCACAACAGTGCCGTGCCTCCACAACCTGCTTCTGGAAAAAGCTGCCTCAATATGTTTCTTGCGCATGTGCTCAAAAAACATAAAAATGGAAAGGGACCTGGGGTATAATATCAGATGACCTTAAGGTTAGCAAGCAATGTGAGAAGTCAGTAGGGAGGGCTGGGGGATACTGGAATGTATAGTGAGCGGCATCACCAGCAGAAAACAGGAAGTTGTTATCCCTCTGTACAGACAGTTGAGGAAACCCCATCTGGAGTACTGTGTCCAGTTCTGGAGACCCCATCTCCACAAGAACATAGACAGAATGGAGGCAGTCCAGAGGAGGGCAACTAAACTGGTGCAGGGTCTGCAACAGAAGCCATATGAGGAGAGACTAAAGGAGCTTAATATGTATACCCTTGAGGAAAGGAGGGAGGGGGGACATGATAGAAACTTTTAAGTATCTCAGTGGAATCAACAAAGTCCAAGAGGGTAGCATCTTTTGGAAAAAAAGATGTGCAAGAACAAGGGGGCACAATCTGAAGATGGGGGGGGGATGGCTCAGGGCAATGTGAGTGTTTTTTCACAGAGAGGGTAGTGGACACATGGAACCACCTTCCTGAGGAGGTTGTGGGGTCTAAAACTGTGGGAGAATTCAAGAATGCATGGGACAGACATAAGGCAATTTTTGAGGGGGTAGAAAGAATTAAGCTCTTGGTTAACTAGGATCTGCAGCTTATCCAGTAGGTAGGGAAATGGACAGACTACGTGGGCCAAGTGGTCCTTATCTGCTGTCAAAGTCTATGTTTCTATAATATGGTCAATTGTCTATTGTGATATGCAATGTATGTCCTGCTACCCACCAGTGGGCGATATTCTTCCTTCCCTGCAACGTGCCTACTATAGGTGTTCAACCCTGCAGTGAGCATATCCCTCCCTATCCACATTATATTATCCCTTTTTCCAATGCATTCCTTAGCCCTCTAATGTCTCACAAGCCTCCGCCATGCTGTTTGCTCCAAGTTGTGCCTTCTCCAGCCTCATGCAGTCTTTAAGATTTTCCAACCAATGAGCAATCTGTGGAGGGCTTTCTCCTAACCAATCTTCAGCCAGGGTTTTCCTGGCATTCATCAATGCCAGATTCCAAAATCTACCCAGACCATCTCTAAGCCTTTCCGTGGCCACTCCCAGGAAAAGCCCCTCGGGTGAGGAGAAGTCATTGCAAAACCATCTTTATTACATTGTGCACCTCACTTCAATATGATTCCACCATGGGGCAGGACAACATCACATGGGCATCAGCCTCCCACCCCCCCAGGATGGAAATAAAATACTGGTAGAAAGCAAGTGAAGCAAAAGTTAGTAGGGGAGAACAGTGAGGGGAGGAGGTCCTGGTGGAAGGGATTATCAGCCAACACCACGAGTTTAGGGAACAAATTGTGGACTTGGAAGCCATCATGGGTGGACAAGGGACAGGACATAGTAGTGGTAAGTGACACATGGTGGACAGAACATCATGCCTGGGAGACAGTTATCCCAGGCTACAGGCTGTTTAGGAAGGACAGAGATGGTAAGGGTGGGGTGGGGTGGCATTATACGTCAAAGGTAGGTAAAACTTTATTTTTAAACAGGAGTAAACCTAATGTCATTTGGACTGCTAAGTCCAGTTTGCAAGACAGTCCTGTATTCAGATATCAAAAGTTTCACATAAAATGACAATACTTAGGGTACAACATAGATCATAATACAACTACAACAAATTACAAAATATAAAAAAAAATATAATAATACAAAATATATATAAGGCCTCTATCCCTGTGGCTTCACACTCCTCTGTGTTCTCCCTTCCCCTTTCCCCTCCCTCCTGCTTATCCAACCTTCCTTCATCCAATACATGGATCTGCTCATTCTGATCCTTGGTCTTCACCTGGTTTATTATGTAACTATTGTCTACATGTAACCCCCCTGCAAATGGGGGTTCCCAAAAGACTTCCAGGAGCTTGCTTGAATGCTCCAAGCCTGAATGGTGTTTGGCGTTTAAGCCATTTATCAGTGAGTGTTTTTAGAGCCTCTGGTACTGTCTCTTTAAGAGCTGTCTGCTTGCAGACATAATTATTTTGTATGGGGGACTGTGTGCTTCTCTGTTTGAGTACCACCGAGCTGCTGCCAATTCACTCCATTTTTGCAGTCTCTAGGAGTGCAAAGGAACCTATCTGAAAGATGTAACTGTTTGCCAGAAATCATTTACAGTAATAATGAAATTACAGTTTGTCTAACCTGCTTTCTTTGCAGTCAGAACTGTGTCTGCCTAGTTCCCCATTCTGGTTTTGAACTGCTGAACTGGACCAATCAGTGTGGGGTAAGCTAGCTCTAAAATGGTGCCTTGAGCGAATCAGAACTTGGACTCATAATCTGAGCCAGCCACAAGAGGATTGTATGGGCAGTGACTCTGGGAGATGTAGTTTAGACTTGGCGCCTTTTTGGACCAACAGCAGCAGTCTATTGTGAGTGACAGCCAATCCAGTCAAGAACTGGAGGAACTCAAGAGTGCCAGTTTTGTCTGTTGGAGTTTCAGTTTAGATCTGGCAGTGAAGGAAAAGAAACCCTGTGCTCCTTCAGTGCAGGTTTCAGTCAAAAAAAACGTGTAAGGCCCAGAGTCTCCAGTCTGCAGCTTGTGTAACTGCTTGTTAGGACTGAATCCATCCAGTGAAAAGAATCAAAGGATCTCTGAAGAGTAGAAACCAGGCTCACCCTGTAGAAGACTGGAGAAATTGTTGAATTGCACTCGGTCTGTCAGGAATTGAATCTGCTGTGTGTTCTCCTGGGTATTGTGCAGTAATTGCGATGAGGATAGAGAAGCAGCCTGCCTGGTATAGTACTTTCTTTTTTACCATATAAATCTGTGAAGAGTCTCGTGGAGCTCAAGAGTAGCCCTGCTGACGTTGAAGGACCCTATCTTGTTTGGAGGTCGTGGAGTACTAATTCAGGGTCGCCTCCCTGTTGAATTGCCACATTAAATCCAAAATGGAATCACTGTACTGCTGACTGTTTAAACTAATTTTTCTTTTTTCACTGTGTGAAAGGGCCCCTACCAGCTGCCACGGTTTGGACTAGCCACTAGGGCTTGGGTACCCAGGGACAGTAACTGGTAGGGATAGGCTCTGCACAGAGCCATAGGTAGATAGTAAAGTGATAAGCTAATTAACCTGATTTCCCCTGTCCTTGTTATATCCCTCAAGTAAATCAGGAGCTGCTTGTTTCAGCAAAGTTATACTGCCTGAGGTATTTGTCTATGTTAAAGTACTGTACTGTGATTGTTGCACTGTATCTTATTTCACAGGAGGTCCCAGTGCGGAACTAGTCCTGGGGTAAGTGTATACTGTGAAGGTAATTCTGATATATTGTGTGGGCCACTAGTGGGAAGAAAGGGGGGTTGCAGTGTCCCAGAGGGCTGTGACCAAGTAAGTTTAACTATTGCAAACCCTGACCTCTGGGTGGAGGCACCCGCCATTGGATCCAGGCCCCTCAACCTGTTAGTGGCAAATCAGGCAGGGGTAGTAGCCCCTGGGATAGCGCCATCTAGGGGTTACATACAACTACAAAACTGCTTATACCTTTTGTATATGACACCCTTTCCTTTCTTGTTTTTGTACTGTTTTCATGTTATTTGCTTTGTATCCGACTCAATTTTCATTGGCTGGTATTACTGTAATCTCTATGTCCTATAATGTTTGTTGTTCATTGTCCAGGTCCATCTTGAAAATGAGCTTCGCTCAACGATGTTCGCCTGGTTAAATAAAGATTTGATTGATTGATACTGTAAGCTTTAGTAGTGGAGTGCTAAGTACGTTGACAAGATAGATAGATAGATAAAAACTGTTATTTTTTGGCAGGATAACAACTTTTAGGACCAAAGGACCTGTTTATCAAAGTTGTCCTGTTTTAAGAATACAGTTTCAAAGAACAGAAACATCATGTAATTGACAAGAAAAACATATATGGTTGTTTACCGATGTTAAGAAAACCCTATGTGCAGTTTCCGCATGTAAAAATGATGGTAATTTGTTCCAATATACAGCTGCTCTAAAAATTAAGGTGTGATCCCCGTATTTGTTGTTGCGTTTACCTTGCTGGATTTTGTTTAGGTGAACAGATCTGGTTAGTTCTTTTTTTTGTCAATATCGGTAGGAAAAAGGATTTATGATATGTTATGTTCAGGGTAGCATAATTTCGATTTATGAATTAATTTAACCAAGTTCTGGAGTACTCAATATCAAGGGATTGCCATCCTAAGTTCTTTAGTAGCAAACAGTGGTGTGTCCTATAGCTACACTTCAAAACGTACCTCCCTATATTGTATTGTAGTTTATCTAGCCAATCCAGCAAACCTTTATTTGCTGTCCGGTAAATTTGTTCACCATATTTTAAAGTATACAGGATAAGTTGTTTGGCTTATCTTTTCCGGTTATGAAGTTTAAGTCCTCTTGTTGTTCTCCTCAGTACCCCTAATTTCTTGGCTCTTCTTCCAATAGTCAAAGAAATATGGGGCTGGATTCACAAAGGAAGCCAGCAGTCCCTTAGCTGCTGGAACAATGCCTGCAGCACTGCGGAAATGCAGTTGTGCGGTATACACATAGAAAACCGGCGCAGCTGTGGCATTCCGCAAAAAGCACTGCAAGTGCAGTAATTCGGCAGCTGCTGAACTTGCGTCAGTGCTGAACAGCCACAACTGCAGATCCGCAGCTGCGGGAATGGCTTAGGAGGCATAACAACAATGACCGTAATTAGCTGGAGAAGCAGACTTACACAGTACTGCCATAACATGTAGCTGGAAGCACACACAGAGAGACCAGCAACCAGTTCCCCAACTGGGACCACTACAGCACCACATGTACCAGCACTACCATGGCACCACAGTGGCTGTCTGTCACTCCCTGGGGTGTTCCTGTTGCCTGCAGGAGTAGCACTCACTGCAGTCTTGTCAGGCTCTACTGCCTGTGGGGCTCTGTCACGTGCTGCACTGGGTCTGGCAGTTGTTGTCCGTTGCCACATCATGGCAATGTGAGCTACTGTTGCTGTAACTTCAGCCACTGATATACCCACTGGGATGCTATTACCTGTGCCTGACCTCCACCATAACTGTTTTCAATTATGCATTACTGAAACATGGCTTAAACCTCGCACCCTTGACTCGGCTTGCTCCCTCCCGGGCTACGCCATGGCTAGACTCGACAGGGTTGGCAACAAAAGAGGTGGGGGTGTATTTATATACCATAAGGTACACCTAAATATTTCCATAGTGTCGCACCAAACCCAGGGACCCTCACTCTGTGAGTTTCTCCACTCACTTCTCCTATTTGGCAACACCAAGAAGGTGCACAAAATGTGCACATACAACCCTCCCAAGGGGGAAGTGCAGGGACTCTCGTCACTCCTGGAGCTACTCCGGGAGAAGGTGGGCTCCAGCGAGCTCCTAATACTTGGCGACCTTAACATTAACTGGCACGAACCTAACGCCACGTTGTGCGAACCAATACTCTCCGGCCTCTCCCTCAGTCAGGTCATCGCGGAACCCACCAGGCTCTCCTATGGTGAGGACAAGGGGACGCTCATTGACTGGGTCCTTAACAACCAGCTTGACAAAATTGTCAAGTCGGGACTCCTCCTTGACTCCATCTTGGACCACTCACCAGTTTACTGCATATGGGGCTCAAACCCGCCCAAGGTCCCCAGCAGAGTGGTAATTATGAGGGACTACTCGAAACTCATAACCCCGAATTTCCTCAAGGATCTGCAGGGAGTTACTTGGACCCACGTCATGGCTATGCATGACCCCGTTGCAGCCCTTGACCTCTTCCTTGTGGCATATGCCCTGCTTCAGAATAGGCGTGCTCCCCTATCCAAGAGGTGAGTCAGAGGATCTATCACGAAATGGCTTCACAGCGAGCTCCTATCTCTTATGAAGCGACGTGACAAGTCCTGGACAAAATACAGGGCATCACGCAACCAAAAAGACCTCCAGGAGTACCGTCAGCTTAGGAAATCCTGCAAGCGGGCGATACTTTCTGCAAAAAGCCAATACTGCAGTTCAGCGTTGATTGCCACTGCACGGGACCCAAGACGTTTCTGGATGAACATAAAAAATCTAGTCGGTGGCTCGACCAAAGCTCAAGTTACTGACAAGACAATTGGTGAGGCCAACTGCAATAACTCCCTAACCATTGCCTCCTCTTTTAACCACCTCTTCACGGACCTGCCGGCCATCACCCCTTCATAGTCTGCTGCCCCAGCACAAGCTTGCGGCTCCCCGCCTCCCCGTCCACCCTTCTACCTCAGAAGACCACTGTGAGTGGAGACCCAGGCTCTCTCTTGCCGGTCTTTCTCCTACCGAGGCGGGTCAGGATGCCTCGAACCCAGGCTTCTCAGCCTGGGGACGAACGTTGCCAGACCACTTGCCCACATATTCAACGCCTCGCTTATCACTGGGGTCATCCCCGACATATGGAAAGTTGCCAGGGTTGTCCCCGTCCTGAAAAACAGTGACCCTAAGGACATCAACAATTATCGTCCTATCGCCATACTATCAGCTGCCTGTAAACTTCTGGAAAAAGCTATAGTGTCGCAACTTATCCACTACCTCCAGGAATACAATGTCCTTTCCCCTTGTCAGCATGGCTTTCGTAAAAGTCACAGCACCTCGACGGCACTTGCTGAAGTCACAACCAGGATCAGGACTGCAACCGACCAGGGCAAGTTGACGGGGGCTATATTTGTGGATCTATCCAAAGCCTTTGACCGTGTAGATCATCTCCTCCTCCTCTCCACACTCCAGACCCTTGGCTTCTCCCGCCGTTCCCTTGACTGGTTCACCAGCTACCTTGGGGACAGGAAGCAACTCACCTGCTTCAACCGTACCCTTTCACCCCTCCTACCCATTTACAGTGGAGTACCGCAAGGATCTGTCCTCAGACCGATCCTGTTCTCCCGGTTTGTCAATGGTTTACCCTCCGTTGCCACAGAAGGGCACCTTACCATGTATGCGGATGACCTTGTCTTATTAGCCAGGGCCCCTGATGTTACCAGCATCAATGCCCATCTCAACTCGGACTTCTCTCATATCAGAGCATGGCTGGACGGGCACAAACTCGCAGTCAACCTTAAGAAAACACAGGCCATGCTCTTTGGCACTGCGAAAAAAATCTCCTCTTGCATAACGCCCCTCAAAATTCATGATACCTGCAACTTCCTCCTGCCAATAATTGACTCTGCTAAGTACCTTGGAGTCACCCTCGACCCTCAACTGGACCTCTCCGCGCACATCAGAATCATATGCAATGCCACCAATAGCAAACTTGGCCTAGCATATAGGGCTAAAGACTGCCTTACCCTGGCTGCCCGGCTGGCCCTAGCCAGGGGGATACTACTGCCCACCCTCTCCTATGGTCTCACTGCCTTTGCCTCAGTCCCTTCCTCAAGCCTAGTCAAGTGGGACACCACATACAATAACATACGCCGCTTTGCACTCGTGGCCCCCCGCCTCACTCACCGATGCACACTCTACTCTCGTCTGGAATGGATCCCCCCAGAAAAACACCGGATCTACACCATGGGAAACTTTATTGACAACATAATTCAAATGGCCACTCCTGCCTCGCTTGCCCTCCCCCTGAAACATGCCTCCCCTGTCTACCAGCTTAGGTCCTGTGCATCCCAGACCTGCCTGGTCCCCAAGACCCGCACCCTCACTGGGGATAGGGCATTTACCTCCCACGCACCCAAGCTGTGGAACTCCCTTCCCCCACAAGTTAGTGCTTCCCCCTCCCACTCCACCTTCAAAACCTCCCTTTGGAGCTTCCTGAAATCTGCTGCGACCTGCCTGTCTGCCGCCTAGCGCCCAGCCCCACAGCCCACCAACCTATCTGCTTTGGTACCCCAGCTAGGCTCTTGCCCCCTCGCCACCCCGGTGTTGCACTCTACTAGTAGGTATGTGGTTTATTGTTTCTTATTCAACCCCCGGGCCTGTATGTTGGAAATCTGTGACTGTTGATATGTAATTCCGTTGCTTTGTTCTACCGCCTTATGATCCCTGATGTTTTATCACACTGTTGGAGTATGCTGCTCCAGATTGTAATGTTGACTATGTATGTCTCCTATGTAATTACCTTGTAATTCTCCCGGGTCGCACCTGAAAACAGGCACTTGCTGTCTAGCGTGCTTACCCGGTTACCAAAAGCAAATAAATAAATTGTTGGGGCACTACTGCAGTGTGCTGAGGGAGAATTACACCTCACTCCAATGTGTGTAACATTTTTTCCGCAACTGCAGACAAAACCTGGATGAGAACAGCCTTTGAGGGGCTGTGCCTTACTTATCAATTACTTTTTTTCCTCAGGCATTTCCGCAGCTGCACTTTTTCCCACAGCCCATAGTGTTTTTTTCCGCAGCTGCAGAGGTTTTTGTGACTAGCACTAAGAGCAATTTCCCCCCTGTTTTCCGTAGCTACAGAAGTTTTGGGGACTTAGGGAAGGTTTTGCACCTTCAGAAACCTTTGTGAATCCAGACCCTGGTCTTTAAAGGTTAATTGAGAGTCAATAGTTACTCCTAGATAGCAGTAACTGGATACCAACTCAATTTGAGTTTAATTACTAGTAAAAATCTGTAACTAGGAAACGTTTTTGTTTTTTGTTGAGAAATACATCACTTTAGTTTTCTTTGAGTTCACTTATAGCTGTGACCTGGTGAACCACTCCTCAATTCTGGCAAAGTCTGTCAAAGAAGACATGAGGACAATAGAAGGGCAGGAAGAGACAGGAGAGACAGAACTCATGTGGGTCACGCTTGACAAATAGATGGGAGAATCATTGAGGACAGTGATGGTTTACAGACCGCCGATGCAGTGGGAAGAAGGGATAGATAACAGATACAGGCAGTTACAAATATGGCTAACAAAGGGGAGATTCTGCTACTGGGGGACCTAAACCTCCCCGACGTGGATCCTGGCTGCTGTATCAGCTAAGAGCAGGGGGATATTAGAGGCGCTACAACGGGTGTTAATGCAACAGCTGGTCAGGGAGCCCAAGAGGGGTGATAACCTGCTGGATGTAGTCCTCACAAATGGGAAAAGTGTGGGAGAGGTGGTGGTAGGTGAAGGACTAGGTACCAGTGATCACAGGACTGTGAGGTTCAGAGTGAAAACAGGGAAAGAGACAAATCAGACTAGAACGAAGGTGATGGACCTCAGAAAGATGGACTTTAACAAAATGAAGAGGATATTTGGGGAAGAAATGGCAGGGAAGGGGAATATAGAGGATGCTGAGGAACTACTGTACAGGGAGCAATCAAAGGAGGGGTACTGAAGGCCACTGAAATTTGCATGAAGGAGGTGAGGAAGAGCTGACCTGGTAGTGCTGAGGGTTGAGGCGCTGGATGCCACACCTCGCACCACGCTGGCGACCTGGGTTTGGGAATGGACTCAGGTTGTTGGTGTTTCGGCAGGGGCGGATCAGGATCGAGCATCCGTAGACTGCTCTCCTGATCTTGGGGAGGGCTGGGGGAATCCACTGCACTGTAGCAGCCCCTGAGGATAGCCAGGAGCACTACACGCCGGTGTGCACGTGGGGTGAGCACGGCGGACGTCGGCAAGTTGGGCCTGGACGTCATTGCACAGCCATGCTCCAGTGGGCACAATCAGGAGAAAAAATGGCTGGGCGCAACCATGCAGCTTGATGGCCGCGCTCTGCCTCACCAGGAGGACTCTCATGGAATCGCACTGGTGGGTCGGGGGCCAGTCCGGCTGAGCAGGGTACAGGGAGGCCCTCCGGTGGACTGGCGACGGCTGTGCCGAATCCTCCATCATGTGAGTGAGCCTGGTGCTCTCCTGGCAGGCAGGGCCGGTGGCTGGATGCCCCCACCGGTAGTCACCGCAGTAAGGTCGGTAAAAAAAAGAGATGTGATAAAAAAAAGAAGGTGAGGAAGAACAAAAAAAGGAGACCGCTCTGGTTTACAACAGAGGTGGCAGGGGCCACTGAATGTATGGTATCTGATCAGCTAACGGAATACCTGGACAAACACAGCATCCTCTTCCCCTAACAACATGGTTTCCATACAGGTCACAGTACTACATCAGCCTTCCTTGAATTCACCAGTGCTATCCACAGCTCGTTGGACAATAGCCTCATAACCGGGTCGGTCTTCATCGACCTGACCAAGGCTTTTGACATTATACATCATAATCTATTAAAAACACAGCTACATTCTGCTGGGCTCTCACATGAGTCCACTACCTGGTTCAAGAGCTCTTTGGAGAACCACTCCCAAAGAGTGAAAATAGCTGATATTCTCTCAGATGCACGTACTGTTCACTCAGGAGTTCCTCAAGGCTCTATTCTTGGGCCACTTCTTTTTAGCCTCTTCTGAATGAGCTTCCACAATTGTGTCCAGCACAAATCCTCCTCTGTGCTGACGATGCCATCATCCTCTCCACTCACAAGGATCCTGGCAACCTTCAAAAGAATCTACAGCTTGCCTTCACCTTGATTGAAACTTGGTTTAGTACACATAAATTGGTTCTCAAGTACAAAAAAACCAAGTCCATGCTCTTCTGCAGCCTGCACAGCAAACACAGACTTAATCTCATCACGATCAACAACTCCCCTGGTGCAACCCTCAAACAGGTTCAATCTTTTTGAATATCTAGGTATTACCATCGATTGTAGCCTGTCATATGCTACGCACATTGACAACATTTCCAAGGCTGCCAAAACTCGCATTGGCCTACTCTTCAGGCACAGGCAATACCTTACTGCAGATGCCTTAAGGATTGCCATATAGAGATCAGTAATTTCAATAATCTACTACGGCTTGATCATCTCCGGCTCAGCCTCTGCCACCGCCCTCAGGCATATAGCCATTGCACTAAACAAAGCTTGCCGTCTCATAACCAAAGCCCATCGTCTCACCCACACGTGTGATCTGTACGCACAGAATGGGTGGCTTCAACTTTCAAATCGGATCAAGTACCAAACCTGCCTTATGACAAAGAAAATAACATTAGGCCTTGCTCCCCCAGGTGTCCAAGCTCCCTCTGCCCAGCACGGACTACTCGCATCACCAGGGGCTCTGAATCCCAGCTTCTGCATATCCCCCATTTCCTCACCGCACAAGGGCAAAGATTGTTTGAGCACAGAGCTCCCAGCTGGTTCAATGGTCTCAACACTGACATCACCTCAGCGCCAAAGCTTGCTCTGTTCAAATCCAGTCTCAGTCACATCCTGTCTGCATCTAGCTCCTGTGACTGTCCTTCCTAATTGTTCTCCCCTCTCCTCTTTGCTCTTTCCACCTAGCACTTAACCCTCTCCCCCCCTCAACTCCCTCTTACATACATCCATTCATCCTCCCCTCCTCCCAGCCTCCTTCCCCACCCACCTGTAGCACTTTAATTGATATCTGACAAGTGCCTATGGCCGCACCCCACTAGTGTGTCTCTCCTCCATACCATACCATGTCAACCCGGTTACCAGACCTCCTTCTGGCATTTTTGTCACTGTACTGAATGTATAAAATTGTATGTAACTGCCTATAACCCACTGTTATTCAATGTCTTGTACTTAACTGACATGTAACCTTCGTAAAAGAGCCTTGGCTCAAAGGTACTTGTAATCCTAGATTCAAAAAAAAAAAAAAAATTACCACCACCCTCTGTCTCCTGTCTGTTAAGCAGTTCCTAACCCAGTTCACCACCTTGTCTCCCATGCCCAGACTACCCATCTTGTTAATCAGCCTTCTATGTGGGCCAGTGCCGAAGCCTTTGCTGAAATCTAGATAGGTGACATCTACCACTTATTTCCCTAGTCATACAATCAAAAAAATCTATTAGATTCATTTGACATTACCTTCCTGCTGTGAATCCATGTTGCCTCAGATCCTAAGCACCGCTGGATTGATGTGCTACTATCCTTTCTTTCAGCAGTGTCTTCATGATCTTTCCCACCACTGAGGTGAGTCTGACTGGACTGTAGTTCCCCACCTCCTCCCTACTGCCGCTTTTGTGCAGTGGGACTACATGTGCACTTCTCCAGTCCTCTGGAATGACACTCATGTTGAGTGACTCTGTGAACAGGGCTGTCAGAAGTGCTGCTAGGTCCCTTCGCAGCTCCTTTAATATCCTCGGGTGGATGCCATCTGGCCCCATGGCCTTATCCACCTTCAGCTTTGTGAGTTCATTCCAGAACTCTCTTCACTGTGAATGGACTGGTGTCCACTTCTCCCCCCCCCCCCATTGGCTCTGAAACCCAACTGTGGTCCTTGACCCTCCCTCCCTCTCCTTAGTGAATATCGAGTAGAAGTATTTGTTCAGTATTTCTGCCTTGTCCAGATCCCCCTCCTTACACCCTCCCTTCTTCCCTTTGAGCCTCACAATCCCCATCCTCCCGGTTTTTTCTTCTGCTGATGTACCTATAAAATGCCTTATCCCCTTTGTTTACAGACCTTGCTAAGCCCTCTTCTGTCTGCGCCTTCATCCTCCTAACAGACTTCCCGGCTTCCTTCCACTGCAGAAGAGGTGATGGAGGCCAAAACGGTGGAGGGATTTAAGAGGGCATGGGACAGACATATGGCATTGGGAAGGGAGGGGAGTGGAGATGAGTAGGGGAAGGGGGAAGAGCAGACTCAATGGGCTGACGAGGTCCTTTTCTGCCATCGGAGTTCTGTGATTCTGTGAAATGTCCCCTCAGATAGTTTACCTTTGGGGCACATGGCACAGATGTCATCCCTGTGCACTTGCATTTTAGCCAGGGGAAATATAGATTCGATAGAAGAAATTACATTGAATCTGGTGCAGTTTGTTGGACTGTGAGCATGTTGAGTGCATGGGTTCCAATCCCCTTGTGAAACTGACACCCCCAGATCTCGTTCCCAGGCTTCCCTTTAACTGTTCACATGAGGACTCTGATCACCTCTAATTAATTTGTAAAATGCAGATAGGAGCATAGATCCAGGCCATGGGGCAGAAAATATATTTTTCTGCTGAAGAGCTTTCTGGAATCCCAAACCCTTCCCTGGAGTCCTCCCGGAGCTTCATCATCATCACACATAGGTACACAAAGAAGGTATAAGCTATTAAGTTAAAGGTGTGCTTCAACTTCTGAAAAGACAGCATTATGCCCACTTCATTAAGGTCCCTAACTTTAATTCCCTGTACCCGCCAGTTTAGTAAACCCTGGTGAACAAAGACTGTACACCCCTTTCTCCCTTTGAAGGCATGAGATTGATCTGCCCATGCAATATCCCCCGAGGTTGCCAGATATGCTTATGTACTTTCTCCAGATTACAAGTGTGAACCTCCTAAATACGTTCCGTACCACACGTGCAGTATTGTTCACCAGCCTTGGGCTGAACAGGGAGGCTCTGAAGTCCCCCCCACCATGATCCTGCTACTCCATCATCAGGCAAGAGAGCTGTTTGGACTCACCCCTCCCATTAGGTAGGACAGCTGAACCGCCTAATAATAGTGAAGCACCAGGGGCAGTGCCAGCCCCCACCCCAACCCCACTGCAGTGGCTGTTGTAAAGTGGCTATTCTAATTCTGCTTTGTTAACCCTCTTGATAAAATTATGAAACTGTCTATGGCAGAGTAGGCGTGGGAAGATACACATTTTTTATGTGTTAACCCTCACTAACACCATGAGAGGCAATTTATTTCACCGCTCCAGGTCTCCCTTAATTACTTTCAATAAGCGTGGGAAATTTACTCTATAGTTTTCCCCAGGGTTTGTGGGATTAGGATGCCTGGATATTTAAGAGGCTTTGCTAGCTTCAAAGGAAGTTCTGTAATAGGAGATGTTGCTCCCTTTCGACCCAGTACCAGCATGAGCTCACTTCTGTTCCAATTTATCTTGCTGCCAGATAAGCCACCATATGTTGTAACAGATGTTCTAGATGTGGTAGACTGTCTTCTGGGGTTGCACAAATAAATCAAGAGATTATCTGTGAATCAGGATACCTTAGCTTGCTTCTCTCCAGAGCAAAACCCCACAATGTTTTGGACCTCCAAGGGCTCAAGGAACAAAACGTACAGCAGTGGAGGCAGGGGCACCCCTATCAGATGCCCCTTTGACGAGTGAAAGGTCAGGTAAGACCTCCATTAACCATTATCTGGGCTGTAGAGTTTATGTATGACCTTTTAACCCACCCTTAAAACTTCTCCTCTAAGTCAAACCTCTTTAGCATCCAACCACTCCATGCAGTTGAATGCTTTTTCTGTGTAAGGCCAAAATACATTCTGGGTCCCCTCTACCCCCAGCCCATTTTCTCAATATGTTTAGTGCATTCCTAATATTCACCCTACCCTGCCACCCCTTCACGAATCTCACCTGGTGTGGATGGATAACCTCAGGGAGGACTACTTCCAACCTGGATGCCAGGATTTTTGCCAGAATCTTGTAGTCTGTTGTTAATAGTTATATCGGCTGGTAGGAGGCACATAAAGTGGGGTCTTTTCCTGGCTTAGGAAGAACTACAATAGTCATGGAGACAGACTGCATGAAGGGGTACAACTCACCTCTGGCTATGCTTTCCTGAAGCATCCCCATTAAGATGTCTTTAACCTCCTCCACAAAGACCTTATAAAAATAGATAGGTAAGCCATCTGGGCCAGATGCCTTTCTCCCCACCAGTTCTTTAATAGCCCTCTTTACTTCCTCCCAGGTTAAGGACACCTCCAGGTCCATCCTGTTGCAAGTCCTGTAACAGTGCCACTGGAGCTTTCTGGATGAAGGAGTCCAGTACCATCTCACCTGGATTGCATTCCAAGGCATGCACAGTACTGTAGTACTTGGAGAAAGGTGCTTCGATACCATGGCTCTCACATGTCCCCTCTCCATTTTCTGACTGCATTTTGGGGACCACACTCTGTCTCCCTCTTGCCCTTAGCTGCCAGGACAGCCATTTGCTGGCTTTATCTCCTGTGCAATAAGTTCATGCCCTGGCTAACAAGATTTGTCTCTCTAGAAATTGTATGTTTATGGTGCTGTATTTACACTTCACTTTCTGAAGTTCCCTCAGAGCTTCTCCAGTCTGGCCTTCCTTAGGACTCTTTTCTAGCACATAGATTTTCTCCCCCAGATTTTCCAGTTGGGCCCTTGCTTCTTTATTTTTATAGTGACCAAAGGACATAGTTTCCTCTCAACACATCTTTCAGTGTCTCCCATTCACCCCACTCTGAAGTGTCCCCCACTGTATTAATTATCAAAAATTCTTATATGGCTTTGATCACCTACAAGGGGTAGTTTACATCATTCAAAAATGTGGGATCCAGCTTCCTGGTGGTAGGCCCTCGCTGGCTAACAGTAAGTACATAAGCATGATCTGAGTGAAGTGTTGGGCCATGAGTAACCACTGCCACCCCCAGAAGTATCCCCTGTAACAGCAAAATCATGTAAATTTTCACAAACTGTGACCACTGGAGAAAAAAGTATAATCTCTCCCTGTTGGGATTTTAAACCTCCAAGAGCCAGTGAGCCCATGTTACGCTATCAGGGCTACCGGAGCTTTGGCAGCCCTATACGGAACTTGACATGAATGGTAAATAACCCCCATCCAGAACACAATTTGCGTCATGTACTATCAGCCAGTCCCCACCTTCCATCCCTACCATCTCCACAGACAGAGTACTAAAGAACCACCACATCATCAAAATTAAGGCCATAGAAGGACCCTACCAACACTTTTTCCCCTGAGCCAAGATACAGAGGCATGAGTGAGTACCAACCTCTGGATCATCAGAAGCCTTACGTATCATAGCTTGGACATGTGGCCATACTGAGATCACCGTGCCTCTGGATTTGGATCTGAAGGTGGCACCAGTCCATGTCCCTCCCCAGTTTTGTTCTAGATGTGCCAATTCTTACATAGTGACTTGCGCTTCCTGGACATGCACATCAAACCACTGCTTTTTACTGACCTCCAGGATTTTTTGTTTGTTTTATTAAAGGCTTTATGTCAAACACGGTGCAAGCACCAGGGTAGTGAGGGACCCCTGCTGCTAAGAAAGGGAGCCCTGCCCCTGCTCAATATAACACTAAAGGAGATGAAATTAGCACTCTAAGGGAGTAGAGCTAGGCAGTTTTCCAAGGCTCCAGGTCAGAGCCAATCAAGGTGGAAGCCAAGACCCCTGCTCTCCAGGGAGCCCAACCCAGGAGCCTACCTGAGAAACTAAGGCAGACCAAGGATTCAAATCCCTAAGAGCAAAGCCAGCTTCACCTTCATGCCAAACGCGGTGTGAGCACCAGGGCAGTGAGAGACTCCTGCTGCTAAAAAGGGAGCCCTCCTCCCTGCTCAACGGGACACTAAAGGAGCTGAAATCAGCACTTTAAAGGAGCAGAGCAAGGCAGTTTTCCAGGACTCCAGGCAGGAGCCAATCAAGTAGCAAGCCCAACCCCCTGCTCTCTAGAGAGCCAATCTCAAGCACCTGCATGAGAAACAAAAGCAGCCTAGATATCCTGTATTAAGTACTGCATTGAGCCCGACTGTAAATAATAAGAATGAATAAAGCATATTTAATTAAAAAAAAAAAGAAAGAAACAAAAGCAGCCAGGGGATTTAAATCCCTGAGAGCAAAACCAGCTTCACCTTCGCACCAAATGTAGTGTGAGCTCCAGGGTAGTGAGGGACTCCCGCTGCTAAGAAAAGGAGCCCTCCCCCCCCTGCTCAACAGGACACTAAAGGAGATGAAATATGTACTCTAAGGGAGTGGAGCTAGGCAGTTTTTTAGGGCTCCAGACAGGAAACAATCAAGGAGGAAGCAGTGCCCACTGCTCACCAGGGAGCCAATATACCGGGCACCTGCTCTCACACCACACTTGCTTCCTGCTGCTTCAAAAGGAGTAGGCTATCAAGCAGCCCCTACGCAAAGGATCAATGCACTAAGGATATCAGAGTCTGCCCAACAGAGTCAGTGCAATGAGGCAGCCTTGGACTCTGCATCCCATAAGGGAGGCCAGGAAACAATTAGGGACTGAGGTGAGCAGAGGGAGGAAGCAAGGAACCAGGAAGTCACACCTAACAACTGAGGTAAGATTCCTGCTAATCTACTGTCGTAGCTTACAAACTGCAAGGAGGGAGGCATGTAAAGGTCACTAATAAAGTTTGGGACTTGGTGTTAACACCCTATGTAGGGTAAGGGAAAAGGAGGGTTTAAAAGTAGGTCAAAAGTTTGGATTAAGCCAACTGTCCCATCTAGAGTTGGAGTAAAACGGGATTTGGGAACCAGCCCGGTGGTGCTGAGGGATGAGGCACTGGACCAGACGCCAGCGACCCGGGTTCGGGAGCAGACTCAGATCGCCAGGGGTTGGCAGGGGAGGAGAGGGATTGAGCGTCTGAGGGACTGCCCTTCCTCTCTGGGGAGGGGGGGACTCCAGCTGTCAGCATGTTGCTAGCCCCTAGCTGAGGCTGGGGGTGGTGCGCCAATGCTGAGCAGCAGGGGGCTGAGCTGAGTCAGGCACCGGGAGGAGTGCATGCGGGCGGACGTGCACATGCACTCACCCCACTGGTGTCATTCCATGCCCCTCTCACGCACAGGGAAAATGGCTTACCAGGCTGCAGTGGCAAGATGGCCGTCCAAATGGGGTTGCCCAGCTTTGGGGGCATCGCTGACAACTGGATCTGGACTTGATGGGGAGAAGGGGACTCCCCACCACAGGGGGCAAGCCGCGGGGGTCTATAGCGAGGGCCCTATAGGAGCTGGGGCAAACCAGACTGTGGCCGGATCAGGGGATGCGGGGACAAGAATGCCAACCGGGAGCCAAGGTAGGAGGATAAAAATGATTAATTAAAAAAAATAAAAAGGGATTTAGAAGTAAGCAAAAGGTGGGACTGGACCAAATGCCCTATCAGGGGTAGGAGTAAAACAAAGGGGTTTAATAGTAGAAAAAAAACTCAGGATTTGGTCAAGCACCCTGTCTAGGGTAGGGGTACCAAAAGGATTTAAAGTAAGCATAGTACTGTGAATGGGAGAAACACACAATCTAGGGCAAGGTAAGAAAGGGTATAGTAGTAGCTTAACAAAAACAGGCAGGGTAGAAATTAGATATGCTGGGAGTGGTGCAGTGCAGTGGCTGTGGGGCGGAAGTCTTCCCACAGACTTTCTGGAGACCACAGTGCTGCCCCATCTGCATTCACCTCTTTGGGCTGAGGGTGGAGGCTGCTTGATTCCAGGTTGAGTTGTCTAGGATTTCAGGGGCCTCCTCCCCCACGCACAGACTACCTGGTCTGCCACCACTGCCTCAGAGGCTGCCAAGGAAGAGGGGCAGCTGGACCAAGGTGGGCTTGGGGAGGGAGAGGGTGATAGATCAGAGGCACATCCCACTGACAGTACCACTACAGAACTCCCACGCTGCTCTGGAAGGATGGGACTATCTCATGGAGGCACCTGCAGTAGTGATTAAGGAGGATGTGGGGTCCTCCGTGGTGGAGACCCCTAAGGAGAGGATTAGAGGACCCCAGAGGAGAAGAAAGCAACTCCTGGTGGGGGACTCCATCATTAGAGGGTAGATTTAGGGGCAAGAAGGGACGGCGAGAGGGAGGTTAGGTGCCAACCCAGCACCATGGCTCGGAGGGATAGACAGGGAATTCTGGTGATCACCGGGGCATTCCTAGTCCAAAACAACAGCACTCGTAACAATAAAGAGAAATTGACAAATAAAAATAAATGAAATTTATTCAGTGTCAAGCTGCTCGCCCTTGCCGTTAGGCTGCTAAGCCTTCAATAGGGGCATGACAGGCAGAGTTACAGATTCAGTTTCATAGCTCCACAATAATTACAATCACCTGGTGACAGTCAGTTAATCAAATAGGCACACACATACCTAAGTCTCAACATCAACAAACAATTCATTACACAAAATTGCTCTTACAGATTAGCAGTGTGTGTGTATTTTTAAAGTGTGTGTATCTTAAATCCAAATATCAGAAATACTTTATATCTTTTTATCACAAATACAGTTTATTGATGTTAAGACTTAGGTATGTGTGTGCCTATTCGATGGACTGTCACCAGGTGATTGTAATTATTGTGGAGCTATTTAATGGAATCCGTAACTCTCCCTGCCATGCCCCCTGTTGAAGATGGGCTATTGTGTAGGTCAGCTCTTTTTTATACAACCTTTGCATTAACAGATTAAATTTAAACTTTCATTCAATGAATGCTCTGTATATAATGGGTTCTTATGTTGTTAAGAAATAAAATTAAAAAATACCTGATGGAGAGGTCACAAATACTCTTCAGGTTGCAATGGATGCTTAATTAATATTGTAACACGGCTCTGAGTCGGGGTCTGGAAAGCGGCGCGGCGATAGGCGCAATCGCCACAGCTGACTTAAACCGAGCGGGTATTAAGCCAGGTCTAACACCCGCTCGGTCAGTACCAGCTGTGGCCATGGAGGCTGCCGAGAGTAGCAGCCCGCTCCAGTACTACCTAAATCTGCCAGGAGCGAGAGGGTGCAGCACTGAGCTTGTAATGTACAGTGTGAGAGAGCGAACTCAGAAATCGGGAGCGCGTCTTGGAACAGTGGTATAGAGAAGCAGCCCAGTAGCTACCCGTAGAACCCTGTAAACGGACGTGAGCAGAAAGGGCTGTAGGGAAGGTACAGAGTGCCGAGAATCTCGCTGGGCAGCACTTGCTCGACCCTTACATGTAGACCGGCCGGCTCTGATGCACGCCAGGTGGGCGAAAGCATTGGTGAGTCCTGTTGCGCACAGCAACGCGCTGCAGTCGTGAGTCTGTTCCCACCCGTCCCGTAGTACTACCTCAGGCATGGAGCTGTTCTGCACCTCGCAGACGGCCGATGTGGCCAACCCCGCAGCTCCCCGACGACAGGCAGACAGGCAGGGACGATGACAGCTTGTCCAAGAGTTGTAACAGCCGAATCATTGAAGTGCGCTCCAGCACGTACGATTGTAGCAGTGTACGGTAATAAAAAAAAAAGTTGTTTCCACACCTGACTCCCACCTCCTGTGTTCGTAGTGCTCCGGCTGGAAGAGACACAAAGCGTGAGCGTACCGGGGAGAAGGTGATGTCGCCGCAGGCGATGCCTGTAACAGAGGTTATGCGGGTAGGTAGAGCCTCTGTCACAAGCGCATTAATCATTTTGCCTGGTTTCACCGGGTGACATCACCGCCAGCGCCAGCGGGCATTAATCCACCGGTAGAGCCCTCAGCTGGCGTGATTAATGCTTACGTAACTATCTAGAAATGTACTGTGGTAGTGGATGATTACTGCAACCTTTTCTGCAGTGCTGATCAGGCAGGCAGTTTATTTGATTGTTGAAACCTGCCTTTTAAACATTGTTAATGACTTTTTTAACTTTATGGTGTGAATTAATGGTGTATGTGGATTTAACTGAATATATTTTTAAAGGATTACAATGTACTCTGGCAGTTACTGCCTGATGATGCTCCAGTGAAACCGGCTGGAGGTCTGTGCGGTCCTTCTGGCAAGAGGTCTCAACACCTTATATAATAAAACATTGAACTAACCTATTTGGTTTCTGGTTTTATTTTTCTGATGACGGGTGGTGCTTAAGTTCTTGCTTTGTGACTGAAATTTTCTTACAGCACACCCAGCTGTGGGGCGGTTTTTCCTTTGTGCATACTCTGCACCAAAAGCCCTATCCCGAGACACTAAAGGACCTTAATATGTACACCCTGGAGGAAAGGAGAAAGAGGGGGGAATATGACTAGACTTTCAAATACTTTAAAGATATAAATAAGGTATAGGGAAGCATTTTTCAGAGAAAAAATGTTCAAGAACAAGGGGTCATGCTATGAAGCTGGAGGGTAGACTCGGGGGCGTGAGGAAGTAATTCTTCACTGAAAGGGTGGTGGCTGCATGGAACAGCCTCCCAGCAGAGGTGGTGGGGACAAAAACAGTAATGGAATTCAAAAATGTATGGGATAGGCATAAGGGAACCCTAGCAGTTAGGAAAGGGAAGGTAAAGCCAGAGATCAAGTAGGGTCTGTGGTGTTGCAGTAGGTAGGGAAAATGCGCCTGTATTGTGGGCGACCCTGAAAGGGTAGCAACAGGAAAGTGCAGGGCAACAGAACAGAGACAGTATACCGGAAACTATCCTTAAGGTATGTGAGGGGTGGCAAGAGGGGAAGCTGCCGAGCTGGCCTAGTGGTGTGGTGGGTAGGGAGGGAGGCTGGCTCTGGTAGGGAGGGTGCAGGGTTCAGGGCTAGGGTGGAGCACAATATTTTTGTGCTCTTCTGTGCCCTTTTTTTTTTTGCTGTTGTCCTGGTTCTCCCCCTTCCCCGACATGCACCCACCTCTGGGTTAGTTATTTTAGTAAGGGGGCAGGGGTCACAGCCCCCCATGTGGGGGGGGGGGTGTTGGGGCAAAGCTCCCTGCATAAACACTTGTTTGTTTTTGTCACTGCAAATGTACATCATCGTTCTTATTTTCCATGATGCACATTCGCCAGGCGATTGCCATTATCACACAGAACCTGGGCAGCTGCACTATGCCATCGTGCTATTTTGCTGCTTCATACCGTGCCGCTCTGTGGCATTGCAGCCCAGACCTCATAGTGATCCCCATCTGCATTACTCTCCCAGAGGCTATCGCTGTGGTCTGGAGGGGTTAAGGGGGGAGAAGGGGCACTAGGGGAACCACTGGCTAGCCCTCCAAACACCTGGATCCATTAGTAGCTCCTGTCCTTCCTCATGGTGCTGGTGCTGTCATCCTTGCCTCCGACCAACCTCCTCCTGCAACCTCATCCCAGTTGGCCTGCCTCTGGGCGCACGGTGCACTCTCTCAACTTCAAAGGTCCAGCTGGACCCACGCAGCTCCAATTTGTCCATTAGCCACTGCATGATGAAAGTCTCCAGCTCCTTCCCTTCCAAGTCCCCCAGCTGACTTACCACTTGAATGTTTGATCATCAGGCTCAGCTTTTCTAATGTCCATCTGAGCTCTGAGCGCGTGTGCAAGCTTCAATATTTGCTCCCATTCTGCTTGCCAGCGTGCCACTAAGTCCTCCACTCCACTGATGTAGGTTTTGGCTTCTATCAGGCAATTCACATATGAGGTGGTGGTCTCACCGAGGCCCTCTACAATGCCTTGTATGTGAGTCACTTGAACATTTAAATTAGAAAAGCCTGCTCTCATTTCTGTCTTCATATTGTATAGGAGAATTTTTACTGAGGTGCATGAGTCATCCATCTGCTCCATGCACCTGCCTCCTCCTCCACCCGTTCTGCTGCCATGCTGTTTGTTTGGACCCCAATCTTGGGTGGATTTCTCAGCTTACAGACATTGCTAAAGTTGAGCTGGAACTGCTTTTTAGTCACTTGTGACACGCTGCTGTTCACCAACTTTTGCACTGCTGTTCCATGTGGGTTTTACATCAAGGATACCGCCAACAGAGAGAAGATTCATGCACTCATGCTGGGAGCTTGTTTCTAAGCATCCACCATGTTCGCCTTCCGGGCTACACCCCAGAAACCTATCTTCTTTAGGGTGACTGCCCTTTGATACTCACCATGATGAGGAATCAAAGCCAGTTTGTCCTCAGGGCTCTGGATCTCCTCCAGCAATTCTACAACTTCTACCCCTTTGCCTCCAGCTACCTTAGCTCACCATCAAACCATTGTGAGTCAAGGTGCAAAACTAATGGGCATATGAGACTCGGCACCATGTGATCAAAGGCCACCATGATGAACCTATTATAGGCCACCTCAGCTTCCTCCAGTCCCACAGCACATGCCACAAGCACACACAAGGTATCCAATACCACCAGTCACAATGGATGGTACCGGACCATCTCCGGGGGTGTTACAACAGGGGGGCCCTGAAACAGAACTTGATGGTGCAATGATCTGACAAACTGACCAGGATCAATCCCAGGAGGCTGAAATACAAGTAGGATTCTGCTACCTGCACCGAGACCCCCACGCACAGCGACACATTCAAACAAGGTATCCCCTACAGGGTGCATCGCCAGGTTCACTTCAGTTCTAAAACAGATGGCACCCCCCCACACACACTGCAATCCTTCCTTGGGCAGTACAAAATGGAGAACCCCACTGAGATGGCTGACTCCAACACTGGGCTAGTGTCATTAGTAAGTCAAATCTCTGTAATGCATGCCATAGCGACAGGAGCATGAGAGATAAAGTCTGCTATGCTAGCAGTCTAGTTCCTCATTGACCTGGCATTGTGTAGCAATGCAAGAGGATGAGTAGTGATGGTGAGCCCCTCAGCTGCCTGCCCACTCAGTCCAGCGGGATCCCCAAGTATGGGAACTAAACATGTCTGGCCTCTCTCAAGTTCCCATTTTGCTCCTGGACATCTCCTGGACCAACAACTCCAATAGCACCCTTCATCAGCCCCCCACAAATCCACTCCCCACCATGCCTCCTCCCAATCCCCATCTGCCTGCACTGAAGAATAGCCACCCTCATCAGAGTGGATCATGGTACAGAACCCAGCACAGGGCCAAGAGAAGCGGAGCCTAGCAGCCTGCTGCTGTACACAAATCAAAGCTACCGTACACTAAAACTAAACAATACTGACTGGTAATTCCCAACGCCACCCCCCAAAACCCTCCTCAATCACTCCAAATAACACTGCATACACATCCAACAACACCCATACACTTCACTCACATCTAACAGACAACAGTCACACATCATACACCCCAGTCACTACCAAACATACTAATACAACCAAAATAAATAAATTGGACAGTGGTGCACAGAAGGCTATTCAACAGTCCAGCCAATCATATTCCAGCACTGATGAGTTTAATAGTACAATAGGTAGGAAACCCAAGTTCTATGGCAAATCTCTAAAACGGTCTCTTCCATCAGCTTAAAGTCACTGTTTTAAATTCTGACTCTTCAGCTCGTACCCAAAAAGCCCAACAGATCACACGGAAGCTCCTCATTCCAGTCTATGCTACAGAAAGGAGGAGGAGGTAGCTACCAGAATGAAGAAAAAAGTGAAAAATACAGCTTACTCAGCAGTCAGGAAACCAAGAGCAGCTGCTTCATCCTTCTAAACTTTCACCATCTTTGATCTACCATAACACCAAGCAGCCTCCTCTTCTGGTGTCTCCATGCCTGGCACCATCGTAGGCCTCCCTCCATACCTCTCAACCTTTTGTCCCCCAAATGTGGAACACTGCCTCTCAAAATGTGGAATAAATTAGCAAAATGTGGAACACTTAATCAAATCTTTACCTAAGAAGCTCACAACACTGTTAAAATGTTTGCATTTATGTGTAACCCCCTTGCAAATGGGGGTTCCTAAGGTGCCCTATGCCTGGTTGGTAGTCGGCATAAAGCCGCCGGAATGGGGGTCCGTTGAGTGCTTTTTAAGGCCCCCATATACTGTCCCTTTAAGGGCTGCCTTTTGCAGTCGGAATGGGTTAAAATGGGAAGGGGCTGAGTGTTGGCATGCTCGACTCCCGCCCGGGCTGCTGAATAGCGCTCCCTACTACCATCACTAATAGTGCAGGGGAGTCCTAATAAAGGATGTAGGTGGTTGGATAACATAAACTGTAAAGATAATGACAATGTAGTTATTCTAACCTGCTTTGCTTTGCAGCCCAGAGAGTTTGAGTGCCTCCTCCATTTTGGTCCCGAACTGTGAAATTGGACCAATCAGTACTTTGGAATCCCACAGAGTTGACTGACCAATAGAGGAGCTGTTTAGAGGGAGCAAGGCATTATGGACTATGGCGCTCGTTCTGCACCAATGGAAGCCGTGAGAAGTGACTGGCAGGTTCGACCAGCCAATGACAACGGTTCGCGCCCGAACTAAGAGGGGTGCTGGGTGCTGCCAGCTTCAGATAAGTAGTGGCCAGTGAAGAGAGAGGAGCTGTGTGCTTCTGCGCTGGGAGTGTTCGTGCGGGAAGTGCGTGAGGGCCTAGCGGCCATTTGCCTGAGGAAAGGAGTTCGGAAAACACGCCAGCTGGCGGTCAGAGGAGGCTGTGCTTTGTGCAGCTACCCACCAGGTTCGACCTGTTCGGAGGACTGGCGAAGATTGCTGAATTGCGCTCAGTCCGCAGGGAAAGTGAAGAGAAAGCTGCCGTTACAGTGCTTGATGACAGAGAAGCCTGGAGAGCCCAGCTGCTGCTGCCTGGAGTGGTACCCTTCTGCTATTGCTGTTTACCATATAAATGTGTGAGTGGCTCAAGTTAATCCTGCTGCACTTACAGGACTTTTGCTATTGTTGTTTACCATATAAATGTGTGAGTGGCTCAAGTTAATCCTGCTGCCAGTGAGGGATTTTGCCTGGATTGTGATAACCATATAAATGTGTAAAGAGACTTGTGAGTTCAAGTTAATCCTGCTGCCAGTGAGGGATTCTGCCTGGATTGTGATAACCATATAAATGTGTAAAGAGACTTGTGAGTTCAAGTTAATCCTGCTGCCAGTGAGGGATTCTGCCTGGATTGTGATAACCATATAAATGTGTAAAGAGACTTGTGAAGTTCAGGCTCAGCCCTGCTAATGTTGGAAGAACCGGGATGGGCTGGAGGTTGTGAGTACTAAATCAGGGTAGCTCCCTGTAAGTGTGCAATCAGTGGTTTTCCCGTCGTATTGCTGTGCTTTTGACTGCTTAAACGAACTTTCTTTCCCTTCTGACTTGCTCAGGATTGCAGCGTCTATCTGTGTTAAGAGCCCCGACCCGCTGCCACGTTTGGACTAGCCATTAGGGCTTGGGTACCCAGGGACAGTGACTCGTAGGGATAGGCCTGTGCACAGAGCTCTAGGTAGTTAAGTATAATGGTAAACCGATTAGCCTGATTCCCCCATCCTTGTTATCTCCCCTTAATAAATCAGATTTGTGTGTTGCAACTACACCTGGCTGGTTTGTGCATCCCTGTTGAACTGCTGTATAGTGACTGTGATATAACTGCATCATATTTTACAGGGGGTCCCTGGAGTGAGCTGAGAGATACTATCCAGGGGGTAAGTGTATTGGTTAAAAGTCTTGTTGGTACCCAGTGTGAGCCACTAGCGGGGTAAAAAGGGGGGTTGCAGTAACCCAGAGGGCTGTGACCGAGGCAATCTCGACAGTATTAACCCCGACCTCTGGGTGGAGGCACCCGCCAATGGATCTGGGCCCCTCACCCGGTCTCTGTGGAGGCAGGCAGGGGTAGTAGCCCTAAGGGTAGCGCCCCCTGGGGGTTACATATGTTCAGAAAGTCTTTTATTAATTGACTAATATATTTTTGCATCATTTACTATAGATGCTTGCTTTAAAATGTTAACACTGAATGTGGGACAAGTCCTCACAATATGGAACAGGGAGCTTTTGTGAAGTAAAATGAGGAATGTTCCTCATAATGTGGTACAGTTGAGAGGTATGCCTCCCTCGCTTGCCTACTTTTGGGGCTTACACTTCCTCTATGAGCAATAGCTCCCTGGACAAAGCTCTTCCCTCCTGTGGTAATGCAAAGACTTCGAGACGACTTTGTCCTCTCTCACTAGCACAGATGAAATAATCTCTAATCTTCACTCCTAATCCCAAAAAGAGAGCTCCCACCACGACTCACTGGCACTCAGCTCCCTCGCCATGCAACCCAGTGGAGTCCAGACCATGGGGCAGTAGGGATGGCTCCAGGAAACAGGCAGGACAAGTGGCAGAACACTCCTCAGGGGTCCACAAATTCAGTAACCATGAAGGACAGCAAGGCAGACAACTGCACTGGTTTCAGTCAAGTTGAATACACAGCCCACAGTTATAGTATAGCCCTTCTCACCACAATACTGGATACCGGATGCTGGATGCCAACAGCACACCAGCACACGCTAGAGGTCAAAAGCTAAAGACGCTGAAGAAAACAGAGCAATACCAACGTCTCCCCAGACCATCACACAATGAGCAGCCTTTAGCCTAAAAATAATAAACCAAACACTCCTACTACTACCTCACTCAAAACCCTAGCTGCATTAAAGACACATCCTACCTCTGTAATCCTTGCAAACAAAGCAATTCTCTCAAATTGTCACAGATCCCTAAAGCTGGATTTATAACTGGAAATATACTGAGCCCTGAAATAGAGCTTAGGGCAACCTGCCCAGCCTGGCCGCCATCTTCTTGAGTCGACCTCTTATGGAAGATCTTTTCATTGGCTTCAAAATATGAGAGACCCGGCACACTTACCTTCTCCTTCGACAAAATGAACCAAGATATTTTTACAGTTTTAAAACATATCTGTGCTTTAACATCTTCCTTCTCCTGAGAACGCATACCTCCCTTCGACAATACAGAGTTTGCTACAGAATGGAAGTGGAGAGTAAACTCAGTGTAGTTCATGTATTGCTTCAGTTTTCGAAAAGGTGCAAGAATGTTACAGGGGAGCCGCTGAGCCAGCCCATTCGTCCCTTACCCCTGACATGACATGTCTGAAGTTTTAAAAGTAAGCCCATCCCACTCAAAATAAAGATCCCACCTCTGACAAGGTGTCGATCCTTACCTACTGAAACCATGGTTTCGTAATTCTGCACCATCACTTCCCTGTGAAGCTCCTTCTCCTGCTTGCTTAACACCTTCCACTCTTCTTCTGAAAAAGTGACAGCAACATCTTCAAATGATTCTGGTACCTGAAAGGACATGAAACGTGTTTAATTGCTCTCGATTTCACTCCACACATGGAGAAATCTGCAACTTTTCAACAAAAAAAGGAACATCAGTTAAAATATGCAGGCTAAAAGACAAGGATGAATCAGTCACCCACTCACCAGAATAAATTGATTCCCCCATTCACTCTGACAATGGACTGATGGCAGCTCAATGACTTGAGGGATGCGCTAGCAAGCAAGATGGATGCCGCACAGTTTTTGTCTCCTCATAGTGCTAACACAAAATGAGCAGTGGTTTGGCAGTCAGTTGTCTACTTGTTACAAGTAAACACCTGGGGCTCAGCATCTACCACCCCCACCTCCTGGTGGCACCCCACTCGCCCTGCCTCGTTCCAGAGATGGTGACCAGCACAGTCCCACCACGTGCCAACTCTGCTGGCTGCTACCTGAGTGGCAGGGAGGGAGCATGCCCCAACAGTAGAACACCAGGGTTTTCTGTTGCTGGGCCACAAGTTCTTAGGGTCCTGGGCGTCACTCTCAGGAAGGCAGCGATGGCAGGAGGAAGGACTCTCGGAGTAGTGGGCTTAGGGGTGTGCATTTTTTTGGAACAGGTTCAGGGCAGCTGATCCAGTGTAGCAGTAACACCAAGCATGGCATTGGAGTCCTGGAGCTGGTCCCCGAAAATATAAAGGTGTGTGTGTGTATGTTTCTCGGACTTGTGTTTTGCTCCACCAGGTTTATGGCAGAGGAGACTGGACATCAGGCCGTCCTGCCAGCGCAGCAGTAGCGCTACCGGTTGTGGTGCTGGTGATCCGACTTCGGAAACAAGCTCGGGTCGCTTGAGGGCCAGGGGTGGAGGCTTGAGTGTCCCAGGGACTGCTGGTCTCCTCCGGGGGGGGGGTGCGGGGTGCACTGACTCGGTGCATGCCTGACCTCTGGCAGAAGCTGGAAAAACAGCATGCCCAAGTCCGACATGGGGGGAAGGTGTGACCAACGCCAGCTTTTGCCTTGGCGTCAGCACACGTCACGCCTCTGGGGGGAGCATACATGAAAAATGCTTGGCCCCAGCACGACACTGATGAGAGGGTCGGATAATGGCCCTCGCTCACTGGCACCAAGGCCAAAAGAGGATGGACCTCAACAAGATTTGAGGTACAGGTATGGGGGGGGGGTTAAGGGCTCGGCCCCCTTCCCACTCCGTCCTCGTCTGGGGGGTAAACAAAGGCTTTGTGGGGGGTCCTTCCGGGTTGGTGGTGCCAGAGGGTCCATCAGGTGACAGTGCCTGAGTTGAGGGGGCTTGACAAATAGCAATTGCAAAAAAAAAAAAAAGAGGAGGCTGGAAAGGGACCCTATATTGCAGGCAGCCTAAGGTAGGAGGAAAGCAGGAGTGTATGACATGAGGGGGAGAAAGGGATGGCGTCATCATTTCAGGCAGGGTCCTCCATCTTGACTAGTACTACTAGCAGCATTATTTTTAGCAAGAGGCTCTTAATTGTTCTGCCCTAGTCTGCACTGCACCAGCTTGGGGAAGGGGTCATGTAATGTGAATATCAGTTATAGTACTCAGATACAGAATCGGAATTCAGATTATGATTCAGAATCTGATTTCACTTAACTAGGAAGTGGAACAGAACTGGAACTAGAGTCACTTAACTCCTAACAGATGTAGAACAGGACAGATTCTAGAGAATCTGAGCAACTGCAGGCAGAGAGGTCACCTGGACATTACTGGGCACTGTGTCAGCATGTAACGTTCTGTAACAAGTACTGGGCCACCTGTGCAGGTAGTGGCAAAAGAAGAAAGAACAGAGCCACCAGGTTTTAGCACAGAAGGGGAAAAGGGAATCCCTAGGCACTGTGTTACCTGCAAAGTATGGCTAGGTCATCCATAGGTGTCTTGCAATTCAAACTCAAAGGGACAGAGTGTTTCAGAGTCCATGCTCTGTGGGAGAACTGCTGGGGCCGAGAAATGGATGGAATATGCTACAGCAGGTGGACATTCTGCAGCTAGCATGCCACATAGTCTGAGACAAGGGGTGACATGGCTACCTGGGAAAACTAATGACTGTAATGAACTGTGTATGAGATGACGAACTGGGGACTTTGGGCCTGTGACTGTTTACTGTGCAAATGAACTTTGGCATGAAGCACTCCAGTGAAGAGGTGCTTGAAGTCCAATGGTCCAATGTATTTTGTTTTGAAATCTAAGGTGCCTACAGCCATCACCTTCAGCAGACAGTGAAGCAATCCATACTGTTAACTGCATGAGGCTCCCAGCGAGCAGTTCCACTACAGTTAAATATGGAGTTTCCTGGACCACACACATCCCCACTCAGAACAACGATGGAGGCCAGTCACTGCTGACTGGAATGGGGGATTGCATTTGCATTCCTCATAAAGTTCTAAATGGGATGAAACCATATTAAAATGATTTAGTACACATACGGACCTAAGGTACCACTTTCAGGATATTGTACCTTAGGTCTGCGATAGTCATTTTGTGTAAATTTTAAAGTTTTATTGTTAGCCTTTATTTAGTGGTAAAGGGATCATATTTTGGTCCTGACAACGTGGCCTGCTGATCCCTTCCATTTCCTTTCTACTTTCCACGCACCCGCGCTCAGGCACTTTATGATGTGCAGCACGGGAAGGCATGGGGGCGCACCCCACTGAAATGAATGAAACTTAATTTTTGGTGATAGTGTAGTACATTGGGTACACTTAGGAACTACACTATTAGCGTAGCACTCAAGTTACATGATCTGGTAACTTTGACCCACTCCTTTACTTTTTATTAGTTTGTTTGGGTTGGGGTCCCCCCCACACACACACACACACGCCACCCTGTAAAAAAAAAAAAAAAAAAGGCAAGGGGGTGTGGGGGGACAAAGCAACCCAACTTAAGTAAACTGATACCAAGTAAGGCATGCAACCCAATTAGCGTGTATTTAGGGACCCTTTACAGCAAGCTTCCTAGGTGTACCCGATATTCTACACCATCGACAAATTCTCCTTACTGTTTAATACATTATGATGGCAAGTTGGAGATTAATGAAAGCTGCCACTTGACTAAGACGGATCGGTGACTTTCATTAATCTCCAGCTCGTCATCATGTATCATCATGTATTAATGTATTAAACAATAAGGAAAATTCAGTCTCATTCATTTCAATGAGCCCCCACGCTCTCCCTTGCTGCATGTCATAGTGTGCCTGAGCACAGGGACATGGAAAGCAATAAGGAGGTGGAAGGGAGTGGCAGGCCACCTTGTCAGGGCCAAAATATGATCCCTTACCACTAAATCAAGGCTAGCAATAAAACGTTTAAATTTACACAAAACGACCTAAGGTACCATATCCCGAAAGTGGCGCATTAGGTCCACAAAATCACTTTCCACATCAAGAATTAAGGTGAATACTTACTGCATCTTATCTATTACAGCTGTTGTAGTGGGCTACATTTATATAGGAGAGTTTGTAAAACAGTGGGCCTTGAAAAATAACTGCTTAGGTGTCCTTTAACAGCCTTGGTCAGCTTCGCATGCATTAACTTCTTAAACTCTTGGAAAGGATAGTCTGGACTAGCCAAGACTAGCAGTATACCAGTAACGGCTTGTGATGGATGGTGTTACACTAGTATTTAGCGATTATGCTAAATTGTGCGAAGTGGGGGGGGCAACTATCTTTCGACTTACTATGACTGCAAGTACCTTCTAAAATATGTTTATTTGTCATTTTGTACTACTATGTGCTTTATACATGCAAGTCACTCCTGAAAAAGGAACCTGGTTCTAGTGAGCCTACCCAGTTATTAACAAACAAATCAATCAAAAAGTTTCTTTTTTAGTTTTAGGTGTGAAACCTACCTATAATTGTTTTCTGCACACATTTACGTCCTTCTCATTAGGAAAGCAGGTCAAACTGACTCCATTTTGTCTTGTTTAACGTTACCTTTGTTTACCCAGTGAACATCGGCATTCCTTACCTCCAACTTCATGATCCTCTGTTTCACTCTCCAGCACCACAAACTGCACTGTTCAGAAACACACGCAGCTGCTGCTCTTCAGAGTTTGGGACTAGAAGAACAAAGGATATCTATCCACAGAGAACCAATTCCCTCTGCAGCTCCCAATATGCTCCTGCCTCTAGCTGCTCTCAGAGCCTATGGTTTACTTCCTGTCTCCCTCTGTAATGTGTCCCTACACCATTCAAAACAACTCATTAATATTCATAATGTGCAGCAGCAAGGGAGGAGCAAGCAAAAGGGATTTCGAATATTTAAAGAATAGCACATCTAGCTTTGACTTCTGATGGTTTAGGAGAGAACATTTATTTTCTTTTTACCGTCATTTCCACTTGTGTGAAATTTGGATGTACAGGTATGCAATTGTCAGATACACTGTGTGCACAATTTTCTTCAGTCACCTATTCCATGCATTTTATTTATTTATTCATTTTTGGGGTTGTAAAAAGGCTTGGTTGTACACAACTTTTATGCCTCTCTTCAAGGTATTCTGACCTAGCTGAGGTGGTAATTGCTCAGATTCAGTGTAAATTAGGTGCTACATGGTTGTTGTAGATGCAGGCAAAATGTGCAAGGAGACGTCACACAGTATACTGCCTGCCAAGCAATCGAGAAAACCAGGAGAACTGTGCTCTCCACTAAGCATGAGGTACAACTGCTTGATACGCCTTCCCTGCTTGGAATAAAATATAAGACAGTTAAGTACTGTGTAAGCCCACTTCAGCTCACAGACTGATTCAGTAGGCGCACGGAGAGGGGTGAACATGGTCCAGGGCACCTCTTGTATCTAGGGATATCAGAATGGTATAACGGGAGTCCCCCTTGAAAAACAGTTCCCTCACTGGCTGCCATATGTATTTATTTATTTCATGAGAACAGGACACAACTCGTGAACAGTTAAAAAAATCACAAAGTCCCAGAGTGGCAATCCCTCTGCCATTACTGAGGTGACACGTTCAGTTCATTAAGGTGATATATCTTGTTTTTTTTTTTTACATGCCACAAAGACTTTTCATTTCTACATCATCAGTTACAGCATCTTGTAAAATCCCACAGATGTCAGCTTCCTCTGTGTCCTGGTCGATCTGCCCCTTTTAACCCATTCTCCGACTGTGGACTCCCCCTGTTTGAATAGATTCAGTTACAATCCATGGGATACCCTCACACCTTAATGTACTAGAGTCTACACTAGTGATGACTTGGGCATGAGCATGAAGTCTGACTAGTATTTAAGTTATGGCATGACTGTACCCCAATGAAACTCGACAATCTACAGTACTTTTACTCAGCTTCAGAACCACCAACTTGGCCCTTCTCAGTTATACCCTAGTGCTCTGGTGGTCTAGTGGTCCTGATCCCTACCACCTGCCAGAGGGCATGGTATCTGCTAGACTCACTAGAGCGGGTATGTGGACTTCACAGACCTACTGCAGGATCTGTCTCCCAGCCTGATGGCACAGCCAGCCCAGGCCCGTGTACCATGGAAAGCGGATCCTAAGGATCGCTACGGCAGCAGGACAGGATGCAGAGCTGGATGACATTGTCCACCTCGGGACTAAAGACCTGGCTAGAGATGAGGCTGGGATAGTGCAGGGGGAGTTTGGGGAGCTGGGGAGGGGTCTTAGACAGGTAGCATGTTCAGTGGCTTTCGCTGAGGTGCTGCCTGTCTATGACAGAGGGGAGGAGACGGATCTCTGCACCAGGAGCTTCAACTGGTGACTGAAGGAATGGTGCAGAGAGGAGGAGTTCAGCCACACTGGGGACTGGGGACCCACCTGGGAGGATAAGGGCCTATACAAGAGTGATGGCCTGTATCCATCCGGGAAGGGAACCACAGTCCTCAGTGCGTGGTTTAAATATTACTTTGATGAACATTTAAACTAGCCAAGGGTGACGGCAGAAGATCTTGGGGAAGCAGAAATTGTCCCCCCACAGGCTGAAGTAGAGGGTAGGAAGAGCCCAAGAGGAGTGGAATCCCCCAGGATGCAAATTAATGCAGGAAACTAATGTAAGAAATTTAGGGGGATGGGAGAGGGTGCATTCAAAAGAGAGGTGAAAGGAGGGAAGGAAAAAAGAAAAAAGGGGTAACGAATGGAGTGGTAACAAAACCTGGAAAGCCATGTGTACGAATGCTAGAAGTCTAGAAAATAAGATTTCAGACATAGAAGCCACAATGGTAGAGGTCAACCTGTATATTGTGGCCATTATCAAGTCATGGTGCAATGAAAACCATGACTGGGACATGGCCATACCAGGCTATATGCTGTTTGGAAAGGACAAGGTAGGAAGGAAAGGACGGGGTGTGATATCTCATGTGAGTGACGGCATTAAAACGATGGAGATACAGGGAATACAGGGTGGGCAGAGGTACTGTAGGTCACCCTAGAGACAGGAAATGGAGCCTTTATTCACACTAGTGTGATCTACAGACCTCTAGCACAGGAGGAGGAGTTAGATAAGACAGTGATGGACGCCACTGGCAAGATGGCAGAAAAGGGGGAGGTGCAGATGGTGGGGGACTTCAGTCTGCCTGATGTAGATTGGAGCCTCCCAGCTGTGGCTTTGGCTAGGAGCAGGGAAGTCTTGGACTCCCTGCAGGGGGTATTCCTCAGGCAACTAGTCAATAAAGCAACTCATGATGGGGCAATACTGGACCTGGTACTCACCAACAGGGACAGTGATGCAGACATCAATGTGGTGGGCCACCTGGGGACCAGCGATCACTGTACAGTGTGGGTCTATATAAGGGCGGCTGTGGAATCAAACCATACAAAGGCGAGGGTTCTGGACTTCAGTAGGGCAGATTTTGAAAAGATGGGTGAATATCTCAGGGATGACCTGGTGGGTGGGATGAACTGGGTGGGATGGAGGAACAGTGGGGGAAACTAAAAAGGGCTATAGTGATGGCAATAAACCTCTGTATCAAGCGAGAGAGCAGAAGAAAGAGGAAAAAGAGACCTCTATGATTCTCAAAAGAGGAGGTGGAAAAGGTAAAAGCTAAGAGGGTAGCATTCAGAAGGTACAAGGAGGAGTCCATTCCTGCTGCAAAAAACTCAGCAGCTTGCAATAGCTTTAGGTAAACTGGGTTTCAGACCAACTGATGGTTGGTTCACAAGGTGGAAACACAGGAACAGCATCGATTTCAAGAAAATACACAGTGAGAAGTTAGTCACTATGCTCTACACCTTAGTGTGGGGCATCCCCCGATTAGCATTTTCACCCCGTGTTACAAAAGGTCTAGTATCTGCTTGTGAAGTAATTCTGTTTTATCTGGTTGATCCTGCCATCCCTCCCACTGGCATTTTGATTGTAGCACCTGTAGTGGTACATGCCACAATTGCCCAAGGTTGACATCAGAGCCAGGGAGCAGTCACAACTCTCCCACTGGCATTTTGATTGTAGCACCTGTAGTGGTACATGCCACAATTGCCCATGGTTGACTTCAGAGGCAGGGAGCAGTCACAAAAGCATGTATAATGTAAGCCTAAGGACAGTACTCAATGCTTTTTGCTGTACTATTGTATTTGTTGTTACGTATGATGCCACTGTTCTGCCAATTCCTTATGTTTTCTGCCACTGCGATGTGTACATTGCATATCAGTGCAAAAAAAAAAACATGTTCAGGTTGCTTGTGCTCAAACAGGGTTAATTTTAATTAAATAAAGAACCTTCTTTTTTCCCCTTAGTGCTATTTGGGTGCCATTCATAGGGATATCTAAATCAAGCAAACTAGCTGACCGCCGAAGTACTGTAGATTGCTCACGGGCAGCAATCCCTGTGTAACCCCCCTGCAAATGGGGGTTCCCAAAAGACTTCCAGGAGCTTGCTTGAATGCTCCAAGCCTGAATGGTGTTTGGCATTTAAGCCATTTATCAGTGAGTGTTTTTAGAGCCTCTGGTACTGTCTCTTTAAGAGCTGTCTGCTTGCAGACATAATTAGTTTGTATGGGGGGACTGTGTGCTTCTCTGAGTACCACTCGAGCTGCTGCCAATTCACTTCATTTTGCAGTCACTAGGAGTGCAAAGGGAACCTATCTGAAAGATGTAACTGTTTGCCAGAAATTATTTAGAGTAATAATGAAATTACAGTTTGTCTAACCTGCTTTCTTTGCAGTCAGAACTGTGTCTGCTAGTTCCCCATTCTAGTTTTGAACTGCTGAACTGGACCAATCAGTGTGGGGTAAGCTAGCTCTAAAATGGTGCCTTGGACGAATCAGAACTTGGACTCATAATCTGAGCCAGCCACAAGAGGATTGTATGAGCAGTGACTCTGGGAGATGTAGTTTAGACTTCAGCACCTTTTTGGACCAACAGCAGCAGTCTATTGTGAGTGATAGCCAATCCAGTCAAGAACTGGGAGGAACTCAAAGGAAGTGCCGGTTTTGTCGGTTTGGAGTTTCAGTTGAGCTTTGGCAGTGAAGAAGGAAGGAGCCCTGTGCTTTTCAGTGTGCAGTTTTAGTCAAAAACGTGTGTAAGGCCCAGAGTTCCAGGTCTGCAGCTTGTAGGACTGAATCCGTCCTGTGAAAAGAATCAAAGGATCTCTGAAGAGTAGAAACCAGGCTCACCCTGTGAAGACTGGAGGAATTGCTGAAATTGCACTTGGTCTGTCAGGAACTGAATCTGCTGTGTGTTCTCGGGTATTGTGCAGTAATTGCGATCGGGATACAGATGCAGCCTGCCTGGTATAGTGCTTTCTTTATATGGATGTGTGAAGAGGTTTGTGTACCTCAAGTGAGCCCTGCTGACATTGAAGGACCCTATCTTATTTGGAGGTCGTGAGTACTAATTCAGGGTCAGCTCCCTGTTGAATTGCCACATTAAATCCAAATGGAATTACTGTACTGCTGACTGTTTAATTCTCCTTTTCTCTGTGTGAAAGGGCCCCTACCAGCTGCACAGGTTTGGACTAGCCACTAGGGCTTGGGTACCCAGGGACAGTAACTGATAGGATAGGCTTGGCACAGAGCCATAGGTAGATTATTAGAGTGATAGCTAATTAACCTGATTTCCCCTGTCCTTGTTATATCCCTAAGTAAATCAGAGCTGCTTGTTTTCAGCAAAGTTATACTGCCTGAGGTATTTGTCTATGTTAAAGTACTGTACTGTGATTGTTGCACTGTATCTCATTTCACAGGAGGTCCCAGTGCGGAACCAGACCTGGGGTAAGTGTATCAGGTGAAGGTAATTCTGATATATTGTGTGGGCCACTAGTGGGAAGAAAGGGGGGTTGCAGTGTCCCAGAGGGCTGTGACCAAGTTAGTTTAACTATTGCAAACCCTGATCTCTGGGTGGAGGCACCCGCCATTGGATCCAGGCCCCTCAACCTGTTAGTGGCAAATCAGGCAGGGGTAGTAGCCCCTGGGATAGCGCCATCTAGGGGTTACACCTGTTTGAAAGACACAGTAGACACTCATTTTTTTAAGTGCATCTTTTGTTTACTTTTTCAGAGAACATAATGAAACAAACAACAGTGAGTGAGCAATTGTGTTAGAACTAAATTGACACATTTGTAGCACGGTTCCTTATGGCTTACTTTTTACTCTCACCCAAGTCCGCCTTGTTCTGTTTTGGAAAATTTTTCTTCGTGGCTCAGTTGCCTAATTCTTGTATTTTCAGTCAATTCATTTGGTGATTTACCATTATTTCTTACTTTACTAGAGCGTTATATAAGGTTTGAAAGCTGTACTTTGATTTATTTCATTCTGTTGCTACGGACTCCATTTTCGGTACATCCTGGGCAAAGCCATAACGCGGAGCTTACCACGAATAAAGCCCTTTCTGATGTTGTACGTTTTTCTCAGAGATTAATGAACTGTCTGTTATGGATGCATTTATCTCATCTTGGTTGCCATGGTTACCTTGCCAGGTCACGTATACGCGCAGTACTCAATTACCTCCACCACATTTTATAACCAATGTTCACATAGGTGCTGTATTTACAAAACATGAAAGTGGATTTAAAAACAGCATATACTCAAAATTCCTGGTAGGATTGTATTTGACTTTCTCTTACAGCAGCACTTCTGAATGGTTTCAGCCAGTCCTCTCTGATTACTCCAACTTCAGTGTATTGCTAGTGGGATTCCTTAAATATGGTTTCAGTGTTCCAATCAATATAGCCTAAAATAGGTGTTTTGGCTACTTATTCTAGTTACTTAACTCCATCGGTTGTAACTTACTCTAAATCATTTTGACGTATAGCATACCGGAGGCTGGTGTAAGCAAGAGACTGCAATATTGGGGCAATGGAGCTTTGCCATAAGCAGACAGCATGATGAGCTTGTAAAGCCACAGTGACACAATCTGGGGATTCTATTTGCTCGGGTACATAGCGGGCTGACATAAAAAAAGGCCATAAGGCTGTGGAAAGGGAGTTAACCATGGCAAGTCTTAGATAATAGTTCAATAATGTCAAATGAGAGCGCTCGAGTACATCAACATGAGTGGAAAACTAGTGCACTATACATAAAAATGATTTAGAGTAAGTTATAACCGATGGAGCTAAGTAAATAGAATAAGCAGCTAAAACACCTATTTTAGGCTATATTGATTGAAACACTGAAACCATATTTAAGGGATCCTGCTAGCAATACACTGAAGCTGGAGTAATCAGAGGGGACTGGCCGAAATCATTTAGAAGTGCTGCTATAAGAGAAAGTCAAATACAATCCTACAGGGAATTTCGATTATATGCTGTTTTTAAATACACTTCATGTTTTGTAAATACAGCATACATGTGAAGATTGGTTATAAAATGTGGTGGAGGTAATTGGTAGCACATGAGGTGGGCGCCTGAATTAGGCGCTGTCCAAATAAGTGACGTGTTGTGGGTAAGCCGAATGATAAGGGGAGGAGAGCGACTGTATGTGGTGGGGTGGGCGGCCGTAGCGACAGGATGTAGCTATGTACTGCGATGTGCGGGGAGTAGGCATGGCGGCGTGGCCTGGGAAGGGCAGAGGGGATGTAGCAGGTGGCACTGCGGTCAGCTGCCAAGCTGCGTGTGCATCGGGGGTTGGCCTCTGCTTGCGGTGCTGGGGTTCCGGGTTTGGGTCTGGGTCCGGGCACTACTGTGGTTTTGTTGCGCCCGGCCCAAAACTTGCATTTTCTTTGCTTTTGCCCCCCCCAACATGCACCCCTCTGGAGTTGAGAATCCTTAAGTAGGGGGGTGCGGGGGGGCACAGCCCCCCCACAGAAAGCAAATGATTTAAGTCCCCAGCACCGTTCTTCCATGCGCCGAGGATGTCAGGGTGGTGAAATTGTTTTCACCGCCCTGATGTCGCGATAATGCAGGTCGCCGTTCGGCGCTCACCATTATCACATAGAACCGAGGTAACTGAGTACTGAGCATATAAATGAAATGACAAGGTAATCACGGCAACCAAAATGAGATAAATGCATCCATAACAGACATTTCATTCATCTCTGAGGAAGACGTACAACGTCAGAAATGTCAGCTCTATCCGTGGTAAGCTCCGCATCATGGCTACGCCCAGGATGTACCAAAAATGGAGTCCGTAGCAACAGAATGAAATAAATCAAAGTACAGCTTCCAAACCTCAAACAACACTCTGGTAAAGTAAGAAAGAATGGTAAATCACCAAATGAATTGACAAAAAATACAGGAATTAGGCAACTGAGCCACGAAGACATTTTTTCCCAAATGGAACAAGGCTGACTTGGGTGAGAGTACAAGTAAGCCATAAGGAACTGTGTTACAAATGTGTCAGTTTAGTTCTAATACAATTGTACACTCCCTGTTGTTTGTTTCATTATGTTCTTTGAAAAAGCAAAATAGCAGTTACGTAAGAATTTACCATAACAGCAGATCTTCGAGACAGGTTCCTGCAGTAGGTCTTCATAAGTAGGACTGTGCCCCCTGGCATCAGGACCACATAGCAAACTTGTAGCTAGCAATCATCAGCAGGGGACCGCCCCAATGTCAGGTGACTGGACATCATAGGGGCAGTCCCCCTACCTGCCCTCCAGTTCTTCCGCCGGAGATCTCGAAAGAGGAAGCAGGAAAGAGAAGTGAAAACTCCTGGTACCCTGAATCCTGGATAAAATGAAGTCATGGGAAGGGAATAAAGAGAAAAAAACACAGGAGCTGGGGGAAGGTGGGTGGGACATCTGTCAAAGGGTCTGGTAGCTCTGCCCTTGCATATTTCTAAAGAGGTACTATTGTTATGTCTTGACTAGCCCCCCCCCTTTATGTGTCTGACCTATGTGTGTATTGTGCCTGTGCTGTCTTTTCTGTGCATAGACTGGCCACCCATGCATTTTTTGTTATTTTATCTGTCTGTCTTTCTTTTGCTGTTATCCCCATCCTGTCTAGTCATCAATCAGAACTCCAGCAAGTAGTACCTGCTAGAAAATGAATGGGATTTTCCTTTGTATTCAGTCCTCCCTTGAAGTTGCAAAGGTCCCTTTAAATAAAAAACGCTTTAAATTGATCGAAAACTGAATAACCTTAAAACTGTCCCCTTTATGGCTAAAAGGCCATAAGAATGCCTCCCCTTTCTAAAAGGGTATCAGTTGTTTTAATTTTAGCCAAGAGACGAGCATAATTGCGAGACGCTCTTTCTCAGCATTCTTTACAAGCTGCAAGAATGTGCGCACTGTCGCACAGCTAGTAAACGCCGCAAATTCACAAAACAGCCTTTCTTTTTGCCAAATACTTTTGTGTTGTGTTACGCTAAAGCGCTTTTCAGCTTGCATTTGGAGCAAGCTTAAACTGCCTTTGCATTTCTTCGGCTGTCTGTGACTGAGCTGTGTTTCAATATCCACAGCTCAGCAGGCAGCATAATGTTATGTTTGTACTAGGCTTACAGACAACCCCATTACAATGTGAGCACATCAAATAAATACAGGGAGAATATAGTAATAAAAGATAAAGGGGGATACATTTTACCTGCTATGAGATAATTGAAGGGTTCTGTTTACTGGATCCTCTCCCTAGGAGCCGGCCGGCCATATTGTTATGTATTATATAGGGAATGAGAAACAAGAGGTGGGGCTTAACTCTTGGAAACTGAGATTTAAAAAACTAGAATGGAAATAAATAATTATAAGGTATTTAGATGAATGAAAGGTCACTGTAAGAACATGTTATAAGCTTTATGGGATAAGAATGTTTGTTCTTTGTAAAAAGTGTTTTATGATAGCTGAGTGACAGGAACTCTAGCCAATCAGAAACAGTCTTAATATACAGTATATATATAGCTGCTTTCTTCAGAGAAATGTCAGATGTGTTCCAGGGTGCTGAAGCGTATACACCCCTAGCTAGTGCTCTAGTTACTACGAGTTACCATGCAGAAGACTTGGATATTTTCTACCGTTTGGTACTGTACTACTGCTGTTTATGCTACTCTACTTAAACGTATGTTATTTTTATTATTTTGATGAATCAGTCCGCCTTTTGATTTTCTTACTTTGTATCGGAGTTCTCCAATAAAGCAGCTGTTGGAAGAGACATCAAAGAAAATCACCTGTGTTTGAGTCCTTCTGTATCTCTAGCCTCTTACACTGGTGTCAGCAGTGGGATACTGGTTGGAACTACACCCAACTGGGAGAGCCTGTCCGAGACTCTGGTGGACTATATATATGCAGGAATAAAAGGTGGAACCAGGATCCTTCCAAGGGGTAGCTACCTGCTCGGTCACAGCAGCTTTTCAACTACCCATTCTACCTGGACTGGAGCCAGTTGTGAGGAGAAAAGAAGGAAAACCTGTTACGAAAATGGAAGAGGAACCTGAAATGCAAGCAACTGGAGGCGAAACAGGAGAAGAAGTGCCCCCTCTTGAGACCCATGAGCTGGTGAGATGGTTATGTATGCACCAGATGGAATTGGAGAAACAGAGGGAAAGAGATAAAAAGGAAAATGAAGCTAGATGGACTGACACATTAAGGGCCATACAAGCCCTGGGAGTCAATAGGCCACCAGAAGATAGTGTTCACTGATGTAAAAAGGGAATTGTGTTTGGGACCCGGCGGTGGAGCCTGAGGAGTGGGTGGGCTTTGGCTCCATCTCTTACCTGTAAGAAATCTGTACCTCAATAACGGACACTCAAAAAAAAAAAGGGTACTCAGATAAACTGTTTTGGAATTATATTTTCCTTGAGCGGGGAGGAGAATGTCAAAGGGTCTGGTAGCTCTGCCCTTGCATATTTCTAAAGAGGTACTATTGTTATGTCTTGACTAGCCCCCCCCCCCCATGTGTCTGACCTATGTGTGTATTGTGCCTGTGCTGTCTTTTCTGTGCATAGACTGGCCACCTATGCATTTTTTGTTATTTTATCTGTCTGTCTTTCTTTTGCTGCTATCCCCATCCTGTCTAGTCATCAATCAGAACTCCAGCAAGTAGTACCTGCTAGAAAATGAATGGGATTTTCCTTTGTATTCAGTCCTCCCTTGAAGTTGCAAAGGTCCCTTTAAATAAAAAAACGCTTTAAATTGATCGAAAAATGAATAGCCTTAAAACTGTCCCCTTTATGGCTAAAAATGCCTCCCCTTTCTAAAAGAGTATCAGTTGTTTTAATTTTAGCCAAGAGACGAGCATAATTGCGAGACGCTCTTTCTCAGCGTTCTTTGCGAGCTGCACGAATGTGCGCACTGTCGCACAGCTCGTAAACGCTGCAAATTCACAAAACAGCCTTTCTTTTTGCCAAATACTTTTGTGTTGTGTCGGGCATTTCCCTTTTGCGCTAAAGCACTTTTCAGCTTGCATTTGGAGCAAGCTTAAACTGACTTTGCATTTCTTCGGCTGTCTGTGACTGAGCTGTGTTTCAATATCCACAGCTCAGCAGGCAGCATAATGTTATGTTTGTACTAGGCTTACAGACAACCCCATTACAATGTGAGCACATCAAATAAATACAGGGAGAATATAGTAATAAAAGATAAAGGGGGATACATTTTACCTGCTATGAGATAATTGAAGGGTTCTGTTTACTGGATCCTCTCCCTAGGAGCCGGCCGGCCATATTGTTATATATTATATAGGGAATGAGAAACAAGAGGTGGGGCTTAACTCTTGGAAACTGAGATTTAAAAAACTAGAATGGAAATAAATAATTATAAGGTATTTAGATGAACGAAAGGTCACTGTAAGAACATCTTATAAGCTTTACGGGATAAGAATGTTTGTTCTTTGTAAAAAGTGTTTTATGATAGCTGAGTGACACCTGTGTTTGAGTCCTTCTGTATCCCTAGCCTCTTACAACATCTAGACCTACTGCAGGAACCTCTCTCGAAGAGCTAATGTTATGGTAAGTTCTTACGTAACTACTATATCTTACTTCGAGAGGGTTCCTGCAGTAGGTCTCCATAAGTAAGACTGAATACCAAGCAGTCAACTAAATTGAAGGAGTCAGAGACTAGGTTCTGGGAGGGGGAAACTGTCTACCAACGACAGTTTGCTTATGATAGAAGTCCTTTCAGAACTGCTAGACCGAAGCCAGCCCTGCACCTAGAAGCGATGTCCTGGCTGTAATGTTTCATGAAAGTGTGGACAGAGGACCAAGTGGCCACTACACAGATGTCTACAGTGGACACATTTCTAAAAAAGGCAGTAGAAGTGACCACTCCCCTAGTTGAGTGGCCCTTGACTACCCCTGGAAGGGGCTTCTCGTACTTCTGGTAAATGTAATGAATACAATTAGCCAGCCACCTAGACAAAGTCTGTTTGGAAATCTCCTTGCCCTGGCACTTTGGAGCAAAGGCGATGAACAGTTGATCTGACTTATGAACATCCTTAGTCCTTGAGGCGTAATATCTCAAATTCCTGTGCACATTGAGGGTGTGCAGAAGATACTCCCCTCTATTGCAGTACTCTGGGTAAAATACCACCAGTTCAACATTCTGATTTAGGGTAAATTCTGAAACTACATTCGAGAGAAAGGAAGGGTTGGTCTGCAGAGCCACTAGGGCTCTGTGGAAAATTAAATAAGGCTCTTTACAAACTAGAACCTGAAGCTCCGAAACGCTTTGAACTGAAGTGATCGCAGCTACAAAGAGCATTTTCCATGAGAGATAATGCATATCGTTACTTGCTACCATCTCAAAAGGGGGCAAAGTAAGCTTTTCTAAAATAAAGTTAAGATCCCGGGGGAACAGGATTCCAGATCGGAGGTTTGAGGTGAAGGATCCCCTTCAGAAAAGTTCTGGAAACCTCTAGCTGGGCTAGGGTTCTGCCCTCCACTGGAAGGTGGTAGGCTGAAACCGCAAAGAGATGGACCTTCAAAGAAGAATAAATGAGGCCCAACTCTGACAGGTGCAAGAGGTACTTGAGGACCTGGGAAGCCAAGGGGGAAAATGGGTCTAGGCCTTTGGCTGTGGCCCAGATCAAAAATCTTTTCCACTTCATAGCATACGTGGATCTAGTGGAGGGCTTCCTGGCCTCCACTAGGACCTGAGTGACTCTGGAGGAGACGCCATAGCAGGATACCACTGTGTCCAAAGATGCCACGCATGAAGGTGGAGAGATCTGAGGCTTGGATGTACCAGGGTGCCCTGCTCCTGGGATAGAAGGTCGTGAGAGAGAGGAAGAGGTACTGAGGGTTCCGTCACTAGCTGATGAAGCAAGGGGAACCATATTTGCTGAGGCACAGGGGAGCAATGAGGATCATATGTGCCCCTTCCACCTGCAGCTTCAGCAGAACCTTCTGCAGAATAGGAAAGGGAGGGAAAGTGTACAGAAATCTCTCTGTCCAAGATAGAGACAGTGCATCTCACCAAAAAACACCACGCCTGAGAACGAGCTAGCAAAAGCTGGGTAGTTTTGCGTTGGATGGGGAGGTGAAGAGGTCTATTTCTGTCAACCCCACTGAAGGAAGAGATCTTCCACTATCTCCTGCTTTAGTTTCCATTCATGAGCCTGAGCAACTGAGTGGTTGAGACTGTCCGCCAGAATGTTGTGAATGCCTGGAACGTGGACTGCTGTCAAGGATAGGCCATGTTGAACAGCCCAGTACCACACCCTCATTGCCTCCTTGCAAAGGGGATACGAACGGGTGCCTCCCTGTTTGTTGAAGTACCAGACCATTGCTATGTTGTCAGTCTGGATGAGAAGTGTTCATGAAACTAAGAGGGATTGAAAGGTTTGGAGAGCATAGAGCACTGCTCTCATCTCCAGGATGTTGATGTGTAGATTCTCCTCTATGGAAGGCCATGTCCCTTGTGTTCGATGGACTCCCAGATGGGCCCCCCATCCATGGTTGAGGCATCTCTCTTAAGAACCATGGGGGGTGGGGAGTGGAAGTGGATCCCCACCAAGAGATTGGATGGGTCCTGCCACCAGTGGAGATCCCTCTTCAGACTGTTGGAGACTAGAACTTTCTGGTCCATGTCATCCAAGCGTTGATCCCATTGGACCCTGACTGACCATTGGGTCACCCTCATGTGCAGTCTGGCCAGTGGGACTGTGGGATGGTGGCCACTATCAGACCCAACAGTCGGATAATGGAGCACACTGGGGTCCAATGAGAGGAGGCCACCAGTGCTGCTTGTAGGATAAGGGTCTCCACCCTGTCCATGGGAAGCAAGGCCACATACCCTGAACCATGTCCAGCACCACTCCTATGAATTAAAGGCACTGGGAGGGTGAAAGCTGAGACTTGGGATAACTGACCATAATGCCAAGTGTAGAGGAAAGGTCCAGGGTGAAGGAAAGGGAATCCTTCAGGCTGTCCTGGGATGGAGCAGAAATCAGCCAATCATTCAGGTATGGGAACACAGAGATGCCCTTGCAGTGCAAGGTCGCCACTACCACCATCAGGTACTTGGTGAAGACTCAAGGTGCCGAGGAAAGGCCAAAGGGAAGGGCCTTAAACTGAAAATGCTCCTCCTGGAAGGAGAATCTCAGAAATCGGCAGTGGGCCAGCAGAAATGGGATATGTAGGTAAGCATCCTGCATATCAAGGGAACACAGCCAGTTGTTTAGTTGAAGAAGAAGAATCAGCATTTATATAGTGCTTTTCATACACAGTATCCCAAAGTGCTTTACAAGCAATACTAGACTGGTAGTGAAGTGACTGAATGTGTGGTGGCAGCCATATCGCACATCATCACCCACACACAGCCTGGATAATTGCATGAACCGGTTTATGGGAAGGGGAATGTTGGCCAGGACACCAGGAATGTTCCCTGCTCTTTGCGAAGAGTGCCCTGGGTTCTTTTACTTCCACCTGGAAACCCACCAGGACAACACCAGGATGGGCAGAAGGGACCTCGGCTTAACGTCTCATCCGAAGAATGGCACACTCCAGCAGTACAGCACCCCCCAATACTGCACTCGGATGCCAGCAATTTTTAGGTGCAAGTCCAATCCTGGTGTGGGACGAGAACCCACGACCTTCTGGTCCAGAGGCGGATGTGCTACCAACTGAGCCACACTGGAGCAGGGGCAAGAATCCCTGGAGGGTTAACATGCGAAACCTCTTGTATTCTACGAAGAGGTTGAGCATGCTGAGATCTAGGATGGGCCTGAGATCTCCCATTTTTGGGGGCACTACGAAGAAGTGGGAGTAAAATCCCCTTCCTATTTGCTCTGTTGGAACCTGCTCTATGGCTGATTTTTGCAGCAGAGCTTGGATTTCCTGTAGGACAAAACTGTGGTGTCCTGACGGGTAATGAGACCTGCCCTGTAGGTTGCTCGGGGGTCTGTCCAAAAATTCTATGGAGTGACCTCTTGCGACCAGTTGTAAAACCCACAAGTCTATGGTTACAGCCTTGCACCCTTCCAGGTGGAGGCCGAATCTTCCCCCCACTGGTTCCTCCACAGGAAGGGGAGGTAACGGGGGGCCCCTTGAGTCAGGACGCAGAGGGGACGGGTGCCTTTCGCCCACTGGCTGCCTTAGGAAACTTAGCCTGGGGGATCTGGGCACTGGAACCGATAGCACAGCATTTGTTTTGATGCCTGCCCTGGTTCTGTTTGTTTCATTTCCATTGGGGGCAAAGAAAATTTTGCTTGGGTTTCTGACCTCAGCAATACACAGAGCGGACATCTTTCAAGGATTTGCCGCTTTCTTATAGTTCAGTGATTGCATCGTTGGCATAGCCCCCAAATAGAACTGGACACCTGAAAGAAGCATCCAGAAGGGTGCTCTGTACATCCTGTGCCAGTCCTGTAAGACAGAGCCAGGCAAGGCGTCTTAGACAGATGCCCATAGCTGTGCAGCGTGCCACTGAATCGACCAAGTTGTACATGGCTCGCAAAGCATGGCAGCAGGATGACTTATTCAGTCTGATTTTGTCAAGAAGTTTATTCCTGAGTTGTTCATCAGAAATATCTTGAATGTCCTTTTCTTGGTCGGACAAAGCCGACTTCTGGAAGGTCACCATGTGTGCTACATAGTTCAGTGAACGTAGGGCGCAGGTAGAGGAGGTATAGACCTTGCAGCCATATTGGTTCATCTGCTTTGACTCCTTATTGGGAGGAGAGGCACTGAGATGTTTGGGCTGGGCCGAGCTGACCTATCATGAGTGGCAGTAATGATGATAGAGTCAGCTGTAGGTTGTGCCGTTAGATGGGGAAACCCCTTTCGGGGGGTGGTAAGCCCTATTGGCTTTCTTCAAAACTGCAGGAATAGATGACAGTTTTTGCCAAATTGTAGAAGTCAGATCTTCGTGTGGCCCTGTCCAGGGCGGAATAGGAAAGGGGTCTGCATTAATGAGGTCCAGATGTTCGGCTAATCTTCTGCACTTAGGATCCAGTTCCTGGGAAGAACAACCACAGGCCTGTTGGATGGACCGGAGGAGTTCCACGAAAAACGAATCCTCCGGTGGTGACTTTCATGACTCCTTTGGTTGAGGCTGAATGGGAGAGTGGGGTTCTGAAAGGTCCCCCAAATCAGAATCTCCTTCAGAATCGCAAAGGAGTGACATCTGGAACTGCCTCCGTGGTTCTGACCCCTAGAGCGATCCCTCGCGGTTGACCACCTGTGTCCCTGTTGGATACTCTTCTGGAAGGGGCAGGGCTTCCCCATGGCACCCTATGGGTCAGGGTAGCCCTGATGACCAGCTGTGGCTGTCCCAACTCTTGAAGGAGTTGAGACTTGGTGTCTTTCCGCCTAGCCAGTATAGATTCCTGAGGCTCCAGCTGTGGTGGTAGAGGAGAGGTGGAGGAGGTGGTGGTGGTGGTGGGTGTCCTAGGTATCCCATCAAATATGAGGGGTAGCCAGGTGGGTGATACCAGTGGGGGCACTGGTGGTAACCCTGATAAGGATGAGCCTGACCTGGTATTGGGTACCCTAGCGTCGGAGGCAGGTAACCCAGCATTGGGCCCCCAACGTCAGGTAATGGGGAAACTGTGGTGGCGTGTAGCCGGAGTAGTATCCTGTGGGGCCCGATGGAGGAGGGTGAAAGGCCCAGAGGGTGGTGGCACTGAGGGACCACTGGGGTCGGGGTCCGTCAGCAGACTGGGGGTCGGTGGTGGAACCCCAGAAGAGCCAGGAAGATCCTGGTCCATATTGGCCAGAAGGAGATCCTGCAAAAGACCCAGCATCAGGGGTCTGAAGGTGCCCAAGGGCGGGACTAAGACTGGTGAGGGAGGAAGGTCCAGGAGGACCCCCATCGACTGGTTTGCCGGAGAGGCAGGAGTCTCAGGAAGGAGGCCCAAATTGAGAAGCTCCTCTAGATCAGTCCCACTCAAAGCCTGGGAAACCAGGGAGAATGAGGCAGTGGGCTGTGTCAGTTGATCCCAGGAGGGGGAACCCCTGCGGGACTTGGGGGATCCTGTGAGCTCACTCTGCCGGATGTCAGGGACCACTAGGGAGTCTGATGGGAGAGCAGTCACCACGCGGTCGCTGGGCAAGCTGGTGACCAACTTGGAGGTGATGGTCTGGTGGGCGCTGGAGGAACCAATGTCCAACTTACAGACCACGGTCGGGCTGACAGAAGCTGGGAGGCTCGAGTCAAGCTGATCGACCTGGGCCGTGCACCCGGCAGAGGAGCCGGGGGCAACTTAGCGGCTGAGATGGTAACAGGCTCTGAGACAACTTTCTCTGAAGAGGAAACCCCGACTGCCCACTGACCTTGGCTGGGGGGTGAAAGCGTCTGATCCACTGGAGTGGAGGAAGACCCAGGAGGTGGGGAACTCACTAGGGTGGAGGCCCCACCCGATGTGGCATGGGCTATCTTCCGGCTTTTCCTCAATGAAGAATGGCTCTGCTCCCAGTGTTTCTCCTTCTCCTTCTTCTTTTTTCTTTTCTCCGGGGCAGGTGAAGACGATCATTCCCGCAGCTCCTGGAGCACTCTTTCCATCTATGCCAGACATTGTTTTAATAAATGAGCATCGAGGGTCCTCTGGCAATGGGTGTGCATGGCCTGGTTGAAGGCCTGGCAGATTGTGCAATCTGCGACCTTGTGCTTAGGGCCCAGGCAGAGGACACAGCGGGAGTGGTAATCCCCATGCGGGATCTGCACGCTGCACTTGGATCACTTTTTCTTGGGCCGACATGAAGACATGCAATGCTGGAAAGGACTGATTAAAAACTAACAGTAACTACGCAAAAAAATGATGGGTGACTGAAGCTGTTCACCACAAGGTCTGACGATTCAGGTCGACGGTGGGAAAGAACTGGAGGTTGGGGGGGGCCACCCCTATTTATGGTCACGCTGACATCCAGTCACCTGACATTGGGGGCGGTCCCCCGCTGACGATTGCTAGCTACAAGTTTGCAGTGTGGTCCTGATGCCAGGGGGCACAGTCCTACTTGTGAAGACCTATTGCAGGAACCCTCTCAAAGTAAGATCAAAAGATACACTTAAAAGAAACGAGTGTCTAGTGTGTCTTTGAAACAGGGCGTGCTGCCCGTGAGTGAGCCGCTTCGGCGGTCAACTAGTTTGCTTGATTGTATATCAGTGCTTTGTTAGGTAAATGTATGGCTGTTGTTCACCTGTTTTATCCATGTATTTTACTGCTACTTTTTACCTTATTGTATGTAACTTCCTGGGTTGTGCCTGAAAATAGGCAGCTCTGCTGCTAGAGCACCCACCTGGTCAACAAAAACTAAATAAATTAATTAATAGCTCTGGTTTGCCACTTAAAGGTCTCAGTGCTATACTGAGACCAAGTATAGATTGGCAGTCGACTAGCCCCGAAATCTCTAAGTGGCAGAACAGAGCTGTTAATAGCTCCATCTATAGGCTTACATTATACATGCCTCCGCGGCTGCTCCCTGGCTCTGATTGTTATGTATGTGAAATGGTAATGCATTGCGTTACTTCTGCCACTTGAGGGCAGCATTCCAATATGTGTAAGCTAGAAAGAGAGCAGACAGAGAGTGTTGTTGCTGAGAGAGAGAGGCTCCTGAATAAAAATGAAAGCTGCTCTATTCCTGTTGTAGTGTGAGTTTGTTGAACAAGACCAGATTAAATGTTAGAACATAACATAATTGGTGATGCAGTGTTTAGTTACTCTCCTGTACCTTACCAGAACGAATTACTGCTGTGAGGGTTTTTCCTGAGACGTAACTTTTGGACCCCCGAGTGACCCTGCGAGAAACTCAAAAAGATGGCTGCGACTATAGGACATATTGATGCCTTTGATGAAAATGTGGAACAATGGACAACTTATATTGAGAGATTTGGACATTTTGTCACAGCAAATGATATAAGTGATGAAAAATAAGTGGCTGTGTTACTGAGTGTCATGGGCAGCACAACGTACAGTTTGCTGAGAAGTCTCATAGTACCAGAAAAGCCTGGGGAGAAAACTTTTGCCAGTATTGTGGAGGTCTTACAGACACATTTCTCTCCTAAGCCTCTGGTGATTGCTGAAAGATTTCGCTTTCACAAACGAAATCAAGCAGAGGGCGAGTCTGTTGCGCAGCATGTGGCTGTTCTAAAGAAATTAGCTGAGCATTGCGAGTTTGGCACCCATTTAGATGGTGCCCTCCGAGACAGATTTGTGTGTGGTTTGAAAAGTGAAGCGACACAGAAGCGTCTCTTAATGGAGGTGGGACTGACATACAAGAAAGCGATCGAGATCGCTGTATCAATGGAAACAGCTGCACGGGAGGGTCAGCACCTAAGTGATTCCCTGAAAGTAAATGCTTTATCCTTCTCTTCTCTCAGGAAGTCTAATAAATGTGGTCGTTGTGGCAAGGCTAATCACAGTGATAAGGACTGCTGGTTTAAAGAACAGACATGTCATAACTGTGGGAAGAAAGGCCACATAGGGCGAGTGTGCAGAGGGAAAAGGAAAGGAGGGGAAATCAATGGAAGCAATTTGCGAAATGTAGAAAGAGAGAAGTACATTGTGTGGAAACACATGGAACGTGCAGTGATGACACTGATACTGAATTAGCATTGCACGTGCTGACTCTTAAAGGGGAAACGGCAACCATCTGTGTAACTCCTGAAATTGAAGGGAAACCGCTGAAAATTGAATTGGACACTGTGGCTGCAGTTTCATTGATTTCTACAGACAAGTATGAAACTATGTTGAGTCATCTACCCCTGCAAACGACCGACGTTGTACTGAGGACATACACTGGCAAGGCAATTTCACCTGAAGGTGTCATCAAGGTGCAGGTGAAAATAAATGGGCAAACGGCACTACTGCCTTTGTACGTGGTTAAAGGTAACTACCCTTCACTCTTAGGCAGGGAATGGCTGAAGAAAATATGCCTCAACTGGCAGGAGATAAGGACTGTCAATATGGGTGACCCCAACACTCTAGAAGCAGTGTTGCAGAAACATGCTCCTTTATTCAAAGGGGAGCTAGGCACAATGAAGGACATTGAGGCAAGAGTGTTTTTGAAGCCACAGCACAAACCAAAGTTTTGTCAACCTCATCCAGTACCTTATGCACTCAGACCGAAAGTGGAGGCTGAATTAACTCACCTAACTGAAGCTGGAGTCTTGTCACCTGTACAGTGTAGTGACTGGGCAACGCCAGTAGTGCCAGTGGTAAAGAAAGACGGTTCCGTGAGAATATGTGGAGACTTTAAAGTAACCATAAATCCAGTTCTGTGTGTGGAACAGTATCCGATTCCATGCATCGAAGACTTGTTTGCATCGCTGGCACAGGGCCAACGCTTCAGTAAGCTGGATTTGTCACATGCTTATCTACAAATGAGAGTAGATGAAAATTCAAAGAAATATCTCACAATAACCACCCAAAAGGGTCTCTTCTGCTATAATCGCCTACCTTTTGGCATTGCATCAGCTCCAGCCATATTTCAGCGAGCTATGGACCAGGTTTTTCGAGGTCTTCCAAATGTTCACTGTTACCTGGATGATATACTGGTGACTGGAAGGAATGATGCAGAGCACCTGAAGAACCTGGATGCCATTCTGCAGCGATTGAAAGATTTTGGCCTGTGTGTCCAGAAGGAGAAATGTGAATTTTTCAAGACTTCATTGGAGTACTTGGGCCATACCATAGATGCAGCGGGCTTACACAAATCACTTGAGAAAGAAAAAGCGATTGTGGACGCCCCAGCACCGGAAAATGTGAGCCAGCTATGGTCATTCTTGGGCCTGTTAAATTATTATGGCAGATTTATTCCTAATCTGGCTACGATTCTCAACCCACTAAATGGCTTGCTATGCAAGGGGAAGTCCTGGTGTTGGACAAAGGACTGCGAGAGCGCGTTTAAGAAGGCCAAAAAGCAACTTATTTCTCAAGATGTGCTCATTCACTATAATCCACAGCTGAGCATCAGACTGGCGTGTGATGCCTCACCTTATGGGGTGGGAGCAGTTCTTTCTCAGGTTCTACCGAATGGGGACGAAAAGCCAATTGCCTTTGCATCCAGAACTCTCAGCAAAGCTGAACAAAACTATGCCCAAATAGAGAGAGAAGCTTTGGCAATAGTGTTCGGAGTTCGCAAATTCCACCAATACCTCTATGGTCGGGAATTCACACTCCTCACTGATCAGCGTCCCCTCACAACCATTTTCAGCCCCCACAAAGGTATTCCTTCCATGGCAACAGCCAGAATGCAACGTTGGGCTCTCTTGTTATCAGCTCACAACTACCGCATTGAATACAAGAAGGCGGCTCTTTATGGCAATGCTGATGGGCTCTCAAGATTGCCTCTGCAGGTAGCCCACAGTGACAAGGTGGACACTGTCGATGTCTTCTACATCAGTCAGCTTGAGAAACTACCCATCACAAGTTCTGAAATTAAAAAGGAGAGAAAAGTTGATCCTGTGTTGTCTCAAGTCTTGGACTTAGTAACAAAAGGGACTTTTACTGTGAACCAGAACATTCACGGTGAGTTATCACCATTCTACATCAGACGTAATGAGCTTTCAGTAAAGCAAGGTTGCTTGATGTTGGGTGTCTGGGTGATTGTCCCTTCAAAACTACGTATTCGTGTTCTTGATGAGCTACATGTGGGACACCCGGGCATAGTGAGAATGAAGGCTTTAGCTAGAAGCTATATTTGGTGGCCAGGGATTGATTTGCAAATTGAGCAACAAGCAAAAACATGCACTACCTGTCAGCGTGTTCAGAAAATGCCGTGTCCCTCACCTCTACATCCCTGGATGTGGCCAGGTGCACCATGGCAGCGCATTCATGTAGATTTTGTGGGGCCATGGGAGGGCCACATGTACTTAATTGTTGTAGATGCCCACTCAAAGTGGCCCGAAATTCAAGTCATGAACACTACTACTACCAGTAAGACCATTCAAGTGCTGCGAGGACTATTTAGCCGTTACGGGATTCCTGAACAGCTGGTCAGTGATAATGGACCACAATTTATTTCTAGTGACTTTGCAGCATTTTTGAAGTCCAATGGTGTGAGACATATTAAGTAGTGCCCCATATCACCCTCGACTAATGGTCTAGCGGGCGTGTTAGCTAAACCATGAAGAATGCTCTGAAATGGTGGGGGGTCTTTGACCTTACAACACAAGTTGGATAACTTCCTGTTGGCATACCGAAATACACCCCATGCTACAACAAAGGAATCTCCAGCAATGTTGTTTTTTCGACGTAAGCTTCACTCCCGTCTTGATTTGCTTAAGCCAGATGTGGCATCAGAGGTTTTGAAGAACCAAGAATCTCAAATACTACGCCGGCAAGCTCGTTCAAGGGACAGGCAGTTCATTGTTGGTCAAGAAGTGCTTGTTCGAGATTACCGGAAGGGGGAAAAGTGGACCCCTGGTGTGGTGACATCTCAGACAGGTCCAGTGTCGTATACAGTTGATGTTGAATCTGGAGTGAAATGGAAATGTCATGCTGAACAGCTCCTAGATCTTCAGCAGAGCACAGATGGGGACACCTCAAGGGAAGAAAACCCATGGGAAATGTGGATTCCATCTGCCGTAGCTTACAGAAGCCCCACTACGGAAGTCTCAACACCTTCTGAAGATGTAAAGGAAGAGGTGGAGAGGAGCAATGGTGAGGCTGTACAACCACCAACTGAGGATCGGAGGGAGGTACCAGACAGGGCAGCCATGCCAAGGGTTGCTCACGAGAAACGTTATCCATCCCGAATTTCAAAATCTCCAGATCGTTTGAACCTGTGAGACATTTAAAAGAAATAAATGTTTTGTGTAGTTAGAGAGCCTGATCAGATTATTGGGGCAGAATAATCCCCTTGACTGGTTCGAGGGCTGGGGCAGTCTACCCCCTACCTCTAGCACAGTATGAACCATCTTAATAATAGTGAATAATGCTAATACTTGTTCAGTTGGTAACAATATAATTTAGTGGAGAGGAAATGTTATGTATGTGAAATGGTAATACATTACGTTACTTCTGCCACTTGAGGGCAGCATTCCGATATGTGTAAGCTAGAAAGAGAGCAGACAGAGAGTGTTGTTGCTGAGAGAGAGAGGCTCCTGAATAAAAATGAAAGCTGCTCTATTCCTGTTGCAGTGTGAGTTTGTTGAACAAGATCAGATTAAATGTTAGAACATAACACTGATGTCATCAGTGGGCGATTGTGGGATGAGCCGCTAGAGGCACTACATTCGAAATACTGGTGGAAGGGATGGCAGGATCAACCAGATAAAGCAGAATTACTTTACAAGCAGGTACCAAACTTTTTGTTACACGGGGGGGTGCTAATCGGGGGGTGCCCCACACGCATAGTGACTTGGATGTTTCTCTTTAAATGCTGACAGCCATGCTGCTGATGAATGGTAGAGGGAAGTGCTGCCTGACATACTCGGTGGTTACAGTTCTGAAAACATTTTTAACACTGATAAGACCAGGCTATTTTACTGGCACATTGGTTGTAGTACACTCATTTTCAAATCTGAGACCCCTGTGGGCCAAAAAAAGGCTGAGAAAAAGATTTGAGTGCTGCTTACCTTCTATAAGGCTGGCAGTATAGCCTGGATGTTATAGGAACAAGGTATGAGCGAGCTTGGTACATCCAGCAGACCAGACCTGAGTCTGACTCTCACAACCTCCACTTGCAAACTGTGTGACTCTGAGCAAGTCACTTAACCGCCCAGTGCTCCCAGGTCGCCCCTGAAAACAGGCACTTGTGCCTAGTGGGCCTTACCTAGTTACCAAAGACTAAAATAAAAAAATTAAAAAACAAAAACAAAATATATATATATATATAATATGACAGGCACTGAAAAACGCAACCTTCTGGTCAATGGAAAGTCAAAGCAACCATGTTGTTTCTGTGGGGTCCACATTTTACGCATGCTGTAATTCCAACAACAGAACAGTTTGGATGACTGCTGACACCTTTACAGCATGGCTGCATGACTGAGACAGAAAACTATTTTCCAGAAAAAAAAACCTCATCCTCGATAATTTCAGTGGTCATCCACCAGTCTCTGGCCTGAGAAATATAAAACTAGTGTTAACCCCCAACACACCCCGTATTGTGCATATGGCAGGACTGGATAAGGCCCTGCCACATTTGTTATGCAGAAAGAGTTTAAACGCAAGGGTCTGTTCTGTCCTCTCCATTTCTGTCTCTTGTCTGTCTGGTTGCTCAACCAAATTTTCTTGTGAGGCCTAGGAACTGATCACTCTGATGGTTTCGCAATTCTTCGCCTCTCGCTGTCTCTCTGCCTTCCCTTGCTCTTCTGCTTTTTCTTCCCCCTTGCATATCTGCTGTTATAAAAAAATATATGCGAATCTCTGTGTGAAACTGTATGTGATACTGGGATCCTTTGTTTTAAACTGTATATAGTTATACTGTTGAAATGACTGCAAAGCTATTTGGGACTCAAGGGGTTAACCTGAGATGCAGTTTTTAAGCTCTTTGCAGAGTTGTCAACAAGAAGTCAGTTCTAGGACACCATGTATTGTTTTGCTGCACCTGCAAGGAACAAAACTGACAAGAACTTTCTGTAAACTTACAAGAACATTCTGTGAGAAGCAGGTTCTCTTAATGAGTTTCCAGACAAAGACTTATAAAAAGAACAGCAATGCTTTTGCTAGAGAGACAAGGAGAGTGAGAGACTGAGAGACTGAAACTTGGAACTAAGAGATACCCTCAGAGGAAGGACTTAGTTTTCTCTGTTTGTATTGCCTTTGTAAATAGTTATACTGAATAATTTTTATTTTTTACTTTGCTGTTATTGATGTAAGCCCTTTTCTTCGGTGGGGCTTATGCTCCAATTAGGGACCCCCTTCCACCTCCTACCCCACCCCCCAGAGCTCAGGGATTTATTAGTGCTCTGGGAGTTAATCCCTGCTGGATGCCTAAAGGTGGCAGCAGAGGGCAGTTAGGGAAGGGGATGAAACAGGAAGTTATCGGTCTTTTCCAGCCCAGGTAGTAGGCCTGAGGCTGGTGGGGTTGGCTGGAAGAGCAGTAGAGGCAAGAAAGGAAGGAGCTTGGCGGTCCAGGTTGGGCCCGTGGGGAGACCCCCCCAAAAGTCAGTTGTTAGGGGCGGCCTCTTCAGTGACATGGCGGTGAGGAGCAGAGATGGGAGCTCTGAGGGAGGATGGCCAGCTAGTCTGAACTGTGTCATTGTGATGGGGGAGGCCTAGTTAGTGGGCAGATGGCAGGGTAGGTAGGAGCCCCGTTTTAATCCCATGCAGGTGTTGCTTGTGCTGCCCGGACTGTGGGGACTGTGGCAGGGTTCCCACAGAGGAGGGTCCAGTGGCAGAGGTCCCCCTCTTGTACCCAGTATGGCAGGACAGCCCATGTGTGGAGGGGGCCAGGAGTGTCCTTCACCCACAAAAAAGGGCCTGTGTGGAGGGGCAGGTCCTGGGGCACCAGTATTTTAGGGCTGGGCGGACCATAGGTCTTTTGACAGGCCTTGGAGGGCAGCCTTTGGCTGAAGCTTAGTTCAAGCCCAGGATGTGTTGGCAGGGACATGGAGAGGAGGCTAAGGCCATCCCTGGATGGTAATCTGGGGCACCGTAGCAAAAGAGGACACCAGGGGTGCTGGAGAAGGATTCGAGCTGTTCAGAGGGCCTGGGTGGTGGCAGGACCCAGGTCCTTCTCATGGTGGGCAGCTTGGAGATGCAGCTTGGGCACTGTGGCTGGGTTGGGGTAAAGGGCTCCAACACCAGTGAGAGCAGGAGATGAGCACTGAACAAGTGACAGAACCGGTGTGGGGGTTGTTGTTACACAGGGGGGTTCAGGCTCGAACTAGAGGAAAGAAGACAATGGGTTACAGGGCTTGGGTTGGAAAGGAAAAATCCTGGGACCCCTTGAGATTAGGGCCAAGGTCCAGGGGCCAGGTGGGAGAAGCAGCACCCTCCTCTGTGCCTGAGACAGGGCAGCTGACAAGTGCAAAGGAGGGGAGATCGAGGAAATGGTAACCAAAGAGAGAACGGTTTGGCTTACCAGCGCCAGTGAGAAAAGAGCCTGATGATTGTTCAGAAATGAAGAATCCACTTGTGTAAATCAACTGAACTTCCAGAAATTGAAAACAGCCTTGCTTGTACTGCCTGTATGCCATCTTGTGTCTGCTTGGAGGTTCCAGCTGGGTGAGCTTGTAAAACCTTTTAACAGCCCCATGGAGCTGCTTTATTTTCTTGAAGTAAGATGGTACCCCTGCGCCCCTGGAATTATTTGGGGCACAGGTGAATAAAATAAAGAGCTGTTTGGGAAGAAACTGAGTGCTGATTTCTGTTTATTTAAGTTAAAAGGGTGGTTAGATGAAATGAAAGGCCCCCTATATTTGTTTTGTTCCATGAGTTGTAATTTCAGAAGGTGTCCAGCAGTTTGCACCGGGATCGTGGGGCTTGGAAGCCCAGGAAGAGCTTAAGGCTGCAGATTGATCAGAGGTCCTGGATCCAGCGGCAAGAGGTTTGGGGCAGAGTCACATTGCAGACGTAGAGATCAAGATTGCATTGAGAGCCAAAGCCATCGAGAGGTATGCTGGAATTTCTCATCTTTTATATTAGGTGCAGTGGCTCAGAGTTGTTTTCGCATTGTTGTGGTCCCTTGTTTTTCCACCTGACCATCTGTGATTCATTCATGCCCCTAGACAGTGTTGGGGGCTACACTGGGAAAAATAAAATGCTATTTTGAAATTGCTTCTGGTTTTTCTATGCTTCCTGACCTGTGCCTCAACGACAGTGCAGCCACTAGATCAATGGATTAATGCTCAGTAAATCCATACCCTGTCATGGGTTATTCCCTCTTTATATGACACTATGTAAAATTTATGTGTAGCAAGCTGCTTGAAATCCTGGACTCCACAGAACAACTGACAGCGACTACATGTGCCAGTCGCATTATCCTTCTGGATGCTGTCAGACCGATGCAGCAGTAGAATGGTGTGGTACTGTGATCTTGTCTGTTTGAGGAGCTTTCTGTGCTACTAATTTATTTTTACTAGTTTAGAAAAATGTATGTATTTGTTTTTGTAAAGCAACATCAGATGGACATTTTTTTGTCACCTGCTAGCTGTTGCCAAGTAGCAGATGTCCTGTCATTGTGTTCTTGTTCTGTGATAGACTCAGTAAGCAATATGACCTGACAGGGTGTGGGGTATTGGTGTATCGATACCCACCGCCCAGGGACATGATGAGGCCTGACACTACAGGCAGAGGGTCTTGCAGCCACTGGAAGTGTGGGTTTCCACCAATATCCCACACCATGAAGGGTCTTATTATGCATTGAAAATGGATTGGGCAAATAAAAAATAAAAATCCCTAAAAGATAAAAAAAAAAATACAATAAAGTATTGCTTAGAAAATGTCAAATAGTTCCTTTACGGATGGTTTCTGTCAGCCATCTGTCTTTCTACACATGCAATAGAAGGTTTGTTTGTTTACCAGGGAACATAAGAATTCAATATTCTGCAGTATTGTTCTAATAGAATGTTCAGCTCCCCTCCCCAGAAGAAAGGAATGTTAATTAAGCAACAAGGCATGACAGGGTGTGCATCGTTGCTGAATAACGTCACACCTAGGGTGGGTTGAAACACGAAGCCATAGGCCGAGTGCTTCCACCATCCTAGGTGTGATGTTATGCAGTGACGATGCACACCCTGGACTGCCTTATTGCAATTATAGTATGGCTATAAAAATTCCGACAAAACTTTAATGATTAAGAAATAAACATAAGAAACAAATCAGAATTGATAACTTTATTATAATTAATTTAGACATAAAATCGAGATAAAATAGTCCCTTCAGGAGCTTTACTGCATCCCTTCATATTGCTTACACTGACTTTGTTATATCCGACTTTATTACTTTGAGCTTAGCATTATTTTTTTTATACTCCTGCTTTTATCTCATTTTTCACTTTGCAGAATTGAACACATTAATATTAACAGTCCCATTTAGTGTCCCTATAGAGATAACTTGTGCTGCGACATAGACATCCATATGGTTATCTTCTGTGTTTCCTTGTTCTTTTTTTGTTTTTTGTTTTTTTTAACAGGAGTGAAGACTGTCCTAACAAACAGAAAAAAAAAAACAATTAAGCAATTAGACATCACAGGGTATGTATTGTGGTTGGATAGTGGCACACTTTGGGTGTGTCATGAGGCATTGCCAAGTGCCTTCACTTCTACCATCCAAGAAGTGCTGGTACCCCACTACAATGTACACCCTGGAGAGCCACTGTAATTATAACATTTGGGCCAAGATGTTTTTTTTTGGGGCGGGTAAAGAAATGCACCAAATCAAAAGAAACAATTTATGACTTTTTTAAAGAACAGCTCTCACTAGCCCCACTAAGTCATATCCTGCAACTGACCTGGCCAGGAGTGCGTTTCCATAAATGATTCCTTTATGGTTACATTAAATGCTATTTTACCATAATTTATTCGCTAAAACTGAACCTCTACGCCCATCACCGGCAATGCAGCCCCATTTTGTGATGTCAGTAAACGAAGGTTGTAGTAAAAGATTCATTGACTTAAATGGGGCAATTTTTCCAAGGTTTATGTATCTTTAATCGGGATTTTAAGAAAGCAAAGTGACCACTCGAGTAAGAGGGACCCCTTTAGTTGGGCAGTCACTTTGATTTCTTTAAAATCCAGCCATTAAAGATACATAAAGCTTTGGAAAAGCAACCCATTCAAGTCAATAGGCGACATGCAGCCTTCATTTACTGACATCACAAAATGGGGCTGTATGTGCGTGTAGGGCATGGCTACAGGGATGCGAACATGGCTCCGCTTTGCCAGCGGTCAGGGAATAAAGTTACAAGTAAAATAACATTTTTAAATTGTAGACCACAAAGGAATTATTTATGGAAAACAACTCCTGGCCAGGTCAGCATGTGCAATATGTGTCAGTGGGGGCTAATCGAGCGTAGAAGCTGCTCTTTAAAACAGTCCCAGCACTGACATCCCATCTCAGATTTAAATATTATGTACAGCAAAATTTATGTGTTTTTAATTAGCTCTTAAACCCTCCAGTTTCCCCCAACCCACCCATTTTACCCTTTCCCCTCACCTTTCTTCTTCTTTATAACATTCCCTCCCTTTTCTCTGTCTTATTTTTTGTCTTGCCAACATTCAAGAGATGGAATGTTTACTACCGATAGAATGCATGAATTCAAACCTCTGTTCAGTTCTTCTGACAGAATGTTTACTCCCACTAGCACACAACAGAAGGCCTCAGATGGAACCAGGGCTTTGTTTAAACTGTAACAGCTTAAGCAACACAGATTTCCCTAGTAAGCAGGTGAGTATAGAAGGGTGATTTTTCATAGTCAGCAAAGAAATACCATCAGTTACAATTCTAAGTACTGTAGTAGTTCATCAAGTTATTTATGTGTGTGTAACAAGAGTATTATGAGGACAAATAACATTTAATTCTTATATTTATAAATTTAAGACACTTTTATTTTTAGGGCCTAGTTGAAGGTTTTTAGTGAGTAAAGGTGACAGCCACATTTGTGATGGCAGTCAGGAATGGCTGGCACTATTGATATTATTGTGAAGAGGCTACTGGACCTTCTTCCAGTGCTACGTCATGGGATATCAGCACTGGGTTCCGAGCTCCTCAGCCAATCAGATTACTGGATTTTTTACAGCCATATTATAACATGGAATGCATGAATTGAAAATTGTGCAAAATTCCACTGGCATACGCTCACACAGACACACACAGGCCTAATATGGAACTTCATTTTATCTGGGTCAGGGTTTGCAGCAGAGATTGCTCTGTCAAGCTGGTTAGGCTATGGGGGGATTTATCATGGGCATCAAATAAACACCAGAAACAAAAATCTGAATAGTACTGTTGTTTTTTTTTTTTGGTTTATGTGTATAAGAAAGGCATCATGAGTAGAAAGAACATTCAGTTCTTTACGATTTTATGTGGTAGGGGGGTTATTTTTAGGGTCTACCTGAAGTTTTTTATGTAAGATTAAAGGTGGCAACCATGTTTGTGATGAAATGAAGAATGAGTAAAGTGTTTCATGAATTCTGTAAATGATTTGTCTCAACTCCAGATCACATGCTGGACCTTTTTCTTTATGGTGGTGGGGGTGATTGGCACATAAACATACGCCAATGGAATGGCAACAGCCAATCAGAATACAGTATTTAACTTGCCCATTTTCTAGAAGTATTAACACACTGAGTTCACAGATTTCACTTAGTCCACAGAGTTCTTCTAGAATATAAGGAATAACATTCTAGAATACAAAGTCTTTTGTAAGTCTTGAAAAGAAAATTGTGATTCAAACCCCAGGAATCCCTCACTGTTGCTTGACAAATACAATCAGTCCACTGGATTGAGCTTGCCCCAAGCCTAGAATTCTATTGTTAAGCCCCTCATATTCTTTGGTGCACTATTAGTTACTTTTTTCCTCGCCCCCTGGGTTGGCACTGTTAGGTGGGTAGGGCCTTCTGGTGTCCACCTTTTGGGAGTGGCTCCTGTGGTGCAGTATAAATCTGGGCACTGGGGGGAGTGCAGGAGGCCGACGGGACTGCAGGACTCGAGAGTGGGCTGGGGGGCTCGGACCCCAGCCCAGGAGTTTGCAGCCAAGCACTATGGCGCTGGTTCAGTGCTCGGACTTTGGCGAGGACAGCAGGGAAGCGCCAGTGGGATGGGAGTTCAGAGAAGGAGAGGGAATGCAGCCTGGAATAGAGAGATGTTAGAGGCCCACTTTGTGCTCCGCGGTACCATGGTGGGTCTGAGCCCCATTTGCTGTTTGTGTGCAGAGGCAGTGGGGGCATTGTGGTGGTGGCAGGGCCACAGCGTGGCCTACCCCTTGGTGGCATCTTGGGGAGGCTGTACCTCTGTGGCACACTGTCTGGAATGTCTGCGGCCTGCCGGGAGCGAGATGTCCGGGCCCCCTATGTCCCCAAGGTGAGTCTGGGTTGGGGAGTGATTGCTGGCCTAGGCCTGTAGCAGCAGGAGTGAGAGAAAGAGAGAGAGAGAGAGAGAGAGGGGGGGAGAGAGAGAGAGAGAGAGAGAGAGAGAGAGAGCTTGTTGCAGTGGAGAGCTCCCTGCATCCATTTTCCTGGCCCTATGTAAGGTAGAGTGCACAGTAGAAGAGCACCGGTCTAGAGTGTGTCGGGAGGGGATAGAGTGAGCCCTGCTGGAGAGTCAGGTCAAGTTTCTGTCTGCGCCCATTTTCTATCTCAGCCTCTGGGCTCATTTTATTAATGGAACCCATTTCCCTCAGTCTGCCTAGGCCCAAGTTTGTACTGCAGCTTCGTGCTGCTGGTTCATTTACTCCTAGTGTCCTGCCTGAGTGTGCCTCCAGCCCCATGGAGCTGTAACAGTTTTATTTATTTAAAATTAATTCAATATTTTCTATTCTTTTACTTTGGTGCGTGCCTCTCATGAATTCTATTTGCTGCCTGTTTTTTAACCTACCTGCCTCAAAGTTTTACTTGCTCCAGCCTGCCTGCTTCATGCATGAAGCTTGAAGCCTGCCTTCCTGTCTGTGCTGCTCTCTGGAGGGAAAGACTGCCAGCCTCTGTTCTTTCCAGGTGAAGCTTTAAAAATAAGGTAGGCTGAGCCTTTTGTGTGGGATCCATGGGCCCGATTCCAAGACCGGGTAGCCGGCGTAAGCCGAGATACACCAAACCCCTTGGCATATCTTGCGACTTATGCCAAGTGTTACACTGGCCGGTATTCCAGGAGGTGCCTTGCGCCATGCCAGCTGCAGGCTATGACAACCATGGCTTACGCCACCCACTACACCACAGCCTACAGCGACATGGTGCAAGTGCAGGTTATGGCAGCTACTGCACCCTATTCCAGGAGGGTGGCTGCCATAATCCGCAAGCGCGATTCTGAGAACCGTACTGCTGGGGCTATCTTAGAACAGCCCAGAGCTGCTCTAAGTGGCAACCAATAGTGCTATCCATCGGTTGCCCACCACCTGGTGTCGAGACAGTGGCAAAGATGTGTTCCCCCGTGCCTCCACAGGCATACCCCTGCCCCCACCCCCCAAAATCTCGGGGACTCCCCAGGGTCCATTCTCCAACATGCCCCCCTCCTGACATCTGTGCCTCCTGTCCTGCCTCATGGTATGTATCATGGTGTTCCAAGGTGGGAGGCTTTGGGGGGCCGCCGGTAGCTGGCCACTACTTGCGCCATGTGGGACATCTACGCCATGCCTGTGGCATGTGCCTCATGCATGGCATAACCCACATGGCACAAGTGCCGGGACCTAGCCGCTCTTGGAATGTGGCACAGGGTCCCCGGCATAGCAGCAAATGGCATAACTCGCAGCTGCCTGCGAGTTATGCCATCCATTCTGGAATCGGCCCCAATGTCTGGTTCTTGCTTGGCTAGTGCCCCCCTCCCCCAGGACCCCTAGACACTCGGAGGGTGAGTTACATATGCTAATTAGAGAACTTTAGGATTAAATTTGAAACTCTGCTGTGGTCAAGCTCTCCTCTGCCCTGTAACAGCAGATTTGTTTCTCTTTCTGAGAGGAAGCCTTGCCCTGAAGTCACTCTTCAAAGTGCTGACATTCCTGGTCTATTTATTTTATTTCAGTGTGTGTATTTATTTTAGTTAGTTTTCAATACTCTGCGTAGTTTAGGGTATTTTATTTAGTTGATGTGCTTTTTCTCAGTTCCCTTGCAATTCCAGGGAACTGAGAATCATTTATAGTGTATGGTAGAATGTTCTTATGCATGGAAATCCATCAGGACAATGGTGCTGTTTTGCAGCAATAGCCTCTTAACTTTTTGTTGTTATGTTGCACTGACTACGTAACTACTGCAGCATAACAACATGTCTCATGCTCTGTCAATGAGCTTGTGCCGTGCGCTCTCCTCAGCCGTAGTTTTGACAGTTAGTGGTGAATTCAAACTGATGGTTGACAGTTGTAGACATGCAGACATGATGAGGCAATACACTATATAAGACAATGTATGCCTCTTGGTTCATAACAAGCAAGTGACTTCATCTCGCGGTTGGCGTGGTGACAGAACCTCTGGAGCTGTGCTCTCGAAGTTCTTATGGTCACCACACCAACTGCTCGATGAATTAACTTGCTTGTTATGAACTGGAAGGCATACATTATCCTCTATATAGTGTATGGTGGAACGTTGTCATGGATAAAAATCCATACCTAGAATACAGTTGTTATGCTGCAGTAGCTACATAATTGTAGCTGTTGTGCTGCACTAGCTACATAGCTACTGCAGCATAACAACATGGAATGCGCTCACGCATGCGGGTCACCCTACCACCCCCATTCAGGAAGCGGCCGCCGTCGTGAGAGCAACAGCGGAGGAGAGCGACTTGATTAAAAAAACATAGAAGTAAGAATTAAAACACCTTTCTTTTCACTCCGGATTGTAGACCATAAACTATAAAAGACAATCTATGGTCTAAAGTCAATAACAAGCGTATGTAAACATCTTGAGGTTGCCATGGCGATGAACCTCTTGCGCTTTGCTCTAGGGGTTCAAACTGTCACCATGGCAGCCTCTCGATGAATACATAATGTAACGGGCACAGCCACCCGTTACAGTCAACCCACTAAAATCAAAATAAGAAAATAAAGGACTTACCTGCTGCAGGGTGCCAGGGTAGGAGTCTGAGGGGGTGATGCCTGTGCACCTGTAAAAAAAACAAAGAGAGGAAAGGGGTCACAAAGGATCCGTAGTTCTTTAGGGGTCCAGCAGGGTGGAAGAGACAGGGTAAGGAATAAAGGTAATACTTATCTGATAGGCAGGGGCCCTCGTCCTGTTCAGACCTGTGAATAAAAGAGAAAAAGGTTAGAAAGTTAAAGAAAACTGTAAAAGGAAAGACAGAAGAAAGAGAGAGTGAGGTTCGGGGAAGGGGGGGACTCAGCAAAAATCCCTGTGCCCCTGGTGGTGGCCATTAGCAAAAATCATAGTTAGTAGCCACGTGGGCTAGTGTGTGGCTAGTAGCCCTTTTGTTAAATAAAGTACCAGGTGGGCTAGTGAGCTGCTGTGGGGCTAGGAAATGCCCTAGGGAGGCCAGTTTTAAATTAAAAATAGCCCTGGTAGTCTAGGGGCTACCACCCAGGTGCAGGAGGCCAGCATTGTTGAAATAAAAAGTTTAAACACTTCCCTCGGGTTTAATGGGGCTTCCCTGTGCTCTTTTAGCACTGTGGACACTAGTTTGAGTGGCAGCAGCAGCAGAGAAAGTAAGTTGGGCTGCAAGAGCAGCCAGCGTTAGCGTGCCTGTGGGCACACCAGTACTCCCAACCCGCACGGAGCGCATGCTGCGGCCTACTCTGCCAGATAGGAGTCAGGGGACAGCAGCAAGCAGTGGGAGGTGGAGGAGGCATGTAGAGAAAGCGCCTCCCTCCACCGTCCCGATTGCCACTCCAGCGGAAGAGTTTGTAAATTGATTATGCCCTACAGGGCTTAAGAGGGCAACTGGAAAGCAAGAGGAACATAGTACAGCAGCAAGGATGCTGCTATTAAGAAGAGCCGCACCATGGCATTAGAGAGGTGGTTTGAGAGGAGTGAGAGAGTGGTGGGGGCCGCATACAAAAGCTGCACCATGGCTAAATGAATGGCCAAGGGTCCAAGATTTTTAAATAATTATTTTAGTGCCTGTAGGGCGCATGCAGGCAAGAAAGAGCTGAGAGCTCCCTGAGGGGGAGAAAAGAAAATAAAATAAAGAGCCGCACGGCGGCTGGTCTGGGAGCCCTGAGGGACTGAAATTGAAACTGAGGGGGGATCCAGACAGCAACGGAGGCACACTCGGGCTATAAACGCCCACTATAGCATAAGTGCAGTAGCAGCAAAGCCCAGAGGGGGCTAAATAAATATAAAAGACAAAGAACCTCTGTGCGCCAACACTGAGGCAAGTGTTACCCCAAAGGGCATTTGGCTGGGAAGCCAAGTTTCAAGAAAATACAAAATCACACATGCCCACACAATGCAAAGCATCATGGGCTGCATATGCAAATCACCACAGAATGTTATGCTGGTCCGACTGTAAGCAAAAATGCATGGTGCCGAAAGGCCTCTCACACAGTTTGCAAAGGGTGCTAACAGAAGACATAGACACGTGTTTTGTCCTACCAGGATTCATCAGTATGCCTCGTCTGTTTGACACCCCAGTGGAATGGACCAGCTACCCTTAAGACAGTGTGTCTTGGATATGTTGTGGTGAACCCATTAAAATAAAAAACTATTTACAAGACAAAGAACCTCTGTGCACAAACACTGAGGCAAAGGTTACCCCAAAGGGCATTTGGCTGGGAAACCAAGTTTCAAGAAAATACAAAATCACACATGCCCACACAATGCAAAGCATCATGGGCTGCATATGCAAATCACCACAGAATGTTATGCTGGTCCAACTGTAAGCAGAAATGCATGGTGCCGAAAGGCCTCTCACACAGTTTGCAAAGGGTGCTAACAGAAGACATAGACATGTGTTTCGTCCTACCAGGACTCATCAGTATGCCTCGTCTGTTTGACACCCCAGTGGAATGGACCAGCTACCCTTAAGACAGTGTGTCTTGGATATGTTGTGGTAAACCCATTAAAATAAAAAACTATTTAAAAGACAAAGAACCTCTGTGTGCAAACAGTGAGGCAAGGGTTACCCCAAAGGGCATTTGGCTGGGAAGCCAAGTTTCAAGAAAATACAAAATCACACATGCCCACACAATGCAAAGCATCATGGGCTGTATATGCAAATCACCACAGAATGTTATGCTGGTCCAACTGTAAGCAGAAATGCATGGTGCCGAAAGGCCTCTCACACAGTTTGCAAAGGGTGCTAACAGAAGACATAGACACGTGTTTCGTCCTACCAGGACTCATCAGTATGCCTCGTCTGTTTGACACCCCAGTGAAATGGACCAGCTACCCTTAAGACAGTGTGTCTTGGATATGTTGTGGTGAACCCTTTAAAATAAAAAACTATTTAAAAGACAAAGAACCTCTGTGCGCAAACAGTGAGGCAAGGGTTACCCCAAAGGGCATTTGGCTGGGAAGACAAGTTTCTAGAAAATACAAAATCACACATGCCCACACAATGCAAAGCATCATGGGCTGCATATGCAAATCACCACAGAATGTTATGCTGGTCCAACTGTAAGCAGAAATGCATGGTGCTGAAAGGCCTCTCACACAGGCTTCCCAGCCAAATGCCCTTTGGGTTAACCCTTGCCTCAGTGTTTGCACACAGAGGTTCTTTGTCTTTTAAATAGTTTTTTATTTTAATGGGTTCACCACAACATATCTAAGACACACTGTCTTAAGGGTAGCTGGTCCATTCCACTGGGGTGTCAAACAGATGAGGCATACTGATGAGTCCTGGTAGGACAAAACACATGTCTATGTCTTCTGTTAGCACCCTTTGCAAACTGTGTGAGAGGCCTTTCGGCACCATGCATTTCTGCTTACAGTTGGACCAGCATAACATTCTGTGGTGATTTGCATATGCAGCCCATGATGCTTTGCATTGTGTGGGCATGTGATTTTGTATTTTCTTGAAACTTGGCTTCCCAGCCAAATGCCCTTTGGGGTAACCCTTGCCTCAGTGTTTGCACAGAGGTTCTTTGTCTTTTAAATAGTTTTTTATTTTAATGGGTTCACCACAACATATCCAAGACACACTGTCTTAAGGGTAGCTGGTCCATTCCACTGGGGTGTCAAACAGACGAGGCATACTGATGAGTCCTGGTAGGATGAAACATGTGTCTATGTCTTCTGTTAGCACCCTTTGCAAACTGTGTGAGAGGCCTTTCGGCACCATGCATTTCTGCTTACAGTTGGACCAGCATAACATTCTGTGGTGATTTGCATATGCAGCCCATGATGCTTTGCATTGTGTGGGCATGTGTGATTTTGTATTTAAATAAATATAATATCAATATGTAATAAATGGCTACCTGGGGGCAGAAGCAGGCAGTCCTCCAGGTAGCAATCAGGCAGGGCACATTGGGAGCATGCTGGCTGATTGGGATGTCGCTAGGATGTCCTGACGTCAGCATAGGAGGTAGGATCAGCCAGATTTATTAAAAAAAGTGTGGAGGGGGGCTGCATTTTGGCGGCTTCTGATGGGAAAACCTCAATTTAACTTGAAAAAGTGTGAGGTTGGGTAGTTGGGGAATTGCCAGCCCTATCTAACCACTTCATATTTTTTCCAATGCCATCTCAGAAAAGGGGGTATTCAGGGCATTTTCAGTGGGCAAGGACAGCAGTTGGGAGGAGCAGCTCAAGACGTCCCGCCTCTAGGGGAGCTCGACCTCTCCACTGATTGGCTGCCAGAAGCATTGGCAGTAAAATCAACCAATCAGGTGCCACGTAGGGTGGGCAGAAAGGCTGGGAGGAGTAGTTCGAGGTGGATTCTCTCTGTCCTCCTCGAGAAGCTGACAGGAATGCTGTGGGAGGGCTCAGCCACAGGCAGCTTCTCTGAAGAGGAAAAAAAACAGAAATACAGAAAAGGTTTAAAGTGACAGGGTAGACAGTTAGGGGGCTAACACTGCCTAGTTAGAAACAAGTTTTAGTCAGGAAAAGCAAGTTAGTAAATTAGTTGCAGAAGTGTTTGGACTTTGGCAAATAATCCAAACGAGTGAGAAGAAATCCCAGTAGTTTTCCAGAAAATTAACACACCTGCAGAAAGATTTTTTTATTTTATAGTTTACAGTCTAGGTAGGTTTCACCTTTGACCAAGGACCGAAGAAGATCAGGAGTGCAGCAGAACACCGGGAGGACAACGCCTCATCCATCCCTGGCAGGGCAGCATCGCAGAAGGAACTGCATCATCCTCCTGAACTTTGCCTTTTTGGGTTTGAGGTACCATGGACTGTAGGGAAGAAAAAAGTAGACTGAATTGCATCCAGGACTTTCACTGATCATCTCGGGGTTGGGGGTGAAAACTGTTGTGATACAAAAGGTGTTAGCTGATTTGTCTGGGAAGAAATTTATGTTTTTATGTGCAAATGTGTTCACTGTTTAGGCTGTGCAGCCATGTTTCTAACCATTTATTTTGTCACTGAAAGAGCCATGAATGAAACAAAGGAAAACAGTATTTTATAGCCTGATGAATAAAATGGATCTCATGTTTGAAAGAGAATTCTGCCTCATAGTATTTCTTCAGCACTGTTATTATTATTATTGAATAGTTTTCTAGCCCCAAACTGATGTCTGCCAGCCTTGTGACTAGCCTACCTTGCAGGTGAAAGCAGGGTACGGGCAGGTATTACAATGTGCTTGTTTCTAATTGTAGACTATACATTATCCTTTGTGTTTAATCATGGTTCCTGATTTGAGGATCCACAATTTTAAACCCCTTTTTGGTACAATATTTTCTTTACATTTTGCTTTTAGTACCAGCGGTACTGGTTCCTTTGGTCCTGCTTGATGATTTGTATTTTCTTTTCCCGATTCCCACGATAACTTTTTGCATTGACATTGGGCAATTACTGTATATATATATATATATATATATATATATGTATAAAACTTAAGTGCAATTCCCATCTTTGGTGGAAAACTCAACTGCTAGCCCTAGGAAATGCACCTACATTTTTTTCCTTTGGGCTGTCAGTGATTGGCATGTCTGACAAATCCAAGAAAAGGATAGGACCCACAGGATTTAAAAATTGTTCTCAGTGCTTTAAACTCCTGGCTAAGGCAGACTGCTACACGTGTTTTTCCTGTTTGGGCCCTGATCATTTTTTCCAGCTGTGAGCTTTGTATTAGGTTTTGCCCCAAAACATTAAAAGAAATTTGAGAAAATTATGGCTTCCCAGTCTGCCTCCTCTTCTTCACAACCTGGCTGTGGGAAGAGTCAGGTTCCTCAACAGAAGCAGAAGGACAAAGCTGCTAAAGGGGACTCAGAGGTCAGGGTGTCAGACAGGGAGGCCCTTGAGTACACCAAAACAAAAAGATCTGCTGAGCAGGTATTGGAACTGGTGCCTGCCAAGAAAAAGCAAGAAGAGAAACATGTCATGTCATTGTCCCTCCAGCTGAAGAAGCAAAGAAGACGCCAATGGACAGAAACAAAATGCCCTCAGCTGAGGACTAGGCTAAGGCTTGGCAATTCTTCCACACTTTCCAAACTACGGGTGTCTTTATGCCCATGCAAGCCCCTCCTCCCCAGGTTCCACAACTGGTAGCAAAGCCTGTGGTGAAGGAGGATGATAGGTTTTATGAAAAAGAGGAGGAAGAGGAAGATGAACCCAAACAGCCTGATGGCTCACCAGTTCAGGAATTCCGTTCCCCTCCCAGGGCCTCTGAGAATGTCTCCTCACACTATTCCTTTGTGAGGCAAATGGCAAGCACCACTAGTCTCTCTCCTAAGGAGATGGCAAGCACCCCCAATCTCTCTCCTTAGGAGATGGCAAGCACCCCCAATCTCTCTCCTCAGGAGATGGCAAGCACCCCCAATCTCTAGCAAGCACCCCAATCTCTCTCCTCAGGAGATGGGAAGCACCCCAGATCTCTCTCCTCAGGAGATGGCTGAGGATAAGGATGAGGTGGAATTTTTGGACATAATGGGCCTAACTCCCATGAAGAGGGTGTTCCTACTCATACATAAGTCTCTGAAGAAGGCCACTTTAAAAATGTTAGCAGCCCCCACTTTGTCAGCTGGTATAAACAACGGGATGGAAAAGAAATGCCAGCTGCATAGGCAGGGCACTGAATATCTTTACACTCACTCTGCTCATGAAGAAGTGGTACAAACCGCTGCCTGTGACAGGGCCAAGATCCCACTTTCCTCTTAACCCTCATAGAGGGATTCCAGGAAACTGAGTGACAGGGGCAAAAAAGTTTACACCACAGCCTCTCTTTTGTCGAGACAGGCAGTCTATATGGCCTGAGCAGCTCAGTACCAGAAGGCCCTCTGGACCCCAGTATTCATGAGCGAAAAAACTGTTGGTGATCTGGCCCAGGATCTGGCCAACACAGCAAAGGCTGTTTTGGATGCAACTAAATATCAATTTCTCATGGCTGAAGATGCCAATGACACCACCTCTAAGGCCCCAGCGCATGCTGTGTCCCTCAAGAGATTTGCCTGGTTCAGGACTACGAACCTCTTTCAGGACACTTAAACCAAGGCCATGGATTTTCCCTGTGAGGGAGATTCATAGAAACATAGAAGTTGACGGTAGATAAGGACTGCAAGGCCCATCCAGTCTGCCCATAATATGTTAAATGTCCCGGGACAGGGAATCAAGCTCCAGGACATCAGCAATTCACTGCTCTCCCTTCTTGTAGCTCTACCCTGTGAGCCACACAAGCTGCTCAAACACACTTGCTGAAACCCATTGTTTGGTGACAAATCTGAGGCCTGCACAAAAAAGGTGAAGTGTTTTTTTTTCCCCTCTCTAATTCTCCTAGATATATGCATTGATTGCTCAATAGACAATATTTATGTGTATGTACAACACTGCCTTTACTAGACCTACCTACATAGTAGTACTTTAATCCTGTGGCATTAAATTAAGCTCATCTATTTTTGGATTCCTTGTCCTAACTGTTTATTGTATGATATATTGAGTACAACCACAAGTCACAATGTATCCCTGTACATTATATGTTTTAATTTCCTGTACTTATAAGTGTAATTTATTTCCCCCACTGTATAGCAATGTTTATCTTATGTATGGAATGCTTATATTCCCCGGGCCGCCCCGGAAAAAGGGACAGCTTTGTCTCAGTGGGCCTACCCAGTCAACAAAATTCAAATAAATAAAGACCAGCTACAAAAGCAACACTGAGAAAGAGAAGGCTTCTACTTCCAATAGACCCTACGGAAAGGGACGTAGGGGCAGGGGGTTATGTCCCCCATACTTACGTGACTTATGACTACCCTCCTCAGAGGGGTTTCTTCACGGACAGAGGTACACAGGGTGCAAAGCTGGCTACAGCCACCCCATCTCCCAAGGTGCAAGCAAAGCAGAACCCTTGATAGGTCTGTTCAGGTCGCCCAGCTATTTCCAGTGGGAGGAAGATTGGCCCACTGTTTCCAAGCATAAAATGATGATATTGCCACAGATAAGTAGGTCCTAGAAATAGTCAAGGCCTCTCCCTGCAGTTCAGAAAGTTTCCAAAGATGCAGGCACCCAGGCTCTTTCCCATCTCATACCCCAGTGGAAAGACTCCTAGTGGAGTTGGAGGTCAAAAAGCTGCTGCAGGCCAACACAGTGGAGTGAGTTCCCTCCCCTAATGGGGCAAGGGCCTCTACTCCCATTACTTCCTCACCCACAAGAAAATGAAGGGTGGCACACATTTTAGACCTACGTTTTCTGAACAAACACTTGAAAAAAGAAAGGTTTAAGATGGTGACACAGTGATCCCATCTCTGCAGCAGGGATACTGGGTGTGATATCTGGATCTGAAGGATGCCTTCTTCCATATCCCAGAAAGACCTTCCCACAGAAAGTTTCTCAGGTTCAGAAGGGAACTGACACTATCAGTTTGTGGTCCTACCCTTCGGCCTATCCTCAGCACCAAGGATCTTCACAAAGTGCCTGGCAGTGGTCGCAGCTCACTTGCAAAGACAAAGTGTGATGGTCTTCCCTTACCTGAATGACTGGTTAGTCTCGGGGGGAGGGGTCATACTAGGAGACCAAGGCCTCCCTCCAGCTCACCCAGTCAACCTTGTAGGGTCTGACCAGGTTCCTGGTATATATTCCAAAGTCTCAGACAGAACCTGTGCAGGTACAGAAGTTCATAGGAGCACAGCTGTACACACATCAGGGAAACGCTTTCCTCCTTCTGGAGAGAGTAGTAAACATCACAGAACTGGCAAAGTCTTTCAAATCTGGACAACCCAGACCAGCAAGTGCTTTTCTACAGCTGCTGGGACACATGATTGTCTCAACAGCCACGGTCCCAGGTGCCAGATTTCAAATAAAAACATTTGATACCACTTAGGGTCCCACTGGTCCCAAAGGCAGGGCCCTCTTGGTACCAGTTACAAAGTGCTTCTTAAAGGCACTAGACTGGTGGAAAGAGGATGAAAACCCATAGAGGGAATCCTCTTCCTTCAGTTATCACCCACAGTGGTACTCACTTACAGATATCGCCCTCTTGGGATGGGGGAGGCTCTTCTGGAAGACCTAACTGTAAGTGAGATGTGGACCCCACTAGACTCACAGGAGCACATAAGCCTCCTGGAACACAGGGTGGTATATCTGGAAATGCAGGCCTTTCTTCCCACATCAGGGGACAATCTGTCCAGACCAGGACATACAATACTACTACCATGTACTACATCAACAAACAGGGAGGAACAAGATCTTCAAAGCTGTGCATAGTCAATGAAGATCTGGGGCCTAGCATATGAGCTGGAAGTACAGTTGTCCACAGAGTACCTACCAGGGAAGTTCAAGTTCAAGTTTCAAGTTTATTGCAGGAAAACTCCATTGAGCAAGCTCATTCACAAGGAGGTCCTGTGGGCAATGTCCTCACAGATTCCCTAAGCAGAATCAGCCAAGGCAACCATGAATGGACCCTGAACAAGCAAGTGTTAGCAACAGTGTTCAGGAGGTGGTAAAAGCTGGAGGTTGACCTGTTTGCCTCTTGGCAAAACTACCAGCTCCCCCTCTTTTGTTGCGAGCCTCTGGCATGATCAAGTGCAGCTGCTGGAGGGGAACTGGGGTACTTCTGGTGGCCCAGACATGGGGGAAAGCTGGGGGGGGTGGGGAATAAGCAAGGCTAGAGGTAAGTTCCAGAGATGGTGGGTGATGGGATTGTGAGGGCCATTGACTGAGTGAGGCCAGCTGGTGAGCAGGGGGAAAAGTACTTATCCCTATCCTAAGAGAAAGCTCTATATTGTGGGAGTGACATTTTGAGGTTCTGGGGTCTTGGATCATGCAGTTATGAAGGTATATAAACAATGTTTATCATTAGTAAAGTACCAGCTTTTGGTCACTTTTTTTGTGGTTGTGTGTGCCCAGACTTTTTGCAGTGTGTTCTCAGAATGGTCACCCTGAAAGGTGAAATCCCTAACCTAGGAACAAAATGGCCACCCAGATTGCCATGTAGTCCACCCTATGGCTAGAATTGCTACCCTGGGGACACAATGCCCACCCTGTGAGGCAGTATGCCCAATGTGGACATCGGAATGCCTACTCTGAGGGTTGGAATGGCCATGTTAAGGTTTGGAATGATAATTCTGAGGGCTAAAATAACCCCCACTAGCCAGAATGGCCACCCTGAGGACAGATATTGCCAGTATGAGATCTGGAATGACACCCGAGAGTGACTATTCCACCCTCAGGTTGGCCATTCCAGCTTGTGAGTGGCACTTTCTGCCCTCAGGGTAGGCATGCAAGCCCCAAAGACTATATTCCAGCCCCCAGAGTGGGCATTCTGCCTCACATGGTAACATTTCTACTCCTAGCATGCACCTCTACCACTCAAGGTGTGCATTCTGACTCTAGAGAGGATTGTGCCCATCAGGGTGCACATTCTGACTCTAGGGGGGATTGTGCTCATAAGGGTATGCATTCTGACTCTAGGGGGGATTGTGCCCATCAGGGTGTGCATTCTAACTCTAGATGGGATTGTGCCCATCAGGTTATGCCTTCTGACTCTAGGGGAGTTGTGCCCATCAGGTTGTGCATTCTACTTGGGAGAAGGCCATTCTGGGGGCAAGCTGGTCATCCCATTGATAGAGAGAGGCCGTTCTGGGGACAGAGTGAGCATTCCAGTGGGTTGAAGGCAGTTCCTGGGGCAGGGTAGGTGTTCCCTAGGGAATGGAGGCCATTCAGGGTGCATGACGGGGGTTCCATTGGGAAATGAGCTCAATCTTGAGGCAGGGTGGTCATTCCACTGGTGGAGAGAGACCATTCTGTTGGCAGTAGTTGAGGCCATTTTGGGGCAGAGTGGGCATTCCATGTGTGAAAGAAGACCTTCTGAATACAGGGTAGGCATTTCACGGATGAAGAATGCCATTCTGGAGGGCAGAGTGAGCTTCCATTGGTGGAGGGAGGTCGTCACTGGGGCAAGTTTGGATGTTCTGGTTGAGGCAGCTATGTTGGGGGATGTTCCCGCTTGGGCAAGTAGGTTGGCTGAGTTCCATGTGGGGGCATACAGTAGGCGTGTGTTACGGGGATGTTCTGGCTATGTGTTAGGGTGGGTTAAGGATGTTCCCAACAGGAGCAGATAGGTAGAGGGGTTTAATTGGGCTGAGGGTTGGGGAGGCCACTCTGTGTTCTGAAGTAGATAAGTTGGTAATTACTTAGCTTCAATGTGAATTTAGGTACACAAAAGCACAAAAAAGGCCATACAAATTGCATCAACTTCTAAGAAGAAAAACTCACAACATGAGTAAGCAGAAGCCTGTGAGTATTTTATTAAGGTGCTGCCTGAATATAGGTACACAGTCGTGCTGTAGGTGCATCTTAAAAGGTATGAGAAGTCCAGTTCACTCAGTATACTGACTGGTAAGCAATCAAGAAAATCAAGAGAACAGTGCTCTCCACTGAGCAAGAGGTACAACTGCTTGAACAGGCAAAAAAAAAGAGCATGCAGTAGGAGACTAAAGCAAAATGTGCATATAACTGAAAACTGCATGCATCCAAATTGCGTACAAGTAATTGACTGTAAAAATAAAGTAAAAGTTCTTCATTTTAAAGAGAAGGGGCAGGATATTCAAAAGTTAGCGTGGGCAGTAAGGAGTGTTTGCCCGTGCTAACCGGGATGTGCACCCAATTCGTAGGTGTGGTCTATATTCAGAGACTCCCACACCAGGGGCAAATGCCATTAATGCCAAACTGCTAACATACCACTGTACCCATGCAAATGAGGGGTCATACAAGTGCAGCAGCAAATTCAGAGGTTTGCACCATGGCGAATGCCACCCAAATGGGCACAAGTTACCGTCTTTGCAAACTTTGACTTAACAGGGCACAAGGCCATGGTGGCAAGATGCGATACTGCAACTGCCTGCTCCCCAACCCCCAAACCCTGGCCCGGTGAAACAGTGAATGCCCTGGTGTCCAGTGGCACCACTCATCTTCCAATCACCTGCCCTGGCCTGGTGACATGCTACCCTGGTGTGTAGGGGTCCTCCACACCCTCTGATCCTCTGGTCCTGTACTGCAGACATAGTCCCTGGTGCCTAGTGGTACCCTCCACCCCCAAACGCCCATTCCTGAAATGCTTGGCAGTCCCTGGCATCCTGTGATCCCCTCCAACTGCCAGTTGCCAACTGGACTGGCGAGTGATGGTGGTTCAGTGCCCCTCCCATCGCCTGCACCCAGCACACCAGCTAGCCAACCCCCCACTTACCTGGGAGGATGGTGCTGTTCATGGAACCCAATACAATGAGTGGCACAGCTGTCTTCTCAGCTCCTCAGCCGGCTACTGTATGGGATGACAGGGACAATGTGTACAGTATACAATATACTGTATGTGTGCTCTCTGTCATCCCATACGTTGGCCAGCCACAGAGGTGAGAGGAGGGCTGTGCTGGTCATCATGTTGGGCTCCTCACATTACAGGTACGGGGGGATAACTGAGTGGTGTGCTGGGTGAGGGTAGTCCGGGGTAGTGCTGAATCGTGATTGTTCACCAGTCTGGTTGGTGACCACCAGCAGTCGGGGGGGACCACTAGATGCCAGGGACTGCCAAGCATTTGGGGGATGGGCATGTGGGGGGTACAACTTGACACCAGGGACAACATATACAGTATGGGGCCAGAGGATTGGAGGTTGGGGAGGGTCCCCAGACACCAGGGCACCATGTCCATTGGACTGTGGTGGGTGACTGGAGGATGGGGGTGCAACTAGACACCAGGGAGACAGTGTTAACTAGTGGGGTTGGTGAATGGAGGGTGGGGGTTGTCTTGAACCTACTCCTGGGGGCCAAGTCTACTGTGTTCACAGCGCCCCTCCCCAAGTGCTGCCCGTGACGGGGGGTCAGGAAATACCCTCTTTGCATCCTTTTAGAGTGCTCACTGATTTAACAACTGAACACTCACCACAAGGGTCCAGGGCTTCCTCTCCCTCTCTCTGGTAAGGGTAAAATACAATCTGAAGTCTGTAGTCAGATGAGAACCGTCTTTGATTGCTACATTGGGAGGGGGGGACTCAGGTGTTATGATACCTTTGGGACTGCCCTCATAACCCTGATTGTGTCTTCTCCCACAAGGGGTGCAGGAACACAATCCAAGCCCCATAGTCCACTCCAGAGACCTTGTGTACTTTTACCTGACTTTAGGAACCCAGATTCCCTTCCAGTATCCTAGTATCGGTAGTGTGTGGCACCTTAGCACTAAACAGGCATGTTACAGATTGAACAAGCCTTCCCAAAACCTTTACACACAACAAACCACTCCCAGAAAGTAGTACTTTAAAATAAAAGCAAAAGCTTTTACCAATTACCTAAATAATTACCATACAAACATACAGACAAAATATTTAGATATTTGTTTACAGGATAACTATAAAAAAAGTTGGAAAATATATACAAAATGAACTAGTGAATTAACAGGATAATTTCTACCTTTTCTGTAGAGAATCAAAGTCTCTCTTTCTGTCTCTGCTGTGTCTCAGAGTCCCAGCTTTTCCTGCAGTGGTCTTCAGTGTGTCTGGCAGTTTTCAGTTATCAGGAAATTTGGCTTCTGCAGACTCTATTTAAGAGGGCTTATATAGCCCTTTTCTGCAGTCTGCAATACTGGCCTGTGATTGGCTAGTGTCCTTAATATTCCCAGGTCCAACTGTTCATCTCTATGCCAACAGGGGTCTCTCTCTTGCTCTTTCTCAAAGCTGCAAGTGAACCAAAATGATCAGTATAGTGATTTCACACAGACCCACCTCCCTGGCTGGCTTTTGGTCTACATTACCTTCCTGACACTATTAAAATGGAAATAGACTGTGGTAGTTGGTAGAGAATTTAACAATAGCTTCCTAGTCTGAGTGTCTGCAGGACCATGCTCCAAAGCTATTTTCTCTCTGAAGTTCAAAGTGTTATAAAACGTGCACCCTAACCCTGGCTCAGGCTCCTCCAACTGTACCAATAGCCCAGGTCATCTACAAATCGTACCCCTGAATATTTGCAGCCTTCTCTCCAAACTGCCACAATTTCAGGCCTGGGTAGCCCAGATTGATCCTGACATCATCTTCCTAACAGAAACATGGCTATCATCAAAGATCCCAGACACAGCAATTGCCCTTTCTGGATACAAGCTGTTCTGGCAGGACCGTACCTCAAAAGGAAGGGGTGGTTGCCTGGTTTACCTCAAGAGTGACATCAAAGGGCAAATGCAGCCCATTAGCTTCCACACCAAGGAAGCACAGGTTCTTACACTAAAACTTAATATTGGACAACAAAACAAAGTGCTACTATTATCCACAGTATACCTGCCTCCTGGGATGCTACCCACTGGCCTCCCACAGCTCATAAGCCACCTTGAACAGAACAAACTAAATTGGGGACATATAATCATAGGGGACTTCAACATTAATTGTCAAGCACAGGATGCAGCCACAGCTAGAGACCATATTGCCATCCTTTACCTGACTCAACTGGTCATACAACCCACCAGGCAAAACTACCATACAGGAACCAGCACACTTATCGACTGGCTACTCTCCTCCTGTCCTGAACACATTGCAGAGGTAACAGTCTTACCTGACACCATCAGTGACCACTCCCCTGTACTATTAACCTGGACTAACAAGTTCACCAAGAGTAAGCCTAAGACCACCAGGTACAGATCACTAAGGCCTGGTCAACTAGACTCCTTCAGGTACTACCTTAAAGGAATTGACTGGTCCCCACTGGGTAGAGTCAAGGATGGAAACCAAGCACTGCATTACTTCTGCAGTATCTTCACGAAAGTCTGCAGCATCTTTGCTCCTTACAAAACAAAGAAAGCCAGTGGTATCCCCAACCCCTGGCTGTCAAGCCCTCTAATTGAATGCATGCAACTCAGAGATCACCTGTGGCATAGGGTCAGAGCCACTGGGAATCCAGCTGACTCCCAAGTGTATAAGGCAGCTAGAAATACCTGCACAAAACTCATATGGCTGGCGAAAGCAGCTTATTACAACGACCTCCTAGGAAAGACCTGGGGTAGAGGGAGCGAGTTCTGGGACTCTGTAAATTCTCTCATGGGTAGAGTCTCAAGGGCCCCTCCGGCCTTTATAGTTACCACCTTGGGCACATTGCAAGACCCTAAGGAAATCGCTGACGCTTTTAATGTTGCCTTCAGGGACCTCAGCAATGTGTTGCCACCTGAATACCTGAATCACACCCTTGCAGGCCAGCAGCACAACCTCAACAATCCAACACCACAGGAAATGTTACCCCACCATTCTACTTCAGGCAAATTTCCCCAGTTGAGACCATCAAATATATCAAACAGGTCCTTGGTAAGACCAAGATGGGTACTGACATGATCGATGTGAAGATGGTAGCACTCACACTAAATGAACTTGTGGCACCACTCACCAAGGTATTTAACGCCTTGCTGAGATCTGGCATCTTCCCTGACAGGTGGAAAGAGGCTCTAGTCACGCCTGTTTTTAAATCAGGAGACAGAGCCGATCTAGCAAATTTCTGGCCTATCTTAATTTTAACCCCCCTCACCAAAGCACTTGAAAGGGTGGTCTCAGAACAGCTAACTACAACTAACTGAGTACCTAGAAAAGCATAGCCTTCTCTGCTTGCAACAACATGGATTACGACAAAGCCACTCCACCATCACCATGTTAGTAGAGTACACCACTCAGCTTTATGGGACCCTAGATAAAGGTATGGTGGTGGGGTCTATCTTCATACACCTCACCAAGGCCTTTGACACAGTCAATCACCAACTGCTACTGAAATGTCTCCTCAATACAGGACTGTCAATGAACTCTGTGGCCTGGTTCCATAGTTACCTCACCCATAGATCTCAATGGGTCAGGATCGGCAATACAATCTCTGAGCCCAGGGAGGTAAATTAAGGGATCCTGCAGGGTTCTATCCTCAGTCCTCTCTTATTCATCCTCTTCATAAATGACATGCCTTCCACCTGTCCTGCACACTCCGTACTCTATGCTGATGATGCTGTTATCTCCATCCAAGGGAAAGACTTGGGATCAATTAGCTCGGAACTTCAGCTCAATTTTCGTGCATTGGAATCCTGATTCACCAGCAAAAAACTGCTGCTCAGCTACAAAAAGACAAAGAGCATGTTCTTCAGCACCCCACAGAGCAAGATTCGAGGGTCATCACTGCATATACTTAGTAGCGAAGGAGAAGCTCTAGACCAAGTCAACACATTCAAGTACTTAGGGATTCACCTTGATGACACCCTCACCTTCACTGTCCATGCTGAGCAACTGGTAAAGTCCACTAACATGAAGCTTGGCATCCTGTGCAGACACCGCACCTCTATGACACTGGCTGCCCTGAAACTTGTTACGAGCAGCTCAGTTCTATTATCTGTGGATTATGGTCTTGTCATATACAGGGCAGGCACAGATGCTGCACTTAGAAGGTTAAAAAACATCCTCAACAAGGCCTGCTGCCTGGTCCTGGGAGTACACAAAATGACTCACTCTTGTGACCTATACAAGGAAACTGGTTGGCTCCCACTCCACTACAGACTCCAATACCAGGCCTGATTCCTTGCAAAAAAGTCCTTAATGGGGTCGATGCCTAGTGCCACTTCAGCCTTCTTTGAGCCTGCACAGCCAACTAAACGCACTAGGAGTGCCTCCAGGGCTGTCCTAACTGTTCCCTTCAAACGAACCACCCTTGGCCAAATATTCTTCCCCTACTGTGGGCCTAAATGGTTCAATGATCTGCCTGCAGACCTTGTTGACTCCCCCAGACTTGGCCACTTTAAAAATGGGCTTCGATCTCTTCTTGTCAGCAAATCTGACTGCCAGTGTTTCTGTTAACCCATGGCTGCTGGCAGCTGTTTCTTGCACCCATCAAACACTACCCTGTCTCACTCCTACCCTCCTATTCCCACAACTGCCCACCTCCCCCTCCCCATCTCCCACCACCTACTACCTCCCCATAATAAAGCCTCACCTTGGCTGCTAAAACTGCATTTATGCAATCTGGGAGCACCCCATCTGGACTGTAACCTGATTGTTAAACACTGTACTGCACTTAATTAGTGCAGCATTAATATGTTTCTCCTCACGTGTGCACCTGTCTCTCCTTACTTGTTGTACCCAGCTTAATGTTGTAACTGCACACTAATACTACTTGTCTGTTGATGTCTTTCTGTTCTGCAATGTTTTATCTCCTATAAATGTCTTGTATTCATTGTTGACTTGGAGCCTTTGTAAACGAGCCCACAGCTCAAAGGTATTAATCCGAATTTGAAATAAATAAAGAGGAGATGTCCCTTCTGTCTCTTGTCATTTATGAAATCTTCCCCTTTGAACAGCTACCAGGAAATTCGAATCTCCTATTGACTCCTGTTTACCTCTAAGAAAGCCTTTGTCCTAGGCAAAGGGAGATGTCAGACACTGAAATACACATCAACTCTTCCCAAGTACCCCTGCAGTAAAAGTGGGCATCTATTTTGACATACCTTATGTTCTGGCCTTTTTGGAAATTAAACATAAAACAATTGCAGAGAAATATGACAGAGGTGGCCAAATTGTCACGGGGGGGATACTAGACACCAGAGAGTACATTTAAATTGAGGGGACAGACATTCAGGGGTTGTGGGGGGGGTCACCACCATGTCTGATGTGGCAGGTGACCACTGGATGGATGCAAATCTGCTGCGGCTTCCAATGCAAATTAGCCAACAATAGACATGCTAATGAACCCTTAGTGCCTTGCATGCCCAACTGACACATTTGCATTTTGCAGTTGAATATCATTGTGTGCTCCCAGTGCTATCTGGTCTGTCCATGTCACTGCAGTGCTACTTTTTTTTTTTTTTTTAACTTTAGGAATTACAGCCCTTTGAGCCAGAGATTCTTATGCAAAGGCTCTGAGTCCAAAAAGCAATTACAGACAGGAGGCAGTAATACAAGCAAGACATACAAGACTTAGGATACAATAATTGCACCAATGAATTGCTAACATGGTTATAATAATAAGGTTATACAAAAAATATTCATTTCCATTACACTTGACTTAACACTGTCTCAACACGGGCCGATATTCAGTCAGATAGCACTGATGCACTGTCCTACTGAATATATGTGGTGAACTGAGTGCTGACCAAAAAGATCATCTCCTATCTTAGCTGCACCACCAGCGTTGCCTCAAGCAGGTGGACGAGTGAGGCAACACTGTGGTTTGAATGGGGTTGGGTGGATGGAGGCACCCAGTAAGGAGAGGCAGGAGACGATCTATAAGTTTGATGCCCAACGGGCTTTATTCATACCAAAGGGAAAGGTAGACATGGTCACAAGGGAAGAGGGGGGACCAAACCACACAAGAACAGCAAACAACATTCTTGATTGTCACTAAGAGGTGCACCTCAGCCTAAGGCCCCTATCTGTTAAGCTCTGTACTTATGCTTACACTGAATAATTTGGTAAACAATTTCAGAACAACTATTACTCTATAATGATGTTAAGACAATCACTGCAGGGAACAATGGAAACCAGCTGTAGACCCCGAGGGCCAGGTGGAGTAACCACCTCTAAGAGTCTATTGATGTTTAAGGAAGTCCATGTTTTCCTGCTGTCTTAGTGCGCACAGCTGAAGAGTGGAAAAACAACAGGGCAAAAGGGAGAATGGGGTTCCTACTTGGTACCAAGCTACACCTATGTGTGAAACTAGGAGAGGTTGAAGGGGATATGAGAGGTTTTTAAACAGATCCTAAGTCTTCTGCCAACCCACTCTCTAAGGCTGCCAGAATAATTTAGCACAAGAGAACTGAAATCTGCTGAAATCTTCCCCAGCACAAACCCTCGACCAGAGCTGCTAAGGAGGAAGGAGCAAGGACTTGGCATTGAATCCGCTTGAAAGGATTGCCAAGGATGAAGATCCTCTACTATTTCCCCTGCACAAACCCTCAACCAGGACTGCCAAGGATGAAGAAACAAGGACTGGCTCTAGTTTCCCTGGCACAAACCCTCAACCAGGGCTGCCATGGATGAAGAAATCAGTACTTGGCATTGAATCTACTTGCAAAGATTGCCAAGGATGAAGATCTGTTGCAGTTTCCCCTGGCACAAACCCTCCACCAGGGCTGCCAAGGATGGAGGCATGTTGAAGCGTCTTTGGCAAAGGATCCTCAGGAGGACCACCAAGCTCAAGCTGAATCCCAGAGGACAACACTGGGCAAGCAAGGCAAGACAAGCAGGAAGAGTGGGATGCAGGATGAAGATCAGAGCCCTGTACTGTCCAGAACCAGAAAAACAATAAACCGGTGGACGCGGATGCAGAGGGGTCACATTGGATTTGACTATCGGTAAATGACTGGGAGTGATGGACAAGACTTCTTCCAGAATATTCCACTTCCAGGCTGACCAAACCACAAGGAAACCAGGAACCGCCAGTCACAGGTCACACAGGGTTATGTCAATTTCGACCAATGGCAGACAGCAGGGAAGGGGGGTGCTATGAAGTTCTTCGCCGGCTGGAGACTGCTTTGGTGAAAAATCAGCTGTAAACAACCCCACCAGGGATGTTGCAGTGGAAGATTGAATCTGAACACATTCAATTGGCACTACGAACACTGGTAAATACACTTTTCACTGTACCAAGGTGTTTGGTTGCTGCTGGGGCAATTTGTCAGGAACAGGGGCAAATTGCTAGAATCTAGGGCAATTAGCCAGGAGTAGGGGCAAATCACCACAGTCTAGGGCAATTATTCATTGCAGGGGCAATTTGCCAGGAGCTGGGGAAAATTGCTAGAATCCAGGGCAATTATCTGTTGCAGGGGCAAATAACCAGAATCCCAGGGAAATTGTTCATTGCAGGGGCAAATAACCAGAATCCCAAGGCAATTGTTCATTGCAGGGGCAAATAACCAGAATCCCAGGGCAATTGTTCATTGCAGAGGCCAATAACCACAATCCCAGGACAAATGTTCATTGCAGGGGCAAAAAAACCCACAATCTCAGTAACAACACAATCTTTTTTTTAATTTAATAAACTTTCTTAATTTTAAGAGAATCCAACATTAATGAACCAATACACGATACATGAACAATGAGGGAAAGCCCCCCCCAAACTAAACCTATACGCCCACCCCACCCCTCCATAGGAGCCAAAAACCATATAAAGAGGATAGAACATCAGTGGATAAGGGTCACAATGGGATAATTGCCACTCCAGGCTACTAATAAACTAGCCTACCAGGCAGCAAGGCCGGCAGGATTAATCAGTTGAGATGCCTACGCAGGGGCGTAGTTGGTTTTTTTTTACGGGGGGGGGGCAAAGTAACAAAAAAAATCCTGGTTTTTGCATATTACAACATTGAAGAGGCCTGGGGTCTGGGGACCCAGGAGCCATAGGGTATAAAATGTGTTCTGGTGTATTCTAGGTCTAAACAACAGTGAATCCTGGCATGGCAGTCTGTCTACTCTGTGCCTCCAGTCCTCATCTCTCTTCCCACCTTGTGCCACCTCGCGGCTTCTTGTGATCTGCACTTACTGGAGTCTAAAGTGGACACTAGTGCTGCAGATTTGGCCTGCCCAGTGCTGGCTGGAGCCACTGCCAGCCCACCACATGTCAACTCCTCTGTATACATCCAATTCCTCATTCCCCAGCATTCTCCCGCCCCACCCAATAAAGTGTGCACTACTGCACTTCATGTAGCACTGGCAGGCTATCCCCATGAATTAGAAGGAAATATACCAGCACAGCAGTTAGCAAATAGGACAACACAACACCTGCTTTAATCATCAATCCTTTCCTTATTAACTACTAGCACCAACCAACAAGCACCTCATGTGGAGCACCACACAACTCCATAATCAGCAAATTCTGCTGCAGGTGTGCAATCATGAGTTGTCAACATTCCTTTAAAGGATTTCTGGAAAAATGAAACAAACTTTGCTGAGTTACTGTGTTCTGGTGGGTATGGGCAAGCAGATATAAGTGACAAAAGTTATGATGGCAAGCAGCAGCGTTGACGATCCAAGTTTGAGAATGAGCATAAGTCATCAGAGGGTTGGCCATGGGAGGAGAACTGGGCATCAGGAGACAGTTCTTCTGTTTGGGTATAGAGTGGTGTGGCAGTGGCACAACTGTCCCCTAGTGGATGCTAAGTACACCAAGCAACTGAGTGACAGGTACCAGTGGGCCTTGCACAGGCACTTGAGTGATGCCACCACTGATGCCACTGCACAGCATTTGTGAGTGCCACAAGTAGGGGAACAAGAAGACATCCTTTCTGGCAGGATGATCATTGACCCTCACAGGCCTAGCACCAGGTGACTCTGGCATGGTTGCTGGATCCCTGACCTGGAAATTTGAGCACACTCCCTGCCACAGGGAGTAAGCCATGGGAGCAAGGTCCAGTAAGTCCCAAGAGAACCCGAGTTGACAGGGCTGGGAGGGGGGAACCATGTGATGGGAGCCATGCCAGAAGGGAGAAAAAAGACCAACTGGAAAAAAGTGACTAAAGTTACATGGGAAGGAGACTGACAAAAGATACTGTGTGTGGTTACAGCTGGGTTACAAACCATGAGTATCCTAGAATTTTTGGGGGAGGTCAGTTCCCTGGGAATGTCATGTAACATAGAAACACAGAAAGGTGATGGCATAGGCAGTAGGGGTTGTTCAAACTCCAGTTCTCGGAATCTGATATACTTGGATTCAGTTTTTTTATTTTTATTTAGTATTGTTCACATTCAAGAGCAAAAATATGAAATCTGAAAAAATGAATTACAGTCCTGGTCAGAGTCCAGTTCTGCATCTAACAATTAAACTGCCCTCTACTCAGTAGAACAATGCAAAAGCATGTGGAAAAGCAAAAGACCTCCCCTACTCTTGTTCACCCCCAACTCTCCATTAGCTTGGCTGCAGGAGAGCAGAAGGCACAAAAATCCAACCCAGCCATCTCCCTTACTAGGTCTGTCCAAAGTTGGTTCCGGTATAGGTGCGTTTGGATTTGCACAAAGCCAAGAAACCATCACCCCAAACGGAAACCATATACAATACAGTCCAGAGCACAGTGAGGTGACAAAAAATACCAATTTATTCACTGTGCGGTGTGCAAAAATCACAAAAGTACAACCTGTGCAAAAGCTTAAAGCTCACAAACAGATTGGTGCAGCTGGAGGTGCTTGCCACTCACTCCAGTCCTTCAGCATAAACAAGTCTTTGTCAGGGGACATGGCTACTATAGGAGAGGTACCTCATCAGGGGACATGGCTACTATAGGAGAGGTATCTTGTCAGCTTCTGCATAGTTTGTACTTTTGAGATTTTGCACAGTGAATAAATTGGCATTTCTTGTAGCTCACTGTGATCTGGACTGTATATGGTTTCCATTGAGATCTGGACTGTATATGGTTTTCTTTTAATGCAACAGATTCTTGGTTGTGTATGTGTATCATAAGAGGTAGGCATCCCCCTTCTGTCTGCATCAGCCTTGCACTGTGTGTGTCTCAGTCTCAACCCTGGATGCAGATTTTTTTATCTGAGCCTCCCCTTTCCATCTTTGTAGCAACCGCTCCAGTTTGCCTCCACCAGGACTGCTGGCCTGCCCCTTCCCCAATCAGTGACTGCATACTCACGGAGCCAGCAGCAGTGTAGCCAGGGTCACCCCCACACTATTAGCCATCACAGTCCCCCTTCCTTGTGACAGATCAGACAATCCAGATTTCAGAAAGCCTTCCTCCCATTCTATGGTCAACAACCATCAGTATGATTCTGTCCTGGCCGACACTTGTTTGACTTTGGAGGAAGGAAATGCACTCTCCCAGCCTGGCCATCACTGTCACCGATTGTCCCAGTCTGAGATGGCTAAAATGGTGCCAACTGGACAAACTCCTGGCCCTGAGTAAAATCACTACTGACCTTATGTTGTCTGAGTAAGCTGGCATCTGAATGTTGGAGATTTTGTTCAAAGGGCCACCACTTTCACTTATCACCACACTCACACCAGTGGGAAAGTCAGTCAAAGTGATGGCAGCCAAGGAGTGTGCTTTTGCTGCCACCTAAATCGGATGAGTGTGGACCATGTTATGGAACAGGGTCTTTAAATTGGCCTCTCCTTTCCATCTCTAAAAGGTTGGCACCTCTCACAATGTCCCCCCCCCCCCCATTTCTCTCCACATACTGCTTTAGCTCCCTCCCCTCCTGTCCTCTCCTTTCTGCTGCTTTCCACAGCTTTGAATCACTGTGTTATGACCTTGGCAGGTCAAGCAGCTTGCTTTACCAGCTTTCTCCATTCACCTCCCTTCATTCTGAAATTTGATTTCCCCTTTCCTCACTCCCTTCCTGCAATTCTTCCCTTTTTCAAATACCTCTTTTCTGTGATGTGACTGTCCTAGTGCATACCTGCTGCCCCTCCTCTAATCAGCCTTTCTCATTCACATTTCAAAAAATTAAATGAAACAGCAACATTGTTTAGATGTTTGCAATATTTAATTTTCCTGCAAATCATTTATTTGAAACAAAAATATGTTTATAAATGACAAAGCAGTAAGCACTCTTTTCTTACCAATGTAGTCCAGAGTGGCACTGGGGGGGTCACTGGTCGGGGACATGAGGGAGGGATGACTTGGCTCATCGACTGATTCAGTGCTTGAGTGGGCTTGCACATCGCCACTGCACTGGCCCACTCTCAAGTGCTTCCTCCTGAATCTGGATTCCAGCTGTTCCTGTTCCCTGGGCCTGATGGCAGGTGGGCAATAGTGGAGCAGCATCCGGAGCAGTTAGAGAATTTCGGGTCAATTATCTGCAACCACAAACGACCAGTGGTGCTGGAGGCAACCAGAGTGACAGGAGCATGGATGACTAGGAGAAGTTCGGCAACTGCCAGAAATAGCCACAGTGGCGTGCACCAGGGATGGTAAGGTAACGGTCCAGCCAGGTCAGTCAGAGTCACTCCTTTCGGTATGTACAAACTCTGAGGAGTGAGGTGGATGGATGGGAGTTGGGACAGGACCAAGCGAGGGAGCAAGCTATCTAGTAGGCAGTGACTCTGACTGAGTCCTTTCCGATCACCGGAAGAGTCCTTAACTGCTGCTCACCTGCTCAGGATCCTCCTCTCTTCGTGGGTAACTCAAAAATGGCAGCTAATGGATTTCACTGGTCCTGCAAGCATGCACCCAATTTAGTCTGCGGTGCTCTGATTGGTTGCAACATGCAAATTGCTATGCTTGCAGCCAATCAGAAACGGGGACATTCTGAGCTTTTTTTTTTAAATCTGCAGGGGAGCCAGCTCAGTATCCCCCCCTTCCCATCACAGAGCAGCCAGGTCCAGCCAGCCCAGGCAAGAGGGGAACAAAAAAAAAAAAAAGAAACCAAATGAAATGAAAAAGTTCATTAAATGTCCCGGTCGCTTTGCTCAGGGGGCAGCCTGCCCCCGCCATCTCACGCCTACTGCCTGCTATATACAATGGCACAGTTTCTCCCATTTCTTATCAAAGCTATGAGGCCTATGACGTAAATAAGCAATCATACATTCTACTCAGAGATTATGCAATAACTCCTGTAACCATTCATTACATGAAATCGAACACTGATCCAGCGGGTGCCGAAAGACCACCTTCTTCAGGGAAAGGGAGATTAGGGACATAAAATAGCGATGTTCTAAGACTGGAACAGAGACGAAATCACCTAAAATAAATATTTCAGGTTGGAATAATCTCTGCAGACCAAGTAGTGGGTCAGCTCTAGTCTCAATTAGCTTCCATAGATGGGCTACTTTGGGCAGTTCCAGAAAATGTGTAGTAGAGAACCCTCGTCACCACCACACCTAGTACAAGTGGATGACTGCAGCTGTCCCATGCAAGCTAATTTCTGAAGGGTATAATAGAGATGTTCAGCATGTTGAACTGAGTGAACCATAATCTGTCTTGGGCAATGTATCAATATGCATCGGACCAGATAGATTGCCACTGTTGGGAAGAAATGGAGAACAACTGATCCCAGTAAGGAGAAGATCTGTTTATTTCAGGGGCAAAATTAGAGAATAGCAAGGAATAGAGAGAGGACACCGTGTGTTTCTGAGACACCAGGGAGGTACTGGAAGAAAAAAGCCCTGAAGGATCGGTGGTCCAGGAGCCGAAGCCGAATCTATGGATCAAGACATGTCTCAATTGAAAAATTTGGAAGATATACCTGTGTTCCATATGAAGCTGTGTTAAGATACATCCAGACGATCTTAATACCCCATCATCCAGCAGATCCCGCACTTTGATCGTGTCCAGCTGAGGAAGCCCATCTGAGTAAAGAACCCGTCCTCCAATTTTGAAATTCAGATTTTGAAGAATAGGTTGGGAGAGGTCCTTGGAGAGTGGGACTTTTAATTAGAGCCCAAAATTGGGAGTATACCCGTAGGGAGGTGCCCCAGGGAGGTGCCCATAACCGAATCTTCCACATTGGTGATAGACTACTCCAGGGGGTATATGGTAAGGGGAAAGAGACAAACCATGTTTTTGTAACAACTGTAATTCCAAATCAAGCTAAGGGGGCCTATATTCCGAAGGGGGATCCAGTAAAGAATGGAGAAACCACAGAAATATCTTACTAAAATGGCTAGCAAAGTAATAAAGCAGGAAATGTAGGAGTTTTATACCTCCCAAATGCCTTGGGGAAGCCAGCTTTTTATAAGCATGTCTGAGGGCTTTGTTTTGCCAGACAAACCATGTAATTAACTGATGCACTCCCTTAAACCACTTCAGTGGAAACCAAAAGTTCAACATGTGAAGGGGGTAGAATAACCAGGGTAACATGTTCATTTTAATGATAGAGATCCACCCCCAGAGAGTCAAAGGGAGAGCGCCATCGGTGCAGATCCTGCTGGATGTGTTGTACCAGATCCACTAGACTAAGTTTATGCATAAGGGAATTGGCCTTAGCCAGGTGTAACCCCAGATATTTAATGGAATGTGAGGACCAGGTCACTCCCAGAGAAGTCATATCTTGTTTGTTTACAGTTATAGTGAGAGGAAATACCTCTGTCTTACCAAGATTTAGCTTGTAGTTGGAGAAAAACTCAAATTCCTCAATAATTGAAGAGCAGCAGGAAAGGAGGTAGCAGGGTGGGTCATGTGGAGCAAAATATCATTCGCATAAACTGACATCAGTAGAGTTTCTGAGCCAATCAGGATACCAGTGACCTCCGGAGCTGCTTTTAGTCTACGGAGCAAGGGTTCCAAATATAAATTAAAAAGAAGAGGGGAAAGGGGACAGTCCTGTCTGGTGCCGGATACCAGAGGAAATGATGCAGAGAGAACACCATTACAATAAATCTTTGCTGAGGGTAAGGAATACAGCACCCGTATCCAACATATAAACAACACAATCTTGGTACTTTGCAATCAGCACAACATTTCAGATACTAGTTAATACACAGCTTCACCAGATGACAGTCACTAGATGACAGTTGTGTGCTGAGCACTCTTCTCTTGCTGACCCTTAACAAAAGTATTGCACTTGCGGGTTACTTGTGGTGTTAGGACCTGGCTACCCCGACACACTTCAAGATTAATACCCTTTTGTCCCCTGAGTGTCCTTTTTCCCTGGCTTTCCTTGACCTCTTAACCACTGGGTCCCTCTGTCTGCTATGGGCTTTTCTTCTGGGGCTTGCTCTGCTGGGCCCCTTTGGAGTATGGGGCTTGCTTTACTGGGCCCCTTTAAACTATTCTGGGGCTTGCTCTTATTGGGCCACTTTTGGACTATGGGCCCTAGCACTGACCCTTTAAACCTCTCAGGGCTTACCTCTTTAAATATCTTTACCCCTGACCCAGGCCTTAGTGCCAATCACTTCTCCTTGCCCTGTCTCAGCACCACCCCTCCATAAATATTTAACAGATCCCCCTATGAGCCTTTAGGCTGGGCCCCTCCCTGTGGGCGTTGCTTGCCCAGAATAATTATTTGCTTGCAGGCTTGCCCTCCTGCCCAGTCCTCAGATAGCGCTCCAAGCACTAAACAATTGTAAAATGTTTTTCCTTTTCAACTATACAGGTGGCCAGCACTCCTCTACATGCTGCTGCCAACTCACCGCCCCGGCCCAGGATAAAGGAATCTCAATCGGGAGGCGGGAGGTGCTTGCTGGCAGAGGGAGGGCTTCGAGCAGGCAGGAAGGCGGACGACTAAGGTGGCAGGGGGCATTGCTGGACTGCAGGACACCCATAGTCTTTTCTCTGTAGATGCAGCTCTTCCTATGCTCCCAACAAGGGACTGGACACTTTATTTTTAAATAAAATAATAAATGGTGCTGAACTGAGCCCACACCACTGCAAGGAGCTGGGTACCAAACTTTTTGGCGGTGACAACTGCCAGACTCGACTGCACACCAGGGTGCACCACCAGAGCAGCAGACATCAGGGTCTTCGCTGGCTGGAGGAAAGGAAAACACCATGGAGTCAACAGAACCAGCTACCAACATCTCAGGTAAGCTGCAGTCCTTGTTGCACTCCTGTGACCCTCTCCAATCCACCTCCCAGCTTGATCTGCCGAGAAATGACAGTTCTTCCTTTGAAATGGTGCTCAGGGTTCTGCTTCTAGAACCCCGAGCCCGTGCCGATACCAACAGACATGAATTTTGAAATGGGCACCATGCATTGGCGAGGGACAGCAGTCCCAGCATGTGGGTGCCCACTCTCGTGCTGTCTGCTCTAGAAGGGGGTGGAATGGAGCAAGTAGGCAGCAGAGAGACACAAGAATTTTTTTTTTTTTTTTTTTAACAAAGGTGCCCTGCCTGACAATTCTTTGGGGGAAAACACTATGAGGGCTCCCAAAACACATTCCCTCATGCCTCACCTCACCACCGGAACTCATGGGGCAGTCTATACACCACTCATTGTTTTTACTGTGGTACCCCATTTCCTTTTACCCCTTACTTTGGGGCACTACATATATCAACCTCCTGGTCGGGCGCAAGTGCAGCACAACTGTTTGAGTTCCGCTTTTACACATATTTGTATATCTAGCCCCAGGTGTTTACTTCTAATAAATAGATAACTGGCTATTTTATTTGTTGTACTGTAATACTGTATATGGATTTTAAAAATAATACCTTTGTAAAGCATCAAAAAAAATATCCCGTAATAGGTGCCTCAGTCCCGTAATACTATACTTCCGGTCCTGTAATACTATTCTTCTGGTCCTGTAATACTATTGTTCTGACCTCACTGCCACGACTCCGATTCAGGATGTGGCCCTGCTTGTGCATCTTCCATTCTACTCTTTGGATGTTTTTAACTAGTAAAGCTGCCAAGAGGAACGCAGCTTCAGTGCACAAATGGGCATGTCTGAAGCGTGTTTTTTTTTTTACAGGTATTTCCGGTGGCGAGTGATCACAGTCAACATTCATCGAAATGCTGAACTGAAAGGTATGACGTGTTTTATATGGGGACATATGAAAGAAGGTTCTCTATTGGCTCTGTACCTCTGGCAGTATAGCCTAGAGGTTAGAGTAACAAGCTGTGCATGAGCTTGATACATCCAGCAGACCAGACCTGGCTCTGATTCTTACATCCTCCACTTACATGCTGTGTGACTCTGAGCAAGTCGCTTAACCACCCAGTGCTCCCAGGTTGCCCCTGAAAACAGGCACTTGTGCCTAATGGGCCTTACCCAGTTACTAAAGACTAAAAAAAAAAATAAAATAAATATTGTAAAAAATTAAAATGGATTGGTTTAACACAGGGAGCATTTTCTAAAGGGAAATGGGGGAGAGCTTTGATTGCAGTTTGAGATTTTTTTAGATGCTTTTAAAGGTATTATTTTTAAAATCTATATATTTCAAAAAATAACAGGGGGACTGTGATTACTCAGCTGTAATTCCATCTCGAGGTTCTGGGGACATGTTGGATCCTCTCGAGCTTCGCTCTTGCAGTTCCCATAACCCCAGAACCTCTCGATGAAATTATAGCCTTGTAATACACAGTCCCCTATTATTCTATTTTTTTTTTTACTTTATGTTTATTGTAAATTGTAAACATACAGTTGTTATTTCAAAGTAAAGGATATACAGTCATTATTAACATATGAGGTCGCCACTCCTCTTAATACTATAGTTTGATCCTCCTTACTATTTAGATACATCTTTGGAGGGTAATACTATAAGCTTCCTTAAGTTTTTAAATCAATAGTGCTGTTTAATTAGAGTCCAAGAGCAGCATGTATATAGTCCAAGGCCAGTCCAAAATAAACTTTCAAGGAACAATCCCCCTTCCCCTAGGAGAAGAGAAAATCAGACATGCATTATCACTGATTGAGTTACACCTCTGTAACTACTCCCAAATAAGGCATTAGAGTGGGAACATCTCTAGCATTTTATAATAATTCACTTTTTCAAACAGCATTTTAAAGATTCCAAAGTAATCAAAAGCTACACTGAAATATTCATTTTGTATCAGAAGGACAAAGTTAAAAACCAAAACATTTGTCTGTCACAGGGATCAAATGGGTAGTCTCCCCAGAGACCAAAGTGATCTGCATTCTCACATCATTAAGCAGTATTCACTTACCTGGGGTCAGACCAAATACCCACTGTTCCCTTACCATGCAGACCAGCATTTTAAATCTCAACCGATATAGAGTCCCTTTCTTCAGGGTTCTTCCTCCTCTGACTTGAGATCCTCTTCATCATCCTTCTGTCTGCGTGTCGGAACGTTCTTCTGCGACCACTTAAGGGCATCTGCTGGGTCGTTAAAGATGTAGATCTTCCCTTTATGAACGATCCAGAGCCTCGCAGGAAACAGAACACCATGCGGGACACCTGCCTCCCTCAAGATTGCTTTCACCCCATCAAAGCTCCTCTTCTTTTGCCATGTAGCATAACTTAAATCTGGACAGAGACGAACCTCTTGTCCATCCTGGAGCAGCTTTCCCTTTTTTCTTGCAAGGGCACAAAGGTACTCTCTTGTTCCAACCCCGTCTAGAACTACCATAATGGTACGCAGGGACTCTCCATCGTCTCTGCAACCACGAGGCGTCACACGATAGGCCTTCTGAATAGGGATCGGTTTGAGCATCCCAGTCTCACCCAACTGCTGCTGGAACCATTCTGTCAGGAAAAGGGGCAAATGGTCGCCTTCACAATTCTCTGGCATCCCCACCAATCATATGTTTGTTGCCCGTGCTTGGTTTTCTAGCATTTCTATCTGCGACCGGAGGTGGATATTCTCTTTTAACAAGTTTGCCGCCGTACCCATTGCGGCTTCCGATCGCTTTGTAGAATCTGCTGTTGCTATTTTAACCGAGTCCATGGTTGATTCCAGTCACACCACTCGGTTAGTGAGGGTGTCAAACTTTTCCGATAGTCCTGCCACAGACTGGATGAGTCGGGCTATTTTCCCTCCCAAAGACTGCAAAGTCTCTTCAGCAGGTTCCTCGGGTACTGGATTACTTGGTGCCAGCCTCATACTAGGCCCTCCGGAAGCTACTTTACTTTTTGCTCCGTCTGTCTGTGAGCGATCTTTATGGGAGTTCGCCATATTTATTCCTGGAGGATTCCAACGCGCTTTTTTAGTTTTCAGTAGAGCTTCTACACTCGTAAACCAATGTATTTCTGCTGATTTACTGTCCTTTGGTTCCCTTCTCTAAGCTTGAGCGTCCATCTTGCTCGGGCTCCTCAGCGCCCCATTATTCTATTTTTAATGTGTTGGTAATTACTTTCTACTTGTCTTCGGTCACAGAGAGCATTGTTACAAGAAAATGTGATGAGTTTGCGCGATTCTTTGTGGATAAGGTTGCTGACATCAGGACTGAAATCTGTGCAGCACGTTCTGTTGGGAGTGGCGGTGGTCGGTGGAAGGTTGCAGCACCTTGGTTTGTTTGGTTGGACTGCGACCGGCCGGAGATCAAGGATGTTGTGCAGATTATCCAAGAGCTGTGGCTGACCTACTGTAGTTTGGATCCGGGTAAAACCCACCTCCTAGTGGAGTGCGTTGAGGTCATCAGCCTGGTCCTTGCCGAGATTGTCCGGGGTTCATTAGAGTCAGGGATGTTTAATCATCTCTTGACCTGGACTGTCTCACGAACTACAGGCTAGTCTCTAACCTTCCCTGCAGCTGGAGGTACACCTGACCACCCACAACATCTACGATACTTTCCAGTCCGGACTTTGGAAAAGGAATAGCACCAAGATGGCCCTTGTGTGGGTACTGAATGATCGTCTGATAGTGAGGGATCAGAGGACTCATTCTATCTTGGTTCTCCTGGATCTCTCTGCAGATTTTGACACCGTGGACCATGGTGTGTTGCTAGAGTGCCTGCGGCTCGTCTGTGAACTCTCTGGTACAGTCCTCAAAAGGTTCCTCTCTTTCCTCTTGCGCAGATCTCCGAGAGTGGTGTCCAGAATTTTTTCTTCAGACCCAGTCTCCTTGCCCTATGGGGTAACACAGGGCTCTGTGCTTTCACCCATGTTGTTCATGGTGTACATGCTGCCGCTGGGTGACACTGTAAGGCAGTATGGGCTGAGTTTTCACTGCTATGCAGATGACACTCAGCCCTACTTGACCTTAGTGCTTGGACAGGATGACCCTTTCTCAGTGTTTTTTTTGTTTTGTTTTGTTTTTTTGTCAACTATTTTTTTTTCCAACTATTGTTTTGCACTCCTATGCAGCTAGGGGGTGTGCTTACCACATTCAAGCAATGTACGCTGACGCTCAACAGATCCAGATGGAGCCAGCCTCTGCCACGACACCGAGAGTGAGGAGGACCATGGCTTACCCCCCAATGGTGGGGCCACCCCCAGCGAGGGGACAACTGAGAGAGGAGACCGCATCACCCTGAACCCCCATCCCCGAATGCTGGGCTTTGTTTGGCCCAATGATCTGGTCGTCAGTCGGTGCCTTCATCCTGCTGCCAGGAGGATTTTTATCCTTATATTTACCCCCAGGAGCCAGACATGCAATGGCGCCAGAACGGAAAGCTGTAGGCGTCCGCCGCGCTCCTCCCCATTAGCGTACCTGGCCCAGCTTAAACACCCGGTCACCACCAGGAGTCCTCACTGCACCAAGGAAACCCAAACCCACCCTTGGGAGAGGAGAGCCATCCTCCGGACGCTCATAGATACATAGATACATAGACAGTGTCGGCAGATAAGGGCCTATGGCCCACCCAGTCTGCCCATTTGAGCTTGTAAGTTCAGTTTGTTTTCCTAGAAGTGTGTTGCACCTTACCCCTGACCTCCAGAATTCCTTTATGTCTATCCCATGCATTCTTAAATCCCGTGATTGTTTCAGCCTCCACCACTTCCTCTGGCAGGGTGTTCCACTTGTCCACCACCCGTTCTGTGAAGAAATTCTTTCTCATGTTTCCTCTGAATCGTCCTCCCTCCAACTTCATCCCATGCCCTCTAGTTCTGGAACATCTTTTTCACTTAAAAATAGTGTTTTCCTGCACCCTGTTCCTCCCTGTAAGATACTTGTATGTCTCTATCATATCCCCTCTCTCTCTCTCCTCTCCTCCAGGGAATACATGTTCAGTTCCTTCAACCTGACTTCATAGGACTTGTGATGCAATCCATGCACCATCTTTGTTGCTCAATCCACTCCCATCCCAGCCAACCCCCGATGACCCAGGCTCGTTCCCGAACCTGGATCACCGGCGTGGTGCGAGGTGTGGCATCCAGCGCCTCAACCCTCAGCGCCACCGGGCTGGCCCTTTCTCAGTGTTTAACAGCTGCCTGGCCAAGATCCAGGACTGGATGAATGCCAGCTGGTTGAGGTTGAACCCTGATAAGACCGAGGTGTTGGTTGTGGACCTGGGCAGAGGGGACACGGGCTGGGCAGCCTACTGGCCTTTGGCTTGGAGGCAACCAGCTAGTGACCTCTAACTGGGTGTGAAATCTGGACATGATTCTTGACGACAGATTGACACTTAAGTCCCAGGTGTCATTTGTCATCAAGTCCTCATTTTGCCATCTGAGGATTATCACCCGGCTCAAGCACCTGGTCCCACCTGATGGCCTTTCTATGCTGGTCCATACCTTTGTGACCTCTCACCTTGACTACTGTAACTCCCTGTACCTAGGGCTACCGGGGTTGATATTCAATGCTTGCAGCAAGTGCAGAATGCGGCTACCAGGCTGTTGACTGGCTTATCTCGATCTTGTCATATCACACCTGTGCTCCGCAGCCTGCACTGGATGCCTATTCAGTGGCGCATCACCTTCAAGGTCAGGTTACTGACCTATAAAGCCCTACATGGACAGGGACCAGGTTACCTGCAAGATCTTCTGGCCCCCTACTGCCCACTTCGTTCCACCGACGAGGGATTTCTAGAGATTCCCAGGGTTCATTTGAAGACTTTGGGGGCCCGGGCTTTTAGTTATGCAGCCCCTACCCTGTGAAGATCTCTACCTCGTTGGATAAGAGAGTGCCTGACTGTGGAGAGCTTTAAATCTGCTCTGAAAGCTCATCTTTTTGGTCTTGCTTTCCCAGAGTATGATTGAAATTGTGATTGTGGTTAACTGTTGATCATTTTATCATGGTCTCATTTATTGTTTTAATCATTGTGCAAGCACTTGAATACATGTTGACTTACGCTTTTCATAAACAAATAAAGCTGAAGTTAAAGTACATTTATAATGAAATATGTGTTAGTGCAGTGAAATAAGTGGATTTTCACCATTGCTTTCACACTGGTAGTAAAGAATTCTGTAGAAATCTGGTATTGTGATGTCCACACACATTTCTTCTGTGTGATATTTATTTTCAAAATAAACAAAATAAACAGATTTATTCTTGACTTATTCTTGACTTCAGAATAAGATCCAAAATAATCCAAATCAAGAAAATATAGAGGACTGTGTATGAGCAGTCATACGTAACAAGGATATTCTTGTATTGAGAGGTTTCCTTGGTAACAGATGACCTCGAGAGCACAGCTCGAGAGGTACTCTGTTACCAAGGGAACCTCAAGATACAAGAATTTCCTTGTTTGTGTATGACTGCTCATACACAATCCTTTATAGTGTATGGGCAGTCACAGCATAGAAAATTACACAAAACCAGCTGGAGAAGTCAACAGAGAATATAAAATTTAACATTGTCTTTTTTTTTTAACTGACACAGTGTGCTGCAGATGTTTCAGCAAGTTCAAGTTAAAAAAAATGCAACTTCCAGCTTAACTGAATTGAGGAAAGCAACTATGTGACAGCATTCCAAGTTGTTATGCTACAGTAGTGACATAGCTAGTGCAGCATAATAGCATAACAGCTGTGATGACATAGTTACTGCAGCATAACAACTCCATTCTATCCATAACAATATTCTACCATACACTATAAATAAATAAATCAAATAAAGAGAATACTTGCTCCTTGATTCTTGATTCTCCACCCTTCAGGAGACATCTTCACATGCTTTGCTTCAAGGCACCTGTGTGGGTGCTTCCTTGCAATCGTCAGCCTTCTCCATGGCATTTACAAGCATGCCACCAGAGGGATGGGCAAGCACTGCACCGAGAAGAAAAGGAGAGAAAAGGCTTTTCCACTTTATTCAAGCCTTTTACAAGCCTATAGTGGGCATATTGTGCACTATTTCTACCCACTCATTTATAGACTGTACTGAGGATTAACAGCCCTCAGTGATTTTTCTTTTACACCACCAGAAATGAAACAGAAATATAGTGGGGAAGCATAGAGTGAGAGGCTACAACAGGAGGCCACCCCCTTGTAGTCTGAATAGGAAAACGGGTCAAGAAAGACCCAAAGCAAAGATTGCTACTGCAGTAGGCTACAGAAAGAGGGATGAGAGTAGAGGTTTTTTTGTTCTGGGGTGCATCTCAACTGTATTGAAGCACTTTGGGGGAGGAAAGGATCCAGACTTTCACACACCCCCAACACTAAGTGAAAACTGGTTGAAAACCTGATACTGGTTTTCAAGACAACCTTCCCAAATACCCACTGGGTAGGATGGATCTTTCGCCCACCCTCACTTGGAAGCTCTACCCCAAGGTCCCTTAATACTAAAGTACAACATTACAACACCCTGCTGTACTCAATCATACAAAACATCATTACTTAACTATCTAACCCTGGGGTGTCTGTGTGTATCTCTTGGCTGGCCCCATGTCGGGACAAAAAATCTTCATTAACATGAAGGGATCCAGCTCTATGCTTCACATCAAATTTATAGGGCTGTAGAGCCAGGTACCACTGCATTATGCGGTTGTTCTTATCCTTCATCTGCGAGATGAAACATAGTGCATTGTGGTTCGTAACTAGAGTGAATGGTGCACCCCATAAGTAAAACCATAAGGCCTTTACGGCCCATTTAGTGGCCAAGCACTCTTGTTTGACAGTAGAATACCTCTGTTCTCCTCCATGCAATTTATGATATATATATATATATATATCACAGGGTGCTCTTCACCTCCAATAGTCTGGCTCAGCACTGCTCCTATGCCTGCCCCCGAGGCATCAGTATGCACCTCAGATGGATGCTGGAAATCTGGGCTTCTGAGAACCGGGGAAGAACATAGTACAGCCTTAATCTGCCTGAAAACCTCATCACAAGAAGGGGACCAAATGACCTTATTACCAAACTTCTTTTTGGTTAAATCTGTTAAGGGGGTTGCTATGGCAGCAAATTAGGGATGAATCTCCTATAGTATCCAGCCAGGCCTAAAAATGATCTGACATGCTTCTTAGTCAGGGGCACTGGGCATTGGGCTACTGCCTCAGTCTTACTAATTTCAGGTTTGATGGTCCCATTGCCTAATATGAATTCCAAATACCGGGTATTCTGCATCACTAGTGCACATTTGGTAGGGTTGATTGTTATGCCTGCCTGTCTGAGGGAACACAGCACTGCCTTTAGATGTAACAAATGCTCTGCCCAATTCTGACTATAGACAATGACACTGTCTAAATATGGTGCACAAAAATTAGTGTGAGGTACCGGCACTTTATCCATATGTCATTGGAATGTAGCAGGGGCCCCGTGCTGTCCAAAAGGCATGGTAAAAAACTGATACAACCCTACTGGAGTACTAAAGGCAGATTTTTTTCTCGGGCTGATTTCTCTAGGGGGATCTGCCAATAGCCCTTCATCAAGTCCAGTGCTGAAATAAACTTAGCATTCCCTGTTTTGTCCAAAATGTCATCCACCCCGGGCATTGGATAGGCATCAAATTGCGATATTTGGTTTAGAGCCCTAAAATCTAAACATAATCTGATGCCTCCCTCTTTCTTTGGCACAATCACAATTGGGAACCCCCAAGCACTTTTAGATGGCTCTATTATATTCAAGGCTCTCAATTTCCTCAGTTCCCCTTCCACCTCTGTACGTACTCATTCTGGAAGTCAATAAAGCTTCTTTACGATGGGGGCTGACTCAGTTCGAATTTGGTGCTCCACTCCCTTAGCCTGACCTGGTTGGCTTGTAAAGATATCTCCAAATTCAGTTAGTAGGGCTTTCAATTCCAGGATTTTGTGTGTTTCTAATTGGGGGTTAGTATACACATCTTTCACCCATTTCCTTCTCCAGCTTCCCCTAAGCATTTTCCACTTCTGTCTCCTTTACCTCAGGCATAACTACCATACTCAAACTCAGAGGGGCTCTGTCATACCATTTCTTTAGTAAGTTAGCATGGTAAATTTTCTTACACTGTCTTTTATCTGGAGTCTCCACTTCATACATGACTGGCCCAGTCTGCCGTACCACTTTATAAGGGCCTTGCCACGTCATCATTGATTTGTGGGTTGAGATGGGTAGTAATAACAGGACCTGATCCCCGGCATCAAATTTCTTTTGACTAGCAGTCCCCTTGTCATAGCCCTCTTTCTGTGTCTGTTTGGCCTGTATCCCTGCCTCATGGGCTTTTTCAGTATACAAGACTAGCTTCTGTCGCAACAGTTTCATATAGCTGGCTATACCTGGGGATTTTATTTCTCTCCCTTCCTCCCAGCATTCCTTGACTACATCAAGAGGCCCTCGAGGTGTTCATCCAAATAACAGGGAAAAAGGGAAATAGCCAGTTGAGGCCTGAGGAACCTTTCAGTACACAAATAATAAGAAAGGCAGATACTTATCCCAGTCCTTTCCTTCGTCTCTCACAAATTTCTTAACCATTCTTTTTAAGGCTTGGTTAAACCTCTCAACTAATCCGTCAGTCTGGGGATGGTATGGGGATGTTCTGACTGCTACAATCCCTAAGAATTTATAAAGTTCTTTCAGGAGGGATGCATTAAAACTGATACCTTTATCAGTTAGGATTTCATTCGGGATCCCCACCTGGCTGAATAATTTAACTAGTTCTTCAGCAATCCTTGGAGTAGTAACTGTCTTCATGGGTTTGGCCTCCAGATATTTAGTGGCATAATCACACACCACTAAAATAAATCTATTGCCCTTAGAGCTCTTGTCAAGGGGTCCCAGACTATCCATACCGATACAGTCAAACGGTGTGGTGGCTTATGGTAGGGGCACCAAGGGAACTACCTCTTTCTTTCCTATTTGAGCCATCAACTGACACTCTGGGCATGCCTGATAATATCTTGCTACCTCATCATGGATACCCGGCCAAAAGAATCTGTGCAGAATTCTGTTTATGGTTTTATCCCACTCAGCATGTCCTGCCCATGGGATGTCATGCTCTAAGGACATAATATCTTTTCAGTACCTTTGGGGCACCATCAGTTGCTCTACTTTCTCCCCAGTATCAGGGTGAGTACAAATTTGGTACAACAGTTTTTGAATAATAACAATTTCAGGTGTATCTGTCTTCTGATTTTTCCCAACCTGTTGAAAAAAAAGGTTTCATGGTTGCATCATTCATTTGACTGTCATAAATGTCTGATTTTACAAAAACAGTATTATTAGGCATAGGGAGTCCTTGTTGTTTTCTCTGCCACTGTTGTTGAAGTTTCTTTTTGGCATTTAGGGACTTAGTAATTTTTCCTGGTGGATCTATCACTTCTCCTTCAAAAGGAAAAAAACTTCCCCAATACAAGTTAATTGTGACTTTGTGACTGGGTGGTCACTGCACAGAAAGCCCCTTGATCTTTGATAAGTGATGCAAACTCAGGAAAGTCATGCCCCATAACAATACGGACAGGAAACTTAGGCACCATCCCAGCGGTTACAGTCACTTTCTTGTCTTCTACCCCATTGACAATGTTTGTGGTTGGGTAATGGTGAGCGTCCCCATGAACACATACCACTTTCATTGTAGGCCCTGGATTAATCATCTTCACTATATCAGTTCTCACCAATGTATTTTTACTGCCTGTGTCTATCAATCCCATTACTCTCTGTTCCCCTAGACATACAGGCATAGTAACATTCCCAGGATTCAACAGGGCTAAATGGGTTGTGTCCATCTTTCTAGAAGGGCAAAAACAGGCAATATGCCCTAGTCATTTACATAATCTATAGATAATATCTGGGGGAAAAGTTCTGCCACCTGACCCACTCCTGCTCTCGTATCTTCTATTATATAGTTTGTTGAGGTCTTACCGGCTAGGTATTTGGTTTCACTACTGGAGGGTCAGGTGTCTGCTGTCCTCTTTTTCTGTAGCACTGATGGGTTGATAAAAAATCCTCTGCCAAGGTAAGCACAATCTCCACAGTCTCAGAGTTATGCTCTTTCACCCATATTTGTAATTCTGGTGGTAATACCTGTAAAAACTGCTCCATTATGAATATTTTGATAATGTCATTCCCAGATTTTCCCTCAGACTGTTTCCACTTTACACAGAGTTCCCTAAGTCATACATAGGTCTCACGAGGGGGGTCATGGGCAAAGTGTTTTAGGGCACGAAACCTCTGCCTAGATGTCTCTGCATTGATATCTCCTGTTTGAATAGATCGTAGTCATCAACCAATCTAGAGTCCATATTCCCATAGGCCAACTGTGCCTTTCCCGATAGCTAGGATGCCAATTGCACTACCCGCTGTGCCTGTGGACACCCACATGCCCTTGCCACTCTTTCAAAGGTGGTAGGGAAGGCTTTGATATCATCGGTGGCTAACATTTTAGAGGTTTTTATATCTTTGGGATTGGTGCTTGTTATGCTCCCATCTGTCCCTTGCTCTGCCCTCAAGTCTCTAAATGCCTGCATGGCTTCAGCCCACCTGAGATCTTGTTGTCTCTGGTCTCAGTCCCTCTTCTGGGCATCAATATCCCGTTGTCTCTCGATTTCCACCTGGCGGACTGCCAGCCACCATATTAGGTCTCTTAAATCCTCTGGTGGTCCCTCTCCGACCTCCCATCATCTCTCCCTAGGCTCTGGCTCTTGATCCTCTTCTTCCTCTTCTTCACTTTTATCCTTTCTCATCTTTGGTTGAATGTCATAAACCAGTCCTAGGTTTAAAGGTTCTCCTGTCCTTCTGGTTTCTCCGATCTGGTCACCATTCCAAGTTTCTTCTCATCTCCACCATCAACCATTGTTTATTTATTTTATTTATTGAAAATGTTTCACCAGGAAAGGCACACTGAACAAAAAGATGCTCGTCTCACGGTGCGACCTGGGGAGAGGGGTTACAGTGGAGGCAGGTATACATACAATAGTTGAATTTAGAAGTAGAGCAATCCAGCAATGTACATAGTTGGGTGGGATTACATTTGAACTTGTTACATAAGGAGAACAGAACAGAACATGATCATCAAGGACAGGGTATACATATCATGGGTACACATCGAGGGCAATACATGATTTACATAAGTGCCAGTAACAGAACTTGAATGCCAGTAACCAAACATGAGCTGAAGTGAGATACACCAAGTTAACAGTAGGAGTAGGAGAGTGAAGACAGGGGGTGAAGAGGAGTGGCTAGTAACCACTAGGTGTGTGGGGGTGTGGTTTAGGTGAGGTGGGGGGAGGGGGAGTTAGTAGCTGTGAGTAAGGCTGAAGAGCATAGGTTAGTGGGTAGGAAGGGGAAGGGAAGGGAGATATTAGGAGTGAGTAAGAGTGAGAGTGTAAGTGCGCAGGGTAGTGTATAGCCACTGACACCGTTTACTGGTTTCCCCCCACTATCTGATGGACAACCAGCAATCCCACTTCTAACATCAATTTGTAGGAGGGTGTGGGAATAGACAACACTAGACACAATGGTAAGAGTGTAAAACACACATTTCTTCTGTGTGAAATTTTTTTTTTCAAAATAAACAGATTTATTCTTGACTTTAGAATAAGATCCAAAATAATCCAAATCAAGAAAATAAATAAATAAATCAAATAAAGAAAATACTTTCTCTCCTGAACTCCAGCAATGTACTACCTTAACAATGCTGTCACAGAGTGAAAATCAAATACAAACAGTACATTTCACTATTTTCTGTGCTTTTTCTCAGTTGTACCTCCACTCAGTACAACTCTCCTAGCTCTACTTTTTAAAGGCATATACATCGTTCCTTACTTGCTGAAGCAGTGAACAGAACTAATTGCCTCATTCTCTGAACGTAAATCAAATAACGAAATGCTGTATGTTTCTGTCTTGTTGACTAAAATTGTCAGCTGACGGGTTAAATTACATTCGGGCCTTATTTGTTTCCTCTAAGGCTTTTGTGACCCAACAGGTCCACAAGGAGTTTTAAAACACTCCCCTGTACAGTACCTGGACTCCACCGCTCTTGCTGTGCTGCTCTGAGCTGGAAAGTAGCACGGCAAGACATTTCAGTAATTGCAGTATATTGGAGTCTGCCTGTACAGTTCCCTATTGATTCTCTGCCCTTCGGGAGACATCTCCACATGCTTTGCTTCAAGGCAGTCATGCAGGTGCTTCCTTGAAATCGCCGACCTCCTCCCTGGCATTTACAAACATGCCACCGGGGGGCAGGCAAGCGCTGCACCGAGAATAAAAGGAGAGAAAAAATACTTTTTATTTCAACCACATCAAGCAGTAACTTTCACTTCTTGTCCTAACAGCACTTACAGGGGTCTTGACTTTTTACAGGCGTCCCTGTATTATTTCTTAGTATTCCTTCTATTTACAAAGGCTTTTCCACTTTATTCAAGCCTTTTACCAGAATATAGTGGGCATACTATGCACTATTTCTACCCACTCATTAATAGACTGTACTGAGGATTAACAACCCTCTGTGATTTTTCTTTTACACCACCAGAATGAAACAGAAATATAGTGGGGAAGCACAGAGTGAGAGGCTACAATGGGAGGCCACCCCCTTGTAGTTTGAATAGGAAAATGGGTCAAGAAACACCCAAAGCAAAGATTGCTACTGCAGTAGGCTACAGAAAGAGGGATAAGAGTAGAGTTTTTTTTGTTTTGGGGTGCATCTCAACTGTATTTAAGGACTTCGGGGAAGGAAAGGATCCAGACTTTCACAATGAGCAGTCCCAGGGATGACCCCAGGGAATTACAGGTTGGTCAGTCTGACCTCAGTCATGTGCAGGCTCATGGAGACCAAACGTAAGGAAAGGTTGATAAGGTATCTAGAAAAGAATGATCTCCAGGATGAGAGGCAGCATGAGTTTATGGAAGGGAGATCATGTTAAATGAATCTGGTTGACTTCTTTGACTGGGTCACTGAGTCAGTGGACAGGGGCCAGGTGATGGACATTCTTTATCTGGACTTTAGCATGGCCTTTGACTCATTACCCCACAAATAGTTGATCAGGAAGTAGGCAGGTCTTGGGGCTGGGGAGAAGATGACCAGGTGGTTAGAAAGCTGGCTGAGGGACAGCACCGAGAGGGTGGTGGTGGGGGGAGAGTTATCTAGCACTAGGTAAGTCACCAGTGGGGTCCCGCAGGGCTTGATGCTGGGGCCGGTGTTGTTCAGTGTCTTTATTAATGACATTGGGGATGGCGTAAAGGGCAAAATGTGCCTATTCATCGACACCAAAGTCTGTGGGGGAGGGGTTGGACACAGTAGAAGGGATACGGGACCTGCAGGAAGACCTGAGAAAACTTGAGAGGTGGTCTGGGATTTGGCAGCTTGGCTTCAGTGCCAAGAAATGCAATATTATGCATACGGAGCCAAAAATCCAAGGACGGAGTACAACCTGGGAGGGGTACAAATAGCAGCAACAGAGGAGGAAAGGGATCTAGGAGTGATGATCACAGGGGAACTGAAGCACTCCACGTAGTGCAAAAAAGCAGCAGCAAGGGCAAACAAGATGCTGGGTTGTATAGCCAGAGGAATCAGCAGTAGGCGAAAGGAGGTTATACTGCCCTTGCACAGGTCACTGGTGAGGCCACATCTAGAGTACGAAGTAAGATTCTGGTGCCCACACCTTAAGAAAGACATCAACCAACTGGAGATGGTCCAGAGGAGGGCAACAAAGATGACTGTGGGTCGGCAGGGTAAAACATATGAAGATAGGTCCGGGCCCCTGAATATGTACTCCATGCAGAAGAGGAGAGAGAGATGGGGACATGGTACAGACTTCAAGTACTTGAAAGGGATAAACAGGGTAGACAAGGGAGATCTCCTTAAGCTAAGTGGCAACTGAAGCACGCGGGCACACAGTGTAAAGCTGGAAGGGGGTGGGGGGTTAGGAGGTAGCTTAGGAAGCACTTCTTCATGGAGAGGTTGGTGGCCAATTGGAATGTGCTGCCAGAGGAAGTGGTCTCAATGATGTCGATGGGCAGCTTCAAGAGAGGCTGGGATAGGCATAAGGAGAAGTATGGGTCATGGGTGGTGCAGATGGAAAGGATGAGAGGATGGGGGGGTCAGGGTCAGTAGTGCAAGCAGAGGACCCTGCAATACTGCTGTCTTCTTTCTATGTTCGTATGTCACAAAATGCCAACCAATTATACACCCAATATATTTAAATGAGACACTAAATATGTTCTTCTATCTTTTAAAAAAGGAAGAGGCTACTTCATTCTGCAACAAAATGTGCTTTTTATTAGGGGTGGGTGAACTGATTCATCAAAAATACGAACCAACCCGGACATGCCGAAGTGTTCATAAACGAAAGGCTTCCAAACACTTTTGGCTGTTCGAATTGGTTCAGACAGCTGTAGTATCGTGGAAAATACAGCATGAGAAGTGCTAGAGCAGAAGGAACCCAAAGGAGGGATTAGAGACAAGACTCTGGCTCCTCATTGGATGGCTGAGCTGTCCATCTTCCTAAGGTGGCACTTGATTGGGTTTGTTCTAGCAACCCACTTGGTTCACCTGAGGAGCTACACAGAGGAATACAGGATGGAGAAGGAGCAGCAGCTTCCATAGGCTGCTCCATGATTCTATACTTGTGTGTGCTGCTTGCATTTGCCTCTTGGACAAGAAAAAAGTTGACTCGTGGACTCAAAAAAAAGAAAACCCAAATAATTTTATTTTTTTTTATATTTATTTAAAAAAAGAACTAAAAGAAAATTTGGGGGTAAGGAGCTGGGGACTCGGGATTGGGAGAGGATTAGAACTGAGGACTGGGTCGGGTGTGGGTGTGGGAGTTGGGGATTGGGGAGTTGGGAGAGGAGAAGACTTGGGGAGAAGAGCAGGAACTTGGAGACTAAGGGCAAGTGAGTGTGTCAAGAAAGACAAGAAAAGGCTAAAGTGCCAGAACTAGACTGCCAGTTTTTATTAAGCAGCAGAGGGGGTGAACTGTGCCACCCATACCACACCACTCCCAGTTAGCCTTTTTGCAGTTTGACAATTGCCAGGGCCGGCTTTAGAGTTTTGGGGGCCCCCAGCAAGACAAGTCATGGACCCTTCCTCAATCCAAACATACTTCATATTTTACTTTGTCCAAAATGCACAACATTTTATGCTCAATACAACCAGTAATATTTGTGTTTTTTAGGGAGTGGTAGCAATGTTAGTTTTTGGGGCCTCACTGTCCATTCAATCAATGTCTGTTCATTAGCTTCTGAGTGGACAGGGCATACCTTAGTGAATCATTTCATGATGTTATAACACCACAAGAAAAGGCTCCACAGATCCTAGTGATGTCTTTTGGTGCTGTTTTACATTCAATATGAATAATAATTAAAAAAAGTGGTACTCTGGATCTGGCTGGGGCCTCTCATTAGCAGGGGGGCCCCCAGCAACTGCAGGGTTCACTGGTGCCTAAAACCGGCTATGACAATTGCCCCCCAACAACAAGTCAGCTCTCATTTCTCCTGCCTCTGCTCACTGCTCAGTCACTTTAGTGGGGATTTGTTATTATTATTAGTTTATTTTTTATTATACAATCTTTGGTTCAGCGGGCATTACGTCACATCACATGAAATAAATAAAAATAAAAATCCTTGAAGGGAAAGTACTGTGTCATAAAGGGTTAGGCCAGGCAGGGTCCCTGACTGCATACTGTCTGTGTGACCCCTCCCCCACAAAAAAGTCAGTGATCTGTCATCTCTCTCCCTGTGCTCACTTGGTAGGGTATAAGCTTTGGCTCAGTGGGCAGGGCATTCTGTCACATCACATGGAATAAATTAACAAAATAAAATCCCTGAAGGAAAAGTACTGTGTCAGAGAGGGTTAAGCCAGGCTGGGTCCCTGATTCTCTGTTGGTAGCAGCAGTGCCTGCAGCATCAGCCCGTAGCCTAGGTGGTGTGTGAAATCAATTCTGCGTGTGTGAAATAAAATCTGCCAGCCAGTCACCAGTGCCACTTATTGCATACTGTCTGTGTGACTCCCCCCCCCCAAGAAGCCAGTGATCTGTCATCTTCGGTTCCATATGATAAGTGCAATTCGTAAATGCTGAGCGCCCGTATTGCAACCCCACATCGCCAGAATTGCATTTTGGTGATGTGGAATCCCAGCGCAACCAAAAGCAGCGCAATGATCGTGCCCCCAGTACCCACCCCCCGGATTCTCAACCCAGGGGGTGCATGTTGGGGGGGGGTGCATACTAGAAAAAAAAAAAACACTGTTTCAAGCCGGGCGCAACAAAAAGTACCAGCGCCCAGTCCTGAACCCTGCATCCCCGCCACCACAGGCCAGCACCTGGCCCACCACGCCATGATGCCACCTCACTGGCAACCCATGGCTCCACTCCTCACATACCCTCCTGCCCCATGTTCGGTGGGCTCGCTCCCATCACCCCCCCCACACGCGTATATGCGCGTGACATCTTATCTTCTTTTCATGACCCACCCCATCCGGTCACCAACCCCACATCCTCACTGTCGGGGCAGTAGCTGAAAGTGGGTCCCGTTTCAGCAGGTGCCCACTTTCTATGCACCCCTGTCACAGGACACCATCATCTTCCTCCCTGTGCTCGCTTGGTGGGGTATGAGGTTTGGTTCAGTGGGCAGGGCATTTCATCACATCACATGGAATAAATAAAAATATAAAATAATAAAATTCTGGAAAGTATTGTGTCAGAGAGGGTTAGGCCAGACACAGTCCCCAATTCTCTGTTGGCAGCAGCAGCACCAGCCCGTAGCCTAGGTGGTGTGTGAAATAAATTCTGTGTGTGCAAAATAAAATCTGCTATCCAGTCACTAGTGCCACTTATTGCATACTGTCTGTATAACCCCCCCCCCCTTGAAGCCAGGGATCTGTCATCTGCCTTCCTATGCTCGCTCGGTGTGGTGCAGTATAAGCTTTGACTCAGTGGGCAGCGCATGCTGTCACATCATGTGAATTAAATAAAACAATTAAATAAAATACTTGAAGGGAAAGTACTGTGTCAGAGAGGGTTAGGCCAGGCAGGGTCCCTGATTCTCTGCTGGTAGCAGCAGTGTCTGCAGCACTGACCCGTAGCCTAGGTGGTGGGTGAAATAAATTTTGTGTGTAAAATAAAATCTACCAGCCAGTCACTGGTGCCACTTCTTGCATACCATCTGCGTGACCCTCCCCCCCCAAGAAGCCAGCAATCTGTCATCTGCCTCCTGTGCTCGCCCGGTGGGGTATAAGCTTTGGCTCAGTGGGCAGGGCATTCCATCACATCATGTGGAATAAAAAACAAAATAAAATAAAATCCTTGAAGGGAAAGTACTGTGTCAGAGAGGGTTAGGCCAGGCAGGGTCCCTAATTCACTGTTGGTAGCAGCAGTGCCTGCAGCATCAGCCCGTAGCCTAGGTGGTGTGTGAAATCAATTCTGCGTGTGGAATAAAGTCATCCAGATAGTCATCAATGCACCAGTGCCGCTTCTTGCATACTGTCTGTGTGACCCCCCAAGACGTCAGTCATCAGTCATCTTCCTCCCTGTGCTCGCTCGGTGGGGTATAAGCTTTGGCTCAGTGGGCAGGGAATTCCATCACATTACTTGGAATAAATAAAAAAAAATCCTTGAAGGGGAAATGTACTGTGTCACAGAGGGTTAAGTCAGGCAGGGTCCCCCAGAATCACTGTGGGTATACTAGCAGTGCCTGCAGCATCGCCCTTAGTGTAGGTGGCATGTGAAATATAATCTTCCAAGACTGCATGCCAGTCATCAGTGCACCAGTGCCACTTCTTGCATACCGTCTGTTTGACCGCCTCCCAAAGAAGTCAGTCATCTGTCATTTTCCTCCCTGTGCTTGCTCAGTGGGGTATATGGTTTGGCTCAGTGGGCAGGGCATTCCATCACATCACGTGAAATAATAAATAAGTAAAAAAAATTCCTTGAAGGGAAAAAGTACTGTGTCCTAGAGGGTTAATCCAGGCAGGGTCCCCCAGAATCTCTGTGGGTGTACTAGCAGTAGTGCCTGCAGCATCACCATTGGTGTAGGTAGTGTGTGAAATAAATTCTGTGTGTGAAATAAAATCTACCAAGACTGCCATCCAGTTGTGAGTGCACCAGTGCCACTTCTTGCATGCTGTCTGTGTGACCCTCCCTCCAAGACGTCAGTCATCTGTCAATTTCCTCCCTGTGCTCGCTCAGTGGGGTATAAGCTTTGGCTCAGTGGGTAGGACATTCCATCACATCACATGGAATAAATAAAAAAATAAAATTCTGTTCATGGTCTGGCCTGGTGCCACTGAGGGTTGAGCAGCCGGATGCCACACCTCGTGCCATGCCGGCAACCTGGGTTCGGGAACGGGCCTGGGCCATCAGGGGTTGGTAGAGGAGGGAGAGGATTGAGCACTCAGAGGGATGTTCTCCTCGCCTGGGGTGGGTACCTGGGGATGCCCGATGCAGTAGCAACCTTTAGTGAAGACTGGGGGTACAACGCAGATGTCGGGCTGGAACCAGTGGGGGCGAGATGATGGCAGGCTCCAGCGATGGAGGTGTCACGCAGGATGTCATTGCATGCCGTGCTCCATGGGGAAAAAAGAGAGAAATACCCTTATCAGCTCAGCAGGTGATGGTGGGGACCAGTGGTGGAGTCCCCATGTCCAGTGCTGGGCTTACCCGGCTGCACCTCTGGTTACTCTCCTCCCTCCAGTCACTCCACTAGATTTCCAAACAGAGCTCCGGAGGAGTTGGCGGTCCCACCCCAAGGGACTCAGAGTCAGGGGATCATACGATTGGAGGAGGAGGGCACACCCAGGCACCAGGGAGTGAGTCCGGGAGCTTCAGATGGGCAGCAGAAACCAACCGAGAGACCCCTTTGGAGACAGTCCGAGTCAGGTAGGAGGCAAACAAATGATTTAAAAAAAAAATCATGTTCACGGTCATTATAGTAATGAATTTCACATTTGGGAACTATTTCTGGAAGCTCTTTTCTATCTAGTATCTGAAGCTCCGAGAAGCGCTGCCAGTGCTACATGATTCCTCATTCTCATGACGAATCACGTTCACGTTCACTGTCATCACGGTCACAAAGAATTTCACTTCCATCCAGTGTTTTAAGCTCTGGCAAGCGCTGTCACTGTTGCACAATTCCTCATCCTCATGACAAATCACGTTCACGGTCATTACGATCATGAAGAAGCTCAGTTCCATCCAGCATCTGAAGCTCGAGAAAGCGCTTTCACTGTTTCACAATTCCTCATCCTCACGACGAATCACATTCACAGTCATCATGGTAATGATTTTCACATTTGCCAACCATTTCTGGGAGCTTATTTTAGAACAATACCACAGAAGTAGCAAACCCTTTCAGTAGGGACAGTATCGTTGGCTCTGAGATACAAAACGCTTACATTTTGTCTCCTTCAGAAAGAGAAAACATGCATCATTACAACTCTTTAGTTTTTTTGTCCCATTTGGGACATTACAAAGAAACTATCCATTCTTTAAACATATACTGGGCAGGATTCACAAAGCAGATGCGCTGGGTGCAAATGAGATGCACCAGTGCAACTCAAAAATGCACCATGGAGCCATTCAAAGACAACACGGTTGCACCCATGCAAGACAGATGCGCTGTGCTGAACAGAATGCACCGGAGATGCAACAAAATGATATACGGCCAAATCAAGGGGGCGTACACCTGCATACACAGCGCAGAGCCATTCACAGTGCGTAATGAATGCATATTTATGGAGCATCCATGGCACAAGGCCAAACTGCCATGGGGAGATACGTATACATGAAGGAGACTTAAAGCCAAGCCCCCAGCAGGCCAACAGCAGCAGAGCAGGAGCAAGCAGGAGGAGAGAGGCAGCTGAAGGGCAAAGATGGATGGAGCACCACTCCTGATGGTGGCATGACAATGGGGATAAGTAGATGGGCAGAACAGCAATGTGATGGTGGAAGGCACCGTACGCGGCTAGCACCACAGCGGTACTGTGCCAGACTGACATTTGAACAGCTCACTGACACGGAAACAGTAGGCTGATACCACCTGAAGAAGGTCATTCTGAGGCAGCTATGTGAGCTGTGCCATGACAAAATGCAGGCACCCACTGAACGAGGTCATGCCATAGCTGCGGAGACCAAGGTGACAACAGTAATGTGCTTGCTCTCTATGGGAACCTTCTGGGACACCACAGGCATCTCACAGGCATCCACCTCCTGTCTCCTCACACAATTCCTCACCACACTGCTACCACATGCTTTGTATTACATCCACTTCCCAAGCACACAGGCAGAGCAGACAGAAGCCATGCAGCAGTTCCACAGGGGGCCATGCATGCCAGGCATCATAGGAGCCATTGACTGCACCCATGTGGCAATCCGCGCACCATCTGGTGATGATGCGGTAATGTACATCAACTGCAAGGGGTACCATTCAGTAAACAGCCAGGTAGTGTGCAATGCCACAAGGTGCATCAGCAATGTCTGCACCACACACGCTGGGAGCACACATGATACCTTCATTTGGCACCAGTCTGACCTCTGCTGCAGAATCGAGGCAGGGGACGTAACAAGTGGACACTTAGTAGGTGTGTGGGACAAGCTGACCTGCAGAACAACAGAGCACCATAGCGTGGGGGGGGGGGCAGGTATGCAGGTAGCATGACACACAATGCACAGGGGGGCAGAAGTGGGACAGTTGAGGGGAGACAGTGCCGCTGGCGTGCACACAGTAATACAGTGTGGCACAAGCACAATGCATGAAAGGAGGGGTGCAGTGCCACAGGGGGCATTGCCTATTGCACCACATGCAGACATGCAGGCACAGTTGCCGGGTACACTGGGCCAGACAATGGGGGCCAGGGCACAAGTGGAAGGCAATGGCATGGGCAGCCAGGGGGTTGACAGCAGCAGAAGGGCCAGACCCCATCAGGTGGGAGGGGGAGGTAGGAAGGCAGGGAAGGCCAGAACATGGTCCGTGGTGTACCCACACTACACACAGCAGAGCACCATAGTGCAGGGGGGAGGTCATGTTGCACATGTGATCAGTGGACTAACAGCCACACTTGCTCCCCACAGGTGATGTAGCATATGCACTCAGACCCTGGCTATTCACCCCCTTCAGATGACCCAGAACAGAGGCGGAGGAGTGATACAACGAGGCACACACTGCCATGCACACCATCATTGAGTGCTACTTTGCATGCTGAAGATGCCCTTCCGTGCCTGGATAGGTCAGGTGGGGCCCTACAGTATAGCCCTGAGAAGGCCTGTGGCATATTCCTGGCCTGTTGTATACTACACAACATGGCCATGGACCGTGGAATAGCTGTCCAGGCCATGGAGGGTGACAGTTCCAGAGAGCAGGAAGAGGAGGGTGGGGATGAGGACACAGTACCACAGGGTCAGTGGGCTGGACCGCCAATGGTGCATCATGACCAATGCCTGGCTGCAAGGGCCAGGCAGTACAGGGACACAATTGTGGAGGCGCACTCTGGTGACTGCAGATGAGTAACACAGGTTTGTATTGCAAGGCAGGCTCAACACACCACACATACAGCACAGCACAGCCAAACACACACACAACACAGGCCATGCAGCAGTGGCGATGCTGCAGTGGAATGCAGACATGCCAGTGTCCACGTGGCACACACACATGTGCACGCCACAGTCAACACAGCCATGTGCCACAATGTCAGTGCTAGGGATGGCATGGATCAGTGTACAGCTGTTGGCACACGTGCACAGTAGACACAGGACTGCACTCATCATGCCCATGCCACACAGAAGAACAATGGTGCACATGGACATGCAGGTGGCACTGCACAGGGGGCCCATGATGGCAATGCAGTGGGGCAGGCGCATGCCACCTACACCACCCCAGGCAGCGTTAGCCAGGCAAGTGGGAAACACAGGTGGCAGGAGCAGTGGCCATTGGATCGGTGATCTGGATATTACAGGGAGGCACCACGGCCACCACAGACACATGGGTGGCCTCGCCCATGACTGATGGATGCTGCCACATCACCACCAGCCACAGGAGGTGCTGCCAACACCCCTGTAGGGGTGCTGCAGTGAGACCGTGAATGGGTGCTCATTGGGGTGGAGGCCCCACAAATGATGTCAGATGTGTGGATGCTGGGCATGGTGAGGTGCGGTGACAGCATCAGCAGCAATGGGTCCACCTGATGCTGCTGCCTGGATTTGTGAGAGGCACTCCTGGGTGTACGGCTGGAGGTCAGGCAGCCACGTCACACCAGATGCACACACGGCCTCAACAGTGGTTGCAATCCGCTCCAGAGCTGTGGTCATGCCTACCTGCAGTAGGCGTGCCTCTGCCAACATCTGGGCACGCCATGCAACCGTTGACTCAAGCTCAAGAGCCAGCAGCATCTGGAGGCCCCTAAATTCCACCCGTAGGGATGCCTGCCCCTCCACGGTGTCCCACAGGAGGCAAGCATAGCCCTCAATCTTGTCGGCAGGTGAAGGCTCCCGGTGACGGCACCGATGGCTGGGTGATGTGCCAGCCTGCCGCTGAGCTTCCACAGGTGGTGGTTGCACCACAGCAGGCTGGGGCATGGGCAGGGAATGGGCATGCACAACCCCATCACATTTAGGGATGGTGGAATCACGGTCCAACACCACCTGCGTGTAACCCACAGCACTCGGCCGGGACACGATGGCTGACCCCGATGCCACAGCAGGACCAGGTGCAGAGGGCACAGCACCCTCCAGTAGGCACATCCAGTGTCACATTATTCACTCTTCATCTCATGTCACTACTCATGCATCTTAGTACTACTGAACAGTCGTTTAATTGCTTGTTTCTGTAGCTATGTTGATTAAAAGCTGTTTAAAATGATTTTTTCAAAAACAGTTACCATAAAATAATATAGGTTATAAAAGGTTTGGATAAGGTTCAGATAAGCATCCAAACCTTTTTTTGCTTATCAGAACGTTTTAGAACCTCAGAAACTTTTGAGGTTCTCCCATCCCTACTTTTTATATGTTTACACTGTTGTGGTTCCTCTGCAGAAATTTACAGAATTTTAAAACAGTATGTAACCCCCCTACAAATGGCGGTTCCTAAAAACCTTCCTTGGGTGTGCCTAAATGCCCTCTGCCAGGCAGGTGTCCTGTGTTTTAGCTGTTTAAAAAGAAATTGCATGAGCGTGCCTAATCGCCTCTGTGCCTGTCTCTTTAAGAGCTGCCAATAACGTGGTACTTATTTGGTCTGGGACGGGGCTGAGTGTTTCTATGCTCGAGTCCCGCCCGGGCTGCCAGATAATCACTCTGTTCTGCCATCGCTATTTGCGTAGAGGGAGCTCTGTTAGAAGCTGTACTTGCCTATTATCTATTAGCATAGTAATGATATTGTAGTTTGTCTAACCTGCCTTCTTTGCAGCATGGACAGTTCTGTTTATCACCACCATTTTGGTTTTGGACTGCCAGTCAGCACCAATTGGTACCTTTGGGGACTCTAAAATGCAGCCCGTCCCCAGTGGTCTTGTGGGAGCAAATTTCTGTAGGAATTGTAGTTTTTACATTTTGGCGCCAGAATAGACCTAGAGGGGGAACCCTTGCTTTGACAGATAGATGGATCAACCAACCAGAACCTTTTGGACTGAAGGGGAATGCCCAAGCTGCCTGTTGCAGTGAGTCAGTCTGGAGTTACAGTTTGAAGAGACAGCTTGAGTGATTCAAGCAGCTGCTTTTTTGGCCTGTCTGCCTGCAGTCCCTTGAGAGGGAATCCTTTGAAAGGCTTAGCAATCGGACTGCATCCGAATTGGAGTGTGACAAAGCTACTGAAGAGTGACCAGATTTGAACCTGAAGAAGACCAAAGATTTGCTGTACGCGATCGGCCTGTCAGGACATCCATTTACCACGGAATTCCTGGTTTTGCTCAGAGACAGTGATATTGCGGCCGGACTGCCTTCCGCATTGTGGTATGGTGATTGCTTTACTATAAATGTGCTGTGTGCTGTTAGTGGGTCGTGATTTAGTTCCCCACTGTGTAAATATGCCACACTTGCTGGAAGCTGCATCCAGCACTACCAGACTCAAAATCCAAACTGTTCCACCTGGCCTGGACCTCTCCATCTGGCCCAGCCAGCTACTTCAGGCACAGAAACCATCATCGACGAGAGACTCGCCCGGGGATCAGCCCCCTGCTCAACCATCTCGAACAGAATGACACCTCAGTGATTCGTGTGGGCCCTGCTTCTCCTGGCAAACCAGTCATCAAACTGCAGTCTCCATTTCGTCTTGCCTGTGACTCATATTGGGTAGTGTGAGTAACAATCAGGCTAGCTCCCTGTAACAACAGCTAAATCTCAAGTGTTGTCATCTGATTGCATTGTTGTTTTTTCCTTTCACGAACTGAGCCTTCAGACTCTGGATTACAAATTGTGTGTGGTTGTGCATGCCTTTTCATTTCATCACAGGGCCCCAACCAGCTGCGACGCCAGCCTACCCTGGGCAAGGTTCCACGCTAGCCCACCTTACTTCCAACTGGGTATCCACAGCGTGTGACTGTGTAGGGACTAAAAGTGCATGCATAATTGCCTGACTAGTTCAGTTTTCGAATCAATCAACCTGATTACACCCCTCCCTTCTTCAATTCCCCTGAATAAATCAGATCTAACTTTTTTTTTAATTTAATCTGATTGTGGTTCCAGTTTGTACCAAAAGCACTGTACTGTTGTTATTTGCTGTGCCTAACCTTGTTTTACAGGGGGCCTCCAGGGTTGAATTGGTGGAACCAGCCCTCGTGGTAAGTGCACACAGTGTGGGGAATTGTATGCTGAATAGGGGCTACTGTGAAAGTGTTTGTTGCATATTGTCTAGACCACTAGAGGGGGAAAAAGAGGGGTTACAGTGTCCCGGAGGACTGTACCCAGGTTAGCCTTGTTACTAACAACCCTGTCCTCCAGGTGGAGGCACCCGTTTCAGTACCCAGGCCCCTTAACCTGCAACTAGCCACTCAGGCAGGGGTAGTAGTCCTTGGGATAGCGCCACCTAGGGGTTACAAGTAATCAGCTTCTCTTTTCTACTTCTCCTCAAGTAAAATGTGGTTGTGAAGAAAATGTTACTTGCTTAATTATAGCAAAAGATCACAGGTTATCAAAACTCACATATTTCAATTAAATGTATATTTTGGTGGTAGAAAGTGTTATTTCACTATAAAATCTGAAAACAGGTTTGCAGTTTCCCATTGAAATACACTAACAGCTTTGCCAATAAAACTTTTCTGATATCATAATTACAAACAGGAATTCCATTGAATTCAAGCTTTCTACTAGTATTTGGCAAAATACAAAAAAAATGATGAAAATGTAATAAAAGAAACAAATAAAAGCCGTCAAAAATGATTACAGAGACATCTACGGGCTCCAGACCTTAATTCCTCTAAGAGTACAGTACATCCTTGCTAAGCACTTGTTCTATAAATATTTAGCAACACCCTTCATCTTGCTCCTCCCTTACTGCTGCATACTCTATGAATAGTAATGAATTCTTTTGAATGGTGTGGGGGACACATTTCAGAGCTAGACAGGAAGTGAACTTTAGCTGCTAGCGACAAGAGCTGAGCTGAACACAAAGGGAGCTGCAGAGGGAACTGGTGTTTCTGTGGACAGCTATCCTTTGTTCATCTAGTCCCAGACTTGGACGAGCAGTAACTGCATGTGTTTCTGAAAAGTACAGTTTGTGGGGTTGGAGAGTGAAACCGAGGATCATGAAGCTGGAGGTAAGGAATGCTGAGCTGCTGCATAAACAAGACAAAAGGGGATCTGCTTGACATGCATTTATAAACAAAAGTATGTATACATGTGTGCAAAAACTTGATTGTAGGGAGGTGCTGCACCTTAAATTGAAAATTCATCTTTTTGATTGATTTATCTGGGTAGGATCACTGGACAAACCAGGTTCCTTTTTAGGAGTGACTCCATGTATAAAGCACTCAGTAGTACAAAAGGATAAATGAACATGATTACATCATTATAGAACATGCATAATACAGTCATATTAAGGCAATAAATGCTAGTTAAAACATGCACACTTTAACATAATGTATGCATACTAATGTAGGCTGTCCATTGCAAAGAGGTAGGAGCTTACAGCTAGTCTTTGCTGTTCCAGACTATCTTTCCAAGTGTTAAGAATTTATTTATTTTTATTTTATTTTTATTTATTTTTTGTTGACTGGGTAAGTGCATTAGACAAATCCTGCCTATTTGCAGGCACGACCCGGGGAAGGGGGTTACAGATGAATGCCAACTGACCTTGAACCAGATTAAGCTGTTGGTGGTATTGTTAGTGAATGAGGGAAGTTTGGCCAGGACACCGGGGAAATTCCCCTACTCTTTTCGATAAGTGCCATGGGATCTTTAACATCCACCTGAACTACCACCAATCCAAGCAGATGGGACCTCGGTTTAACGTCTCATCCAAAAGACAGAATTTAATGTGTGTGAGGCTGGCCTAGGGCTTTAAAGGCCACATAAGCACTTATTTATCAGAGCCCACTGTTTTACAAATCCTTCAGTACAAATGTAGCCGAAGGACAGCTGTAATAGATGATTACAGTATATATTTACCATAATTTCTGATGTTTATTGTTTTGTCCCATATACGAACATACGAAGAAGCCAGCAGAAGAAGGCCATTTGGTCTATCAAGTCTGCTCGTATTGCAGGGTCCACAGCTTGGGCTAATGTTCCTGTCCTCCCCACTCCTCCCATCCTCCCTACCCCTGATCCTTACCTTTCCCCATGCCTGTCCCATCCTCTCTTAAAGCTGCCCACTGTCTTCAACGAGATGACTTCTTTTACGGCAGTCCATTCTAAGTTTCCACCACCCTCTCTGTGAAGAAGTGCTTCCTGACCTCCCTCCTAAACCTCCCACCCTTCAGCTTAAGACTGTGTTCCCTCAAATTATGGTTGCCACTCAGCTTAAAGAGACTCTCCTTAGCAACCTTCTTTTTCCCTTTCAAGTACTTGAAGGTCCCAATCATGTCCCCTCTCTCTCCTGTCTTCCAGGGTGTACATGTTCAGTGCGCTCAACCTCTCCTCATGTGCCTTACCCCGCTGACTGGCTAACATCTTTATAGCCCTCCTCTGGACCTTCTTCAGAAGGTTAATGTCCTTTTTGAGGTGTTGGCACCAGTACTGAACTCCTTACTCTAGATGCGGCCTTACCAGTGACCTGTACAAGGACAGTATAACCTCCTCTCTCCTACTACTGAGCCCCCTAGATATGCATCCCATCATCTTGTTTGTATTTGCTGCTGCTTTCTTGCACTATAATGAATATAAATGCATTATAAATCCTCCCTTTCTTCAGCTGGCACAGTGAGTGACCGGAATCACTGCTCTGGTTGGGGGCGGGCATCTGCCCAGGAAACTCTTGTTTTTTTATTTGTTTGTTTTTTTAACTAAGAGAATTTTATTAAGAGTTTTTTTTTTTAATAGAGAAAACCAAGTAAGCTCATATAATAATGCACAGTAGGTAGACTCATGGCCTGAATAAACATATAAAAATAGACAAGCACAACCCAGCAAGGAACGGTGAATACATCTATCAATAAGCTTTACAAACAGTGATCAGTAACAAATAGTTCTCTAACAATAGAATAACACAAATATTCTGAAACATGTATATAACAACCATCTTAACAAGATAATATAAAAAAGAACAGAAACAGGAAGAATATGTAAAATGGGCAGCAAGTACATAGGTAAGTAAGGTAGCAGAAACTATTCCAGTCAGAATGGGGGAAATCGGGGCAAAAACAGACATACAATAATTAGAAAAAAAACTACAATAATTAGAAAAATAATCAGAAAAAATAACTATAATTAGAAAAAAACAGGGAACTCTTGTATCGAGAGTTATAAGTGCCTGAGGTATGTTGATTGAATTTCTCACTGGGAGCCGCTTGCACTCAGCTGTAGGGTTTGCTTGATAGTCTGCTGTAGCTGATGTATGTGGACACCCTTAGGCAGTGGACAAAAATGCACTGTACTTCTTTGTAACATTTGGCTTTAGTGTGGGGTCTTCATGCCAAAGTTCATTTGCACAGAAAGTAGACACTGGCCCAAAGATCTCAGTTTATCATCTCTTACACATTTCTTTCCAGTTAATTCTGTTTTTCTGGGTAGCCATTTCACCCCTTGTCTCAGACTACATGGCATGCTAATTATGTAGCTCCTGTCTGATGTAGCACATTCTGTTTCTTGCCCTCTGCAGCTCTCCCTCAGATAATGGTATCATACACTCGCTATCCTGTTTGATTTGATATGCAGGGCACCTATGAATGGCCTACCCATATTTCTCGAGTAACAGCGTGCACGGAGATTCCCTATCCACTTCTCTGCTAAAATCTGGCTTCTCTGCTGTTTCATCTTCTGGTGCAACCTGCACACATGGCCCATTACTGGTGTAACCTTCCTCTTTCCTTTTCTACTTTAGACTTTATGTGACTACTGCTTGAGTATACACCCCCTGGACTCCTTCTAGCCGGGTATGTCATTGAATTACTGTTTACCCTACTGGCTCTGGGGCTGTGAGATCAAGTGCCAATGGGGGCACTTCTGCTTTGTGAACTGTGACTTCCAATCAACCAGTCATGTGACATGCTCAGGTTTCAGAACTGTTTTGCTAATGTTGGACCAGGTGTGACATAGAAACTGGTGCCAACTGAGAGCCTAATGGGTGGCTAATAGGTCAATGGGCAGATGGTGGGACCAGTAGGACTATGGGTCTGGACCCTCTGTAAAATCAGGAGGTGGCTTTGGCGAGATCAGATCTGTTTAGCATCCTGGAAAAAGCAGACGCAGTGTGTGGCATGCAAGTTTAAGTGCGTCATTACCAGGCCCTAGGCGTAGATGAACAGTGTTTAAGCTGTCTATGCATGACAGAGATGATAGCTGAATATTCAGTGTGTAGCCCTGTGTGGAGAATTCCTGACTTGGACACTGGAGCATGAAGTGTTGCTGTTTTTGTAAGAGTTGTGCCTTGTTGGCCTAGTTCTGAGTGAGCCTGGCATTGAAAGCAGTCCATGAGAGCCCTGAGGGTACCCATGAGTACAAGTGGAGAGAGTGAACCATAAAAATTTTGATCTATGTTTGGATTTCACATATGGTGTACAGTTTGGTGGTTTCACAGTCAAATTACAAATACCCTGTGTTTGAGGTGGAAGGCCATTGTAAGTAACTGGATGGCCTGTAAGGGGTTAAGTAGCTATAACCAGATGGAAACATAGAAACATAGACCATGACAACAGAAAAAAAAACAGAGGCCCATCCAGTCTGCCCATATTCCCTGGAACCTTCCCTGGACCCTGTTGTTCCTCCAAGGTACTAACTCTTCCCGTCCTATCCCCATTCTCCTCCCTGGTCTTGTCACCCTGGATGACCACTGTTCCCTTTATTCTATCCCATGCCTGCTTGAATCCCCTGACTGTGTTTGCTCCTGCCACCCCTCAGCTGAAAGACTGTTCCACGATTCCACCCCACTTTCTGTAAAGAAGCACTTCCTCACATCTCTCCTGAACCTCCCTCCTGCTAATTTCCACTCAAGACCACGTGACCTTGAGTTGGTATTGTAATTCACCACAACTGCCCTTAAGGAACATGAAGGTCTCTGTCATATCTCCTCTCTCCCTTCTGGTCTCCATTGAGTACATATTTAGTGCCTTACATACGAACATATGAAATATGCCAGCAGATAAAGGCCTAGAGGTCTATCAAGTCTGCTTGAATGTGCAGCTAGCACCCCTTATTCTGCAGCTGCCCCTCCCTTCCACCCTTCCCCTTCATTAACCCTCCCCCTTGTCCTGTCCCATCTTCGTTTGAAGCAGTTCACTGTTCTACTGCATACCACTTCTGCAGGTAACATTCCACCCAGCCACCACCCTCTCTGTAAAAGTGTCTCCTCATCTCCTCCTGAACCTTCCTCGCCCATTCTCATATCATAGCCCCTGGTGGCCTCCCTCCCTTACTTTGAACAGCCCCTCTGTACCCGTCTTGTTTATTCCTTTCATGTATTTAAAGGTTTCAATCATGTCACCCGTCTCTCCTCTCCTCCAGTGAGTACATGTTCAACTCCTTCAACCTCCTCTCGTATGATAAGTCCCCCAGCCCCTTGATCATCTTTGTCACCCTGCATTGCACCCCCTCCAGTAACTTAATGTCTCTCTTCAGATACGGATGCCAGTACCACACGCAGTACTCCAGGTGCCTTGAGATGCTCCTCATAAGATCTGCCCTTCTGGCCCTGAATCATCTTTGTTACTCTGTGCTGCACTGTTTCCAAACTGTCCCTGTCCTTTCTGAGGTGAGGACACCAGAACTGGACACAGTACTCCAGGTGGGATCTCACCAGAGATCTATATAGAGGAAGTATTACCTCTTTTCTTCTGCTATCAATACATCTCCTGATAATTCCCAGTATCCTGTTAGCCTTGTTATAGGCCATTTGGCACTGGCTTATTTGTTTGAGGGAGTCAGTGATGATAATTCCTAGATCCCGCTCCCGTTCTCTAGTGCTAAGTCTCGCTCTACACATCCAGTATTCCATCTTAGGATTCCTTTTCACTAATTGCAATACCTTGCACTTTACGGCTTTGAATTTTAACTGGCAGACCTTTTACCACCCCTCTAGTTTTTGTAGGTCTGTCAATATCTCTTATTGCCTCATCACTATCCACCCTCCCATGTAGTTTTGTGTCATTTGCAAAGAGACACAGCCTATCCTGGACTCCCTCACCAGTGTCACCAACGAACATGTTGAAGAGGACTGGTCCCAGGACAGATCCCTGTGGGACCCCGCCCATATCCTGCCTTTCCTTTGATTTAACCCCACTGACCACCACTCTATGCTGCCTCCCTGCTAGCCAACTACCCACCCAGTTCACCGTGGTTTTAGCCACACCTAGGTCATACATTTTATGAGCAGCCTTTTGTGCGGTACCAAATCAAAAGCCTTGCTGAAGTCAAAGTACAGCAGATTCACAGCATGGCCCTTGTCTACTTCCCTGGTCACCCAGTCAAAGAAAAACATCAGCTTAGTCTGACAACCTTTCTGCCACAAAACCGTGGTATTTACTATCCTGGAGCTCGTTGCTCTCTAGGTAGCCCACAAGGTCATCTTTGATTAATGATTCCATCAGCTTCCCCACAACAGAGGTCAGGTTGACAGGCCTATAGTTCCCTGGTTGCTCCTATCCCCCCTTATAAAGTTGTGTAGCATTTTAGCCATTGCATTGACGAATGTGTGCACCAACATTGGTCAGCTCACAGCAGTCTCGACACTGGCCAACACACAGCAAGTAGCTGCCCCATCAGTGGGTTGTAGCATTTAATGCTGGGTGCCCAGGGACTGCCATTAGGAGCTCCCTGAGACTGAGTAATAAAATCTGGTACCAGAGGAATTGTGTGGGTAGGTTCTTTTGTGAGGGCCTGTACCAGCATCCTGAGTGGGGTCTGATAAAAGGTGGCATACCTTACTGTGCTGGTTAATCTCCTTAATGCTGTTCAGTGGTGCAAGTGGTAGAGAAGTAGTACAGGAACTCATGCACTGGCAAATATGAAATGCAGAATGAAGATCTTCAATCTGAAGAATAGCTGTGTGAAGACACATTTATCTGTTTTAGACACTAGTAGATTCAATTAGAGATACTGAAGTATTTCTAGCAAAATAGCACTGTTTTACAAGTCGTGTTGCTATGGAAACCCTGATTTCAGGTCACAGAGCCAGAAACTGTCATTATGTTGATGGTTTAAGAATTTCAGTTCCAGTATCAGTGGGATGAAGTACAGGAACTCTGTTCCTGCTGCAGAAAAGGTACAGGAACTGAGTTCCTGTGCGTTCCTGTTCACTTTCACCACTGATGCTGTTCCTCCACTGCCTAAGTTCCCCATTAATAACAATGGGTTATTTGTGAAACTGGTCTAGTTACTGCCTGAACTGTTGTGGGGGAGGCACAGCTTCCCAGACGGTTGTGTCTGTAGTCTGGTTACTCCAATGTGAGCCTTTTTAGGGGTGCATGCACGACTTGCATCCAGTATATATTTCCAAGGCCCAGGCATACACTGAAGCCCAAAGTGTTATTTGAGCTGGAATAAGGTGGTGTGGTGTCTAAAATGGCATGCTGGCAAGGTGCCCAATATCAGGGTGAACTCTTGACCTAAGGAATCTGTCAGGCTGGCATACCCCTCAACAGGCCTCCAGTGCTCCTTCACATTATCGACTAGCATGGTTCACTGGGCATCGCCCATACCACTCTCTCATTGTGTAGCTAGGCGACCCTTGACCCATTCTACCAGGAAGCCATTCTGGCAACACAGGCTTTGAGCTCCCCTAACGCTGTTCAGGAAACCCTCACCCATATGTTGCGGAGATCGTTCTCTTGCCTGTTTCATGCTGTCTCTATGCAGTACCTGCTTCATATATTTCTTGGGTGCTCAACGGCATCAAGGCACTGGTCTCTGGAGTCACCTTTCCACTAGCATAGCCACAATAAAATTCCTAGGAAGCTGGTTCAGGCCCAAAAGCTCTCAGGAGATGTCCCCTTATGGGACACCACCCTTGGAGTCTTGCACCCTCCTGTGGCCCTTAAGACTTCCAAACTGTAGGTAAACCCCTTGATCCTCACTCACAATTCCCAGGGGCATAGGACACATGCTGGGTACCCAAGGTTTATGCCTGGCAGTGTTCAGGGTTCCACAGCTGATGTTACACTAATGCCTTTACAGGAGTGTAGTATCCAGGACAATGTGCCCCTCTTTGACTTTGACATTAACTGGCACCCATGCATATAAGTGGGAGCTTAACCTGTGGAAATGATGTGCCCCTGGCCTGAGTCCTGTTACCAGCCACTTGGTTATCATGACATGTGCTCATCGCTGCTGAGCATGCAGCGGGGTGTCTGAAACCCCGGCACCTAGCTGTAGGTAACCCCACTCAACCATAACTTATACTTCGGTTGACTTACGTGGGCTTTCAGGGTCCCATGAAAAAACATTTCTATTCACTCAGGTCTACCCGAATCAGTTACAAAGTGTTGATTGTTCTTTATCATTATTTACAGTTTACTTTGTTTTATTTTTGTATGGTGCCTTAAGCCTTTTGAAAAGGACACCAAACAAATGAAACTGCCTTGCCCTTTTTTCTTTTTTTTTTAATATTAGTATTTATGGGTTTTTCTGGGTTTTCACTCATCGCACTCTCGCTCATCCCTGACATAACATATGCGTGTGGAGGCACATGTACATACATCTTGTGGGATGCCCCACCCCACTGTTCGACCGGTGCCACTTGCACTCATCATCAAACCTCCATTCAGTGACGATGGGACTACAGGTGGGCGACCCCTCCCCACTACCACCTGGGAGAGGAGAGCAACTGCTCAATCCTGCTTGCCCCCTGCTCCCCCCGTGCCGGCACCCTAGCGACCCAAGATCATTCCCGAACCCGGGTCGCCGGCGCAGCGTGAGGTAAAGTGTCCAGTGCCTCAGCCCTCGGCGCCACTGGGCCAGCTTTGCCTTGCCCTTGTTGTTGAAAAGTTTTAGATTGTCAGTGTGTGAAGTGAAATCAAGATCAATTACACATCTCGTGTCCTTTCAGATACCAGAAAGCTTTGAAGATGTTGCTGTCGCTTTTTCTGAAGAAGAATGGAAGATATTAAGCAAACCAGAGAAGGAGCTTCACAGGGAAGTGATGGTGCAGAATTATGAAAACATGGTTTCATTAGGTAAGGATAGACAGAGTCTCAGAGGTGGGATCTTTATTCTGAATTGGGTGGGCTTACTTTTACATCTTCAAGCATGATGTCACGACAGGGAAAGGAATAAATAGTCTGGTTCAGGGGATAGGAGAAGAAGAGAGGCTCGGCGACACAGTCATCGCCCCAAAAAACGCATGCTGTTTTTAATTATAAAAAATGTTTTAATGAGAAAAAACTGAAATGTAACTGCTTTTTGTTTGGGGAAAACATGTATTTGCAGGTTAAGATTACTGCAATGAGGGCCGCCATGGCTCCCAACTATGCAAACATTTTCATGTCAGAATGGGAAACTATAGCTATTTACAGTACCAGTAACTCATTTCTGGATAAAACAGACCTATAAAAGAGGTACATAGATGACGTGTTTGATTTGGAGGGGAACAGAAACAGAATTGTTATCTTTCGTAAAATATCTGAACTCGACCAATCAGAACCTTCGATTCAGTGTAACATACGACTTGCAACAAATATGCTTTCTTGATCTTGTTGTCAGTAAACTAATGAATGGCTACATTAACACAAATTTACATAGAAGGGGTACAGATAAGAATTCCATTTTACATTACTCAAGCCGCCATTCGCACCACGTGACTGCCAACACACCATTCGGCAGTTTATGAGGGCTGACAGCCTGATAACTGGGGCTTTTTTAAATCCTGTGATATATACCATTGAACTGTGTACTGTTGTGATATAGTTTGTGAACCTGAGTACTGTTTTAACGACATTTTGTCACGGAGCCCTATTCCTATTTGACATAGGCAATAGGTGGAGAGCGTGGTGTCTCACTGTGTGGAGACTCCTGTGCTAAGTTTTTGGGGCAATTTAAGCAAACTGTCGCTCTATATACACTTTGGTGTTTATTAACATTAAATAGCTGCAGCAATTTAGCTGTGCACGCCAGTGCCTAGCAACAGGAGCTCGCGACCCGAGAAGACACTTCCGGGTTACTCTGGGGGATAAAGGACAGCCCTGCAGCGAGCGGGCGAGTTAAACGCTGACAGCCTGATAACTGGGGCTTTTTTAAATCCTGTGATATATACCATTGAACTGTGTACTGTTGTGATATAGTTTGTGAACTTGAGTACTGTTTTAATGACATTTTGTCACAGAGCCCTATTCCTATTTGACATAGGCAATAGGTGGAGAGCGTGGTGTCTCACTGTGTGGAGACTCCTGTGCTAAGTTTTTGGGGCAATTTAAGCAAACTGTCGCTCTATAAACACTTCGGTGTTTATTAAAATTAAATAGCTGCAGCAATTCAGCTGTGCACGCCAGTGCCTAGCAACAGGAGCTCGTGACCCGAGAAGACACTTCCAGGTTACGCTGGGGGATAAAGGACAGCCCTGCAGCGAGCAGGGTGAGCGCATGCAGGGCGCGCGTCGTCGCGCGCAGAGACAAGCGCGTCAACGCGTGTCAGCTGTGTCCGCTGGGCCCGTGGGCTTGGGCTATCTATCACGTCGATAGGGAAGGCACACAAGGGCATTCACTAGAGCCATGGATAGGGTTAGTACTTATTATAATTGTCCTGGATGTGGTATGTATTCTATCGATGTGATAAGCGACTCAGTGTGCAAAAATTGTTCTATGATTTCTACTTTAAGGGCTGAGATTGGTGCTTTATATAAACGTTTACAAACTCAGATAGAAATTACTCAATTAGAGGATTATATTGACAACGTAGCAGACAGTATAGTTAGTAATACGTCACAGCACAGTTTAATTAAGTTTGACCAGGAGGAACACGAATGGTGTCTTGTGCAAAAAGCTGTGGGTAAAAAAGGCAGACGCAATATAGGGGGTAGTTATAATATTCATACTGAAAATAAATTTAGTAGTTTATCTATAGATCCTAGCCCACTGGCATTAAGCACTGATGATTCGTGCAAAGGTCAAAATTCAACAGTAGCACTAAGCACTAACACTGTTTTAAGTCCCTTACATATCCCAGTAATACAGTCCCCTTTCCCCACTGGAGATGCGGCAGATAGTACTGTACCCCCCTTACTAATTCCTGCGACTCTCTCCCAGTTACAAGATACACCCGTAGTTGAACCGACCACTAAGGATGTATTGGTGGTGGGAGATTCTAACATCTGATATACAGACCACATAATCTGTAGAAATCGGAATTTATTTACCACTGTCAGTACCCTCCCTGGAGCAGGTATTAATGATATAAAGAACATGTTTCCAGGGCTACAAGAAAACACTAATTCCCCATTAACCTTGATTCATGCAGGACCCAATGACCTTGGGAAGAGGTCTATTTTGCAAATCCAGAGGGATTTTGAAGAGATTGGGGATTATATAAAAGGGCAAAAGGGTTTGCTGATTATTTCAGGGCTCCTTCCTATACCTAGGGCTAATATTGAGAAACAAAGAGATATTCTGACCCTAAATGGCTGGTTGAGCGATGGTGCGTCAGAGAAGGTTTTTGCTTTTTGGAAAACTGGTCTAGTTTTCTGAATAAAAATCTTTTTGCAAGGGATGGCATACATTTAAATAGACAGGGAAAACGTATCTTTGCTGCTAGATTACGTCACCAGATTGATGTTTGTTTAAACTATTAGTTAGGGGGGTGGATACTACGCAACAGGACAAAAATTGTTTTAAAACAAATTCCCTGTCCCTTTTTGATTGGAATTGTGTAGTAATTAATGCCCGTAGCCTTAGTAATAAGCTTGACGAATTAGTACTATTGTTAGACCAGTTAAATATCCATATTTGTGCTGTTACAGAAACATGGTGGCACAGGCAACGATACATGGGATAAGTACATTCCTGGTTTTACACTGTATCATAAAGATCATAGTAAAACCAGGGAGGAGGATGGCCTTGTATGTGTCCAGTACTATTAATACAGAAAATGTTGAACTTATTCAGTGGCCAACTACCGAGGCTGTCTGGGTTAAAATGTTTCCCAAGTCGGCTCCATGCATTAACATCAGGGTTGTTTATAGATCTCCATCAATTTCAGTAGAAGATGACAATCAGTTACTTGACTTTGTGCAGAGAATATTATCCACAAAGAATACCTTATTGGTAGGTGATTTCAATCTCCCTAGTATTTGTTGGAAGAACATGGTTACTTCATCCACTATTGAGAACAAATATTTGCAGCTATTTCTGTTATCAAACCTTGAACAAATTGTTAATACTAGTACAAGGAAACAATATTCTGATTTAGTTTACATAACATGTCAAATCAGATATCCAACTGTTTAGTTTTATACCCCTGGGGTCTAGTGATCACTCTATTATACATTTCTTCTTAAAGGGTATATCAGTATAGGACCCTGGTAGTACTACGCTTTACAATTTCAAAAAAGCAGACTTCTTAGGTATGGTATCTGATTGTACATCTTGGGATTGGCAGCACTCTTTCTCGGATCATACACTTGCCGAAATGTGGCAAATATTGATTGGCAAATTGACTTTCTGGACAAATAAACACATCCGGTTATCCGTAAAAGGACAAAACCAACTTAAAAGACCATGGATGACTAAATTAGTTAAAAAGCATATTAAACAAAAAAACAGGGCTTATAAAAGAGCTATTTCTCGTGGGTCTAAGACGAGTTGGGACATTCATAGATCACAGTTGAGGGTGACCAAACAAAGTATAAGAAGGGCCAAAGATGTTTTTGAAGAACAGCTTGCCAGAAATGTGGGAGACAATTATAAATCCTTTTTTAAATATATAAATAATAAACAGGGTAGGACTCCGACTATTGGACCATTAAAAAACATTTCTGGTGATCTAGTCGCAGATGCATTAAGTATGGCCGTCATGTGTAACAAACAGTTCTCATCAGTTTTCAACCCAAAAATTGAAGCTGATAAGAACCATAATGACCACATCACAAATGGGTTCTTTATGATAACTATTGATTCTGTATATAAACTACTTGAAAGTTTGGATCCTTTTAAATCTCCGGGTCCAGACGGCATTCATCCTCGGATCCTTAAAGAACTTGCAGTCCCCTTGGCAGAACCTATAACGGCTCTTTTTAATAAATCTATTGGGGAAGGGCAAGTTGTTGACGCCTGGCGACAGGCAACTGTGGTTCCTATCTATAAAAAAGGCTGTAAACAAGAGGTATCCAATTATAGACCTGTCAGTCTGACATCTATTTTAGGAAAACTATTGGAAAGACTTATAAAGGAACACCTTTGTACCTTGATTGAACCTGACCTTACCCAGCATGGGTTTGTTAAGGCTAGATCGTGCTAGACAAATTTGTTGAATTTTTATAATGGTGTGAGTAAGGCACTGGATATGGGTGCAGCAGTTGATGTTGTGTTCTTGGATTTTTCCAAGGCGTTTGACAAGGTCCCTCATGGTTATATTATTGAAGATTTGATAAACCATGGTATTGGAGGAAACTTAACAAGATGCGTGAGTCATGGCTTAAAGGACGCTCTCAGAGGTGGGCATTAAAGGCTCTTTTTCAGATTGGGACAATGTTACTAGTGGGGTGCCCCAGGGCTCGGTTCTGGGGCAATGTCTGTTCAACTTATACATAGCCTCACTTAAAACTAGTACAGACATCTGGATAACAAAATTTGCGGATGATACACAAATAGGCTACCCAATAACTAATATTGAGGACAGCAACACCCTTCAACTGGCCCAATAGAGTTGCATGATTGGTCTATCAGGAGAAAATTGCCCTTCAACTTGGACAAATGTGTGGTTATGCACTTTGGTTCTAAAAATATACAGGCCAAATATCATCTGGGTGGTTTGACCCTGAAAACTGTTAGCAATGAACGTGATTTGGGTATTAGAATTTCTAATGACCTCAGCCCTAAACTTCATTGCCAGAATGTCATCAGTAAGGCAGCCGGGGTTCTTCATTGTATAAACAAACATATTACTAGTAGGAGATGTGATGTCATACTTCCACTGTACTCATCCTTGGTGAGGCCACATCTGGAGTACTGTGCTCAGTTTTGGGCACCTGGGGATAAGGGTACCATAAAATCCTTGGAGAAAATCCAACATAAAGTAACAAAAAATATCCACGAAGTTAGAGATCTTGATTATCATGCAAGATTAGAAAATGTGGGTTTGTTTACCTTGGAATACCGTAGGTTGAGGGGTGATCTGTGTTTGCTATTCAAAGCTATGCAAGATAAAAACCTGGGTTATTTACCTGGACTGGAAATAAGGAGTAAGAAATATGACACCAGGGCACATCCATTACAATTACAAATTGAACAGTGTAGAACAACTAAAAGAAGTAATTGGTTTACAGTAAGAGTTGGCAAGATCTGGAACAGTTTACCTGGGGATATAGTCTCAAGTGCAAGTATTGACACCTTCAAAAGACTCCTAGATATATACTTAAAACAAAATCGCATTGAAGGATATAATTGATAACAGGCGATAACTTTGGAGTATTAGGCGAGCACATGGACTTCGGTCTTCTTGCTTTGTGTGTCCTATGATATCTATGAAAATGGTATTGCTCAAGTGATGATTTTTTTGAACAACAAGCTGATGTCCTAACAGACAGATTTTTAGCTGGGGGTATAATGAGAGCAAGGTTATAGAAGCACGGGGAAAAGTGAAAAATATGCCTAGGATGGCACCACCATGCGCAGGGAGTGTGCCAGTGACCCTCCGCAGCACAGTCTGATTGCGCACAGCGCAACACTGCGATATTCAGCCGTGGTATGCAAATAGGCCACTGAGCCTACACATGGCGCAGTCAGCACATTAGCATACCATTACAATTGCGCTAATGCTCATTTGCATGAGATGAGCCATAAAAGTGCCACAACACAATACTGGGCACTGACAGGTATTGCAGCCATTTTAGTAAGGAGCAACAGACAATGGGATGGTACTGGGTTGGTGATCTGTGCTGTAGTGTTCCAGGATGGCCTGACACCCCACTAATTGTGCCAATGTGTTCCCATCCACAGGAAGCATCATGTCGGAGACTGAGGGAGCTGAGGAGCAGGGGCCTGCAAGCGCAGGCCCAGCTTCACCAAGGACGAGCAGCAGGCCCTGTTCGAGGCCTATCTCAACAGGGAGGAGCTGCTCAGTGGGGCCACAGGCATCCCACAGGAGCATGCCACAGGGTGGGATGAGGTAGCAACATATGTCAATGCCCATGGATGACATCAGAGGAGTGCACAGGAGTGCAAAAAAAAGATGGGTACCAACAGGCAGCACATCAAGGAGAAGGTGGCAACCATCAGGGCGTCCCTTAGTAGGATGGGCGGGGGCCCGGGAACCACCCCTGTACTCACAGCGGGGGAGAAGATGGTGTCAGCGACCATCAGCCGTGCAGCCATTGAGGGCATACCAGGAGGCGGATTCCAGATGGGTGGCAGCCCCTTGCAGCACTGTGAGTCATTGGGTGCCATGGGGGTGTGTGTGTGTGCTGCTCAGCGGCATGCAGACGTGGTTGCAGCTGTGCTATAGGCCTCATGCATGTGCGGTGTGCTGCAGCGCAGGGCGCACAAGGTGCCACCGTGCATGCCTGTGTCCACCTGTGTGTGGTGCTGCGGCCGTGGGGGCACTGGACCCCAAATGTGCCCCTGGCTCCAGGGTGTGCAGTACCACGGGGGCGCATGCCCGGCGGACACGGGGCATGGCATGGCCCACAGGGGCACAGGTGGATGTAAGGCATGCCACAGGTGGTGTGGCCCTTGGCGGTTTGCGGCCATGGCATGCCACCCGTCGTGCTGCAGTGCCATGTGCTCTGGCCACTGCACATGGCCGGCCCTGCAGTTGCCTGTGCATGGCATGTCCAGCCTGCTGCGTTGCGCAGTGTGTACACCCTGGTTGTGGCTCGGAGTGCACACTGCCGTTCTACTCATGTGTACCACTGTTGTGTTTTGCAGTGCTATCATGCCTCAGGGGTGGGATGCAGGACATGGATGACGACGATGGACCCACCGAGGTCGATCCATCCACGTCAGCCGACATCAGGGCATGGACCAGTAGTGACGTGGCAGTGTGGGCTACTTGACTTCGTAGGCCTAGGTGACGACAACACCCTGTCAGACCTACTGCTCACCGAGGTGCTGCCCGTCCTCGTACCAGATACACAGGTGAGTCCGACACAGATGATGACCTGGCGCTGAGCGTGGGTGGCACAGAACTGGTTATGCCTCCCAGAGTACAGTCTTGCACACTGGTGGCAGTCACCAACAGCGGCGGTACAACACCCATGCAGGCATCCCCTGTCCATGGCCCTGCAGTCGTGGGTGACAACGCCATTGATGCAGGCTATGGGGGGAGTAGGTGGCGCAGACACTGGGGCCATAGGGACTGTGCAGTAGGCGGCAGGACAGCAGCGACAGGCAACGGTGGCCACCGTGCAGAACACCACAGGGTCCACCAACAGGGCAACCCCCCCAAATACCTCACCCTGTGCGGCATCCCCTGACAGGGGATGCCGCTGGGCATGCTGCCACTCCCCCGGCCGGTCAGCATTGGCCCCAGGACGCGCACAACGCTGACAGGCTGGGCAAGCACACCAGGTGGCTGCAGGCCTCCGTGGACAACCAGGCAATGCTCGGGGCACAGTTATGCGTGCTGTGGTGGTGCTGCACCACCAGGCCAAGTGTGCAGACATTAGACGCGCACAGCTCATAGGTGAGGTCTGGCAGCTGCGGGAGGCCATGACTGCCTCGCTGGACCGCATTGCCAGTGCCATCACAGCCGGACTTGTATCGCTGGTGTCCAGTGGGCGTGGCAGGGTGCATAGTGTGGCTTCAACTCTGCGGTTCCGATATCTAGCAACCCTGGCATGGCTGACGCCAGGCTCCGACATAGCCATCCCTGACACTCCTAGTGGTACTCTGTTTGCCGGCCTGTTCACACCAGTGAGGACCCAGTCGCGTTCCCGCGCCTGCCTCTACCCCCACGAGTGTGTTGAGTACACCTCCAGTGGCCGTTGAGCAGCCTGTGGCTGCCACACAGCCACGGTGTGGCTGCCCATGTGGCCGTGGTGGCTGTGCTTCCACATGGTAGGCCTGCTGGTTTGTGCCATCCCATCCCACTGCTGTAGCCTTGTGCATGTTTGTCTGTGCATGCACGTGTGCATCTGGCAGCACGTATATGTGGCGTGCGGCGTGGCCTCCATGTGTGCATGCTCTGCTGCAGGGCCATGTGGCATGGGCATGATGAGGTCAGCACTGTGCCGGCCTTGCCAGTGCCTTCTGTCTGATCCATGCCACATGCAGCTGCCTCTGTGTGTGCGCAGTCTACCACCACAGCTGCCGCATCCGCTGTGCCGGCCGCATGGCCCACCGTGCCCAGCTGTGTGCCTGGTGTGTTGCTGTTGCTGACTTTGCCCATCATGTTGCAGCATGACCTATGTCCAGCACAGTGCCTGCATGTGTGTGCGCGTGTGCACATGCATGTGTGCAGTGCTGTGGCTGTGTGGCTGTGCTGTCCCTGTGCCAGCCGTGTGTGTGCCAGTGTCCCTGCATGCCTCCCTGTGTGGTCATGCACCTGTGTGTGTGTGTGTGTGTGTGTGTTCCATGCATGCACAGCTGTCATAGCTCATACTCACCTGTGGTTCCCATAGTGCTCCTGTACGATGGTCACCCTGTGTGTCCTGGCACATGCAGCAGTCCTCGGGTCCCTCCTTGGCATGGGCGGCTGCTCCCCCATCTGGGCCATCCTCCCTGTCCTCATCACCGCTGTTGCCCTCATCCACCTGGACTGCTATCCTACAGTCAGTGGCCATGTTGTGCAGCATGCAGCAGGCCAGGAATAGTCCACAGTTTTTTGCAAGCTATATTGTAGGGCACCACCGGACCTGTCTAAGCAGCAGAAACGCATCTTGAGCATGCCAAAGACTCGCTCTGTGATGTTGTGTGTCACGATGTGGGCCTTATTATACCTGTCCTCTGCAGTATTGGATGAGCTCTGGATGGGGGTGAGCAGCCAGGGTCGCAAGGGATATGCGCTGTCTCCTGTGTGGATAAGGCATACAGGTTAGCACTTTATCATGCTTGTCACCCTCCCCTCAGTGCCTGCTGCATGTGGCCTCGGCCTCCGTCCCATGCACAGCCTCCCCCACTCCCGTCCCATGCCATACTCACCTACAAGATGACCTGTGGGGATATCCCAATGCTCGAATCTCTAGCACAGGATTGAGCTGTGCCAGATGAATGCGTCATGTGCATTCCCAGGGTGTGTGGCGCAGACATTGGTGATGTGCCCTGTGACATTGCACACAACCTGGCAGTTGACTGATGGGTACCCCTTTTGAGTTAATATAGGCAGCACCCTGTGGGCCATGTGGTGCACGTATGGCCACATGGGTGCAGTCTATCTCCCCGATCACGCGTGGCATGCGTCTATCCTGTGGAAGTCCTGCATGTTTGCTGTATGCTCTGCCTGTGTGCTTGGGAATCGAATGAACTCCAAAGCATGTGGCAGCAGAACGTTGAGGAACTGTGTGAGGAGGTGGGACGTGGCCTACTGGGTGATGCCTGTGGTTGCCCCTGTTGGTTTCTAGAAGGTACCCATGGCGAGCAGGCACATTGCTACTGTCACCTTGGTCTCCACTGTCATTGCGTTGCTCCTCCTGGTGGGTGCCTGCAACTCATCATGGCACAGTTCGCAGAGCTGCCTCAGAATTGCCCTGTTCAGCCGGCATTGGCCCACGATCTCTGCATGACCATGATCCTCGAAGGTGAGGCAGAAACGGTACCGTCTGTGTGTGGCATACTGCCGATGGGCCCTCCCCCAGCCACGTTGCTGTTCCTCCCTCCTCCTCACACCCCTTATTACTGCCTCCATCATAAATGGCTCAGCATCCACGTTTCACTGGTTCTGTGCCTTGCGCATCTGCTGTGTGTGTGTTTGAACCTACATTTATAGGCTCAGTTTTGTGTGGCACATTCTGTCTGTTGCTCCTGACTTACGCCGTGCTGTTCCGCTGAATATACCATTACGCTGCTTATTCATGGATATACCCCCTTGTACTTGCACTGCATACATTACTGTTACGCATCTGCGCAGTGCGTATTGCGCTGTACATTCGCATTTGTTGACTATGGCTCCAGGGCGCATGTCTGTGGTTGTGCATGCGCAACTCTTCTGAATATCTCCTCCCCCCCCCCAGTCTGTAAAAATATATTTTTTTCAAAAGGGCTTTGCAACACGTAGTGCCTAAAATGTTGTATACTATGCTAGATGCACTAAATGTGTGGCATATTACATTGGTAAAACTAAACAAAAACTTAAAGAGTGTACTGGCCAACACATCAGGAGCATAGATAAAGGGGACTGTGTTGGTGATTAATCTCAACATGTAGCATCCAATGATAGAACATACACTTTTCAGTACTCACCATTAGCAGTTTTAAGTGAGAGTGTAAGGGGGCATTTGGATAGAACATTATTGCAGAAAGAGGCATACTGGCAATATTGTTTGAAATCCTATTACACTCCTGGATTAAATGATTATGAACACTTCCAACTGTCCCACTTCCTTTAACTTTTATGATAAAAATGGTACTTTTAAGTTAATGCTACCTTTCTTAACTTAAGATCAAGGATGGACATGAGAAAGGAAAAGTGGGGCCCACTGGGAATTGAACGTCAGATCTCTGGTATGCCGTTCCAGTGCTCTAACCATAAAGCTACAGGCTCACATGGCTAGAGTGCCTGAGGACTTCTTTAAATCTACACATTCCTTTTCTCAAATGTGTTGCATAATCCTGCGACCAGGAACATGTCAGGAAATACAAACTTCTCTCAGTGCAGTTTAATCCCTGCAATATATATATTTAAATCAAGGATGGAAATGAGGAAGGAAAAGTGTGGCCCACTGGGAATTGAACCTCAGGCACTCTAGCCATGTGAGCATGTAGCTTAATGGTTAGAGCACTGGAACGGCATATAAGGTATATAACTAAGACCATTTCCTCTCATATGCTGGCAGGTTGTTTGGCATACTAGCTATCATTCTCTCCAACCGCAGATTATTCAATTCGTTAAGCCATTCCAAGTAAGACAGTGGAGTCTGGTCCTTCCAATGATGAAGAATTAATCTCTTAACCGACAATAGAAATCAGTGCCATATGATACTTCTGCTCTTTGGAAGATATGACTTGAAAATCCCCAATAATGCAGATTTCTGGGGTGAAATAGTTCTTAAGACCCAGAAGGAGATCCATCTGGTCTCTGACTGCCATCCATAGACGATAGATTAAGCTACAGTCTCCCAAAATATGGAGTAAGTTGCCTTCTCCTTACCCACTTCGAAACAGGTTGAGGTAGGGGACCTACCCATTTTAGCTATTTTTTGAGGGGTACAATAAAGGTTATGTAATATAAAGAATTGAGTCAGGTGCAGCTTATCTTGTATAATATTCTGGAAAAGATTCCTCCAAATCCAAGGCCAGTTAAATAAGGCATTTGAAAAGGTGCTTTGTCAGTATTGACAGGACTCGTCATGACTCCATGCAGCTTCTGCTAATAAGTTTTAATACATTTTTGAGATGGCGTGGGGAGGAGTGCTAGCATTTTCAAGGAAGACAAAATGGGTTCAAAAGTTGTTGTCCATGGTGGGGGGGGCAAATTGCTCATCACTGCATGTTTTAATTGTAGAAATTTAAATGCCATGGAGTTATTCAAGCCCATACAGTCTATTGTTTGGGAAAACAGAAGGAAGTGCCCCTCCTGGAGTAATTCTGCCAAGGAGAGTTTATCCAATGCAGGGAGCTATCCTGGAGCGATGACTTTACCCACTATTTTAAAATTGGGATTTCAGATTATAGGTTGCGCAACGTCCAAAGTAAGATTTAGACATAAAGCTGTACACACCTGTTTATGTACAAGAAGTGAAGTGAATTGCCCACAACCGAGTTGCGTAAGGTAACTGGGTGTAATTGACACTTTGGCCCAGATATTCAAACTGCGCCACATAGTAGCGCAATAGCAGGAGCAGGTGCAAGTGCAGTGCGCCTATGCGCAACACGTTCGATATTCAAACACAGCGCAGGCCAAGATGCGCTTGCGCAACACAACTGAATATCGCACCAACTGCGCCATGGCGCAACCAGGGATGCGCAGTGGAGCAGGGTAGCAGCGCAGTAGCACAACCAGGGATGCGCAGGGACAGAATGCAGGGGTGCACCACCCATGGAAGACATGGGCAGAGGAGCACACAGCAGACCTGACAGCGCCCCCCGCACCCCATGAACAGCACAACCTGAGGTGAGCTGGAAGAACCACCAGCCCATGGACACCAGCAACAATTCCACAGCTGGGGCATGGTGCCGCAGCACACCCCCTGGCAAGCTGTGACCAGAACACAAGGAGGTCCGGCCACCCTGTGCTACACCGTCCCACCAATGCAGAGCACACCCTGCACAGTGATCCCCAGACACCTTGCCCAGGAGCAGCGCCCAACAGTGCATGTCTCCTCATGCATGCCACCACCCTCACTGTGACAATGCAACCCTTTGCATCATGGAGCCATGCATGGCAGCCCCACTGTGAGCACCCTGCAATGGGCGGCAGCAGCCACTGACGCAAGAACTGCAGACACAGTGCCGCCCTGCATGGCCCCCCCCCCCGAGGCACAGCCGAGAGAACGACCTTGCATCGACACCCGAGGTACCCCGCATGTGACAGGGCCTGCCCTGAACCCCACCACCAGCAGGACAGCACCCTGCACACCCACTCAGGCACACACCCTGTCCCAGCACTGGCCCCAACAGCTGGCACAGACGCCCACAGCGGTGCATGGAAGCATACGCCACACAGGATGCAACACAGGGCATGGACAAACACCCACCCATACCCAAGGGCACCCCAACACAGGGACATGATAGCGGGGCAACAATCCCGCTGGCATGCGGCCACAGCAGCCGTGTACCGACGGCCAGCACCCCTCCATGGCACAGGTATACCAGCCACCCTGCGCATGCACCATGAATCCGTCCGCCACTAGCATGCGGCTGGAGCACAAGTGACAGAAATCGGAGCACATTCCCTGCGACAGACACAAGCAACAGCATGGAGGGGGGACAACAACAGCGGAGGCCACAGTGCCACATGAGGCAGACATGCACCATACCGGTGACAGGAGGCAATCCGCCATTGCGCCGGATACAGGGGGGTGGCCAGCATGGACAGCCACCACTGACATGCCAGCAGACCGTGCATAGCACAGACATGTAAGGGTGTCAGCAGCACAGGCCATGGACAGTCTGACAGGGGCGCCATGGACACAGTGCATGCACTGTGGACCACTGCACACAGGCGTCCAGTGCACAGAGAACAACACACAAACCACAGACAGTGACCGAGTCACCCACCCACACCATAGGTGGGTCCCTGCCGGACACACACACGCGCCCAGGCCTGCACCACCCCTGACGCCATGTACACCACTGCAGCCAAGCACCTGTAGCCCACTGCAAATCAGAGACCACCACAGTTGTCATAACAAAATATACAGTATGTATTAAACAAATTCAACAACAAAACATATTTACAAATATATACAAGGGTGGGGGGAATGGGCCACAAACCAGGTGGGGGCGGGCATGGGGCAGGGGTGAACAAATGGGAGAGGGAAGAAGGGGTGTGAGGGTGAGTTGGTGGGGAATTCAACTATGGGGCAAAGAGGGCCTATTGCATGACAGCACCCACGGACTCCAGCTTGCTGGGACACGGACTGGAGCCGGATCCGGCACAGATGATGATGGATCAAACGTCCCGGATAGTGATACGTGTGGGACGCAGGATGGTCCCACAGCAGGAAACGGCACAGATGTAGCCGTGGGTGGTGCCGCCGTGGAGGCCTGCGTGACATCACAGTCCCAGCCTGTGTCTGTATGCCCCAGTGGGGCAGCACTGGTGTGCGTCCAGGCCGGTGGGGCTGTTGTGGCCGCTGCTGCGGCACTGGTGAGCCCTGGCGATTAGCGGCCAGAGGGGCAGTGCCAGCAGTCGGCCAATGGTGACGGGGAGACAGTGTCAGCGGCGGTGGCAGTGCACCGCGTGTGGATGTGCCACAGCATGGCTCTGGTGTGCAGTGCCCATCGTCAAGGGGTGCTGCCCAGCAAGGCCAGGAACAGCATGCCGAACTGGCGGATGACCTCTTTGATGAGCACAGCCGCCTACTCCAGGCTTCAGTGGATCAGCAGTTGCGGCTTTGTGACTGCAGTGGATGCACTCAGTGCGGTTCTGCGCAAGGCAGAGGAGCAGCGCAGCAGAGACCATGGTCTGCTCCTGGCAGAGATGGCCCGGCAGCGGGAGGATGTGACCACTGCCATTGACAGGCAGACACATGCATTCACAGCTGTCATGGCCACATTGGGTACCCAGTTCGGTGCCCATGTGCCGCAAACACCATGCAGAGTTATGTCCACCCCCCCCCCGTTCCCGGCGCAGTGCGACACCTTCTGTGTTGACAAAGGGTTGGGCATACCGAGCATGCCTGGCGCAGGCATGTTGGGTGAGCTGCAGACCCCTGCGTGAACATGGTCGCGTTTCTGCAGCGTCACCCCTGGGGGACCGTTGGTGCCACCTCACGAGGCCAATGGTCAGCCTGGCACGGCTGGCAGGTCTCGGCGGGGCCGCCCATGCGTCCATGGCGGCCGTGGCACTGTGCCACATGACTGTCCTGTCTTCCACTATGGCCACTGTCTGCCGCTGCCCTGTGTGCAGTGTGGTGTGTATCATGCGACGCACGGGTGAGGTACCCAGCCTTGCACACACACGATCCCTGTGCACACCCTCCTGGCTGCTGGCCACTGTGGCGTGTGCATGATGATGCCTGTGTTGCGCTGTCCGCCAGTGTGCAATGGTGCCCAGTGTCTGAGGCACGCACAGTGACGGCCACCGGGCGTGGTCGTGTGTGGACCTGTGTGGGGGTAGGGGTTGCATTCGGGATTGGTGTGCCATCTACCCCTTGTGCATGTCTTGTGGTGTGTGTGTGTGTGTGTGTGTGTGTGTGTCATGTTTGGCCCTGCCCCTCCCTGACGGCGTTTGCGGTTCCACGCTCAGACCCATCCGCCCCTGGGGTTCGTCCATGCCTGTCTGTGGGCTGTGCCCTTGCCATTGGTGGTTGCATATGGCCCCGTGACCTACCTGTGTTGGCCAAAGTGCTCCTCTGTGATGGTGTCCCAGTGCAGCTGTGACATCCGGATCAGGCGAGGGTCCCTTCACCCAGGGGGTGGCTGCCATCACCATCTGGACCGGCTTCCTCATCGTCCCCACTGCTGTCCCCCTCTTTGACCTCTACAGCTATCCCACAGTCATTGGCCATGTTGTGCAGGATGCAGCAGGCCAGGAATAGCCCCCAGGCCTTTGAGGGGCTGTACTGTAGGGCACCGCCAGACGTGTCCAGGCACCGGAAGCGTGCCTTCGCATCCCGAACACCCGGCCGATGACATTCCGTGTTGAGGCGTGTGCCTATTGTACTGTAGTGCGATGGGGTGCGCGCTGATATGGTGTGAGCAGCCAGGGCGGGAGTGGGTAGCCACTGTCACCTGTGTGTAGAGAGGACATTAGTATGGTGGTTCATGCCGCTTGCCATGGGCCGTCAAGGCCAGTACCATGGCACCTCTGACTATGCACCCCGCCATATCTGCCCATTTTGTCCTGCGTGATGTGCATACTCACCCACTAGGTGGCTAGTGGGGATGTCCCCACTCTCAAACCTGTGGCACAGTGTGGACTGGTGCCAGATGAAGGCATCATGTGCTCCCCAAGTGTGCGTGGCACAGACATTGGTTATGCGCCCCCTGGCATTGCACACCATCTGGCAGTTGATGCTGGCATACCCTTTCCGGTTTATGTACCTCACACCGTCCAGGCCAGGTGGCGTGCGGATGGCCACATGGGTGCAGTCAATGGCCCCGAGTACACCAGGCATCCGTGCTACCTTGTGTAACTCTTGTATGTGTGCTGTGCACTCCGCCTGTGTGCTGGGGAAATGGATGTACTCTGCAGCATGTGACAGCATTGCGCTGAGGAATTGTGTGAGTAGGCGTGATGCGGCCAACTGGGTTATGCCTGTTGTGTCCCCTGTTGGTCTCTGGAAGGTACCCGTGGCGAGCAGGCACATGACAGCTGTCACCTTCATCTCCACTGACAGAGCATGGCTCCATCATGTGGGTGCCTGCATCTTATCACTGCACAGCTCACAGAGCCGCCTCAGGATTGCCCGGTTCAGGTGGTACCGGCCCACAATCTCTGTATCAGAGTAGTGTTCGAAGGTGGTGCAGGCTCAGTACTGCTTGTTCCGGGCGTACCGCTGACGGGCCCTTCGACGGCCACGCCCCCCTGCTGCCTGCCTTCTCACACCCTCATTACCGCCTCCATCTGGAAGGTGGCGCTGGCCATTTCCCTGGCTGGTGTTCCCCCCCCTGGCAGCTGTTATCCCGTTCCCCCTGCTGTCCGTTTATGATGCTCCCCCTGCACCGGGTACACCTCCAGCCTTTGGCTGTGGCTGTCCTGCATACTGCCACTGCCCTCAGTCCACTGTGGCACTACCCTGGCAATCCTGCACAGTGGAACATGCTCCCCACTCCTTTCCTGTTCCTGATTTACTCCAGGTGTGCCCTGTCCTGCTCCTGCCCAGTCCTGCTTACTGCTACCTTCCGCCTTGTGCCTGTCAGCTCACTCCCACCTGTGGCTTCCCTGTAGCGTTCTTGCGCCCCTCTCTTGATCCTTTTTATTTTGGATTATTTCCGCTGTCGCGCAACTTCCACTAGCTCCCCTATTACGCATGGCGCATGCTGTTGAATATCGCACTGTGCATGTTATTCATGGTTCCTCCCCCTATGGTTGCGCATGCATTCATTACTATTACTCTCTTACGCATTGCAACAGTACACTACAGCTGCCTCCCCGCTGAATATCGCACAATGGCGCATGTCCGTATTTCGCGCTTAGCTGCCGTTATTCTGTTGTGCATGGCGCATCCCTTTTGAATATCCATCCCTTTGCATACAAAAGAGAGGAGGGAGACAAACCAAATGATCGAATGTAAGTCTGCTCAATCTCTAAGACAGGGGGTCATTTGCAATGTTGGGCGCAGCCATTGACAGTACCTGCTCTTATGAGAAGCCCAGTAATAAAATGGAAGTTCAGGAAGCTGAAGACCACCTATATTTTTAGAAAGTATTAATTTGCTATATGCCCATATAAATTTAGAGATAATCAAATGAACAATTTTGAACCAGGTTAAGGGGATGTATATATGCAGCATATGAGGAGGGTAGAAAATTCCAGGAAAAACATTTATTTTAATTACATTGATTCCACCCCAGAGTGTAAAAGGCAGAGTGGCCCACCTCTCCAAATCGGCTTTAATAGAAACCATAATAGAATCTAAGTTAAGTTTTTTTAATTCGGGATGGATCGGATGATAACTCAATCCCTAGGTAGGAAAGGGTGTGGGGAGCCCAAACTGAGAGACGTTGACTTGTGCTAAATGGATATTTAGGGACATACCTACTGTTTTGGTCATATTTAGCTTATAATTTGATAAAACACTAAAATCGCAGATTGTCTCCAGAATAGTTGGGATAGCCATAATAGGATGAGTAACATGGAGTAAAATGTCATCCGTGTAAACTGAAAGTTGATAATAGGATTGTCCCAAAGGAATACCTGTAATACGGGGGTTTTGTTTTAATTTCAATATTAACAGCTCCAAATTGATGGAGGTGACCAGCGGAGTACCACACGGATCAGTACTGGGACCAGTCTTGTTCAGTGTCATCATTAGTGACATTGTAGAGGGGCTGGAAGGAAAGGTCTGCCTATTTGCAGATGACACCAGGATCTGCAACAGAGTGGATACTCCAGAAGGGGTGCAGAAAGTGAAGAGGAACCTGGAGAAGCTTGAAAGATGGTCAGAGGTGTGGTAACTGAGGTTCAGTTCAAAACACTGCAAGATAATGCACTTGGGTAGAGGGAACCCTGGGGAGAGGTGCTGACTGTCACCAAAAAGGAAAGGGACCTAGGGGTTATCATATGTGATGATCTTAAGGTATCAAAGGAGTGTGCAAAGGCTGCAGGGAGGGCCAGTGGCATGCTGGGGTGCAGAGGCATTACTAGCAGGAGACAGGAGGTGTTGATGCCATTGTGTAAAACACTGGCAAGGCCTCACCTGGAGTACTGCGTACAGTACTGGAGACCACACATGCATACGGACATAGACAGGGTGGAGGCTTTCCAGAGAAGGGTGACAAAAATGGTACATGGCTTGCATCACAAAACATATAAGGAGAGAAACATAGACTTTTACGGCAGATAAGGACCGCTTGGCCCACCTAGTCTGCCCATTTCCCTAGCTACACAGGACAAGCTGCAGATCCTAGTTAGCCAAAAGCCTATTTCTTCTTACCCCTCACAAGAATTACCTTATGTCTGTCCCATGTATTCTTGAATTCTCCCACAGTTTTAGACCCACAACCTCCTCAGGAAGGCTGTTCCATGCATCCACCACCCTCTCTGTGGAAAAAAATACTTCCTCACATCGCCCCTGAACCGCCCCCCCTCTATCTTTAAATTACGTCCCCTTGTTCTTACACATCTCTTTTTCTGAAAGATGCTACCCTCTTGGACTTTGTTGATTCCACTGAAGTACTTAAAAGTTTCTAACATGTCCCCCCTCTCCCTCCTTTCCTCAAGGGTATACATATTAAGCTTCTTTAGTCTCTCCTTGTATGGCTTCTCTTGCAGACCGTGCACCATTTTAGTTGCCCTCCTCTGGACTGCCTCTGTCCTGTCTATGTCCTTGCAGAGATGGGGTCTCCAGAACTGGACGCAGTACGCTAGATGGGGTCTCAACAACTGGCTGTACAGAGGGATAACGACTTCCTGTTTTCTGCTGGTGATGCCTCTCCCTATACATCCCAGTATACCCCCAGCCCTCCCTAATGCCGTCTCACATTGCTTGCTAACCTTAAGGTCATCTGATATTATTACCCCATGTCCTTTTTCATTTTTGTTGTTGTTACTACCTCCCTCCCCCCATTGTGTAATCTTCCCTTGGGTTTTTGTTTCCCAGGTGCATTATTTTGCACCTCTCTGCATTGAATTCAAGCTGCCATACTTCTGACCATTTCTGCAACCTTGCCAAGTCCCTTCTTATCCTTTCCACGCCTCCTTGTGTATCAACCCTGTTGCAGATCTTTGTGTCATCTGCAAAGAGACATACTTTTCCTTCCAGTCCCTCTGCAATGTCACTTATAAAGACATTAAAAAGGACCGGCCCCAGTACTGAACCCTGCGGTACCCCACTAGTAACCTCTCGTTCTTCAGAGTGGACTCCATTTACAATTACCTTCTGTGTCCTGTTGTCCAGCCAATGTTTTACCCAGGCTACCACTCTGGGACCCACTCCCAGGCTGGTTAATTTGACAGTTAATCTTTTGTGTGGGACTGTGTCAGATGCTTGCTAAAGTCTGGGTAGGCCATGTCCACAGCCCCTCTCTGGTCTACTACTTTGGTCACCCAGTCAAAGAAATCAATTAGATTCGTCTGCCATGACCTTCCCGCTGTGAACCCATGCTGCATTCGGTCCTGTGCCTCACTGGCCTCTAGGTACTCAACAGTTCTTTCCTTCAGAAGTGATTCCATCACTTTCCCCTACCACAGAGGTCAAACTGACAGGTCTGTAGTTTCCTGCCTCTGTCTTGGTCCCACTTTTGTGAAGGGGAATCACATCCGCCTTCCTCCAGTCCTCGGGTACCACACCATCCTCCCATGATTTGTTAAAAAGGGGTAGTCAGTGGTTTCACTAGTTCTCCCCTTAATTTTTTTAGAATTCTGGGGTGAATTCCATCAGGCCACATTGCTTTGTCCATCTTCAGTTTTAGGAGTTCTTTCAGAACCCTTTCTTCTGTGAAAGGACTGGGATCAACCCCCCTATCAAGAGCGCTTCTGTTAATTGGATTAGAGACCTCCCCCTCCTCCTCTTTTGTGAATACAGAGCAGAAATATTCGTTCAGTATACCTGCTTTTTCACTGCCCCTCTCTGCCCACCCACTGGCCATCCTATTCAGTCTTTCAATCCCTCCCTTTGTCTTTCTACACTCCCTGATGTACCTATAAAAGGTTTTATCTCCCTTCTTAACCGAGTTGGCTATCTTTTCCTCAGTTTGGGCCTTTGCTATTCTGACTTCCCTCCCTGCTTCCTTCTACCTTCACTGGTACAGCTCTCTATCCTGCTCCTTCTGTGTTTCTTTATACTTCCTGAATGCTATCTTTTTCTCCCTGACTTTCCCCTCCACCTCTTTTGAGAACCATATTGACTTTTTATTTCATTTTGATTTGTTTATTTGCTTGACACAAAGGCTTGTTGCCTCTGTGATGGCAGTTTTGATGTTTCCCCATTGTTGCTCCACCCCTTCTTCTCGCCTGTTTGCTAGTACTTTTCTAAGGCACTCTCCCATCTTGCCAAAGTCAGCCCTCCTGAAGTCCAGTACCCTCACTTTTGTATGGCTTGATTCTGTAGTTGAGTTTATCATGAACCACACTGTTTGATGGTCACTTGTTCCCAGATGGCAACCCACTTCTAGATCTGAGATCCTCTCACTGTCCCCATTTGAGAGTACAAGGTCTAAGATTGCTCCCTCATGAGTGGGCTCCGAAACTAGCTGTCTGAGACATGCCACCTGTAGGGCATCGAGAATAGCCCTGCTCTTGGATGTGGCTGCAGCAAATGTGCTCCAGTTAACATCTGGCATATTCAGGTCTCCCATCAACAGTATCTCCCCTTTCTCAGCCATCCTAAGAATGCCTTCTATCATATCCTTGTCCATTCCCTCCGCCTGACATGGGGGTCTGTATACAGCCCCTGTGTGGATTGTGGTGCCGTTTCCAGTCTCTAAGGTGACCCACAGTGCCTCTTCTCCTACCTGTTTACTCTTTTGTTCAGTTGCTTTTATCTCTTCCTTTACATAGAGAGCTACTCCTCCTCCTCTAGGAGAGACTAAGAGTCCTCAATATGTACTCACTGGAGGAGAGGAGAGAAAGGGGGGGACATGATAGAAACTTTCAAGTACCTCAAGGGCATAAACAATGTGCAGGTGGGGGATCTTTTCCAGTGTCAAAAAGATATCAGAACGGGGGACACAATATGAAATTGGAGGGGAGTAGATTAAAAGGTAACATGAGGAAATTTTTCTACACAGAGAGGGTGGTGGACACTTGGAACAGTCTGCCACAAGAGGTGGTGGGGGCAAGCACAGTGGAGGGGTTTAAACATGCCTGGGACAGGCACAAGGGAACATTGGGTGGGGAGGGAATGATGAAAAGTCATTGATCACTTAGGGTCAGTGACTACATACAAGTTTAGGGCTTATGGGTGGACTAGATGGGTCTAGCAGTCCTTATCTGCCAACAATGTCTACGTATTTATGTATGTATCAAATATAAATTTAACAGAATTGGGGATCGTGGACTATCCTGCCTAGTGCTGCTGTGTAGAGTGAATAAAGGGGAGAACACACCATTACAATATATTTTGGCTGTTGGACAGGCATACAGGACCCAAAGCCATTTTAAAAATTGAGCAGGGAAGCCAAATCTATCCAAAACTGCAAACAAAAATAGCCATGAGACCCCGTCAACTGGCTTTTCAGCATCTAGGGAGACCAAAACAGTTGGTCTCCCCCTTTGTGTAACTGGTCAGCTGAAGACCTGGTAGGCATAAAACTGACTTGCTCCAGGCCAATTAGAGAGCTCCAGATTTTATTGATGCGAGTAGCAAGGATTTTGCAGAGAATTTTCATGAGAGAAATTGGGCAGTAGTTGAGCACTAGTTCAGGATCCTTCCCAGGCTTAGGTAAAAGGACAATCAGGGCTTCCACTAAAGAGGAATCAGATATGCCATTTTCTAAAATATCAGCATAAACTTTTGTAAGACTTGGGGACAATTCTGGTGCAAACGTTCTGCACAAATTAGAGGTGAAACCATCTGGACCTGGGGCTTTGTCAAGTGTTAAAGAGGATATTGCAATATTAAACTCCACTAGAGAAATTGGATGGTTTAATTCCAGCTGTTGTGTTTCAGACAAAACTGGAAGTTCAACAGAATCTAGATAGGGTGGTGATGGCATCGTGGGATGGTGGTGAGGGAATGGGGCCATAAAGAGACTTACAACAGCTATAAAACTATTGGGCGATCTCCCTAGGATGGGATTTAAGAGAGTTATCTATGGAAGAGTGAACAGGTGGAATAATGCGAGAATCTTCCTGTTTGCGAAGACATAAGGCCATTAGTTTTCTCTCCCTGACCTATGTATTTAGATCTAGTTTTAAAAATAGCATGTTTCCTTAAAAGGTCCGCATATTTATCTCGTAATGTTTCTAGTTCTATTCGAGAAGTTTCTGGGGGAAGATGGGCATAAATTCTTCTCAAAGACTCAGATCTTGGTAAGAAGTGTTAACATTTTTTCTTGGAGAATTTTCTTATATTTAGTGGCTAACCTTATTAATTCACCCCACATAAAGGCCTTACAAGTAGCCCATTGCATATCCCAATGATTAATAGTGCCCAAGTTCTCCTGCAAGAAATGTAAAAGCATTTGTCTAATGCCATCAATCACATAAGTGTCCTTTAGCAGTTGGCGATTCAATTTCCAAGTGGAATCTCTGTCAAGCATAAGGATCAAAGGAATAGAATAACCAAACTAGGGAGTGGTCAGACAATACACGAGGGGCGATGTCAGATGCATACAGATCCACAAGCGTAGTTCGGCTGAACAGGAAATAATCTATCCTAGAATAGGATTTGTGTACCTGCGAGAAAAAAGTAAATGGTTTCATATTGGGGTTGAGAGCCCTCCAAGGATCACAAAGCCCCAGAGAGTCGATCATGTCCGCAAGTGAGTCTTGCGCTGGGGACAAACCTGCTTTAGGTTTGCGGGTTCTGTCCAGATCACAGGTTATAGTAAGGTTTCAATCACCTCCTAACAAGATTAGCAAGTGGGCAAATGGTGTGAATGAGGCAGCTAGTTTAATAAAAATTGGAGGGGAATCCACACTGGGGACATAAATACCCCAAATGAGGATTTTAGTCTGACCCAAGGTGCCATGTTACAAAAGAAAATGACCTTCTGGGTCAGGAATACTAGTAGTCAGGGAGAAAAGGACTGTTCTTACAAACAAGATGACCACCTCTCTTTCCCTAGTACTGTCACCTGCTCCATATATCTGCCCGATGAACTCCCTCCAAAAAAATGGCACTCAGAAGGCAATAGATGGTTCTCCTACAGACAGGCAATTTGGACCCCCATTAAAACCAGGTGTTTAAAAATCTGATATAGTTTTGATTTGGACCTGGCTCCTTTGATATTCCAAGGGGCAAATTTAAAGTTATTTAACATAGGTTTCTCCGATTAAGTTAGTGTAAAGCCTGCTTAGTAACCCAAACCCAGGCAAATGAAAGAACTGGCATGCACTCACTACAAACCCTCCCACCCCATTAACAAACAGGAAAATGAACACACACAAAAAACAAACTGATAAGAACCAGGACACCACACTCGGTTGCCTGCAACATCCCTCGGTCTCAGGACCACACTCCTTCAGTCAGTTCCATACAGGGTTACCAGTGGGGCTGTCTGGCGGACCGGTGACATTATGAATTACTTCTCATCCGAACACCAAAGAGCCTTAAAAAAAAAAAAAAAACTAGGAGAATGCGTAACAAAAGTGTTACAGGTATGACTACAAATGTAGTCCAAGAGTTACTATCATAACCTGTAGGAACTATAAGAAAAGGGAGTGTAAGCGAGCTGAACGAATGATCCCTGTATATTAAAAAAAAAAAAAAATCATGCTAACAAGTCACTCACTAAAATGCAATGCAAAATAAAATTATAAAGAATATCGCTATTGAATAAATTATTATGACTCGATGCATCCATGGGCACGGCAGTTAAAAAAAAAAAAAAACCTTAGTACGGCAAGGTCAAGAACCAGGACATCTTTTACTTGTGAGCCCAAATAAGTGAAGACGGTAAATATTAGCAGAAGGAAAAGGTGAGCAGGACCACCCAGAAAGTTCCAAGGGGGTAAGTCCTTTTCAGTTCGACGTAACACACAAATTGAATGCATAAACAAAGCAAACTGAATCAGTACCCGTGTCAGCTATTCCAAATGACACATTGGAGTCTATGATATTCAATAAAACCCTTTGGCTAGTGTAACGGGCATGAGAAATACCCACTAAACTAACTAGCTGTACTAACAAAAAGGGAATAATTAATGGAGGGAGGTAGCCAAAGGTTAAGCGTAAAATCAAAAGGTGCAGATGTGCGGTATACCGTCGCCGCAGCGACTCCCCGACGGCGAAGACCATCACAGCGACGGGATTTGGGCAAAATCCGCATATCGCTGTGATGGTCTCTGCACAGCCAGGGGACTGCCTCTCAGGGTGTCTCCCCACCCCCGGTCCAACTCCGACTTGGAGTTGGAATCCTAGAGACCAGGGGTCCAGGGGGCATGCGTCCCCGATGGAAACACGGAGGCATCCCCGACACTGCATTGCTGACACTTGGCAATACGGCTGTCGCTGTCGGGGATGTCTCCATGGCCGCTGTCACTGTGGTGTGGTAAAACCCAAATGTACAGCCTGCCTCTCTTCTGTAGCGCTTCTGCATCCCATGTTGCAAGAGTTCACATCACCTAAAGGAAAGAAGAAAAAAAACTCAGTTTAACATTGTACTGATGAAAAACCAGAAATAAAGTCCCAGTCGAAGCTCAAATCCCACTAAGGGGTTAGTGAAGAGCTATAGTGAGAAGTCCCAAAGTTACCTGGCCACAAACTGCATAACGCTAGAAAGTCAATGAGCAGGGGTTCGCTGAGCTGGAAACAAGTTTGGAAAGTACTGAGACAATTCAGTCGCAGCTTCCACAGCAGATTGAAAATGCTTCTCTCCGGAAGTGGTAGTAACAGAAAGGGTGGCTGGATACTTAAGCTGAAAACGTATACCAGCTGCATACAGTTTCCTTTTAATGTCCCTGTATGCTTGCTGTTTGGCCCGTACTCCAGGACTCCGATCACTAAATATAAAAATATGTGCATCCTCCCACCAGAGCTGCTTTTGTTCGCGAATTTTGGCCGATACATGTATCTTGTCTCTAAACTTAAGGAGCCAAAAAATAATGATGCTTGGCTTATCTCCTGGATTAGTAATGGGTCTCAAAGAGCAGTGCGCTCTTTCTATCATGTAAGAAGGGCCATAAGGGGATGGGCATGCAAACTTTTCTAGCAGATTCTGTACAAAAGAGATGGGGTTGTTACCCTCCGCCCATTCAGGGATACCTGAAAAAATGGGGTTGTTTCTTCTACTCCGGGCTTCTTGTTCATCCAACTTTTCTTCCAGATGAGTGATTTTGCACTAGAGGTCAATTAATTCTGGCTCCGATCTGCAGGCTTTGTCTTCTTGGAGGAAATGTGAGCTTTGGAATCAGAAATCTGCCTGCTAAGAGATTCCAGAGTAGGTCTGACTGTTTTAAAGAAGGAAACAAGTTTGAAAACAACTTCCTTCTGTAACAGAGTTGATACACAAGGGAGGGTAGAAAGGATGAGAAGGGACTTGGCAAGGTTGGAGGAATGGTCAGACATATGGCAACTTAGATTCAATGCAAAGAAGTGCAAAGTAATGCACCTGGGAAACAAAAACCCAGGAGAAGAGTACACAATAGCAGGGGAGGTACTAACAACAACAAAAATGGAAAGGGACTTGGGGGTAGTCATATCCGATGACCTAAAGGTGGGTAAGTAATGTGAGAAGTCAGTAAGGAGAGCCAGGGGGATACTGGGATGCATAGGAAGGGGCATCACAGGTAGAAAAAGGGAAGTGGTTATCCCTCTGTACAGACAGTTGTTGAGACCCCATCTGGAATACTGTGTGTAGTTTTGGAGACTCCATCTATGCAAGGACATAGACAGGTTGGAAGCAGTCCAGAGGAGGGCAACTAAAATGGTGCAGGGTCTGCATCAGAAACCATATGAAGAGAGACAGAGAGCTTAATATGTTTACCCTTGATGAAAGGAGGGACGGGGGGACATGATAGAAACTTTCAAGTACCTCAAGGGAATCAAAGTCAGGAGGGTAACATCTTTCAGAAAAGAGATGTGTAAGAACAAGGGGCACAATTTAAAAGATAGAGAGGCGGCTCAGGGGTAATGTGAGAAATTTTTTTCATGGAGAGTGGTGGATGCATGGAACCGCCTTCCTGGGAGGTTGTTGGGTCTAAAACAGTGGGAATTCAAACATGCATGGGACAGACATAAGGCAATTGTGGGGGGTTGCAGGAAGTAGGCTGTTGATTAACTAGAATCTGCAGCTTATCCAATAGGAAGGGAAATGGGCAGACTGGGTGGGCCAAGTGGTTCTTATCTGTCGTCAAAGTCTATGTTTCTACGTTCCTTTATAGTGTTCTGATGAAGATGAGTCAGCCTCTGAGCTCGGGGAGTTGGGTACTGAAACGTCCTCTTTAGGGCATTTAGGAGGTGGAGAATGAGCCAGGAGAGTCTCCGGGAAAGAAGACACATCCATCTTTTTCAAATGAAACAGAGTCCAGGACGAGAGGGCATGAGACGAAGCTGAGGGAGGGTAAGAGGGATGTGAGGAAGTACTACTTTAATGAAAGAGTGATAGTCACCTGGAACAGACTGCCAGCAGAAGTTGTGGAGGTGAAAACAGCAAGGGACATCAATCATGCATGCATTAATCATGTATGGGATAGACATAGGGGAATATTAATAAATAGGCAAGGCAGAAGGAGGGTTGCTGGAGACCAGTTAGGGTCTGCAGAGACTGACTAGGCAGAGAATTATCTGGGCAGATTGGGTGGGCCAAGTGGCCCTTTTCTGCAGACAACTTCTCTGTTGCTAAGGCTAGTTTCTGGAGGTTGGGATGTACGCTGAGGGCCATAGTGGTGTCAGTAGTCATCTTGGAGGTTCTGCTGATGTGGCATAAGGGAAACAAGACTTTCTGTAGATTGGTCAATTCAAATCATGGCTTAGAGAGTGCTACAGAGAGGAAGGAATCAGATATGCAGGGGACTGGGGATGCATTTGGTATAGAAGGCTCTTTAGAAAGGATGGCCTTCGTCCCACTGAAGAAGGGGCAAATTCACTGGGTCAGACGTTTGATGCCTTCACCACTAGACATATAAACTAGGAATAGGAAAGTCTGAAGTTAGGGGATCCCAGGGCATGGTGGGAAAAGGTGGGGGCCTAGCTAGCACTTCCCTGACCAAAGAAGCGAGACAGAGTGGGAATAATAGTATGGAGCAAGTAAAGGGGCAGGAGACAATAATAAATAGGGTAGGGGAGGAAAGTGGAGAGGTCATGAAAGAGATGGAGAAAGCAGAGCCAGCCCATTGGCACTGAGGGCTGAGGGACTTGACACCACATCTTGCTTGTGCTATTGACACAAGTTTGGAAGTGGACAGGGTTGGCCGGTGGGGGGGGGGGTCAAGCATCTGAGGGCTTGCTGTCATCTCCTGGGGAAGGAGCGCTTGCTTGCTTTCCCGATCTTTGACTGCTACCATGTGGAGGCTTGGTGTTGGCACAGGCTAGGGCAGCACAGAAGGGAGGAGCTGTTGCCTCTTGATGTGTGTGTGCCTCCACACTTATACTTCACATTGGCCGCAATGGAGGACAGGGAGAAAAATGGAAAAAGTGGGCTGAAGCCCTTCGTGTCCATCTGTGGACCTGCACTGTTGTCCTGGACCACCTCAGTCTGAACTAGATCTATGTTTCGGGGTGGGGTCCTCTCCCTGACCCCACCATGTGAAGGATCCATGGGGGTGCCCGACCAAAGGTACAGTAGGTCCCTGGGAAGGCAGGTGCTGCTCCGTGGGGACAGTGACAGGGCTGATAAACAGCCACAGATGTCCCAATATGTGAAAACCTATATTGGGGGGAAAAGAGAGACTGATAAAGGTTAGCATGGAGTGTGAGTAGCTTAAATGCCAAGAGTCTTGGGAACAAATTGGGGACCTGCTGGTGTTAACTATTGTAACCACTGTTATGTGTAGTATAGCTTTAAGAAATGTTAGAGACAGTACGGCTTTAAGAGAATGTACACTTCCTGTAACTGTGCCTGTGTGTTGAAGTCAGTCTCCTCTTGTATGTGCTGCTGAATGGAAGTAAAAAAGAGAAGGCCTAGATTTCTGTGTGGCGTGTTTTTCATACTATTAAGACCGTTGTGTGCTTAAAGTACTTATTTCCGGCCACCAAACACAACAACCACCCCCAGCTACTTTGCACAGTAAGCTGCCCCTTGGTACCCTTGACTGGGCACCCAAACTACTTCGGACACTTTTTGGTACCATCCCTAGCTTTGGGAATGTATACCAGACTCATTACTTCTAGAGGTCAGAAAAGAGGTAGGGGTATACAAAAGCAAATACTACACAAATGACCATAATACCCAGGTCCTGAGGAGAGAACTTTTGCCCAGGGCTATGTTAGGTCTGTACTTCTGGAGGGGTACCTAGTAATTCCACACAGGACACAGTAACATGAATGTCAAAACCAGGTTGGGGTTCTAGAGTGTGGCCTTATTCCAAAGTTGGTACACAAAAGCAAAAGTTGACCCCCAAGGGTTTACACTTCATGGCACAAGGCAGTGCAGGACAAACAAAGGTCTGTAGTGGACAGAGACTCTAACATTCCATATTACATAGGATCTTGAACCCTCTTCAGTGGCAAAGCCTCAGCTAAAATGCACTTCTTCTAGTGGCACTTGTCACAACGGAGCACACAACTTTTGCTAGTGGCACTGGCCACAACTTAGAACATTTCCCATATGGCATAGGATTTAAATATTTGGCAATGGGGCAGCTGGCCATGACAGAGCACACTGGTGCTCATAATTAGCACAGCCCACACCAGGGGGTAAACCCTCTCTTCAGGCATTGGCCGCCATGTCCTGAATTAACAGGCAACCTTATGGAACCGTAGTGCTGAACTGGTCACTCCAGATAGGGGGTTGCTCACCTCTTGTTTCCATGTCCATACCCAGCAATTATTTTAGTTACACCTCAAACATTTAGTAAACAGTAGAATTATGCATCCTGGAATGTTTGTCACATCCTGCATAAGAAACACAAAGAAACATACTACTTCTGAGTATAAAGTAAAGTCCTGAACAGTGTGCCAAGTCTCTCTGGGGACTCCATGATTGTCAGCCAACTTTAGGAAAGGATGAGAACAGTCTCAAACAGAACAGAACTTGGTGCATTTGTCCCTTTATCAGAGTACACCCCAAAAGAAAACAGGTACATTCCTCCTGGGATGCCCAAAGTCAGATTACTCACAGTTGTACACAAACAGGCAGCTTCAGTGTCCTGGATCAGTCAGGGGATTGCCCCTTGGATCCATTCTGCAGTCCTTCTCATCTCACAAGGGATGAGAACATCAGGAACTCCTGCTAGATGGTTTCCACCACTTCTACTGGCAGGCAGATGGTTCTCAGCACTAAGGTGATAAAATAGGCTCTCCTCACAGAGCCCACACTGCAGCTCTTCACTCCTTCAACTGCTCACCCTGAATTCTGGCTCAGAACTAACTGAAAATTCTAACAGTCCCCACTCACAGTTAGCTACCGTGGCTTATGCTGCTGAGCGAGTTCTAAATGACATCACCGCTCTCAACTCAGCTGAGACCAAGTAAACAGAGAGGGAGCAGGTGAAAAACCATTTAACCAGTTATTCACCAGCTGCCTTCCCTACCTAGCACTGACACTGATGGGATTCTAGTAACCCCAGGGAACCGGGGGGTTACATTATAAAGGGCCAAGTAGACATTGTAGTTGTTACAGAAATGTAGGTTACAAGCAATCATGACTGGTACCTCTATGTCACAGGCTATGTTTTCTTCACGAAAGACAGAGAAACTGAGGGGGTTGCCTTTTACATAAGGTAGATGGAGAAGAACTCCTTCGGTAGGCAAGGGGGTAGAATCTCTGTGGGTAGCTGTTGGTGAAGTGTGGAAAAACATGAGGCTGAGAGTTGTCTACAGGCCCCAAAACAAACTGAGGCCAAATAAAAGTTTATGTAAGGGGAAATTAGGAAAGTTGTTGAGATGGGGAACATTGTCCTGACTGGAGACCTAAATCTTCCTGACCTTGGCTGGGACATTCCTAAAGCAAGAAGTGCATGGAGCCACAGAGGAATTGGTGGATGCCTTTCAGGATGGTTTCCAAGTACAGCATGACAGGGAATACACTAAAGATGTGGTCACCCCAGACCTGGTCTTCTTTAACTATGATTTGATAGAGGAAGTACAGGTACAGTCCCCCCCCCGAGGACAAGCAGTCACAGCTCTGGATGGTTTAACATAACCCTCAGGGTCCAGAACGTAGAACATAGAACACAGACCTTGACAGCAGATAAGGACAGCTTGGCCCACCCAGTCTACCTGTTTCCCTACTGATTGAATAAGCTGCAGATCTTAGTTAACCAACAGCTTACTTCCTCCTACCCCCCTACTAGAATTGCCTTATGTCTGTTCCATGTATTCTTGAATTCCCCCACTGTTTTTGACCCCACCCCCCTCCTCAGGAAGGACATTCCATGTGTCCACCAGTGTTCCAGGATATAGATGCTAGTGCCTGACATCAGGTGTGTGGATTTTAGGAGGATGGAAGGATTACTGCAGGTTACCCTCAAAGGGTAGGGCAATTTGATGGGGTGGAAGCAAAACAGGAGGCCATTAAGAAAGCAGTATTGGTTGTTTCCAAATATTGCATGAAAAAGGGCAAGTGGCATAGAAAACCTAAATGATTCTCCAACGTGGTGAGGGAATCTGTTGGGCCTAAAAGGACAGCCTTCAAAAATCCTTCACAAATTACAAACTGATCAGACAGCAGAAATGGGATGTTTTCCAGAATAGGCTAAGGACAGCAGGAGCAGCAGAATAAAGGTCAAAACTGAGGCAGAGCTCAGGATAGTGGTGAGTATAAAGGAGGCTTTAAGGCCCTGTTTAGGAATAGTAGAGAGAAGAGGAAGAGAAAAGAAAGGCTACAAACAGGAGCTAAGTGGGTGGGCAAAGATGAAGAGAAGGGAAACCGAATGAATAAGTACTATAGCTCAATATTCACAGTAGAGGAAGGAGACCTCTTCCAGAGTGCTCAACAAAGTTTGAGGTAGGAGAACACACAGAAGTTGGAAATGGTGCATAGACGACCAGGTACTGAATGGGCCAGGGAGGCTGAAATTAAACAAGGCACCAGGGATGTACGGGCCCCAATCCAGAATAATGAGAGAAGTGTGTGTGTGGGGGCTGTTGCAGTGCCATCGGCAGATCTTTTTAACTGTGCTTTGGTGATGGGTAGTCCCAGAAAACTGTAGAGTGGTAGATATAGCCCCCTTCTTACAAAGGAGGGACAAAGGGGACTCATGGAACTACAATACAGTTATTCTGACCTCTATAATGGGGAAGTTGCTTGTGCCTACTAACATCAGGGAACAGATAGTTGGATACCTTGAACCTAATCTCCACCTACTTGGGCTGTGTGGTTGGGTGTTTGTGTTTGTCTCTGTCAGTAGTTTAGTTTTGTGGATTTTCATATGTTTCGGCTTGGAGGAAATAGATCATTCTTGGATATGAGATCTATGAAAGTTTCCTGGACTAAGAAACTGGAAAACATCGCCAGCAGATATTGGGATTTTCATCATAAATCAACTTTTTTGGAAGCCATCACAGTCAAAGTAAGTACAGCTAAGAAATTCTACAAGCTCTGATCTGGGGAGTGCAAACCGAATCCACATTTCCGTCTATTGTGTTGCTAAAGGGATCTGCATGTCTTTGAGACAAAATTCACAACTATTTAAACAAAGGGAAGACACTGACAAAGGGTTTTAACTTCCTGCATATACCCCAGGCCAGTGTTCCAGGAATTTAACACATCCTTTATCTTGTTACTGTAGATCAAACAGTTTACTGGTCCTTTTCCTATGGATTTGATTATTTTACATCATTTGGCAACAGTGGAGTAACCAGCCTTTTAAAAAGTGTATGCACAAGTCAACGATCCCACCTAATTGGCCGTGGGTCTGGGGGTTGCCTAAGCCACCAGAAAATGTTGGCATTTTTGATGCTTTGTGGTGCATTTTGGGGCCTGTTGTGGGTGTATACAATACCCTTCTACTATAGCCTTTTTACATACCAGTCCCATTGTTCTGGCCCCTGGTGGCTGCAGTTTCATTTTGGCACCCACTGTTGATGCCATCCTTGCAGTGCATGCATACAGTTAGGTACTAAGCACTTATGAAAATGATGAGTGCTTAACAACTAAGCAGGCTGTTTAAATTGTTTAAGAATTATACTATATAATTATAGTGGAATAAGCCAGGGGTCTGGAGGCCGACTAGGCCCCCAGAAAATTTTAGCATTTTTGTTGCATTCTGGTGCATTTTGGGGCCAGTTGTGGGAGTTTTATAGTGCCCTGCTACCACAGCCTGACATACCACTACAGTTCCACTTTGCTAGCCGCTGGTGGCTGCACATGTAGACTAGCCTGATAGGAACACTGGCTGGTTGGCTGACTGGCACTCCCCTGGTTCTACCGGGCGACTAAAGATGCTGTCATTGGTCTGAGAACAACTCCAACGCCAATATTTATCTAGGAAAAATAGGAGGGAGACTTGACAAGACACAGATGCTGAATAAATACTTCTGTTCAGTATTCACTAAGGAGGGGGAGGGTCAAGGATCACAGCTGGGTAGCAGAACTGGGACCAGTCCTGTTCAATGTATTCATTAGTGACATTGCAGAGGGACTGGAATGAAAAGTCTGCCTTTTGGCAAAGGACATCAGGATCTGCGACAGGGTGGATACTCCAGACAGAGAGGAGAGGATGAGGAGGGACCTGGAAAAGCTTGAAAGATGGTCTGAGGTATGGCAACTGAGGGCTGGAGAAAATTAGAAGGAATCTGGTTATCTGGGTAGTGACACTTGAAAAATATTTTTAGAGGTGGTAACTGAGGTGCAATGCAAATGCAAAGAAGTCAGTGCAAAGTAATGCACCTGGGTAGCGCAGCAGAATGGCATTTGGGGGGGGAGCAGTCAGCAATGAGGAAAGAGACCTACCGAACACAGACACACACAAATACCCCAGTTACCAGCCAAACAAAAAGCCTGGTGTCTCATTTCCCATTCCTCTGAGAAGCACTTACCCAGAAGACAATGTTGAATTGCAGCCTGTAGTGGACTTACTGGACTGATTAGTGGCATGAGGTGACACTCTCCTATCCACTAGAGGCCCTCCATCCAGACCATCTTAAAATCCACACAACCCATTGAGGTAAAAGTACCAATGTATACAACTGAAAACATTTTAAAACCAGGGTCAGCATTTAGCAGAATTCAGAATCATATTAGATTTTTTTCCAGTCAGTTTATGTTAAATGTGCCAATATAATTCAGTATTTACCACATCTTTCATGCATAGTCACAAGCTTGTTGGAGCACAGCAAAAGGTGATTTATCAGTAAACCAATACTGCTATCACCATTCATCAAAGCAACAGAAAACTGAGAAAGAGCATTACATTTCAGCAAAGTAAAAGGGCAGTATGTGACATGCTCCAACCGATACAAGTAGGAGGCACTGTACTAACTGACCCCAAAACACCTACAAATTGCCTAACAGTCTGAGCCACACTATGCATATACTGTTTAAAATGCATAATTAGAGCAGGCTAGATTCTGCCGCTCATTGCACCATCTGAGGCCCCACTAGTTACATTCAAATCTGTGGAGATTTTAATACCAACATCAGCAATGTCTCCAAGTCCAGAACACACTTATGTCAGAATACTGAACATTACTCATTACACTGCTAGAGCTACAGCCATATACTGTATGGATATTTATATTCATTCGCTAAAAATAACATCAAATTCATTCAAGAGCTAATGTGTGGTCTGCCCTGTCTCTCCACAAGGCAGTCTGGATTATCGTCAATAATATTTGCTATCCAGACTAGGGTTCATCTTTGTCTCCCTCAGCAGGATTGCTGAGGGAGACAAGTGAACCCTAGTCTGGATAGCAAATAGGCAGTATAACGCAGTGGTTTAAGGCTCTGAGCTGCAAATCTGGAGACCTGGGTTTGAATCCCACAGCCCCCATTTGCATGCTGTATGACCTTAAGCAAATCACTTAACTTCCCTGTGCTCCCAGGTCGCACCTGTAAACAAGCTTTCAGCTTAGTGTGTTACTACTGGTAAAACAATCGGGGGGAAAAAAATACAGACACTGCAGTAAAATATTATGGGTCAATGGCGGGGGGGGATTGTTTAACCAGAAAAAGCACACTAAGCCAAGCTTGTTTCCAGGTGCAACCTGGGAGCACAAGCAAGTTAAGTGACTTGCTCAGGATCACACAGTATGCAAGTGGCTCGGGGCTGGGATTCAAACCCAGGTCTTCTGGTTTGCAGCTCCGTGAGCTGCAAACCTGGAGACCTGGGTCCATTAGTCACTTGAACACTTATTCACTTTTTTTGCTTATTGTTTTTTTTAATAAAACTTCAATTAGTACCTTTCTGTCCTCCCACCATGCCACTGAAAAGCTTTGCAGCAAACTGGTGATGATATTAGTGGCTCATCTAATATTTACTGGCACTAAACATTATTCCTGAATCCCTGCTAGTTTGCTACAAATGCTCAGTGCAGCTTTGGGAAATTAAAGACCAGGTTCTTCTTGCCATTGTGCCAGTGTGCCACAGCAAAATGTGTCAATTCTAATGCCACAACTTCAATTCAAGCCAAAGTCATTTCCCAGTTCCCATCCTGATCCACCACGACAGACCATTGCATTCTTTCTTACTACTCCCTCCCATGTCTTTTTTTTTTTTATTTACTGAAAAGTTTCACTCGAATTCTGAGACACAGCTGCATGTCTAACGCTTGATTCCAAAGATCTGTAGTGAAAGTGACCAGGACTGGAGAGATTGATGACAGCATTTCAAGAATTGTGTGTTTTTATTCTACATAAACCTTCCATTTATTTCTTCATAGTAGACAGTTTCACAGCTAAGATGCTTTTGAACTTGGGTTGTATCCGAGCCAAGAGTATTTGGCTCGAATCTAGTTTCTTGACCTTTCTTAGCTATACTCCTGAGTCCTAAACTGTAGAGCAGTTTGGGACTCGGGAGTATAGATAGCTAAGAAAGATCACTCTGGTAGAAACGGAAACTCGATTTGAGCCAGATACTCTCAGGCTCTAGTCTCGGCATACAACCCAAGTTCAAAAGGGCAAAGAAAACAACATCACTGGTGCAGCTGCTTCTGCGCCTTCACTGTCCGTCCTTCCTACCTTCTTCCTGGACCTTGGCTTCAAGTTCAGCTTGCGTTGCCACGTGCCGCCCGAGTGCTCGCTACACTTTCTTTGCCTCCGGAGTATGGTGTTCTACTTCACCACCTGGAGTATGGTGTTCTACTTCACCACCGCACCCTACATGCTGTGCTGTCACCACTCGCCAGACAGTGCAGCCCCGCCCCCCGGCCAACAACTTCTTGGAGTCTGACTCCGAGACCGAGGGAGTGGTCTCTGTCTCCCGTCCCGTAACTGCCTGACAGTGATCAGAACAAAGAAGACTCCCTTTGCGGTGGCTCTAAAGTTCCCGTTCGGTAATAGCCGATCCCTCTCGGAGCGCACTGTGCAGGCGGGAAAAAGCACCGCAAAGTGGTTGGCGGAGCAAAGGCACACGTGGACAAAACTGTCCAGTTGCTCCACTGGATGCTAAAACTGCAGCTGCTGCCTCCGAGTGCCACTGGTGTCTCACCCCCTCCCCAGCACTGAGGACTGGTGTTCAGGACTAGGGTTCGGGAACATTGGCCAACGTGGAAAAAAAAAAAAAGGGTTTTTCATGGATTTTATTTCTGTACGCACGGGTGTACAATAAGTATGCATGGTTACGCCACTGTTTGGCAATGGGGCAAATCCTTCCCCTGGAGGCACACCACCGAAATTGATCTGTCCCTGCTCATATGTGAGCCTTGAGCACATCTAGTCACATCGTATACAACTATTCCAATGTTGCATTTTCAACATTACCACCTGGCATACTACTGTTCAAAAAAGAAACGCAACCTCTTTCTGACTGAACTCGGCCTATGCACCCTGAAACTTGTACTCCTCCTCCTGCTGCTGTCAGGGACTGTTCACCTAACCCCGGACCAAACACCTCCAACCAAAACAAACCAGCAGGCACTCTGTCAATCATGTGCCTGAACATCTGCAGTTTACTTCCTAAGCTTGATGCACTGCAAGCCTTTACTGCCCAAAACAACCCAGATATTCTGTCAGTAGTTGAAACTTGGCTCACCCCAAAGATTCCTGACCAGGCAATCACCCTTCCTGGCTACAATGTCTTCTGGGTTGATCGTAAGTCCAAAAGAGGTGGAGGGTGTGCCTTATATGTGAAAGACACTTTCCGAGGACACCCCCATTGATTCCAATCTTCCAGCAACTCCTGCTCAGATTCTTCCCATCAGACTCCTGTTAGGCGCCCACAATAAGGTCCTCACAGTTGTCACTGTTTACATATCTCCTAAGGAACAGGGACCTGGTCTAACCGTTGTCCTTGACTTTGTCAAATCCAACCCATCGGACTCTGAAATCATCCTTCTTCGTGACTTTAACATTAATTGGCTCTCAGCTGAAGGTGGGTCATTTAAGGACTCCGTTATATCAGCTAACCTGACTCAAATGGTTGACTATGCAAACAAAAAGAACTACAGAACTGGGACATGCACCCTTCTCGACTGGATCCTAACCAACCACCCCTCTCGGATCACGAAAACCTCAGTCCTCCCTGACTCACTCAGTGACCACTCTCCCATCAGCTGTACCTATTCTATAAGCCCCTCCAAAATCATCACCAGCAGAGTCCTACCCGTGGTCAGCTACCCCACCTCAAATGCACCTCAGTCTGGCAGGACTGGTCTCCCATCTTCAAGGTAACAGATACTAATACTGCAGTGGAGCAGTTTATTCACATTTTCAATGAAGCCTGTAATAAATTTGCCCCCCCCTCAAACAGCATAAAGTTAAATCGCTCAGTAACCCTTGGCTGTCAGGAGACCCCCTAAAAAAACTTAAATCCAGGGACCACCTCTGGGAACTGGCTAGAAACTCCGATAAGCAACTCAACATCCAGAATTATAAACGGGCAGGGAACAACTGCACCAAATCCATTCGACAACAGAAATCTGACTACTATAAAAATTCCCTCACTAACTCCTGGGGAAATGGGAGGGATTTCTGGAAAAACATTAAAGATGTCACTGGGAAGCAGTCAAAATCTTCACCGAACATACTCAACATAAATGGGCACACTACTCTCGACCCTAAAACTATTGCGAACACTTTTAACGTCGCTTTCACTGACCTTAGCAGTGTTCTCCCTTCTGACTTCTTCCATGATGCGTCAACTCCCACCCCCCCAACTCTGCTGAACACAAGCTCTTATCCCACCTGGGAAACCTGGTCAGGTCCTGTACTGAAGAAGTCATTATCATAGGGGACCTGAATTTCAACTGGCTCACCCAGGCAGCTACACCTCTGGTATCATTCTATGACACCTACGGGCTCACACAGTTAATTAATGAACCAACAAGACTAAATGCAAGGAATAGTAGGAACAGTACTCTACTTGACATCATGATAGTGAGTAAACCACATCTATTCACACATGCTGGAGTGTCTTATGCGACATAAGTGACCACTGCCCCATCGCAGGGTAAGATCCAACAGCATTAAAACAGATCCTGCAAAATTCTCATGAGGAGATCCAAGAAAACATCAATACTGAAGGATATCTGCATGATTCTAGCCTACTTCCACACTGGCAAAGTTCTATCTTGCACATTCTGTAGAAGCTCAACAGGTGCTAAATAGCATTATATTAAATGCCCTTAACACCCATGCCCCAATCTCTAGTATCCGAATAAAAACAAATCCTGTCGCTGGTTTTAGCTGACCTTAAAGCTGCACTGCTGAGAGAGATAAACTTTGGAAAGTAGCAAGAAAAACTAAGAATATCATGGACTGATGATCTTTAGGAAAGCCAGGAATAAATGCACTAGGAAAGTTAGGGATGCAAAGGCTGCCTACTACCTGGCCCAGCTCATCCTCCTACCATAATACTGTTAGATTTTGGGGCACCATCAAGGTATGATGGGCCAGGATGTTAACAACCCCTTCCAACCCAATTACACAGTAACTGTGGCCCCATTACTGGCACATTGAAATCCTGGATGCATTCAACAACCACTTCACAACAGCTGGCCTTGCCTTTGACTCCTCCCCAGCTAACCTATTAAGGGATCATTTAAGCTCCCACTATACTGGTGAACAAAGAGTTGACTCCTTCTTTAGCTTCAAACCTATACTGTTGAAACAAGTTGAGGATCTATTATGGCATCCAGATACCAAAAAAAGTGCAGGAGCAGATCTTCTGGACCCATTCTTTCTAAAGATTGCGTGTCATGTGCTTGCAGTCCCCCTAACTCACCTCTTTAACCTTTCCCTAAACTCTGGCTCTTTTCCCACGCTGTGGAAGACAGCCCAAGTGGTCCCTCTTCTAAAATCAGGGGACCCTATGGATCTTAATAACTACAGGCCCATTTCCATCCTACCTGTGTTATCCAAGATGCTGGAGAAATTAGTGAGTATTCATTTAAGGAATATCTGACAATGTTAATCTATTAAATCCAGCTCAATCTGGATTCAGGGCCAAACATAGCACTATCACTGCATTAGCCAAGGTCACCAATGATTGGCAAACCGAACTGGATAAAAGAACAATGTCTGTGCTGTATTCCTGGACCTGAGCAAAGCATTCGACACTGTGGATCATGAACTGCTACTCTCATCCCTACACTCCATTGGCCCAGATCCATCCTCCCTTAAGTGGTTCAGATGCTACCTCCCGTAGATCACAGCAGGTAAAAGCTGAAGGTGACCTCTCCCCATTAAGACCACTGTCAAGAGGAGTCCCCTCAAGGCTCTATTCTGGGTCCTATCCTTTTGCCATTTATATAAATAAAATTGATTCAACTCCTTACCAAGTCATCAGTACATCTCTTGTTGATGACACTGTACTGTATGTCAGCAACCCTTCACCTAAAGTTGCTCATGAAATCCTACAAGCAGAATTCTCCTGTTACATCAGCTTCTCGAGAAAAGCTTCTCTAATGCAAAGAAAACCAAAGCAATGATGTTCACAACCCAAAACTCCACCAACACATCCTCTTCAATCAGTCTCCCCAGCTATGCACTATACTTGAGAAAATCTGAGTATGTTGAAAATTTCAAATACCTAGGTGTGTGGATTGACAACAGACTTGACTTTACTCAGCATCTAGAACAACTGCTGAAAAGCTTCGCCTAAGGCTTGGCCTCCTCTACAGATTAAAACCCTTCCTTAATAGAGATTCAAAGATGAGATTAGTCCAGGCCATCTTTCTATCAGTCATTGACTACGAGACTTCTCTATAGTTACTGCCCCACTCCCTACCTTCAAAAGTTGGATACCTTATACCATAGAGCAATAAGGTTCATTACAGACCTGCCATATAATACTCACCATTGTTCTCTATGATGCAATTGGATGGGTTTTCATGTCAGGAGGAGAGAAATGCAGCTCTATGGATCTATAGAGCTTTATCAAAAACTTCCAAGCTATATCCTGACTGCTTCAACCTGACCACCCCAGCTCCTATGCCCTAAGAAGCAACAATATCATCCTGCTCAAATTTCCCAAAGTCAACACCAAAATAGGAGGGCAGCAATCAGCTATTCTCTAGCCATAGCATGGAACACCTACAAAAATCCCTAAAACTGTCCATTATCATTCCATTTACATCCTTCAAGCAGCACTGTACAGCTTTCTTCACAGAGAAATGCAGTTGTTACCGCTAGAGATAGAATAGTCATCCCACAAAACCATATTCCAATCACATATGGCATATTCCTTCCAGCCAGACACCGCCAGTATATGGCACCCAATATTCCTTCACCATCCTTGTACTCATTATGTGAGTGACTGTCATGGCCCTCATTGTGATATATATATGTACTGTACATATTGTAGATGTTAGTTTAACTTTCTCTTGCCAAGCTTTAACATGTGAATTCTCTGTATATTATTGTGTTATAAATAACATTTTCTTTTTTCTGTATGTATAACTGTCTCATAAGTATGTGATGTAATTGCTGTGCATCAACTCGAACCTTGACCTATCAGGTCCATCTTGCAAATGAGCCTTGCTCAATGATGATCGCCTGACTAAATAAAGATTTGATTGATTGATTGATTGAACTCCTCCACCCACGCCTGTCACCCACCTTTCTACTTTAAAGCACTAAAGAAACATCAAGTCCGAAACTACGTTGCCAAAGCCATCAGCAAATCTAGAACAAGCAATGACACACTTGACCTCAAGCTACTAGCCCTAACGCTTGACGAGGTACTTGGGCCCCTTACCAAGATCTTTAATCTCTCGCTTTCCCTTAGCCAGTTCCCGGACAGATGTAAAATGGCCACTGTTACCCCGATTTCACAAAAGTGGTGATAAGACTGACCATGCAAACTTCTGTCCTATCTCCATTCTGCCTCCCCTATTGAAGGCACTGGAACGTATAGTAACGGACCAACTTACCGAGCATCTGGACAATTATAATATTCTCTGTAAACAGCAACATGGCTTTAGAAAAGGTCATAGTACATCCTCTGCCTTACTCAAATTCACCAGCTCCATTCACAGCTCCCTCGACAATGGACAACTAACTGGTGCTATTTTCATCGACCTGACCAAAGCCTTCAATAATGTCCACCACTCCCTCCTGCTGAGCCAACTAAAAAATGCTGCTGTCTCCAATGATTCAATCTCTTGGTTCAAAAGCTATCTTGAAAACCGCTTCCAGCATGTAAAAATCGGGGATGTGCACTCTGATTCCAAACCTGTCCTCTCTGGAGTCCCCCAGGGTTCAATACTGGGCTCCCTTCTCTTCAACCTGTTCCTTCCCACCCTACCGGACTCCTGGACTGAACATATCACCCTGTATGACGATGATGCAGTAATCCTTGCCACACACCAGGACCCGAAGAAATTGCAAGAAAATCACCAACTCGGCTTCTCCTCGGTTGAGAATTGGTTCACAAAGCACAAACTGATCCTTAATCAAAAAAAAACCAAGGCCACGATCTTCAGCAGCTCCCATAATAAACATAACCACTTCCAACTCTCCGTTATCACCAGACAAGGTGCCGCACTGGAACAGGTCAAAAACTTTAAATACCTCAGGATCACCCTTGACCCTCACCTCTCCTACACTGCCCACATCGACCATGTCGCCAAAGCCGCTAACTCCCGGCTAGGCCTACTATTCTGTCATAGGAAACACATGACACCCAAAGCCCTCGCTGTTGCTGTCCAGAGCGCCATCATATCCATCATTGATTATGGCATTATCATTTATGGCTCTGCTACAATCACCGCACTCAAATGTGTATCCACCGCCCTCAACAAGGCCTGTTGACTTGTCACTGGCTCCCAACACCTAACTCACACATGTGACCTCTATTCTCAAACTGGATGGTTGAATCTTGCCAATCGAATAAAACAAACTTGTATTACTACTAAGAAAATCTTACTGGGCCTTGCCCCCCCTGGAGTCTGTGCCCTCATACAACTGAGAATCCACACCCACCATACCAGGGGATCAAAACCTCAGCTTCTGCAAGTCCCGCATTGCCGCACAACACAAGGCCAAAGATCCTTTGCTTACCAGGCCACTAGTTGGTACAACGGTCTTCCCAGCGACATCTCATCCTCACTATCACTCATCACTTTTAAGACCCAGCTCCACCTAACACTCACTGCCTCCAACCTCTGTGACTGTTGTGGCTAAACATGTCTTTTGGTTCCATAGCTGAAGATGCCCTTTTGGATCCATATCTACTCCTGCACTTTGCCAGCACCCCCCCATCTTCACCTCCCTGCTGGCCCATGACAAATGTCACCCGGCTGCACTACCTCTATTCTTGCCCGCCTTCCACCTCTCCTCACTCTGTTCCCCCCCACCTACCTCCCCTTTTCTCCCATCCAGTTATTCTCCCTGATTTTACCCTCCTCCTTTCCCTTTCCCTCTCCCTCCCCAAAGTTTCACCTTATTGTTCTTTTTTCCTCTACAAGACTATGTGTTTTTTTTTTTTCCTAATTTTATAAACTGTTACCTTTGCTTATGTTTGTCTCAACTGTACCAATGACGTGGAACCTTTGTAAAAGAGCCTCGGCTCAAAGGTATTTGTAATCCTAGAACAAACAAACAAATAAATAAATAATGACCTACAAAATAAAAGGTGGCATGGCTTTCTTTAGTGGTGAGTGTGACACAAACTTCATTGACCATTTTAACTCTATGTCACAGGCAGCAGACAAGGGCCAGGCTGTGGACATCTGTTACTTTGACTTCAGCCAGGCTTTTGAATTGGTGCCACACAGGGGGCTTGGAGGAGAGGATTAGGGGAATGGTAAGAGACCGCCACAGGATGAAAAAATGGGCAACGGTCTGGCAGCTAAAATTCAGTACAAAAAAATGCAGGCTGTTGTATGTTGGCAAAAAGAACCCCAAAACAGAGTATTGCACAAGAGGAGTCCGAGTGAGATGCACAGTGGAGGTAAGGGACCTTGGGGTAGTCATTTATGAAAAGCTCAAGATGTCTAACCACTGCAGTGATACATATGTTGAGCCCAGTGGAATGCTGAGCTGCACAGGCGCAGGATTCACTAGTAGGAGGCAGGAGGTGATCCTGCCCCTCTACAGGTTCCTGGTAGAGCGACACCTAGAATACTGTGTGCAGTCAAGGGGCCCTCATCATAAGAGAAACTGAGATCACCTGGAAACAAGGAGGGCCACCAAAATGATACATGACATGCAAGTAAGGCCTTATGACAAAAGGTTGAGGACTTACAGGGAAAGACCGAGGAGGTGCTACTTCACTGAGAGAGACTGAGAGAGTGGTTGAGCCATGGAATGCACTGCCCAGGGGGCTGGTGGAGTCAGACGGTGGAGGGGTTCAAGAGGAGGTGGGACAGTTACAGGGGAAGGGTTCTGGAAGCAAAGTCCAGTGCAGTGAGAATATCCGGGACTGGGAAAGGAGAAGCCAGAGAGGGCGAGGGGGGCAGCAAGGTCAGCTCCCAGGGTGGGGGCTGACCAAACGAGCAGACACAAAAGACCATTAGGCCTATTCTGCTGGCATTTTAGTATGTTAGACTGAAGTCCACATTTGAGGCCAGAAGGGAAATGGGAAAAATGATGGAAGCATTTGATTACCTCAGGGTGATCAACAATGGTGGTTTCACAAGAATTTTTCAAACTCTGCAAAAGGGACCTGCACAAGGGGACATAGATACAAACTGTCCAGAGTTAAATTAAGGAGAGATATGAGGAAACACTCCTTCATGGAGAGGGACGTGGACAAGTAGAATGGGGCACGGATTCAAGGCAGTGTAGGTCAGGTCTAAGGGGTTGATACATAGATACATAGATACATAGACAGTGTCAGCAGATAAGGGCCTATGGCCCACCCAGTCTGCCCATTTGAGCTTGTAAGTTCAGTTTATGTTTTCCTAGAAGTCTGTTGCCTCTTACCACTGACCTCCAGAATTCCTTTATGTCTATCTCATGCATTCTTAAATCCTGTGATTGTTTCAGCCCCCACCACTTCCTCTGGCAGGGTGTTCCACTTGTCCACCACCCGTTCTGTGAAGAAATTCTTCCTCACATTTCCTCTGAATCGTCCTCCCTCCAACTTCATCCCGTGCCCTCTAGTCCTGGAACATCTTTTTCACTTAAAAATAATGTACTCCTGCACCCTGTTCCTCCCTGTAAGATACTTGTATGTCTGTATCATATCCCCTGTCTCCCTCCTCTCCTCCAGGGAGTACATGTTCAGTTCCTTCAACCTGTCCTCATAGGACTTGTGATGCGATCCGTGCACCATCTTTGTTGCCCTCCTCTGAACCTTCTCTACCCTGTCTATGTCCTTACGTAGGTAAGGTCTCCAGAACTGTACGTTGTACTCCAGGTGGGGCCTCACTAGTTTCTTGTATAGTGGAATTATGACCTCCCATTTCCTGCTGGTGATGCCCCTGCCTATGCATCCCAGCATCCTATTTGCTTTACCTGCTGCCTTGTCACACTGCTTCCCTATCTTGAGGTCATCAGAGATGATAACCCCAAGATCCCTTTCCTGCTTGGTGCATGCTATATCCTCACCCCTCAATTGATATATTGTGCCAGGGTTTTTGTGCCCCATATGCATTATCTTGCACTTCTTTGCATTGAATTTCAACTGCCAAACCCCTGACCATTCTTCAGGTTTCTGCAGGTCCTTCTCATTCTGTCTACACCCTCTGGTGTGTCTACTCTGTTACACAGCTTTGTGTCATCAGCGAACAGTGAAATTCTGCCTTCTAGGTCCTGCGCAATGTCACTGATGAAGATTTTGAATAGGACCAGTCCCAGCACTGATCCCTGTGGTACCCCACTGGTCACTCTTCCCTCTGTGGAGTGACATCCATTTACCACCACCCTCTGTGTCCTGCCGCCCAGCCAGTTACCTACCCACCACACTACTGTCCTGCCCACACCCATTTTCCCCAGTTTGTGTAATAGTCTTCTATGTGGCACAGTGTCAAAGGTTTTACTGAAGTCCAGATAGGCCATGTCCACTGCCCTCCCCTGATCCACCTCCCTAGTCACCCAGTCAAAAAATTCAACGAGGTTGGTCTGACATGACCTCCCCCTGGTGAAACCATGCTACCTTGGGTTCTGTAGTCCATTGACAACCAGATGTTCCACCAATCTCTCCTTCAGTAGTGCTTCCATGATCTTCCCCACTACTGAGGTGAGGCTGACTGGTCTGTAGTTCCCCGTTTCTTCTTTGTTCCCACTTTGTAGTAGGGATTACATCTGCTATCCTCCAGTCTTTGGGTACCTCCTGTTTCCAGTGATCTGCTAAACAGGATAGCCAGAGGTTCATCCACCACCTCTTAGTTCTTTAAGGACCCTGGGTGCACCCCATCTGGCCCCATTGCTTTATCAACTCTTATTACTTCCAGTTCCTTCAGGACCCTTTCTCGTAAAGGGACTTGTGTCCATTTCTGCACCATTCTCACCCCTTGTACTCCCTTCAGACCCATTACCCTCCTCTTCCTCAGTAAAGACTGAGCAGAAATACCTGTTCAATATGACAGCTTTACTGTTGTCATCCTCCACACGGCCCCCATCCTCCCCCTTCAGTCTCACTATCCCTCCCTTTGCCTTTCTTTTTTCACTTATGTACCTGTAAAAGGTTTTGTCCCCTCTACCCACTGATTTTGCAATGTGTTCTTCTGTCTGAGCTGCCTCTACTGACCTCCCTGCCTCCCTTTGCTTCTCCTGGTACTTCTCCCTATCCCCTTCTGCCTGTGTCTTTTTGTATTGCCTGAATGCAATCTTTTTGGCTTTCACTTTCTTTGCTACCTCTTTGGAAAACCATAATAGTCTCCTCTTCCTTTTCCTCTTGCTAACCTACTTAATGCATAATTCTGTTGCTCTTGTAATCCCCATTTTAAATACTGACCACTGTTCCTCAACCCCTAATACCTGCCCCATTCCCCTTAATGCCTCTTTCAAGTATCTCCCCATTTTCCCAAAGTCTGCCCCCCCTAAAATCCAGGATACGTGTTTTTGTGTGGTTTGGTTCTGCTCTTTCTGTGATTTCAAACCACAATGACTGGTGGTCACTGTTCCCAGGTGCTCCCCCACTGTTACCCCCATCACTCTGTCCCTGTTTGTAAGCACAAGATCCAGTATTGCCTTCTGCCGAGTTGGTTCCATGACCAGTTGCTTGAGGAAGACACCCTGAAGGGAGTCCAGGATAAATCTGCTCCTAGCTGATGCTGCTGCTGGGATGCTCCAGTCCACGTCTGGAATATTGAAGTCTCCAACCAGTACTACCTCACCCTTGTCTGCCATCCTTTGGATGGCTAGCATCAGCTCCCTACCTGTTTCTTCCTCCTGGGCTGGTGGTCTATAGACCACACCTGTGCGGATGGCTGGCCCCATTTTCCTTTCCAGCTTAACCCACAGTATCTCTCCCCCATTTTGTTCCTCCTGGATCTCTGTGGCCTTTATGTCATTTTTCACATACAGTGCCACTCCTTCTCCCTTCCTGCCTGCCCTGTGTTTTCTGAATATGTTGTAGCTAGGTATGGCCATCTCCCAGTCGTGGTTATCATTACACCAGGTTTCAGTGATGGCCACAATGTCCAAGTCTTACTGCACCATGACAGCCTCCAGATCTTCCATCTTGTTGCTAAGGCTCCTGGCATTTGCACACGTGGCATTCCATGATTTGACCTCCCTAGACTGTTTTGCTGTTCTACTCCAGCCCCTTCCTTGGTTGTCCTTTATCCCTGGTTCTCCTTGCTGTCTGCCCTTCTGCTGAATTTTGCCCCTTTTCTGCCTATCCACCTCTTGGGTGCTAATCTCCATCTTTTGCACACTGCTTTGTAGAGATAGCCACTCCTCTGGTTCACTGGTTCCACTACTAGCTGTTGGGGTGAGCAAGTAGGTACCCTCCTTGCTGGCCTGCCACCCCCCCTTTGCTAGTTTAAATGCTTGTCAATGTAGCATTTAAACTTATCATTGAATGCTTGGATTCCCCTCCAGGATGGATGCAGGCCATCAGGCTTGAACAAACCTCCATCCCTCCAGGTGGGTCCCCAGTCACCAATGAATCAAACCCTTCTCACAGCACCAGTTCTTCAACCATGAGTTAAAGTTCCTGGTGCATGCACCATGCTCTCCTTGCCTCTCACAGGTAGTACTTTGAGAAAGTGACAGAAGTAGCTACTTGCTTGAGACCCCTCCCCAATTTCCTAAACTCTTCCTGAACTTCCTTTGGCACCCCATTTGCCAGGTCATTAGTGCCTAGGTGGATGATGAAATCCAGCTCACCCTCCCGTCTTGTCTTCCCAGTGATCCCCAGGATCTTCCTTCCATCCCTCCATGCCGTGGCACCTGGTAGGCACCTCACCTCCCTGTCCTCCCCCTCCTGTGTTCCTAGCTGGATCCCTCTTATGATGGAGTCCCCCACCAGGATTCGCTTCCTCCTCCTCTGGGGTCCACTGCTTTCCCCGCTGAGGTCACCTCCTTGGCTAACCTCCACATCTTTTCTTTCCATTTCTCTGGGTACCTCTATTTGGTTGTCCCCATTTGCCAGTGTGGCATATGAGTTCTTGAGTGGAATAGGATCTGGGATGTGCCTCTGCCTGACCGCTCCAACCCTCCCTGAGCCCACTGTCATCCAAGAGCTCCTCGTTCTCGGCATCCTTTGAGGTAGTTGCATTGGACTGGGTGGTCTCTGGATAGGGGTGATGGTACTCCTGACCCAGTTTACTTCCGCTCTGAGTCTGGCTACCTCATCCCGCAGTCCAGAGAGATGCATGCAGATAGGGCAGCACCTCAGTGTCCAGAAGGTCTGCCTGAATATGGCTGCCCCACAGCCACTGCATTGCACCACTCCCCACATTATACTGCAGTTATACTGCTATTCTACTACTTGTCTGCTACTGAAGCTCTCCTAGTTCCCTTTTTATTAATTTACTGTCCTAAAAATCCTGCCACTGATCCTCAAATACTTTTCTTTTAAAAAAAAAAGAAAAGAAACCAAGAAATAAATGAATCAAAATACTTGTTGTGCTGAGGGTGGGCTTCTTCACCCTTATGCCCCTCCTACTCCACACCCCTTACTATACCCTGTGTTTAGCTCCTGTCAATCAGATTTAACAGGGCATATAATTAAGAGTTGGGGAAGGGGGCAAAAATGTGCAGCAATTAAAGACAGCAAAGAAATACACCACCACTACGTTTTAAATTTTCAAAAGCCCACAATCTAAGTTTAAAAGAAAAATAGCAATTACCAGTTACTGTAAAGCACTGAATTGAATATGCTTCATTCTCCTTCTGGCTTGTTCTGAGAAAATAAAACTCACTTGCTACCTCAACTCTGACTAAGCCCCACCTCCAGTTATCACGTAGCTGAGGTCAGAGGCCAGACAATTAACACCCCTCACCGAAACTACAGGGCGAGTCAGACAAGCCAAGACTAAATTTGCAGCAATTAAAGACAGCAAAGAAATACACCACCACTACGTTTTAAATTTTCAACAGCCCAAAAACAATTCTAAGTAAAGACAGCAAAGAAAGCAGTGTCACTAAAAGCCCACAATTGAAGTTTAAAAGAAAAATAGCAATTACCAGTTACAGTAAAGCACTGAATTGAATATGCTTCCTTCCCCTTCTGGCTTGTTCTGAGAAAATAAAACTCACTTGCTACCTCAACTCTGACTAAGCCCCACCTCCAGTTATCATGTAGCTGAGGCCAGACAATTAACACCCCTCACCGAAACTACAGGGCAAGTCAGACAAGCCAAGACTAAATTTGCAGCAATTAAAGACAGCAAAGAAATACACCACCATTACGTTTTAAATTTTCAACAGCCCAAAAACAATTCTAAGTAAAGACAGCAAAGAAAGCACAGTGTCACTAAAAGCCCACAATCTAAGTTTAAAAGAAAAATAGCAATTACCAGTTATTGTAAAGCACTAAATTGAATATGCTTCCTTCCCATTCTGGCTTCTTCTGAGAAAATAAAACTCACTTGCTACCTCAACTCTGACTAAGCCCCACCTCCAGTTATCACGTAGCTGAGGTCAGAGGCCAGACAATTAGCAGTGAGAACAAGGAAGATGGGGGTTAAAGCGACTTATCAGACTGAGCTGCTAATAGAGGGCTCTGACTACACCCAGTCCATCTGTCCTTTCTTTCTACCCACTTACACACCACCGAAAATGCCTCCCCCACACCTCCCCCAGCCCAACCCTGATCGTGAATAAGAATCCCCCACACACAATGCTCCTCTAGCCCCACCTGGCTTTTCCCCCTGTGCACCCCAAAAAAGTCATTTTCCAAGGTACCTGTAATGAAGAAAACTACCTTGTGATGTGCAGAGATGTTTACTCTGTTCAGTGTTAAAATTGTACATTTTATTCACAAAGGTGTTGTATGTATGAATGTGTGTGTATGTGTATATATATATATATATATATATATATATATATATATATATATGGTATACCCCCACTGACAGTGACATCAATACAGCGACCCTATGTCGCTGCTGACAAAATCGACAGTTCGTCAACAGGTCGCTGTATTGGTGCACCAGAGACAGGGGCAAACTGTCTCACAGTCCTGCAGCCCCTGCCCTAATTAACTCTGACTTGAAGTTGATTATAATTACAATGGGGGTGCGGGGGCAGAACCCCCCACATGGGGGGTTCGAGGGCAAAGTCCCCTGATAGAAAAACAGACCAGGAGTCCATCAGGATTTATGTTGACTGCAACTTGCGGTCAACATAAATTCCGTCGGTGTGATGGCAACTGACAAAATTGTCATCAAACTAACATCATAGAGTATATATCTAGGCTTCTCTTTGGGATATATATAGATATACTGTATATCTATATAGATCCCAAAGAGAAGGGACAAAGAAATTACAGCCATAGCTGGGATTTGAACCCAGGCTGCCCAGAAGACCTAGGCCAAAGGCCTAGGGGAATACTAGGCACTCTGGGCAGACTGGGTGGGCTTGGCGGTCTTTTTCTGCCATCATATTCCTGTGTTCCTGTGTCCGTTCCTGATGTGCTACCAGCTGCACCACCAAGGCAACTGGGAAGTAGGGACTCCCAGAAGCACCTTACATTTTCTCTGATACACAGCCTGGTAGTAATTAGATAATTACATTTTTATTCACAAGGGTGTGATGTGCACATGTAAGAGACCTAAACAGAAGAGAGAAAGAAATTAGTGCCTCAGCAGGGCTTTGAACTCAAGCTACCCTAAATACCATACCTTACTCTGTCTTTAATGCGTATCCTGGTGCTGCACAGATGATTACATTTTAGCACTAAGTAATTCTTGGCCTGGGTTCAAATCCCAGCTAAGGCACTTCCTTCGTGCTCTGTCTCTCTTCAGTAATTATCTGTGTAGCACCACGGTATACATTAGGGAAAGAGCTTCTGCGAGTCCCAGGTTTCAAGTTGCCTTGATGTCCTAGCTGGCAGCGCAACCAAAATGGTATTTCGGGCAGCCTGGGCTTTTCTGTTTAGATATTGTTAATGCCAATAATGAATGCTGATGTCGTTGCCTGAAATAAAACCCAACTGGCTGAGGCGCAGAAGAAAAGAAAAATAACATTTGTATTATCTTGTGTTTTTTAATGTACAGGATACAACATTCCAATGGAGCACCTGCTGTTGCTGATTGAGCGGTATGAGGAACTTCCGTCTGGTAATGTGAAGTGCGAAGAGACTGCAGAACAGAATGATCAACTTGAAACCACTCCCAGCAGTAAGTGGATGGCTAGAGTATGTGCTTATATGGGATTTTTCTAGCTATGGCTGAGAGGGAGTTAGGAGGGATTGAAAAATGTCTGGAGATAAGCCGGCCCAGGGCTGGTCGCCTGCACCTCGCACCACGTCGACGACCAGAGTTCGGGAACAAGCACGGGTTGCCAGGGGTTGGCAGGGGAGGAGAGAGATTGAACATCCGAAGGACCGCTCTCCCTCTCCGGGTTGGGGGGTCCATGACAGTCGGTGCCTGATTGCCCCCTGGTAGAGGCCGGGGGTCAAGATGCACGCTGTGCTCTGGGGAGGAGCTGAGGGCAGACGCCAGGAAGGAGTATGTGTGGACGTGTGCACGCTTCCCTGCACCGGCGTCATTGCACGCCCGCCTGCTGGGGGTGGGGGGGGAAGGAAAATGTATCCTGGTCAGGCGGCTTAATGGCCGTCCTACAGAGCACCAGCTCTGGGGGAGAGTTGTCGATCTGGATCCGGATGGTGGGTGAGTTAGGGGGCTCCCCACCACTCCGCTGCTGGGGGCAAGCCACAGGGGATACAGGCAATGGCCCTAGAGAGAGCTCGGTGGCAGTTGGACGGTGGACGGAGTCCCAGAGTTTGCCTGGATGGGAGCAGACCAGGTAGGGAGTAGAAAGGGAAAAGCAAAAAAAAGAAAAAAAAGAAAAATGTCTGGAGATTATGGAGCCAAGATTATGGGGTTATGAGAAGTCCACAGTTATTGTCAGAAAAATAGGAAAGAATAAAGTCAAGAAGTAGTTTAAAAAGAATGGGTCAGTTTTTTTGCATATGTAGGATTGGATTGGGTGCTGGTGGACACGATACAGAATATAATTCATAAGGTTTTATTTTTAAGAGATGGTGAGCAGGCAAGTAGCTGCATCATAACCATTGAGCCATTTAGAAAGGGTTTTCTTAGGAAGCAGGAATCCCTCCAGAGAGGAGAGCATTACTACAGTCAAGACGAGAGGAGAGGCTTTTGTTGCTGTGGCACTTGACAAGCTTCTAGGCAAAGTACACCAGTGCGGTATACGTGAGACATACTCAAGGTGGATTGCTAACTGGCTTGGCGACAGGAAACGGAGGGTGATGCTGGAAGCTTGCGTAGCACTCTGAGTGGAGCGGTGTGTTCAGTGTCATCCTTCAAAGGTCACTGCTGTGTGTTTTCCTAAAGGGGAACGGTCAGCACTAAGAGTCCCACACCCAAGCTGGTCCCAATGAAATTGCACTTTGTATGAATAAAATATATTTACTTACTGTTTACTGCGTATAGTAGTACACTGTAGCAGGCTGACTCTGCTGACACCCAAGCTGACATTTCCTGCAAACAGAAATCCCAGAATGCTCTGCTGCAGTGACGTCAGAGCTTGGCTGCAGCAGTGGGAGATTCAATAGCCTACAGTGTATGTTACAGCATTTATAAGCTATGATCAGGTGTCTGCTCATCTGGCTCTTCTCCTGAGACTTAGTACATTCCTCTGTAATTGTATTTAGCCCCGGAAAGACAGCAGGAACAGTAAACAGAAGATCAGAGTTTATACAAACTCAGCTCTGACATCAGTAGCAGGGTGTTCTGGGATTTCTGGTTACAGCAAATATCAGTCTGGGAGGCAGCAGAATCACACTGATGCAATCTACTGTACTATGGTTAACAGTAAGGAAAAAATGTTTTTGTATACAAACTGCAAATTGGGAAAGATGGCAGGAGAGAGGAGAGGGAAGGGGGAGGGACGTTCCTTCAAAGAAACTTTTTTTTTTTGGCTTTTGCTTTGACATACGGCATTTGTTTCAGTGATGATTTATTTATTTATTTAGTTTTTGTTTACCGGGTAAGTACACTAGACAAGTTTTATGCCTATTTTCAGGAACGACCCGGGAGAGTACAAAAGGGTACAACAGGTACATTGATACAGTAATTGGTTCAGACGAATACATTCAGGTACAAAAACAGGAGAAAAGACAATTTTTACAGTTTTTACATTTACGTGGAAGGTACACCCAGATACAGTGCTGGGGCAAGGTATAAATTAGAGATAAATTCAATGACCAACAGGGCTGGTGAGGATTATGATAGCAGCATGCCTGCTCGACTTGGAGATTGGCAGGGTTCCCCAGAAATGGATCTGGTAGAGTGAGTTGGGGACCCCCAGAGTAAAAGCTGATGCTGACTGGTTGATAGTATCCACTTTCTGCAGAAAAATCTATAAAGCCTTTCAGTAACGTATCCTTGTGGCCTAGTTCAAGCCTTGACAAGCGGCACAGCTCTCTACATCATGGGAGACGTCGAGGCAGCAAACACAGTGTGTAAGGATGGCCATAAAATAGCTGCACCAATAGAAGCATAGAATCTGAGGCTTCTTCAGGACAGCAGTGACAGCATGCAATAATGTTAAGCAAGTAAATAAAAATAAATACAAAAAATATTGACTGAAGTCAACATAGGCATTTTCCATGTGCCAATAAGCAGTTGATGGTAGAAGAAAAACTAAAGCAGGTATAGGGCCAACCATTTTGTGGAGGGCTGGCAGTAAGAGGGAGGGTGGTGCTGGCTGCAGGTTTGGAGGTACGCTTCCACCCACGTTGTGGAGAGTAGGCAGTAAGAGGAAGGGGGTGCTGGCTGCAGGTGTGGATGTACATTTCCACCCACTGTGGAGAGCTGCTGGTAAGAGGAGGGAAGGATGGTGCTGGCTGTGGGTGTGGAAGTACATTTCCACCCATGCTGTGGAGAGCTGGCAGTAAGAGGGAGGATGGTGCTGGCTGCAGGTGTGGAGGTACATTTCCACCCACCTTGTGGAGAGCTGGCAGGAAGAGGGAGGATGGTGCTGGCTGTGGGTTTGTAGGTACATTTCCAACACATTATGGAGAGCTGGCAGTAAAAGGAAGGGTGGTGCTGGCTGCAAGTGTGGAGGTACATTGCCATCCTCATTGTGGAGAGCTGCCAGTAAGAGGGTGGGTGATGCTGGCTGCAAATGTGGTGGTACATTTCCACCCACATTCTGGAGAGCTGGTAGTAAGATCTAGGCTGATGCTAGCTGCAGGTGTGGAGGTACATTTCCACCCACGTTGTGAAGAGCTGGCGGTAAGAGGGAGGAAGGGTGGTGCTGGCTGAGGGTGTGAAGGTACATTTCCACCCACATTGTGGAGAGCTGGCAGTAAGAAGGAGGGTGGTGCTGGCTGCAGGTGTCGATGTACATTTCCACCCACGTTGTGGAGAGCTGGTAGTAAGAAGGAGGGTGGTGCTGGCTGCAAGTGTGGAGGTACATTTCCACACACATTGTGGAGACCTGGCAATAATAGGGACGGTGCTGTTGACTGCAGGTGTGGAGGTACATTTCCACCCATGCTGTGGAGGGCTGGCAGTAAGAGGGAGGGTGGTGCTGGGTGCAGGTATGATGGTACATTTCCACACACATTGTGGAGACCTGGCAGTAATAGGGATGGTACTGCTGGCTGCGGGTGTAAAGGTACATTTCCACTACGTTGTGGAGGGCTGGCAGTAAGAAGGAGGGTGGTGCTGGCTGCAAGTGTGGAGGTACATTTCCATCACATTGTGGAGAGCTGGTAGTAAGAGGGAGGAAGGGTGGTGCTGGCTGCTTGTCTGGAGGTACATTTCTACCCACATTGTGTAGAGCTGGCAGCAAGAGGAACGGTGATGCTGGCTGCAGGTGTGGAGGTGCATTTCCATCCACATTGTGGAGAGCTGGCAGTAAGAGGGTGGGTAGTTCTGGCTGCAGGTGTCGATGTACATTTCCACCCACACTGTGGAGAGCTGCTGGTAAGAGGGAGGAAGGGTGGTGCTGGCTGCTTGTCTGGAGGTACATTTCTACCCACATTGTGTAGAGCTGGCAGCAAGAGGAATGGTGATGCTGGCTGCAGGTGTGGAGGTGCATTTCCATCCACATTGTGGAGAGCTGGCAGTAAGAGGGTGGGTAGTTCTGGCTGCAGGTGTCGATGTACATTTCCACCCACACTGTGGAGAGCTGCTGGTAAGAGGGAGGAAGGGTGGTGCTGGCTGCGGGTGTGGAGGTACATTTCCTCCCACATTGTGGAGGGCTGGCAGTAAGAAGGAGGGTGGTGCTGGCTGCAAGTGTGGAGGTAAATTTTCACACACCTTGTGGAGACCCGGCAATAATAGGGACCGTGCTGCTGGCTGCAGGTGTGGAGGCACATTTTACTATGTTGTGGAGGGCTGGCAGTAAGAGAGGTGTGTGCTGGCTGTGAGTGTGGAGGTAATTTCCATCCACGCTGTGGAGAGCTGGCAGAAAGAGGGAGGCGGTGCTGGCTTTGGGTGTGGAGGTAAATTTCCAGCCACATTGTGAAGGCCTGGCAGTAAGAGGGAGGGTAGTGCTGGCTGTGAGTGTGGAGGTATATTTCAACCACGTTGTGGAGGGCTGGCAGCAAGAGGGTGGGTGGTGCTGGCTGCAGGTGAGGAGGTTCATTTCCACCCATGTTGCAGAGGGCTAGTAGTGAGAGGGAGCATGGCGCTTGCTGCAAGTGTGGAGGTACATATCCACCCAGCTTTTGGAGGGCTGACAGTAGGAGGGAGGGTGGTGCTGGCTGCAGGTGTGAAGGTACATTTCCACCCATGCTGTGGAGGGCTGGAAGTAAGAAGGTGGGTGGTGCTGGCTGCAGCTGTGGAGGTACATTTCCACCCACACTGTGGAGAGCTGCTGGTAAGAGGAAGGAAGGGTGGTGCTGGTTGTGGGTGTGGAGGCACATTTCTACCCATGCTGTGGAGAGCTGGCAGTAAGAGGGAGGGTGGTGCTGGCTGCAGGTGTGTAGGTACATTTCCATCCACATTGTAGAGAGCTGGCATTAAGCGGGAGGGAGATGCTGGGTGTAGGTGTGGAGGTGCATTTCCACCTACTTTGTGGAGAGTTGGCAGGAAGTGGGAGGATGGTGCTGGCTGTGGGTTTGGAGGTACATTTCCTGCCACATTGTGGAGAGCTGGCAGTAAGAGGAAGGGTGGTGCTGGCTGCAGGTGTGGAGGCACATTTCCATCCACATTGTGGAGAGCTGCCAGTAAGAGGGTGGGTGGTGCTGGCTGCAGATGTGGTGGTACATTTCCACCCACATTGTGGAGAGTTGGTAGTAAGATGGAGGGTGATGCTAGCTGCAGGTAGAGGCACATTTCCACCCACGTTGTGGAGAGCTGGAGGTAAGAGGGAGGAAGGAAGAGGGGCTGTCTGCGGTGGAGGCACATTTCCACCCATTGTTGTGGAGAGCGGCAGTAAGAGGGAGGGTGATGCTGGCTGCAGGTGTCGATGTACATTTCCACCCACATTGTGGAGAGCTGCTAGTAAGAGGGAGGAAGGGTGGTGGTGGCTGCGGGTATGGAGGTACATTTCCACCCATGTTGTGGAGAGCTGGCAATAAGAGGGAGGGTGGAACTAACTGCAAGTGTGGAGGTACATTTCCATCACACTGTGGAGAGCTGGTGGTAAGAGGGAGGAAGGGTGGTGCTGGCTGTGTGTGTGTAGGTACATTTCCACCCACATTGTGGAGAGCTGGCAGTAAGAGGGAGGGTGGTGCTGGCTAAGGGTTTGGAGGTACATTTCCACCCACATTGTGGAGAGCTGGCAGTAAGAGGGAGGATGGTGCTGGCTGCAGGTGTGGATGTACATTTCCACCCATGTAGTGGAGAGATGACAGTAAGAGGGAGGGTGGTGCTGGGTGCAGGTGTAGAGGTATGTTCCACCACACATTGTGGAGATCTGGCAATAGGAGGGATGGTGCTGCTGCTGCAGGTGTGGAGGCACATTTCCACCCATATTGTGGAGAGATGGCAGTAAGAGGGAGGGTGGTGCTGGGTGCAGGTGTGGAGGCACGCTTCCACACATTGTGGAGACCTGTCTGTAGGGGGGTGCTGCTGGCTGCAGGTGTGGAGGCACATTTCCACCCATATTGTGGAGAGATGGCAGTAAGAGGGAGGGTGGTGCTTGCAGGTGTGGAGGTATGTTTCCACACATTGTGAGATCTGGCAATAAGAGGGATGGTGCTGCTGGCTGCAGGTGTGGAGGCACATTTCCACCCATATTGTGGAGAGATGGCAGTAAGAGGGAGGGTGGTGCTGGGTGCAGGTGTGGAGGTATGTTTCACACCTTGTGGAGATCTGGCAATAAGAGGGATGGTGCTGCTGGCTGCAGGTGTGGAAGTACATTTCCACCCATATTGTGGAGAGATGGCAGTAAGAGGGAGGTGGTGCTGGGTGCAGATGTGGAGGTATGTTTCCACATATCGGAGACCTCAGTAAGAGGGATGGTGCTGCTGGCTGCAGGTGTGGAGGCACATTTCCACCCATATTGTGGAGAGATGGCAGTAAGAGGAAGGATGGTGCTGGCTGCAAGTGTGGGGATACATTTCCATCCACATTGTGGAGAGCTGGCAGTAAGAGGGAGGGTGATGCTGGCTGCAGGTGTCGATGTACATTTCCACCCACATTGTGGAGAGCTGCTAGTAAGAGGGAGGAAGGGTGGTGCTGGCTGCGGGTGTGGAGGTACATTTCCACCCACACTGTGGAGAGCTGCTGGTAAGAGGAAGGAAGGGTGGTGCTGGTTGTGGGTGTGGAGGCACATTTCTACCCATGCTGTGGAGAGCTGGCAGTAAGAGGGAGGGTGGTGCTGGCTGCAGGTGTGAAGGTACATTTCCACCCATGCTGTGGAGGGCTGGAAGTAAGAAGGTGGGTGGTGCTGGCTGCAGCTGTGGAGGTACATTTCCACCCACACTGTGGAGAGCTGCTGGTAAGAGGAAGGAAGGGTGGTGCTGGTTGTGGGTGTGGAGGCACATTTCTACCCATGCTGTGGAGAGCTGGCAGTAAGAGGGAGGGTGGTGCTGGCTGCAGGTGTGTAGGTACATTTCCATCCACATTGTAGAGAGCTGGCATTAAGCGGGAGGGAGATGCTGGGTGTAGGTGTGGAGGTGCATTTCCACCTACTTTGTGGAGAGTTGGCAGGAAGTGGGAGGATGGTGCTGGCTGTGGGTTTGGAGGTACATTTCCTGCCACATTGTGGAGAGCTGGCAGTAAGAGGAAGGGTGGTGCTGGCTGCAGGTGTGGAGGCACATTTCCATCCACATTGTGGAGAGCTGCCAGTAAGAGGGTGGGTGGTGCTGGCTGCAGATGTGGTGGTACATTTCCACCCACATTGTGGAGAGTTGGTAGTAAGATGGAGGGTGATGCTAGCTGCAGGTGTAGAGGTACATTTCCACCCACGTTGTGGAGAGCTGGCGGTAAGAGGGAGGAAGAGTGGTGCTGTCTGCGGGTGTGGAGGTACATTTCCACCCATGTTGTGGAGAGCGGGCAGTAAGAGGGAGGGTGATGCTGGCTGCAGGTGTCGATGTACATTTCCACCCACATTGTGGAGAGCTGCTAGTAAGAGGGAGGAAGGGTGGTGGTGGCTGCGGGTATGGAGGTACATTTCCACCCATGTTGTGGAGAGCTGGCAATAAGAGGGAGGGTGGAACTAACTGCAAGTGTGGAGGTACATTTCCATCACACTGTGGAGAGCTGGTGGTAAGAGGGAGGAAGGGTGGTGCTGGCTGTGTGTGTGTAGGTACATTTCCACCCACATTGTGGAGAGCTGGCAGTAAGAGGGAGGGTGGTGCTGGCTAAGGGTTTGGAGGTACATTTCCACCCACATTGTGGAGAGCTGGCAGTAAGAGGGAGGATGGTGCTGGCTGCAGGTGTGGATGTACATTTCCACCCATGTAGTGGAGAGATGACAGTAAGAGGGAGGGTGGTGCTGGGTGCAGGTGTAGAGGTATGTTTCTACACACACATTGTGGAGATCTGGCAATAAGAGGGATGGTGCTGCTGGCTGCAGGTGTGGAGGTACATTTCCACCCATATTGTGGAGAGATGGCAGTAAGAGGGAGGGTGGTGCTGGGTGCAGGTGTGGAGGTACGTTTCCACACACATTGTGGAGACCTGTCAGTAAGGGGGATGGTGCTGCTGGCTGCAGGTGTGGAGGTACATTTCCACCCATATTGTGGAGAGATGGCAGTAAGAGGGAGGGTGGTGCTGGGTGCAGGTGTGGAGGTATGTTTCCACACACATTGTGGAGATCTGGCAATAAGAGGGATGGTGCTGCTGGCTGCAGGTGTGGAGGTACATTTCCACCCATATTGTGGAGAGATGGCAGTAAGAGGGAGGGTGGTGCTGGGTGCAGGTGTGGAGGTATGTTTCCACACACATTGTGGAGATCTGGCAATAAGAGGGATGGTGCTGCTGGCTGCAGGTGTGGAAGTACATTTCCACCCATATTGTGGAGAGATGGCAGTAAGAGGGAGGGTGGTGCTGGGTGCAGATGTGGAGGTATGTTTCCACACACATTGTGGAGACCTGTCAGTAAGAGGGATGGTGCTGCTGGCTGCAGGTGTTGAGGTACATTTCCACTACGTTGTAGAGGGCTGACAGTAAGAGGAAGTGTGCTGCTGGCTGTGAGTGTGGAGGTACATTTCCACCCATGCTGTGGAGAGCTGGCAGTAAGAGGGAGGGCGGTGCTGGGTGCAGATGTGGAGGTATGTTTCCACACACATTGTGAAGACCTGGCAATAATAGGGACGGTGCTGCTGGCTGCAGGTGTGGAGGTACATTTTTACTATGTTGTGGAGGGCTGGCAGTAAGAGGAGGTGTGGTGCTGGCTGTGAGTGTGGAGGTAAATTTCCATCCACGCTGTGGAGAGCTGGCAGAAAGAGGGAGGGCGGTGCTGGCTTTGGGTGTGGAGGTAAATTTCCAGCCACATTGTGAAGGCCTGGCAGTAAGAGGGAGGGTAGTGCTGGCTGTGAGTGTGGAGGTATATTTCCAACCACGTTGTGGAGGGCTGGCAGCAAGAGGGTGGGTGGTGCTGGCTGCAGGTGAGGAGGTTCATTTCCACCCATGTTGCAGAGGGCTAGTAGTGAGAGGGAGCATGGCGCTTGCTGCAAGTGTGGAGGTACATCTCCACCCAGCTTTTGGAGGGCTGACAGTAAGAGGGAGGGTGGTGCTGGCTGCAGGTGTGAAGGTACATTTCCACCCATGCTATGGAGGGCTGGAAGTAAGAAGGTGGGTGGTGCTGGCTGCAGCTGTGGAGGTACATTTCCACCCACACTGTGGAGAGCTGCTGATAAGAGGAAGGAAGGGTGGTGCTGGTTGTGGGTGTGGAGGCACATTTCTACCCATGCTGTGGAGAGCTGACAGTAAGAGGGAGGGTGGTGCTGGCTGCAGGTGTGTAGGTACATTTCCATCCACATTGTAGAGAGCTGGCATTAAGCAGGAGGGAGATGCTGGGTGCAGGTGTGGAGGTGCATTTCCACCCACTTTGTGGAGAGTTGGCAGGAAGTGGGAGGATGGTGCTGGCTGTGGGTTTGGAGGTACATTTCCTGCCACATTGTGGAGAGCTGGCAGTAAGAGGAAGGGTGGTGCTGGCTGCAGGTGTGGAGGCACATTCCATCCACATTGTGGAGAGCTGCCAGTAAGAGGGTGGGTGGTGCTGGCTGCAGGTGTGGTGGTACATTTCCACCCACATTGTGGAGAGTTGGTAGTAAGATGGAGGGTGATGCTAGCTGCAGGTGTAGAGGTACATTTCCACCCACGTTGTGGAGAGCTGGCGGTAAGAGGGAGGAAGAGTGGTGCTGGCTGCGGGTGTGGAGGTACATTTCCACCCATGTTGTGGAGAGCGGGCAGTAAGAGGGAGGGTGATGCTGGCTGCAGGTGTCGATGTACATTTCCACCCACATTGTGGAGAGCTGCTAGTAAGAGGGAGGAAGGGTGGTGGTGGCTGCGGGTATGGAGGTACATTTCCACCCATGTTGTGAAGAGCTGGCAATAAGAGGGAGGGTGGAACTAACTGCAAGTGTGGAGGTACATTTCCATCACACTGTGGAGAGCTGGTGGTAAGAGGGAGGAAGGGTGGTGCTGGCTGTGTGTGTGTAGGTACATTTCCACATTGTGGAGAGCTGACAGTAAGAGGAGGGTGGTGCTGGCTAAGGGTTTGGAGGTACATTTCCACCCACATTGTGGAGAGCTGGCAGTAAGAGGGAGGATGGTGCTGGCTGCAGGTGTGGATGTACATTTCCACCCATGTTGTGGAGAGATGACAGTAAGAGGGAGGGTGGTGCTGGGTGCAGGTGTAGAGGTATGTTTCCACACACATTGTGGAGATCTGGAAATAAGAGGGATGGTGCTGCTGTCTGCAGGTGTGGAGGTACATTTCCACCCATATTGTGGAGAGATGGCAGTAAGAGGGAGGGTGGTGCTGGGTGCAGGTGTGGAGGTACGTTTCCACACACATTGTGGAGACCTGTCAGTAAAGGGGATGGTGCTGCTGGCTGCAGGTGTGGAGGTACATTTCCACCCATATTGTGGAGAGATGGCAGTAAGAGGGAGGGTGGTGCTGGGTGCAGGTGTGGAGGTACGTTTCCACACACATTGTGGAGACCTGTCAGTAAGGTGGATGGTGCTGCTGGCTGCAGGTGTGGAGGTACATTTCCACCCATATTGTGGAGAGATGGCAGTAAGAGGGAGGGTGGTGCTGGGTGCAGATGTGGAGGTATGTTTCCACACACATTGTGGAGACCTGTCAGTAAGAGGGATGGTGCTGCTGGCTGCAGGTGTGGAGGTACATTTCCACCCATATTGTGGAGAGATGGCAGTAAGAGGGAGGGTGATGCTGGCTGCAGGTGTCGATGTACATTTCCACCCACATTGTGGAGAGCTGCTAGTAAGAGGGAGGAAGGGTGGTACTGGCTGAGGGTGTGGAGGTACATTTCCACCCATGTTGTGGAGAGCTGGCAGTAAGAGGGAGGGTGGTACTAGCTGCAAGTGTGGGGGTACATTTCCACCCACATTGTGGAGAGCTGGCAGTAAGAGGGAGGATGGTGCTGGCTGTGGGTGTGGAGGTACATTTCCACCCACATTGTGGAGAGCTGGCAATAAGAGGAAGGGTGGTGCTGGCTGCAGGTGTGGAGGTACATTTCCACCCATGTTGTGGAGAGATGACAGTAAGAGGGAGGGTGGTGCTGGGTGCTGGGTGCAGGTGTGGAGGTGTGTTTCCACACACATTGTGGAGACCTGGCATTAAGAGGGATGGTGCTGCTGGCTGCAGGTGTGGAAGTACATTTCCACCCATATTGTGGAGAGATGGCAGTAAGAGGGAGGGTGGTGCTGGTGCTGATGTAGGAGGCATGCTTCACACATGTGGAGACCTGTCAGTAAGAGGGATGGTGCTGCTGGCTGCAGGTGTTGAGGTACATTTCACTCACGCTGAGAGGGCTGACAGTAAGAGGAAGTGTGCTGCTGGCTGTGAGTGTGGAGGCACATTTCCACCCATGCTGTGGAGAGCTGGCAGTAAGAGGGAGGCGGTGCTGACTGTGGGTGTGGAGGTACATTTCCACCTCACGCTGTGGAGGGCTGGCAGTAAGAGGGAGGGTGGTGCTTGCTGGGTGTGGAGGCACATTTCCACCCATGTTGTGGACGCCTGGTAGTAAGAGGAGGGTGGTGCTGGCTGCAGGTGAGGAGGCACATCTCCATGTTGTGGACGCCTGGTAGTAAGAGGGAGGGTGGTGCTGGCTGCAGGTGTGGAGGTACATTTCCACCCTTGTTGTGGAGAGCTGGTAGTAAGAGGAAGGATGGGTGCTGGCTGTGGATGTGGAGATACATTTCCACCCATGTTGTGGAGAGCTGGCAGTAAGTGGGAGGGTGGTGCTGGCTGCAAGTGTGGAGGAACATTTCCACTGATGCTGTGGAGGGCTGGCAGTGAGAAGGAGGATGGTGCTGGCTGCAGGTGTGGAGGTACATTTCCACCCACGTTATGGAGAGCTGGCAGTAAGAGGGAGGGTGGTGCTGGCTGTGGGTGTGGAAGTACATTTTCACCCACATTATGGTGAGTTGGTAGTAAGAGGGAGGGTGGCGCTGGCTGTGGGTGTGGAAGTACATTTTCACCCATGTTGTGGAGAGCTGGCAATAAGAGGGAGGGTGGTCCTGGTTGCAGGTGTGGCGGTACATTTCCACCCACGTTGTGGAGCGCTGGTAGTAAGAATAAGGGCGGTGCTGGCTGTGGGTGTGGAGGTACATTTCCATCCACATTGTGGAGGTCTGGTAGTAGGAGGGAGGGTGGTGCTGGCTGCAAGTGTGAAGATACATTTCCACCCACATTGTGGAGAGCTGGCAGTAAGCGGGAGGGTGGTGCTGGCTGCTGGTTTGGAGGTACATTTTCACCCACGTTGTGAAGAGCTGGTAGTAGGAGGGAGGGTGGTGCTGGCTGCGGTTGTGGAGGTACATTTCCACCACGTTGTGGAGAACTGAAGTAAGAGGAATGGTGGTGCTGGCTGTGGGTGTGGAGGTACATTTCCACCCATATTGTGGAGAGCTGGCAGTAAGAGGGAGGGTGGTGCTGGCTGCAGGTGTGGAGGTACATTTCCACCCACATTGTGGAGAGCTGGCAATAAGAGGGAGGTGGTGCTGGCTGCAAGTGTGGAGGTACATTTCACCCACATTGTGGAGAGCTGGTAGTAAGAGGGAGAATGGTGCTGGCTGCGGGTGTGGAGGTACTGTACATTTCCACCCACGTTGTGGAGAGCTGGCAGTAAGAGGGAGGATGGTGTTGGCTGCGGGTGTGGAGGTACATTTCCACCCACATTGTGGAGAGTTGTCAGTAAGAGGGAGGGTGGTACTGGCTGCAGGTGTGGAGGTACATTTCCACCCACGTTGTGGAGGTCTGTTAGTAAGAGGGAGGGTGGTGCTGGCTGCAGGTTTGGAGGTACATTTCCACCCACGTTGTGGAGAGCTGGCAGTAGGAGGGAGGGTGGTGCTGGCTGCAGGTGTCGATGTACATTTCCACCCACATTGTGGAGAGCTGGTAGTAAGAAGGAGGGTGGTGCTGGCTGCAGGTGTGGAGGTACATTTCCACCCACGTTGTGGAGAGCTGGCGGTAAGAAGGAGGAAGGGTGGTGCTGGCTGAGGGTGTGAAGGTACATTTCCACCCACATTGTGGAGAGCTGGCAGTAAGAAGGAGGGTGGTGCTGGCTGCAGGTGTCGATGTACATTTCCACCCACATTGTGGAGAGCTGGTAGTAAGAAGGAGGGTGGTGCTGGCTGCAAGTGTGGAGGTACATTTCCACACACATTGTGGAGACCTGGCAATAATAGGGACGGTGCTGCTGACTGCAGGTGTGGAGGTACATTTCCACCCATGCTTTGGAGGGCTGGCAGTAAGAGGGAGGGTGGTGCTGGGTGCAGGTGTGGAGATACATTTCCACACACATTGTGGAGACCTGGCAATAATAGGAATGGTACTGCTGGCTGCGGGTGTAAAGGTACATTTCCACTATGTTGTGTAGGGCTGGCAGTAAGAGGGAGGGTGGTGCTGGCTGCAGGTGTGGAGGTATGTTTCCACACACATTGTGGAGATCTGGCAATAAGAGGGAGGAAGGGTGGTGCTGGCTGCTTGTCTGGAGGTACATTTTCACCCACATTGTGTAGAGCTGACAGCAAGAGGAACGGTGGTGCTGGCTGCAGGTGTGGAGGTGCATTTCCATCCACATTGTGGAGAGCTGGCAGTAAGAGGGAGGGTGGTGCTGGCTGCAGGTGTCGATGTACATTTTCACCCACACTGTGGAGAGCTGCTGGTAAGAAGGAGGAAGGGTGGTGCTGGCTGCGGGTGTGGAGGTACATTTCCACCCACGTTGTGGAGGGCTGGCAGTAAGAAGGAGGGTGGTGCTGGCTGCAAGTGTGGAGGTACATTTCCACACACATTGTGAAGACCTGGCAATAATAGGGACGGTGCTGCTGGCTGCAGGTGTGGAGGTACATTTTTACTATGTTGTGGAGGGCTGGCAGTAAGAGGAGGTGTGGTGCTGGCTGTGAGTGTGGAGGTAAATTTCCATCCATGCTGTGGAGAGCTGGCAGAAAGAGGGAGGGCGGTGCTGGCTTTGGGTGTGGAGGTAAATTTCCAGCCACATTGTGAAGGCCTGGCAGTAAGAGGGAGGGTAGTGCTGGCTGTGAGTGTGGAGGTATATTTCCAACCACGTTGTGGAGGGCTGGCAGCAAGAGGGTGGGTGGTGCTGGCTGCAGGTGAGGAGGTTCATTTCCACCCATGTTGCAGAGGGCTAGTAGTGAGAGGGAGCATGGCGCTTGCTGCAAGTGTGGAGGTACATCTCCACCCAGCTTTTGGAGGGCTGACAGTAAGAGGAGGTGGTGCTGGCTGCAGGTGTGAAGGCACATTTCCACCCATGCTATGGAGGGCTGGAAGTAAGAAGGTGGGTGGTGCTGGCTGCAGCTGTGGAGGTACATTTCCACCCACACTGTGGAGAGCTGCTGATAAGAGGAAGGAAGGGTGGTGCTGGTTGTGGGTGGAGGCACATTTCTACCCATGCTGTGGAGAGCTGACAGTAAGAGGAGGGTGGTGCTGGCTGCAGGTGTGTAGGTACATTTCCATCCACATTGTAGAGAGCTGGCATTAAGCAGGAGGGAGATGCTGGGTGCAGGTGTGGAGGTGCATTTCCACCCACTTTGTGGAGAGTTGGCAGGAAGTGGGAGGATGGTGCTGGCTGTGGGTTTGGAGGTACATTTCCTGCCACATTGTGGAGAACTGGCAGTAAGAGGAAGGGTGGTGCTGGCTGCAGGTGTGGTGGTACATTTCCACCCACATTGTGGAGAGTTGGTAGTAAGATGGAGGGTGATGCTAGCTGCAGGTGTAGAGGTACATTTCCACCACGTTGTGGAGAGCTGGCAGTAAGAGGGAGGGTGGTGCTGGCTGTGGGTGTGGAGGTACATTTCCACCATGTTGTGGAGAGCGGGCAGTAAGAGGGAGGGTGATGCTGGCTGCAGGTGTCGAGTACATTTCCACCCACATTGTGGAGAGCTGCTAGTAAGAGGAGGAAGGTGGTGGTGGCTGGTGGTATGGAGGTACATTTCCACCCATGTTGTGGAGAGCTGGCAATAAGAGGGAGGGTGGAACTAACTGCAAGTGTGGAGGTACATTTCATCACACTGTGGAGAGCTGGTGGTAAGAGGAGGAAGGTGGTGCTGGCTGTGTGTGTGTAGGTACATTCACCCACATTGTGAGAGCTGACAGTAAGAGGAGGGTGGTGCTGGCTAAGGGTTTGGAGGTACATTTCCACCCACATTGTGGAGAGCTGGCAGTAAGAGGGAGGATGGTGCTGGCTGCAGGTGTGGATGTACATTTCCACCCATGTTGTGGAGAGATGACAGTAAGAGGGAGGGTGGTGCTGGGTGCAGGTGTAGAGGTATGTTTCCACACACATTGTGGAGATCTGGAAATAAGAGGGATGGTGCTGCTGTCTGCAGGTGTGGAGGTACATTTCCACCCATATTGTGGAGAGATGGCAGTAAGAGGGAGGGTGGTGCTGGGTGCAGGTGTGGAGGCACGCTTCCACACACTGTGGAGACCTGTCAGTAAAGGGGATGGTGCTGCTGGCTGCAGGTGTGGAGGTACATTTCCACCCATATTGTGGAGAGATGGCAGTAAGAGGGAGGGTGGTGCTGGGTGCAGGTGTGGAGGTACGTTTCCACACACATTGTGGAGACCTGTCAGTAAGGGGATGGTGCTGCTGGCTGCAGGTGTGGAGGTACATTTCCACCCATATTGTGGAGAGATGGCAGTAAGAGGGAGGGTGGTGCTGGGTGCAGATGTGGAGGTATGTTTCCACACACATTGTGGAGACCTGTCAGTAAGAGGGATGGTGCTGCTGGCTGCAGGTGTGGAGGCACATTTCCACCCATATTGTGGAGAGATGGCAGTAAGAGGGAGGGTGATGCTGGCTGCAGGTGTCGATGTACATTTCCACCCACATTGTGGAGAGCTGCTAGTAAGAGGGAGGAAGGGTGGTACTGGCTGAGGGTGTGGAGGCACATTTCCACCCATGTTGTGGAGAGCTGGCAGTAGAGGGAGGGTGGTACTAGCTGCAAGTGTGGGGTACATTTCCACCCACATTGTGGAGAGCTGGCAGTAAGAGGGAGGATGGTGCTGGCTGTGGGTGTGGAGGTACATTTCCACCCACATTGTGGAGAGCTGGCAATAAGAGGAAGGGTGGTGCTGGCTGCAGGTGTGGAGGTACATTTCCACCCATGTTGTGGAGAGATGACAGTAAGAGGGAGGGTGGTGCTGGGTGCTGGGTGCAGGTGTGGAGGTGTGTTTCCACACACATTGTGGAGACCTGGCAATAAGAGGGATGGTGCTGCTGGCTGCAGGTGTGAAATACATTTCCACCCATATTGTGGAGAGATGGCAGTAAGAGGGAGGGTGGTGCTGGGTGCTGATGTAGAGGTACGTTTCCACACACATTGTGGAGACCTGTCAGTAAGAGGGATGGTGCTGCTGGCTGCAGGTGTTGAGGTACATTTCCACTACGTTGTAGAGGGCTGACAGTAAGAGGAAGTGTGCTGCTGGCTGTGAGTGTGGAGGTACATTTCCACCCATGCTGTGGAGAGCTGGCAGTAAGAGGGAGGGCGGTGCTGACTGTGGGTGTGGAGGTACATTTCCACCTACGTTGTGGAGGGCTGGCAGTAAGAGGGAGGGTGGTGCTTGCTGTGAGTGTGGAGGTACATTTCCACCCATGTTGTGGACGTCTGGTAGTAAGAGGGAGGGTGGTGCTGGCTGCAGGTGAGGAGGTACATTTCCTCCCATGTTGTGGACGTCTGGTAGTAAGAGGGAGGGTGGTGCTGGCTGCAGGTGTGGAGGTACATTTCCACCCTTGTTGTGGAGAGCTGGTAGTAAGAGGAAGGATGGGTGCTGGCTGTGGATATGGAGATACATTTCCACCCATGTTGTGGAGAGCTGGCAGTAAGTGGGAGGGTGGTGCTGGCTGCAAGTGTGGAGGAACATTTCCACTGACGCTGTGGAGGGCTGGCAGTGAGAAGGAGGATGGTGCTGGCTGCGGGTGTGGAGGTACATTTCCACCCACGTTGTGGAGAGCTGGCAGTAAGAGGGAGGGTGGTGCTGGCCATGGGTGTGGAGTACATTTCACCCACATTATGGTAGATGGCAGTAAGAGGGAGGGTGGCGCTGGCTGTGGGTGTGGAAGTACATTTTCACCCATGTTGTGGAGAGCTGGCAATAAGAGGGAGGGTGGTCCTGGTTGCAGGTGTGGCGGTACATTTCCACCCACGTTGTGGAGCGCTGGTAGTAAGAATAAGGGCGGTGCTGGCTGTGGGTGTGGAGGTACATTTCCATCCACATTGTGGAGGTCTGGTAGTAGGAAGGAGGGTGGTGCTGGCTGCAAGTGTGAAGATACATTTCCACCCACATTGTGGAGAGCTGGCAGTAAGCGGGAGGGTGGTGCTGGCTGCTGGTTTGGAGGTACATTTTCACCCACGTTGTGAAGAGCTGGTAGTAGGAGGGAGGGTGGTGCTGCCTGCGGTTGTGGAGGTACATTTCCACCCATGTTGTGGTCGTCTGGTAGTAAGAGGGAGGGTGGTGCTGGCTGCAGGTGTGGAGGTACATTTCCATCCACGTTGTGGAGAACTGATTGTAAAAGGAAGAATGGGTGCTGGATGTGGATGTGGAGGTATATTTCCACCCATGTTGTGGAGAGCTGGCAATAAGAGGGAGATTGGTGCTGCCTGCAACTGTGGAGGTACATTTCCACCCACATTGTGGAGAGCTGGCAGTAAGAGGGAGGGTGGTGCTGGCTGCAGGTGTGGAGGTACATTTCCACACATTGTGGAGAGCTGGCGAGTAAGAGGAGGAGGATGGTGCTGGCTGCGGGTGTGGGGACTGTACATTTCCACACGTTGTGGAGAGCTGGCAGTAGAGGGAGGATGGTGCGGCTGCGGGTGTGGAGGCTACATTTCCACCCACATTGTGGAGAGCTGTCAGTAAGAGGAGGGTGGTACTGGCTGCAGGTGTGGAGGTACATTTCCTCCACGTTGCAGGAGGTCTGGTAGTAGAGGGAGGTGGTGCTGGCTGCGGTTTGAGGTACATTTCCACCCACGTTGTGGAGAGCTGGCAGTAGGAGGGAGGGTGGTGCTGGCTGCGGTTGTGGAGGCACATTTCTACCCATGCTGTGGAGAGCTGGCAGTAAGAGGGAGGGTGGTGCTGGCTGCAGATGTGGAGGTACATTTCCATCCATGTTGTGGAGAGCTGATTGTAAGAGGAAGGATGGGTGCTGGCTGTGGATGTGGAGGTATATTTCCACCCATGTTGTGGAGAGCTGGCAGTAAGAGGGAGGGTGGTGCTGCCTGCAACTGTGGAGGTACATTTCCACCCACATTGTGGAGAGTTGGCAGTAAGAGGGAGAGTGGTGCTGGCTGTGGGTGTGGAAGTACATTTCCCAAGGTGGAGGTACATTTCCACACATGTCACGGGGCGCTGGTAGTAAGAGGGAGAATGGTGCTGGCTGCGGGTGTGGAGGTACATTTCAACCCACGTTGTGGAGAGGTGGCAGTAAGAGGGAGGGCAGTGCTGGTTGCAGGTGTGGTGGTACATTTCCACTCATGTTGTGGAGGGCTGGTGGTAAAAGGGAGGGTGGTTCTGGCTGCGAGTGTGGAGGTAGATTTCCACCCATGTTGTGGAGAGCTGACAGTAAGAGGAAGGGTGGTATTGGCTGCAGGTGTGGAGGTACATTTCCACCCATGTTGTGGAGGTGTGGTAGTAACAAGGAGGGTGGTGCTGGCTGGAGGCGTGGAGGTACATTTCCTCCCACGTTGTGGAGGACTGGCAGTAAGAGGGTGGTTGGTCCTGGCTGCGAGTGTGGAGGTACATTTCCACCCATGTTGTGGAGAGCTGTCAGTAAGAGGATGGGAGATGCATCAACTAGGAGATGGAACTTGTCCAAAAGATTTAGTTGAAAAAAAGACATCAGAGGAGCTGGGATTTACAGAAACCAGCCGTAACTGTTGCTGCAACCTATCTGTTTATGTATGCCCCTTCTGCTGCCTTCCACACTAGAGAGATTCCCAATGCAGCCACCCCGTTTTTACGGTCACTAATATCCTTCTTTTGGGTCAGAGCTGACTTGGGTTGCCGCACCATCCAGTACAACGTTTTCTGTGCCTGGGCCCATAAGAACTGGGGGGCAAATGTGCCACAACTCTAGTGGACTCACAGAAGCCAAAAGTAGTTGGCAATGATTCCTGTGTGTTTTTGTTTTGTTTTATTTATTTATTTCATTGTGGTATTCCCCTCCAACTAATCATGCTATGCAGCCCTAAAAATTATAGTGTTTTTTTATATGGGGCTGGGAGTACCTGCAGTTGTATTTTATTCTATTACCTGAATTTTAAATATATGGACTTGTTTTTTTCTTGTGTGTGTGTGTTTGGGGCGGGGGTTGGGAAGAGATAGCGGCACATTGCAAGTCTATTTTTCTCAGTATAATTGCTTTTCTTTTTTTTTTTTTTTACTCGTATCTGGCATTTGCCAGCATTTTAAAATATATGTTTGTTTTAGTCTGTGCAGCACAGCTGTAGTTGTATTTCTGCTCTGTATAGCCACTACTGTCCGCATTCTAAAAACTGTGAATTGTTTACTTATTTCGAGGGTGGGGGTGGGGGGATAACTGCAGTTGTAGTTTACTCTGTCAGGTTACTGCTTCATTTTTAAAAACAACTAGTTTTTACTAGGGGAAGGCAGTCATGGATAACTTTCTCTGTGGGACGTAACTGCAGTTGTAATTTACTTTGTCAGGCTACTATCTGCATTTTAAACAAGCATTTGTTCAGTGCCTAATGTTTGCTTGCATGCTGTTGTACTGGGTCCTGCTTGTACGCATCTTTACTATATATTTACCCAAGACAAACCAGATGAGATGTAATATGTCATTTGCAGTGGGATCCTGATTTTACACACTGTTATACTGCATTAACCCATGATAGCAGAGGTGAGATATGTTATCTCATTTTTTTTTTTTTTTACTTTCTTTATGCCCCTCACCGGGGCTTACTTCCTAACTCTCTGGCTGGGACCTCAGGTTTGGCCTGTTGCTGCTCTGCCTGAAGCCTCCAGTCTCTGCTCCAACATGGGTCTGCCCTGCTCCGCATTTCCCAGCCTCCCTATCCCTTGGCTCTAAACCCCAGTGGTGGGACTGCCAACCCTGTTAGCACTCTATCTGTAATCTAATTGAGCATCCGGGGAGTCGGAGGAAGAGATGGGGCTGGAAGACCCAGCATTGGGCATGAGGCTGACCACTGTTCCTGCCAACACCTATTGGTTGCCGGGGTTTTTCTTTGTTCTATCCCCCCCCCCAAATTGGCCTGGCAGTGCAGTGCACATCAGTGCGGTGTGCTCCTGCGCACGTCCGCAGGAGTGCTGCTATGGCCAATCCCCTTGCTTGGATACTGACTGCTGCTGCACTCCCAGTCTCCACTAGAGTGGCTAGACAGCAGGTCAATCATCCCCCTCCTCCCAGGAAAGGAAAGCGATGTCCTCCGGACTCAATCCTTTCACTCCCTGGACAACCCGGCGGCCCGAGTCCGCCTCCCAAACCTGGTCACAGCATGCTGCAAGGTGGTGTCCAGTACCTCAACCGTCAGTGCCACTGGGCCAGCCCAGGTATCTCATTTTTAGTGTGGTCCTACTTTTATAATGTATTTTTCCAGAACAGATTATCTTAGATGCAGCATCTTTTCAGTGGGGTTCTGCTGTAGGGTCTTGTTTTTACACAGTGTTGTAATTTATTTATTTAGGATAACCCAGCTGAGATATATTATCTAATTTTCAGTGGGATTATGCTCTGACGTGTTTATGTAAAGATTAACTCACGACAGAGCGTGGGTTTACTTGGGAATTAATCAATGGCTGGGGAAGGGGGTTGGACCACGAGGTCGAAGACCAACTGGTTTTAAACACCCAGCCATGGATTAATTCCCGAGTAGACCCACACTCTGGAGTGGATTAATTTACTTGTAACATGGGGAAGCAAAAGAGTTCAGGCTCCCTTGCCCCTTTTCACTCTTCACCATGTAATAACAGGTGAATTGAAAGTGTAGCGTGCCGTGGCAACTGTGAATTGAATTCGAGGAAACTGCTGTGCAGGTGGAAAGATTTGTGGTGGGACTTTTAATTGTCATTATGTCCTCCAACATAGTGCGTCAAGATGATAAGTCGATCGAAGACGCCAACTGTTATATGTACAGAGAAGTAATAGTTTGAAGTGTACCTCTTCCTTTCTTTGCCTCGAAGGACATACACTTATGTTGCTTGATGATAAATTGCTGCAAGTTCTGTCCTGGACTTATTTTCAATCTTCATCCCAGTTGCTCTGCGTAGGGAGGGCATGGTTTCGCTAATACATCAACGCGCTACATGGCTAAAAAATGCATTCACAAAACATGAGCAGGTTTCAAATTATTGCCTGCATTTTCTTCTGTAATACTGACAAGAAATAAGAATTGAATAGAAGTCTTACTAAAAATAAAAAAGAATCGCATACTCCACCTGTTGGTCGCGTGGTACACGTCATAGTGCAGAGTCTACTCGATTAGTCTGCTGATGAACTGTGCTACATCCTGCTGTCCCCAACTTCCTCCGAGGTGGCTGACATGGGAGACAGACACAGATACACATGTGAGACATTGTTTGTGAAGCTGACTGTTACTTCATTTCCGTCCCAAAACTGTGCGCAAATGACACTTTCAGGCAGTGCAGCATGTCACAAACCCACTCAGCAGGTCAGGCCCTCTACTCCCAAAGTGCCAACCTCTGAGTGCAGTCTTGTGAACAGTTTAACAGAACAAGTTAAGCCTCTTTTCTGTTTTGTGAGTTCGGATCAACCTTTGGCCTCAAGTCTTGGAGGGATTCAAACTGTGAACCTCTTGCTAGTGTACCCAATGCACAGGCTCAGATATATCTGTCTTCGGGGGGCCAGATATCCTTGCCTACGGGCACCTAACCAGGTATACAGAGATGAATCCTTAAAAACTTTAATAAAGACCTCAGATTTAAAACGCTTCTCTTTCCAGTTTGGTACCACCATTCAAGCTTATGCTTCCTGTCTGCTATAACCATGTATATTCTTCTTACAAGTGAAGGGAAAATGAAGACAGACCAAGTATGCTCTAAAAAGAGTTTTTACTAAAAATAGATAAAAATATGTAAAACATCAAATACAGAACTGTTATATCACAAGACATACAAGTCTTGTAAAAGAACAAGGTTTAAACAGTGCAAATTCCTACTTACAGTACTTAGATTTGACTCTTTCTAAATACCTGCTTAAAGTGCTCACACATCTCTCCTTGTCAGAGTCTAAGTAAAACAGAATATTCCTTAAGCATACTGTGTTGGCCAACCCCTTTTGTGTGAGGTCATCTAGCTCCTCCTCTGTCAGATTATATATAAAAAAATATATATCTTTTACAAAAACAGGATGTCTTTTCAAAGTATTAAGTCTTCAATCTTCAGCATGACTCATGGCCTTCAAATGACATTTTCTTTGATCTCATAATAAGCTTCCCCCTTCCAGGACATGAAAGCATCTTTATGATTTTCGCACGAATACATCAGAACTTGCTTTTCTTCCTTTGGAACGTCATAAAATGGATATGCTCAACTCAAGCTTCCTTCACCCTGTAATTAGGTTCAGACCTTCCACGTAACACCTGGTATCTAAAAACTGAGTGTGTGTGATCTCACATGCTGTTTTAGCATTTTCTCATGGCTTTCGTCTTTCAGCTGAAACCTGGGGGGTGATTGAGGTCATTCTAAAAGCATCAGATTTTCAGCAGAGACATTCAGTAATACATTTTATATTAAAAAAAAAATGATACAGCACTCAGAACTGGCTGTCCACGTCATACAACATACCACAGATGCCACGCAGTTCCTTGCGATCTCTGGCTGCCCTTGTTTTCTTCTCTTTTTAATTGTTTGCGCAATCCGACTTAGTCCATTGGTGAATGTAAGACACCAGTTCCAGAATACATCACAGATGGAAGGCAAAATGTAACAATTTACATAGTCAGTGCTATACACAGTAGTGGGACAAAACATTGGGCAGCAGTGTTTTTCACATGGGAGAGCTACACACACTGCACACAATATGTTGCTCACATTGTGGGGAACCGAGTGTCAGTACTGGGTATGGCCACTGCTTGTACTGCAGGCATTAGACACAGAAGGGACAGGAAACTGACACAGGGAAGACACTTTATGGCAACCGTGCTATTGATTATTTCTCAAGGAGGCGTGGATTACTTGAGAATTAATCAGTGGTCAGCTAATGCAGTTCAACCAATCATCCACAACCCTTTCTCTTCCCCATGTAATAAATTGTACTTCCCCAAGACAGTACAGCTCAGATGCTATCTTGTTTTTAGTAGGATCCTGCTTTATCCAATTTTTGCATTGTGCTATCCTGTATTTACCCAGGATGGCACAGCTGAGATGCAATATCTTGTTTTCCACGGGGCACTGCTTTTCCTAGTTTTTATAATGTATTTACCCAGGATAGCCCAGCTGAAAGGCAAGTTATATTTTCAGTGGGGTCCAGCTTTTACAATATATTTTTCTCAGTGTAGAGCAGCATAGATGCATAGTTCATTGGGTGCACTGCTGTACTGGGGTCCTACTTTTACACATTTTTACTATGTATTTACCCAGGATAGACACAGGTGAGATGCAGTATCTCATCATCAGTGGTGTCCTGCTTTTACACATTTTCAGATTGTATTTACCCATGATAGGCCATCTGAGAGGCAGTACCTCATTTGCAGTGTTCCCAAATTTCCAACATAGTCTTCTCATGACCTGATATTATGATCAACACAGGTGGAAGTTTTAAAATCCCATCCAGAAGGGGATTTTGCAGTGTGACTACAAAAACCTGTTTCGAAGGGGATTTGAAAATGGACACCTGTCATGTTTATGAAGCAGGATAACACAAGGGATAGGTTGAAAATTAGGAGCCAGAATCTGCACACATTGCAGTGTTTTGAGTAAACATTGAAAAAAATTTAATGTTTTTTCATTAGAGTACTTTGTTCCTTTCAACTACATGAAATGTCTGCCTAGCAAGCCAAGAACTGTAATGATCAGCCTGGCTAACCGTGGTCTGTCACTGTCGAGCCCACTACAGACTGATCTGCATTGTAGCAGACAGTGACCCACCTCTGAAATGCCATTCTCCTAACAAGATGTTAGCTTGTGCCTACGCAGCAACCAAACATAAAAAAGGGTATTTGTTTTTACTCAGGGGCAGGGCAGGCATAGATAACTGCAGTTGTATTTTTCGCTGTTTCTGGCTAACACTTGTTATTTAATCTGGATATAACTGATTTTATTTTAATCTGTCTGGCTACTGCCTGACTTTAAAAAAAAGTTTACTTTTTTTAGTAGGGGTAGCTACAGTTGTATTTTACTCACGTCTGGCTACTTCTTGCATTTAAAAAAAGTTATTTATTTTTTTACTGGTGGGGGAGTAGCTGTAGATGTATGTTATGCTATCTCTGGCTCGTATTTGCATTAAAAACAGCCATTTGCCAATGCTGAACATGTGTGCTTTAAGAACAAAAGTGGTCCCCATATTCAGAGCCGGCCGGCTGTGTGCACAGAACGGTGCGCCACACAAATTAAATGGGACAGCCGGCTCTGGTGCCATATTCACACAGAATGCACGATCCAAACTGACCGTGCACTCTCTTTTATTTATTTATTTATTTCAATCTAGGAAAACCTTTGAGTCAGAGACTTGTTTAAAGAGGTTCCACATCAGAAGACAACACAAACAGCAACAAACATACATGATTCATAATTATACATTAAACAAAGACTAGAAGAAAATAAGCAGGTTCAGCAATTACAAGGCAAGTGTCTACTCGTGCAGAGGCAGAATACTTGCAGGGTGAGCAGACATTAAACATTTAGACAAAGTGATAAACTCAACCAGAATTGTATCCATTTTACAGTTCTTTTGTCACGATTCCAGTTAGTTCTTCTAATGACACCTTTGATTGGGGCTGGGGTCGGGGGGCGATCACTGCATCAATGGGGATTGGGGTTTTATGATATTTGAACTGTGATCAGTGGCTGGGAAGGGGGGACCACTACAACATCAGGGAGACAGGGATCGGGGGGTTTATGATATTTGAACTATGATCGGGGCTGGGAAGGGGGGCAACTAGACTACCAGAGACACTGGGTGGAATGGTTATTTACACGAGGATCAGGGCTGAGGGGGACTACCAGCAGTGCCAGCATGCAAATGAGCCCATAATGGGCATGCAAATAGCCGTATTTCGCCGTGCATGCCCAATGGGCTTATTTGAATGTTTGGGCTGAATAGTGCCCACAGGATCCATGGCACTTACCAGTGTGCGCAGCGCTGTAACCCTATGGGTGGTCATCAGCCCCGCTTCCTGGTTGTGTTGCACTGAACACGGTGACCCCCTGAAGTGGGCTGCACGACCAGGGTCCAATATTCAAGCCTCCCCAACCTTACTCTTACTATTTCACTCTACCCCTCGTACACCCACTGCATCCCCCCTCTCACCCTCCATCCCCACCACTACTCCCCCTCCCCCTGCCCCCACCTTTCCTTCCTGGATTGCAATTCTGTCACCCCATCCTACCCTTCCTACAATCTCCCTCTCCCTCCCCCACTCCTCCTAAATCCCCTACCCCATCCCTCCTGACCATGCTATCTGTCTCTCTTGCCTTACCTGCCTCTAATAACACTTATCTCACACCCCTCCCGTACCCCGTTTCCCTAGTGGTTTAGTTTCTGCCCCACCGATCACAGTGGGCATATGAAGACCCTTCCCCCGATCCCCGTTTCCCTGGTAGTCTGGTGGTTCCTACCGAGCCCCGATCTGTACAGTAATAATAGATATGTCCCTGGTCATCAGGTGGCCCCTCACCCCGTTAAGTAGTGAACCACCACCCTGTCCCCCCCAACCCGACCGGAGACCGCAACTTACACAGTCCAACCACACCACTATGGTCAGCCACTGACTGAACTGAACAGGAGCATGTACAGTATACAGTACATGCCCATTGGTTGACCGGTCAGCCATTGAGCATGTACTGTATACTGTACATATTCCTGTTCAGTTCACTTGGCGGCTGGCTGTGGTGGTGTGGGTAGGCAGTGCCAGTCGCTGGCTCTGGTCGGGAGAGCGAAATGATGCGTCACTGCCGGGGGGACATTGGACTACCAGGGAAACTAGGTACAGGAGGGGTCTTTTCAAATGATACCTTTGATTGGGGCTGGGGTGGGGGTACCACTACAACATCAGGGAGACAGAGATCGGGGTTTTATGATATTTGAACTGTGATCAGGACTGGGGAACCACTACAACATCTGGGAGGTGGGGATCGGGGGTTTTTATGATATTTGAACTGTGATCGGGGCTGGGGAGGGGGACCACTGGACTACTGGGGATATGGGGAGTGGGTGATGTCATTATCACATTGCTCGGAGCTAAGGAGGGACCGTTGTACCGCCAGGGTTCCCTGCTCTTAACAGTGGGAAGCCAAGTCTGTGCACTAGTTAGGGCAGAGTTTCAGAAGCATAAATGTGCGCCGCTGCTGGGGGCCGACGAAGCTCTGGAAACATTTCAGTACAGTTGCCGCATATTCTGGGGACCCCTTTATTTGCATAGGTGCAGCACAATATTGTGTGCATCAGAACTGGTTGGGGGTGCGCTGTGCATCTGTGCCTCTGAATATGGCATGCTTCTGACAGCTGGCGACTTCCAGGTGGGGCGCAGATCCGTTGGGCACCGCGCATCCCCTTTGAAAATGGGACTCGCTATCTTGAGTCTGTTGGGAGACATTTCTTCCTCCAGTAGTCATTGTCTGCTGGATGTAGAGCTTCCATCAGGTGAAACATAGAAACATAGAAGTTGATGGCAGAAGAAGACCACCAGGTCCATCTAGTCTGCTTATTGTTTTTTAGCCTAGCCGTCTAACTGCCCTTGGTTTTGAGGGCTCCCTTGTATCTGTCCCAAGCATTCTTGAAATCTACCACTGTGCTTGCTCCCACCATCTCTGCAGGCAGGCTGTTCCAGGCATCCACCACTCTTTCTGTGAAGAAAAACTTCCTGGTGTTGGTGGAGAACTGCCCACCTTGCAGCCTCAGATCATGTCCCCTAGGTCTGCTGCCCTTCTTAAACTGGAAGAGATCATCTATATGCACCTGTTTATGCCTTTTATGTACTTGAATGTTTCGATCATGTCACCCCCTCTCTTCTCTCTTCCAGGGAATACATGTTTAGTTCTTTTAGTCTATCCCCGTAGGACATCTCGTGCAGTCCCTGAATCATTTTTGTTGCCCTTCTCTGCACTGTCTCCACTCAGTCAATGTCCTTTTTGAGGTGGGGCCTCCAGAACTGGATGCTGTACTCCAGGTGAGGCCTAACCAATGATCTGTACAGCAGCAGGATCATTTCCTTCTTCCTGCTTGTGATTCCTCTCCCAATGCATCCCAGCATACCGCTGGCCTTTAATGCTGCCTTCTCACACTGTTTGCCTACCTTCAAGTTGTCTGAAATAATGATTCCCAAATCGCGCTCTTGGGTGGAGGCAGCTAGTCTTTCCCCTCCAAGGTAATATGCTTTATTTGGATTTCTTTTTCCTATGTGCATGACTTTGCACTTTCTAGCATTGAATCTCAACTGCCATGCTCCAGACCATTCTTCCAGTTTCTTGAGGTCAGTTTCCATCTTGTCTACTCCCTGCTGGGTGTCGACCCAGTTGCATATTTTGGTGTCGTCTATGAATAGACACACCTTTCCCTGTAGTCCATTAGCTATATCTGATATGAAAATATTGAAGAGCACGGGCCCCAGTACTGAACCCTGGGGCACACCGCTGGTTACTCTACCTTCTGATGACAGTGCTCCATTTACCTGCACTTTCTGGGTTCTGCCTTGTAACCAGTTTTTAACCCATCTAATTACTTCTGATCCAACTCCTGTGTGATCTAGCTTCTTTACCAGCCTTCTGTGTGGAACCGAGTCGAAGGCCTTGCTAAAGAGTAAGTAGACCACAGGAGGGTGGATGCTGGTAGCTGGGTTGAGCAGCTACCACCTGTCATAGTAACAAAGCCAAATCAAGGGAGAGGGTGGATTCCAGCAGTGGGGTTTAACACCAACCACTGGTGAAACTTGGGTGGGGTGGGGAGGTGTTGCATTGCTGCCTGATGGCAGCACTATGAAATGATGTAGCTATACTGTGATAGGTGCAGCTGCATCCTTTCATATGTGAGAAGTTTCCATCCTTCAGTCAGCGAACCAAAATCAGTAGCAGCCTTGTTAGCAGTTGGAGTTGCCTCACACACTTCCCGCAGGCTCCGCTGCATTGGGTGCCACAGCATGCATTCACTTCCCCAGCCCCTACACTGCCAGAGCAGCACCAATATGTTTGCGTTGGAAATGTGTGTAACCAAACAAAAGGCAACTTGGTTTTAGATCGCGGTTGGCATTGGAAACAGCGAGATGATCAGCAGTCAAGAGAGGAGGACTCAATAAATAAGTGTGGGATATGTGAGGTGGTGGGTGCTAAAGGTAACTAAATACACCAATTTAATAAAAAAAAAAATAAAAAAATAAACAAAGCTCAAGAAAACTAACAAAAAAAATACAAGAAATCCAAATGGAGGTTGTTAGTTGCAACAGTTGTTGGGCACTCATCTACAGAAGGCGTCTCTGGAACATGGATCACTCCCCCTTATGTATAACTCTGGATACACTCAGTTGGGTGCAGCATGGAAGGAAATAGATTGGCTGCAGCACCAGCTCTACTGGTGTTCTACCTGGCCGTGTCCTCTCCCTCAGAGGTCCACTGGCCCAGGGGGATGGAAGGTGGTGGGGAAGGGGGAGGGAGTAAAACCAGTGGAACAAACCAAACAAGTCCTGTTCCACACAAGGTGACTGCAAACACAAAACTGCTTTGCACCCTTGGCAGGGGTGAAGGACCTTGACCTCATGGAGTGGGTCACCACGTCCATCGAACGACCAAGGCAAAATAAGGCAAGGGCATCTGTTGTCAGCAAAAAGAAAACAATTGGAACTAACAAGTATAAGCAACTTCTCATCATAGAGGACTCAATGATGAGAGGAATTGAGCCCCACCAGAGTAATAATTACATGCATACCAAGATGTCGGTCAAATGCCTCCCAGGAGCCTTGGCCAAGCGCTATGTGGAACACATAGTGAAACTTGTGGAGAGAACAGGCAATGGACTGAGAGTACCGGTGCATCTTGATACTAATGACCTGGCCAACCAGATGATGGAGGAAGCCAAACAAAACTTTGTTTGGCTGAACAAACATTTGGCTACTCATTTGACTTTTCTATCCTTCTCCAAGACCCTACTGGTATGGGACAGAGGAGGAGGGGTTGGCAGGATCAGGACTAAAGAGGTTATCAATTCCAACATGTGGTTCCAGAACAAAGGTTACCAGTTCATTGGTGCAGGGGGGACTTCTGGGAGAGACAGTTGTTTAAATTCAACGGACTTCACCTAACCTGAGAGGGGATATGAGTGCTTGGACAAACATTCGACATCTACGTGGATAGTTTAAATTATGAGAGGGAGAACTCGAGGCTAAGGAACCTGTCAGAGAGCTCATACAGGACAGTAACTTAGCCAACACTCCCCCACAAGTTTTGAACTCCCGGCCAAAAACTGGGAGCAGGCAAAGGGAACAAAATGGGGGCAAAAGGGTTCATAAAAAAGGAAGACACAATCAAAAATGAGCAAGTGAAACCTAAAATAGGGAATAAGAGTACTCCGGCAGGTTCATAGAAAAGAATGTGCTTCAATACCAGAAGCCTGGAAAACAAAATTAGGTCTACAGGCAGTGATGGCAGACACCCAAGTGGACCTGGTGGCCATCACAGAAGTATGGGCCACAGAGAACAATGATTAGGACCGCTCAGTCCCAGGTTATTCTCTCTATAGGCAGGATAGAAAGGGGGGGGGTGGCACTATATATTTGTAACCCCCACTGCAAATGGGGGTTCCCAAAAGTCTTCCAGGAGCTTGCCTGAATGCTCCAAGCCTAGGTGGTGTTTGGTGTCTGAGCTGCTTAACTGTGGTTGCAAGTGAGTGCTATTTGAGCCTCCGCGTACTGTCTCTTTAAGAGCTGTCTGCTTGCAGACTCAATTAGTTTGTATGGGGTGGACTGTGTATTTAATGCTCGAATCCCGCCCGAGCTGCAGAGTAATCGCTCCATTTTGCGGTCGCTGAAGGTGCAAAGGGAGCCCATCTGAAAGCTGTAACTATTTGACTGTAATCATTTAAAGCATTAGCAAAATTGTAGTTTGTTTAACCTGCCTTTATTGCAGCTGGGACTCTGTGTGTGTTACCCCTTCATTCTGGACCTAAACTGCTGTTCTGGGCCAATTGGGTTAAGGAAGCCCTAAAATGGAGCCGATGGACGAATCAGAACTTGGACTCTTAATTTGAGCCAGCCACAAGGGGATTGTATGGGCAGTGACTCTGGGAAATGTAGTTTTGACCTTGGCGCCTTTTTCTACTAACAGAGGGAGTCTTATTGTGAGTGACAGCTGAACCAGCCAACAGAATAGTGTTGAGCTAAAGGAAATGCCCTGCTCTATGACTGGAAAGATCAGATCAGTTGTGGCAGTGAAGAAAGAAGGAGCTGGGTACTTCTGCGGTGTATAGTTTTGTGCAGGAAGCGCGTGTGAGGCCCTGAGTTTCGGTCTGCAGCCTGTGTGAGTGCCAGTTGGGACTGAATCCGAGTTGTGAGGAGAAAGAAGCACCAGAAGTGTGGAAACCAGGCTCACCCCATAGAAGACTGGAAAGATTGCTGAATCGCGCTCGGTCTGTCAGGAACTGAAGCTGCTGTGTGTTCTCCCGGGTATCTTGCAGTAATTGCGGTCGGGATCGAGGAGCAGCCTGCCTGGTATAGTACTTTCCTTTTACATATAAATGTGCGTAGTGCCTGTGGGGAATCGCTATTTCAAATCCCCTGTACGGTGAATTGTGCGCTGAAGCTGGAATTAAACCCCCAGCTTAATTCGGACTACATCCATTTGCTATCAACTGCAGTGGGGTCCAGTCACAAGGATCTTGTCCTCATGCCCTGTTCTTCTGGCAATCCAGAGGGACATTCTCCATCTGATCCTCAGCTTGGGGGTTGTGAGTACAAATCAGGGTATTCCCCTGCAGCTTGTTTTTCAATCACAAGTGTATCATCTAATTCGTGTTGTTTCACTGTCTTTTTTGGTCTGAGCCCTCCGGCTCCGGATTACAATTGGGTGTTGTGCATCTATTTTCTTCTACAGGGCCCTATCCATCTGCACCTGCCGGCCAACCCCGGGCAACGGATCTGGCTAGCGCCCCCCCAACCTGGGTACCCAGAGTGTGACTTTTCAGGCCCTGTATGTGTGCACAGTACTGTGATTTAATGCCACTAATTAACCTGATTTCCCCCTCCCGTGTTACTGTCCCCTAAATAAACCAGATTTGTTGTTGTTATACTATATACTGTCTGTGGTGTTGGTACTTATGGAAACAGTATTGTGTTTTGCTGTGTATGTTGTTTAACCTTACTTTACAGGGGGTCCTCAGAGACGTACTGCAGAATCAGTCTCGAGGGTAAGTGGTATTTATATGAGTGAACAGTGTGTATATATGGGGTATTGGGACTGTAACTCTGGTGTACTGTGTGAGCCACTAGAGGGAATAAAAGAGGGGGTCTCAGTGTCCCAGAGGGCTGTGACCAAGCTAGTCTAACCACTACAAACCCTGACCTCTGGGTGGAGGCACCCGCCATAGGACCTAGGCCCCTCGATTTGTCCGTAGTCAAATAGGCTGGAGCAGTAGCCCTTGGGATAGCGCCAACTAGGGGTTACATCTTCATGAGGGTATAAATGCCACATCAGTCAGTGGGAACAAAAAGAAGGGAGTAGAATCACTCTGGGTCCAGATGAGCTCTGCATTGGGGGGAAAAGGTGTATATTGGGGTAATATACAGAACACAGGGCAAACAGAGATGAGGGACATAGAGCTCCCTAGAGGAAATCAGAGGCATGACAAATAGAGGGGAAACCATAGTGATTGGTGATCAAAACATGCCAGACGTCGACTGGTGCAACCTAGTTGCTAGATCATCAAGAAGTCAGACTGTGGTAGATGCCTTACAGGACTGTCTACTCACCCAGCTGGTTAGCACGCTGACCAGACTGGGCACTATCCTCGATATAGTCCTCACTAATTCAGAAACAGTTGAAGATGTGGAAGTTGGGGAACCACTGGCAAACAGTGACCACAGCTCCATTTGGTTTGCATTGTCACAAGAGGTTGTAAAATTTCAGTCCCGGGCTGAGGTCCTGAGCTTCAAGTGAGACAACTTTAGAAGAACGAGAATTATGGTCAAAGACAACTCCTCTGGGGTGCAGGAAAAATTGAAGGTAGAAGACATCTGGCTAGTTAAAAAAAGCCATACAGGAGGCCACAAAAGCTGTGCATCAAAATATTGTCTGAATGAAAAAAAAAAAAAAAAAAAAAGACCTATATGGTTCACTAACTAGGTAAGGGCAGCAATTAGAGCCAAAAAATAAACTTACCACAAATACAAAAAGAACCAGAACCACAATGACTGGGAAGTCTACAATCAGAAGAGTAAGGAGGCCAAAAGGGCTGCAAGGCTGACAAAGGTGTCGACTGAACTTCAGAATGCTACAGGCATCAAATCTGGCAACAAACAATTATTCCAGTACATCTGTGAGAAAAAGAAAGAAAGGAAGTGGAATAGTTAAACTCTTCGGAGATGGCATCATCGAGGACGACGGACAAAAAGCCACTGTCCATAACAACTTCTGCCCAGTGTTTACCAAGGAGCACACCGGATCATTGCCAGAAAATGGCATAAAAGCAACTGATAGAGCATCCCCTGGATGGAGACTTTGAAGACTACCATGGACAGAGTTAGAGGCACTGATGCACCTGAAGACTGACAAAGCACCATGGCCTGATGGGCTGCATCCAAGGGTGCTAAAGGGCCTTGCTGAAGTACTGGCAGACCCATTGTCACATTTGTTTAGCCGCTCTCTTCAGACAGTGGTGGTGCCAAGGGACTGAAGAAACTTAGAAATATAGACTTTGACAGCAGATAAGGACCACTTGGCCCACCCAGTCTGCCCATTTCCCTACCTATTGGATAAGCTGCAGATCCTAGTTAACCAGCAGCCTAGTTCCTCCTACACCCCACTAGAATTGCCTTATGTCTGCCCGCGATTCTGAACCCCCATTGTTGGACCCCACAACTCTCAGAGGGAATGCCCATGCGCCCACCACCTTCCATGAAAAAATGCTTCCTCACATTGCCCCTGAGCCATCCCCCCATTATCTTCAAATTGTACCCCCTTGTTCTTGCACATCACTTTTTCTGAAAGATGCTTTGCCCTTGGGGTTTATGTAGCATCCCACACCTTGTGTGTGTGTGTAAAATTCTGGTTACACCCACCCATATTTTATTCTGTATATTGTATACTTGTATATTTACAGCCTCAGTTGTACTCTTTTTTTTGTTTGACAGCAGTGGTGCTGAGTTCATCTTGTTGCCAGACATTAATCAGGATGACACCTGACTTAGTTGGAATGGTATATTGCAACATGACATTAATTGGGATAGTTCCTGGCTCACTTGGGATGGTATTTTAGAACATGTCATTAATTGGGATACATTTTCCCAGTTAGCAGGAGTTCCACATTATCAGACAGTCTTCTGTCACTGCCATATCCTTTCTTTCTTACTGTGTGGAGCTTGCTCGGGGACCCCTACATTTCCTTCTGTCCCCTGAAGACGCTAGCTGCCAGAGTGGGTGGAGTGAGGAGTGTGTAGCTGAACCCCTACAGTATCTACTACCCACATCTCCCATTTGCTCCTTTTACTGCTTTGATAGCAGCATCTCTCTACCCTGCCCCTGCAAGATATGCAGCTGGAAATACAACAGGCACAGTAAACACAAAGGCACTTCTCAAACTCCCTTTTAGGAAAGTTTTACATTTTAACAAACAAAACGTAAGAGACACACAGATGCACCCTGTGTCTCCCTAGTGCTTGCACAGCTAACTAGCTGTCTGGAAAAAAAAGGAGCCCAGCACTACAGAAAGCTCAGAACGCATCCCTTGAGAGATCGAGAGAGCGAGAGAGAGACAGACAGACAGAGAGACAGAGAGAAGAGATAGGAGAAAAGAAAAAAGGAAAAAGTAGGGGCAGAAAAAAAATAGAAAGATATACTGCAGCATGTACCAAGACCTAGTGCTATTCTAGCAATTTTTTTTGGGGTGGTCTTATTACTGCATAGTGAAGGGAGGGGGGTATATTACTTGCATCACTCCCCTTCACATACCTCCCTCCTTTTTTGGGAGAGAATCCATAGGGTTATGTCAACACCCCCATTAGGGTGGGGATCTTGGCCAACCCTCTCCATAGAAACATAGACTTTGACGGCAGATAAGGACCGCTTGGCCCATCTAGTCTGCCCATTTCCGTACCTACAGGATAGGCCGCAGATCCTAGTTAACCAACAGCCTATTTCTTCCTACCCCCCACAAGAATTGCCTTATGTCCAGAGATTCCACTTCAAGGACCCTAAGCATACAAAGCATACAGGCAGAGCACTAAACAAATGATCATTTCCCTGGGGTTGGAACAAAACAAAGGTCAATGAATATAATGACATCTACGCAGCAAATCAGGACATCAAGCATTGTTATCTTGGTACAGAATCAATCCAGCCCCATAGCATATTAACTTTATTGTTCAATACCTGCCCCATACCTGGATAAAAAATCAGCATTAACATGTTTGTTGGGCCCCAGGTTTGTGGATGATATGGAATTTGTTTGGTTGAAGGGCCAGATACCAGTGCATCACCCTAGCATTTTTATCCTTTATCTCTGAGAGCCATTTCAATTGGTTGTGGTCTGTAACCAGTGTTAATTCTACCCTAATTAGGTACCACAGAGCCTCAATGGCCCACTTTACTACCAAACATTCCTTTTCAATAGTGCAATATCGGCTTTCCTGATCGGGCAACTTTCAGCTGAGGTACAGCACTGGTTAGTCCCCATTAGACCCTTCTTGACTTTATACTACCCCTAAGCCCTTCTCAGAGGCATCAGTCCTCACCAAAAATGGCATGCTGAAATCAGGGCAGTTTGTTTTGTATTTCATTAAAAGCCTGTGCACATTCAGGAGTCTGAACCACCATGTTTGGTTGATTCTTTTTGATCATCTCAGAAGGAGGGACTGCAATTGTGGAAAAATCTGTAATGAAATGGCAATAGTAGCCCACTAGACTCAGAAAGGATATGTTTCTTTGTCTGTGGTACTAGACATTTGGCTACAGCTTGGACATTGGACACATCTGGCTTGACCTTCCTGGTGCCCAATAAGAATCCAAGATTGCAGATCTCGGTCACCTCAATGCACAAATCAGGACACACTATTGACCTTCTGAAGATCTGTGCAAATTCTTAAGCCCACCTTCCTTCTTAGGGACTGTTACCATGGGGGAACTCCTCTCGCTATGAGAAGGCTCAGTCACTCCCATATTCAGCATGATATTCACTTCATTTAGTACATCAGAGCTGATGCACTCAGGTATTCTATATGATTTTACTTTTGTGGGATTAGTAGTCCCTGCGTTTATTCTGTGTTCCACATTTTTGCTTTCCCTGGAACAGAAGTGAAATTGACACTCGGCTAAAACAGACAAGGATTCTTGTTTTTGAGATTCAGACAATATATGATTTAACAACACTTTCTCCACCCTCCCAGATGGTTAGTCTAGCCTTTTATATGCCCATTCTAGCCTACTCCTTCTCCTCAGGTATTCTGGCATAGACTGTGACTGGATCAAGTCTCTCCCTCCATGTTTTTAACAAACCAGCATGGAACACCATTGCTCTGGGCTTTTTGCCAGGGAGATCAGTTTCATACATCACAGGGCCTGTTTGCTGCACTTTGGAGTAAGGACCTTGCCACTTAGCAAGCAGTTTGCTTTCATGGGATGGAAGTAGAAGCAACACCTTACCACCAGGTTGGAAAGATTTTTGCTCCACCCCACAATTATAGTAAGCTTTTTTGATGTTCTTGTTTACTAGACCAGTCTGGTGGGTAAGCTTTACAAATGTTATCAATCTGTTTCTCAACTTGGTGACATATTCTGTCACAGGTGTTTTATGGTCTACCTCACCTTCCCAGTTTTCCCTAAGTAGATCAAGGGACCCTATATGATAGCACCCACAAAGCAGCTCAAATGGAGACAGCCCAGAGGAGGCTTGAGGCACCTCAAGGTACGCAAACAAGAGATAAGGTAATAACAAGTTCCAATTTTTACCTTCCTCAGTTAAAAATTTGCAGAGCTTTTTTATGCTGATTGCGCGCATGCGCAAGAAACATACTGCGGCAGCTTTCTCCAGAAGCAGGTTGTTGAGGCGTGGCACTGTTGTGGCCAATGCCCCCATAGCCTTTAAAGGCTTGGCCCGCTTCCCCCAATGCTGTGGCACGCTGATGCTGACACTAGTTCAGCCAGCGACACAACCTTTGTGGTTTAGTCGCTGCAATCAGGGGCCACCCTCGTCATTGCATGCCGGTAATTCGCTGCAATGAGGGAGCGACCCATCATTGCAGGGCGGAACCTGAACATTGATATTGTTTAGGAACATGGCGGCGCCTTGCCGCCGTGTTCACAAACAACAAACTTCACCGAGGTGCCCAATCCTTGGCAGCATGTAGCCCCCACTATGTTTGTTTGCCGACGGGGCCCCAATTCCTGTCAGCTTCAGTGGCCCAAGGTTTATGTTGCCGATGGGGAGCCCACCCTCATCAGCATTATATAACCCCCCGCTTTTTGTTGTCTGCCGATGGGGTCCAATCCCATCGGCATAATGTCACCCCCTTTTGTTGTGTGCTGACAGGATTGCCCAATCCCCGGCGGCATAATGCAAACCCCCTTTTGTTGTGTACCGTTGGGGTGCCCAATCCCCCGTTGGCTATAGCTGTCCTACCCCCAAAAAAGACTCTGTTGGCACGCTGGGAGCCGACCCCAGCATGCCACATGCCCCTGTAAAATGAAAAATGGTCCCGCAATGTTTTTTTGTTTTTTTTTTAACCTGTAAAAAAGGAAACCGTCCCTCGGCAGTCTCCCTGCCCCCTCCCACAACCCATGCCCACCACCACGCACCCTGCCTCCCACACTCCCCTCACCCCATACTTACTTCCGGAGTCTGTCGCGACGATCTTTGGTTGACCGGGAACACGTCTGCACTCTTCAAAGCCGACCGCGAACTGATGAAATGCCAGTAAACTGTATAATTGAATAAATAGGGTTTTTTCAACTTTGATGCATATCTCAGGCATTTTTTGGAATTTTGGCACCAAATTTTCAACATGGGGTTTTTGGGACCCCTCCTCATGAATTCTGGCACTGTCGTGGCGTTATTCGGCCCTGAAAGGTGATTTGCGGTCACTGCAGGAATCACCTTTCGGGACCATCAATGTAAACGACAGTGCCAGAATTCATGAGCGAGCACTCGAAAAGCCTATTCTGAAAATTTGGTGGGAAATCCTAAAATGACTGTTTTATTTAGCTCGGCGTCGCGCAGTTTCTCGCACACTCGTAACTTTGCGGTTGCAATAATTTCACGCCAGATATTCAACACTGGCATTTTTTTCAGATCTCCTTGTGAACAGTACAGCTGTCATTTTCCACATCCTGGCCGAAATGTGTTTTCACACTTCCGGCGCAGAATAGCACAATCAGTGTGGGAAATCGGTGTTCAGGACAGATTAAGAAAATGACAGTGGCACTGTTCATGAGCAGCGGTCCTAAAATGCCTATGTTGAAAATTTGGTGACGATACTCCATAAAATGACTGTGTTACAAGCATGCGTTGTGCAGTTTGCACGCACGCTCGTAACTTCACGAATTAATATTTTCACTCCAGATTTTCAACATTGCCATTCTTCTGCACCTCCTTATGAACTGTACAGCTATCATTTTTCACATCCTGGCCAAAACGTATTTTCGCAGTTCTGGCGCAGAATAGCGTGGTCACTGTGGGAAATCCATGTTCGGGACACATTATGAAAATGACAGTGACACTGTTCATTAGCAGAGGTCCTTAAATGCCTATGTTGAAAATTTGGTGACGAAAGTCCATAAAATGAGTGTTACGAATGTGCATTGCGCAGTTTCCACGCACGCTCGTACCTTCACAACTTTGCAATATTTTCACTCCAGATTTTCAGCATTGCCATATTGCCACACCTCCTTATGAACAGTGCAGCTGTCATTTTTCACATCCTGGCCGAAATGTGTTTCCGCACTTCCGGCGCACAGTAGCGTGGTCGCTGTGGGAAATCAATGTTCAGGAGATAGTAAGAAAATCACACTGACACTGTTCATGAGCAGAGGTCTTAAAATGCTTATGTTGAAAATTTTGTGATGAAACTCCATAAAATGACTGTTACGAGCGTGTGTTGTGCAGGTTCCATGCACCCTTGTAAGTTTGCAAATTAGTAATATTTTCACACCAGATTTTCAGCACTGGCATTTGTGCATAGTTCCTTAAGAACAGTACAGCTGTCATTTTTCACATCCTGTCCGAAATGTGTTTCCACGCTTCCGGCACAGAAAACGGCAATTGCTTTCGGAAATCAGTGTTTGGGACAGATTAGGATTGAGCGACTGGGGGGGAGTGACCGAGCTCAACTGAGCTCTGTCGGGACTGCTACGGATTTCTTTGTGGGCAGGAAAAGGCGACAACTCAGGCAGGAGCCCAGTACAAAAGGGCAGCCTGCAGCGCCGGGAGACACAGAACGAGCGAGTGAGGGAGGGGGAGTGAGTGAGCTCAACGGAGCTCTGTTGGGACTACTGCGGATTTCTTTGTGGGCAGGAAAAGGCAGCAGTGCATGAAGGGGCTGAGTACAAAAGGGCAGCCTGCAGTGGTGGGAGAAACAGAACGAACGAGTGAGAGAGGGGGAGTGAGTGAGCGAGCTCATTGGAGCTCTGTCGTGACTGCTGCAGATTTCTTTGTGGGCAGAAAAGGGCGGCAACGCAGGCAGGAGCCCAGTACAAAAGGGCAGCCTGCAGCGCCGGCAGAAACGGAACGAGCGAGTGAGATGGGGGAGTGAGTGAGGCCAATGGAGCTCTGTTGGAACTGCTGCAGATTTCTTTGTGAGTAGAAAAAAATGCCAACAGAGGCAGAAGCCCAGTACAAAAGGGCAGTCTGCAGCGCCAGGAGAAACAAAATGAGCGAGTGAGACGGGGGGAGTGAGCAACCTCAATGGAGCTCTGTCGGGACAGCTGCGGATTATTTTGTGGGCAGGAAAAGGTGCCAATGCAGGCAGGGGCCCAGTACAAAAGGGCAACCTGCAGCACTGGGAGAAACAGAATGAGCGAGTGAGAGAGGGGGAGTGAGCAAGCTCAACGGAGGTCTGTCGTGACTGCTGTGGATTTCTTTGTGGGCAGGAAAAGGTGGCAACGCAGGCAGGAGCCCAGTACAAAAGGCCAGCCTGCAGCCCCAGCAGAAACGGAATGAGCGAGTGAGAGAGGGGGAGTGAGCGACCTCAGCGGAGCTGTGTCGGGACTGCTACACATGTCTTTGTGGGCAGATAAAGCCGGCAACACAGGCAGGAACACAGTACAAAAGGGCAGCCTGCAGCAGTGGGAGACACAGAACGAGCGAGTGGGGGAGGGTAAGTGAGTGAGCTCAACGGAGCTCTGTTGGGACTGCTGTGGATTTCTTTGTGGGGAGAAAAAGGCAGCAATGCATACAAGGGCCCAGTACAAAAGGGCGGCCTGCAGTGGTGGGAGGAAACAGAATGAACGAGTGAGAGAGGGGGGGAGTGAGTGAGCAAGCTCAACGGAGCTGTATCGTGACTGCTGCTGATTTCTTTGTGGCCAGAAGAAGGCGGCAATGCAGGCAGGAGCCCAGTACAAAAGGGCAGCCTGCAGCGCTGACAGAAACGGAATGAGCGAATGAGAGAGGGGGAGTGAGTGAGCTCAACGGAGCTCTGTCAGGACTGCTGCAGATTTCTTTGTGGGCAGAAAAAGGCACCAACAGAGGCAGGAAACCACTACAAAATGGCAGCCTGCAGCGCCGGAGAAACAACGAGCAAGTGAGAGGGGGCGTGAGCGAGCTCAACAGACCTCTTTCGTGACTGCTGCGGATTGCTTTGTGGGCAGAAAAAGGCAGCAACACAGGCAGAAGCCCAGTACAAAAGGCCAGCCTGCAGCGCCGACAGAAACGGAACGAGCGAGAGAGGGGGGGAGAGAGCTAGCTCAATGGACCTGTGTCAGGACTGCTGCAGATTTCTTTGTGGGCAGAAAAAGACGCCAACAGAGGCGGCAGCCCAGTACAAAAGGGCAGCCTGCAGTGCCAGCTGAAACAGAATGAGCAAGTGAGAGAGGTGGAGTGATCCACCTCAACAGAGCTCTGTCAGGACAGCTGCAGGTTTCTTTGTGGGCAGAAAAACGTGCCAATGCAGGCAGGAGCCCAGTACAAAAGAGCAGCCTGCAGCACTGGGAGAAACAGAACGAGCGAGTGGCACAGGGGCAGTGAGCGAGCTCAACGAACCAACGCAGTCAACATTCGGCATTGACAAATGCTTGTTTAATGATTTGATTTAACTGCTCTACTAAACCATCAGTTTGAGGATGGTAAGAGGATGTGCTGATAGCAAGAATCCCTAAACATTCACATAGAGAGTGTAAAATGCAAGAATCAAAGTTGGTACCCTGATCTCGGAGCATTACCTTGGGGATTCATACCCTCCTGAATATCTTGACCAGTTCCTCAGCCACCTTTTCGTCTGTGACAGATCTCATTGGAATGGATTCAGGGTATTTTGTTGTGCAGTCCACCACTGCCAGGATAAAACAAATACCTCTTTTACTTTTTTCAAGGGACCCCACCACATCCATGGTTATGTGTTCAAATGGGGTCTGCACTAAAGGTATGGGAACTGTGGGTACCGTCTTCTTTGTAATTCTGGCCACTTTTTGACATCTCTCACATGTTTTACAGACGTTTGTCACATCCTGGTGTATCTCAGGCCAGAAGGTGATTCAGAGTTTTTTCTGTCCCTAAATGCCCTGCCAGAGGGATGCAGTGTGCAATTTCTAGCAACTGGAATCTATATTTTAAAGTGGCTATTTTACACAGGGTGTGATAACTTTGGTTTGGTATCAATAATAGAACTATAACTAGACGCCACACCTCACACCACACTGGCGGCCCGGGTTCGGGAGCGGACTCAGGCGGCCAGGGGGAGAAAGGCTGGAGCTTCCGACGACAGCTTACCTTCTCCGGGGGAGGGGACGCAGCTGGTCATGTGCTGACTCCTGGTGGAGGCCAGGAGTACAGCAGCACGTCGGCACCCTGGGCATGACTGTCCTCGAATGTAGGTTGGAAGTTCGGCAAATTCCAGAGCAAGACACAGAAAATGGGAATAACGCCTTCCAGAGCTGAGAAGATGGAGTGCCGAGCTGGGTCTCGATCTGCAGCCACCTGCCCAATTGTCTCAGGGACCCGACGGGATATAAGGTTCGGGGGTGGGCCTACCCCCGACCCTGCGCGGGGGGCAAACCGCAGCGTGATGGGGGACCCTGCGCATTCAGGTAAGGCGGTGGTAGGGACAGGCTTAATTGACACCTCCGGATGATGCGACTCTGGGGAGAATAAAATAAAATAATAGAACTATAAGTACACGACATACATAACCATTAATATCAGCTGCTCCCTTACTTATAGAGTATTGGGACTGTGCATTGTCGATATAATAAATCATTTATAATATACACTGGTTTCTTCTGCTTGACTCCACCAAAACAAAAGCATCTTTCAAAGTTGCATCCCCCTTTATTCAGTCCAAAAGTCTTTCTTTGTCCCAGTCAGACTCAGTTTCAGGTAAAGAGACCATTTCTTCCGTTCTTGCACTTTTTTTCACCTTCTCTCCTCTTGTTTTTCTGATTTTACATCCAGGGCTAAAGATCTCTGATTCTGCAAAAGGAAAACTGTTCCCAAAGTATGTTCCTCTTCCTCTTCCTTACTACACAAACATTTACTTTGTTTCCACTTGTAACCTGGGAGCCATGTACCCGTGGGCTACCACCCCTGCCTGATGACCACAATATAGGTTGAGGGGCCTGGGCTCTGTTCTGATGGTGACCGAGGGTTCTTTCCCAAACAGAAATAAGTAATAGTGTGGTGCCTTCACCCAGAGTAAATATAGTGGGCCAGATGTTTGTAGGGTACAACCCCCCTGGGATGCTGTACCTACCCACCTCCCCTTCCAGTCACCCTACAAATGGAATGCCATAAACCGTTGCAACACTTTACTTTGCATGCAGGTAATAATTATAGCTAATAATATGGTCACAGACAGTTCTAAACAGCAACAATGAAATATTTATTAAAAGGCAAAGGGGAATGGAGACAATGAGAAGAGCAATGGCAGTTTATGCATTCAAACAATAACATCCTCGGTGCTCACCCCCATCAACAACACAGCATGAACAAGAACCACCTCGCCAATGTATATACACACCCACCCAAGCAAGGGGCACATCAAGTGGCTATTTTACACAGGGTGTGATATCTTTGGTTTGGTATCAATATTAGAACTATAGCCACAAGTACAATATTAACCATTAAACCAGGTATTATAACACAGTCCTGTTGCGGGCCTGATTGCAGAGTTGCCCAGGATCTCATGGTGGTGTATGAAAATTTAGCAAGCTTGCATTTTCACCCCCCAACAGGCCATAGTGTGCTAGCACAAATTTAATAAAATTCCAACCAACTTGTTTGTATGTTTCAGACAAACTGAACCCCCCAATTGTAATCCCACATGTAAAGTAGAAAGTCTTGCCAGCAATACATAAGTCATCAAACTTTTAAATAAAGGAAATATTTGTTGGATCAACTATGCTGTAACTGTTTCTGATTGTGCTTATGTTCTATGTTAACTATATTTAATTGTGTTTATTGTTCTATGTTAATTGTATTTCTTCATATGTAACATCTTGACTATATTCGTATGGTCCCGGCTCATGCGTGATAACGGGCCTTTGGCTCATTGCGTTTACCTGGTCAGCAAAGGTTAAATAAATAAATAAATGCCAGCACTCACGTGATCCTTGGCTACAGCGCACAGGGGCATAGGAGCAATGCTGAAGACACAAGTAGTGGCACACTGAAGCAGGAAGACTGTTCAGAAGATGCAGGGAGCAATACACTGAAACAGAAACTCCTTCTGGTTCATACTTTTCTGATCGCAGCCCTCATGGCTTCACTTCTCAGGAGACAGTCTTTATGGCTTACAAACATGATGCAGGAGCACTGTGCAGTGGCTTCCGAGTTTCCAAGTAGCTCAGACCCAGGAGTGACCCCCTGGTCTGACTCCCCAGACAAGTCAAGAGTACCCCAGTACTCAGACACACAATGGTGGCTCCCTGTTCCTGGATCCACCGCACTTGATAAGGGCTAGCTGGCCCCTTACCTGGCTCCAGAGCAGTGTGGACAGGATGCAGATTTCCGTTCATGCTCGATTTAGCTCCAAAACTCCTGAATGCAGCTATGGTCCACTGGCTCACACTTCCTGCACGGTACTCTGGACACAGTCTCGGGCGATGGGTGAACCCATCTTTTAGGCTGCAGGCCTTTGTGGCTTCTCGGGCTCCCAAAGGCAGCAGGACCTCAACAGGCTTTTCCCACTCTGATGCAGATTCAGACTTCAGGCAGATACTTCAGCCTCTGGAAAAGCAGTTTGACCCTCCTGACAAGCTGAGGGCATTCTCAGGATTGCTGCAGGAGTTATCCCCAGATGCCCTGGGCACTTTCACTCCAGGGCTTCCAGTTGCTGGATAGTTAGGCCAGATTCTCAGTCTTTTGCCTTTGGAAGCCCTTGATCTGGTCACTGGCTGTACACCCTCCTCACTCATGGAGAGCTGCTGGAAAACTGCCCTGAGCTGTAACTGGCCGTCGGGTTTCAGAGAAAAATGCAAGCTTCTGATTGATTGTCACAACCACCAGTCCTGAAAATTAATTAACATTGGGCCCCCTTAATGCCTGATTTGGTTGCCCATTTGGGTGCCAAGAAGAAATGTCCTTACCCCTTCCCAGGATCCATTTTAGCAGGTCCTTGGGCTTCTCGAATCCTGATTGCTGGTGCAGGGGTCAAAGAATCATCAGTATGGCTGCTTTAGTAACACTCTATATGCAGTCCATTTTTAAGTTTATTTTTGTAGAGTTTCATATTTACTGAAACATTAATGTCCTCCACTGTTTCGTAGCAGCCCCCCTGCTCTGTCATCTGATGGCAGAATGGGGCTGGCACTTGGCATTCCCTGCCTATCACACCCTATGTTTTGCTGTCCCCCTAGGCGTCAGGCATTGCTATTTATTTGTATAGCTGCCTTGGGTGCTTCTTAAAGTGATGAGGGCCCTTCTCAAACATAATGCTGAAGAACGCTTTTTAAAATATTTTATTTTTCTTTCCCCATGTGTCTCGGACCCCAATAGTATTACTGGCAGTCCCAGGGGTTGGAGCACACAAGGAAGCGTGTTAGGAGCCACCACAGAGGTTTCCTTTTTACAAGCACCATAGCATTTTAAACATTTAAGCTGGTCATAGCCACCTCGCACTTTCCAGCTGGCAGCTTTTTCAGGCGCACATGTGCGGCACAGATTTTTGCCGCCCCTCTGAGCTGGAGAATCACTTTTTCTTCACTGCTTCTCCAGTCCCCCTACTCAGGATAATGTTAATGGGGGCCAGCAGGAGCAAACAGTAGGACATCATGGACTGAGACTTGTGAGATCTGTCGGTCAGGAGCAGACTAAGGTAAGCCCCACCCTTTGGGGGTTACACACTTGTATCCAGTCCCTAGACCCAGGAATATCATGGCCTACAATGACTGGGAAGGGCAAAGTGGGGAATACTCTGGCTTGAACTGTTACTTTTTTTCACCACTACATCAAGGGTTACTTCAACAGTGGGGTAAGAGCAAATATCCTATGGACACACATAACACCAGTTTGGGGCACAACACTGGTATCTAGTGCTGGCCCGGTGGCACAGAGGGTTGAGGCGATGGACTCCACACCTCACACAACAAAGGCGACCCGGGTTCAGGAATGAGCCTAGGTCGGGGGGGGGGGATGCGAGCGGCTGCCGTTCGTCTGCCTCAGGAGGAGGATTTGGTTTCCCTTGGAGCTTGGCGGCACCTGGTGGAGGCAGATGGCTGCATTCAGCTCTGAGGACTGCAGCGTTAGGCGGGAGGGGCGAAAAGGTTGGTACTGGAGCTGCGATGCACATGTGCACCTCCACGCACATGAGTCACCTCTTCCGGGGTCTCGGGAGTAGGACCAGAGGGGAGAAAAAGGAGGAAATGTTCGGGGACACCCAAGGATAAAACCTGCGGGCCAGCTGTGGGGTTCTGCTGGGGGGTGCAAGGCACTAAAAGTCCCTGAACGACCCTGAGTCCGGTAGGTTGGCAGATGACTGGGCGACCTGTCGAGGAGGATAAAGAAAGTTGGGAAAAAAAAACACTGGTATCTGGTGATACTTAATTGGCCTGAATTAATGTCTGGCTAGTCCCCAAGTCTGGTAGCCCTTTTACTTTCTGTTCTGCCACCATAACATCGAGCAGAAACTGACTCCAAATAGCCAGTGCCATAGTCAATTAAGACACTTAACATTGGGGCACTTCCACTTAGTATGACCCTTCTCCCCATAAGTGAAACACACTATGTCAGATTTGGGGTCCCCAGTTTTTACTTTAGACTCTTCACTTTTCCCAGTCTTTTCAAGTTTTGGGGACATAGAAGAATGGAAAGGTCTTTCCAGCTTTGTTTCGTCCCTGTGGCTCTTCGAGGTGCTGGTTTTGTAGCAAATTGTAATCTTTGGTCAGTTTCACTGCTTGCTCCCCAGTGTCTGGTCTGTGCTCCCGGACACAAACCTGAATATCTTCTGGGAGTACACCGAAGGCCTGATGAACCACTAATTCTTGAATGGCTGCTGCATTGTCTTTCTCTCGAGCTGGATCCATTTGCAGAATAAATCCTTTAAGGTAGTATGTGCATCCCTCAGGGTGTCATTTGGTCGGTATTGTAGTTTCTGACCTTTAGCTAATACGTTTCTCTACAGATGTCATAGCTTGAGTGTATGGCAGCTTTCACTCTGTCAGTAGTCCAAGGAGTATGCCAATTCCCTGCTTCTGTCTGCAGTTAGCACCTTCTCTGTAAGGTAGGGGACTAGCTACACTAGCCATTGGTCTTTTAGCCACCCATACACACTGGCTACTCATTCTTACATGATCAAATAAACCTCAGTGTCATCATCCAGGACTAACATTGTAAGTTTTATGTCTCTTACAGAAGAGTGGAAATCCCCAGGATCTGTGGGACTTACAGGAAGGTTCCGGAAGGGGTGGGGGGCTCTGTTGATGCAGGGTTTTAATCAGTTATTTGAAATATGCATCCCGTTAATACATTTCTTTCTGCATTTTCTGATCTGCCTTTAGTTGGTGAAAAGATAGCCAGCGTGATAAGTCTGTCAGTTCTTTAGGGGGCACATCTTCTCATTTTCCCTTCTCCTTCCTCTTCCTCGTGCTTACTCAGGACTGTCTCCTAGGGCTGTTTGGCCCGAGCACCTAACCCCTTGGGTTGATGGGAACCTTTCATCCTATAACTCTTTCACACTCCTCGCTCCTGACATTCACTCAGTCTGCAAGGGTATTTGAGCAATACCCTCCACAAGATCCCACCGCTACCACCACCTGTAGAGGTTTATGGTGCACTGTAGGGAAGACTTTTGGATCCAAGGGTATATTATTTTCACTTTTTATGTAATATTTATTGCAAAAAATAAAATAAAGCAACAGCAAAATGCACTAGATATGACAAAATAACAACAAACGCTATAAAAGAGGTACAAAGTTACCTCCTAATACCTGGCGTGGCCCCTGGGAGAATCTAGCTGGGTATTCAGAAGCAGAGCTCCATCTCCTGTGGCAGAGAGAGACATACTGATTGCTGCTAGCAGAGACCATTCTTATATACTCCTGGCTAGAATCCCATTGGTCCTTGTCAGTGATGGGTTAGCATTTCAGTGGTCCAAAGTGTTAGTACATGTTAATATATTATAACAACAGAGACCTCACAGTATCATATATATATATATATATATATATAAAACATTACCCACACAAAACAGTAAGTCTCCTTTTTGCAATATCAGTTGGTGAAATGTACAGTTTTGCCCACTGAGATTTTTATTATACTGGAGAAGAAAGCAAGCAATAATACTCGACAGAGTCGGTGGTATTGCCCGTACTGCCCAACCTGGAGGGTATGATTGAGCTTAGAAAATGGGCACAGTATTTTTTTTTTTTATGTTTGCAAATAATATTTTATTTGTTTATATGTGAAAAGTCTTTGTTTTTATTTTTTTGTTCATTAAATAGTTCCTCCACCTGCATTTGTATGTTTTTTTTATCATTCAAATTTTATTTCATTTTATATTAACACATTAACCTTAACAAACATACAAAGAGTCCATAAATACATACATACATGGAAAGAAAAATAACAAATGCCTAAATAATCAACCATCCCCCATCCCTCCTCCCTGTTACCCTCCCTCGACTAAACCCTCACTCCCCATCCCAGAGTGCCAATATGGAACCAGTATATTGAAAAGCAATATAATTAGAATCAATAAGGACAGTTGGTATTTCAGTCATACAGATATAGATACAATTACAGGGAGTACAAGACATACAGAGTTCCCCACCTCTTTTTGTATGTAGTAAGTCTGTTGTTCATACTGGCCAGCATTTTTCCCATTCGTAAATTAAAAAGCACTTCCTGTAGCCATTCTGAATAACGGCTGAAGCGCATCCTTCCAGTGTTTTAAGACTATCTTTTTGACTGACATGGTAATCATCGTCATGTGGTGATTCCTAACTATAGACGGAAAACCAGAAAAATCTCCCAGCAAACACACCTTAGGGATTTATTTATTTTTTAATGTAAGGATTCATGTCTTAATGGAGCATCTGGAGTTCTCAGTTTTCTGAACTGGTTGTCCTGGTTTTGTGCACCCGCACCATGGAGAGTCACAGGAATTAATTTTAAATTGTTTTGTTAAATGCTTATGTTTCTAGGGAGATGCATTTATTGCTTTATTTCATTAATTTATTACTCGTGAAGTGTGCCAGAGAAGTGGTGGTGGTGACGGTCGGGGGAGTCTGTTGGAGGAGCGGTGGTGGCTGTTGGGTGAGCTGGAAGGGAATGATTAGTAAGCTTTTTGGGCTGAGGTACTTTTCTTTTTTTAATGTACATTCTGAAGTATCGTGTTACAGGGGCTACAGTTTAAGGAGGGACTGCAGTTTAAAAAAGCAGTAAGTCCGTCAAGGAATCGGCAGTGACGGGTGGGCTATGGCATTGTGGAGCAGTCTACTGCGGATGGAAGGTCCATAGATTTTTTAAAAATAAACGGTGGTTTTCTGAGGTAGTAGAGAGACGCGAACCAAACCTGCAAAAAGCAGGTGCTTAAAAGTGGAGTCATTCCTGTTTTAAAGAAAATGAGAATTCACAAGCACATAATTTGTTGTGCAGCAATGAAGTGGGTGCTTCAGTTAGGAGGAGTACTATTTTTATTTTAAGTGATCGGCACGATTGTAATGAGGATCTGTGGGGGGACTTTACATTTGGCTCCCTCCCTACATTGAGAGGTGTTGCTGGCTTACTCTAACTACTTCATCGGCCAGCTTATGAGTGATTGGAAGCTGCAAGTACCTATGTCCATATTTAACAGTGTGCAGTGATACAAATGCTGCAATTTCATTTTAAGAACGTGTTTATTTTTGATGCTTTGGCTCCAAGGTGAGTTCTCTCAAGTGGGGGCTGCTGTAGCTTAACATTTTACCGGGGAATGTCCATTACCGGTAAGAAAAAAAAATGCCGGGTCTTATCATTTGAAAATTGGAAGTGCCTGTGAATACCGGTGATGAGGTCAGTTTAGGCTGGCACTTTTAATAGCCAGGCTGTGTTGTCTGATAGATGCCCACCTTGGCAGAGCTATCAGCCAATCAGAGTTCGGAGATTTCTTGGCCCATTTTCTAAGGGGGAATAATGAATTGCTGTCCCCTGGTTCTACTGCCCTCTGCTGTAATCTGCACCCCAAGGGGTGGTATTTAAATGTTAACAGAAAGGCTGGCCAGTCCCTAAGGAGAACAGAAATGGAGCAGAAAGGGGACTAGATACAGACTCCAGTCCTCATTAGGTAAGTGCAGTATTTAAGAATAAATGGACTGTTAGGAATTAGTAATTGTTTTGAAAAAAAAAATGTCTTTGGTACTTGTCAGCACAGCAGCAACTGTTTAAAGCAGAGCAGTTGATTTCAACGCAGCCACTGACGTGCTGCAACCGCAGGATAACAAGTAGTCTGTGTTTTTTATATTTTCCCAATTAGCAGGAGTTGCACATTATCAAGCAATCTTCAGTCACTGCCACATCCTTTCTTTCATACTGTGTGAAGCTTGCTATGGGACCATTATATTTCCTTCTGCCCCCCCCCCCCGAAGACAAACGTTACCAGAGCGGGTGAAGTGAGGAGCATGTAGGTGAACCCCTACGATATTTACTAACCACATCTCCCACTGGCTCCTTTTCCCACCATGACAGTGGCATCTCTCTTCCCTGCCCCTGCAAGGTAGACAGCTGGAAATACAACAGAGTCAACACAAAGGTACTTCTTGAACTCCCATCTAGGAGAGTGCACTACATTTTAACAAACATGGGACTTGTTCCCAGTGCCTGTACCATATGGAGGCGTACCCTGCATTTCCACAAATGCTTGCACAGCTGACTCTGGAAAACATGGAACCCAGCACTGCAGAAAGCTCAGAATACACCCTATGAAAGAGAGAGAGAGAGAGAGAGAGAGAGAGGAGAAAAAAAGAAAGAAAAAAACAAAGGGGCACAAAAAAAGACAATAGAGTGACATACTGTGGCATATACCAAGGCCTGGCACCATTCTAATAGTGCTAAGGGGGAGTCTTATTATTGCACAGTGAAGGGGGACATCTTACTTGCATCACTCCCCTTTACTTTTTCCTTCATGTACAGAGTGGTATAATAATCCTTTAGAATTCTAAGGATATCTAAACTTTTAGAATGGATATGGCCTGTGTTGGGGAGTCCTACGAATTCCCGACAATCATTCACTCGACACAGAATAACCCGACTCCGTTTCCTTGACTGTCGCTTGCCTGACAGTAGAAATCTGCCTGTGGCGGAAGTGATTATATTAAAGTATGGGGGGTTGGCCCTCAAAACATAAAATCACCTTCACGGTGGGCACATTTCTACTGGCAGGCAAGTGACTGTTGCGTAAATGAAGTCGGACTATTGTCAGGCAAGTGAATGGATTTTGTAGTAGGCTCCGTGTGTTGGGGTCATGTAGCTTTTGAATAGTATTGGCCTTGTGCTTTTGCCTTAGCCTATAGCCAAATACCTTAACTGTTTGTGCTCCATCCTCCTAATAGGATGCCTTGGGCATATCAATGCATGTCCAGTCTAGTATGTTAATATATTTTTTAATTCCGGTTTGGGTGATCTTTATAGCCTGAGTTAGCAACATGTCTCTTTGCATATGCACTAGCCACATAATCTTCAGGGTTTCCTGAAATGTTTTCAATATTTCTTTTCATTGTTTCTTTTTATGAGACGCATACGCTATGATTCCCCTATAAGGTTTTCACTGTATCCCACAGTACTTCTGCTGTTGTAACAGATGTATCATTATCCTTACATATACAGGGTACAGCGGTCTTTGCCAAATCTCTAAACTCTGAGTTTTAGACAAAGGAGACATGTAAACTTCCTGTTTGTCTCTCTACATTCTAGTAGGAATGTTAAGGGCAGTTTAATGGGGGAATAATCCAGTAGTAAAATAGAATCTATGGTCACCTCTTCCACCCAGTCTGGATACTTCACACACTGAGAAAAAATAGTCTAGGCAGCAGTAATGTTTGTGTGGGTGTGAGTAGAAAGTATATTGCCTATCCCCTGGGTGGATGTGGTACCAAAGATCTATTAACCCAGCCTCTTTTACTAATCCACAAAGTTGTTTATGTTCCATTGAGGACCCTGCCACTCTTGAGTTTGAAGTGTCCATGCCTGGGTCCATGGGGTTATTGAAGTCACCTCCAAGTAGCAGTGCCAGCTGTCAAAATTCTAGTATTTTGTTCATAGCGTGTAGGTCTTTCAATGTGTTCTCATATGGCCTTCCCTTATGTCTCTAGAGCGTCTTGATTCCCTTCCTCTGCACCAGCTCTACTTTGTCCCTGCTCTTCCTTTAATGCACTCTTCAAAACCGCATGCAGTATTATAAGTGAAGATGGACCAGTGACCTATACAGAGGCAAAAGCACCACCCTTCTCCAGTTGCTAATCCCACTCCCTAATGCACCACATCATAATGTTGTATTGCATTTTATTCATATTTCATTTTGCCTATGGGCCATGATACTTGCAAACTCTTTGTAGTCCATATTGAGGATGGTTATAGAGTGGTAGAAGTCACACCATTTTGCATCTTTCAAAGGTTTCAGGATGGCTGAGATAATGACATAATTCTAGGACTTTGAGAGACATTCTCCTGCCATACCATCATCCTTGAACACGTGTAATAGGGATTGAGTTAGTACTTCTCTAAAGGTTTTGTACAATTCTATCCCATATCCCTCTAGACCAGGATATTTGCTGCTCTTAAGGGCTTTAATTCTGAGCTCAGTCTCATGTTGGGAAATCGGACACATCCGTGTCTCTTGTTTCATTGAAGTAAGATTTGGGAGCTGGAGTTCTCCAAGAAATTGTGTGTGCTCCATTTCCGTGGGATCCTCTTCCTGCATGTACAGAGTCGTATAGTAATCTTTTAGTATTCTAAGGATATCTAAGCTTTTAGAATGCATATGTTGGGGATCAAGTAGCTTTTGCACAGTAGTAGCCTCACACTTTTGTCTTAACCTGTAAGCAAAGACTTTACCTGCCCATGCCCCTCTCTCATAATAAGACTGTTCGAGTCATATCAAGGCCTGTTCAGTCCTCTATGTTACTATATTTTGAATTCAGGTTTAGGTGACCTTTATAGCCTCAGTAAGCAACATGTCTCCTTGTGTATGTATTAGCTGCATAAACCTCAGGGTTCCTGGAGGGTTTTCAGTATTTCTTCTCATTGTTTATTTTTGCAGGATGCATACTTTATAATTCCCCCATACAGTTTTCACTGTATTCCACAGTACTGCCACTGTCGTGGCAGATAAATAATTTTCCTTACACATACAGGGTACAGTGATTTCTACCAAATCTGTAACCTCTTGGTCTTGGAGCAAGGAGAAATTGAAACCTTCAGTTTGTCTCTATATGTTCCACTGGAAATGTTAAGGGCAGTTTACTGGAGAAATAACGTGATAATGAAATAGAATCTAAGGTCACCTCTTCCACCCAGTCTAGATACTCTGCACTGAGAAAAACTATTCTAGGTGGGAGTAATGTTTGCGTAGGTGTGAGCAGAAAGTATCTTGACTGTCCTCTGGGTGGGTATGGTGCCAAAGATCTCGTAACCAAGCCAGTCTTACTGATCTGCAAAGGTGTTTATGTTCCGTCAAGGATCTCGCTGTTCTTGAGTCCACAGTATCCCTGCCCAGATCTATAGGTGTATTGAAGTCACCTCCAAGCAGCAGCGCCCTCTTTTGTAATTCTAGTATTTTGTTCATAATGTGCTGGTCTTTCGCTCTGTTCTCATATGTTCTTCCCTTCTGTCTCTGGGGTCATCTTGGCTGCCCTCCTCTGCACCACCTCCACCCTGTCTGTGTCCTTCCTTAAATGCAGTCTCTAAAACTGCACGCAGTATTCCAAGCAAGGATAGACCAAAGACCTATACAGAAAAAAGGCACCACTCTTCTCCAGCTGCTAATTCCCCTCCCTAATGCACTACAGCATCATAGTTGCCTTCACTACTGCTGTACTGCATTGCCGTGTTGTCTTTAAAGTTTAAATTTCAAAAATATGAACTTTTTTACTCCAGTAGGAGGGGGATATCTACAGTTGTATTTTGCTCTAGCTTGCTTTTGCAACTGTGCTCTTCGGACACCTTGGGGCACATTTGCAAGCCACCTCCCTCTAACCCAGCGGCAGCTCATCTGCAAAGGGGTTCCCTTCAGACACCTCCGGGCACATTTGCAAGTCCCCTACCTCAGACTGAGCAGCAGCTCATCTGCAAAAGGATCCTCTTTGGACACCTCGGGGCACATTTGCAAGCCCCCTCCCTTGGAACCAGCGGCAGCTCATCTGCAAAAGGTAGCCAGCTGAACAAACTCAGGCACCTGGCACCATTTTCAAAATACCAAGTGTGCAGAGGATTAATTTGATTCAGTGTTGCAGCTGTTCCACATTCAATTAATTGGAGCTGCTTCACATTTTAACTACTCTGCTTGTGCAAGTTCCTTCTCTGGCTTAGTTTTGGGACTTCATTTTGGAGTTTCTGCCTTTTTTTTTTAATTTATTTAGACTTGCTCTTATTGACTGATGTTTAGAGTTTAACCTGATTTATTGTTAAGAACTGTTCACTTTTGGAGACTGTTTAATTGTTGGGTACTGCTACTCTATCTGAGTTAATTGCTGGAACCAGACATAGGAATTTGGCTGTTTTAAACCGCACCATCCCCAGAGCTGAAATCGGAGTTACTGTGCCTGTGGCAGACCAGTAATCTGAGCCTTGACTCTCCACCCACACCCTCAACTCTCCCAGCCTTTTGTTCTGTCTGTAACTCCCCTTCCCTGGAGTGTATCTAATTCTCTCCTTTCTGCTCCTTTACAGGGTCCTGTTCAGACATCGCTGGGCACGTTTGCAAGCTCCCTCCCTCAGATCCAACGGCAGCTCATCTGCAGAAGGTAGCCAGCTGAACCAACTCAGGCGCCTGTCCACATTTTCAAAATCCCGAGTGTGCAGAGGATTAATTTGAGTCAGTGTTGCAGCTGTTCCACATTCAATCAATTGGAGCTGCTTCACATTTTAACTTCTCTGCTTGTGCAAGCTCTTTTTCTGGCTTAGTTTTTCGGCCTACCTTCTCTCCTCCACCCCAACACCTTAATAAATAATCTTTAAGCCCAACTAGCCCCACCCCACTTGGTCTTCTGAGCCAATTACAATAACTAACCTTACCTTGCTTAAAGGGCCAGTTGCATCTCAAAGATCCACAAATAACTTTACTGCAAGTCAGCGTTCATGGCTGTTGCAGCTCCACCAGAGAGGCAACCAAACTCCACAGAAAGCAAACAAAACTAGCAAGTTGTGAAGTGCAAATGAAGGACAAGCACTCAGACTGAATATAAAGTAGCTTTTACTCTTACATGAGTGCTCAAAACATTACAGCAAATGCAGGCAGGATTTTAATATTGGTCATAGCATAACCCCTAGTGCCTCGACTACAAGAGTCTTCAAGGGGGTACATCCTACGTGGCATTCAAAATTCAAATATTTACAGTCGAAGCTCTCAACATCATAGGTTGCTACAGGCCTCCCTCAGCGAGTCTTGCGCTAATCTCAACCCTCAAAAGCTTGATCGCACCTATCAACAACGAGATCATCATTCTAGGTGACCTCAACCTCAATTGGCTCTCGCCTAAGGCACGTGTCTTAAAAGAACTCTGTGTTGAGCTTGGACTGTCCCAAATTATTACGGAGCCAACAAGGCTTAATGCCAAAAATCATGCAAATAGCTCCATCCTGGACATTATTATCACAAAATTCGGCATACAGCCATATTCCATAATGAACTTAGTGATCACAATACTGTAGCATGCACCAGAAACCAAGATAAGCGCCCTTTTCCTCTACATTTGTCACCAAGTGCAGCTTCCACAAATTCATTATTGAAAACTATATCTCTGATCTAAAATATGTAAACTGGCAAGATCTCTGTCTTGCCAAATCAGTGGACGAGGCAGTCACCTTTCTTATTTTATTTATTTATTGAAATGTTTCACCAGGAGGTCACACTGAACAACAAGTTGCTCATCTCACAGTGCGACCTGGAGGTTACACCGACTCAGCTTGCCAATAAACATTCCCCTTTCATTAGATCCAGGGTCCATGAACATTCCCATCCCAAGTTCACTCCAAACCTAAAAGCTGTGCTGCACAACCATGATAAACTTTGGGCCCATGCAAGGTTCACAAAGAATGTGGCCAACTGGCAGGCATTTAATAATAATAATAATTTTATTTGTATGGCGCCTTTCAAAAAACCAAGGCTCCTTAACAATAATTAAAATCACAATACACACACAAACACTCAGCATAAAACATAATAATACTGATAACACCTTTAATCAATCACCAAAGGCTTGGTTCCACAAGTAGGTTTTTAATGCTTGTTTAAAGCCCTCTACGGTCGAGCACTCACACAACTAACGGGGTAGAGAATTCCAGAGGGTAGGGGCAGCATGCATAAATGTTCTCGCTCCAGACGATTTCAAACATACCCTCGTAGTCTCTAGCAACCCCTCATCAGCTAAGCAGAGCAATCACCCCAGCAGTGAGGAACCAGGAGCTCTTTCAGGTAGTCCGGGCCCTGTCCATGTAGGGCTTTAAAAGTCAGAAGACCGACTTTAAAGGTGATCAGCCAGTGCAGTCCACGCAGCTCAGGTATAATATGACAGGACCGAGAGGATCCTGTCAAAAAACACGCTGCAGTGTTCTGCACTAGCTGCAAGCAACAGATTTCCACCCCAGGTAGCCCTATGTACAGGGAGTTGCAGTAGTCCAAACACGAGGTCACAAAGGCGTGGATCAAAGTAGGAAGGTCGCCGGACGGAACTAGGTGCTTAATCTTGGAGATATTCCTCAGATGGTAAAATGAGGATTTAACAACAGCTGACACCGGCGAATGCAGGGTCAGCCTCTTGTCGAAGATTATCCCCAGGTTCTGCACCTGTTCAGAGGTCAAGGTGGCACACCCCCAAGGTAAAGACCAGAGGGTGAACCCCCACTCAACCACCCCCGGTCCGGCGACCCAGATCCACAACCAATACCTAGGTCTAAATGGAATTCAACTTTAACCAATTGGCATCCATCCACTCCTGGATTTCGTCGAGGCAGCTATTACAGACCGTGACAGCTCTAGCCTGGTCGGGTGAAAAAGACAGAGCTGGGTATCGTCTGCATAACAGTTAAACTTCAGCCCATACCTTCTTACAGTGTCTTCAAGGGGCAGCATATACACTCCGAACAACATGGGGGACAGCACTGAGCCCTGAGGAACCCCACATAACAGAGGGACTGGGTCCGAAGAAAAAACCCCGGACACCACCCTTTGAGATCTTCCTGTGAGGAATGATGTAAACCACTCGAGGACTGTACCCAACTTTCCGCAAATGAACCTCAGGTGATCAAGCAGGACCCCATGGTCCACAGCGTCAAACACTGATGAGAGGTCTAGGAGGACCAAGATAGAACGGCTCCTCCCATCTCTTGCCATCAGGAGATCATTGAGCACCCGAACCAGCGCTGTCTCAGTGCTATGCTTCTTTCGAAATCCAGACTGGAGAGATTCATAGTTGTCATGGATGGTCAAATGGTCCTCCAGCTACAAGGCCACTACTTTCTCAGTCACCTTCCCTACAAAGGGAAGGTTAGAGATTGGTCTGTAGTTTGCAGGGCAGTCTGGTCCAAAGAAGCTTTCTTCAAGAGCGGTGTCACCACCACCTCTTTCAGTGAGCCTGGAAACTCACCTGTTTCCAAGGAGCACCAGACTGTCTGAGCTAGGACCGGACTGATAACATCAATACAACCCAAAATTAGGGAAATAGGTCCCGGGTCCAAACTACAGCGTGTAGGGTGCACTCTCTGGACGATCCGCATGACATCCATGAAAGTTGGTCAGACAAAGGTACTCCAAGAAGTTTGAGGATAAGTGATCTCACACTGATCCATAGCCACACCCATAGAGCATGCTGAATGGCAAGCCGATCTGATGTCAGCCACCTTATTTGCAAAAAATCGAGCAAGTTTATCGCACTCTTCTTGCGAAAAGGCTTTCTGGACTTGTAGACAGGCTGTGTTGCACAGTCTGTCCACAGTTTGGAGCAGCTGAGCTGGTCGATTTTGAGGAGCCGCAATCTCCCCAGACAGGAATTCTGCCTTCTTACGAGAGATTGCAGATTGATAAACTTGATAATGGTCCATCAATCTAAGGCGGTCGGCATCAAGTGCGGATTTCAGCCAGCAACGCTCTAACCTTTGTCCTAATCACTGCAAATCCCTCAGAGTCCTATCAAACCAAGAGGATCGAGGGCGAAGGGAGAGAGGACGAACATGGACCGGAGCAATGACATCCAGGGCTGCCGCAATGGCAGAGTTATAAGCCACTACGGGGCCTGTGGGTCACTGTTTGCCTCTGAGAGGAACAAGAAATACAGCACCGCCATTAGGCCTTGAGAGTTTAAATCTCACAAAGGGTGGTACCGCATCATCTTCATAGGATAGGCCTACCTAGGGGGGTTGCTAAAACTGAACCCCACTGTGTAGTGATCAGACCATCCAACTGGTTCCACCCCCAAGTTAGAGGCCTCAATCTCCAGAAGGAATACTAAGTCAAGAGAGTGACCATGATTTTGAGTGGCAGTGGTAACAACCTGTGTAAGACCCAGAGATATCATCAACTGGAAGAAGTGCTGACCAAATTGCGAGAGTTCGTCGTCGACTCAAGCGTTGAAGTCGCCCAGGACCATCAGCCTTGGCGACTCAAACGCCATGTCGATGACGAAGTCCGCAACTACCTGAAGGAGTCTCTTCTTATCTCCTGGTGGATGGTAGGTGAGAACAATCCTACAGCCTACACCTGCTGCCACGGTACACTCAAATGACTCAGTCTCCCCAACTAGTACATTTGTGAGGTTAAGTTCGGTCCTGAAACAGACCGCTCCCCACCCCGCGATCCAATTTTGGGCGGTGTATCACAGAGTACCCAGCCAGAGTTGCAGCCTCCAAAATAAGGCCAGAGTTCTCATCCAGCCAGGTCTCGGTGATGCAAGCCAGGTCCACTGACTCAACAAGATTTGCAATAATTGCAGTCTTGTTCTTAATGGACCTAGCATTGCATAACACCACCTGACTTGGATGAACTTCTCAGGCCACCCGGACCATCTGCCTACCATCATTTGTAGTGCCCTTGAGTATGGAAACCAGGCATGGCAAGCCACATTCTGGGTTCCACTTCACCCAAGGGCATCTCCTGGACCTCAATACCCCAGTGCAGTGGCTCCCCTCATTCATCCTCCGCTGTCCACACCCCCACGTCCTCCTCTGACCCCTCTGAACAATGCCCAGCACCCTACAGTGCAGGTATGTTGCAAACTGGAGTTGGGGGGGGGAGAAAGGGCAGAGAGCATGAAGAGCAGAGGACGAATAGTGCAAGACCATAGGGGCACGACTCCAACACATTTTGGTGATCCAAATGACACTTTCCAAACTAGCCAACTGTGAGTTTTAATACCAAAAAAAAAGGAAAATAATACATAACTTTAAGTTCACTCCCCAAAATAATAAAACATAAAACTCAGCTCTCTTACAACACATACCTACAGTCTAAAACTCTAAAACAGAATAATTCTAAATAAACACAAAAAATATTAAATTAGATATATCAAATAAACACAGTTATTACAGACAGGCAAGATAGGCTAATGATAAATTAAACAATTTAGGAAAATAATTTCAAGAGTCTGAATCCCAAGGGTCCTCTCACCACCAGTGGGAAGGGACAGACCTCTCAGGAGATCCCACCTCCCAGGGCCAATAGTTGGAATAGTCTCAGAAATCTTTCCAAGGATAAAACAGAGTAACCTCCAGTCCTCGAGTACTCTCAGTACTGGAGTCTGGGGAACAGTTATTCGATACTCTTACTGTCGACAAATAGAATTAAAAACAGCCTGACCATAATTCATGAAAAAAGGAATGAGATTCCAGTGTTCCTCTAATAAACCTCTTCAGGATCAGTAGCAACTCTGAGACCAGGGGCAGCCAGACCAAACCTAATGGCCAGCTTCTATCTGAGGCAGCTACCAAAGAACTCCCTGGTAGAACCCACCAACGGATAGGCCCCCAAGGGGAACCCTAGGGATCGACTCTCACCACCGACTCCCCAGTGTACAGAGACATAGATCCCTGTGCTGCCACAGACCTCCACATAACCCGCCAGTCAAGTCAAGGAGGTACATCTGATCCCAAATCAAATTGTCACTGTCCCTAAATCCACCATATATCTATCAGCAGTTCATCCCCAGCCAAGTCCAACGGGTCTTCTGCCAGGAATGCTTGTGTTAAACTAATACAATTTGCCAAAGCTGACTTCTATGTAGACTTCCTTGAAAATGCCAAAGACAACTCAGCCAAGATCTGGCAAATAATCAAGACAGTTGAGGACCACAAAGCAACCCTGACTATCCCCATCAAATTACTCATTAATGGAGTCGAATATGTTGAGTGTGACCTCATCCTATAAAAACTGAATACCCATTTTGCTACCGCTGGACTCACGTTTGATTCCTCCCCATACACAAGGCTACCATGACTCCAACCTCACCCCCAACACTCATGAGCCCCTCCTCCTCATACCCTCCAGCTTCACCCTGTGACCTACAAACAAGTAGAGGACCACCTTAGTAAACTCAACATCAGTAAAGGTAGTGGAGCAGATGGCATCAATCCCATCTTCATCAAGCTAGGCTGCTATTATCTAGCTGTACCAATCCTTCATATCCTTAATCTCTCCATCTCCTCAGCTATGGTCCCCTCCTGTTGGAAATCAGCTCATATCTTGCCCTTGTTCAACTCAGGTGACCCCTGCAAACTAAACAATTATAGTCCCACCTCCATCCTCCCAGTCCTATTCAAACTGCTAGAGAAACTCATCTGTCACCTGCTTAAAGACCATGTTGAAAAGTTTTCACTCCTCAACCCTGCCCGGTCTGGGTTCAGACAAAAACACAGTCCCACCTCCACTTCAGCTAAAGTCACCAACAACTGGCTGACCGCGCAAGATTCCAGACAAGTCACAGATGCCATATTCCTTGATCTCAGCAAGGCATTCAATACCATCGACCATAACCTTCATCCTTAGTGGTCTTAGTAAACTAGGCACAGCTGACACCACACTTCAGTGGTTCACGAGCTACTTTACAGGTAGAGTTCAGAAAACCAAAGCAAGCGGTCAGGTCTCTGACTCCCTCCCCATAAAACGAGGTATCCCACAAGGCTCCATTTTCAGTCCTATACTATTTTTTATTTACATTAACTCGCTAGATTCCAATATCAGCAACTCCAAAATACATCTCTTTGCGGACGATACCATGATGTATACTTATAAGCCAACCTTATCTGAAGTACATAGTGTACTCCAAGCTTACTTCGCACAGCTAGAGCACAACCTAATTAACTCCAAGCTACTACTCAACGCGAAAAAAATAAGGTCCTTTATTTCGCACCTAGTAGGAGTAGGAGTAGGCCCTCCCCTTGGTATAGCACATCACCTGTACCCATTATGACTATCTTAGGTGAATCGGTAGATGTGGTGGATCAAATCAAATACCTGTGCATTTGGATAGACAGCAAACTTTCTTTCACTGCGCACATTGACTACCTTTCTAGTAAATTGAAAGCAAGACTCAGGTTTTCCTTCAGGAACAGAGCGCTCTTTCCCCCTGACATTAGACATAGACTAGTACAGGCCACATTCCTGCCACTCCTAGACTACGGTGACATCATCTACAACTGTACCACTGCTTCCAACCTTTGCAAGCTCAATATACTGTTCCATCGGGCTCTGCACTTCATTACTAAAGCACCTTTCAGGACACAGCACTGTGACTTGTATAAAGAAGTTGACTGGCAACCCCTCACTACCTGGCGGCTACTCCATTTAGATACGTGGACCCTCAAAAGTCTAGTAAACAAATTACCGACCTATATCTCCTCACTTGTTAATATTTCCCATTGCTCCTACTCCCTTAGACAACCCACATACATCCTCCTCGACATACCCCAGATGTGTACCTCCCTCGGCAAGGGTGCCAAAAGCTACGCCATCCCATTGGCATGGAATGTTATCCAGACATCACTCAGGTTCACCAGCATTGTCTCATTTAATTTCTTCAGAGCCCTGACATACAAATTCTTCCCAGTATTCTGCCACTGCCACAGGTCCTAGCATATCATGCCAGTCTCTTGCCACTGTTGTCAAGTGAGTACCCCTCTGACTTCTTGTATCCTTCTCCCTAGTCTCCCTATCCACCCTGGCCCCTGTCCTCCCTAGTCCATTGGAACCCTTATGCCCAGGACTCCTTCTATGCTCTCCATCCCTGATCCCTGCCCAACTCTCTCCCTTGTTCTTTCGTTCTCTTGCAACTTCTTGCACTTATCCCATGCCCCCTCAGTTGGACTCCTTCCTCATCAGAAGTAGTTATGTATGTCTCCTTACCCCCTTCTTCCTTCCTGTACTCTCAGCCATCTTGGGAAGCTGACAGCAATTGTATAAGTTCTTACTGATACTATTTTTTGTTCTCCTTAATATGAATTGGTTCCTGTATGCTTCACTATTGTTTTTCTTTTCATTGACCCTGTATGTATTTCCTACCAATTATTGTTACCTTATGGTATGTCACCACTGCTTACCCAGGCACTGGATTCCGATCTGTTTTATTATTGTTTCTACTGACCATATATACACTTTTTACTACCAATTATTGCACCTGTATGCTATGTCATCACTTTTATTGTACACTGTTGTTTAACATTGTCCTTACAGGACCTCCTTGAAAATGAGCGTGCTCAGCGGAGTCTTTCTGCCAATAAACTTAACTGCTTGAAGTATAAATATGTGATTTTGTTCTTGTTATTTTTTACTCTAGAGGGGAGCTGCAGATTTATATTGTACTCTGGCTAGTCAAAGCCTGCATTTAGAAAATGTGATTTTTCATTTTTCTTTTGGGGGGTTCATTATGTTGTGCCCCTTGATTTACGTGTTAATCTTTTGTCTTGTTAGCTTCCTGTATTTGGTTAGCATATGCCATTGCCATGTTTAATTAACCATTTCCTTACTGCTATGTGACCAGATGTCAACCAATGAGGAGCAAAATTGGTCAGACCCATTCTCTAATTAATAGCAATAAAAACAAGAAATTGAAATGTAATAGAAATGATCATTTAAACTACAGTACTTTTTTCCCCCAATTGTTTAACCAGGGGAGACACACTAAGCTGACAGCTTGTTTACAGGTATGACCTGGGAGCACAGGGAAGCTAAGTGACTTGCTTAGGGTCACACAGTATGCAAGTGAAGGCTGTGGGATTCAAACCTAGGTCTCCAGATTTGGAGCTCAGAGCCTTAAACCACTGTGCTATACTGCCTGAGATGGAAGTGTTTTGAAAAACACATTCCTGGGCTTAAATCTTGGCAGAGTTGATGTAGCTCTTGGAAAGGTTAAGAAAACAACTGTATTTTAGTCAGCAGGAAGGTTTAGTGCAATGAAAGTTAAGTAAAAACACCTGATATGTTATCATTGTAAGAAAATGCTAATTAAATTTCTTTTTTTAGTCAGCAGAAGTGTTACGTGCATTGAGAGTCGCAGTGTGAAGTCATCACTTGGGAAATGCCAGCAGAATCACACAGTCGAAATACCACATCAGTATTTTCCATGTGAAAAGAGCTTTGAAGACCTACATCCCATCCCTGTACAAAAATGGACTCATAAAGAAGAGGAGCAATATAAATGTAACGAATATCAGGGGAGTTTGAGCACGCTCAATGCAGTTAAATGTTCAGACAAGAGCTTTAAAGTGCAGGATAAAACTATAACACAGCAAATTCACACGGGGGAGAAACCGCATAAATGTGCCCCATCTAATGTGAGTTTTACAGCACAGACTAGATTCATTACACGTCCGGTGACTGACACAAGGGAGAGACCATATCAATGTACTGCATGTACCAAGAATTTTATAGCACGGAGCAGCCTCATAAAACACCAGCGAGTTCACACGGGGGAGAGACCATATAAATGTGCTGAATGCAACCAGAGTTTTACAGATCAGAGTAAACTAATAAGACATCATCGAATTCACACAGGAGACAGACCATATAAATGTACTGAATGTGACAAGAGTTTTGTCCAGGAGAGTGATTTAATCAAACATCAGCGAGCTCACACGGGTGAAAGACCATACAAATGTGCTGAATGTGACAAAACCTTTGTCCAAAAATGTAGCCTAATAATACATCAGCGACTTCACACGGGGGAGAGACCATATAAATGTGGTGAATGCAACAAGAGTTTTGTTCAGAGGAGTAACCTCACAAGACATCAGCGACGTCACACGGGGGAAAGACCATATAAATGTGCTGAGTGTAGCAAGAGTTTTTTTCACAAGCGTAGCCTGATTAAACATGGGCAAGTTCACAAAGGAAATATGGGAGACACTGCAAGTGAGAGACCATTTAAATGTGCTGAATGTGCCAAGAGTTTTGCAGCACAGAATAGTCTAATCACACATCAGCGAATTCACACGGGGGAGAGACCATATAGATGTGCTCAGTGTGACAGGGGCTTTACATCACAGAGTAATCTCATAACACATCAGCGAATTCATACAGGGGAGCGACCATACAAATGTACTGAATGTGGCAAGACTTTTGTCCAAGAGAGTGATTTGATGAAACATCAGCAAATTCACACAGGGGAGAGACCATATAAATGTAGTGTATGTGAGAAGACTTTTGTCCACAAGTCTAGCCTTAAAAAACATCATCAGCTTCACACTGGGGTGAGGCCACATACATGTGCTGAATGCAACAAGAGCTTTGTCCAAAAGAGTAACCTCATGAGACATCAGCTACTTCATTCAGGGGAAAGACCATATAAATGTGCTAAATGTGGCAAGAGTTTTATCCAGAAGCGTAGCCTGATGAAACATGAGCGAGTTCACACAGGGGAGAGTTCAGTTCAGTACATTTTAAGTTTTCCCCTTATTATAAGTCTTTACAGGTAAAATGTATATAATAAATACATGCATACAGTTGTGAGCTAGTCATAAGAAAGTACAATACATTTTACAGTACAGCGAAATAGATACATGTGCACTTGAAAATGTGGGCTTATTTTGAGTTCCCCAGGTTCAAGCATGGGACAGTACATTATTGTTTGCGAATTGCAAAAAGCAATCTCTAGAGAGTTCATACCTATATTGCACACTATAACTGTACCCTCGTGGGTTATGGTAATATTCATTTTTAGTGTTCTTAGACCACATTCTTTATCACTAGGATGAGTCACTTTCACTAATTTAGCGAGTCAAAGACGTCAACTAAATGTAAGCAGGACACTCCAGAGGCCAGGAATACTACAGAATGCGTAAGATGCCTATAATCTCAAAGGCCCCCATAAGGAACACTGAATTGTAATTCACACACAAAAAGCAAGTCACCTAAGTGAAGAGGAAAGGATATAAATAACATTGTACATAGACTTAGTTGAGGGACGTGCTTTCTTAAACATGTCAGCAAACTCATTAGCAAAATTTCTCATGTCAAGTCTTATACTGTAGCCTGAGCTATTTATTCCCAGTGTTTTCCAGTAGTTTTGCATGTATCCATTTCAGATATTTAATTATGCCCTAAGCAGTAGACCCCTTCAGTATACTTTACCCTTGTTCCTGTATTTGATGTAAGTATGGGGCCAAATGCCCAGTTCTCATGTCAAACTTCTCACATTGCAGAAAAAATGTTATAGTGTTTGAAATTCACCCGATCAACAGTCACATTTTATGTCTGTCTTCACTTCCAAAGCATCTCTGTCTTTGTGCCTGTAGTTCAGTAATTTAGAAGGATATGTTTTGAGTCTGAATTTTAAAAAGATTCTTCTGTAAACTCATTCAGTAAGATGAATGAGATATGATTCTAAATTATGTGTAAATTATTTTTTTTGCATAGCATAAATAAGATTTCAGGTTTCTGATTTGTTCCTTGTCTTCTACAGCTGATATATTTTTCAACCTAAGTTTAATCAAAAGCATGAAGGATGAAAAATGTTTATGTCTTTTAAAGAGTCATTCCATAAATGATTCAACTGTACCGAAGTTAATATTTATTTAATCTCCTTTAGTTATAGTGAGTTATTATTCCTTCTCTAGCCTTGACATTTTGTCAAGAAGACATTTTCTTGGCTAGTCTCTGCTTTTCCATATTAAAGCATTTGATCCAATAAGCTAGCTTCCTGGTTTTGACTAAAGCATGAGTTTTTGCTCTTCCTAAATCAGCTATCGTTATTTCTGCTGGTGCAGATTTAGATACATAAAGACTTGCTGTATAAAATTGACTGAATGGGGGCCTAGTGGCACTGAGAGTTGAGGCGCTGGACACCACACATCGCGCCATGCCAGCGACCTGGGTTTGGAAATGACCTCGGGCTGCTGGGGGTTGGCAGTAGGGGATTGAGCATCCGTAGGACTGCTGTCCTTTCCTGGGAGGTGGGAGGTACAGTCTTCCGCAGCACGAGCGACCTCTGGCAGTGGTCAGGGATCACAAGCTGTGGAGACCACAAGTATGGGGGCCTTGGTGGGCGTCCTGTGGGCGGGTGCAGGAGTGTGCCCATCGTGCACTGAAAGTCATTGTATGTCCGAGCTCCCGGGGAAACCAAGAGAAGTGGAAAACACCTGGCACCCAGGTAGGTGAAGGCCAACTCACCAGACCCATCGACGCTCACTGTTGAGCATACCCCGTTCGTCTCCATTCCTCCGTCCCATGGCAGCAACTTTGAGCCTTAAGATAGAGCACCAGAAGGAGTTGGCAGCCCTTATCCAGGAGACTCCGAGCTGGGAAGTCAGTTGCCAGGTAGGATTGGAGGGAGGCTGCCGGAGATAAGATGGTGGGGAGTCTCAGACAGAGCAGGACAATGAGTATGAAGTGAGCAGTGCTGGAGAGAGACCTAAGGACCAGTGAAGGGGAGTAAAGAAACTATACAAAAAAAAAAATGAACTGAATGGTAATTCAATTGAGAGATTTGACTTGTTGCCCCATATTTCACCAATAGAAAGGACTACACTATTTATTTTTATTTCTGCAGCACACAGTGCTGGAATTAGAGTAGATCCCTCATATCTAACATTTAAATGTAGGAGCGCATTTATTGTTTGCAATAACTTACTTTTCATGTATTGCTTATGCTTTGGCACATGTAGTCCCTCTACACAAAAGTGGTAGCAGGGAGGAGGCAGGGAACTATAGGCCAGTCAGCCTCACCTCAGTAGTTAGTAAGATCATGGAGGCACTGCTTAAAGAAAGAATAGTGGCACACTTGGAATCCAGTGGTGCCCAGGATCTGAGGCAACATGGATTCGCAGCAGGGAGGTCGTGTCAGACGAATCAAATAGATATTTTTTGACTGGGTGACAAAGGAGGGAAATCAGAGGGGAGCGGTAGATGTTTCCTACCTCGATTTCAACAAGGCCTTCGACACTGTCCCACATAAAAGGCTGATTAACAAGATGGGTAGTCTGAGCATGGGACACAAGGTGGGAAACTGGGTTAAGAACTGGTTAACAGACAGGAGGCAGATGGTGGTGATAAATGGGATCCACTCTGGGGAGAGGGGGTGACCAGTGGGGTACCTCTGTGATCAGGCTTTGGGCCAGTCCTGTTTAATGTCTTCAGTAGTGATATTGCAGAAGGGCTGGGGGGAAAGGTCTGCCTGTTTTCAGATGACACCAAGATCTGCAACAGGGTGGATATTGCAGACGGGGTGGAGAAAATGAGGAGGGACATGGGGAAGCTTGAAAAATGGTCTGAGGTGTGGCAACTGAGGTTCAGTTCAAGGAAGTGCAAAATAATGCACCTGGGATGAGGGAACCCTGGTGAGATCTACAGGATGGGGGGAAGGGTTGCTGACAATCACCAAGAAAGAAAGGGATCTGGGGATTGTCATTTCAGATTACTTAAAGGTGTCTAAGCAGAGTACAAAGGCTGCAGGGAGGGCCACTGACATGCTGGGATGCATTGGCAGAGGCATCACTAGCAGAATGTGGTATGTGGCAATGCCCTTGTATAAAATACTAGTGAGGCCTCGCCTAGAATACTCGGTGCAGTTCTGGAGGCCACATCTTTGTAAGGACATTGACAGGCTGGAAGCAGTCCAGAGAAGGGTGACAAAGATGGTACAGGGCTTGCACCAGAAAACATATGAAGAGAGAGATTAAAGGACCTCAGTATGTACTTGCTGAAGGAGAGGAGGGATTGGGTGACATGATAGAAACATTCAAGCACCTTAAGGGCATAAACAAGGTGCGGGAGGTGACATCTTCCAATATAGGAGGAATACAATAACAAGGGTACATGACATGAAATTGGAAGGTGGCAGGTTAAGCGGAAATGTGAGGAAGTTTTTCTTCACGAAGAGGGTGGTGGACATATGGAATAGTGTGCCACAGGAGATGGTGGGAGCAACCACAGTGGAGGGATTTAAACATGCCTGGGACAGGCACTAGGGAACCTTAGAGGTGGGATGGAGTGCTGAAAAGCCGTTGACAGGGCAGTGTCAGAGGCTGCAACAAGTGTAGGGTTTGAGGGTAGACTTCATGGGCCTGGTGGTCCTTATCTGTCAACAATGTCTATGTTTTTATGTCATAAGTTATTAGAAAAGAAGAACAGACCCAGATTTTTTATTTACTTTTTACTGGATTTTGGTAATCGAATAGGCTCGCTGAGACAAACTCCCTTTTTCAAGAGTGACCTGGAAGTAGTTCCATAATATACATTAAAGGAGTACACACAGATGATAATAACAAACAGTGCATCGGTAAATGACAAAATACAATACAGGCAATAGGTATACATAAGGTCAGTAGTTAGATATAAGATACAGACAAGTACTGAGAAGCACTTGGTTCTACAGAACAAGGGCACTATTCAATGACAAGTACAGCAAGCCAGAATTGGCACAGGGTTTTTTAACAAATGGATACTTTTTCATGGCTGATCTGAAGGATGCAATGGTCAGGCATTCCATGGCCTTGGCTGGGAGACTGTTCCGTAGCCTTGGAGCATTGATTGTGAAGGATACCTGACCAGCGGCAGAGTGTGTCCTCGGCATGGTAGCAAGCTTCAATAATAATAATAAAGCTTTTGAATTTGAAGTGAAACGTCTGTTTTCCGTATTAGTTTTGATTTTTTTCCCATACATCATCATTTTTCTTTTTGACAATATGTTTATAAAACTTAATTTGCAATTTAACCCAATTGGTGTAACTACTACAAGTATTAAATTGTCTGCATACATTAATGCCGGGACTGGTTCTTCTTTACCGATTGGCAAATGGCCTTTGTTTCCAAGAAGGAGCAATGACAAATCATTTATGAATAAATTAAACATGAATAGGGTCAATAAATATCCATTTTTGACACCCAAATTTGAAATAAAGCTCTCTGAAAGGCTGCCTTTCAAATTGCATCTGACAACTGATCAATTATCTGTGTAAAGATTAAGAATGGATTTGTTAATATTTTGTCTAGGTACTTTTTCCCATAATAATGATCTAGAAATAATGTCAGAATCTCTTTTGAAGTCAGTAAAGGCCATATGTAATGAAAGATGCTTTCCCACATAATATTTTTCAACTAAATGATAGAGAATAAAAAACTGATTCAAGATTGAAAATTGCTTTCTGAATCCGGCCTGAAATGGGTTGAAAATATTTTCTGCCTCTATCCATAAGTTCAGCCTATTTAAGATGATTCCAGAGAACATTTTTCCCAAACAATCAAGACTAATTGGTCTATAATTTTCTGATAAATCTACATATCCCTTTTTAAAGAGGGGACTATTATGTTTCCATTCTGTGTAGTAAACATCATCATCTATCATTTTATTCAATAGGATTGCTAATAATTGGTTCCACCAGTTTACCTTTAACTTATAGAAACACAGTGGTGTTTTATCAGGTCCAGGGGCTTTGTTGCCCTTTGTCTTCTCTATTGCCCCAGCTACTTTAAATGGTGTGGTTTGAAGAGATTTCTCATCCAACTGCATTTCATTTGTCAACACTGTGTTATCAGAAGTGTCCGTAAGGCTGTGCAAAATTTAACGATAATTTATCCAACTCTGTGGTTCAGCATGTGCACAGATGTTGCTGACATAATTTCCAGTACCTTTTGCTACTAGTATTAAAACACATCTGTTATCATGTTGAATAATTGCTTGAAACATTTCCTTCCGTCGCTCATTTCTATACTGATTTTTTTTGTTCTTGCAAACATAGTTTATACTGTTTCCTATACTTATTTAAATATAAGTAATTTTCTTTTGATGGATTTTGTTTTACAAATCTAATGTGCAGCTCTGTACTCTACAATTTATTATTAAACCAATTTTTGGTTTAGTACATAATTTGGTTTTATATAAAAGTGACATAATGAAACTGTAAATTTCCTTCATTGCTATATATGCATTCTGGACAGATAAGCCAAGCATAACGGACTCAGTTATTTAACTCTATGACTTTTAAAACTATCTACCACTTAAAGTTCCTCTGTAAGACTAACTTTTTCGCTGTTTGCAATTTCAGTATCGGGGCAAAGTTATCTTGCTGTATGAAACATTGTTGTGAGAAGTGGACTAAATATAAAGAAACTGCAAAAAAGTATAAACAACAAATCAAGAAAACCAAAGACTCGAAAGATCACTAGCAAGTAATAAAAATAAGGACACCATGAAGGAGTGTTATGCATATGTGAACTCACAAAAAAATTCAAATAGTGGACTGTGTTCAATTATTACACAAAATCAGGAACTTGATGAATCCGCAGAAATATTTAACACATACTTCGCATCCATATTCATGAAAAAGAATCTTATACCAAAACAATACAAGTAGACAGCACGGACATACCAGAAATCAAAGAGGAAGATATCATGTCATACATAAAGATAAATTGCAACAGGCCTGCACATGGTTGGTTGTTTTAGGCCCAGTGCCAAATTTATTAGATCCTTGTGTAGTTATAAACACTCGGACAGTTTTATGGTGTTTAAATAGCACAATAGGCAGTCATTGTAACTTGGTTAAGATTGGGATTGTAAATAAGGCAGCTATTAAATATAATATTGAACATAGGGGTGAAATGGAATGAGCACAGTGGGAAGGGGATATACTGCACTTTTTACAAGCAGGAAATATTCACATACAGACTAATCAGTATCAAATATGGCAAAGTCGACTTTGGTTTTATCTTTAAATGTAAATGGGATTGGTAACCCGATAAAGCGTTTTTGAATGTATCACCTCTCCATCAGACCTAACCTCAATTAAAGGCCTCAGTTTCCTGCATATTAATGTATGCAGTCTGTTGAAAAAACTTACATTGATACAAGCCTGGGTTGCCCATACCTTGCCAGACTTTCTCGTGGTATCTGAGACATGGCTCAAACCCACCACAGCAGACAGGGATGTTAACCTACCCAACTATCAGCTATTCTGAGCTGATCGCCAAACAAGGGGAGGTGGAGTAGCCATATATGCAAAATCCGAGATAGCTGTATCCTGTATTGCTGCAACCTCTATGCCCAAGGAATTTGAATGCCTATCCCTAAAAGTCTCTCTCCACAATACAGCAGCTTTTCAGCTAGTTGGATGCTACAGACCCCCCTCTGCTGAACGCAAGCTCTTATCCCACCTGGGGAACCTGCTCAAGCCTAGCACTGAAGAAGTTATTATTCTAGGTGACCTGAATTTCAACTGGTTTACCCAGGTAGCTGCACCTCTTAGGGTTCACACAACTAATTAATGAGCCAACAAGAATTAATGCAAGGAATAGTAATAACAGCACACTACTTGATATCATGCTAGTGAATAAACCACATCTATTCACACATGCTGGAGTGTTTCTCTGTGATATAAGTGATCACTGCCCCATCGCAGGGGTAAGATCCACCTGCATAACAACAATCCCTGCAAAATTCATCATGAGGAGATCCAAGAAAAGCATCAATATTGAAGGACATTTGCATGATCTAGCTCACTCTCCACACTGGCAAGAGTTTTATCTTGCCCATTCTGTTGAGAAAGCTCAGCAGGTGCTAAATAGCATTTTAATAAACGCCCTTAACACCCATGCCTCAATCTCTAGTATCTGAATAAAAAACAAATCCTGTCGTTGGTTTTCAGCTGACCTCAAAGCTGCACTGCTGGAGAGAGACAAACTCTGGAAAATGGCAAGAAAAACCAAGAATGCAAATGACTGGATGATCTTTAGGAAAGCCAGGAATAAATGCACCAGGAAAGTTAGGGATGCAAAGGCTGCCTTCTACTTGGCCGAGCTCGACTCCTCCTATCATAATCCTGCTAGATTTTGGGGTACCATCAAGGGCATGGTGGGGCAGGATGCTAACACCTCCCTTCCAACTCAGTTACACAACAGTTATGGCCCTATCACTGGCAAAATGGAAATTCTGGACGCCTTCAATAACCACTTCACAACGGCTGGCCTTGCCTTTGACACCTCTCCAGCTAACCTGCTGAGGGAACAATTAAGTTCCCATTACTCTGGTGATCAGAGAGCTGACTCTTCCTTCAGCTTCAAATCTATACTGTTGAAGCAAGTAGAGGATCTATTATGGCAACTGGATACCAAAAAGAGCGCAGGGGCAGACTCTCTGGACCCCTACTTTCTTAAGATTAGGTACCATGTACTTGCAGTCCCTAACACACCTCTTTAACCTATCTCTAAACTCTGGCTCTATTCCCACACTGTGGAAGACAGCCCAAGTGGTTCCCCTTCTAAAATCAGGGGACCCCATGGAACTTAATAATTACAGGCCCATTTCCATTCTACCAGTGCTATCCAAGATGCTGGAGAAATTAGTGAGTAACCAGTTAAGGGAGTATCTTGACAATGCTAACCTCTTAAATCCAGCTCAATCTGGATTCAGGGCCAAGCATAGCACTATCACTGCATTAGCAAGGTCACAAATGACTGGCAAACCGAATTAGATAAAAAGAATAATGTCTGTGCAGTATTCCTGGACCTGAGCAAAGCATTCGATACTGTGGACCACGAGCTTCTACTATCATCCCTGCACTCCCTTGGCCTAGATCCACCCTCCCTTAAGTGGTTCAGATGTTATCTCACCGGTAGGTCACAGCAGGTAAAAGCTGAAGGTGACCTATCCCCATTAAAACCACTGTTAAGAGGAGTCCCCCAAGGTTCTATCCTGGGTCCTATCCTTTTTGCCATTTATAGAAATAATATTGATTCAACCCTCACCAATTCCTCTGTACACCTCTTTGCTGATGACACTGTTTTGTATGTCAGCAACCCTTCACCTGCAGCTGCTGTAAATCCTACAAACAGAATTCTCCTTGTTACAATATCAGCTACTTGAGAAAAGCTTCTGTTAAATGCAAAGAAAACTAAAGCAATGATGTTCACAAATCAAAGCTCCACCAGCACCTCCTCTCAATCATTCTCCCCAGCTATGCACTATACTTGGAGAAAACCTGGAGTATGAAAACTTCAAATACCTAGGTGTGCGGATTGACAACAGACTGGACTTCACTCATCATTTAGAAGAACTGTTAAAAGCTTCACAAAGGCTTGGCCTTCTCTAGATTAAACCCTTCCTAAACAGAGACTCAAAGATTAGGTTAGTCCAGGCCATTTTTCTATCAGTTGTTGACTATGCAGACTTCCTTTATAGTCACTGCCCCATCTCCTACCTTCACAAGTTGGATACCTTATATCATAGAGCAATAAGATTCATTACAGATCTGCCATCTAATACCCATCACTGCTCTCTTTATGCTGCAGTTGGGTGGGTTTCCCTTCACCTCAGAAGGAACAGAAATGCAGCACTATGGATTTACAGAGCATTATCAAAAAAATTTCCAAACTATATTCTGGACTGCTTCACCCAGACCATTCCTAGCTCCTATGCCCTAAGAAGCAACAACATCATCCTGCTCAAATTGCCCAAATTCAACACCAGGATAGGGAGGGCAGCAATCAGCTATTTTCTAGCTATAGCATGGAACACACTACAAAAATCCCTAAAACTGTCCAATATCATTCCATTTGCTTCCTTTAAACAGCATTGTACAGTCTTCTTCACAGAGAAATGCAGTTGCTACCGATAGAGCTAGCTTTGTCATCTCACAATCTCCCTCCCAAAAATTAACCATATATGGCATAATCCTTCCAGACAGACACCCCATCTTATGACACCCAGTAATACCTTCACCATCCTAGTATTACATTATATTGTGTGTTTGCCATGCCCCCACTGGGATATGTATATACTGTATATACTGTAAATATTAGCTTAACTTTCCTGTAACCATTTTTTATCATGCGAATTTACTGTACATCACTGTGTTTATAAACTTTTTTTTCCCCTGTATGTATAACTGTTCTATATAAGTGTATGATGTATCTGTTGTGTATCAACTGTTGAACCTTGACCTTATCAGGTCCATCTTGTAAATGAGCCTTGCTCAATGATGTTCGCCTGAATAAATAAAGATTTGATGATGATGATGATGATGACTTCCTTGGGCTTGGTAGACACTTGGAGATATTTCTTTCCTAAGACAAGAGAGTATACCCACTTGGCCCTGCACGCGGGAAGTGGGGCTCGACTAGAGTACTTTATCACTACAGCTGAGCACTTAGACACCATTTGCGATGTATGGCATGGGGCCACCTTTCTATCAGACCATGCTCCCTTATATTGTAAGGGGGACCTGGGGGTGCAATGTAAGCAAACCAATTGGTGCCTGAACCTTGCTCACCTTAGGGAGACAGAGTTCCTTGAACTGATCCAGGAGGCTATACCTAGAATTAAACAAGATAACACACAACACGAAGTTGCCCCCACAACTTTGTGGGATACTTTAAAAGTAGTACTATGAGGGGAGATTATACGATTTTCAACCATAAAAAAATGTCAGAGGGAAAAAACATATAAAGACCTGCAGGAGGAACTATAACATTTACAGAGTTGGCCAGATCAGAAGGATCCCACAATAGGACAACGATTAAGAATTGTAAAACAAAAGTAGACCAATCTATAAGAACAAAAATTATTTTATTTAAAGCTAAGACATCATAAGGGAGGACCTAAGGCTTCAAGAAATTTAGCAAGAAAGTTGAGAGAACAGAGGACCAGAGTGAACATACCCAGCATGGTAGATCCTAAAACAGGAAGAATAGTAAAAAGATCCCAGAAAATTAGACTTATTTTACAGCAGTTTTATCAGGAATTGTACACAAAAGAAGAGGAAATTCCCCTAGACACCATCAAATTATACTTACAGAGTTTACCCATACCACATATCAGCCCATTACAGGCTGAAGCCTTGCTGGAGCCAATTAAAGAGGAAGAGTTATTCCAGGTTCTCAAAAAAGCCCAGACCCTAAAGGCATCAGGTCTGAATGGGTATCCCTCTGAATTTTATAACAAATTCAAAAAGCTACTACTATCCATATTACTCCCGGCCCTACATGCGGTCCAGGAGGGAGAACTTCCCCCAACCCACATGGCAGTATGCCACCATATCAGCCATACCTAAACCCCATAAAGATGTTAAATACCTATCTTCATTTTGCCCCATTTCAATGCTAAACTATAATTACAAGATGTTCATGTCGGCTATGGCCTCAAGAATAGACCATTTACTCCCAGCTATTATTGACCCAGACCAAGTGGACTTCATCAAGGGCAGACAGGCACATGATGCCATAAGGCGTGCACATTTTTTAGTAAATTATGCCATAGAAAAAAAAATCCCTTTAGTGCTACTGGGACTAGACACTGAAAAAACATTTGATCGGGTCAGCTGGTCTTTTTTATGGCAGACCCTGGGGTACTTTGGGTTTCCAGAACAATTTATAAAATAACTACAGAACATGTATGCTTCCCCTAAAGCAAATGTTAAGGTGGATGGGGTACTTTCAGATATTTTCCAGCTCTCCAGGGACACCTGCCAGGGATGCCCAATGTCCCCAATGTTGTTTGCTTTATATCTCAAACCCCTGGCTATTGCCATCAGATCTTCCCAGGAGATAGAGGGTCTTCCTTTGGGGGGGTCACCTGCAGAAGATATCACTCTTTGCAGACAACATTCTTTTAGCTCTTACTGAACTTGAACAATCCATCCCAGAGGTTTGGAAACAGTTACAAAAATTTGGTAAGCTAGCAGGGTATAAAATCAATACATCAAAAACCGAGGTATTAACGTACAATTACCTCCCTCCCTTCCACTTCAAAAAAGGCTTCCCCTTTAAGTGGCACAGACAAGAGATGAGATACCTGGGAATAAAGCTCACAAGAAACCCCATTCATGCAGAATTATTAAATCTAGAACCTCTAACCCTAAAACTGACAGAAGATTTATCCCGCTGGTCATGTCTCCCCTTAAGTTACTTGAGTAGGATAGAAACAATTAAGCACAATGTGTTCCCACGCATATTGTTTTTTCTTCAGACATTACCCTTTACTCCAGCCAAAACATAAGATCAGTAATGATTACCTTACATTTTTGGAAAAAAATGTTCTTTGGAACATTGAAGTATAATGCAGACCTGACAGCAGGTCCCCCAGGCTTCTATGTTGCTCAATGGCAGAGATATGGCATTTCCTACATTTTCCAGATAGTGGGCAGGACGGGTGTCCTCCCCTTTGTCTCCATTCAGAGGGAATATCACCTGCCTCATAATTATTTTATTTCTTATTTACATCTTAAATCATACATTCAGCCATATGAACGGTCACTTGTGGCACTGATTGAAAACCCTACCCAAGTCGTACAGCTTGTACAGTCTCATATCAGAGGAACAACCTCAGAGCACCTGATTAGTAAAATATATAAGGCCTTAAATGAGAGACAGAGAGATTCGACTAATTCATTCAGGCTTAGATGGGAACAGGAATTACAGGCACCAATCAAAGAGCAGGCCTGGAATGTGTCTGCACTACCAACTTCAGAAAAAAAAAATTCTCACCATACTGGCAGGAATACACAAGGAAACTTCGGTGTCGTTTCTTCCATACACCAGCCCTGTTGGCCAGTATGGGAGAACTAGGGGAAGTACAGTGTTGGAGAGAATGCAGGGATGACAAAGCAAATCAGAGCCACGTCCTTTGGTCATGTCCTGAGTTATCCAAGTTTTGGAGGGAGATCCTTGAGGATCTGAGAGCTATTTATGATACCACTGATATATTCACCCCCACATTTATATTAACTTTCATTAAACCAGAAGACATGCGAATTGACAAAAACTTACTAAAACAAATTTTAAAATTTATAATTGTAGCCCACAAAATCATAACTAGGCTGTGGTTTACAAATAAAATACCCACCAAAGAAGCCTGGATTACTCTGTCCAGGGAGATATGTGCCCTTGAGTGACTCTCAGCCAAGACAATGGATAAAGTCCAGAAGTTTGATGTTCAGTGGCAAAAATGGATATCATATCAACTAGAACATTATGTTGACTTTGTTCCTTAAGTTATTTACTGAGTATGTCATCTTGTTTACTTTTGCACCAAAATGCTGCTTGGGTCTTGACCAGTGGTGCCCCTTGAATCTTAATTTCATATGGATAAAAATCTGGGAGAGAAAGGGGATGTCGCACTGGGCCATGTTCTAAAATTATGTAATTGAATATAAATTGAGTAATAATGATCTCCTGGATACTGGTGTATTAAGATGCTAATTTATTTTCCCCTATTGTAACTGCTAAAGCATAAATGTGAAGTATCATGATGTAACCACCTGACATTAATTTGTGATGTAATGCTGCCTGTGGAACTGCTGAACTTAGAAACTAAATAAGAAGACTAAATTTTTTTTAAAAAAAGAGGAAGTTATCCACGTTAAAATAACAAAATCAGACAAAGTACCTCCAAGATTACTAAAGAATCTCACATTACACATCTTAAACCCATTATAAAGGATATTCCAGTCATCATTACAAAAAAGCAAAGTCCCTTCTGATTGGTTTACTGCCACGGTGATTCCAATACACAAAAAGGGGGATAAGACAGACTGTGCAAATTATAGGCCGATTAGTCTGACCTCAGTGCCTGGGAAAATATTGGAATCTATAATAAGAAATATGATTGTTAAACATGAAAAGAAGCATGAGACACAGGACACAGAACAACACGGTTTTACCCAGAACAGATCATGCGTAATGAATATCACATGTTTCTATGAGAAAGTATGTGCAGCATTGGATAGAGGTTGGGTGGGGGATTGCATATATTTTGATTTCTCGAAGGCCTTCAATTCTGTACCACATATGGCAATAATACAGAGCTTAATAAACCTGAATGTATATACAAAAATTGTTAAATGGACACAGAGTTGGTTGAACAATAGAACTCAGAGGGTAAGCATAAGAGGTTACTGTTCTGGCATGAGGGAGGTGTTTAGTGAAGTCCCTCAGGGCTCTGTCTTGGAATCTCTACTCTTTCAGATCTTCATAGCGGATATGGGAGAGCATGTGACTAGCTGGATCAGTAAATATGCAGATGACACAAAGATAGCCAGCATAGTAAACACAGAAAATGAAAAACAAATGTTACAAATGAATCTGAATAATATTTCAACATGGGCAAAGAATTGGGGCATGAGATTCGATATGGAAAAGTGCTGCGTTATTCACCTAGGTAACCAATATCAAGTAAAAAATTATTTTCTGGATGGCTCCCCTCTTAGAGAATCCCATGAAGAAAAGGACCTGGGAATAATAATAAACCAAAACTTGACTTGCACGTCACACTGTGAGGCACAGATAGCTAAAGCAAAAAGGTTAATCTGAACTATTAAAAGGAACTTCAAGAGCAGAAGTGAGACTGTGATTATGCCACTGTACAGGACAACATTAGATCAGTTCTGGACTATGGGAGCCCATTGTGGAGCCCTGTGACAGTGGGGGCTATTGACAGGGTTTAGAGAATTCAGAGGCAGGCGACTAAAATGGCATATAATATCAAGATTTTAACTTATGACGAACGTTTAAGAGAATTAAATCTAATGACATTAATAACTCAAAGAATTCGAGAGGATTTACTCCTCTGCTACAATATTATACATGACAATTACCTATTTAACTGACTTAATCTGTAATTTAAAAATGACCAGAAAGGTACTGGGGTCACCCCCTACAGCTAAGACCAAGACGCTTTCATACTAATGGAAGGAAAGCTTTCTATACACAAAGGATAATTAATCCATGGAACAAATTCCCACAGGAGATTATCATCAGCAAAAATATCAATCAATTTAAAAGTAGATTAGACTCTAATGTAGTAAAAGGTAACAAGCTGTCCTACCATGGACAATGGAAAGGAGCAACAATGGGCAACCACCTTCTCAGCTTCTCACACCTTAGCATGAACCATGGTATAACTGTGAATTTAAAGATACTTGCACGAGAAATTATCACTCTCAGACCTTGTTCATGAAATTGTGAATTTGTTAACCACATGATGCCAAATAATCTATAACACTAGCTTCATTTGATGAGAAGTAGGTATGTTGAACTGGACAATCTCCTTCTATGACACCATTTAATACACTTAGTCCTGTATTTTCTTGGAATAATAGAAACTTTCTGCCACTCTTATTTACAACCTTACCATTAGATGTTCTTTTTCACATAATACAGTGTCTTCCAAGTAATCTCTGAATGGGGGAGGAGATGGACTGTATACCAGTGGAAGTCATCCACAAAATGGCAACCACCAAAGGTGACCATCTACTACTAGGGGACTTCAATCTGTCTGAGGTGACTTACTACTGCTACTAGGGGACTTCAATCTACCTGATGTAGATTGGAGCACCAAGACCGCAATGACAGCCTAAAGCAGTAACATCCTGACTGCACTGCAGGGGGCATGCTTAAGACAGCTTATGACTGAACCACCTGCGGGGGCTACATTGGACCTGGTGCTCAACAAATGTGAACAGGGTCAGGGATGATAAGGTAGGCAGCCACATAGGGGGTGAGTGACGACAGGATGGTATGGTTCAACATAACCACAGTAGAAGAGGTTAACCATGCAAAAGTGAAGGTCCTGGATTTCAGAAGGGCCAACTTTGACAAAATGGCAAAATGCCTAAGGGGAGCTCTGCAAAAGAGGATAAAGAGGGGGAAGTAGAGGACCAGTGGTTTATTCTTAAGGGGGTCATTGCAGAAGAAACAAACCTCTGTGTTAAGCAGCAAAGCAAGGGCAAAAGAAAGAGGCATCCACTTTGGTTTTCCAGGGGTGTTGGCCAGGAAAGTGCAAGATAAAAGAGGGGCCCTCAGGAGATACAAAGAGACACACAGGGAAGGGGACAGGGAGGTGGGAAAGGCAGTCAGGAGCACAAAGGTGCAAACAAGAAAATATAGCACAGGCTGTAACAAAAGATGACAAGACCTTCTTCAGATATATCTGCGAGAAAAGAAGGACAAGGAGTGGAATTGTTAGGATAAAAAAGGAGGGGTGAGGACGCACAGAGTAAGACATGGAAAAGGCAGAACTGCTAAACAAATACTTTTGTTCAGTCTTTACGAAGAAAGGGGAAGGCAGAGACCCACAACCCAGTAAAAAAGCTACCAGGGAGGAGAAGTACAGTAGACACCACTCCATGCACAGTAGAGAGAATCCTAGAGGAGCTTGGGAAACTGAAAACAGATAAGGCAATGGGGCCAGATGGGATTTACCTCAGAATATTAAAAGAGCTCAGGGAGGTGCTGGTGGCCCTGATGATCGCCCTATTCAACAGACACTGGAGGCGGGCAGCCCTAGAAGACTGGAGGAGGGCAAATGTCCCTCTCTACAAAAATGGGAGCCAGGAGGAGGCTGGCAACTACAAACCAGCCAGCCTGACCTCGGTGGTGCGGAAAGTGATGGAGGCACTATTAAAGGAGAGGATTGTCTCATTCATTGAATCTAGTGGAGCACAGGACCTAAAGCAGCATGGGTTCACGGCAGGAAAGTCAGCAAGCCTAGTAAAGGTGCCATGAATTCTTCCTGTCAGGGAGTTGTCCTCTCAGGACAGCTGCGTGGACTTAGTGTTTGTGCCATCTAAGTCCCTTTTCCCATATAGATTTTCTATTACTAACTCTACGCTGCCATGGGTCACCACTTAAGTGAAATTCTGAGAAAAGTAAAGTGAGGGGACATTGTGTGGATTCAAACCCACAACCTCTTGCTTATTATGAAGCTGTAGACCTTTCGACTACACCACAAAGTTGGCACAGCAATAAACCAGAGCTCTTCAGCTATGAGGTTAAAATCGTGCCAGGTGGGTCCTTATAGGACAACAATTTCCTGACAGGACAATTGTCGTTCCTGACAGGACAATTTGCTGACAGGAAAATCTCATTCCTGAGAGGAAAATTTCCCTACAACAATAAAAGTCTGTGGCACCTTTATCATTCATATGGGAGGTCATGTCAAACAAATCGAATAGATTTCTTTGACTGGGTGACCAGGGAGGTTGATCAGGGAATGGCGGTGAATGTGGCCTACTTAGATTTCAGCAAGGCCTTCGATATCGTCCCACGTAGAAGGCTGACAGCCAAGTTAGGTAACATGCGGGTGGGCCCCAAGGTGGTAAACTGGGTCAGGACTTGGTTGAGATGCAGGACACAGAGGGTGATGGTGAATTGTGTTCAATCTTAGGACAGGGAGGTAACCAGTGGGGTGCCACAGGGATCAGTCATGGGACCAGTCCTTTTCAGTGTCTTCATAAGTGACATTGCGGAGGGGCTGAAAGGCAAAGTATGCCTTTTTTGCAGACAGCACTAAGATCTGCAACAGGATTGACACTCCATAGGGTATAGAAAAATTATGAAAGACCTAAGCAGGTTGGAGGAGTGATCAAAAGTGTGATTCAATGCAAAAAAGTGCAAAGTTATGTACTTGGGGAGCAGAAATCCAAAAGAGGAGTATAAGATGGAAGAGGGGGATATTTGCGGCCACAAAGCAGGAACGGTATCCCCTGGACTATTTATAATCAACTCCGAGTGGGTGTGGACACGGGCAAAACAAAAATTTGCCGCAGCACCTAGCCATCGGCGCACTGATGGGAATTGCAAAAAAGATTCCCACACCAGGGATTCAAACCCTGGTCCTGTCTTGCTGCTTACTGTACGGTCAGGTGCTCTAGCCACTCCACCACGGGGAGAGGCTCAACACAGCATGTGACCAGCAGTCACTACATGTACTTCCCCTTCCTGTGCAGCGCGACAGGGGTAGCGATACTTGCGTATCGCTCATATACCCATCGCTCTGAAGCACTATGCGAGGTGCGGTTTAGTCCGCGCTATAATGACCCGGTACCGTTCCTTGTAGGGCTTGTGATGCAAGCCCTGCACCATTTTAGTTGCCCTCCTCTGTACCAACTCCACCCAATCTATGTCCTTCCAGAGATGGGGCCTCCAGTACTGGAAGCAGTAATCGAGGTGTAGCCTCACCTATTATCTATACAGGGTATCTATACCTCCCCTCTTTCTGTTGGTGATACCCCTCTTAATGCACCTCAGCATCCTGCTATCTTTCCCCACTGCCTTATCACACTGCTTCGCTACCTTCAGGTAATCAGAAATGATTACCTCTAGGTTTCCTTTCGGTTTTGTGATTGCTAATACCTCCCTGCCTAATTGGTATGTTGCCCCTGGATTTCTGTGTTTAAGGTGTATGATTTTGCAATTTTTGGCATTGAAACCCAGTTGTCAAACCTTTGACCAGTCTTCCAGCTTTTTCAGATTGTCCCTCATGTTTCCACCACCCCCCTGGTGTGTCCACTCTTGCTGATTTTTGTCATCCGTGAACAGGTATTCCTTCCCTTCCAGCCCTTCTGTGATGTTGCTAATAGACATTGAAGAGGAACGGGCCTAGTACTGACACCTGTGGCACCCCACTTGTCACCTTGCCTTCTTCAGCATGAACACCATTTACCACCACCCTCTGACTCCTGTTGCTTAGCCAACTTCTTAGCCTAGCAATTTTACTACTTTTGGACCCACTCCTAGGCTGCCCAGCTTGCTCACCAGTCTTCTGTGTGGAATGGTGTCATAGGCCTTACTAAAATCAGGTAGGCCACATCTACTGCTCTGCCCTGATACACTTCCCTGGTCACCCAGTCAAAGAACTGTTCAGGATTGTCTGGCAAGATCTCCCTCCTGTGGAACCATGCTGCCTTGGATTCTGCAATCCACTGGCCACAAGGTATTCCCCGTCCTTTCCTTTAGTAGTGATTCCATTACTTTCTCCACCACTGAAGTCAGGCTGACAGGTCTGTAATCTTCTGCCTCCTCCCTATTACCACGTTTGTGAAATGGGACCACATCTGCGCTCCTCCATTCCCCTGGAATGTCCCCTGTATCTAGTGATAGGTTGAACAAAGCTGTCAGAGGTATAGCCAGCACCTCCTTCAGCTCCCTCAGTATCCGTGGGTGTACCCTGTTGGGTCCCATTGCCTTGTCCACTTTTAAATGTGCTAGTTCCTTGAGGACTCTATCCCTCTGTAAAATGACTAGTGTCCCCTTCCCTTCCTTTAATGCCCTTGTCCCTTTTCTGTGGCCCATCCCCTACCCCTTCCTCCGTGAATATTGAACAAAAGCATTTGTTCAATATGTCTGCTTTTTTCAGGTCCTCTTCCACATAACCCCCCCTTCCCCTTTTAGTCTTACTATCCCTCCTTTGTTCTTCCTATTATTGCTTATATACCTAAAGAATGTTTTATCCCCTTTTCAACTGACTTGGCAATATTCTGCTCCATTTGTGCCTTCATGCTCCTGACTGCTTTCCCTTCCTCCCTTGGTTTCCCCTGTTAGCTCTCCCTAGCCTCCTCCTCCTTCTGTGTCATCTTGTACCTTTGAAATGCCAGCTTCTTTGCCCTTACTTTCTCTGCTACTTCTTTTGAGAAGCATAGTTGTCTCTTTTTTTCTCATGCCCTTTCTAGCCTGCCTGACACAGAGGTTTGTTGTCTTTTCAAAACCCTCCTTTATTTTTGCCCACTGTTCCTCGACCCCAGTCGTTTCCCCTATCCCTGCTAGGACATCCCTGAGGCATTCTCCCATTTCCTTAAAATCAGCCCTCCTGATGTCCAGGACCCTCGTTTTATTGTGGTTTGATTCTGGCCCAGTTCTAATGTTGAACCACACCGTATGATGATCACGGATCCCCAGGTGGCTACCCACATCAACGACACTGTCCCCATTTGTCAGTACCAGGTCCAGTATCATCCTCCCACTAGTGGGTTCCTAAATGAGTTGCATTAGGAATGTCCCCTGCAGGGAGTCCAGGATGTCCCTACTTCTAACTGTTGCCACAGCTAGGAGGCTCCAGTCCACATCCAGTAGATTGAAGTCCCCTACCAGCAATAGCTCCCCCTTTCTTACCATCCTTTGGATTTCTTCTAACATCTTCTTATCCACCTCTCCCCCCATATTGGAGGTCTGTAGCTCACTCCTGTGTGACTAGCAGCCCCCTTCCGCATCTCCAGGGTGACCCACAGTACCTCGGCTCCTCCCTGTTGCCCCTTAATTTCCGTAGCTTTTATGTTTTTTACTCACATAAAGAGCCACCACCCTCCTCCCCCCATTTTTATTTTTTTTACCTATTCTATCCCTTCTGAATAGAGGATAACCCAATACGACTACATCCCAGTCCTGGTTTTCTTTGTATCAGGGCTCGGTAATTGCCACTATGTCCAGGTCTGCTACTGCCATTTTGACCTCTAGGTCTGCAGTCTTATTGCCCAGACTTTCAGCATTTGCACACATGGCTCTCCCGGTTGTACTGCCACCTCTGCTCATTGTACCTTTTTGCTTTCCTTTATCTCTTCCACTATTCTTCTTCTTATCTCCTCTTCCTTCTACCCCCTGTATTCCTATGTTGATCGGTTCCTTTTGGGATTTCTCTTCCTCCTAATACTCACTGCTGACCTTGTAAGCCTGTGGGGGAAACAGTTTATGTCACTTTGCCTCATTCCATCTCCCTCCTCAGCTAGTTTAAATGCTCCCCAATGTGGTATTTAGACTGTTCACTGAGGATTCCGATTCTCCTCCTGGATGGATGCAGGCCATTGCCCCTGTACATGCCTTTATCCCTTCAGGTGGGTCCCCAGTCCCAAATGAATCTGAATCCCTTCTCTCTGCACCATTTCTTCAACCATGCATTGAAGTTCCTGGTGTGAAGACTCCTGTCCTCCCTTCTGTCATAGATAGATAGATAGCACCTCTGAGAAGGTAAGAAATTGTGCTAATTGCCTATGACCCCTCCCCAATTCCCTGAACTCCTCCTGGACTATTTCTGGCTCATCCCATGCCAGGTCATTAGTCCCCAAATGGGCAATGATGTCTAGCTCTCCCTCCCTTCCTGCTTCACCAGTGATCCTCTTTCTGTCCCTTCGAGCCATGGCACTGGGAAGACACCTGGCCTCCCTCTTCTCATCCCTACCTGCCCCCAGCTGTATCCCCCTCACTATGGAGTCCCCCCTCACCAGGATTTGCTTTCTCCTTCTCTGGGGTCCTCTGCCATCCCCCTCTTGGGGGTCTCCACTCTGGAGGACCCCCACATCCACTCTAGTCACTACTTTTGGGTTCCTCTGTGGGACAGTCCCACCTGGCCAGTGCAGTGTAGGAGTTTCATAGTGGTACTGGACTGGGGATGTGCCACCGCTCCCCTAGTCCACCATTGTCCAGCCACTCCTCCTACTTAGCATCCTTTGAGGTAGGGCTGGTGGACTAGGTGGTCCCTGTGTGGGGGAGTAGGTCCTCCGAACCCAAGCCAACTCTGCCTTGAGTCTGGTAACCTTCTCCCTAAGCCCAGAGAGATGTATGCAGATAGGGCAGCAACGTAGCCTCCAGAAGGTCTCGCTAAAGACTGCCACCCTACAGCCACTGCACCACTCCCATCATCCTATACTATCTTCACTCTCTGTCATTGTAGCCCTTTAAATTGCTTGTATTCTCTTACCCTATATAGGGTGTTTCACCTACCCCTAGGCATCTGTGTCCCCTCACTCCAAACCTCACCAAACAGTAACCTGCAGGCTGCGCTCCTGTTACCTCTAAAGAATATCTAGTAAACCCCCACACAACCCCTTCTCGAACAACTCTTACCAGCAAGGCCTCTCTCCCTGCTACATAAGTTATATGATGGTTTAAAAAATTAATAAAAATAATGTTTAACTTTTTCTGAAATTTGGAATTACTACACAATATTTAATTAGTAGCTGTGTAGTTTTCAACTTAATTTTCATTTATAAAATGGGCACAAAATTTCCTGAACCCTCTATTGGCAGAAAGCCTTTTTCAGCCATGCCCTTATCAGGACATAATCTTGCAACCGGCACTAATTGTGCCAACCTGACCCCAGAACAGTGAGGTGTCACGGTGCCACCATCACCAGACATCAAAAACCTACCCCAGTCAGCACTATCACACTTAGAAAGATGACTCTTTCTAGCAAGTGTACACCATGATACAATGCCAAGAAAAGGTTTTAAAATCAAACTCTGACCTGTAGTATTTCAATTCAAAGCAAACCACGATAATGGACTATAGCAGGCACCACCACGAAAGGTTTAAAACCACATCAGAGACCCGCTCCTCTGCTGCCACAAGCAGTTTAAAATCACACCAGAGACCCCGCTTTTCCAATATGTGCTTTAACAGCCATTTCAAAAAAACAGCAGAGACCCACTACTACATTGCCACAAAACATAAAGGAAAACACAAGCTGCTCAGTATGATGGTTCCTGAGGGACACGCTCGGTCCAAAAAAAGCTCATGGCACACACAAAATAACACAGGATGCTCTCAGTCTTTGTTAAAGCACACATTATAACAACAATTAAAAAAAACTAATAGTAAGTAAAATAGTCTGTCCCTGTGTAGGTGGTGGGGGCCGAAACACTTATGAAAGTATTTTAATATGGGGACTATTTTTTTAGTAGTTCAACTATTAAAACCCTTTTTATATATTTTCAAATTTTTTGTTCTTTTTTTTTTTTAATAATTTACTTGGGGGGGCATTTTATAAGTGCAATAAGACACTCCGAGGTGTGGGTTATGGCCTGATAAGGCACTTCCCAGGTGCTAAAGGCACTCAGCACAAGTGCCTTGTGCCTCATAACACACCTGGAGCATGCTCTTATTTGGCCATAACCCACACCTCATTGTATCTTTTTTTTTTTTGTAGACTCTTTTTGTACACCCTACCTTCGGGGCATCTCTCAGGCTCCCCATACTCAGCTCACAGCTCCACTGGCCCATCTGAACCGCCCTCGCAGTCTAATTGTTCAGGACCCTGGACTCTCCTGATCCCACAGAGAGGCCCAGGGATCCCCAAGGGAAGGTGCGAAGATACGGCCATCATTGGACGTGTGGCCTTGGGTTACTGATGATTGCAGTCGCCTCACCCGCCGATAGGGGGATTTTTGCTTGTTTTTCTCCCCGAAGCTCGGATGTGCAATGATGTCCTGCTCAGCTGATGCACACTCCCGTGCACCCCTGAAAGACGTCCACCGCAGCTTCAATCCCTTGCTTTCTGTGGCCGTGCACTGTGGCACCTCTAGCCTCCACTAGAGGTCACCAGTGCATCGGCTGGTGGAATCCCCCCTCCCCGAGGAAGGAGAGTAGTCCTAGGGATGCTCAATCCTTCCTCATCCCTGCCGACCCCCGACAACTCGGGCTCTCTCCTGAACCCGGGTTGCCGGCGTGTCGCGAGGTGTGGCATCCAGCACCTCAACCCTCAGCGCCACCGGGCCCGTACCTCATTGTATCTTATTGATTGCTTATCTAGGACCTTAAAGGATACCTAAACAACATTTTGACAACAAACCATTCAAACCTCTGACTCCATAGGTGACTAAAGGAAAGGCTGCGGTATTCATTAATGCTAAAACTACATTTATATAATTTACCTAAATGTGGTTCTAGAGCATTTGAAAATTGTAAAATCAGCCTTCCAATTTAAAAAAAAACTGTCTTACTTGCTTCCTAAAATGGCTGCCAAATGTGTTATGTGATGACATCATTGGAGCCAAAGTCAGAGAGATATATATGGCTCTCTATAGTGCTAACTAGTTCTTTTTTCCATTTGTATAGAATTGTTTCACCCAAATGGTCAAAACCATGTACATTATTTTGTATAATGCACTTGTTAGGCTATGGTTCTGTTCATTTTGTTTACTTTATCATGCTGAAATTGTGTTTTAATCCAACCGACTATCTCTGTGGCAAACCACAGTGCAATACAAATCTTGAACAATCTGGCGGTCTAGTGGTTATGGCGGATCCAGGATGCTACAATGGGGGTGCTGTGCATAATTAATACGCACTTTTTAACATTTTTATTAATCCTTAATATTTTCTGCTATTATTCTTTTCTACTACTTTATTGACAGAACCTACAAAGGTAATCCATAGTTTGAATGTAAACATTTGTACAATCAATAAATCAGACTTCTTCAACAAAGTGAAATGCAGCCGCAGCAAGCAAGTACGTTACAGTGTGTGTGTGTGTGTGTGGGGTGGGTTGCAGCCACATCCTTCACCACCCCCTAGATCCACAACCTTTTTGTAGCAAAGTTCTTGTGCAGCCGAGTGTTAGATGTCATACTTTCTCAAAAATCAAATACAGTATATGCTTGTCTTGTCTTTTTTTTCCATGAGAAATAAATAATAATAATAATCAGCATTTATATAGTGGTTTTCATACACATTGTATCCCAAAGTGCAGTAGTGAAGTGACTGAACATGTAGTAGCAGCCATTTCACACATTAATACCCACACACAGCCTTGAACAATTACATGAACTGATTTTATGGGAAGAGGAATGTTGGCCAGGATAATGGGATCAGTTAGTGATTATCATGCTGGCAGCCCCACATCTTATTTCTCACAGTGATCTGCTCAAATATCTCCCCTTCTGTCTTCCCCCTTCCCTGAATACAGCAGTACCTTGCAGGAGTGGCTTTCTCAGTCCCTCTCTGGTATTCATTCTTCACTACTCCTTCTCCTCACACCGAAAACTGGTGAACTCATCACTCTTCTGCATCATGAATGCAAGTAGTACAGTCCCTATTGTTTTGATTTTTTTGACATCTCAAATATGAACATATTTTTCCAGTAAGTCAGTCAGATAGCAGCAGGAAACAAGAGGAATGACATGCTTTCCTATCCTTAAATGATCTAGGCTACCTTTGATTGTGCACTATTAAATGATGGGTGTGCACATCCTTATGCACGTCATTTAATAGTGCCTAATCAGAGGTGGCTTAGATCTTATATGGGTAGGAAAGCCGATTTTTCCACTTGTGCCCTGCTGCTATCAGCCTGGCTTGCCAAAAGATCATGTTTATTATTAATATGTAAATGCAACATGGGAGACTGTACTAAACACATTCATGATGCGGAAGGCTAGTGAACTCACCAGTTTTTGGTGTGGGTCACAGGTGAGAGGAATGAATGCCAGAGAGGGACTGAAGAGGCCATTCCAGCAGGGTACAGCTATATTCAGGTTAGGGGAAGATAGGAAGGGGGACGTTGAGCAGATCACTGTGAGATCTAAGATGTGGGGCTGCCAGCACCATGATTACTACCTGACTGTGGATGAGAGTATCCAGCAACAGCAAATGCTCAGAGTGGCAGGGCTGCACCTAAACTGTTACTTGAATTCAGTGTAGGGAGATTACCCTCGGGTGGGGGGCGTTGATGTTTGTTAGGACAGTATTGAGGAAGTTGTGTATAGCTCATTCAAGATTTGGAAGGGTGGTAGCCAGCCAACTCGCATTGTGGAGAAGAGTACAGAAAAGTACTGGATAAGAATTGCTGGGAACTGTTCTGTGGGATTCTGCAGATCACAGGTAAAGGAGTAGACTGACACGGGAAGTCTGGTAGATTCGCTCAAGGCATTAGTATGCCTGTCCTGCTAATAATATTGTTATCCATTGTAAGTTCAGCTCTTATGAGGGCATGAATAGCAGTTTTTCTGGTGGGTCATGATGCTTATTGCTTGGCCCTCCAGGAAGACCTAGTTGTTGGTTAATGAGGTGGGAAAAAAACACAACAGGGAACTGTACATACTACCTTCACTGTGCAGAAGGGTGGTGATCCACTCAATGTTTACTGTGGGAGCAGAAGTCAAACATTGAGAAAGTGGACTGGAGAGTGATTTGGGAGGCATTTTTTAACAGTGCCAGCTGATGATGTGTATTGGTATAGGTGTGCACAACTCTCTGAGGTACAAGATCACAATCTGAGGTGTGATAATTCTCTTCTTGAGACTGCAAGCTCATATGCGGCCCCAGGCAGTACTAAAGACACAGTATGGATGGTGGAGTGTTCAACAGAAGGCAGGCTAGGTGCAAGGGGTTCACGTGGAAAAAGAAAACCTTCTTTGTGGATTAACAAGAGAGCATGAGCTTTCGAATTTAACCAGACCGGTACTTTGCTATGTGACCCTGAGCAAGTCACTAAACTTCCTTGTGCTCCCAGGCCACACCTGTAAACAAGCTTTCAGCTTAGTGTGTCTCTCTTCTGGTTAACAAAAAAATACAAAATTCAGGGCATCACATACCACTAGATCATCAGGTATTTGAAGTGTTGTACTCTACTGCAGTTTGCCAAAGAGAAAGTCAGCTGGATTGCAAAACATTTTCAGCAAGTTAAAGTAACAAAATGAACAATATCATAGCCTAACATGTGTACTGATCAAAATAATCCATGTGTTAACACATGGTGTTGATCATTCTGGTGCGACAATTCAAAACAAAGAGGGAAAGAAGAACTAGTTAACACTATAGAAATATATGTGGGTCGCTGTCTCTGGCTCTGATGATGTCATCATGACTCATCACTTAACACACTTGGCAGACATCTTAGGGAGAAACCGAGGTTGTTTTTTGAAAGTGAAAGGCTGATGTTTACATTTTTCAAAAGCTATGAAACTGCATTTATGTTATTTACATAAATACAGTTTTAGCATAAATGTAAACAGCAGCCTTTACTTTACCTCACTATGAAGCCAGATTTTGGAGTCTGCAGTTTTAAAAAAACTGCTTGTTTAGGTATCCTTTAATCACATTACGAACATTTTCTTCCTTCACCTGCTAAAGCATCTAACAATAATAACAAGCCCAAGACTACTTCCATTACAAAACTATGGTGAAGCCTTCAGGAGAGGAGCAACTCTGGATGAAATTCCACCAGTAAACATGTAGTAGTGGTTGTGAGTTTATTTTTCAACATTATGTCATTACAGAAAAGGAAAAGGATCATGCATGCATCATACTAAATTTTTTTATAGAAACATAGAATCTGGTGGCAGATGGAGACCAACAGTCCCTAAACTTTGACCATACTGTACTACATAACCCCACACTCTCCTGTACTGATGGGTTGTTTCCCCTTTCCCCCACTTCCTCAGTCTGCAATCTCATGTTGACCTCCTTTCCCCTCAGGTACTATGAGTTCTCTTGCCCTGTTCCAGCTGTGCTTAAACCCAGTTAGGGTAGCTGCCCTCACCACTTCTGCCGGCAGTTTGTTCCACAGTTACACCACCCTTTCTATGAAGTAAAACTTCCTCATACCTCTCTTGAATTTGCTCCCCCCCCAAACCTCAGGTTATGCCCCCTGGTCACTGCTTTGCTATTCCTTATAAACAGATCCTCACTATTCACCGTTTATACCTGCAGCAGATGTAACTTTCAGGAAATGCTTTTGTAATTTTACTATTTTCTTCGCAAAATATTATAAGTCATGCGGGAAAAGAGATTACCATTTCTTTCAAATCTGCTGTCCCTGGGATGTTTGAATGTAAACAGGACCAAGGCACAATAAGAAATTTCTAGCTGTGCTAGAGAGCCAGGATAACAATGCAAGGTGAGGTAAATACACAAATTTGGTTTAGTCTGGTTTAATAGGAGAGGTGGTCTCCAAAGATCAAAGGTACAGACGGGGCCGGATTTGAAAAGGGCTGAGAATGCCATAAGCCCAGGGTGTGCTGAACATATGGTGCACAGAGCCTGCAGCATTCTTGCATTCAGTGATAAGTATTTTCTATGTCCTGTGCCAATCATCACAAGTTAGACCAACTTTTTCTGGTGTAGCTAGCGCCAATCCTGGGTACAATTTTTACGGGGCTTGCAGCAAATATTTGGTGCAACATGCTGTCAGTTGGGTCAAATGTCATAACTGCACCCAATCTACTAAAATCAGGTGCAGTTTGTGGCAGAGGTGTTGGCGTTGGCGCAGCTGCCCCAACGGAAGAGTTTGATGCAGGTCTTGACGCAAGGCCTGTGTCAAACTTTGAAAACTGTAATGTCAGAGAGGCCTGTCCAGTAATGCAGTCAGCTGAAGGTATTTATGTTGTATGTTTCCTATGAGAATTCAGTTATGTCTGGGATTTTGAACTTTTAACATCATGGATTCAAGTCTGCCATAACTCACCAGTTCCCAGTTGGAGGTAGGCTTCTTCTACTCTTCTTAATATTCAGTTAACTTTGAGGTAGGTTTTCCTGTATGATCTCTCTTTTCAAAAAGATTCATTTTTATCTCTAGAAATACTGTACTCACCATAGTTTTTTAGTGTGTATTATCCTGCAACATGTGTAAATACTGCGGAGTATTAAAGGTTATTTTTATATGTTTCATGCTGTCTGTGACTCAGTCATAGCAGGTATATATAAACAGGAGTGAATCTGCAAGTCTGTCATCTAGTTCTGAAGAGACAGGCTACACAGTTACCATATCTAAAGCAAAGTGTTCCTAGCTGTGACAACAGGGTGGGTCATTTGCCCATTGGGAAAGAGCATTGTACTATGTGAGTAGTCACTCTAGTGGGATTCAGATCTAGAGGTACCAAGGTAACCATTTGAGCACCTGAACAGCTGTGAAAACTGGTAGCAGTGCAGACTGAATTCTGGGCAAGAGCTAGTCTGTGATGAACTGGTCAGCAGCGGTTGGGATCTGAAACACATTGTCAATAAAAAGGTTATCTGTTCTGTTGCAGAATAGCATATACAAAGGGAGTACTATATATACTGCCATTTTTATGGTATAGGAGGCAGTATAATGCAGTGATTTAGAGTTCTGAGCTGGAAACCTGGAGACCTGGGTTTGAACCCCACAGCCCCCACTTGCATACTGTGTGACTCTGAGCAAGTCATTTAACTTCCTTGTACTCCCAGATCGCATCTGGAAACAAGCTTCAGCTTAGCGTGCCTCTCCTGGTTAAAAGATTTCCCCTTTCCCCTCTTTTTTTTCTCAAATTAAGAGTATCTAGCTAGAAGACACTGTGCCTGGGCCATGTGGAAAAGTGAAATTGGTACACCTTGAGGAGCAGTGCAAAAGGAGAGGGTATGCCTTTGAGGAAGGCCAGCCATGGGCAGACCTCAGAGACCTCCTTAAGAAACGTGATGAGAGAAACAGAGTAAAAGTGGTCAGAGCTAGCCAAAGTCATGAGACTGAGGCTAGGAAGAGTGCAAATGAGCCAGAGCCTTTAACTGGGGCAGCTGTGCAAACAGACTGGATACAAATGATGCAGCTGGAGCTTGCCCTGGTTAAGTCGAATGCAAAGATTGAGTGGCAGAAGGCAGAGCAGTAAGAGAAAGAAAGGAGCAAGAAAGGTAGTGCCAGCATGAGATCCAACTGGGAGAGCATAAGATCCAGATGAGAGAAACAAGAGAGAGAGAAAGACACACATGAGAGGAAGATGGAGATTCTGCACCCGAGGGTACCACCAAAAACATTGAGTACTGACTTCAGAGGTTTGACTCAAGCAGCCAAAATTAATTCCCAAACTTTTTCCAGATAGGATGGAGATGATCTTGATTGTGACCAATTTTAATTGGACAGGGCTTCTTGGCAACTCATATTTTGCAACTTCTTATGGGCAGGGTATTAGAAGCTTTCATCAGAATGGGCAATGAGGACTGTATGGACAGTAACAAAATGAAAAATGCCTTTTTAAAATGTTTTGAACTGACTCCCAAGGCCTATAGAGAAAAACGTAAGAGGTTTAAGGAAGGCAGTGAGAGATCACTATTCTGAAATGTATTTACAGCTCGGTGGCTCACAGCATAGCAACACCAAAATTGTGAAAAACTAAAAAGCCCATTACAGCGAAAGTTGCTGTAATGGTCTGTGGTTCACCCACGTGGCTTCTCTTGGTGCTGTGCCCCCTCTTTGAAACAACTCTGACCTGGGGTTGATTATATTTAAATGCAAAGGGTGTGGGGGAGGGGGGTGCAGCCCCCACAAAAAACACATTGGTTATTGACAGCACAATACCACTCATCGGCATTGTGCCAGCACTGTACTGGATGTCGGCAGATTTACTGTCAACAAAACATGGTGCTTTCGTACAGCTAGGCAGTTTGTTAGAGCAATGTTTAGAGGGTGCAAAAGCTGGCTCTATGGAACAGATAATAGATTTCTTCCTTATTGAACATTTTCTAAGGATTGTACCAGAGGAGTTGCGGATATGGTTACTGTATCTTTCTCCTAGCTCTACCAAGGAGGCACCCAAGAGGGCTGATCATTTCAGATCCAGCCAACCATACACTTGGCACAAAAGCCCAGCAAACTAACCCATCCCTACAGAAATTAAGGAAGCTGGCCATCAGGGTGGAGGGTGACTCTTGGAATTCAGAGAAAAGGGAGGTATAATGGGCTCCTATATCATGAGTGGGTTCCAAAGGGAGGATCGGAGGAAAGGGTACACTGGCAGATTGTAGTTCCTAGTACAGGAAACAGCTTCTGGCCTTAACTCACTATATGCCCTTTTTCTGGGCACTTAATAGCCAGTCATACAAATAAGTGGCTGACAATTTTTACTGGCCCAGTACCTTTGAGGATATTGCAAACTACTGCTGGACTTATCCACAGTGCCAGAAGGTGGGAAATGGGACAGGGTAGCCTGTTTGGTGGCACTGAGGGTTGAGGCGCTGGACGCCACATCTCGTGCCATGCTGGTGACCTGGATTCAGGAAGAAGCCCAGGTAATCAGGGGTCAGTGGGGGGGGGCAAGGAGCAAGACTGAGTGCAGCTGTCCTCTCCTAGGGAGGGATGAGTGGTTTCATTGACCCTTGGCCACAACCTGGTGGAGGACAGATGGCAGTTTGGGCTACAGAGGAGCCTGGCAGTTGCCAGGGGTGGAGCAGACGGGGCTGAGCCAGCACCCAGAGTGCATGTGCGCCTCCACATGCATGCACGCACTGCTGTGCCTGCTGGGGCCCCGGGGCCCCAGGTCCCACGGGGAGAAAAATGGGAAAAACATAAATTAAATGTAGACAAACAAAGTTAGAACAGGGCAAAGATGGCTTTGATTTCCCTGTCTACAACTGAAGATCCATTTCAGAAAGTTGCTGTGGACATTGTGGGGCCACTCAACACCCCAAGTCACGTAGGCAAGAGGTACTATTTTTGTGGTTGTGAATTATGCCATGAGGTACCTAGAGGATGTGGCTTTGTCCTCCGTTGAAGCAGACAAAGCATGTAATGAACCAGAAATAAAATCTGTCATCAGAAAAGGACTGCATTGTCCTCCCAGTCTGCCTAAATGGTCCCTGCCTAGTCTGTCTCTGCAGACCCTAACTGTTCCCCGGCAACCATCTTCCCCCTGACTATTTACTAATATTCCCCTATGTCTATTTCATGCATGCTTGAAGCCCCTGATGTTTTCACCTCCACCACTTCCTCTAGTAGTCTATTCCCGGCATCCTTCGCTCTTTCAGTGAAGCATTGCTTCCTTGCATCCCTCTTAAACTCCGCTACCTTCAACTTTATTGCATGCTGTCTGGTCCTGTGCTCTTTTTCATTTGAAGGAGACTCCCCTCCTGCCCCTTGTTCACCCCCATGAAGTTCTTGTAGGTCTCTATCATGTCCCCTCTTGCTTTCCTCTTTTTCAGGGTGTACATGTTGAGATCCCTTAGTCTCTTTCTTGGGCTTTTGATGCAGCCCCTGCACCATTTTAGTTCCCTTCTTCTGGACTGCCTCCAGTCTTTGTCCTTTCTGAGGTAAGGCCTCCAGAACAGGACACAATAATATGGAATTATGGCAAAGTATTAAAAGGAAAAAGACTGGAAAAGTGTTGAAAGAAAAAGGACTGAGAAAAAAATAGTAACCAAGAGACAAAGGGTTAAAAGGCACATGCCTTACTCAGTGGAAAACTTGATACAGCTAGCAAAATGCTTTTGTGTAAAAACAGGATGTCTTATTAGACTGAATGAGACTGAGAAAGAAAGGAACTAGATAAACAGGAACAAGATGGTATGTGCAAGACGATAAGAAGTTTTGCTGACAGATTGTCCAGAGAGAGACCATACTGCCTGTTATCTCTGTTTAGGCTATATTGTTTCATAGCCTTTTTGTGCTTCGGGAAAGGACAAGCCAGTGGTTTTATTACTGTCCAGGGTTGGTTGAATCTGGACTTGCTAACAGTTAGTGACACCACTTATTAGGATATGTGTACTATGTGTCAAGAAAGCATTGTACTAGACATTTGCCAATTAAATTATTGCATTAGTGGGCATTTTTCTTATCTGTACTTCTGTGTCATAAACAACTGCTGTATATATGAAGCCCAGAGTGTGAGCCTCAGTGACTTTTGAGGGAGATGCAAAAGACCACCTACTATCAAGATCCAGTAGCGCTCGAATTTCCTGGAGGACAGGGTAATATCAACTTTGATTGTCTCTGCATTTTCTGTATGGTTGTAGCTCTGACAGTAGTGGGCTGTTAGCTGTTTAGTTTTGCTTGTATTAGGGACTTATTACTTTGCTGCAATAAAAGTATTGAGTTTTAAAAATAACCAACTGTAGTCTGAATGCCTTTCTGGGCCCCCCGGCCACAGGCCAGCTGAACCTGTCCAGGTAAATACTTTACAATAATCCAAGCAAGCAATATTATGGCAAAACCATCTCTCTCCTACTGGAGATGCCTCTCCCAATGCATCCCAGCAGCACTATGCATCGCTTTGTCATGCTGTCCTGCCACTTTGAGGTCATCAGATATGTTAGCCCCAAGGTCCCCTTCCTGCTTAATGACTGTCTGTCCCTCCCCATCCTATACTCAACTCGTGGGCTCATATGCCCTAGGAGCATGATGCTACTACACTTCTTGATATTCATCATCAACTGCCATTCTCTTGACAACTCCTCATGTTTCCTAAAATCCCTATGCATTCTCTCTCTCCACCCCCTTCTGAGTGTCCATCCTCTTTTTGATCTCGTCTTCAAAAGGGCATACCTTCCTTTTTTTCCAGTTCTTCTGCAATGTCACTTATGAAGACACTAAAGAGGACCAGTCCCAGTACTGAGCCCTGTGGCACCTGTTAGTCACTCCCCCCTCAGTTTGAGTGAGATTAACCACCACCCTCTGTCACCGATCCATTAAACAGTTCCTTAAACAGTTCACCACTTTGGATCCCACTTCAAGGCTGCTCAATGTCTTTCAGTCTCCTGTGTGGTACAGTGTCAAAAGGCCTAGTAAAAGTCCAGATAGCCTACATTCACTGCCCTCCCCTTTTTCTGTAATTAGTGTTTTATTAAAGTTTTGACAACATGTAATGCAAAACATTACAGCAAGTTAACAAGATTTAAGTTATTATGGATCACTAGATGATAATAGCAGGGAAGAGGGCTAGAAAAAACAAGTAGCCTAACGACTGGGCAGCCTACAGAGCTGCCAGAAACTTATGCACCAGATTAGTCAGGGAAGCTAAAGCTAGCTACTTTCGATCTGAACTTAACTCTTCCACTAACAACACAACTAAATTCTGGAAAACTTTAAAGGAAATCTAAGGCCACAGATCTGCTAGTCAATTCTCGCCAAAAATATCATCCGGCAATTCCTTGACTACAGACAAACAAGAAATTCTTGAACTCTTTATTTATTTATTTATTTATTTAGCTTTAACAACCACTTTGCCACAGTGGGCCTAGCATTCAATGTCTCCCCCGTCAATAACCTTTGCGCACAACTTTATACATCATGCTTCTCTTGCCCGGAAACAGACCCAGTCTCCTGTCTCTATAAAGGAAGTCGAGGACCTTCTGCTCCTTCTGGACTGCAGGAAAAATGCAGGTGCAAACCTGATAGAGCCCTTCTTCCTTAAACTTGGCTTTCATGTCCTATTGCCCCCAATTACCCATCTCTTCAACATGTTCCTAGCCCAGGGCTCACTCCTGACCATCTGGAAAACTGCTCACATCATTACACTCTAAATCTGGCAGCACTAGTGACCTAAATAATTGCTACCCTATTTCCCTACTTTCTACCCTCTCTAAGCTCCTTGAAAAGGTTGTCAACACCCAGCTTAGACAATACATTGATGATGCATACCTACTAAACCCAGCTCAGTCTGGCTTCCGGCCCCACCATAGCACCATCTCAGCATTGGCTAAGGTCACGAATGACTGGTTGTGTGCCCTGGATGCAAGAAATTATGTGTGCGCACTATTTCTTGACCTTAGCAAAACCTTCAACATGGTGGACCATTCCTTGCTCTTGACCGCCTTAAATAATATTGGCATTCGTAACCTGGCCTTTGAGTGGTTCTCCAACTACCTCTCAGAGCATCACCAACAGATCATGGCTGGGGGGCTTTCTCCCCCCTCAAAACTCTCTCAAGAGGGGTACCCCAAGGGTATATCCTGGGCCCACTCTTATTTGCCATGTATATAAATGAACTAAATACTGGAATCAAGTCAGCAGACATCCACCTCTTTGCTGACGACACTGTGTTGTATGTAGCCAGACCTACCCTGGAACATGTGTATAGCATCCTTCAATCAGAATTTAACCTTCTCCAGAACAATCTCCTTTACTTTAAGCTTCTGCTAAACATTAAGAAAACGAAGGCCATGATCTTCTCTCCAACAGTGATCTCCCCCAATTCCTACACCATGATGTCAGCTCCACAAATCCTCACCTTACTCGGTGAACCGCTAGACTATGTCAATTCCTTCAAATACCTGGGGGTGTGGATCGACCACAAACTTTCTTTCAAAATTCATATTGTAGAAATCTCTAAAAAACTTAAAAAGAGGTTTGGAATCTTCTTCAGAATCAGGCATCTATTAAAGCTTGAGGGAAAATTAATGTTGGTACCAACAACATTCCTGCCCCTCCTTGACTATGCAGACCTGCTATACTGGCATAGCTCTAGCATGGCCATTGCCAAACTTGACACCCTGTATCACAGAGTGCTTAGGTTTATCACTGGAGTCTTCTACTCAGCCCACCACTGTACGCTATACAAATGGGTAGGTTGGGGCGCTCTAAACCTCAGGCGACATAAAAATGCTGTGTGCTGGATCTTTAGGGTCATGTCTAATAAGCTGCCTCAATACATCAAGGATTGCCTACCCATCTGCAATCCTGGCAGCTACCTTCTAAGAAGCCAGTCTTGCATCTGCCTTTCCATCCCAAAAGTCAGAATGTGCTTTGATCACATGGCGATAAGCCATGCTCTACCTGTCCTCTGGAACACTGCTCAAAAAACTCTTCAACTCACTAGGGTGGTGCCATTGGCTGCCTTCTAAAGCCCAGTCCAACTGTCCTTTCTGGAGACCTGCAACAGTTTCCACCATTGACACCCCCCTAACTCTGACTTTACCTACTCCCTCGTCCATCTCCCCCCACCTACATTTCTATACCCTCCCTCCACACCCCTTAGACCTGGTTGGCATAATCCAAGTTGCACTGTTAAGTCCCCACACCCTATCCTGAGTATCACTTAGACATAGACATAGACATAGACATAGACATAGAATTTGACAGCAGATAAGGACCGCTTGGCCCACCCAGTCTGCCCATTTCCCTACCTAATGGATAAGCTGCAGATCCTAGTTAACCAGCAGCCTGCTTCTTTCTACCCCCACCCCCTAGAATTGCCTTATGACTGTCCCATGCATGCTTGAATTCAACCACTGTTTTTGACTCCACAACCTCCTCCAGAAGGCCGTTCCATGCATCCACAACCCTCTCTGTGAAAAAATACTTCCTTACATTACCTCTGAGCCGCCCCTCTATCTTCAAATTGTGCCCCCTTGTTCTTGCACACTCTTTTTTGAAAGATGCTACTCTTGGACTTTGTTGATTCCCTTGAGGTACTTGAGAGTTTCTCATGTCCCCCTCTCCTCCTTTCCTCGAGGCTATACATATTAAGCTCCTTTAGTCTCTCTTCATATGTCTTCTGGTGCAGACCCTGCACCATTTTAGTTGCCCTCCTCTGGACAGCTTCCATCCTGTCTATATCCTTGCGGAGGTTGGGTCTCCAGAACTGCACACAGTACTCTAGATGGGTCTCACCAACTGTCTGTACAGAGGGATAACAACTTCCTGTTTTCTACTAGTGATGCCTCTCCCTATGCATCCCAGTATCCCCCCAGCCCTCCTTACTGCCCTCTCACATTGCTTGCCCACCTTTAAGTCATCTGATATGACTACCCCCTAGGTCCCTTTCCATTGTTGTTGTTGTTAGTGTCTCACCCTCCATTGTGTACTCTTCCACTGGGTTTTTGTTTCCCAGGTGCATTACCTTGCACTTCTTTGCATTGAATCTAAGCTGCCATACATTTGACCATTCCCCTAACCTTGCCAAGTCCTTCTCATCCTTTCCACCACCTTGTGCATCAACTCTGTTGCAGATCTTTGTGTTATCTGCAAAGAGACATACTTTTCATCCAGTCCTCTGCAATGTCGCTTATAAAGACATTGAAGAGGACCGATCCTAATACTGAACCCTGCAGTACCCCACTAGTAACCCCCTTCTTCAGAGTGGACTCCATTTACTATTACCCTCTGTGTCCTATTCTCCAGCCACCTTTACCCAGGCTATCATCTGGGACCCACTTCCAGGCTGGCTAACTTGTATATTAATCTTTTGTGGGACTGAGTCAAATGCCTTGCTAAAGTCTAGGTAGGCCATGTCCACAGCCCTCCCTGATCTACTACTTTGGTCACCCAGTCAAAGAAATCTATTAGATTTGTCTGACATGACCTTCCCGGCTGTGAATCCATGCTGCCTTGGGTCCTGTGCCCTCTGGCCTCTAGGTACTCAACAATTCTTTCCTTCAGAAGTGATTCCATCATTTTCCCTATCACTGAGGTTAAACTAACAGGTCTGTAGTTTCCTGCTTCTGCCCTGCTCCCACTTTTGTGAAGGGGAACCACATCTGCCCTCCTCCAGTCCTCAGGTACCACCCCATCCTCCCATGATTTGTTAAAGAGGGTAGTCAGTGGTGTCACTAGTTCATAGGTTCATAGGTAATTTCAAGCTATTTAGACTTTCATTCATGATGCTTGCCAAAAATGTTAATTATATCCTCAAAAGGAAATGATCCAATTTAACCTTAAAAGAGTCCATGCTTGTGCTTGATACTACATCTATTGGCAGTGAGTTCCATCCTGAGATAATTCTATTGCTAAACCAATGTTTGTGTTGTAGACTTTGCCATTTTTTAACTTCAAACTGAAAGGGATGTCCCCTCGGTTCATATCTGGATTTTCTCCAAGCAAGCCCTAATTCTGATAATAATAAATCATCTTTAATAGATCTAAAAAGTAAACATAGTCGCCCCTAGTTCTCCTATACTCCAAGGTATATAAATCCAATTCCCTCAGTCTCTCTGGGTAAGTCTTTTTTTCTAACCCTTCAACTGATTTTGTTGCTCATCTCTGGATTCTTTCTATATTGTTTATATCTGTTTTTTATAAGGGGCCCAAACTTGTGTGCAATACTCCAGATTTGGTCTCACCAGTGCACTATAAAGGGGCATCAGCACCTTCCTATCCCTACTTGATATATGTCTCAAAATACAATTTAATATCTGGTTACCCTTTTTTATTACTTTATTACACTGGGAACTGAATTTTAAGTCTGAACTAATTATAATCCCCAAATCTCTTTCTTCGTTTGTATTATTGAGTACTGCATTATCCAGTTTATAGGAATAGTTTATTTTATTTTTTATTTTACCCAGATGCATGGTTATACATTTATTTTTATTTGGTTCCAGCTTACTTTTTTTGTCCAGTTATATATCTTATTGAATGCTTCCTGTATATCATTTTTGTTTTTTGTGTTATTTGCTATAGCTCCAATTCTGCAGTCATCTGCAAATTTTGTAAGCCAAATATCCCTATTTGATATTTTTAGAGGTTACATAAATATTAAATAGACATGGTCCAAGAACCGACCCCTGAGGCACCCCACTAGTCACTGCTGCCCACTCTGATTTTTCACCTTGGATCACCACTCTCTGCCTTCTCTCACTCAACCAAGCCTCTATCCAATTTATTATGCTATTATTAAATGCATACTGTTTTAAAGTATTTACCAGTTCCAGATGTGGAAGCTTATCAAATGCATTCGAGAAATCTAAAAAGATAACATCAACACAATTTCCTGTATCCAATGTCTCCCCAACCTTCTCATAAAATGTTAAAAGATTTGTTTGACAGGAGCGATTTTTTTGTGAAAACCATGTTGCACTGGGTCCTGTAGGCCATTTTTTTTCCAGATATTCAACTATATGATCCTTCAAAATAGATTCCATCATCTTCCCCATGACCGATGTCAGGCTAATTGGTCTATAATTTTTCAATTCCGACTTAGAGCCACCTTTATGTATAAGAACCACCAATGCCTCACGCCAACCCTGTGGTACCTGTCCCATATTTAGAGAATTTTGAAAAATGTAAGTTAAGGGTGGTGCAAGTTGGTTCGCCAGTTCATACAATACTCTAGGATGAATTTCATCCGGTCCTTGTGATTTATTTGTGTGTACTGCTTTCAATTTATCCAGGACATCCTGTAGATGTATTTGTATGCCATCTGATCCATGATTAGTGTTAACATTAATTTTAAGGGAATTATCTGAGTTGAGAACAGAACAAAAATATTTATTTTGGATTTCTGAACAATCTTTATTATTAAGTATTTCTCCATTTTAATTTTTAAAGGGTCCAATAGTATTTCCCCTTTTTTGTTTATTATTTATATATGAATAAAAAGTTTTGTAATTGTCTTTAACCAATACTGCCAATTTTAATTTGTACCCCTTTTTTGCTTTTTTTATTTCATACTTGACTTTTTTAACAAATTCTCTGTACTGTAGTTGTGGTTGTGTATTGATATTATATTTAATTTTCTTAAACCATCTATTTTTTTTATTAATTAATGTTTTAATTTTAGGTGTTAACTATTTTGGAATATCCTTATTATTTTTATATTTGGCATTTTTTGGTATGCATTGATTTATTGTTGCATGCAGTTTATTTACCAGAAATTCTCACATTTTGTGTGTTGTTTGATTTCCAAATTCCTTTTTCCAATTCCAATTTTCCAAAACGTTCTTCATGATTGAAAAGTCAGCTTTTTTGAAGTTCAAGACAATAGTCTTCCCTTCTCTAGGTGTTTTTTCCTCATTTTTTATTAAAAACTGGACAGATAGATGGTCACTAGTTCCTAATGGGTTACTTGTAAATACATTTTGTATTGTTTGATCCATATTTGTTAAAATTACATCAAGAATGTTATTTCCCCCTAGTGTTTTCAGATACAAGTTGGGTAAGTCCTGTTTGGTTAATTGCTTCCAAAAATGGAATACTTTTCTTATTCTTACCCTCAAATTTTATCCAGTCAATTTCAGGGAAATTTAGATCCCCAGTCAATATTATCCTTTCCGCAGGATCCAAGCTCCTGATACTAACTAATAGTTCTAGTTCAGCTTCCATGCTCATTGAGGGAGGTCTATAGATTAGACCTAGTTTGATTTTTGATTGACCCTTGGGTATGATTTTTAACCATATCATTTCGAGATGATCTTTAGTCCTAGTTATTTCTTCACATTGTATTGAATGTATTATATACAATATATTGCAATACCACCTCCCTTTCTTGTTTGCCTTGATAGATAATATAAGTTGTAACCATTCATTTCTTTGTCCCAACTGTCCTCACTTGTCCACCAGGTCTCTGTAATAAGTGCTATATGTATTTTATTTTTTTGTAATAGATGTTGTAATTCCTCAAATTTATTTACTAGATCATGTGCATTTATTAGTATACATTTCCAATAATTCTGAAGATTCACATTTTGTGTGTTATGTTATGTGTCTCCTTCCCCTCTTTATCCAGTTTAAATGGAATGAAATAACACTGTTTATTCTCATACTCAGTATTCTAATGCCTGCTCTATTTAAATGTAGTCCGTCTCCTTTATAAAGGGTATTTTTTGTAAGAATCCAAGAATTGTCCATAAATCTGAAGCTATTATAACTACAAACATTTCTTAAACACTTATTTGACATTTCTATTCCTGAATTTTTAAACTCATGTCTCCCATGTCCTGAAATCAAACCTGATACGATTATATCAAACTCCTTTTCTTTCATTCTATTCACAAGGTTTTGATAGTCTATTATGAAGTCATCTATACCACGGAAACCCACATCGTTTGTGCCAACATGTATTATAATTAAAGGTTCACATAGACCCTCCATTAGTCCATCTAATAAATTACCAATATCTGAAATGTTGGCTCCAGGCAAAGAGCTCACTGTTGTGTACATTTTTCTGTCCTTACATACTATGGACTCTATCCCTTTTATTATGGACTCTCCTATTATTAACATGTCCTTTCCTTTTTTTTTGTTTTATGACTTCTTTTTCTATTTGCTTTGTAACATCCTTTTCTACTGTAATATCTAATATGAGTGGTATTTCTTCGTTTTTATTTAGACATTTATTTCCCTGTTTGTGCTCCATGTCTACTTTTTGATTCCCTTTTAAATTATAGTTGAGGTCTTTTAGTTTTCCATCTATAGATTTATTTTTTCTGAGGGCTCTTTCATACATTGTCTATCCTGGTCTAATATAGTATATCTATTTTCCAACTTTGGGTACTGCTTTGTCACTTGTTGTTTAGTGGAATGTATGGGTGTGCTCTTCCATTGGTTTTCCTCATGGCTGCTTAGGGTTTTGGTCAAGGACAGTTGTGGAACCCCTTCATTAGATTGATTCAGCTCATTCTCTACTAAAAATGAATCTATATAGGCCTCAAGGTCCCCTATCTCATTCTGGACTTTCAGTGATTCTACTTAATTATTTTCTTCAAGTCTGTGCTTTATTTGTTCAATATCTGTTTGCAAGACTTGTAGCTGAATACATTTATCACATATAAATTCTTCCACAATTTCTTCTTCTGTAAACATTTTACAGGATAAACATGATTTATGATTTTTTTTTTCTTTGTTTTAGTCTTTGCCATGTTATCAGATTACTAAACAAGCTAGAATACAATTCTTGTTAGTTTATTTTCTTTAAGGATAATACTATACTAATCTTGTTTATGCCGTATGTACCTCGGTCCCAGCAGACACAGCAGACACGTGCAGACACACGTGTCTCATGCACGTCTCCGTGCGCGATGACAAGCGCTCTGCACACGCTTACCCTGCTCACTGCAGGAGTGAGTTTTATAAGCCCAATGACCTGGAAGTAGCTGTTTGGTGTCACGGCTTCACTGGTAAGCCAAAAATGTGGATTTTACATGGAAATAACACAAAATTCCCCCAGAAGTTTTATTTAAGGTCCTGAAGTATTTCACAGTTCAAATCTGGTAAAAGAATGCTACAAAAAGCACTTTTAGTAGAGGTCAGTAATGATACTGCACACTACCCTCTTCCCGTTTCCTATCCCCAGAAATACAGGGCTCCAGTAATAAAAAACATTTCACAATGCAATTAGACTGCTTGTATGTTTCATTTACATTAATCCCCACAGTCCCACAGTAACAATCACTCCTTTCTGCTCATAAATAGCGTTTTAAGTTCTACCCTCAGTTCTTTTAGAATTCTGGGATGAATCCCATCAGGCCCCATTGCTTTGTACACCTTCAGTTTTAAGAATTCCTTCAGAACCCTTTCTTCTGTAAATGGGCTGGTATCAACTTCTGTATCCAGAGTGTTTCTATTGTTTGTTTTAGGTACCTCCCCCTCTTCATTTGTAAATACTGAGCAAAAATATTTGTTTAGTATCTCTGCCTTTTCACAATCACCCTCTGCCCACTCCCCTCCCCTTTATTAAGCCTCACTATCCCTCCCTTAGTCTTCCTTTGCTCCCTGATGTACTTAAAAAAGGTTTTATCCCCCTTCTTAACTGAGTTGGCTATCTTTTCCTCAGTTCGGGCCTTTGCTGTTCTGACTGACTTCCCAGCTTCCTTTTGCTTTAACTGATACAATTATCTGTCCTGCTTCTTCTGTGATTCCTTGTACTTTCTGAATGCTTTCTTTTTCTCTTGAACCTTCACTGCCACCTCCTTTGAGAACCATAGTGGTTTCTTACATCGTTTTGTTTTGTTTATTTGCTTCACACAAAGGCTTGTTACCCCCTGTGATGGCAGTTTTTATTATTCCCCATTGTTCTTCCACCCCTCCTTCCTGCCCATTTGCTAGTGCATTCCTTAGGCACTCACCCATTCTGGCAAAGTCAGCCCTCCTGAAGTCCAGTACTTGTGCCTTTGTATGGCTTGACTCTATTATTGTGTTTATTGTGAACCATACTGTTCGATGGTCGCTAGTTCCCAGATGGCTACCCACTTCTACATCTGTGATCCTCTCCATCTCCATTTGAGAGGACCAGGTCTAAGATTGCTCCCTCTTGAGTGGGTTCCAATACTAGTTGTCTAAGGCATGCCCTGTAGGGCATCTAGAATAACCTCACTCTTAGAAGTGGCTGCTGCAACTGCACTCCAGTTAACATCTGGCATATTCAGATCACCCATCAGCAATATCTCCCTTTATCTGCCATTCTAAGTATACTTTCTATCATTTCCTTGTCCATTTCTCTCCCTGAGAGGGGGTCTGTATACAACCCTGTGCGGATTGTGGTGCCATTGCCTGCCTCCAAATTGACCTACAGTGCTTCTTCTCCTCCCTGTTTACCCTTTTGTTCTGTTGCTTTGATTCCTTCCCTTATGTAGAGAGCTACTCCTCCTCCTCCTCTTTTACCCTCCCTGTCCCTCCTGTAGATAGAGTATCCTGGTATGTTTACATCCCAGTCATGGTTCTGTGTTTACCATGTTTCTGTGACTGCCACAATATCCAGATGTTCCTCCTCCATCAAGGCCACTAATTCAGGAAGCTTGTTACCCAGACTACGGGCATTGGTACTCATTGCTCTCCATTTTTTTATGGCTTTACCTTCTGTAGCAGCATCCCCCACTGACCATTCTACCTTGGTATTTTTCTCATTTAGTACCCTGTTTTGTAGGGAGAGGCTTGGATTTTCCTGCTGCTTTTCAGTGCCTCCCCCCTTGACTAGTTTAAAAGCTTGCCAATGAAGCACTTAAACCGATTGCCCAAAAGACTTGTTCCCTTCCTGGACAGATGCAGACCATCCTGCCAGTATAGGCTGGTGTCCCTCCAGGCAGAATCCCAGTCCCCAACGAAGCCAAACCCCTGTGCTCCACACCATTTTTTCAACCATTCGTTAAACTGCATGGTGCAAAGTACCCTCGTCTCACCCATGCCACTGACAGGCAGCACCTCTGAGAAGGATACTGTGTGTGCTACTTGTCTTAGGCCCTTCCCCAACTCTACAAAGTCCTTCTGCACTACTCTAATCTCATGATGAGCCAAGTCATTTGTTCCTAGGTGGACAATGACGTCCAGCTCAGACTCCCGTGCAACTGTTCTTGTGATCCTAAGGATGCGCTTCCTGTCCCTCCAAGCCATGGCACCAGGCAGGCACCTTACTTCAGTTTTTCCTGCTCCCCCAAGTTCTATCACCCTAATAATTGAGTCTCCCACCAGGAGCTGCTTTCTTTCCCTGTGTGCCCTCTGCCTCCTTCCTGAAGGCCTCCCTTGTGACAGTTGTCTGCACCCTCCTTAGTCTCCTCTGTGGGTGCATCCATAGGGAAACTATGCACCCCCAGAATGGTGTATGGATTGTGGAGTGGAACAACTGACTGGGTGTGCCTCTGTTCCACCACCCTTACCCTCCCTGAGCCCACTGTGGTCCAACTGCTGTGCTTTCTTCGCAACCTCTGAGGTGGTGGTGGTGGCTCTGGTGCTCTCTGGATGGGGGAGGTTCCCTTATTACTGTCCAGTGTGGCCTGAAGACAGGCAACATGCCATCTTTTTGCCTACATTCTCTTTCCTTTGCTCACTCTGTGCCTTTACTGTCCCTGCTGCACATTCTCTACAAGGCTATGCAATGCATCACCTGATCAGACTTTCTGTCTACATGTAAATAGTCTATCATTGCCCATCGTGTACTTGCCTTGAATAGAATTTGTATCTAGCTGTTTACTGCCTGCCTTGCATTATGCTTGTAACACATGCCATTTGTGCTCTTCCAATGTCCATCATGCTGCCACCCTTTCTAATAATGTCATGTTATTTTGTAAATATTGTACGCTCTTTGCCAATGTAATATGCCTATTCCAAATTGTTCTTTTTCTTCTTCTTCTTGATCACATGTATTCACTCCAGGTCCATCTTGTAAATGAGCCTTGCTCAATGGTATTCCACCTGGCTAAATGAAGATATTGATTGATTGATTGAGCAGATCTAATTAACTGCCCTCACCTGATCTATTTCCCTGGTCACTGAGTCAAAGAAATCAATCAGATTCATCTGGCATGACCTCCCCTCGACCCTATGAATCCATGCTGCCTTTGGTAGAGTTGCTCACTGGCTTCAAGATAGTCTACCAACCTTTCCTTTAACAGGGTTTCCATTAATTTCCCCACCACTGATGTGTGACTGACTGGACTACAGTTGCTAGCCTCCTCCCTGCTGCTGCTCTTATGGAGTGGGACTACAGCTGCTCTATTCTCATCCTCAAGAACCATGCTTGTTTCTAGTGAGCTGCTGAATACGGCTATCAGTGGGGCATCTAGTATTTCCCTGAGTTTCTTTAGTACCCTTTGGTGCATCCTGTCTGGTCCCATAGTCTTATTCATTTTCAGAGTTGCAAGTCCCTTCAGGACTCTTTCTTTTGAAAATATCCCCCTCCCCCACTTGTTCCTGCTGCTCCCTGGTGGTCAGTCCCCCCCTCAGTCCACTATGAGGACTGAGCAGAAGTACCTGATCAGGATGTATGCTTTTTCTTGATCATTTTGCCCCGCCACCCTCCTTATCCCTCCATTTGCTTTCCTTTTCTCACTTACATACTTGAAGAAAGTTTTATCCCCTTTGGCTATTCCTTCTTCTATTTGAGCCTTTGTTCCCCCACTGCCTTTCCTGCTTCCCTCTGTATTACTTGGTATACTTCCCTGTCTTCCTCCCTCTGCATTTCCTTATACTCTTGAGTGCAACCCTCACCACCATAGCCACCTCCCTAGAGAACCATAATGGTATCTTTTTCCTTCTACCTTTACTCCCTTCCTTCACACAGAGGCTGGATGCCTTAATTATAGTGCTTCCTATTTTTCTCCACTATGCCTCTGCCCATGCCTCGTAATCCCATCTGCCAGGCAGATTCTGAGGCAGTCTTCCAGTTCTTTAAAATCAGTCCTCCTAAAGTCCAGGACCCCTGTCCTGGTTTGCCTCTGTTCCCATCTTTTTTTTTATTTCTTTTTTCTCCCCACTCACTGGCTGGCCCTCGCTCTACCGGTAGTCCTCCCAACTCTCTCACCCACCATCTCTGGGACTTACCACTGGACTGGCACAGATCCACATGGTTTCCCCCTGTGGAGGGGCTGGAGGGGGTACCCCAGTTCCCCCTCGGGAAGCCTCACTAGCTCAAGCCTGCCATGAGACAAGTAGGTGGCATGTGATCTGTAGAGAGTCATCCATGGCAACTTGCCACAGCTGGTGGGATTTTCATGTTTTTTTCCTCTATTCCCATCTTAAAGTTAAACCACACTGTATTTATTTATTTTATTTATTTATTTTATTTCACTTTTGGTGACTGGGTGAGCCCACTAAGACATTGCTGTCCCTTTTTTCAGGGGCGACATGGAAGTACAGAGGATTGGGAGTGCAGAACAAAGATATAGTGCAAAGAGGTAAATTACAATGTGAGACTGCACACAATGGGCCCTATGCACTATTGGAGTGGAGTGGCTACACGCATGTATCTGGGGCATGCAGCCAATCTGCAACCTACATGCCCCCATGCAGGATGCACTAAGGGGGGGGCACACAGAACCAACGCATCAATCCTCCTGGGTAAACAGACCACACTGGGGGTGGGCTGTTGGTGTGCCAGCACTACAAGCCATGCACAAAGGTGCGTAGTGCTGGCCTCGGGTGTGCAGAGGGGGCATTGGGTATGCAAGGGGGATCCCTGCTGTAAGCCCCCCTACACACCCCATGCAACCATCGGGACTCCACTGGGACAGGGCGGATAGCCCACCCAGACTGCTGCCACCTGCCTCTGCATATGTTGGTGTGGGGCCCCTGCCAGTGGCTACCTCAGCACACACACACCAAGGGCACCGGACAAAGGATGCTGCCCCCCCACACCCCAATGGCACCACTGGGCCACCCCAGTCACTGGCCCTCATTGCTTCGGGTGGGATCTAGATGTGGGTACAACTCCCCCGCACCGCCTACAATCCCCCGTCCCTGCGCACCACTCTGGTGCTGCATTGAAGGGCCGGCAGCTTTGCCCTCCTCTCACAACCACAGCCACTGGCCATTGGTCATCCACAGGACATGCTACCAGTGCACCCCCCGCTGTGGAAGGGATCCATTGAGTGACCTAGACCAGGCATCCGATTGGATGCCTAGCTGGGTCCATGGCCCCAGCCGCCCTGTGGAGTCCTGTGCGCTGGAGGGGCAGGGCCATGGATAGGTGGCATATGGTGGTGAATATTGCCTGTGTGCTCCTGTCTGCAGGTGTGGCCCTATGTAGGTGGGATACTTGTCTCTGGCATGTATGTCCCAACCATTCATGCATAGGACCCATTAGTTGTAAATCAGTACAAAAAATTGGCACTACAGCAACAGCTGCAAGAATTTCATTTACATTACTGAACAAAATAAGCAGACAGGCAACATGTGGGGTAACAGCCAAATAGGGTCACACTGGCAAGTAATGTGATTAATTATAACTAGGGGACTGCTTACTGTGATGTCAGCAATGTTGTCCCAGTTTGTAAGCACCACGTTCAGCACTGCCTCATCCCTAGTGGGTTCCTTAACTAGCTGCTTGAGAAAAGCCCCTTGTACATAGCCAAGGATGGCCCTGCTTCCTACAGATGGAAGATTTCAATTAACATCTGGTAGCTTAAATTACCCAGCTATCAGCACTTCCCCCTTACTTGCCATCCTGATGCTGGCATCCCCAAGTGCCTTATCCAACTCTTCTCTCTGTACGGGATATCTGTATACCTCCCCTGTATGGATAGCAGCTCTAGTACCTGTTCCAGGATGATCCACAACATCTCCAGCCCTTCTTTTTCCTCTGGGTGCACCTGTGCCTCCATGGCCTTAATTTCTTCTCTCACATATTGTACAACCCCTCCTCCCTACCCTTTCTCTCTTGAACAGAGAGTAGCCTGGTATGGCCATGTCCCAGTCATGGCTGTAAGTGTACCACAACTCCATTATGGGCTATGACCATCAGTTCAGGCTAGCCTCCACCATGACGGCCTCCAGGTCTGTAATTTTATTTCCTAGGCTCCTTGCATCAGCACGTATGTCTCTCTGTGCCTTACTCCCTCCTGTCTGCTCACTTCTCCTCCTGCTTGTGCTGTTCCCTGAAGCTCCCTCTGACCCCCTTCTTCCCTTGTTACCTTCTCTGTTACCTATCTCCTTTACTTCATTCTTCTAGCTTTCCTGATTTATAATCAGTCTTGTCCTCTGTCCCCACCCCTGTCTTCTTGTGCCTCTACCCTGGGGAAGCTTACTTCCCTTGGGCTCTCCCTTCCTGCTGCTTCATCATTTGTTGGTGGGCAATGTTTGCCTCCCTTGGTTTTAGAGCCTCCCCCCACTGCTTTAAATGCTCGTCCAGGTAGTATTTAAGCCTCCTGCTAAGGACTGTTGTCTCCATCCTGGAAAGATGCAGGCCATCTCTCTCATAGAAGCCAATATACTCTCAGGTTGGCCCCTAGTCCCCAGTGTAGCCATAGCCCTCCTCCATGCACTATGCCTTCAACAATTGTGAAAAGCCCTGGTGCGGAATATCCTGTCCCATAATCTCCCCAGCTATATACAGATGACATGATGGCAAAAGCCACTGTGTGTGCCACCTGCTTGAGGGGCCTCCCCAACTCCCTGAAACTTTCCTGAACTATCCCTACCCAGTTTTGTGCTCCTCCTATAACCGGTAACTGTTAGCAGTGCATTTCAAAATGGAGTAGTGGAAGAGGCAAAGGGTGAAGGCTCTCAGGGTCTGCAAGCAATAGGAAAAATAAGAAGGTAAGAAGAATGGGAAGGAATACAAAACAGCAAAAGAGGATTCAGAGCTAGCTAGAAGGAGGTCTACCTTAATGCCTGGGTTCTGGGTAATAAAATCCATGAACTCCAGGCATTGGTGGCAGACACTGAGGTAGACCTTGTAGCCGTCACAGAAACTGGGTAACAGAAAATAATGACTGGGACTTGTCAGTCCCAGGTTACAGAATGTTTAGACAGGACAGAGGTAAAGGCAATGGTGGTGTAGTCATATATGTCATGGAGGGCATAGTGGCTGTGGAGGCCAGACACCTCGGAGGAAGCAAAGGGGAAAATGAGTCACTGTGGGTTCACATCATGGTGCGCTAAAGCAGGAAAATATGAATAAGGTGATCTACAGACCACCAGAACAAGTGGAAGAGCTGTCAAGGGGGGGTAAAGAAGGTGGAAGTGGTGGTGGTGGGCGATCTGAACTGGATATTGACTGGGACATTCCGGTGGCCAGGTGCACCAGAAGTTGGGCTCTATGGATTTATTGCATGACTCACAGAGATCTGAGTACACTTAAGGAAACCAGGCAATACTTGAACATTTTTTAATAACACTTTAGAATGTGAGCGGCACCGAAATGACAAAAATCATGAAGAAAGAGGATGCCGCAACACAAAACCCCAGCACTTCAACCTTTCAGTTTTCATTAGGAGGCATAACCTCATGCACAGTACATCATAATTAAATAGTAAGTATAACTAAACAATTGGAGGAATCAGTATAATTAAATTCACCAGAGCACCTGATGCATCTCTAAAACAGCATCCGTTAATCTACCCTTTGTAGAAGTCCTAATATACGAATAGGTGCCCATTCATAAAAATCCAAAACGTGAAGTACAGTTCATGAAAGAGCTTTGCTAACTGAATTAAAACTATAATGGGAAAGAGAGGAAAGATGATTTAAAGTGCCATATAGCCAATAAATATTTTTAATTTATTATAAAAACTTTCTAGAATTTTGATCTCTTTAAGAAAATACTAACTGAATGCCCAGTCTGTCAAACACCTGTATTGTGCTCTGAGAAAGAGGCCCTGTTTGCAAAAACCATCACCATGCATTACAACGTGAAATGAAGTTTAAATACAGTGGTCAGAGGAGCCAATATCCCTACATTGCATGACTGCCTGATGGTACAGTTGTTTAAGGAGCCCACTAGACAGGCAACCATTCTCACTTTGGTGCTCACTAACTTGGAGATGGTGGGTAGAGTGAGTGCATGGGAACCACTGGGGTCCAGCGACCATAACTCCATTTGGGTCAGGCAAGCACTCTGGACCAGAATGCCCCCATCAAAAACTAAAATCCTAAATTTCAGAAAAGCAGATGTCAACCAGATGAGAGAGCTGATCTGAGACAAACTGACCAGGGTGGACAGCATCAGAAGTGTACAGGAAAGATGGGGAGGGGGCAATCAAGGGGATCATTCTCGATGTAACAAGCCATGCACAAGAAGTGTTACAAAATAAAACAGGTACTGGAGACCAATGTGAAAGTATCAGAGAAGCAGTGAAGTCCAAGAAAAAGGTTTTAACTGGGTACAAGGAAAAGCAGGAATGAGGAGAGAACCAACTAAAACTAGGGAAGCAAAGACAATGGTCAGGGAGGCAAAGGCAGATACAGAGCTGCGTGTTGTGGGCAGGGTCAAGGGTGGGGAAAAACAAGTGTATGAAAGAAGAAAGGAAGCAGGGAGGGAATATTGTTGGGCTGCAAGAGGCAGAGGGTACTAGAGGAAGATGAACGAAAAGCAGCCTCCTTAATAATTACTTCTGCTCCGTCTTCACAAGAGGAGACAGTGGGCCCCTTTCTAAAAAGTGGCATCAAAGCAGTTGTCAGGAGTATTTCTCAAATGAGGCAGCCAGTATTTACTAGAAAAAGGATCCAGAATGGGCTTGACGCTTTAAAGGTAGATAAAGCCCCAGAGCAGGACTGGATGCACTGAAGGGTAGTCGAGAAATTGGCTGCAGAACTGACTGAACCCTAGCAAGGCTATTCAAAAGCTTAATTCAGACAAGGGTAGTTCCAAACGACTGGAAGGTAGCAGGTGTAGTCATGCTACACAAGGGTGGGACAAGGAGCAATCTGGGAATTACAGACATGTCAGTCTTACCACCATAGTGGGTAAACTGATAAGTCATTGATCAAAGAGGACCTTGCAAACTACTTAGAGAGCAACGGACTACAGGATAGTAAACAGCATGGGTTTGTAGCAGGGTGGTCTTGTCATACAAACCTGATAGTTTTCTTTGACTGGGTAACAAAGGTAGTAGATAAGGGCCATGCAGTGGATTTGCTCCACTTTGATTTCAGCAAGGCTTTTGAGTCGGTGCCACACAGAAGATTGTTGATGAAGTTGAAGGACCTAGGCACAGCTAGGGACATACTTAGATGGGTAGGAAACTGGTTGAAGGAGAGAAAACAGAAGGTGGTGGTAAATGGGGTCAAATTGGAAGAGAGGGAGGTCACAATTGGGGTGCCACAGGGATCTGTCCTGGATCCTGTCCTCTTCAGTATGTTCATCAATGACACTGGAGACAGCATCTGGGGCAAGTTGTGTCTATTCGCAAATGCCACAAAGCTCTATGGTAGGGTTGATGCTGACAAAGGGATCAGGGAGTTGCAAAGAGATCTATAAAGGCTAGAGAGGTGGCCTAAGGTTCAGCAGTAGAAATTCAGTGCCAAAAATGCAAGCTTATGCAGAGAATGGGACAGAATACTGGATGGGAGGAGTTAAAGTTAGCACTATGGCAGAGTGACGGGACCTTTGAGTCATCATTAGTGACTCCCTCAAACAATCATGCCAGTGTAAGTAGGCCTAAAATAAGGCTAATATGACGCTGACGTGTACTGGAAGGAGTACTGACAGCAGGAAATAGGGGGTACTACAACTTCTACAGTATATTGGTCATTGAGCCACACCTGAAATACTGTGCTCAGTTCTGGAGTCCTTGCCTATAGAAGGACAGTGACAGGCTGGAGAAGATGCAATGCAGGGTGATCAAGATGATTCAGTGCTAACACGGCAGCTTTTATGAAACTCATCTCAAGGCAGAGAACATGCACTCACTAGAGACTAGGTGAGAGAGGGAGATATGTTATTGACTTTCAAGTTCCTGAAGGAAATAATCAAGATGACTTGTGGGGAACTATTTAGCATGAGTACAGAGTAAAGAAGCCAAAGTCATGAGTGGAAACTGGTGGGGGAAACATTAAGTGGGATGTGAGGAAGTTCTGTCTTACAGAAAGGGTGGTGGAGCGGTGGAACAATTTGCCAGCAGATGTGGTGAGCACCAAAACCATAAATAGTTTCAAGCATAACTGGGATAGAGTGAAGGGTTTTGTGGTTGCTCAGGTCAGTAGCAGTAGGAAAAAAAGCATGGAGGTGGACCTGGAAGGATAAATCCCCATATGGGCAACAGGTCCTGGGGCAGATAGGGAACTCCTGGCAGGCTAGATGGACCTTTGGTCTTTTTCTACTGTTATCGTCTATGTTTCTGTGTTTCCCTTGCTAGGTCAGTTGTTCCCAGGTGCACAATGACATTATCTTCCTCCCATGTCCTGCTGCCCTGGCAAGCCTTTTGATCCGCTCTCCATCCCTGCAAGTCAAAACATCTTTCAGGCGTTTCACCTCCCACTCCCTTTCTTCCCCCACTCTCAAGTCTATCCCCCTAACAACAGAATTCCCCACTAGCAGCTGCTTCCTCCTCAGCTGGGGGCCTTTTCCTTCCTCCTCCTCCCTCCTTGAGGCTCTTTTGAGGACCCCCACTTCCTCCCTTACCACTGCTGACTGCTGGGGATATTCAGCCGCACGGGTTTTCCCCAGGACATTCTGTCAGACCAGGGCACCAATTTCATGTCTGCCCTAATGGATAGTCAATGGGAGAAGTGTGGGGTGAGGCAGCTAAGGGACTCCCCATACCACCCCAATACTAACGGTCTGGTTGAATAATTATTGATTGATTGATTGACTGATTGAAGTAACCTTTGAGCAAAATGCTCATTTACAAAGGAACCTCGTCAGTACCAGAAAACAAAACACTGATATAAAATCATACACAATGAGGTCTGTAATATATGGATAAGCCTCAATAATACTATACTAAGTTATACAAAAATGTCCCAGTAATACATCACTACCCTCAATAATACTATCCTGAAAAGTAATAATACTATCATTTTTGCTGATAATACTACAGTTCAAATGCCATCTATGACTGTAGTATTATCACTGGATCCATATTTTAAAAAAAATAACAGAAAGATAAGTGTTTTGCAAGGCAGTAATACCATCTCAAGGTTTTGGGGACTTTAGGACCTCTCGAGCTGCGCTCTTGAGGTTCCATGTCCCCAAAACCTCTTGGTGGTATTACCGCCTTGCAATACACACTTATCTATTATTCTATTTATAATTAACATTGACCAATAACAAACTGTGATGTAAAATCATACACAGTGAATTTTACAATTAAAATTGAACAGTCATGTGGCGGCCTTAAGAAGCATTGTCAAGCCGAACAGACAAAGAGAGAATGGCAGAGACCATGAGGCATTGCCAAGCAACAGCTATGTAGGAAGCCATAAGTATGGGACTGGTAGAAACATGCTATACTTATGAGTATTTTCTCACTAGATAAGTCCATAGATGTGATCAGAAGTGCATGTGAAGAGTGCGACGGGTGGGATGGTTATTGTTTGTTGCAGTTGCAGACAGCGCCAGGTAAAAGTACCTTCCACAGTTCCTTTTTGAATTGATCAATTTTGGATAGTCTTGTGTAACCCCCCCTGCAAATGGGGGTTCCCAAAAGACTTCCAGGAGCTTGCTTGAATGCTCCAAGCCTGAATGGTGTTTGGCGTTTAAGCCATTTATCAGTGAGTGTTTTTAGAGCCTCTGGTACTGTCTCTTTAAGAGCTGTCTGCTTGCAGACATAATTAGTTGTATGGGACTGTGTGCTTCTCTGTTTGAGTACCACTCGAACTGCTGCCAATTTACTCCATTTTGCAGTCACTAGGAGTGCAAAGGGAACCTATCTGAAAGATGTAACTGTTTGCCAGAAATTATTTAGAGTAATAATGAAATTACAGTTTGTCTAACCTGCTTTCTTTTGCAGTCAGAACTGTGTCTGCTAGTTCCCATTCTAGTTTTGAACTGCTGAACTGGACCAATCAGTGTGGGGTAATAGCTCTAAAATGGTGCCTTGGACGAATCAGAACTTGGACTCATAATCTGAGCCAGCCACAAGAGGATTGTATGGGCAGTGACTCTGGGAGATGTAGTTTAGACTTCAGTGCCTTTTTGGACCAACAGCAGCAGTCTATTGTGGTGACAGCCAATCCAGTCAAGAACTGGGAGGAACTCAAAGGAAGTGCCGGTTTTGTCAGTTGGAGTTTCAGTTGAGCTTTGGCAGTGAAGAAGGAAGGAGCCCTGTGCTTTTCAGTGTGCAGTTTTAGTCAAAAACGTGTGTAAGGCCCAGAGTTCCGGTCTGCAGCTTGTGTAACAGCTTGTTAGGACTGAATCCGTCCTGTGAAAAGAATCAAAGGATCTCTGAAGGTAGAAACCAGGCTCACCCTGTAGAAGACTGGAGGAATTGCTGAAAATTGCACTCGGTCTGTCAGGAACTGAATCTGCTGTGTGTTCTCCGGGTATTGTGCAGTAATTGCGATCGGATACAGATGCAGCCTGCCTGGTATAGTGCTTTCTTTATATGGATGTGTGAAGAGGTTTGTGTACCTCAAGTGAGCCCTGCTGACATTGAAGGACCCTATCTTATTTGGAGGTCGTAGGTACTAATTCAGGGTCGCTCCCTGTTGAATTGCCACATTAATCCAAATGGAATTACTGTACTGCTGACTGTTTAATTCTCCTTTCTCTGTGTGAAGGGCCCCTACCAGCTGCCACAGTTTGGACTAGCCACTAGGGCTTGGTACCCAGGCACAGTAACTGATAGGGATAGGCCTGTGCACAGAGCCATAGTGAGATTATTAGAGTGATAAGCTAATTAACCTGATTTCCCCTGTCCTTGTTATATCCCTAAATAAATCAGAGCTGCTTGTTTCAGCAAAGTTATACTGCCTGAGGTATTTGTCTATGTTAAGTACTGTACTGTATGATTGTTGCACTGTATCTCATTTTCTGGGAGGGTCCCAGTGCCGGAACCAGACCTGGGGGTAAGTGTATACTGTGAAGGTAATTCTGATATATATTGTGTGGGCCACTAGTGGGAAGAAAGGGGGGTTGCAGTGTCCCAGAGGGCTGTGACCAAGTTAGTTTAACTATTGCAAACCCTGACCTCTGGGTGGAGGCACCCGCCATTGGATCCAGGCCCCTCAACCTGTTAGTGGCAAATCAGGCAGGGGTAGTAGCCCCTGGGATAGTGCCATCTAGGGGTTACACTTGCCAATACCAATATGCCAATGATAGTTCCTGTGGAATTCCTTGCCCAGACATCTAAGGGAGGCACCCTTGGTGGATACCTTTAAAAAAGGTTTTAAAACATTTTTGTTTAACCAGGCATTTGATTTGGGCTGAAAATGGATAAAGAATTGACTGCTGTTTTTAGTATGTTTTATTTTGTATGTTTTAATGCAGGATAGATAGAATTGTTATCGATCTATGCATTGTGCCTTGAAGTATGTTACTGGTTTGCTTGGATTGTTTCTAAATATTGTTAAGTGCCCCAAGCCTCCGGGAAGGGGCGCTATGCAACTAAAGTTTCTTTCTTTCTATCTATCTATCTATCTATCTATCTATCTATCTATCTATCTATATCTATCTGTCTGTCTGTCTGTCTGTCTGTCTGTCTGTCTATCTATCTATATATCTATCTATCTTTTTATCGATCTATCATCTATCTACAGTATCTATCTATCTATCTCTCTATCTATCTATCTATCTATCTATCTATCTATCTATCTATCATCTATCTATCAATCTATCTACAGTATCTATCTATCTACTCTGGCAACTCATTCAGCCATTGTGGGGCTCTAGCCAAGAATGCTTGCTTAGCCAGACTTGTTCTGCAGAATGGCATGGAGAGGGTACCACAAGCAATGTTCCTGGTAGGGTAGGGGCTTTGGGCAGGGTTTAGGAGGTTATGCACTCTTGGGGGGGAGACCTCAAATGGCTTTCATTCCCAGCAAACAGGACTGGAACTTGATCCTGTCCTGCAGTGGGAGCCATTTTGTTTGGGTGTATAGTGTGCAGGTGTGGGTGGTTTGATCCACCCCCAAGGACGAAGCAACAGGCTTTGTTTAAAGCCAGTTTGACCCTGTTTAGTATCATGTCAGAGGCAGTCCCATGTACCATGCTACCATAGTTGATTAGAGGAAGAATGGAGCTGGTAACTGCAACACCTTTGGCATCAGGGTAAGGTTGTGTCTGTCTATAGAGTGCCTCCAGTTTTCTGTTGATGTTGTTGTACAACCTGGTCAACATGTAATAAAGGTAAGAGGCTGGTCAATGGTATTCCTAGGTACTTAAACGAGCCCACCTGATCTAGTACAACCCCCTTTACATTGTGAATGTTGAATGGCCCCACCTTATTTCTCTTCTGCATGCTGGAAAATAACATTGTCTTGGATTTTTTTGTAGTTCAAGACAAGTTTATTCTGCACAAATCAGTTTTCAAGTGAGCTAAAACTGATTTGGAGCTCACAGGTGAGCATTTCCTGGCTGGGGCTACTAGGACAGATGACAGCATCATCTGCATAAAGTAGTACCTTTGAGTATGGGCATGCTTCAGGGAGGGTGTTAATGAAGAGGCTGAATAGGAGGGGTCCAAGTATGGACCCTTGTGGTACTCCTATAGAGACTGGTCTGGTGTCAGATAGGGCACCATTGATTTTGACTTGCTGGGATCTGCTGGAGAGGTAGCTGTTGAACCAAATTACAGTGTCGGCAGAGAGGCCTAATGTGTGGAGTATGGACAGCAGTAGTAAGTGACTGACTAAATTAAAGGATTTGGTAAGAGCTATATAAATGGAGCCCACAAGGTGACCCTTGTCGAGGGACTCATAAGAAATTGGTATATTCAATTACAGCAGTGTTGGTATTATGTAGTTTGTGAAACCTGTGTTGTTGTTCACACTGAATATTGTAGTGCCTAAGGTAGGATACAAGCTGGTTCGATACTATTCTCTCCAGCGCTTTTGATAGTGGAAGAGAATAAATATTGGCCTATAATTTGAGGTTAATGAGTGGTACATCCAGCAGGCCTGGGTTTGATTCCCCCAACATCCACTTGTATACCGTGTGACTGAGCAAGTCACTTAACCACCCAGTGCTCCCGGGTTGCCCCTGAAAACAGGCACTTGTGCCTAGTGGGTCTTACCCAGTTACCAAAAGCATAAAATGAATTTGCCTGCGGTAGCACTGAATCTGGTGACAAAGTAGACAAGGGACAGGTCTATATTGGTGATGTGGTCCAAAGAGCTCCAATCTATTTAGGCCAGGTGTGTTTTGAATTCTCTGATACACCCTTTACAAAGCATCCTACTAAAAGATTGCTTTTTGGGGTGTCTTAGTGAATTTGGTGGTCCAAGCACACAGCACAGGGGAGTGGTCACTCAGGACATTGGGCAGCACTGTAACCACAGTAAGTCATTCAGGATGGGTAGTTAGGACCCAGTCAATGAGTTTTGTCAATGTGTTGCTTGAAAGAGTATTCACCAACTAGCTTGTGAGAGAATGGGACAAGTACTTACCCCATCTATTGTTCGCATATAAGGAAGTCCCCCAGGGTCCACAGGGTTCTTGACCTTTGGGCACCTGTTTGGCCATAGAGTTAATGGTCCCCTTGATTAGGAAAAGCAGAAACAGGAGGGTGAGCTTGCTTCCCAAGGGGAATCTGTTGTGGAGTATGTCCTGAAGTTCAGGTCACAGCTCAAAGAGCTCATGTGGTTCACCCAGAAGTTCCTAGCCACTGCACAACAGATGACATGGTACAACTGTAGGACCAGAGCCAATTAGTATGAAGTTGGGGAATGTAAGTAGTAAAACTATTTAGTCATACAAAAATGATTATGGATTGCTCCACTGAGCCGAGGCTCATTTTCAGTGCGGTCCAGAGTTCAATTCCAGTTACTTTTACATTAATCATCATACATAAATCAACATATTCATAGTATTTACAAAGGAAGAGGAGGGGGAGGTACCTAAACCAAACAAGAGAAACACTCTGAAGACGGGGGTCGATACCAGTCCATTTACAGAAGAAAGGGTTCTGAAAGAACTAATAACATTGAAGGTGGACAAAGCAATGGGGCCTGATGGGAGTCACCCAAGAATTCTAAAAGAACTAAGGGTAGAACTAGTGACACAGCTGACTACTCTCTTTAACAAATCATGGGAGGATGGGGTGGTACCCGAGGACTGGAGGAGGGCAGATGTGATTCCTCTTCACAAAAGTGGGAGCAGGACAGAGGCAGGAAACTACAGACCAGTTAGTTTGACCTCAGTGGTAGGGAAAATGTTAGAATCACTTCTGAAGGAAAGAATTGTTGAGTACCTAGAGGCCAGTAGGGCACAGGACCCAAGACAGCATGGATTCATGATGGGAAGGTCATGTCAGACGAATCTAACAGATTTCTTTGACTGGGTGACCAAAGTAGTAGACCAGGGATGGGCTGTGGACATGGCCTACCTAGATTTTAGCAAGGCATTGATACGATCCCACACAAAGATTAATACACAAGTTATCCAGCCTTGGAGTGGGTCCCAATGTGGTAGCCTGGATAAAAATTGGCTAGACAACAGGACGCAAAGGTAGTAGTAAATGGAGTACACCGTGAAGAAAGGAGGTTACTAGCGAGTACACGAGGTTCAGTACTAGGACGGTCCTTTTTAATGTCTTTATAAGTGACATTGCAGAGGAACTGGAAGGAAAAGTATGTCTCTTGCAGGCGACACAGAGATCTACAACAGGGTTGATACACAAGATGGAGTGGAAAGGATGAGAAGGGACTTGGCAAGGTTAGAGGAATGGTCAAATGTATGGCAGCTCAGATTCAATGCAAAGTGCAAGGTAATGCACATGGGAAACAAAACCCAGGGAAGCGTACACAATGGGGTGAGATACTGACAACAGTAAAATGGAAAGGGACCTGGGGTAATTATATCAGATGACCTAAAGGTGGGCAAGCAATGTGAGAAGGCAGTAAGAAAGGCTGGGGATACTGGGATGCATAGGAAGAGGCATCAATAGTAGAAAACAGGAAGTTGTTATCCTCTGTACAGACAGTTGGTGAGACCCCATCTGAGTACTGTGTGCAGTTCTGGAGACCCCATCTCATAAAGACATAGACAGAATAGAGGCTGTCAGAGGAGGGCAGCAAAATGGTGCAGGGTCTGCACCAGAAGACATATGAAGAAAGACTAAAGGAGCTTAATATGTATACCCTTGAGGAAAGAAGGGAGAGAGGGGACATGATAGAAACTTTCAAGTACCTCAAGGGAATCAACAAAGTCCAAGAGGGTAGCATCTTTCAGAAAAAGAGATGTGCAAGAACAAGGGAGCACAATTTGAAGATAGAGGGAGGATGGCTCAGAGGTAATATGAGGAAGTATTTTTTCACAGAGAGGGTTGTGGATGCATGGAACAGCCTTTCTGAGGAGGTCGTGGAGTCAAGAACAGTGGGGGAATTCAAGAATGCATGGGACAGACATAAGGCAGTCCTAGTGGGGGGTAGGAGGAAGTAAGCTGTTGGTTAACTAGGATCTGCAGCTTATCTGATAGGTAGGAAAATGGGCAGACTAGGTGGGCCAAGCGGTCCTTATCCGCCATCAAATTTTATGTTTCTATGTTTCTATATATTTAAAGCAGCAGTGCAACAAAAATGGGCTAAAATTTGACCCCACCTATTTTTTGTTCTTAATCGATGCCAGATGTCTTCCAGTTTATTTTGGTGGTAAAATATTCAGTTTTCATTATCATTTCATAATTTTATAAAAAAGCAGGCCCGGTGGCACAGAGGGTTGAGGCACTGGACACCACACCTCGCGCCATGCCGACAACCCATGTTCGGAAATGAGCACGGGCCATTGGGAGTCAGCAGGGGAGGGAGAGGATTGAGAATCTGGAGGACAGCTCTCCTCTCCTGGGGAGGGATGACTGGCATTCCTGCCAAATGACTATCCCCAGGTGGAGGCCAGAGGGTATTGCTGGTCAGTGGGGCCAGACATAGGGAGGGTGCTCTGGGACTGCAGACACGCGTATGCCTCTGTGTGCTCACATTCTGCGTGCGCGCCCCAGTACAGGGGATGGGAGAACAAGGAGGAAAAACACCTCCAGCTGTGGATGATGACCGACCTGCTGCAGGCTCTGCACCCAGTGACCAGGCAGAGGTAAGTCCTGGTGATACCAGGGTGACAGGGCTGAGAGGTCAGTCTGAAGGGAAACTTGGGACAGTAAGGAGCATACAATGTATATAGGAAAAAAAATTGATAACAGTTCTAAAATAATTATTTCTCCAGAAAAAAATATGGCTGCCTCGGCTTCAGGACCCAGGCAGCTCTAGATCTCCAGTAAACTTAGTATAAAATAATATCATAATAAGGGCTCAACAAAAAGTAGTAAATATTCTTAATGACTATTTCATAGACCTACCAGAACTGGGCACATTGAACATAGAACCTTTGAAAGCTAATGTACTGCTCCCAGAGATTTTGGGAGATATGAAGGTAGAGGGTTCGAGACTGGGCTTCCATTTCAAATCTCTTGCAGTAAGGGAAGTTGACAAAGAACTAAGAGGTTTAAAGGCGAACAAAGCAGGGGGGTTGGATGGACTGCAGTCAACATTTTTTAAGTTGGGAGCTGATATAATTGCCCCAGTGGTGACATATTTATTTAACTGGAGCCTCTGTTCCTCTACCTTCCCAAGGATCTGGAAGCTTAGGAAGGTAATCCCTATTTTCAAGGGGGGTGACACCCACTAATTATCGACCTATTGCCCTTCTTCCACTCCTATCTAAATCTTAGAAAAGCTTGTGCAGAGACAATTAATACACTATTTGGAGTGCCATAATTTGTTGACAAATAGTCAACATGGATTCAGGGGGGAGATCCTCGAGCACAGCCCTAGTGGACTTCATGAATTTAGTGACAACTTCAATGAATGACAGGAGGGACACTGGGGCTGTGTACATGGATCTGAGCAAGGCCTTCAATTTGGTTAACTATAGGATCATATTGCAATGACTCTATTTTATGGGAGTCCATGTGGAGCCACCTGAATGGTTCAGGTTCTATATGATGGATAGGAAACAATGTGTGTCGCAAAGAAATAATACATCAATCGTAAGAACAGCTCAGAGAGGAGTCCCGCAGGGGTCTATTTTGGGCCCCTTGCTTTTTAACATATACGTTAATCAGCTTTCAACCTTGAGGAGACACAGTGAGGTCAGGCTGTATGCAGGTGACACAGTTCTAGTGGTCTCCGTGGGCAGCCTGACCTCACTGGGTCAAAAGCTACAAGAAGATTTCACCAGAATGGAGTTGTGGTTTGAGGACTCAGGCCTCCTAATGAATAGTAAAAAAACTCAGGGTATGTTTTTTGTGCCCAGGGGAGGTAAACAGAAGGCAAAAAATCTGAATATAAAATGTATTATTGGTCAGCAGGTGACTGATACTATGTGTTATAAATATTTAGGAATCTTAATAGATAACACAATGTCCTAGAGCATATTGTGTCATTGACCAAAAAAATAAATCAAAGGCTGGGAGCTCTGAGAAGAGTCTCGAATTGCTTTACTCTGACTACTAGGAAAAAAATTATACAACAACTATTAATCCCATTAATGGACTACGGCTCAATGATATATATATATATATATATATATATATATATATATATATATGAATGCAAAAAAACAATTGCTGAAGAAGGCTGACCAGACCTATTATAGACTCGCCAGGTTTGCAGGTTGAATCCCTATGGCATCCATCATTGTTTAATATATCAGAAATTGGGTTGGCTTGGACCAAAGAAAAAGAGAATATTCAATTGGTTGTCGTGGGGCTTTAACTTAATAAAGTCCAAGACTAAACACCCACTGTGTTATCTAGTGACCTTAGTGTCATCTAGTAATAACAGACACAATTTGAGATCAAATTATATAAACCTGACATACCCTCGAGTCTGTAACAGATTTGGGGAATCCATATTGCAACAATCTCTGGCAAAGATGTGGAACAAATTAACAACAGAGCTAAAAACAACATATTCCATAACAGCTTTCCGAAATGAGTTAAGGGTATCCCTGCTAATCCCATGTAATTGCTACACGTGATAAAATTATTTTTAAAACTTTTGGATAGAAGCAACTTGTTATCATATGTTGTATGTATTTTAATTGTTCTTGTTTCTGTATATTGTGTATTTTGTACAGGTCATGTTTTGAAAACAGGGACTTGGTCTCTAACTGTATGTACCTAGATAAAAATAACATTTTTTATCATCATTTTTGTGTAGAAATATTATGGAGGACCTGAGGAGTGTAAAAGTCCAGACAAAATTCTAATGTAAAGTACACAGCACAGGAAACATAGAAATATAGAAACATAGAATTTGATGGCAGATAAGGACCGCTTGGCTCACGTAGTCTGCCCATTTCCCTACCTAACGGATAAGCTGCAGATCCTAGTTAACCAACAGCCTACTTCCTCCTACCCCCCCACGAGAATTTCCTTATGTCTGTCCCATGCATTCTTGAATTCCCCCACTGTTTTTGACTCTACGACCTCCTCAGGAAGGCTGTTCCATGTATCCACAACCCTCTCTGTGAAGAAATACTTCCTCACATTACCTCTGAGCCGTCCCCCCTCTATCTTCAAATTGTGCTCTCTTGTTTTGCACATCTCTGTTTCTGAAAGATGCTACCTTCTTGGACTTTGTTGATTTCCTTGAGGTATTTGAAAGTTTCTATCATGTCCCCTCTCTCTCTCCTTTCCTCGAGGCTATACGTCTTTAGTTCTTTAATCTTTCTTCATATGTCTTCTGATGCAGACCCTTCATCATTTTGGTTGCCCTCCTCTGGATAGCCTCCACCCTGTCTATGTCTTTGCGGAGATGGGGTCTCCAGAACTGTACACAGTACTCCAGATGTGGTCTTACCAACTGTCTGTACAGAGGGCCAACAACTTCCTGTTTTCTACTGGTGATGCCTCTCCCTATGCATCCCAGTATCCCCCCAGCCCTCCTTACTGCCTTCTCACATTGCTGGCCCACCTTTAGGTCATCTGATATGACTACCCCCAGGTCCCTTTCCATTTTGTTGTTGTCAGTATCTCACCCCCCATCGTGTACTCTTCCCCTGGGTTTTTGTTTCCCAGGTGCATTACTTTGCACTTCTTTGCATTGAATCTAAGCTGCTATACATTTGACCATTCCTCCAACCTTGCCAAGTCCCTTTTCATCCTTTCCACCCCACCTTGTGTATCAACCCTGTTGTGGATCTTTGTGTGATCTGCAAAGAGACATACTTTCCCTTCCAGTCTCTCTGCAATGTCATTTATAAAGACATTAAAAAGGACCGGCCCCAGTACTGAACCTGCGGTGCCCCACTAGTAACCCTCCTTTCTTCACTGTGGACTCCATTTACTATTACCCGCTGTGTCCTGTTGTCCAACCAGTGTTTTACCCAGGCTGTCACCCTGGGACCCACTCCCAGGCTGGCTAAGTTGTTTATTAATTTTCTGTGTGAGACTGTGTCAAATGCCTTGCTAAAGTCTAGGTAGGCCATGTCCACAGCCCCTCCCTGGTCTACTGCTTTGGTCACCCAGTCAAAGAAATCAATTAAATTTGTCTGACATGACCTTCCTGCTGTGAATCCATGCTGCCTTGGGTCCTGTGCCCCACTGGCCTCTAGATACTCAACAATTCTTTCCTTCAGAAATGATTCCATTATTTTCCCTACCACTGAGGTCAAACTTACAGGTCTGTAGTTTCCTGCCTTTGTCTTGCTCGCACTTTTGTAAAGGGGAATCACATCCGCCCTCCTCCAGTCCTCAGATACCACCCCATCTTCCCATGATTTATTAAAAAGGGTAGTCAGTGGGGTTACTAGTTCTTCCCTTAGTTCTTTTAAAATTCTGGGGTGAATCCCATCAGACCCTATTGCTTTATCCACCTTCAGTTTTAAGAGTTCTTTCAGAACCCTTTCTTCTGTGAAAGGACTAATATCAACTCCCCTATCCAGAGTGCTTCTATTGACCGGATTAGATATTTCCCTCTGCTTTTCCATTGTGAATACTGAGCAGAAGTATTCATTCAGTATCCCTGCTTTTTCACTGTCACTCTCTGCCCAACCACCTTCCTCTTTGTTCAGCCTCAGTATCCCTGCCTTAGTCTTTCTTTTGCCCTAATGTACCTATAAAGGTTTTATCCCCTTCTTAACGAGTTGGCTATCTTTTCCTCAGTTTGGGCCTTTGCTATTCTGACTGCCTTACCTGCTTCCTTCTGCTTTAACTGGTACAGTTCTCTGTCCTGTTCCTTCTGTGTTTCCTTATACTTCCTGAATGCTATCTTTTTCCTTACCTTCCTGCCACTTCTTTTGAAAACCATAGTGTTTTTTATTTCATTTCATTTGTTTATTTGCTTCACACAAGATTTGTTGCCTCTGTGATGGCGGTTTTGATGTTTCCCCATTGTTGCTCCACCCCACCTTCTTGCCTGTTTGCTAGTGCTTTTCTGAGGCACTCTCCCATTTTGACAAAATCAGCCCCCCTGAAGTCCAGTACTTTCACTTTTGTGTGGCTTAACTCTACAGCTAAGTTTATCATGAACCACACTGTTTGGTAGTCGCTTGTTCCCAGATGGCTACCCACTTCAAGATCAGAGATCCTCTCTCCATCCCCATTTGAGAGCACCAGGTCCAAGATTGCTCTCTCCCAAATGGGTTCCAAAACTAGCTGTCTGATGCATGCCCCCTGTAGGGCATCGAGAATGGCCCTGCTCTTGGAAGTGGCTGCAGCAAAGGTGCTCCAGTCAACATCTGGCATATTCAGGTCCCCCATCAGCAATATCTCCCATTTTTCTGCCATCCCAAGGATGCCTTCTATCATTTCCTTGTCAATTTCCTCCCCCTGAGACGGGGGTCTGTATACAACCCCTGTGCGGATTGTGGAGCCATTTCCAGTCTCCAGGGTGACCCACAGTGCCTCCTCTCCTCCCTGTTTACCCTTTAGTTCTGTTGCTTTTATCCCTTCCCTTACATATAGAGCTACTCCTTCTCCTCTTCTTCCCTCCCTGTCCCTCCTGTAGATTGTGTACCCTGGTATATTGACATCCCAGTCATGGTTCTCTGTGTACCATGTTTCTGTGACTGCCACAATATCCAGGCATCCCTCTTCCATCAAGGCCACCATTTTAGGGAGCTTTTTACCTAGACTATGGGCATTGGTACTCATTACCCTCCATTTTTTAATGGCTTTATTTCTTTTTGCCCCATCCCTATCCCTACTGCATTTGTCTTTTTCTCCATTTACCCCTGCTCTTCTCCCTATCGAATGCTCTATTTTGATGTTTACCTCACTAATTACCCTGATTTTTTTGGGGGGGCTAGGATTTCCCTTCTTCTCTTCAGTGCCTCCCCCCATGGCTAGTTTAAATGCTTGCCACTGAAGCATTTAAACTTATCACCTAGGATCCTGGTTCCCCTCCAGGATAGATGCAGACCATTGCGCCTGTATAGGCCTGCATCCCTCCAGGTGGAGCCCCAGTCCCCAATGAAGCCAAATCCCTGAGCTCTGCACCAGCTTTTTAACCAGTCATTGAATCCCATGGTGCGGAGTGCCCTAGACTCATCCATGCCATACACAGGTAGCACTTCCGAGAAAGTTACCATGTATGCTACTTGTCTAAGGCCCTTCCCCAACTCCACAAACTCCTGTTGCACTGCTCTGATCCCATTCTCAGCCAGGTCATTCGTCCCTAGGTGGATAATGACATCCAGCTCCCTCCTCCTTTCCGCTGCTCAGACGATCCTGAGGATTCATTTTTTGTCCCTTCAAGCCTTGGCGCCAGGCAGGCACCTTACCTCCCTTTCCTCTCCATCCCCCAGTTCTACCCCCCCAACAACTGAGTTCCCCACCAGGAGTTGTTTTCTTCCCCTGTGGGGTCCTGGGCCACCCTCCTGTCGGTCTCCATTGTGGAGGTTCCCAGCATCCTCCTTGGTCTCCACTGCAGGTTCCTCCATAGAGGAACCATGCTTCGCCAGAGTGGCGAATGAATTGTGGAGAGGGACGACTGGAGGGATGTGCCTCTGTTCCACCACCCTCACCCTCACCCTCCCTGAGCCCACTCTGGTCTAACCACTCCTCTTTCTTGGCAACCTTTGAGGTAGTGGCGGTGGCCTAGGTGGTCCCTGGGTGGGGGAGCAGGTTTCCCGAATCCTTGCCAGGTCAGCATGGAGATGAACAACCTCCTCCCTCAGACCAAAGAGGTGTCTGCAAATAGGGCAGCAACACAGTTTCCAGAATGTCTCCCGGAAGGCTGCTGCTGCATAGCCAGTGCATTGCTCCACTCCCCACATGTCTGTGTCCCTTCCAGTTACAGATGCTTTTTGGTTTTTTGTTCTTGTTTTAGAGTGTGCAAGCTTGTGAGTGTCTCTACCCCCATTCAGTGTGCTGTGCCTTTAAGGATATGAACAGGTGTATGTTGTTAGCAGTTTTGAGGAAGTGATGTCAGAGCCCCTGCTATAAAGGAAGTTATGCGCTTGGGGCGCGTGGGGTGAGGGGAAGGGTGGGTGGGAGTAAATCTATGCTGTCCAGAAACAATCACCTACAACTCTTACCCTCCACCCTGGGGAATGCCTTCCTTCCTTTCAGACACCTATTTCACAAAGACTAAGTAACAGGTCTAGTCACAACTGACTGCAAATATTTCCCAGCTACAGTTCCTCCCAGGCAAATTAAAGTTAAAACTAAGAAAAGTCCACCCCAAAAACAGAATCAATACTAGTTACTTACACAGGTCCAAAAAGTAATAATTCAGTTCAGTGTAGTCTAGAAAATAACCTCCTTGATTCAAGAAAGCTGTGGCTGCTTTCTCACTTTCCCTGTCTTCAATGTGAGAAGGAGACTGCAACACCTCTGAGACAAAAAAACCTTTTCAGCAAAAAATGAATGAATAAAATAGGGGCAAACAGTAATTTTGGTTAGCCTAATGATAAAAAGTCGCAAAAATTTAAGCACCACCTGTAATAATTTCACAGAAGATATACCCTGTAAGAAACAGTTTGCTACAGAGAAAAATAAAGCAGTAACAGAAGATATACCTTGCAAAAGACAATTTCAATCAGAAGATTACAGCAGTAATCTCTTAGCACACACCTGTAGGCACACCTTGTAATAATGCAGCAGAAGGTATACCCAGCAACAGCAATTTGAATCAGAGAAAAATAAAGTAATAAAATGTTAGCAACAAACAGTAACAATCCCTGTGAGTACAAAATAAAAACAACACACAGTAAATCTGCCTAGCCAAAAGTCTTAATTCTTTCCCTTATTCTGGTGAGGTTCTTAGTTCTATCCTTTCAAGCAAGCTAGAAGGAAAGAGCTCAGGTGAAGCTAGGTGCCTTGGCCAGCAAACATAGCCTTCCACGTCCAAGATCCAAGGAAGCATCCATAAAACCAAAATCAACAGTTCTGCCAATATTTTTCATAACCATAGCAGAAAATTAGCTTTTTGGAATAACTTTTTTCACTGCACTGCTGCTTTAAATACAATACATAATAAAACATACACAGGTTCAAAAAAGTGCCACAATTACATTACAAAGTAAAAATACATAAACAGATTCAGTAAAGTGCCATACTATCATTATATCATCAATGGGTGATAGTACTCATCCCGTCCAACAGAATAAATTATAGGCGGCTTGGGAGGGTACTCACTTAGTGGTTGATAGGGTGAATTATGTTAATTACATAGTGGAGCTACCTGACAAGAGACGCAAGCAGTGAATCTGTCACATAAATGAGATGAAGCCCTACCATGACCGGCACAAAGTGGTCCAGGCTCAGCTATCCTGAGGAGGAGGAGGAGGCAGAAGCAGACCCACAGGTAGATCTTCTTGTAGAGGTTTAGGGAGAATCCTCAGTGGATGCTGTCACCCTCTTGAAGTGGCTGACACCGGCCCAAGTTGCCAAAATGTGTAGGGTGCTGCATACATTTTTAGAAATGTTCACAGGGAAACTGACATATACCACACTGGTGGAGCACCACATGGATAAAGAGTCCCAGAGCCCACTGAGGCAGCCACTGTGCTGTGTCACTGAGGGTGTGAAACATGCCACTGAGGGGATGATCAAGGAAATTCAGTCTTTTAGAGTAATCCAGGAGTCCAGTAGTCCCTGGGCCTCCCCTATGATACCGATCTCCAAGAAGGATGGTACCACAAGGATTTGCATTGACTACCCCAAGCTTAACAGCTGTAAGGAGTCAGATGCATACCCCATGCCCAGCACAGATGAAGTCCTAGAGAGGTTAGGGGGAGCCACATACCTGACCACCATAGATCTGACAAAGGGCCATTGGCATATACCTATGACCCTTGAAGAAACAGTGAGGTCAGCCTTTATCACTCCATTTGGCCTATTTGAGTTTTGAGTAATGCCATTTGGGATGAGGAATGTGCTAGCCACCTTTCAGTGGCTTGTGGATTGCATTCTGTCTGAGGCATGAGACTTTGCTCTGGTGTACATGTATGACATTGCCATCTATAGCCAGACCTGGGAGGATAATGTCAGGCACATGACGAAGGTGTTTCTCTGATTGAAGGCTGCAGGGCTGACAGTTAAGGCAGTGAAGTGCAAAACAGAGATGGCAAAGGTATTATACCTTGAACACAGGGTAGGGAGTGGGTACATTTGGCCTGAGTCAATAGAAATTGAGGCCATAAAGGGATGGGGCATGCCACCACAAAGAGAAAAGTATGGGCTTTCATAAGGATGGCATGGTACTATCAAAAGTTTGTGCAAAACTTCAATAGCAAGGCCAAACCACTGTCCACTCTCACAAGGAAGAAAATGCCAGAAAAAGTTCAGTGGATGGATTACTGTGAGTCAGCGTTCCACCTGTTGAAGAAGGCATTGCGTTAAGCAGACACCTGTGGTTGCAAACCCTGACTATTCTCTGAAGTTCACTGTGCATGTGGATGCATCTGATCATGGGCTAGGGACGGTTCTGAGTCAGGTCATGCAGACAGGGAGGAGCACCCAGTTGTGTACCTGAGCAAGAAGCTGCTGCCCAAAGAAGAGCCCTTCACAACAATTGAGAAAGAGTGTGTGGTATCATTTGTGCTCTACAGAAGCTGCAACCATTATTTGTATGGGAGGGCATTCACACTGGTCACTGATCCCAACCCCTAATATCATTCCACAGGACTGGGGATAAAACCCTAAATTGTTAATCTGGCGTCTGCTACTGCAGTCCTATAACACAGACATTAGGTACTACAGTGGGTCATATCATGTTAATGCAGATGGTTTGTCTAGGCAGTAACCAGTGACTGAGGAAAGAAAGGGAGGTGCTTTAAAGCATTAAAGAATTGTTAAACCAAAGAGAAAAAACTGGGGGTGAAGCAGGCAAAGCAAACCTGCTAACATGAAAAATATCATTTATGGTCACTAAAAGATGCCCTTTCATTTCTCCAATGGATGGAGATGTAAGAGATGTAACACCCAGGAACTGCATTTTTTTTCTTAATTTTACTATTTTCTTAACAAAATATTTTAAGTCATGTGGAAAATGAGATTAGTTTCTCTCAAATCTGCTGTCCCTGGGACAAAAACTGGGTGCTGGTAGCAGAAGTCTTTTGATCTAAAAGGCTTTTGTTTTGAGATGACAGTCTTTTTCATTAAAGAAGACATGTTTTGAATTTAAACTGAGTCAAGGCAGAGTTAGATGGTTCCAGCTGTTCTAGATGGCCAGGATAACAATGCAAATCATGGCAAATACACAATCCAGTTTGGTCTGTTTTTGTAAGAGAGGTGTTCCTCAAAGATCAAAGGCAGAGTCAGGGTATAATGTCAGAAAGGCCTGACCAGTGATGTGGGGATAGTGAATCCGCCAGCCGAAGGTATTTCTGTTGTATACCTGCAATGAGAATTCAATTATGTTTGTGATATTGAACTTTTTTATTGTATTTATTTATTTATTTTAGTCTTTGGTAACCGGGTAAGACCCACTAGGCACAAGTGCCTGTTTTCAGGGGCGACCTGGGAGCACTGGGCAGTTAAGTGACTTGCTCAGTTGCACAGTATGCAAGTGGAGGTTGTGAGAATCAAACTCAGGTCTGATCTGCTGGATGTACCAAGCTTGTTCACAGCTTGTTCCTCTAACCTCTTGGATATACTGCCAGCCCAACTAGTAACATCACAGGTTCAAGTCTGCCATAACTCATCAGGTCCTAGTTAGGGTTAAGCTTCTGCTAGTCTATCTAGACTTCTGCTAGTCTACATAGAGTTCAGTTAGTTTTGGGTTAGGTTTTCGTTTGTGATCTCTGTCTTTTCAAAATTGTTTATTTTTATCTCTGTAGAAATACTGAATTCCCCATAGTCTTTAGTGTATCTTATCCTGAATCATATGTAAATATCATCGAATACTGAATGTTATTATATACTATATGTTTTCTGTGACTGAGATATTTCAGGTACACATAACCAGGAGTAAATTGGCAAGTCTGCTATCCTTTTTCAAAGAGACAGGCTACAAAGTTACCATAGCTAAAGCAAAGTGTTCTCAGATGTGACAACGGGGTGAGAAGTTTGACTTTTGGGAAAAAGCACTGTACTGTGTGAGTAGTGGATCTGGTGGGATCCAAACCTAGAGATCCCCAAGTGAGACTACAGCTGTGTGGTGGCAGCATACTATTTAGCTGAAGGGTTGTGAAAACTGGTAGCAGTGCAGACTGAGTTCTTGGAGAGAAGTAGACTGTGACAATACCTCTCAAAGATTTATATGTTTCTGTCATGTCCCCACTCTCACGCCAGAACTCCAGTGAGTACACATTTAGGGCCAACAGCTTTTCCTTGTAGGATCTGCTTTGCTGTCCCTCGATAATCTTGGTGACCCTCTTCTGCACTAATTCCAAACTATGTCCTTCTTCAGGTGCAGACTTCAGAAGTGAGCACAGTACTCTATCTGAGGTCTCATCAGGAATCTGCATAGGGTTAGTATCACCTGGCTTCTTTTACTGAAAAAAAACCTTGTCAATACACCTTGATGCCTTGCTATATGCTTTGTCACAGTAACTTGTTTGCTTGAGGGAGTCACTGATTAAGGCTCCATATACCTCTCTTGTAACATAAAATTTCCAAAGACTTACAATTTGAGAGATAGTATTTCAGATTTCTTTAAGGAGTACCAAGGTGGATTGACAGGTTTTAGCTAATTTTGCAGCGTGCAAAATGCAAATAGGATTTTCCCTAATCCAGGAGGTGCAGATCTGGTGACCTACATTCGAACCAGGGGTTCAGGACCTACAGTATAATTTCCAAAAGACAACAGGCCAAAAGAGGGCATATAAATTCCCACAAGATGCTTATCAATCCATGTGGGCACCCTCATAACCAATAGTGGCATCAAGGCTGCTGACAAGGGAGTCCCACAAATGGAAGCACCGTCAGTCACTTCTGGTAGGATCAGAGAGGCTCTGGAGTGACTCAGAGAGGACAAATCACCAGGGCCAGATGGAATACACCTGAGGTGCTGAAGGAACTGGTGGGAGAATTGACAGATCCTTTGGCACATTTGTTCAACAGCTCATTTCAGTTGGGAGTAGTGCCAAGAGATCAGAGAAGAGCAGATGTTATACCTCTCCACAGGGGAGGGAGCTGGAGGAGGTTGGCAACTACCGACTGGTTAGCCTTACTCCGGTAGTGGGAAAGCTAATGGAAACCTTAATAAAACATGACCTAGTAGAGTACCAAGATAAGAACAGTCTTCAGAATGAAAGGCAGCATGGGTTTGTGGCAGATAGGTCCTGCCAGATTAACCTGATTACATTTTTTGACTGGGTAATAAGGGAATTCGACAGGGGCCACCCAGTAGACCTCCTCTACTTTGACTTCAGTAAGTCCTTCAACATTGTGCAGCACAAACTCCTGCTGAAAAAGATGGAGGACCTGGGCACAGCCAAAAGCATAGTCAGGGGGTAAGAAATTGGCTTATGGACAGAAAACAGACAGTGATAGTCAAAAAGGAGAGGTCAGATGATGATGAGGTCACAAGTGGAGTGTCCCAGAGCTCAGTGTTGGGGCCAGTCCTGTTTAACGCATTTATCAGTGACATCGGCATAGGTATTCAGGGCATAATTGCCATATTCACAGATGATACCAAGCTAGGCAGAAGGGTGGACTGCAAGGAGGTGGTTACAGAAAGACCCGCAGAGGCTGGAAAGCTGGTCCAATGTCTGGCAGCTGAGGTTCAATGCAAAAAATTGCAAAATGATTCATCTAGGTATGGGGAACCTGAGGACAGCATACTGGCTTAATGGGGTCCAGCTCAGTAACTCACAGGAAGAAAGGGACCTGGAAGTCATCATTTGTAATACCTTTAAACAGGCCAGCCAATGCAACACAGCTTACAGCAAGGCCAACAGAATGCTAGGGTGCATAGGGAGAGGATATGACAGCAGGAGTAGCGAGGTGATTCAACCACTCTACAGGTCCCTGGTAAGGCCCCATCCAAAGTACTGTGTCTAGTTTTGGAGTCCATATCTTAAGAAGGATAAGAACAGGCTGAAGGCCATCCAGAGAAGGGCAACCAAGATGATCCAGAGCCTCAAGGGGCTCTCCTATGAGGGGCATTTAGAAGCTTTGAATATGTTCTCGCTGGAGCCTAGGAGAGAGAGAGAGAGAGAGAGAGGGGACTTGGTAGAGACATACAAGTTCCTGAGAGGAATAAATATGGTGCCTTCCTCAGATCTATTCATCAGGGTTGACAACTCCAGAATGAGAGGACACGAATGGAAGTTGGGGGAGCTTCAAAAGGGAGCTTAGGAAACAGTATTTTTGGAAAGGGTAGTGGAACCATGGAATAGGCTGCCCACTGAGGTGGTGGAAGCAAAGACCGTGACATTATTCAAGCTGGGTCTGGACAGAGCAAAAGCTAGAATTAAATCCATGGAAGCAGTAGGGGGCATTATACAGTAGGGGTGCTAGGTTCTGGGATCTGAAAAGATCTTGGGAACTTAAAAGCAGACTAGATGGACCTTTGGTCTCCTTCTGCCATCACTTTTCTATGTTTCTGTGTTTTCATGTTATGCAAACTGAAATAAATTTGTGCAAAATAATATCTGAACCACAGCTTTAAAAAAAGAGGACTGGGCCTGCCTAGTGGCGTAGAGGGCTGAGGCATCATGCCTTACTTCCTGCCACACCAGCGACCTGTGTTTGCAGTGCAAGCAGGTCGCTGGGGGTTGGCCAGGAAGGGAGAGGATTGAGCATCCAGAGGACAGCTCTCCTCTCCTGGGAAGGGATCCTGGCAGTCTCACTGAATTACTGCCTCCAGATGAAGGCCTGATGGCAGAACGGGTTGGGGACTCCAGTGTCAGGAGGGTGCTGCAGGACTCCGTGGTGTGTGTACACCTCCACGTATGTCACTGACGTGTCACACCCCAGCAACAGGGAGGGGCTGAAAATGGAAAAAGCAGCGGCGGCAGACAGGCAGGAGACTCGATCTCCTCGGGGCACTGCGTCTGGCCAGCCAGACACCTCTGAGCCAGGAGGTGTGTAATCTGGTGGATGCTGGGCAACAGGGCTCGGGGGACCAATAGAAGTCGGCCACAAGGGGAGAAACAGAATATGAAAAAAAAGAGGACTAATCTCTTTACTTGAATCTTCAGAATTCATTAACCTAGAGACAAACCAGTCATTTGGTAACAAAGAATTAACCAGACATTTGGACAAATAAGTATCCTTTTTATATAGATTACATAGAAATTGCTGGCAGATAAGGACTGCTTGGCCCACCCAGTCTGCCCATTTTTCCTACCTAATGCAATACCGCAGACCCTAATTGGTCTCCAGCTTTGCCCCCCCATTCTAAACTAATAAAATTCCCTTATGCCTATTCCATGCATTCTTGAAACCTACTACAGTTTTTGCTTTGTCCACCTCCACTGAAAGACTGTTCCCGGCATCCACCACTCTTTTTGTGAAGAAGTACATTCTAGCATGTCCCCTGGATCTATCCCCCTCCAGTTTCACAGCATGTCCCCTTGTTCTTGAGCATCTTTTTTTCTGAAAAATGCTTCCATCTTGAGCCTTATTTATACCCATAAGGTATTTGAATGTCTCTATCATATCCCCCCCCCTCTTCCTCTTCCTCTCCTCCAGGTTATACATATTGAGGTCCTTTAGCCTCTCCTCTTAGGGCTTCTGATGTAGGCCCAGCACCATTTGTGTTGCTCTTCTGTGGACTGCCTCTATTCTTTCTAAGTCCTTACAGAGATGCGGCCTCCAGAACTGAACAAGGTATTCCAGTTGAGGTTTCACCAATGTTTTATACATACATAATTACCTCTCTCTTCCAGTTGGTGATGCCCCTCCTCATGCACCCCAACATCCTAACAGCTCTCCTCACAGTCCTGTCACACTGCCTGGCCACCTTGAGGTAATCAGAAATTATTTCGAGGTCCTTTTCCTGTGTGGATGTTGTCAGTACCATTCCCCCTATCATGTACTTCGCCCTTGGGTTTCTGTGCCCCAAGTGCATGACCTTGCACTTCTTCGCATTATATCTCAGCTGCCGCACTTTTGAGCACTCTTCAAGCTTTCTTAGATCACTAATCATTCATTTCACCCCTCGTTGAATGTCTACTCTATTACAGATCTTTGTATCATCGGCAAAAAGGCATACCTTCCCTTCCAGCCCCTCTGCAATGTCACTAATAAAGACATTCAAGAGGACAGAGGCCAGAGGCATATCCTCCAGGAGGGGGGAGGTGATCCTGATGCTATATAGGTCACTGGTTAGACCACACCTAGAGTACTGCATGCAGTTCTGGTGACAGTACCTGAAGAAGGACATTAGGTTAGTGGAGGTGGTGCAGCGCAGGGCAACAAAAATGATCCAGGGTCTAGGGGACTTACCCTACGGGAACAGGCTGAGGGAGTTGAACATGTACTCCCTGGAGGAAAGGAGGGATAGGGAGGCATGATTGAAACCTTCAAATACATGACAGGAATAAATAAGATGGGCACGGAACGGCTTTTCAAATTAAGGAGGGGGGGGACACTCGTGAGCACAATCTGAGATTGGAAGGGGGAAGGTTCAAGAGGGAAATGAAGAAGCACTTTTTTTGTGAAGAGGGTGGTGTTCGGGTGGAATGCATTGCCAAAGGAAGTGGTATCCTGTAAAACAGTGGGCTGCTTCAAAAGGGGATGGGACAGGGTAAGGGGAAGGGTCACTGGAGGGGGGAGGGGAGGGAGGAGTAGCTACAGTATAATGGCTGCTAGCTGCACAATCGAGCAGACTTGATAGACCATAAGGCCTTTATCTGCTGGCAATTTCATATGTTCGTATGACCTGACCCAGTACCAATTCTTGTGGCATCCTGCTGGTCACCCTCCCTTCCTCAGAGGAAACTCTGTTTACCACTACCCTCTACTTTCTATTCTCCAACCAATTTCTTATCCAAATTACTACCGTTGAACTCACTCTCAGACTGCTCAGCAGTCTTCTATGTGGAATGATGTCGAAGGCCTTACTAAAGGGCCACGTCCACAGCTCCACCCTGATCCACCTCCCTGGTTACCCAGTCAAATAAATCTATCAGATTTGTTTGACATGGCCTCCCTGCTGTGAATTCATGTTGCCCTGGGTCTTGTAATCCACTGGTTTCAAGATAATCTGCTATCCTTTCAGTAGTAATTCCATTAAGTTTCCCACCACCGAGGTCAGGCTTGCTGGTCTGTAGTTTCATGCCTTCTCCCTGCTACCACTTTTATATCTTTTGAGTTGTATACTTGGGACAAGATATTAAAACGTGTCAAATCTTGCTGACCAAAGTCACAGCCACAAGTGTGTGTAAGGTTCTGTGAGTGATTTCTGATACCTTTTTCTTAAAATTTACATTCAAATAAATCAAATCAGAAAAAGGAGAAGTAAAAATACAAAAATATTGCACCCAGAGCTAAACAAGATACATGGCTCAGTTTATATGCAGCTCCTTGTAAATTTATTATATATGGAACACCTTGTAAATGTATTAAAGTACATACAGTAGCAGTGCTCAAAATGTACTTACAGATTAGTAACAGGCACCATTCACAATGGCTCCAAAACACATCACCATGAAACAAACACATACACTGTTTCACTTAGTTACTTCCAAAATTCATCAGAGACAATCTGCCTGCATACAGGACTTTAACATAGTGCTGGATTAAAGTGACACATACAAGTGCATTTGAGTTACTACCTCACATAAGGTTGCTGAAGGGAGCTAGAGGATCTAGGTACAGTGAAGAACTTAGTCATGTAAGCCCCTCAAATGGGCTTACCTGTAAAGGCTACTTCCCTCCACTCCTCTATCAGCGATTCAAGTAGTCCTTGGTGGGACTCTAATCTGGTGGCGCCCTGCTTGTCTTCACAGCTGCAAGCTGCTGAAATCCATGTCTCAGCCCCCACGTAAAAACACACAAGAATGGCTACTAGTGGAAACAACTGCCGAGCTGCAAATGAGTTCAACAAAAGTCTTAAGAACCAGAACTCAGGTGGAACCAGAATGTAGAAAAAAAACAAAAACGATTTTGTGTCTGATTCCAAACCACTTTAGCCATTACAACAGTCCTCTCCAAAGATGCCAAACATTTTCGAGCCTCACCTGGGCTTGAGAAAGAGCCCAGGTGAGACGTGAAAACATTTGATGTTGTTGGAGAGGACTGTTGTAATGAATAAAGTGGTTTGGAATCAGACACAAATCATTTTTGTTTTTTTCTACATTCTGGTTCTGCCTGAGCTCTGGTTCTCATTCCCATGCATAGCAGGGGGACCAAGAGCTGCTTGGTGTTCCGTGCCTCTGGGCACAAGGGGGAAACTACCTGTTGGTCCGGGGAGCTGCCAAAAGCCCCGGACTGCAAATGTAAATAAACATGATGATGGTACAACTATGTGTAGCCACCAGAGCTAAAATTTAAAAGAGCCATGTCTCCAAGAAAGGGAGTTGCAGTTGCGGTCATAATTTATCAATATCCCTGGCTCCAGGACAGGTAGCATAGTTGGGGATTGGGGGGAACCAGAACTGGAACACCTCCGAGTGTGGAAAAAAAGTGGATTCAGCCCTCGTAAAGAGCTATGTAGTAACACAAAGGCTAGACTGTTGCAGGGTTTAGTGTAAACAAATATTGCAGTCCCCAAGGACTGCAACAGAGAGTGGGCTGCTGGGAGAAGGCTAAAGGGCACAGATTTTGCCCAGGACATTTGCAGCCAATTGGTGGAGGGCTGTAAACAAAAGGGATAAATAGGATTGCCAGTTCACCAAAACAAGTGTAGAACAGACTGTGTAGGCTTCCTAGCCCTATAACTGCATTCAGTCCATAGCAGCCTAATAAACCAAGAGATACTTGAAAGAACAGCAAGAGAAAGAGCTCTGGGTTTGCAGCAGGAACAACAGGAATGATTTGGAGTTTACTGTAGATGACCAGGAGCTGGAGTCCTCACCTAAAAAGAGAGTGAGCTGAAAGCTGCAGTGAGAGCTGAGAGTGTGTGTGTGTGTGTGTGTGTGTGTGTGTGTGTGCGCTGCCTGATTTTCCTAGCAGTGCAACCCTTGCTGAAAGACTGAGCTACTGTGTTCCCCTCGGAGGGGTAAATGTGTTGAGTGCCAATTTCAGCAAGGGGAGAGCCTGAGTGTGCTGTGGCTAGAGACTGTAAAAGGGCCCAAGCCAGCACCTCTGTGAATAGAGAAACTAAGAGTAAGAGTGCTGGGGTAAGAGACTGTGTAAAAGCCCAGCTGTAACTGTGTGACCAAGGTGTGCAACAGAGGGATCTAGGGGACCACGTCTACCATTCCCCAGACCGAAGAAAAGGAAGAACACCAGCGGCAGAAGATGATGAGAGGCCTGCCTGGTGAACACTGTCTATAAAGACCTCTGAGGCAAAGCTGGCAAGAACAGGAAGTTGAAGACAGCGTTCTTCAATTGCTCCAGCCATCCAGTTCTGCGGCCTAGTGGTCCGCTCTCTGGATACCTCCACAGTACCGTGCAACTGCTAGTTTAACTGCAACTCAGCTGGCTGAACACCCCCGGACTTCTGAACTGCAAGTACCCCAAGTTGCAGCTTTGGGGAGTCTTTATTAGCTAGCTAGCTAGTTAAGTTACAGGGGGTAAGTCCTGGGCTGGACTGCGCCTAGTACAAAGCTGGGCCCAGGCAGTAAGTTTAAAGCTGAAACCAGTTGAAAGTTATTTGGGCTGCAACGGAAGACCCCAGGCCTGCATCACCATCTGGTGAGGTACCCACCACGTTAAGGGATATTACTGAGTGCAGCCAGTGGTGGGAGGTGGGGGGTTTATAGTGTGAGCTATCATTGATCTACAAAGTGTTGAGCTGTTTGATATTCTCCCTTTTTCTCCTCCCCCTTATAAATACTTACATTATTTGCCTATTAACTATTGTGCTGTGACTAATTGTGATAGCATTACGGTGGGTGGGGGGATTGGTATTGTGTGTGGAAATTGTCTCGGGGGCAGTTTATGTATTTTCTTCGGGGTGATAATCTGTTCTCTGTCCACAGGTATCCCTTGCCATTTACCCCCGGTGGAGGCACTGCTCCACACTTATTGTCCACTGTGGAACCCAGGCTGGCCACCTCAGAAGGTGTGTACAGGGTTGACCCGAGGACCCCAGCGCAGCCAAGGTGAGTCAAAGGGCTATTACAAGTGGAGGCACTGCTGGGATTTGCTTCCACTAGTGGCAACCCCAAACTTGTCATTTAGAAAATGTTGGTACCTGGGGTAAAAAACAAGGGAAAACAATGGCTTTCCAGGAAGTAGAGGACTTGTGCATGTTTGAGGGACTAGACCCCAGAAAGTCCTAATACATACATATGAACATACGATGAAGCCATCAGAAGAAGGCTATTTAGTCTATCAAGTCTGCTCATATTGCAGAGTCCATATCTTGAGCTAATGTCCCAGCCCTCCTCCTCTCCACTCCTCCCATCCTCCCCACCCATGACCCTTACCCTCCCCCTATGCCTGTCCCAGCCTCTCTTAAAGCTGCCCAGTGTCTTCAACGAGATTACCTCTTCTGGCAGCACATTCCAAGTGTCCACCACCCTCTCTGTGAAGAAGTGCTTCCTGACCTCCCTCCTAAACCTCCCACCCTCCAGCTTAAGACTGTGCCCCCTCGTGTTATGGTTGCCACTCAGCTTAAAGAAACTCTCCTTATCAACCTTATTTATCCCTTTTAAGTACTTGAAGGTCCCAATCATGTCCCCTCTTCCTCTCCTGTCTTCCAGGGAGTACATGTTCAGTGCCCTCAACCTCTCCTCATATGCCTTACCCTGCTGACTGGCTATCATCTTTGCAGCCCTCCTCTGGACCTTCTCCAGCAGGTTAATGTCCTTTTTGCAGTATGGGCAACAGTACTGAACTCCATACTCTAGATGCGGCCTTACCAGTGACCTGTACAAGGGCAGTATAACCTCCTCTCTCCTACTACTGATCCCCCTAGATATGCATTCCAGCATCTTGTTTGCCTTTGCTGCTGCTTTCTTGCACTGCACGGAGTGCTTCAAGTCACTAGTAATCACCACTCCCAGGTCCTTCTCCTCCTCTGATGTAGATACTTGGACTCCACCTAGGTAGTACTCTGTCCTGGGATTCTTGGCTCCAGTGTGCATCACTTTGCATTTCTTGGCATTGAAGCCAAGCTGCCAGATCCTGGACCACCTTCTTAGCTTTTCCAGATCTTCCTGTAGGTCCTGTATTCCTTCAGCTGTGTCCACTCTCCCACAGAGTTTGGTGTCATATGTGAATAGGCACATTTTGCCCTTAATGCCATCTCCAATGTCATTAATGAAGACAATGAACAACACTCACCCCAGCACCAAGCCCTGCGGGACCCCACTTTTTACCTGTCTGGTGCCAGATAATGCTCCCCCCACAACCACCCTCTGGGTTCTGTCCTTCAGCCAGAATGACTGAAGAATGGGATATAGAGTCAGTTTTGAGGGTGTTAGATGGGGCCCTGAAGGAATGTGGAAAAATGAAAATCCAAAGGGGCTAGAGAACCCATCACCCAGTTTAGGAATTTATTTATTTATTTATTTAGCTTTTGTTAACCAGGTAAGTACACTAGACAAGCAATTTGCCTATTTTCAGGTACGACCTGGGAGAGAACAGGAAATTACATACTTACACACTTGGGACAACATGGTACATAATTAAGAACAGGTCACACATCATGAGACTACAAGGTAAGATTACACATCACATAATTAGGAACAGGTTACACATCATGAGACTACAAGGTAAGATTACGCATCCCATGATTAGGAACAGGTTACACGTCAAGAGACTACAGGTAAGATTACACATCTTGCATCAAGTTTGGGGCAGTACAGAAATACTACATTTTAAGGGCCAGCAGTTTTGTATGTAGAGACTGACAAGGACTTGGGGTCTGTAGATGTGCCTCCTACACTACAGTGATGCTAGAAGGGTTCCAAGAGACCTGGGTGGTGCTGAAAAAGGGGAGTCCAAAACCCTTTACCTCACCCCAGAAACCCTCCCCAGTCCAAGTGAAGATGGGGATTTCGAGGCTAAGCTAGAGTCCCTGCTCGCTAGTGAAGGGAAGTCCATGAAAGATATAAAGGCTTTGTTTCCAGATGGGGGGGGGGCTCGCTCCCACAGTGCTGCCTAGCGGGGTGACCCCCTACATGGTGGCGACATAAGAACAATACAAGTGGCTGTGCACCTTCTTGGGGGACCACCCCCCACTCCAGCTGGGGAGGATGATTTTGAAAGCTGAATAGGTCAGGCCGCCCAAATGGTCCAAGAATGGAGGTGTTCTGATGAGGAAAAGTGCAACAGGGTTGTTGAGAACTTAAGAGACATGGCTCCAGATGTAATTCGGTCCTTTTGGACCAGTCAGTCTACATGTATAGCTGACGACCACCTGGCAATATTGCAAAGAACCTTCGGAGCTGTACAGAAGGAGACAATCATGTTTCAGTTGTGGGGTACCATGCAACAGCACCAGGAGACGTTGTCACAGCATATTACCAGGGTAGAGGCAGTGATGCACAAGATGACTGAGACTGGTGGAAGCAGGTTTCCAAAATGAGGCTCAATCAGATCCTTCGAAGAGCTGTGCACTCCTGACTGACTCTAATCTCCCTTAGGCTGCGGGACCACAGAACTAACCCCCCGACCTCTAAGCAGTTGTTGGACGAGGTAAAGGAGGAGGAAGCCCATGAAGATATTGGCGACTCCTTACAGATGCCCGCAGCCACCACTGCTGCCCTGCAACCCCAAGCATCAAACCCTGCAGAACCGCCCCTTCACTGGAATTCAGCATCATGCTGAAGGAGCTCAGAGAGTGTATGCAGGACTTAAGGGAGTGAAGGAGACTCCCTCAGCCACTACTATGGCCAAGTTTCTAGAACTAGTAGACTGTGTGAAGGCTCTGCAGCTGGCCCAAGAGTCCCGGTCACTACTAGTATTGTCCTGCCTGAGCCTAAGTGGCAGTCATCCCTCTATGCTGCCCCCAGGGCTAGGCACCCCCCGATGAAGAGGGTTCTCTCGAAGCATCGGGGAAGTCGTGTTTGTCTAAATAAACAGTTTGTTTTTGGAGCTCGTCCATGTGATCACCTTTTGTACATGTTTCCTAGCCACCAAATACCCACAGTGTCCCAGATGTGGTCAGAATGGGCATGTGATGCAAGGATGCATCAGTGTGGAGAATCCCCAGCTCGTTGCAGAAAAACAGAGGTAGAAGGACCAGGGAAATGCCAGTGGGGACCAGTGAAGGATCTGAGTTCTTGCAATTGCAATGCTCCACCAAATGGACCAACCCCCAGATTCCACCCAGCAGCCAGGTGCCACCTGGTCTGATCAGCTCCAAGACTGATGCTGAGGTCTTGAACGTGGGAGTGTCTTGTTTTGCTCTACTGGATAGAGGGTCACAGGTCACTATCATACATCCAACCTCCTATGACAGATGTTGGAAGCACTTGCCCCTCCTACCCCTGTCCAGTTTGTCACGGTAGGGAATAGATTGCTTCAACTACCCCATGATGGTTATTGCTCTGTACAAATTGCACTCATCTTAAAGGGCTCAGATGAACACCCCACCATTGTGACTTTGGCCCTGATCTGCCCAGAGCCCAAAGGGATGACAGACACATCTGTGCTAACTGGGACAAATGCTAACATGTTTTGGCGACTGGCTAAGATGCATACAGAGAGGGGCGGGGCAGATAAGCTAGTGAACCCCCTGGTTAAAGCTGTGGTGAAGAGGGTCGGCCTGACTGTTGCTAGTGCTGGAAATGAGTTGATGGAGGAGTCTGTTGGTGTGGTGTGCAGGGTGGACAGCAAAGAATTGATCCTACTCTCAAGTTCAGAGTGCAGAGTGGTGAGAATTGCCCAGTTTGCTCAGCCACCCCAAGGACCTGTCTTCATAACTGATGCCCCACTGTAGGGCAGCTTATTGGAAGGGCTAATAGTACAAAAAGGAGTGCTGCCACTGCCACAGACCCACTGGGCCAGGTGAGTTATGATGAGGTCAGAAACGAGTACAGAAAATCCATAGTCATCCAGAAGGGTCGAGTGTTGGTGAGTATCTACAAGGTCGACAGTGCTATTGCGGTGAATCCAATGGTGGCTGCAGAGGATGAGATAGATCCAACCTGGTTTCATTTCAGTGAGTCTCCCATACCTGCCAAGTATCAGTGGAGATTAAGCCAAAAGTTAGCCAGGCGGGGAAAAACTCTTCTCAGTCCACGAGTGGAATGTGTGGTGCATTAGAGGTGAAGAACATAGAATTCATCTAAGGGATGACTGTTCTTTCAGAGAAAGTTCTTGGAGGTTGGCCTTTGGAGACATTGAAGACGTCTGGCAACACCTGCAGGAGCTACTGGACGCAGACATCATTACTGGGTCTTGGAGCCCCTTACGTCTCCCCCATTGTGGTGGCACGGAAAAAGAGCAGAACTGCGATGATGTGTATTGATTATCGCACATTAAACAAGAAGACCATTCCTGATCAGCACACCGTGCTCCAGGTGGAAGACACTTTGGCCAGCCTGTCCGAGAGTCAGTGGTACTCGTGTTCGACCTCTGGAGCAGCTATTACCAAATCCTCATGGTAGAGGAGGACAAAGAAAAGACCACCTTTATCTGTCTGTTGGGGGTTCTACCAGTTCGAGCGTATGCTAGAAGGAATATTCAGAGCATCAGCCACTTTCCAGTGTTTAATGGAGAAGGCTGTGGGGGATATGAATTTGCTCAGAGTCATCATCTACCTGGATGAGTTAATCATATTTAGGTGCACTCTGGAAGAACACAAGGCCCAATTGATGGAAGTCCTGGACCAGCTAGAGGAGTTTGACTTCAGCGTTTTGATCAACAGGTAACAGTTCTGCGAGCCTGCTGTAAAGTATGTTGGGCACATTGTCTTGGTGGAAGGCATTCAAACTGACTCAGCTAAAGTAGGGGCCCTCACCATCTGGCCCAGACCCACCAACTTAAAAGCTCTGCAATCCTTCTTGGGGTACTGAGGCTACGACCATCGCTTTGTAAAAGACTGCTCGATGGTGGTACACCCACTAAATGACTTGATGCAAGGCTATACACCTACCAACTAGAGAAAGAGACTGCATCTGGCAAAGGCCATCCTCGGAGGGAGTATTCAAAGGTTGGTGAACCCTTTGGAGACCAGTGGACCCCTGAATGTGAGGCTGCTTTTGGAGAAATTATCAGAAGACTGAGTGAGGCCCCAGTGTTGGAATTCATAGATTCCAACAAGCCTTATGTCCTCCACACTGATGCCAGTTTGAATTGGTTGGGGGTAGTGCTCTACCAGGAATATTCCGAGGGACTCAGGCCTGTGGCATTTGCTAACCGCAGCCTGTCATCCTCTGAGAAGCACTACCCCATGCATAAGCTGGAATTTCTGGCCTTGAAGTGGGTAGTAACCAAAAAGTTCCACAAATACCTGTATGGGGTTCCTTTTACAGTTCAAACAGACAACAACCCATTGACTTACGTAAACACGAAGGCAAAACACGATGCTTCGGGGCACCAATGGCTATCTGCCCTATCCACTTATGTTTACAGCCTTGAATACCAAAGTGGGAGGGCCAATACAGATGCGGATGCTTTGTCAAGATGCCCTCCTGGTGGATAATCTGACCCCCAGTGCAAATAGAGAATGTCATTGTCAAAGTGCTGTTTTCAAAGTTTACTCTGCAAGGTGAAGATCCAGTTGTCAATCCTATAAGAGCAATAGACATGCTGGGGACCTAATCTGAATCTATCTGACTGGCATATTTGAATTTTACTGGTCTGGACGTCACTTCACTGCCTCAACCCAGTAAGTCAGAACTACAAGGGCCAGAGAGAGAGAGAGAGAGGCCCATGCCCTTCAAGATATAATTTGAGCTCTCAAAAAGGAGTATTCCACAGAACAAGTGTGTAGCCACCACCCCAACACCAAAATCATGCTGATAGAATGGGGCAAGCTGGTTCTAAGAGATGGACTGTTAATGCACAAAGTGCAAGCCAATGAAAACTGTGAGTGCCCCAAGCTCCAGCTGGTACTGCCATGGAGGTATTGACATGGGTCACTTGGGCTATGACTGTATCCTCAATCTGTGTAGAGAGGCATTGCAAAAGCTGTTTGGGGGTGCATAAGACAAAAGACCCTACCAAGATGAGCTGCCCCCCTAGTCAACATCAGTACCAGTGGCCCTCTTGACTTAATCTGCATGGACTTTTTGTCTCTTGAGCCTGACAGAAAGAACACCACGAAAATTCTGGCTATCACAAACCACTATACCAGATATGCCCATGCCTACCCAGCAAAAGATCAAAAGGCCAGCACTGTTGTTAAGATTCTGCAGCAGTTTGTGACACACTACGGCATTCCAAAAAGAGTCTACTTGGACCATAGCCGAGATTTTGAAAGCCAGCTGGTGAAAGAATTTCTGGCAATGTACGGTATAAAGAAGACACATACCACACCTTACCACCCCAAGAGAGACCCTCCACCTGAGTGTTTCAGTCGAACTCTTTTGAACATGTTGGGTAACCTGGACCCAGCTGACAAAGCAAACTATAGTCAGAAAGTGAACTACCTGGTGCATGCGTACAACTGCATCAAGAATGATGCCACCCAGTGTTCCCCTTTTTACCTCATGTTTGGTCGTGAGGCAATGCTGCCAGTTGATCTCTGCTTTGGTGTGTCCCCAGATGGCACGTCCAAGAAGATCTACCTTGAGTACACCCACCAGCTGAAACAGCAGCTACATAAAGCATACCAGCTGGCATTTGAGACTGCTGCCAAAAGTAACCAAAGTAACAAGCAGAAGTATGACAACTGAGTCCACCACCAAGTGTTGCAAGTGGATGATTGTGTTCTACTCCGAAACCTGGGCATACAGGGCAAACATCAACTTCAAGATTGGTGGGGCTCCTAAAATCTACACAGTGATTGAACAACTGTCAGACCTGCCAATGTACATAATCAAACAAGAACAGGGGAGAGGGTTGGAAAAGGCTTTCCTCCTAAATCACCTGCTCCCCATTGGTGAGATCATGCCTGACCAGCCCCTGCCCCTGAGACTCCAGTAGCAAGCAGGCCAAGAACAAGGAGCCAGACTGCACAGAAAAGACAAAAAGGCCTTAGTCCATCCATGCCTCCCGAAAGGACGACATTGAACCTGAAACTGGTCCAACTGAGCATTCCGAGAGGCCCCACAGAAGTGATATTGCTCCAGACATGCCTCCCAAGAAGACCACATTGAACCTGAATACTGGTCCAGCTGAGCCTCTTAAGTGGTCCTTCAGCAATTCTTCTGAGGAAAGTGAGGATGAGGACTTTGAAGTCTGTCCATATGTGCCTGGACCAAATCCACCCCTGCATCAATGGTCAACGGACTATATAAGCTCTCAGTCCACCACCAGTACCACCGCCCTGGACTCTGTGCTTCCTTTAAAGCCCCATGCCACCCCTTTTTACCCTGACAGAAGGCCCAGTATCCCTATTTCTGAGCCCGATCTGGACATTGAAATGGACGATGAGAATGATTTGGGCCTCAGTGAGCCTGTTGCTGATGATCATGCTCCTGTTCCTATGCCAGAGCAAGTTCAAGACACTATTATTTTGCTCGACCCTGCACCTGTGCTGTCTGAAGAGCAAGGGCTGGTAGAGGTACCCTTTGTCCCGGTGAAATTCCAGCACCTGAGATAGCTCGGCCTAAAAGGTCAGAGAAACAGCCCAAACCAGTTATCAAGCTCACATACGATACCCTTGGTGCCTCCTCCAATATCCCCCTCCATGTCATTCATAAGCCTGTGGTTCCTATTATCTATCCCCCAATGTGTTGCACCAGAAAGAGAGTGGGAAGTTGTGTGTGTTTGCCCACACGTTCTGCTTTCTAGATAGTTATTGTATGTCTAGCTGTTCTGCTTTTGTTACTGAGCCTGTTATTGATATTGTTGACTAGATAGGAATCAGGTGTCTATTCAGAAATGTGCATGTTAATATGTTTATTGTGTTTAGATGGCTTGTTGGGATTCCAAGCATTTGACAAGGGCAGTGTGTAAGCCCCCCAAATGAGCTTATCTGGAAGGGCTATGGCCCTCCACTCCTCTGCCAGTGATGCAAGGGGTCCCTAGTGGGGCTATAACCTGGTGGCACCCCTCTTGAATTTGCAGCCACGAGCTGCTGAAATCTATGTCTCAGCCCCATGTATGGCAGGGGGAACTGAGAGCAGCTGCGTGTTCTGCACCTCCGGGCACAAGAGGAAAGCTATCTGTTGGTTCAGGGAGCTGCCAAAAGCCCCAGACCACAAATGTAAATAAGCATGGTGGTGGAACACCTATCTGCCCATGCACGGCTGCCAGAGTGGAAATTTTATTTATTTATTTCAAAGTTCAGAAATATACCTTTGAGCAGAAATGCTCATTTACAAAGGTTCCTCGTCAGAATAACAATTTGTTTACACCATGTCAAAGACAGTATTAAAAACTGATTAACAAAGGCTGGACAATATTGATTTAAATTTAAATCAATATATCAAATTGAAAATTAAATTTAAAGGAGCCATGGCTCCAAGAAAGGGAGTTGTGGCTGCAGCCATGATTTATTAATATCCCTGACTCCAGAGCAGGCAGCAGAGTCGAGGATCAGGGGGAATTGCAACTAGAACACCTCAGGATGTGGAGAAAAATGATATCCGCCCCCTCGTAAGGGCCTATGTATTACAATGAGAGCTGGACTGTTGTGGGGCTTTGTGTAAATATTGCAGCCCCCAAGGACTGGAACAGAGAGGGGGCTGCTGGTAAAAGGGTAAAGGGCACAGATTGTGCTTGGGACTTTTGCAGCCAATCAGTGAAGGGCTGTAAAAAAGGGATAAATAGGACTGCCAGCCTGCCAAACCGAGAGATCAGCCAAAGTGGGAGTGTGAAACAGACTGTGAGGGCTTCCCAGCCCTATAACTGCTTTCAGATCCTAGCGGACTAATAAACCCAGAGATACTTGAAAGGACAGCAAGACAAATAGCTTGGGGTTTTGCAGCAAGAACAAGAGAGAGGTTTTGGCATTTACTGCAGACATCCAGGAGCTAGAGATCAGCCAGAGAGTGAGCTGAAAGTTGCAGTGAGAGCTAACTGTGTGTGTGCTGCCTGATTTTCCAAGCAGTACAACCCTTGCAAAGAGACTGAGCTCCTGTGTTCCCCCTCAGAGGGGTAATTGTGGTGAGTGCAAATTTCAGCAAGGGGAGAGCCTGAGTGTGCTGTGGCTAGAGACTGTAAAAGGGCCCAAGCCAGCACTGCTGTGAATAGAGAAACTAAGAGTAAGAGTGCTGGGGTAAGAGACTGTGTAAAAGCCCAGTTGTAATTGTGTGACCAAGGTGTGCAACAGACAGGTCTAGTGGACCACGTCTACTATTCCCCAGACTGAAGAAGAGGAAGAAGACCAGTGGCAGAAGATGACAAGAGGCCTGCCTGGTGAACACTGTCTATAAAGACCTCTGAAGTGAAGTTGGCAAGGACAGGCAGGTGCAGATAAACGTTCTTCAATTACTCCAGTCATCCAGTTCTGCGGTCTAGTGGTGTCCACCCTCCGGATACCTCCACAGTACTGTGCAACTGCCAGTATGACTGCAACTCAGCCAGCTGAACACCCCCCTTTTGGACTTCCAAACTGTAAGTACCTGAGCTGCAGCTTTGGGAAGTCTTTATTAGCAAGTTAGCTAGTTAGGTCACAGGGGGTATGTCTTGAGCTGTACTGCACCAAGTACAAAGCTGGGCCCAGGCAGTAAGTTTAAAGCTGAAACCAGTTGAAAGTTATTTGGGCCACAACGAAAGACCCCAGGCCTGTATCACTGTCCGGTGAGATGCCCACCGCATTAAAGGACATTACTGGGTGCACCCAGTGGTTGGAGGCAGGGTTTATTTATTTATTTAGTTTTTGTTGACTGGGAAAGGAGGAATAGACAATTATGCCTATTTTCAGCCTCGTCCCAGGGGAGGGGGGGATACAGATGGATGCCAACTGACACTGAACCAGATTAAGCTGTTGGTGGTATTTTTAGTGAATGGGGGAGATTTGGCCAGGACACTGGGGAAATTCTCCTACTCTTGCCAAAGGGGGTGCTACACTCCTTATTGGCAGAATGGAGGAGCCCAGTGTGGAACAGGTGGATGGAGGTGAAGGAGCTCTTTTGGAAGGGGAACAACAGATGCTAGAACAAGCAATGCAAACAGCAGCTTCTGAGTTTCAGAATGAGGATGCTATAGAACAGAATGACAACAACTATGAACAACGTTTGCAAAAAGAATTAGAAGAAAAAATAATCAATTACTTCAAATGATGACAGATGTGGAATAGGAATATGCGCAGCATATGTCTAAAATCAAGGAAGAGAAGAGGAAGAAACAGCTTTCAATAAGCCCCACCAGTATGCCAGGAAAAAAATTATTAAAAACAACAGAGGATTCTCAAACTGAGGGAATGGATTCAATGGATTCCACAGCTGGTATGAGTACTTCTACCAGTACCCACTGGAGCTTGTGACTACAGAATGGACTCCTGAATCAGCACTCAAAAGTGCTGATTGGATTTTTGTCAACAGACAGTGGACACCAGACCCAGCTTTATCCTTACTGGGAGCAACAGGAACATCGAGGGAGATTGCTCAGGACAACCAGCTGCTGCAGCTGTGCAGGATCTCACAGTGGAGAGAGCAGTTCCATATGCATCAGATACTGGAAGGGGACCACACAGAAAAGGTTATTTCACCAGCTAAAGAAAAAACACAGGTGCCACAGGTACTGTGCAAACAAATATAATTGATTCTTTAGAAGATGACCAAATGGATGTGACTTCAGCTAGCAATATAAATAATGATGTAATGGCTATGTCCAAACCAACAAGTTATGCAAGTCTCTTCAAACAACCTGCAGAGGCTGCAAAAAGGTGACATGCATTAGATATAGAGGGGGCCTAGATCAAGCCCCAGACAGGACTTATATGGGTAAAATGTTAACTAAAGGCTCTACATTTCATGCCCACAGATGTGTATCCCTTTATCCACACTCCAGGCGATTATAACTTTGAAGTCAGCCTTAGAAGCACTGCTCTATTAGACAAATTTTGGAATACTTTTTACTTGGTTAAGACACTCCCCCGTGGCAACCCTTTATAGCAATTCCCATTACCAAACCCACTTTTAGGACTATAACAGTTCTATTTAGAAATTAGGGTGTTAACATAAATGATATTGTTTACTGGCTGGAGAAATGCTGTACAGTAAGTACATGGAACACCTGATGCTATAATTGATGATAATGGCTTTTGGACGGGGAGATGGAAATTTCGGGTACAACTAAGACAAAAAGAACAAGGCATTCAACACTGACAGAACTGTTTTTATCTGGGGGGGGACAAGGGTATATTATTTTATCCCGGCCAACCCAAGTCTTGCTATCATTGCGGTTCATTATGCCATTTAAATATGAATTGTGATCAGATGAAATGTTTTCAATGTGGGGAGTTAGAACATTCTGGAAATCACTGTACTCTACCACCTAAGTATAACCTTTGTGGTGAGGAAGACCATTTGTTCAAGTCTTGCCCCTGTGCAACCCACAAGTCTACAGACTATACTGTACAGGACTACTACATAAATCAGGGTCTTAAACCACACCGTACACTAAGAGAATGGGCTATGTGCCCTCCTCAATCTGGTGTTCAGGAGGCTACAACCACTCTTTCTTCAAAAGTACAGTATCAACAAAACCAGTTGTTACTGAGCTTATACCAATAATATCTTCTTCACAGTTGCCAACATCCATGGAAGTCATGATTTCGGTTAGGCCCCCCCTCCCCACCAGCAGCACAGTTGGACACTAAACTATTTATTTTTTTTTAACTCAGGTTTATTAAATATTTGCACAGATACAAATATTACATGTGTTTTTTTTTTTCACAAAAATGACAATTTGGATAACAGGACATGGAGCTATTTGTTGCAGTTGTGTTACTGCTGATAAGCCCTCTCTTTCATCTTTCTGTGTAGGTGTTAACAAAATTCTGTCCCAAAGTAGAGACCCCTCAGATGTCTCAGGCTTTTCAGCTCCTGAGTTTGGCATTTCTGCCCATCAGTTCAACCTATCAATCATTCAGTTCTCAGAGCATTATCACGCATTTCTGAATACAGTTTGCAATAAACCTATATAAATCAACAAAAACATCAACTTTAAATTGATAGTAACTTTTATAGTAATTTATGCTTTTGAAAAGAAAGAAAACGTGAAGGGCCGGATATTCAAACTGTGCTATTTTGTGGCGCAAGCCTTTGCGCTGCACAAAATAGTTGCGCAGGGGTGTGTCCAGAGCGATATTCAAAGGAGTTGTGCCCTTGAGCAACTCCTTTGAATATCACCCCCCAGCCACAGCCACTGTGCATGGAACAGTGGAACTTGCGCCACCGCAAGTTGTCAGAGTGGAGCATTCAACTTGCGGTGGCGCAAGTACCATTGCGCCATGCGCAAAATCCCCATATTCAAAAGGTGACATGCAAATGGGGCCATAATTCATGCAAGGCACAGGGGGGGCCATTTGCATCTGATTACAAACCCATTTGCATGCCATTAGCATGCAGGTGCGCCGATCCCCGAGGACTTGTGCCTGGCACCCTGCCAGGCAGCAGCTGTCGGGGACCGACGCCCCCTGCAGCCCGATCGCAGGCAAAACAGTGTAGAATCCCCCACCACCCACTGGCCCGATCACGGGCATAGTTTAACCCCCCACCAGCCCGATCGCGGGCAGCAATATGCTCTCCCCTCCCGAATTCATCCCTGGTGGTCAGTGGACGAAACCCGATCGCGGGCAGTAGTTGTTAATAACCCCATCCTCCCAAAGTCATCCCTGGTGGTCCAGTGGCACATCCGATTGCGGGATGTAAAAGTTGAACAAACCCCCAAACATAGCCCTGGTGGCTGGTGTCCCCACCCACCCACCCAGGAAGCCCCGCCCCGGTCCCCGGCGGCGGGCGGCAGCATCCACCGCCTGCCGTCCAAGCAACTGACTGCCGTGGGGCTACGCCCGTGGTGCAGGCAAGAGCCAATGGGCGTGCACCTTCACCGTATGACAGTCAGATTTGTGAATGAATACATTCATTCATTCACAAAAACTGGACTGTCTTCTGTTATGGGCCTACACACCATTGGCTCTTGCTCTGCCAATGGGCGTGCAGCCCTAAAAAACGGTCAGTCGGCGGCGGTGGGGCAGCCAGGGTAAGGATGCTGCCACGCCCGCCCGGCTGCCGGGGAGGCGGGGTGGTGGGCTTCGTGGGTGGGTGGGGGGGGCACTCAGCCACCAGGGCTATGTTCGGGGTCTGTTCAACTTTTACATCCCGTGATCGGGATGTGCCACTGATCACCAGGGATGACTTCGGGAGAGGGGTTATTAAACAACTACTGCCCGCGATTGGGATTTCGATCCACTGGACCACCAGGGATACGTTCAGGGGTGGAGCCACATTGCTGCCGGCGATCGGGCTGGTGGGGTGGGGATTAAACTATGCCACGATTGGGCCAGTGGGGGTGGTGGTGGGGATTTACAGTCGTCTGCGGCGATCGGGCTGCAGGGGGCACAGGGGAGTGGGTTGGGGGTCAGCCACAGGTGGCAGCTGCTGTTTGCGCCCTGCAATGCAGCAGCTCACCTGTGGTTGGCCCTCGACTTGATCCTTTTCCTTTTTGCTCAAAGTGGTGCAGGCGCAGGTTAGGGGTTGCGCCTGCACAACTCTGCACAGCCTGGCTGAATATCGGGCTGTGCAATTTATGCATGGTTCCTCCCCCTCTAGTTCAGCATGCATTCATTTGCATTGCGCTGTTGCTCAGCCTGTTTTCAGTGGCGCAACTGCCTCCTGCTGAATATCGCAGATTGGAGCAAGTTCGGACTTGCGCAGGCGCAACCCTATTGCGCATGGCGCAACCCTTTTGAATATCTGGGCCGGAGTGTACACTTGTCCATTCAATAAATAAAAATGAACATTAAACCTGTATGAACACATGGTTGTGAGACAAATTCAGAGATTTCAACCTATCGGTTAGGAGGCAATGGCCTGTTGGGACAATACTGAAACAGCCTCTAATTCTTCTATTAAATGCATGGATGGTAACCAAGTCCCATTAAATTTATCCTTTTGTAGACGCAGCTTTGTTGTTATTCTTTCAACCCTTTCTATGCCTTTGATAATATCAATCCATTCCTTCAGGGTAGGAAGATCAGGGTTCAACCACCGTCTCATGATGGCTTTTACTTGCGGCTGCTAGTAAGATTCCAATGAAGGACTTTTGTCTATTGGAAATTATTTTCTTGGGGGATAGTCCAAGAATCATGCACTCAGAATAGAAGGAATTACTGCTTCCTACCATACTTTTATATTTTTCAATCATTTTGGCCCAGAAAGAATGAAGTTTTGGACAATCCCTAAATATATGATAGTGTGCACCTACCCTCCCACAGTCTCTCCAGCAAAGTTCTGAATAATTTGAGTTGTAATGTTTAGTTTGGGTTGGTGTGTTGAGGAACCTGCTTTTATGCTTCCAGTTAAACTCCCTCCATACATTAGAAGCTGAGGTTCTGAAGATTCCTCCCACATATGCTGCCATCCCTGTTAATCCAATTGTATGCCAACTTCTTGTTCTCATGCGATTTGGCATTTCGGGGGGTGGGGAGTCATGTATAGTGAAATGCACATATGTTTTGACCTGTCTGGAAATTAGGTACAATTTCTCTGAATTACCTGCTGCATTTAAAATTGTCTCTTCCATGGAATGGGGGTTCTGTTGCACCCTATCGAGGTTATGATCTTGTTGTAAAAAGGAGATCACCTGAAAGTATCGAAAGAAATGAGTGGGGTCAACTTGCACTCACGTTGAATTTCCTGAAAAGATTTTACTCAATGTTGTGTCAGAAATTGTTGAAAGTAAATCAAGTCCAGGTGTCTCCATCTAGTAAAGAAGCAATCTGACCTTGAGGAGTTGGGGGGTGGGTAAAAAGAGCACATGACACAATTTCTGACCTATTGGAAAGTGAGTATTCCAGGCCCAATCGGTCTTGACCGTACCCCAGACTCTATACAGTTGTTCTTGCCAGGGATTGCAAGATTTATGCTTCTTTAGTTTCTTTGGTGTTTCAGTAAAATCTACTATTTCAACCAGTGACTAAGGGAAGAAAGAAATCAATTCCCTAGGCACCTAGGAGTGCAGTTATGGAGCAGCTTCAATTGCAGAACAAATTTGACATTATGGACAACGAGGACTCAGATGTGTCAGTCCAGTCATCACAAGTGATCCCCCAGACTTACCAATACCTGGAACATCTGGGGTTACTCCAGCACAGAATAAAATGACTATGAGGTCAAAAAAGAAGTTATTACTAAAATGGCATTTTCTTAAGCTCACCTGAACTACAGCTTGCTGTCCTTAACATTAACAGTATTAAGTCTGATATTAAGAGAACTGATACCTTTTCTACGTTAGCACAGTTTGCATATGATATTTTCTTTTTACAAGATACCAGACATCACACTGTACAAAAAAATCACAAAGCTACAGCTGAGTGGTTAATGGGCCAGTCCATTTGTTCAGTAGGGATGGAACAATGTAATGGGTTGGGAATATGTGTTTTGAACTCCCTCTCCAATATACAGGTTCAGAAACACATTGATATTTCCCCAGGTAGAGCCCTGATTTTAGATAATCTTGTATAATGGTTTGGCCTGTAGATTGATAAACATCTATGCCCTGCAAACAAAGGAACTTCAGATTGAGTTATTAAAATTGATCCAGCCCTTTTTATACACTAGTAGGCAGCTCTTTCTTTGGTGGTGACTTTAAGGTGAATCTCTTAAAATCAGATAAGGATACTACTCCAGTTAAAACGTATTGTGAAGATACTTTTTCACAATCACTACTTAAACACACCGGCTTGAAAGATGCACAAGCAATTGTTCAGCAGGTTCCAAAGCATTCATTCTTTAAAGGTAAATTATCTAGTAGAATCAATTTCTGGTTTATTTCTCATTCCCTCCCAGTTTCCAGTACCACAATCACCCCAGTAGAAACATCGGATCATGCCTTAATTGGGATTCAAGTTTCTTCTTCCCTTCCCCAGAGTAGAGCAGGAAAGGGTATTTGGAGAATGAAATACAAAATCACACATACCCCCATAATGCAAAGCATCTTGGGCTGTATATGCAAGTCACCAGAAAATATTATGCTGGTTCAACTTTAAGCAGAAATGCTTGGTGTCGAAAGGCCTCTCACACAGTCTGCAGTGGGTGCCAACAGAAAGACACAGACATGTGTCTGGTCCTACCAGAACTCATCAGTGTGCCTCATCTGTATGACACCCCCGTGGAATGAACCAGCTACCCTAAGATGGTCTATCTGGGTTATGTTGTGGTGATCCCAATAAAATTAAAAAACTAAATATTAGTGTAACCCCTAGATGGCGCTATGCCAGGGGCTACTACCCCTGCCTGATTTGCCACTAACAGGTTGAGGGGCCTGGATCCAATGGCGGGTGCCTCCACCCAGAGGTCAGGGTTTGCAATAGTTAAACTTACTTGGTCACAGCCCTCTGGGACACTGCAACCCCCCTTTCTTCCCACTAGTGGCCCACACAATATATCAGAATTATCTTCACAGTATACACTTACCCCCAGGGCTGGTTCAGGCACTGGGACCTCCTGTAAAATAAGATACAGTGCAACAATCACAGTACAATACTTTAACATAGACAAATACCTCAGGCAGTATAACTTTGCTGAAACAAGCAGCTCTGATTTATTTGGGGATATAACAAGGACAGGGAAATCAGGTTAATTAGCTTATCACTCTAATAATCTACCTATGGCTCTGTGCACAGGCCTATCCCTATCAGTTACTGTCCCTGGGTACCCAAGCCCTAGTGGCTAGTCAAACCGTGGCAGCTGGTAGGGGCCCTTTCACAGAGAAAAGGAAAATTAAACAGTCAGCAGTACAGTAATTCCATTTGGATTTAATGTAGCAATTCAACAGGGAGCGACCCTGAATTAGTACTCACGACCTCCAAACAAGATAGGGTCCTTCAATGTCAGCAGGGCTACTCTTGAGCTCCAAGAGACTCCTCACACATTTATATGGTAAACAGTCACAGGCAAAAGTCACGTAATGGCAGCAGGATTCACTTGAGGTACACAAACCTCTTCACACATTTATATGGTAAAAAGAAATCACTATACCAGGCAGGCTGCATCTGTATCCCGATCGCAATTACTGCACAATACCCGGGAGAACACACAGCAGATTCAGTTCCTGACAGACCGAGTGCAATTCCGCAATTCCTCCAGTCTTCTACAGGGTGAGCCTGGTTTCTACTCTTCAGATATCCTTTGATTCTCTTCACAGGACGGTTCAGTCCTAACAAGCAGTTACACAAGCTGCAGACCGGAACTCTGGACCTTACACATGTTTTTGACTAAAACTGTGCACTGAAGAGCACAGGTTCCTTTCCCTTCACTGCCAGAGCTAAACTGAAACTCCAACAGACAAAACCGGGCACTTCCTTTGAGTTCCTCCCAGTTCTTGACTGGATTGGCTGTCACTCACAATAGACTGCTCCTGTTGGTCCAAAAAGGCAAGTTCAAACTACATCTCCCAGAGTCACTGCCCATACAATCCTCTTGTGGCTGGCTCAGATTATGAGTCCAAGTTCTGATTCGTCCAAGGCACCATTTTAGAGCTAGCTTACCCCACACTGATTGGTCCAGTTCAGCAGTTCAAAACCAGAATGGGGAGCTAGGCAGACACAGTTCTGACTGCAAAGAAAGCAGGTTAGACAAACTGTAATTTCATTACTACTCTAAATGGTTTCTGGCAAACAGTTACATCTTTCAGATAGGTTCCCTTTGCACTCCTAGTGACTGCAAAAATGGAGTGAATTGGCAGCTGCTCGAGTGGTACTCAATCAAAGAAACACACAGTCCCCCATACAAACTAATTATGTCTGCAAGCAGACAGCTCTTAAAGAGACAGTACCAGAGGTTCTAAAAACACTCACTGATAAATGGCTTAAATGCCAAACACCATTCAGGCTTGGAGCATTCAAGCAAGCTCCTGGAAGTCTTTTGGGAACCCCCATTTGCAGGGGGGTTACATTAGCCTATTACCAGACCCTTATATCAGAAATGGTTTGTCCCACATTATGGAAGATAATCTGCCAGTGCAATTTTGTATGATTCCCCCATAACCTGGTGGGAAGACAGTAAACTTTGTTTCACTGATTTTTTGATAAAATCAGCCAACAAAAAAGAGGCCAGTAAATATCAGAAATATCTCTGTCTTGGATGGAAATTATATGAGTTAGTTTCCTTACAAACTTTACATACCCAAGACTATACTACACAAATTCAGGAGATGAAAAAAGACAAGGGGCCAGATATTCAAAACTTTGCATTCGGTGCAAACCATTTGCATAGGGTTAGTGCGGGTCCACTATATTAAAAAGGTCAAATAGCATGCACAAACTGCATTAGCACTGGCCAAAATTATAATGTATGCAAGGGGAAAACTGAGGGTGTGTGTACATGAATACAGGCGCAATGCTACATTCAGTGAATAGCACTGCGCAAAGTGATTTTGCACAACTTAACGCAGTGCAAATTACCACCTAGGAAAAGGCAGTCTTAACTCTGGGCAAACCAACTTTGCACAACTTTGTGGCTTTGCGCAACTTTTGCGTGGTTTTGTGCAACCCTAACCAGTAAGTATGGCACATAGAAATAAGTCAGACATAGAGGAAACATGTGCTCACTGATGGCATCCTTATGATGTCATCATCTGCCACTAGTCTCAGCCATGCCAGGCAGTAAGTGGTGACCCAGCTCCCAGTGGACACCATGGCAGTGCGGCCATACAGCACACACCTGCAGACCACCCTTCGGTAGACACCAACAGATGCCAGCACACACATGAAGAACTGTGGGCATGGAGGGTGTTGAGGGGAGGGTGTACAAGTGGCCAGGTTTCACCACAGACTGGGCATGGCCACATGGCTGGGACAAGCCACACAGTGCACATGGGCCAGTGTTGGGAATAACCCAACACCAGTGTGCCTGTCTGATGGTATGTGCCCCCCCCCACAGCCACATACCACACATCTGTACGGACACTACAGCACACACAACCAGCCCTGTATATGTCACTGTGAGCATCCCATGCCAGTGGTGCAGCATCTGTGGTTCACACAACAGCATAATAAGTAATGTCCACTGTCAGTAAACACCTGCAAGTTGGGCCTGTCACTGTGTACAGTGCAGTGGTCATCACTGCCCTACACACCATAGGCATTGCTTGTCCCTCATACAACATGGATTAGGTTAGAACAATACTGTGTTTAACAGCCATAGGATATACTTTGGGCAAGGGGATCTGGCTCAGTATAACTGGGAATAAACAATCAGCATTGCTTTAGATATAGTGACCCAATAGAATAAGTGGCATATGCGTAAGAAAAAAAACATTTTATGGTTAAGACATTCCTTATCCTGATTTTTTTTATTTCTTATGTAACCCCCCTGCAAATGGGGGTTCCCAAAAGACTTCCAGGAGCTTGCTTGAATGCTCCAAGCCTGAATGGTGTTTGGCATTTAAGCCATTTATCAGTGAGTGTTTTTAGAACCTCTGGTACTGTCTCTTTAAGAGCTGTCTGCTTGCAGACATAATTAGTTTGTATGGGGGACTGTGTGTTTCTTTGATTGAGTACCACTCAAGCTGCTGCCAATTCACTTCATTTTGCAGTCACTAGAGTGCAAAGGGAACCTATCTGAAAGATGTAACTGTTTGCCAGAAATCATTTACAGTAATAATGAAATTACAGTTTGTCTAACCTGCTTTCTTTGCAGTCAGAACAGTGTCTGCCTAGTTCCCCATTCTGGTTTTGAACTGCTGAACTGGACCAATCAGTGTGGGGTAAGCTAGCTCTAAAATGGTGCCTTGGACGAATCAGAACTTGGACTCATAATCTAAGCCAGCCACAAGAGGATTGTATGGGCAGTGACTCTGGGAGATGTAGTTTAGACTTCAGTGCCTTTTGGACCAACAGCAGCTATTGTGAGTGACAGCCAATCCAGTCAAGAGCTGGGAGGAACTCAAAGGAAGTGCCCGGTTTTGTCGGTTGGAGTTTCAGTTGAGCTTTGGCAGTGAAGAAGGAAGGAGCCCTGTGCTTTTTCAGTGTGCAGTTTTAGTCAAAAACGTGTGTAAGGCCCAGAGTTCCGGGTTCAGCTTGTTAGACTGAATCCGTCCTGTGAAAAGAATCAAAGGATCTCTGAAGAGTAGAAACCAGGCTCACCCTGTAGAAGACTGGAGGAATTGCTGAAAATTGCACTCGGTCTGTCAGGAACTGAATCTGCTGTGTGTTCTCCCAGGTATTGTGCAGTAATTGCGATCGGGAACAGATGCAGCCTGCCTGGTATAGTGCTTTCTTTATATGGATGTGTGAAGAGGGTTGTGTACCTCAAGTGAGCCCTGCTGACATTGAAGGACCCTATCTTATTTGGAGGTCGTGAGTACTAATTCAGGGTCGCTCCCTGTTGAATTGCCACATTAAATCCAAATGGAATTACTGTACTGCTGACTGTTTAATTCTCCTTTCTCTGTGTGAAAGGGCCCCTACCAGCTGCCATGGTTTGGACTAGCCACTAGGGCTTGGGTGCCCAGGACAGTAACTGATAGGTATAGGCCTGTGCACAGAGCCATAGGTAGATTATTAGAGTGATAAGCTAATTAACCTGATTTCCGTCCTTGTTATATCCCCCTAAATAAATCAGAGCTGCTTGTTTCAGCAAAGTTATACTGCCTGAGGTATTTGTCTATGTTAAAGTACTGTACTGTGATTGTTGCACTGTATCTCATTTCACAGGAGGTCCCAGTGCCGGAACCAGACCTGGGGGTAAGTGTATACTGTGAAGGTAATTCTGATATATTGTGTGGGCCACTAGTGGGAAGAAAGGGGGGTTGCAGTGTCCCAGAGGGCTGTGACCAAGTTAGTTTAACTATTGCAAACCCTGACCTCTGGGTGGAGGCACCCGCATTGGATCCAGGCCTCAACCTGTTAGTGGCAAATCAGGCAGGGGTAGTAGCCCCTGGGATAGCGCCATCTAGGGGTTACATCTTGGAGGCTCACCTGGGATTGTGTGTCCTCTAGTGGCCATATTTACGAACCACTGTTAAGAAAAATGGGTACCCGACAGAAGTGGCTGTGCAACCGGCTGGTGGAGTGGTGTATTGAGGAGGATCGACCCCAAAATGCTATGCTTATCCTGGACATCCCCTGGGTATCAATACGGACACTGTGCAGGGAGTACTTTCCAAGGTGGAAGGTTTACAAAACCCTGTGGTGGTGGGTCGCATGCTAATCTGCTCACCCACACTTTCCTGGCCCTAGTAGAGTTTAAGGATCCCATAGATAGCTCCAAAGTGCCACAGACCATTACCCCAGAGGGAGCCCTCACTGCTTGGAGAGTGATAACTAAGGACAGTAAAGACCCGGGGAATCAGCCCCACCACTATCTGAAACTTTGAGGAGAAATTTGCTGAATGGTTGCTGGGAGAGGGAAAACTGTGGAGGACTTGAAGAAACTATTCTTGCCACCTGGGGTGTTCCTCCCCAACACCCTCTCCTGCTCCAGTGCCCATAATGGTGGCTGAACCAATGCAGACTCCTATTTCTGCACCTGCCATTAGTCACGACTCTTACCAGGTTGAGGATCTTCTCTGGCACCCTCCCACCCCAGGGAGGATGACTGGGAGACCTGGATAGACTATGTTGCCCCCAAGTGCTAGAAATGGCAATGCTCGGAAGGCTAAAAGCCTAAAGAGGGTTAGTGAGAGCCTCCGAGGTCCCTGCCCGGCTACCATCCATGCTAACGGGCCAGTAACCTGAAGCGACTGCACAGGCATATCTTGAGGCCTTGGAGAATGTATGGGAGCCCAGATTCTGATGAGGACCTATGGTGGAGAGTAAGAAATGCACAACAGTACCAAGGGAGTTGTGTCTGTGTATGTCTCGGCTGGAAAAATTGTTGCAAGAATGCCTCAGAAAGGGTAGTTTGCCAGCGATTGAACTGGACGAACCAGACTGGACAGAATTAAGTCTGCCCCTTCTCAGAACTGTTGTTGCTTCAGTTACGCCTGGCAAATCGACTGGAATCCCCACCTCCTATGATGAGTTAATGAGAGAAATTCGAGGAGTTGAGAAAAGGCGACCTCGGAGGTACCTGCACCAACAGCTGTGGCTACGACCGAGTGACTGAGGGTGACCCATCAAGTGAAGTTCAGGGCAGAGGTTGACAGTCAATGAGTGCTCTGACAAGGAAAAGATATGCCACAATGGGGCGAACTGTTGAGAGAGATCCGGGAATTCAAAACAGTCCCTTTATGAAGGCCAGCCTGCAAATGCAGGGCCCTGACCTATATCCGACTGCATCTGCTATGGGGTGGGGTACCCACCCATGTATCTCCTGCTGATAACAGCTCCAAACTCAATTCCTTGACCATGGAAGTGGAGAAACTGACGAGATGTCTCCAAATGCTTATCACTCCACAGACAGAGATGGCACCCAGGTTTCCAGTTAGTAATACCCCGCCCTGGCTCCCAGTGTGGCGCCTCGCCGCTCAAACTCCAGAAAGTATGTTTTGCTATAATTGTGGGAAAGATGGGCACATGAAAGGGAATGCCAGTCCCCAAAGACACTGACAAAGTTGCATATAGGCTACAAGGAGAGCTTCGGAGAAGAAATCAGTGGTTAAGAGGTGCACGACATGATCCCAGTGAGGGCACCAAAAATGCTAATTCACGTCCTTTTGTGGCAAGGTCAGTTGCCCAGGCCCCCACTACCGCCTCTCCAGACTGGTCCAGAATAGTGGGTCCCTCCATGGAGACCACTGTAAAGGTGAATGGAGTGTCTACAAGAGCTGTATTAGACAGTGGCTCCCAAGTGACAATTATGTTCCAGGATTGGTATCAGAAGCATTTGTCAGACGACCTTACAACCATTAGAAGGACTGCATGTATGGGGGTTAAGTGAGAAGGCCTACCCTATTCCGGGTATATCCGAATTTGGCTGTCTTTCCCCACCTCCGTGGCTGGAGTGGCCGAACAAGTAGAGACCCTAGCCTTAGTGTGTCCCCCACTGGACTGTATGATGGTGTCCCTTTGTTGATTGGAACAAATGCTCATATGTTCGGAAGGCTGGCACAGTTGTGTTATGAAAACAGGGTCAAAGACTAGTAGAGCTTTAAGAGTTCCGGCTTTAATTAAGAAGGCCTATGAGGCACAAGAGATGCTGAAAAACAGAACCAGAGGAACCGGTCGGAATTGTATGGAAGAAGGATCCTGAGTCTCTGATCCTGGCGCCAAATGCCCAGTGTACCTTACAGGAGAGGTCCGTATCAGAAAGGATGTTAAGAATAAAATATTAATGTTGGATGCACCAGGCGATGGAAAATTGCCAGAGGGACTGCTGGTCAAGCCTAGTATTTTGCCCGCTAGAGCCCATGCTTATGCCAGAAGGGTAATGGTCCAAGTTCATAATGTGTCTGAAAAGACATTCGAGTAAACAGAGGTTGCATCCTGGCTAATGTGCATTGTGCAGACACTGCAGTGCTACCCAGCAGCAAGAGTTCAAGGAAGAATGACAGAGTAACGCCTGACTTGTTTGATTTCGGCGACTCCCCGCTGCCAGCTGAATGGAAAGTGAGGATCAGTGAGAAGCTTGCCCAGAGAGACCAGGTGTTTTCTTTAAAGGAATGGGATGTAGGATGCGTGCAAGGAGCTGAGCACAATATCCGGCTGCATGACGAAAGACCATTTCGTGAGAGGTCTCGACGCCTGGCACCTGCTGACATAGAGGATGTGAGACGGCATCTGCAAGAGATGTTAGCTGCTGGTGTAATACAAGAATCCAGAAGCCCTTATGCTTCCCCCATTGTGGTAGTGAGGAAAAAGAATGGAACAGTAAGGATGTGTGTGGATTATCGCACCTTAAACCGGCGGACTATCCCTGATCAGTACACAATGCCCCGCATTCAGGATGCTTTGGACTGCCTAAATGGGAGCAAGTGGTTCTCTGTGCTGGATCTCCGCAGTGGGTACTACCAGATCCCGATGGCCCCAGAGGACCGTGAGAAGACGGCCTTTATCTGTCCGCTTGGCTTCTATGAATTCATGAGGATGCCTCAAGGATTTCAGGTGCCCAGCCACTTTTCAACGATTGATGGAGCGTGCAGTGGGGGACATGAACTTACTAGAGTGCCTGGTATACCTAGATGATGTTATTGTGTTTGGCAGCTCACTGGAGGAACATGAGACAGATTATTTAAGGTATTGGACCGACTGGAGGACTTTTGGCCTTAAACTGTCCATTGATAAGTGTCAATTTTTCAAACATCAATAAAGTATATGGGACACATAGTATCCACCGAGGGAATAGAGACTGACCTAAGTAAAGTTGAGGCCTTGACCACCTGGCCACAGCCCAAAAATCTAAAAGAACTGCAAAGATTCCTGGGATCTGTGGTTATTATCGGCGCTCATCAAGGACTATTCAAGAGTGATCCGCCTTTACTTAACCTTACTCAAGGGTATCCCCCAACCCACAAAAAATACCAAAAGTCAGCGTCCCTCAAGACTGAAAGAGTGTATTTTCATCCGAGTGAAGTATTTTGGGCCCGCTGGACTCCTGATTGTGAGACTGCTTTTCATGAGATCATATATCAACTTACCCATACTCAAGTGCTGGCCTATGCCGATCCAAGAAAACCTTACGTCCTGCACACTGATGCTAGCTTGCAAGGGTTGGGGGCTGTGTTGTACCAAGAGCACGAGAATGGCCTGAGACCAGTGGCCTTTGCCAGTAGAAGCCTGACCCCATCCGAAAAGAACTATCCTGTACATAAGTTAGAGTTCCTAGCTTTGAAGTGGGCTATTGTTGACCAATTCCATGAGTACTTGTATGGGGCTAAAATACTAGTAAAACTGACAATAATCCTTTGACCTATGTGCAGACCTCAGCTAAGTTGGATGCCACTGGCCATAGGTGGCTTTCTGCATTATCTCACATATGACTATGCTCTCAGATACCAAGCAGGTCTGAACCACATAGATGCTGATGCTCTCTCCGGAGGCCTGTTCCCCAGAATGATTGGGTCCGATTGCAGAACCTGACATTCGGGCACTCTGCCGGAAGTTTGACAGGGAGGAACAATGTCCACGGACGCAGTGGACTGCATGGTGGATTACTTGGGAGCTCTGAGAATTGCATACCTGTTGCTTATTGCCACTTTTCTGCAATAGACATTGGTGCACTGCCTCAGCTGGACAATGACAGTATTCGGCGGGCTCAATCCCGATCCCATGATCAAAGCAGCTTTAGAAGCCCTCATGCAGGAAAAGATGTGCCAAATTACGCCCACTGATTTGAGAACTGCACTGTTATACAAAGAAGGTCCTAAGTTGAAACTGATCAATAAACTGTTATACAGAGAAACAGTAGACAGAGGGGACAAGTAGACAAACAACAACTAGTGCTGCCCACTGCCTTTCGAGACTCAGTACTGAGGTCCTTGCACAACCACATGGGGCACCTTGGTATAGACAGAACACTTGACTTGGTGAGATCCAGATTCTATTGGCCTAAGATGGGGCTGATGTGGAGCAACACATTCGAACTTGTAGTCGGCTGCTTACAGAGGAAAGCTTTTGCCCCAGAGGGCTGCCCCTTGTTAACATCACCACCAGTGCACCCATGGAGCTGGTCTGTATTGATTTTCTGATTTTGGAGTCAGATCAAAGAAATATCAGTAATGTGCTGGTGGTCACTGACCATTTCACGAGATATGCCCAAGCTTTCCCCACCAAAGACCAGAAAGCATCCACTGTGGCCAAAGTACTTGTAGAAAACTTTTTTGTTCACTATGGGGCTCCACAAAGAATCCATTCTGATCAAGGGAGAGACTTTGAGAGTCGTCTGATCAAAGAGATGCTTTCTCTGTGGGGAGTGCGAAAGTCCAGAACCACTCCTTACCACCCCCAGGGGACCCACAGCCTGAACGTTTCAACGCACTTTGCTAGATATGCTAGGCACCCTGCACCCAAAGGACAAACCTAGATGGAGCCAACAAATTAGCACCCTGGTACATGCTTATAACTGCACCAAAGTGATGCCACTGGATTCTCCCCTACACCTGATGTTTGGAAGAGAAGCTCGACTACCAGTAGATGTGTGTTTTGGGGTCTCTCTGATGGGGTTCAAGCTGACAACTATTTACAGTATGTGCAAAAGTTAAAGGCCCAGCTAACTCATGCGTACCAACTGGCTCAACCATGGCTGCCAAAAGAAATCTGGCCAACAAAGAAAGGTATGATAAAAGGTGAAAGCACAGGAACTCCAGGAGGGAGATCGAATGCTAAGAAATCTGGGACTGCATGGCAAGTACAAGATTGCTGACAGATGGCACCATCTCCTCACATTGTAGTGGGCAAACTAGATGATCTGCCAGTGTACAAAGTAAGGCCTGAGAATAATTCAAAAGATGTAAAAACAATGTATAGAAATCATTTACTGCCCATTGGACAAATCTTAATTGAGTCTGAGCCCTAGAAGATGCCCCTCTGGACCAGTGACTAGAGCTGCTGCTGAAAAAGATCAAGAAAGTCTGCACCTACAGAAGCAAAGTTAAAGTGTTCCCTCCACAAGTCCCAGTTGAGCATGACTGTCAGTCCATATCGGAAGAAAGTGAGAGTGACTTTGAATACTATCCTTCTACTAACTGAGTCAATTGTTTGGGCAATCCCTAGTCAATACTGGAGATGAAGCTGGGCCTTCTGGACTGTCTAAGCCCCAGCTTCATCCCTGGAGCCAATGCTCCCAGAAAGTGAAGTGCAAAGCATCAGATCAGATGAAATGGAATCATTGTGCATGGTTGAACTGTTTGAGCTTTCAGGGAGGAAATGATAGATTGGGGCAGACTGGTGATACACCCGAACAAGAAGAGTATTTTGAGTGCTCTGACAGTCCACTGCCAGTGTCCAAAAGCTTCCATGCGAGCCAAATGTTGTGGACTCAGAAACTGTAACTCCTGGAGCTGAAAGTGCCCCAAGTTCCAGCCTCTCTACCCCATGGAGACTCCTGACAAGTGAGGACAATGCTGAAAATGAGGCTCAGAGTGCAGAGACTATAACAGTTCCCCCTAGAAAGACTGGTCGAGCTGTAAAGCCTGTGGTGCACCTCAGTTATGATTCACTTGGGAGGCCTGTGGACTTGCCTCTCAATGTTGTCCATAAAGTAGTGTATGTGTCCCCGAGCTCATTGCCCAAACTGAGCATCAGTGCTAACTCCAAGTTACTTGTGTTGCCCTCTAAGTATGGTGCCCTTGCCCCATCCAGCCCCAAGGTAACTGATAGGGAAGGGCCCCCTCTCTTCAGGTTTCATGTACAAGAGGTAATAACTTGAGTTATGGTACAATGTTTATGTAATACTGTGTAAAGAGGACGTACTGCAATGTTTCAGAAATGTGTTCTTGGTAAAATGATATATTGACTGATGATTACATGTGTGAGCCTAATGCAAATGTATACTGTTGCAGTTAAAACTTATGGGTACTTGTTGACCCGACGTCAAGCTTTCCCAGGCTAGGAAGGGTGTAACCTCTGCAAATGGGGGTTCCCAAAGACTTCAGGAGCTTGCTTGAATGCTCCAAGCCTGAATGGTGTTTGGCATTTAAGCCATTTATCAGTGAGTGTTTTTAGAACCTCTGGTACTGTCTCTTTAAGAGCTGTCTGCTTGCAGACATAATTAGTTTGTATGGGGGACTGTGTGTTTCTTTGATTGAGTACCACTCAAGCTGCTGCCAATTCACTTCATTTTGCAGTCACTAGAGTGCAAAGGAACCTATCTGAAAGATGTAACTGTTTGCCAGAAATCATTTACAGTAATAATGAAATTACAGTTTGTCTAACCTGCTTTTTTGCAGTCAGAACAGTGTCTGCCTAGTTCCTCATTCTGGTTTTGAACTGCTGAACTGGACCAATCAGTGTGGGGTAAGCTAGCTCTAAAATGGTGCCTTGGACGAATCAGAACTTGGACTCATAATCTGAGCCAGCCACAAGAGGATTGTATGGGCAGTGACTCTGGGAGATGTAGTTTAGACTTCAGTGCCTTTTGGACCAACAGCAGCAGTCTATTGTGAGTGACAGCCAATCCAGTCAAGAACTGGGAGGAACTCAAAGGAAGTGCCCGGTTTTGTCGGTTGGAGTTTCAGTTGAGCTTTGGCAGTGAAGAAGGAAGGAGCCCTGTGCTTTTCAGTGTGCAGTTTTAGTCAAAAAGCGTGTAAGGCCCAGAGTTCCAGTCTGCAGCTTGTTAGGACTGAATCCGTCCTGTGAAAGAATCAAAGGATCTCTGAAGAGTAGAACCAGGCTCACCTGTAGAAGACTGGAGGAATTGCTGAAAATTGCACTCGGTCTGTCAGGAACTGAATCTGCTGTGTGTTCTCTCGGGTATTGTGCAGTAATTGCGATCGGATACAGATGCAGCCTGCCTGGTATAGTGCTTTCTTTTATATGGATGTGTGAAGAGGTTTGTGTACCTCAAGTGAGCCCTGCTGACATTGAAGGACCCTATCTTATTTGGAGGTCATGAGTACTAATTCAGGGTCGCCTCCTGTTGAATTGCCACATTAAATCCAAATGGAATTACTGTACTGCTGACTGTTTAATTCTCCTTTTCTCTGTGTGAAAGGGCCCCTACCAGCTGCCATGGTTTGGACTAGCCACTAGGGCTTGGGTGCCCAGGGACAGTAACTGATAGGTATAGGCCTGTGCACAGAGCCATAGAGTAGATTATTAGAGTGATAAGCTAATTAACCTGATTTCCCCTGTCCTTGTTATATCCCCTAAATAAATCAGAGCTGCTTGTTTCAGCAAAGTTATACTGCCTGAGGTATTTGTCTATGTTAAAGTACTGTACTGTGATTGTTGCACTGTATCTCATTTCACAGGAGGTCCCAGTGCCGGAACCAGACCTGGGGTAAGTGTATACTGTGAAGGTAATTCTGATATATTGTGTGGGCCACTAGTGGGAAGAAAGGGGGGTTGCAGTGTCCCAGAGGGCTGTGACCAAGTTAGTTTAACTATTGCAAACCCTGACCTCTGGGTGGAGGCACCCGCCATTGGATCCAGGCCCCTCAACCTGTTAGTGGCAAATCAGGCAGGGGTAGTAGCCCCTGGGATAGCGCCATCTAGGGGTTACACTTAGTTATGTCTACCCCCCCACCGGAAACCTTTGGAAACTAAACTACTCAGTTACTTCTTCAAATGTGTGTGGGTAAGCAGGCTAAACCTCATCAAAAGAGACACTCTTTATCTGCCTATACAATCAGGAGGCTTAAATATGCTTGACCCCTTGGTCTTTTTCCATTGTATTTTTTTGTATGTCAACATCAAGCCTGTTTTATCTGGTAGTAAGTCAATATGGACCCCTTGATATTTGACTAGGTTTCCCACATTTTACAATCTTGGGAGCTTACCTCTATAATTCATAAACAAACACCCATAGCAGACTTACCCCAGTATTTATATAACAGTATCAATAAATTCAAGCAGTGGCGTCTTACAAAATAATTTCTTCCAACCCACATTAGAAAACAGTTTTATGATTTAAACACTACACTATCTTGCCCATCCTGCCTTTTCTGACAGAACACTGTGTGATAGGGTTGAATAAGGCCCTGTCCCATTTGTTATGCAGAAAGAGTTAAACACAAGGGTCTCTTCTATCCTCTTCTTTTCTCTCTCATCTGTCTGGTTGTGCAACCACATTTTCTTGTAAGACCTAGGAACTGATCACTCTGTTTCGCAATTCTGTGTCTCTTGCTATCTCTCTGCCTTCCCTTGATATTTCTGTCTTTTCTTCCCCCTTGCATATCTGCGGGTATAAACATATATGTGAATCTTTGTGTAAAACTGTAAGTGATACTGGGATTCCTTTGTTTGAAACTGTATCCCTTTGTATAAAACTGTATATATTTATACTGCTGAAATGATTGCAAAGCTATTTGGAACTAAAAGGGTTAACCTGAGATGCTAGTTTGCAAAACCTCACCAGAGTTGTCAACTAGAGGTCAGTTCTGGGTCATTATGTTCTTTTTGCTGCACCTGAAAGAAACTGACAAGAACCATTTAGGAAAAATAGGATGTTTGTTAATGAGCGGAGGCTGCAAAGACTTATAAAAAGGGCAAAACTGATTTTGCTAAAAACAAGGAGAGTGAGCAACTGAGAGACTGAAACTAGGAATTAAGAGATACCCTCAGAAGAACTTCATTTTCTCTGTTTGTACTGCCTTTGCATATAGTTAGAATGAAAACATTTATTTTTATTTCACTGTTTTTGTTTTGCTGTTATTGAGAAAAATAAAATGCTATTTGTAAATTTGATACCTACTTCTGATCTTCCTATGCTGCCTGACCTGTACCTCGATGACAGATGGTGTCAGCCTAACTGGGTTTACGCTGTACGTACTCTAAGCCAGGAGTTTTGTGCGTGTGTACTAGACCTGGTACCAGGGAAGCATTGAAGAAAGGTATGGATTCTGCAGCAGCAAGTCCAGGAGTGATTACCAGAAGAATGGCAGCAAAACTAGCAGAGACAGAAGTCCAAGCTGAGACAGTACAGCCAGCATCAGTGATGGGAAAAAACAGGCAGTGACAGAACCTGAACGCCTGACTGCCTTTTTCAAATGGTGGTCTATTCAACAAACAGAGATGGAGAAACAGAGAAGAGAGGAGATGCAGCACAGAGAAAAAGAGATTCAGTGTTTAGAGACACAGAGAAAAGAAGAAATGCAACCATTTGAGAAGCAGAGAAAAGAAGAGATGCAGTGACAGGAGCAGCAAAGAAGAGAAGAGATGCAACAATTGATGGATGCCTTGCAAGTTATTAAAGCTCGAGAATCTGGCACTGGTCCAGCACAGCAACAAGACACAAACAACTTAAAAGACCTTAAACTTACAACGCTGTGTCCCTCGGATGATATCAAAGCATACCTGGCAACTTTAGAAAGGGTTGCCGCAACCTGCCAGTGGCCAAAGCAGCAATGAGCAATCAGACTGGTACCTTACCCGACAGGTAAGCCCAACTTACTTACAGCAGTATGGACACTGCACAGTCAAAAACTATGACCTGGTGAAAAGCGAAATCCTGAAACCGTTTGACATCTCAGTAGACACCTATAGGCAGAGATTTCGGTCTCTGAAGTACAATTTAGTCGACAATCCTCAAGAAGCCTTCACCCAGCTCAGAGAACTACTTATGAAATAGCTCCAACCAGAGAGCAAAACAGTCCCACAGATCATCAAAAAAATTGTAAAGGAGCAGTTCATCAATATCCTACCCATAGATGTCCAGCTTTGGGTAAAAGAACAACGATCAGAAAGTGGGGAAAAGGCTGTTTCTTTGGTTGAAGACTACCAAATGGCCAGACAGATGCCACAGCAGTGAGGTAACAGACAAGGACCAGTAAGACACTCTTTTTCCCATTTAAACTCCAAGTCTGATAAGAACTCTAGTGGGGGGAACAAATCTGCACCCAAAGACTTTATTTACTATCACTGCAATAAGCCAGGTCATATTGCAAGAGACTGCTGTAGTAAGAAGAGTGACATTGGAGCAGATTTGTCCTTAGCAAATTGGGGCAAGTACTTAATAGATGTGAAGCTAGGAGATAAGATAGTGAAGGGACTTATTGATTTGGGAAGCAGACAAACCCTTGTGCATATTAGGAGGTAGTATAGCGCAGTGGTCTAAGGCTCTGAGCTGCAAATCTGGTGACATCCAACAGACCAGACCTGGGTTTGAACCCCACAGCTTCCACTTGCATACTGTGTGACCCTGAGCAAGTCACTTAACCTCGTGCTCCCAGGTTGCTCCTGTAAAAAAATAGTGTGCTATACCTGGTTAAAAACAACTAAATAAAAAAAAATAAATAAATAAAAATATTGAAGCACTGGGAAAACAATGTGCAAAAGGACCAGGTACTGGTGTCATCTGTATCTACAGGGACCCCAGTACTATCCCACCACCCAAGTGACTCTGAATATTAATGGGGTGTCACAACAAATGAAAGTGGGGCTAGTACCTAAGTTGCCTGTACCTGTGATTATTGGAAACGACTTTCCAGAATTTACTAAGTTAATCAAAGAGGGAGTAAATCCTGATGTTTCAGGAGCTCTGGTGACAAGAGCTCAGGCAAAGAAAATGTCAGATGGTGGGGACTCTTTTCCTTTCACTGATTTTGATTTGGACTTGTTTGAGCAGAGATTCAAGATCTGGAAGTCCAGGAAAGAAAGATGATGCCTGAAGAAACAGTGGTAATAAAAGACTGATGGACATAAGGGGTTAACATATGAAAATGCTGAAACTAAACTGATAACTGATTGTGATTTTCTTTCAGAGCAAGCTAACGATGTTTCTCTCCAGGGTTATTTTAAGCATCTTGGGATGAAATCAAAACAGAGTGAGCCTATGTTTAAAAAATGTAATGCGCTACTGTATAGAGTTTGGGTTAAACCTCTGACACAGGACCTGACAGAACAACTGGTTATACCACAAAAGTATAGATCTGAGTTGTTACAGATAGCACATGAAAGTCCTATGGCTGGTCACACGGGGAGGGATTGCACCCTTGCCAGATTGCTGTGCAGATTTCACTGGCCTGGAATTCATGAAGATGTTGCTACCCATTGCAGTTCTTGTGCTGAGCGTCAGAAAGTAGCCCTAGTGACTAAAAAAAACAAGATGCCCCTGCCCTTGATAGATGTGCCTTTTGAGAGAATTGCAATGGATGTGGTTGACCCCTTAGACAAAAGTAAAAAGGGTAACCGATTCATTTTGGTAGTATATGACTATGCTACTTGATACCCAGAGGCAGTTCCAATGTGTACTGTCACAGCCCCAAAAGTGGCAGCAGAGTTTGCCAAAATATTGAGCAGGGTGGGCATACCAAAAGAGATTATTACTGATCAGGGTAGTAATTTTGGTGCTGCATTTCTGAAGGAGCTGTACCGACTACTAGGTATCACTGCCATAAGAACCTCTCCTTACCACCCTCAGACAGAGGGTCTTGCTGAGCGTTTTAATCAAACCCTGAAACACGTGTTAAAAAGGCTTGTAAAAGGGTAAGGGAAAGACTGGGACCAATACTTACCTTACCTGCTTTTTGCTTACAGAGAAGTGCCAAAGGCATCAACAGGTATTTCACCATTTGAAATGCTATATGGTAGACAGCCTAGAGGGCCACTAGTTGTAATAAAAGAAACATGGGAAGATAACCCCAGTCAGAAACAATCTATTATATCTTATAATGTGTGCCCTGAGAAAGAAGCTGGCACAATATATTGAAATTGCCCATAGTAATCAGGAAGAGGCCCAAAACCAGCATAATGTGGGGTAAAGGAAAAAATTTTTGAGCCAGGTGAAAAGGTCTTGTTACTGTTACTCACTACAGAAAATAAACTGTTACTGAAGTGGCAAGGGCCTTATAAAGTGCTTAGACATACTGGCACAGTTAACTATGAGACTGATACCCCTGATAGGAAAAATCTTACTAAGAAATTAGTTGAAAAATCACCACATCCTACTTTGCTGGTTTTACCAGAAACTGACAAAGAAGATATTAATGTAGCTTATGACAGACTGGAACACAGTATAACTGCTGATGCTATAAAGGTGAATGTTTCCTTAACCTGCGAACAAATCGCAGAAATTTGTAACTTGCTAAAGACATTTAACAGTACTTTTACCACAGTACCAGGCCAAGCAAAAGGGGTCGAATATGTAAAAGTATCAAAGACAAAAGACATACAGATTACCAGAGTGGTTAAGAGCTGACATGGTTAAGGAAATACAAAAAATGAAATAATTGTGTATCATAGAAGAGTTGAGAAGTGCTTACTCATCACCAAAGGTGTTTGTAAACAAAAAAGAAGGGGATGCTTTGATTTTAGGAAACTTATCAAGTGTCAGAATTTGACGGTTATCCTATGTTCAGAATAGATAATTTGGTGGACAGATTGGGAAGTGCTAAGTATATCAGTACCCTCTGTTTCACCAAGGGTTACTGGCAAATCCCCTTAGCTAAAGAATCCAGAGACAAAACTGCATTTGTCACTCCTATAGGATTCTATCAATTCACCACCATACTTTTTGGTTTATATGGCACACCCGCTACATTCCAGTGGTACAATGGATGGTATTTTATCCCCTCACACTGGTTATTGTGCTACGTACCTGGATGATGTCATGGTGTACAGTCCAGACTGGAAAAGCCACCTGGAACACCTACGAGCAGTTATCCAATCAATCAGAAAGGCAGGTCTGACAATTAATACTACCAAGTGTGCATTGGGCATGCAGAAAAAAACAGATATGTGGGCTGTGTTTTGGGAAATGGAGAAGTCAAGTCAGAGATTTCCAAGATAGAAGCTGTAGCTAACAGCCTAGTCCCCAAAATCAAGAAACATGTCAGGCCATTTTTAGGGCTGCCTGGTTATTATTGGAGATTTGTTCTCAGCTTTGCCAAGTTAGCCATTCCCCTCACTGAACTCACAAAGAAACAGTTCCAGAATAATGTGAAATGGACCCCAGAGTGTGACAAGGCCTTTGAAGACATTAAGGCTGCATTATATTCAGCCCCTAGTTTAAGAAGCCCAGACTTTGAGAAACAATTTCTGTTACAGACTGATGCATCAGAGGTAGGCCTAGGTGCAGTCTCGAGTCAGCATACAGATGGGAAAGAACATCCTATTCTATACATAAGTAGGAAATTGCATGACAGAGAGAAAAGGTACTCCACCATCAAAAAGGAGTGCCTTGTGGCAAAGTGGGCCATGGAGTCCCTTACGTTTTACTTATTAGGAGCTGACTTTGTACCTGTAACAGATCACAGTCCTCTCTGTTGGCTTAACCATATGAAGGATACAAGTTCTAGAATCTCACGGTGGTACCTGGTGCCACAGCCATTTAAATGTAAAGTGATGCACAAATCTGGGAAAGAGAAAGTCAATGCTGATTTTCTGTCAAGATATGGATCAGGAATAGAGAATTCTGAAGGTTGAAAAAATGTGAGTTGAAACTCTTCTGTTTGCTATGCTGCCTATGCACTGAATTGTAAAAGTAATAAGCTAATGCTGGAAGATAATAAACAGAAAGTTTTGGAAACCTGGTTTTGTAAAACAGATTCCATCTTAAAGAGTGTGGTATGTGATAGGGTTGAATAAGGCCCTTTCCCATTTGTTATGCAGAAAGAGTAAAATGCAAGGGTCTGTTCTATCCTTTTCTTTTCTCTCTCTTGTCTGTCTGGTTGTGCAGCCAAATTTTCTTGTGAGACCTAGAAACTGATCACTCCGATGGTTTCACAATTTTCCACCTTTCACTGTCTTTCTGCCTTCCCTTGCTAGTTCTGTCTTTTCTTCCCTCTTGCATATCTGCAGATATAAAAATATATGTGAATCTTTGTGTAAACTGTAAGTGAAACTGGGATCCCTTTTTTTGAAACTGTATCCCTTTGTTTAAAACTGTATATAGTTATACTGCTGAAATAATTGCAAAGCTATTTGGAACTAAAAGGGTTAACCTAAGATGCTAGTTTGCAAAACCTCACCAGAGCTGTTAACAAGAGGTCAGTTCTGGGTCACTATGTTCTTTTTGCTGCACCTGCAAGAAACTGACAAGAACATTTTAGGAAAAATAAGAGATGTGTGTTAACAAGCAGAGGTTTCAAAGACAAAGGAGAGTGAGAGACTGAAAGACTGAAACTTGGAATTAAGAGACACCCTCAGAAGAAGGACTTAGTTTTCTCTTTTTGTACTGCCTTTGTAAATAGACTGAAAAAAATATTTTTAACTTACTGTCATTGAGAAAAATAAAACGCTATTTGCAAACTGTATACCTGCTCCTGGTCTTCCTATGCTTCCTGACCTGTGCCTTGATGATACACTGCATGAGACCACTCAAATTTGCTACATGCTTACTGACCCCAGGACCCCACCTAACATGTGTGGTCCTGGGGTTCCGACCTAAGTTCTGTACATTTACTTCCTCTCAGTGATCATGGATCACTGTGAGGAAGTAAATGCACAAAACTTAGGTCAAATTAAAGACTTTAGGTTTCATAACATCTCTGTGGTAGGTGTTAGAGATGAGCTCTTAAAACCCAACATAACCAAAGCAGAAGGTTTAGATAAATACCAACAAAACTACTGAAATATGTGGCTCCATGCATTGCCTATCCCCTATCTTATATTTTCAATGTTTTCCTAAAAACTGGAGAATATTCAACAAATTGCAAAATTGCCAAAGTCATACCTATATTTAAAGCAGGTTCAAAAGAGGATATAGGAAATTATCGACCCATTGCATTACTGCCCCATGTCTTTTTTTTAAACTTTATGTTTATTATTTATGGAACAAACATACAGTTACATTCACTAGCCTTCGGTATGACAAGGATGTACAATAATCTACCATTAGGGCACCACTCCTCTTAATAGAATCAAAGTGGCCATCAAATGCTTAAAGATACGTCCATGGCGGGGGGGTAGACAGATTAATAAATCTACTTAATTTAAAAAAACACTGAATAAGCTGTGTTAAGAGCCCATGAGCTGCATGGTATTTACTAACAAAGTCTTTACAGTCCTCATGTCAAAAGCTTCTCACCCCCAGAATGGGGGTTCAAGGTGCTCCACCATGCTTCACCGTAATTAATGCACAACAAGTACAATTATTTTATAGATAGTAATCTCCACATTCCGATTAGATTTGCAACATTTAAAGATGACAAACAGAGCAGGCAAGATCTGTTGGTATTCACTGGTAATAGTTAACAAAACTTCCCTTTAGCGGCTAATGACCCAAACAAAAGAAAGCAGAAGTAGTCTGCTGCATTGAGTTACTATAATGCATTAGGTGCCATTACAGAACTATAACATCCGTATCTGCTAAACATTGTGTGCTGAAAAACTGCAGAAGACCAACACAGCCAATCCCTCCCAAAGCACAATAAAAAATAGAACTCGAGGGGGTAACTTTACTGTCTCAGTATATGAAAAAATATATTTTAATATATGGATTGTTAAATTCATACCATCATAAAGTATATAAAAAAATCCTGGTAATAGTATGGCTCCTGGAGTGATAATACCACTGTTCCCTAGTGATAATACTATTGTTCAGGAGCCGTAATACTATCGTTCAGGACCTGAACGATAGTATTATCACCAAAGATGAACAGCGCAAGCGCAAGTCTATCTTGTCACGTCTTTTAAGCATGCCTTCTGATTGGCGCGTTTCCAGCTGAAACAGTTTGAAAAATATGGTGGTGGATTCTCGCTTAGCGAGATGACACTACACAGAGTCCACAGTGATGACACTTCACAGTTTTTTCGGCGTATCTACAAACAAGAATGTATCTCACTGATTCTGTGCTCACCCACTCCCAAAAACAGATGGTAAAAGAAAATGAAATGTTTGCTATGCATGTGTGCATCGGGGAAGACAGGCAGACCAGGCTACACAGTGTGACAGTCTGTGGCAGTTGGCTACTAGCGCAAGATTCCTTTAGTTAACAGCCAACCAGTCGCAGCAAAATGATTAAAAAAATCAGTTGGATCCATATATTAAAAAAAATAATAGATTGGTAACTGGGCATTACTGGTGAGTTACCATCTCAAGGTTCTGGACATGGCAACCTCTCGAGCTTCGCTCTCGAGGTTCCTGTGTGTCCAGAACCTCTCGATGGTATTACTCACCAGTAATACCCAGTTACCTATCCATTATTCTATTTTTAATATATGGATTTTAAATTTAATATGTTTCAAAAGCATACAAAAAAAATTCCATAATACCATCAAACCTGTGGTAATAGTACTGTCAATCGCTTTTAATAGTACTGTCAATCACTTTTAATACTATAGTTTGATGGAGTTAATACTATCATTGCAAGTGCCGAAAAAGATACCTTCTGCCCCCCACGTCCTAAGCATGCTTCCTCATTGCCACTTTTCCTCTGTGGGCGGGCAGAACATTTTAAAAAACATGGCGGCTCGCTTTGTTGCTTAGCGAGACCGTACTGTCTGCTCTCAACGTTTCTTTTTTTTTTTTTGTAACCTCCTCTTGAACAGCAGAAACAGGACCACAGCCCAAAAAGGGAAAAGGTAGGACTACCTACCAGTTGTTTTAGACCGAGGCAAGGAGCAGAGGCAGGCGGGCGGGGTGCAGTGCAGCAGGCTACGGCAAGACAATGCGGCAGTCAGCCACGACACAGCCTCCTTCACTGAAACGGCCAACTGCCACTCGGAAAAAGATGAAAAAAAAATTTTAAATCCAGATATTAAAAAAACAATAGATAGGTGCCGGTGCATTACCGGCGAGTGGTACCATCTTGAGATTCTGGACACGGGAACCTCTTGAGCGCTATGTGTCCAGAACTTCTCAATGGTATTACTCGCCAGTAATGCACTGGCACCTATCCATTATTCTCTTTTTAATTAAATATCCAAAGTTAAACATTAAAGTTTACCTGGGAGCTTCAAAATACCCCACGCCCCCAACAAGAGGAATAACCTTGTAATAATATAGTACTTTCGTTAATGTTTATATATCTTTATCTGTTAATGAGGAGTCCTCTCGGGGCAGTCTCCCTGGGTCGAGCTGCTGCTTTCTTCTGGCACCATATAGTAACAGCTGTAGGATCCGAAAATAAGATGATCTGCCCCTAAAGCACTATTCTCAGCTGAGCAGGAAACACCATACCATGGGAGATTCCAGCTTCTCTCAGCGTAGTTCTAGCCTCATCAAACTTTTAATGTTTTTGTTGAGTAGCATACCCAATGTCCGGATATGTCCAAATGGGCTGGCCACCCTGAAGAAGTGATCATTTTTGTCTTACCACTGCCAATAAGTGATCTATGGAGCCTACCCCATCCGTCACGATCACCACAGTCCTTGGGGCCTCTGGGTTGTCAGGCTAACCTCGAGGTGTGACACAATAATCCGTCACGATCACCACAGTCCTTGGGGCCTCTGGGTTGTCAGGCTAACCTCGAGGTGTGACACAATATGCCTTTTGAAACTTCTTGACTGTCAGGCCGACCTCAGCCCCAAGCTGCTGTACCAACCATTCCTGAAGAAACATCATCAGGTGATTGCCTTCACACCCTTCCAAAGGTCCCAACAATCTCTGGTTATGGGCTCGTGCTGGATTCTCCAGTGTCTCTAATCGAGACCGTAGGTGGGTATTTTCCTTGATGACAGAAGTAATGGCTCCCATTGCCACATCTGCTCACTTAGTAGCCTTGGCAGTTGCTGCTGTAACTGACTCCACTGAAGATTCAATAGAGGCCACTTGATTGGAAAGATTATCAAATTTCTCAGAAAGTGCAGCCACAGATGAAATCAGCCAGTTCAGTTTTGACCCAAGTGTTGCAGAGTTTCTTTACCCTCTGTGTTGGCTGTGATATTTAAAGTAAAATTAAAATCTGTGTTGTTTAAATTAGTACTGTGAGTTAAAACTGTCACTTGGGCTGTGATATTGTAACTGTTGGTGGATTGTGTGCTGGTTGTGAGAACAATTGTTGGCAGTGATATTTAGAGTGAAATGTAAATCTGTGTTGTTTGCCTGGTGAGAGGGGGAGGGGTAATTACAGGAACCATTTTGTCTTTCATTATTCACTTGGGAACAGAAGAGGGAGATGTGTACAGGGAAGGGGCTCTGTTTTATTGTCTTCTGTTTTAATTGTGATATTTGAATAGTTTGTACTTTAAATTAGTGCTGTGAGTTACAACTATTTAAATTAGTGCTGTGAGTTACAACTGTTTCAATTAGTGCTGTGAGTTACAACTATTTAAATTACTGCTGTGAGTTACAACTGTTTAAATAAGTGCTGTGAGTTACAACTGTTTAAATTAGTGCCGTGAGTTACAACTGTTTACATTAGTGCCGTGAGTTACAACTGTTTAAATTAGTGCTGTGAGTTACAACTATTTAAATTAGTACTGTGAGTTACAACTATTTAAATTAGTGCTGTGAGTTACAACTATTTGAATTAGTACTGTGAGGAACTGCACTGGTTGTGGGAACAGTTGCTGGCTGTTAAAGCCCTTCCTCCCACCCACCGTCAGCTGCAGGCTTTCTTAAATACTGAATGAAAAGCCACTGGGGGTTGGGATTGAAGGCTGTGAGGGAGGAGCTTGTGGAGATATAAATTGTCTGTATGAACTAACTCTTAAAGCTAATAGTCAGGTGATAAAAGTTCAGACACAGGGGGTGTAGGTGGGTGTAGATAGATAGGTTTACCAAGCCCACAGGGTCTCTTGCAATGATTGTTACGATATGATATGAAAGCTAGCCTTGTTATGTGATGTCATATTTGGATTTGATATATACTAAGGTGGTAATGTATTACTAAGCTACCGATCTAGCATACTCGGGGGATGTGATAAGTATTTAGGGTTCATAAGAGCTGTAATACACTGAGGAGATTGTACTAATGTGTTATTGTACTAATGTTGTACACTGAGGGGATTGTATTAATGTGTTACTGAGTAGAGGCCATCAAATGAGACCGGGGGTTAAAGAAGGACTGATATCAGACTAGTAATAGAGCATATAAGTATGAGAGTAAGGACTGGCGGACAGGTGTGGGGAGCCATGGGTAGGATTGTGGGATGTAATGGTTGTGGGGTAGCGGTATGGATGAACATACTGTGGAAGCTGAGAGGGTGTCCAATTTGCTACAGGCTGAGGAGGCTCGAGGATGAGATGCAGTGGCTTGGTAGAGAGCTGGAGAGGATGGGGGGGGGGGGTTCTAGGATAGGTGGGCATTCACCAGGGAGAAACATGAGGATGCCACATTGTAGGAATATTCTGCATTTGTTCAAGTTGAAGTCACTCTATAATAGTCACCCAATTGACATGGAACCACCTAGGAGGGATTTTCATATTTTTCAGTTCATGCTAAAAGTCTACAAGGACTCTGTACCTAAATACATTACGGACTTGTTTAAAATCAGGCCATTTAAACAGTGTTTGTCATCCGCACAAGATATTGAGTTTAAAGTTATAAACTGCAATCTTGAGATTGAGAGATTCTCAATTTTGTTTGGGGAAACTACATGGAATCTAATTCCAGTAGAGTTGTGGGGTGCCAACAATATAATCAGAAAATGTAATCTAAAAAGATGATACATGAAGCAGGACATTAGACCCTTACCGTGTTGCCCAATAGGGGTTACCCGGAATAAAAGCTGCCTGCTTAGCTATCTAAATAACTATTGACACATAAACTGTGATTATGAATTTTATATATTTTTATCTATGTTAATGCTTTGTGTTTTTATTTGTGCTGCTTTTATTGTTAGGTGCCCAGAGCCTCCGGGAATGGACACCATAGAAATAAATCTTGCTTTGCCTTGCCTTACCTAAGAATACAGCATATTTAAGAGTGTGCTATTAGTATAACCTAGTGTGCATTATTTAACCAACATTGAATGTATCAGTTATACTCAGGTATTTATTAGTTTATGTATTTTGTATTGTTATTAATCTTATGGTGACTGTATGGAAACATGTGTGACTGTACTTTGGGATTGCATTGTAAATGAGTTTTGCTCAATTGAGTTAATTCCCTTTCATGGTCTATGACTAAAAGTATACTACTACTGCTACTAGTAGATGTGGGGTATTGCATGGCTTTGCGCTCATGGCATACTCAACGTTAAAAATAATATAAAGCACAACGATAACTCAGAATGCTATTGTCCCAGATCTTTCTGTCATGAGGGCCTGGAAACCTTGAAACATTTATATCTTGAATGTCCCTATATTTTGCAGTTTTTGTCTCTGATTTGGAATAAATGGAATCTTTTCCATTTCATGTCATTTCCCATGATGCTTAGGAATCCTCCCTCTCCGAGGTTTTCCATATCATGAAGGCACTATTTGGCTTTTATTGGCATTCTTCAAATATGGGATTTGGCACATAAGATGTAAACTAACACTACAACAGCTTGAAATCCAACAACTTTTGCACTGCATCTTAAACAGTATTATAGAAACTAGAGAACTGGAATGGTGCAACCTTCCACATAAGGTCTATCTGGGATGGTGGGGAGCCCTCCATTGGTTACAATGATTTTTCTGTGATTTAAACACAGTTTGCTTTTCTTTTTTTGATTTTGACATGATTGCCTTGTGATAACCAGTGTGGTATTGAACTTCTTCTTGATCTTGTATGATTTATCCTTTAATGTTTCTTTGTTTATTGTATATGCACACTTAGTTCCTCAATAAAAAGTTCCCCTACTCTTTTTGAGAAGTGCCATGGGATCTTTAACATCCACCTGAACTACCACCAGAACAGGCAGATGGGATCTTGGTTCAATGTCTCATCAAAAAGAAGGCACGTCAGGGGTGCAGCACCCTCCTTTTGCTATACTACAGTGTCAACATTGGTAGCTAACCCAAGTTTCCTGGTGTGGGGATGTAACCTACAGCTTTCCAATCTTCTGGTCTCAGAGGCAAGTGTGCTGCCTGCTGACCCCATCTGTGGCACTCAGTTCATTCTGGTTTTTGGATCAGCCATTCAGAGTCCAAAAGTCAGGCCTTGCAAGGTGTGTGTGTGGGGGTGGTTTGTCATTATTGTATTGTGCCCTTAAAGTTAAATCTAGGTGTAGGTACCATTTTTTGCAAGTGCTGTTTCTCAACTTAGCTTTGGGTGGTTTGATGCCATCTGGTCGGGGCAGTTAATGAAGAAAAAAAGCCTGCATCACTGGGGTGCCACAGGGATCAGTTTTGGGATACCCAATTTAGCATGTTCATTAGTGACACTGGGGAACGTACCCAGGTTAAAATGTGTCTCTGTGCTGAGAACACAAAGCTATGCAACAGGGTAAACAGTAAGGAAGGGGTGAGGGAGCTTCAAAGCAATCTGGAAAGGCTTGAGAGATGGTCAAAGGTTTGACAGTTGAGGGGGACTTTGAGGCATGGGGTGGGGGGTAGAGGCTAGCATCTGCGACATTTGGAGGGAAGCACACCTGGTGTTCTGCCAAAGCTGAGCAATGTACACCTTCCTGCCTATAGAAAGAAGGGGGTATATCTGCAGGGGCTGGAGTCAGCGCTGCACAGAGTAACTGTAATGATTCTGGACAAATAGGACAGATCCTACAAGGATTGGCTTAGGGCACTGAACATGTACTCACTGGAGGCCAGAAGGGAGAGGGGCAATATGATAAAGACCTTCAAATTGTTGAAAGGAATGAACAAGGTAGAATACAAGGAAGTATTTAATGGGAATGGTGAGTCAAAAACATAAGGACACAAGTGGAAGCTATTTGGTGGAGATTCAGGAAGGGCATGATAACATTTTATTTTTACAGAGAGAGTGGCTGAGTTGTGGAACAGCCTACTGGCAGAAGTGGTGCAGGTAAAAACCATTAATGATTTCAAGCATAGCTGGGACAGAATTGAATGCCTAATAGTCTCTTAGGGGGTAGCAGTAAGGCACGGGACAAGGAGGGGATCCAGACAATAGCTCTTGGCTCCATGTTGGTCCTATTTATTAAATTTAGAACAAAAATATTCACTGAATAGTTTACCATGGTCTTACTGTCAGCTTGTTCTTTGTCATTTGCAGTAAATGACTCGACTGTGGTATTATTCCCTCTAAGTGAGTTTATGTGGGACTGGCAGTATAGCCTAGCGGTTACAGTAATGAGTTGTGAATGAACATGGTACATCCAGCAGACCTGGGTTTGATTCTCACAACCTCCACTTGCATACTGTGTTACTCTGAGCAAATCACTTAACCTCCCCAGTGCTCCTGGGTCACCCCTGAAAACAGTCACTTGTGCCTAGTGGGCCTTACCTGGCTACCAAAGAATAAAATAAAAAAAATGTAACTGTAAAATAACTTGTTTTGCCCCTTGTTACTTGTATTGGCTAGTTTCTTTTTGATTTATATTCTCTCCTTTTTAATTGATTTTTTTTTGCATTTTGACTGTTTGCTCTTTTATATACTGAGATTAGCATCTGTCCCCAAACTCATATATTTTCTAGAGCTTTGTTTTTGGTCTTTATCAGTCTCTTAACTTAGAGGCTTTCTACCTCATCCATTACTGCACAGGGAGTCAACCGATCCTGGATGCAGCACTGGATGGGTTCCTGGTCCAGGGAGTGGCCGAGCTTACCAGAGAGGGAACCATCTTGGATGTGGTACTACAAACAGTGACCATGTCAGTGACATCAAGATAGAGAAGTCCTTTGGGAGTAGTGAGCACTGCACAGTGTGGTTCTAGCTGAAAATGTGGAAAAAAACAGTGAGCACTAAAAGTAAAGTGCTGGACTTTAGGAAAGCTGAAACATAGAAGCTGATGGCAGGTAAGGACTGCTAGGCCCATCCAGTCTGCCCATTTACCCTACCTGTTGAATGTGCCGCTGACTCTACTTAGTTATTGGCCTTAGCTAATCTTCCCCATCTCTGTGGTTCCCTTGTGCCTATCCCATGCCCATTTGAAGCCTTGCACTAAGCTCTTTCTCACCACCTCCTTGGGCAGGTTGTTCCATGCATCCACCTCTAGAGATGTTGTGAAATTAAATTTTACTGCACAAAATATTTTGCGTAATTCAGCCATTCTGTGAAAGATTTCGCGGGGTGTGAAGTTGAAAAATTTCACCCGTGGAATGCGAAATTTTGCCTGAAAATGGTGAAATTTCACCCACAGGTGGTGAATTTTGGCATTTTATGGGCAAACGTTTGCACTTCACAGGTGAAATTTTGCATTCTGTGGGCAAAATTCCATATTTCGCTTCCGTGAAAAATTTCGCAAAATGGATGAATTACGCTAAATATTTCATGTAACAAAATTTGGCAATTTCCCACATTTCTATCCACCACCCTCTCTGTGAAAAAGAACTTTCACACATTTCCTCTTAATTGGCCTCCTTCTAATCTCATGTCATGTCCTCTTGTCCTACTATTCTTTTTATAATGGAAAATGTTTGCCCCATTCACCTTATTAATGCCATTGAGATATTTGAATGTTTCGATCATATTGCCTCTCTCCCTTTTTTACTCTAGAGTATACATATTGAGATCTTTTAATCTGTCCTCATATGCCTTCTGCTGCAGACCCTGTACCATCTTGGTTGCCCTCCTCTGCACTACCTCTATCCTGTTGATGTCCTTACGCAGATCCAGCCTTCAGCAATGCACGCAGTATTCCAGATGGGACTTAACCAGCGTTTTGTAGAGTGGAATCATTACCTCCCTTGTATGACTTGTGATACCACTACTAATACACCACAATATCCCTCTAATCTTCCCTACTGTCTTTGTGGTCTGCTTGGAGGCTTTCAGGTCATTTGTGATGATGACCCCCAAGGCTCTTTCTTCCCTAGTGCCTATCAGCAACTCCCCCTCCAACCTATAGCTTGCTTCAGGGTTCCTCCTCCCCACATGCATGATTTTGCACTTCTTTGCATTAAACCTCAGTTGCCACTCTTCAGACCATTTCTCCAGTTTTTCCAGATCTTTTCTCACCCTGTCCACCCTCTCTGGAGTATCTACCTTGTTGCAGATCTTGGTGTCATCTGCAAACAGGCAAACCTTCCCCTCTAGCCCATTTACAATGTTGCTGATGAAGACATTGAAGAGGACTGCCCCATAACTGATCCTTGAGGTACCCTACTGGTGACCCGCATCTCTTCTGACTGGGTTCCATTTACTACCACTCTCTGATTTCTGTCCCTCAACCAGTTCCCCAGCTTTTGGCCCACCCCAAGACTACCTAGCTTGTTTACCAGTCTTCTATGTGGAACAGTATCAAAGGCCTTGCTGAACTCAAGGTAGGCGACGTCCGCTGCACCCCCTTGATTCACCTCCCTGGTCACGCAGTCAAAGAAATCTATCAGATTAGTTTGACAGGACCTTCCTGCTGTAAATCCATGTTGCCTTGGATCCCATGCACCTATGGATTCCAGGTGTGCCATAATCCTTTCTTTAAGGAGTGTCTTCATGATCTTACCCACAACTTATGTGAAACTGACTGGTATGTAGTTCCATGCCTCTTCCTTACTGCCACTCTTATAAAGAGGGGTCACGTGAGCCCTTCTCAGTCCTCTGGGACAACTCCTGTGCTCAGTGACTTTCTAAACAGTTATGCAAGTGGCTCTGCTAGTTCCCCTCTCAGCTCCTTTAGTATCCTGGGATGTATGCCATCTGGCCCCATTGCCTCGTCTACCTTTAGCTTAGTGAGCTCTTCTAGGACCCTCTCTTTCGTGAAAGGACTGGTGTTAGAAACACAGAAACATAGCCTTTGACGGCAGATAAGGACCACATGGCCCACCCAGTCTGCCCATTTCCCTACCTATTAGATAAGCTGCAGATCCTAGTTAACCAACAGCCTACTTCCTCCTACCCCCTCCCACCAGAATTGCCCTATGTCTGTTCCATGCATTCTTGAATTCCCCCACTGTTTTTGACCCCACGACTTCCTCAGGGAGGCTGTTCCATGCGTCCATCACCCTATCCATGAAAAATTACTTTCTCATGTTGCCCCTGAGCTATCCCCCTCTATCTTCAAGTTGTGCCCCTTGTTCTTGCACATTTCTTTTTCTGAAAGATGCTACTCTCTTGGACTTTGTTGATTCCCTTGAGGTACTTGAACATTTCTATCATGTCCCCCCTCTCCCTCCTTCCCTTGAGGGTATACATATTAAGCTCCTTTAGTCTCTCTTCATATGGCTTCTGGTGCAGACCCTGCACCCTTTTAGTTGCCCTCCTCTGGACTGCCTCCATCTTGTCTATGTTCTTGCAGAGATGAGGTCTCCAGAACTGCATGTAGTACTCCAGATGGAATCTCACCAACTGCATGTACAGAGGGATAACAACTTCCTGATTTCTACTGGTGATGCCTCTCCCTAAGCATCCCAGTATCCCCCTTCCCCCAGCCCTCCTTACTGCCATCTCACATTGCTGGCCTACCTTTAGGTCATCTGATATGACTACAACCAGGTCCCTTTCCTTTTTTGTTGTTGTTAGTACCTCCCTTCCCCCCACTGTGTACTCTTCCCCTGGGTTTATGTTTCCAAGGTGCATTACTTTGCATTGAATCTAAGCTGCCATATGTCTGACCATTCCTCCAACCTTGTCAGGTACCTCCCTCCTCTCTGTGTATATGGTGTCAAGCTGTGGGCCCTGCCCCTCCTTCTCTTAAAGTAAAAACTGAGCAGAAATATCTATTTAGGATAGATGCCTTTCCTAGGTCCTCCTCCACACACTCTCCCTTCCCCCCTCTGAGCTTAGCATTTGCCCCTCTTGACTTTCCCCTATCACTAATGTACCTGTAGAATGTCTTGTCTCCTTTCCTCACTGTTTGAGCCAATGTTTCCTCGGTTTGGGCTTTTGCGCTCCTTACCACTTTCCCAGCTTTCTTTAAACAATTTTGGTACACCTCACTATCATCGTCTCTTTGCGTTCCCTTATATTTCCTGAAGGCCAACCTTTTGGCCTTGACCTTCTCTGCTACTACCTTTGAAAACCAAAGTGATTTTCTCCTTCTTTTGCTCTTGTCTCTCTCCCTAACACATTGGCCTGTTACTTCAACAATTGCCTCCTTGATACGTGCACATTTCTCCTCAACACCCTCTTCTGTCTTTCTCTTTGCCAGGGCTTCATTAACACTCTCTCTCCCATCTTACCCAAGTCAGCCCCTCTGAAATCTTTTTGTGATTCTTTCTCCATTTGTCAGCACCAGATCCAGGATTGCCCTGTCTCTGGTAGGTTTTTGCACCAGTGGCTGACTATTGGAAGATGGAAGAGATACTGGGAGAGATACTGAAGGTACAAATAGTCAAGTCAAGCTTAAGAAAAGCAGGGGGTGGATCAAAAGTGGCCAGTGATCATGGAGGGGCTAGTGACTGCCACCAAAATCTGCCTTAGATAAAAGGGGAGAAATGCCAAAGTGAAGAAGCCAAGCTGGTTTGATAAAGAGGAGAGCAATGCTGTGAGGGAAAAGAGGGCCGCATACAGAAACTTTAGGGAATCCATAAGGGAAGATGAGAAGTGAGAATACCTGTAGACAGCTAAGGAGGTTAGTAGGGCATTCAGGCAGTCCAAGGCTAAATAGGAGCTGCAAATTGCAGAGTGGATCAAGGAGGGAGAGTAAGCCTTCTTCCAGTACATCAGTGAAAAGAGGGACTCGTCTATATCAGACATTTAAACTGACTGCCGGGAATTCCGAGTCTAGGGGAACCATGGTGGATGGTTAGCTGAAGGGGATCCTAGATAGTACTCCTCCACATCCAGGGGACAGTAGCAGCAAGGAGGGTACAAAGAGAGCAGTAATGTTTACAGGACCATGGCAATGGGCAGTAGTGCGGGGGAAAACAAAAGACAAAAGCACCAACAAAGGTGGGAGAAGCATGAAAAACAGAAGGACAGTAGTGAAGTTAGAGAAGGGGTCAGCTGGAAGGAGGTATGCCATAATGCCAGGAGCCTAGGTAACAAACTCAGTAAGTTCCAGACACTAATGGCAGACATTGGAGAGGACCTTGTGGCCATAACAGAAATGTGGGCCACAGATAATAATGACTAGGAGATGAAAGTCCCTGGGTAATCACTGTTCAAGAGGGATATAGGAACTGGTGGGGGGGGGAGTTGCCCCTTTTCATCGAGGAGGCCATTGAGGCGGTAGAAGATGGGTGCATTAGAGGTAGCAATGGGGAGGCTGAGTCAGTAGGAATGCAACACATGGCAGCCTCAGGCAGAAAAGTATGCTTGAGGGTGATCTATAGGCCTCCAGGGCAAGGGGTGGAAAGGGACAGAGAACTCAAAGAGGAATCTGAAAGCAGGATAGCAAAGGAGGAAGTAATGGTGGTAGGAGACCTGAATCTGCCAGATGTTGATTGGGATGTCCCAGTAGCCAACAGTGCCAGGAGTCAGGCCATGTTGGGCACCTTCCAAGACTCTCTACTGGTGCAGCTAGTTAAGGAGCCCACCAGTCAGACCACAATCCTTGACGTGGTGCTCACCAACTCAGAGATAGTTAGAGTTGTGGGAATAGGGGAGCCACTAGGGAACAGTGACCATACCTCTGACTGGTTTCAATTGGCCCTCAGGGCCAGCAAGCCAGAATCGAGAACTGAAGTCCTTGAGTTTAGAAGGTTAGACTTTGATAGGATGAGGGAACTGGTCAGGGATAAGTTAGTAGGGGTGAAGGACGTAGGTGGTGTGGAACAGAGATGGGAGCAATTAAGTGGGTCATCCTCGAGGCATGTAAGGTATGCATAAGAACAGTAACAAAGAAAAACAGGTTTAGGAGACCACTGTGATTCTCAGCAAGAGTCAGAGAAGCGGTAATGGCCAAAATGAAGGCCTTCTATAAATACAAGGAAAAGCAGGAGGAGGTAGAATGAGAGGATTATTTACAGAAAAAAGTGAGGCAAAGAGGGTCGTTAGGGAGGCAAAAGCAGACACAGAACTGAATATCATGGAGGGGTTCAGAAACAGAGAAAAACAAATTTTCAGATCTATTTGTGAAAAAAGGTGGGGGAATCATAAAGCTAGTTGAGGGGGTAGGGTGATAGAGGAGGATGGCAAAAAGATGCAGTTCTGAATGACTATTTGTGCTCAGTTTTCACTAAAGCAGACGGGGGTCCGTGCCAGAGAGTTGTATCAAAGCGACCACTAACGGAGTCCTGGAAATGAGATAGCCACTGCTTACTAGTGAAAGGGTCCTGAAAGAGTTGGCTGCCCTTAAGATATGTAAGGCCCCAAGACCAGGTGGGTTGCATCCAAGGATACTCGGGGAACTAGCAGTGGAGCTGGCTGAACCATTGCTAGTTCTGTTCAACAGCTCACTTAGGTCTAGAGAAGTTCCAAGGAATTGGAAGGTAGCAAATGATGCACCACTTCATGAGGGGGAGGAGATAACGAGCAACCAGTGAACTACAGTCCTGTCAGTCTAATCTCTTTCTGTAGCACTCCAAATTGTAAATGAGTAGAACTTACACATGAGTACTGTGCACCCCTACCAGAGTAAATGTCACAGCCCAAAGACTGAAACTTCCTTAGAATGTTGGGCATACAAGGTTTTCAGACAGCAGCAACTCCCCAGTTTTAGCTGTGCTACTGAAGGGGAAACACCTCTTAAGCTTCTCTAAAGAAAGAAATCAACTTTTAGGCCTTGGGGCTACAATTCTGCATAGCAGGTTGGGGCTACCTGGTGAGAGGGAGCACCCCAAATCAAAATTGTGCCTGTTAAGCTGTAGCTTTCAAATTGGCTAACCTGCCCTATCCATTTCCACTGTATGTGCTTGTACTGGGGGCCACATCTGCCTTTATAATTGTAGGATGTTTCAAGAGGTTTCCAATTTCATAAACAAACAAAAAAACTGGTACATCAGTTAAGCACCTCTTTTTGCTGTTGTTTTCTATTAGGGCTTCCTGAGTCCCCCCTTGCCCCTGAATTTGGGCATCAGTAACCCCCCTCTCCAAAACATTTTTTCCCTAGTGTTTTCGTTTTATTAGAGCTGTTTGTTTTTCTGTTTTTTCCTGTGGAACATTCCCTTTTAACTGTGCTCCTTCCAGGGACATTTCTCTTTTAACTCCTCCATAGTCTTTAAAGTGGAGCCTGCCTGGTAGGAGCTTTTGGTCTGTGTTTAAATCAGACCCTATTTTCCACCATTTTGGGCATTTAATCACTTCTCAGTTATTTGTTTTCTCCTTTTAGGCTCTTTTGAGCCAAGCAGTTTTCCTACCATTGTTCTGCCTTTGTGACTGTTGGGCATGCACCCTGTTGGGTTCCCACTGCTAGTGCGGCTTTTTCGTGCACCTGGGTTATGCATGTACTTCTGGTGACAACACTACATCACACTTAACATTGTGACATCATGCTTGCACTAGTTGGAGGGAGCATGTGTGCGCCTGTACTTCCACAGTGCTAGTGCTGAGATTCTGCCTATTGTTCTTCATTTAGCTTGGTAACTTTTTTCCTGTTAGCAGGCGTGGCTGTTCAGAGGCCTCTTCAGCTTCGCTATCCACTTGGGGCCGAGGGTTGCAGAAACAGTCCTGTATTCTGCTTTTCTTCAGCAACATCAGACTTTTGTCCCTGGACAGCTGCAGGGTTAATTCTCTTGGCACCATGGCATGTCGGAGACCTCTTATCTTCAAGCAATGAAAGACCTGCGAAAAGGTAATGAGACCCTCTCCCATGGGTTCTTATTGCCCCCATTATGTCTCTCAAGTTAATATGGCTCTTACGGTCCACCCCAGTCAGCTCTCTGAGCTGTTCTGAGGGGCCGGGGGGCACCTGGTGTTCCAGTTGGCAGTGGCAAAGCAGAATTGCTGTTAGGAGAGCTTTTGGGCCCCAGTGTTCTGCAGGACATCCTATCAGGCACACTCGATCCCAAACTAGGCTCCTCAGGTCTGGGGGAGGCTTACACAGGTACGTCTAGGTATGTCACAGCAGGATAGGGCTGCAGATAGAGATATGCAGGCAGAACCTGACCCTGACCATACAGAGGGTCAGGATGAGGATATTTGGGATCTTACAGAAAATCCTGACCCTAGTAATCTACTTGATGAATGATGACCCCTCTGAAGGAGGAGGAGAAAGGGGAGTGGACAGAGCCAAAGAGGAGGATTCCTATCCCCCCCACCCCGTCTGATACCAAGTCGTTGTCCTACCTGATAACTGAGACATGTACAGTAGGTCTTTACAGCTCAAGAAGGTGCGATGCATGGAGGCAGTGGATGTCAATCCTATCCTGCCCGCATCCTTCTCTGCTCCAAAGTGTTTTCCAAGCTTTATTCACTGTGACCAAATTATTGAACAGGAATGGGGAGGTGTGGACCAAAGTAAATATCTGACAAAACCTAAGGCACTGTGTTTATTTTTTTGGAGGAAAATACTCACAAGTGAGAATCCCCTCCTCTGGCGGATAAGGCAGCTCACAATTCAGTCAAGCACACCACTATTCCTACTGAAATGTCTTTGGCATTAAAAGAATCGCATAACAATGGCATGGACCCTGCATACAGAAGAGGATTTGCCTCAAACAGCACAAACCTGTGCACCTCCTATGCCTCCTTTATTGTTGCCAGAGCTTCAGACTTGTGGGTTACAGCACTGGGCAGCTTTGTTCCCCCGTATTTGGAGGGAGCGAGCATTTTGCAATTGGTTTTCGTGGCCTCCACCTTCTTACGGGATGCCATGGTGAAGAATGTGCATGTCGGCTTGCTCTGCCTATCATATTGCGTCAGCTATGCAAGGTGTGTGGCCTAAGAATTGGGTGACTGATCAGGCTTTGAAGACCAAGCTATTCATCTCCGCTTTGAGGGAGGTTTGTTGTTCAGTTTTGGCCTGGATGACATTTTGAAGGATATAAAAGATAAAAAGGGCCACTTCCAGTGTCAAAACAACAGCAAAGGGCAGCATCAACCCCAAAAGTTCAATGAAGTTGGCCAACAGAGGTTATAATAAGGGGGTTTTCATCCCTTTCTGAACTTCGGGAACCAGAGGAGTAAAGGAGCCTATTCTGGCTACAAGAGCAACAGTAACAGAGGGATCCTTGCCAGAAGCTGCAACAGAGGCCCAAGGCAAAAAGCAGGCACCCAACAGTGAGAATACCCGGGCCCATCTCTGCCTCCCTTCCCTTGGTGGAAGATTGCACAATTTTTACACAAGATGGGCCCAGATAAAATCAGATGCTTGGGTTTTGGAAATTCTGGCTTTAGGTTATGCAATAGAATTTTCAAAAATCTACTGAAAGGGGCACTCTCTGTCGTTCCCGGTTCCCAAGGACCCCATGAGAGCAAAGTGGTGTCAGAGACCCTGGACCACCTCACTCAAATCGGGGTGATTGTGCTGGTATCTCCCAACAAGCAAGGCCAGGGGTTCTACTCAATCCATTTCATAGTTCCCAAGAAGCCGGGGGGGTTAGGTCCATTCTGGATCTGAAGCACCTAAATAAATGTATGCCTCACATGACTTTCAAGATGGAGTCCCTGCATTTGATCATCCGAGCTGTCCAGCCAGGGGAATTCCTAGCTTTCATAGATCTGAGGGATGTATATCTCCACATTCCCATCCATCAGATTCATCAGAGGTTCCTCGGGTTCTCGGTCCTGAGACATCACTTCCAGCACTGGGCTCCATTCATGCTGGTGACAGTCCCTATGGTCTTCTCGAAAGTACTCATAGTCCTGGTGGCTCAACTCCGACAGGAAGGACATCATGTCTATCCCTAACTGGATGATCTGCTCATTCAAGCACTGTCTGTGCCATTAGCATGGATGTCAGTGGCTGGGTGGTGAATCAGGGGAAAGGCTCTCTTGAGCCATCTCAGACCCTGAAGCACCTGGGAGCGGTGTTCAGAATGGACCCGGGGAAGGTATTCCTCTCACCAGACAGGAAGGAGACCCTGTTGAGAGAGGTGCAGTAGCTGAGGAGCCAATCACTGGCCTCAGCTGACCACTTGCTATGAGTTCTGGGCCTCATGGTGGCAGCAACAGAACTAGTCCCGTGGGCTTGCCTTCACATATGGCCCCTACAGATCGAGTTGCTGTCATACTGGAATCTGACCTCGGAGTATTATCAGGCCAGGATCCCCCTCTCACCTCAACTGTGGCAGCCTTTGAGTTGGTGGGTGAATTTGGAGAGTCTGTGCAAAGGGTCCCCCTTACAAGTCCCCCCAGAGTTGATTCTGACATCCGATGCCAACCTCTCAGGTTGGGTGGCAGTCCTTGACCACATTTCCATTCAGGGTACTTGGTCAATGCAGGAACAGCACCTACAGTGTCCTACACATAACGTTCCAGAGATGAGGACAGTGGGCCTCACTCTCCTTCATTTTCAAAGTCTGGTGCATTTAAAAGCCATGAAAATAAGGTCAGACAACGCTGTCACAGTGGCGTACATAAACAATCAAGGGGGCACAAAGAGTAGGGTGATGCTGATAGAAGCCACCGATCTCCTGCTATGGGCTGAGGAGGATCTTGTTTCTCTCTGTCAGCAGTCCACTTGGTGGGGAGTTGAACATTCAAGCTGACTGGATAAGCCATAAAAATGTTCATCCAGAGGAATGTATGTTGAACCCAAAGGCGTTCAATCTTCTGTGCCAAAGGTTCGGTTGTCCACAGATCGATCTGTTCACCTCCAGCTACAATGCTCAAGTTCAACATTTCTTCAGCCACTAACAGTGTCAACAAGAAGAAGTAGTGGATGCCCAATCACAAGAGTGGAATTTCAGCAGAGCGTATGCCTTTCCTCTTCTGCCTTTCCACCCCAAGGTCATACACAAAATAAGGCACTCAAGAGGAAGCTTTCTTCTAATAGTTCCAGAGTGGCACAGAAGACAGTGGTTTTCAGACTTAGTAAACCTAGCTTAACGAGCTCCATTTCATCTTCCAGTGAGGGGGGATGTTCTCTCAGGGTCCCATTCTGCATCCAGATCTGGGAGTGATGCAGCTCATGACCTGGCTTCTGAATGGAGAAGACTTCTGAAAGAGGGTTTTTCTGAGAAGGTGGTGGACACATTTTGATGGCTGCCAGGAAGATTTCCAAGTCAACAACTTATGCTCACATATGGTCCACTTTTCTGGCTTGGGCCAGGGAGAAGAACATCTGGCCATCCAAAACCATAGTTCTGTAGATTTTGGATTTCCTACAGGAAGGGGTGGAAAAAGGATTGTCCTTGAGTACCCTGAAAGATTAAGTGTCAGCTCTTGGAGCCTCCTTGGGTTTGCAATTAGGGACTAATCGAGAAGTTATTCATTATCTGCAGGATGTTAGCAGGAGTCAGTTTCTGTTCTGATCCTCTGTTCCCCCAATGTGATCTGAATCTGGTTCTGAATGCTCTCTGTAAGGAACCTTTTGAAGCATTTTTGTTTGTACTGTTGGATGTGGTGTCTTACAAGGTATGCTTTTTAATTGTTATGTGATAAGCCAGAAGGATTGATGAGATCCAGGCCTTGTTCCACAAAGATCCATGCCTTGTCATGCATAAGGACAAGGTGGTGCTGTGAACAGTCCTGTCTTTCATTCCAAAGGTTCCCACAGCCTTCAAAGTGAATACAGGAAATCTGTCTCCCATCCTTCTGTCTGCAACCTTCTCACCCAAAGGAGAATGAGTGGTACAAGTTAGATTTGAGATGGGCTGTTAGGACATACCTTAGATGGACTGCTGAGTTCCAGAAATATGACAGGTTGTTCATCCTTTTCAGAGCAGCCAGACAGGGTCACAAAGCCTCTAAGGCCAATCTACCTAGGTGGGTGAGGGTCTGCATTGCAAAGGCTTATGTTGCAATAAAGAAGAGGCCGTCAGCTCTCATCAAGGCTCATTCCACCAGGGCTATGGCCACTTCCTGGGTGGAGAGAGGTGAGGCATCTGTTTTACAGTTGTGTAAGGCAGCTATGTGGTCCTCCATCCACACATTCACCAGACACTACAGATTGGATGTTCAAAGCTCAGCTGATGTGGCCTTTGGTCACAGAGTTTTGCAGGTGGCAGTTAGCAGGTAAATTCTTTCCTGTCAGGGGTTGACATATGGAACAATGTTCTCTCCCACCCAGTTTTTCTTTGTCATGGGTACTGCTTCTTAGAACCCATTTGTCAGTACTACCCATTGAAAATGTGGAGCACTACAGAATGAAGACATTTCTTCATACTTACGTAATTTCCTTTTCTGTTAGCTTCTACATTGTCAATGGGGTTCGCGCAGGAGCCTTGCTCCTGTATGAGAATATTGTCTGGCATGCCAGCATGGGGGATGTTCATTGTTCTGTTATAAAACTCTAATTGTAAATCTGTCTGGACATCCCTCTATAGTTTACCTGCTGCGCCTATGTTTATATAGATACGTTAACTATATAAATATATAGTACATAAATATATATATATATATATATAGATAGATAATATATATATATATATATATAGATATGGCTATATATTGATATAGATACATATATAGATATGTATATAAAAGAAAAAGAAGAATGTTGGTTGCTATCACGCAGATTTAACAGGTTTGAATTTTATGTTGACCAAGGGTGCCTCCTTTGTTGCAGGTGAGTGCCTACAATGCATACAGTTCTTTGCCCTGTAATAAATGTTTGTTTTTGTTTCAAGTTGATATGCAGACCTTTGGAGGACAAGCCTCGATCACTCACCTTCCATCATCTGACAAGGTAGACCACTGTTTTCTGTATTTTATTCTGGTCTGAGTCAAGTCTGTGTAGACAGCTATTTCGTGTGCCTTGCATGTCAGATTGACTGGTATGGCATTTATTTCCACATTTAGAGGCACTGTGAGGACAAACGTGACTGGAGAGTTGCTGCTGTCTGGAATCCTCATGTGCCCAACATTCTAAAGCAGTTTCAGCCTTTGGGCTGTGCCAGTTCCCCTGGTAGGGGTGCACAATACCCATTTGTAAGTAATACCCGTTAACAATGTAGGAGCTAACAAAAAAGGAAATGACGGTAAGTATGAAGCAATTTCTTCTATCGTAGGGAAGATGATAGAGACACTGATAAAATACCTCATAGACTACCTGAAGAGCAACGGGCTCCAGGATAGTAAACAGCATGGTTTCGTGGCAGGAAGGTCTTGTCACACTAACCTGATAGTTGTCTTTAGCTGGGTGACAATGGAATTAAACAAGAGCCACGCTGTGGATCTGCTGTACTTTGACTTCAGCAAGGCTTTTGACTTGGTGTATCTTACACATGATTGCTCAAGAAGATGGAACACCTGGGTATGGCTAGACCCACAGTGAACTGGATGAGTAACTGGCTAGAGGGGAGGCAGCAGAGGACGGTGGTCAGTGGGGTTAAATCGGAAGAGAGGGAGGAAGGTTACCAGTGGGGTTTCGCAGGGATGTGTCCTGGGTCTGGTCCTCTTTAACATGTTCATTAGTGATATTGGAGAAGGAATCCAGGGCACGTTGTGTCTCTCCACAGATGACACAAAACTATGTGGGAGGGTGGATAGTGATAAGAGAATAAGGGAAATGCAGAGACCTACGAAAGCTAGATGGGTGGTCAAAGGTCTGGCAATTAAAATTCAATACCAAAAAGTGCAAGGCAATGCACCTAGGGAAAAATAAACCCCAAGACAGAGTTCCACTAGGATTTGCACACTACAGTACTTTGTATGTTTGCAATGCATTTAGATATGTTTGGTATTTATTTTCTTGGGATAACAACTTATTCCTTACACTTTCCCATATTTTATCTGCATTTTTGTTACTAGCATTGGATTGCCATTTATCAAACTCTGCCCTGATTGCATCCCAGTTACCTTTTCCTAAATTGTACTTCACTGTGCTCCTATTTTGCTTTTTTCTTTGGTATGTAAAAAGTAACAATAGTATGGTCACTGCCTATCAGGGGACAGCCACTCCTGTATTTTCTTACTTCTGCACCAGGTGTGCGGAGTACTGGATGAGAGGGGATAGACCTAGCACTACAACTGAGGAACGGGATCTTGGAGTTATCATCAGCAACTCACTTATGCAATCAAGTCAGTGCAACAAGGCCTATAGCAAGGTTAATAGAATGCCGGGATGTATCAGAAGAGGTACTGATAGCAGAAGAAAAGAGGTAATACTCCTCTCTACAGATCCTTGGTTTCTACAGATCCCTGGTGAGGCCTCACCTAGAGTACTGCACCCAGTTCTGGAGTCATCTCAGAAAGGATAAGAATAGGTTGGAGAGTGCAGCACAGAGTAACAAAAATGATTCAGGGATAGCAGGGCAGATCCTATGAGGAACACCTCAAGGCACTAAATATGTACTCGATAGAGACCAGAAAGGAGAGGGGAGATATGATAGAAACTTTCAAGTTCCATAAAGGAATTAACAAAGTGAACTACGGGAAACTATTTAGCCAGAATACCACCTCGTAGTCACATGGATATGAGTGGAAATTAACAGGAGGGAGATTCAGGAGGGACACGAGGAAGTACTACTTTACGGAATGGATGGTGGAACCTTGGAACAATCTGTCGGCTGAGATGGTGGGTGCGAAAAGAATCAGGGGATTCAAGCAGAGCTGGGATAGAATGAAAGGAATAGTGGTTGCCCAGGATGACAGGACCAAGGAGGAGAATGGGGAGAGGTCAGTGCCCTGGAGGAACAATAGGTTCCAGGGTTTATAAGGAACTTGGGCAGACTGGATGGACCTCTGGTCTTTTTCTGCCATTATTGTCTATGTTTCTATGACACAAAGGAAGGCATAGTAAAGATAAGGCAGGAAGGGAGGGTGGAGGATAGTAGAGAGAAAGCAGAATCTTTGAATGGATACTTCTGCTTTTTTTTTTTTTACCTTATAAAAAGGATGGACCTGTGCCATAAGGCATGGTGAGTGAGAGGGAAAGGGGGAGGAAGGGATCTGGATGAATGACAGTTAAACAGAAGACAGGGTTAGGAAAGGGCTACTGTCTCTAAAGGCAAACAAGTCCCTGGGACCAGATAGCATGCACCCAAATGTGTTACAGGAGATAGCCGGTGGTACTGGTGGGTCCACTAGCAGATCTGTTCAATAGCTTATTAGATAATGGGGGTGGTACTGCAGGAGTGGTACCTCTGCTAAGAATTGGCCTAGGAACAACCCTGAGAACATCAGGCCGGTCAGTCTGACCTCCATTGTCTGTAAGCTGATGGAGGACAGTCCCAAGGAAAGGCTGGTAAGACTCCTTGAGTACTGTATTTTTGTGTACGCATTTAATCGCAAAGCACAGCAGACATTTTTGTGCTCCACTTTGTGCATTTTTTAATATTGGGCCCCTGATACAGTGATCATTTGGTGCACAGGGTTTGCAGTATTCTCCCCGCTGGTGATTGCTGCCAGTCATTTGTAACCTTTGCAAGGGCCGAAATTGTGCTATGGCGTGGCCGAAATTCTGATTGCAGAGGGTTTAGCAGATTTGCGGATTCTAAGTAGTTTTTAGGCTGTGTACTTACTATTTTCTCTATCATTTTGGATAGGATAGGGAGTAAGGAGATTAGCCTGTAGTTATTGAGGTCACAAAGGTCTCCTGATTAGAATAAAGGAATCACGTGAGCAGTTTTCCATATGGGAGGAATTTCACTGTGCAGGAGAGATAGACTGAAGAGATGCGTGATTGGCATGGCCAGGACTTGGAAACTAATTTTTAGGAAAAATGGGTCGATGTGGTCTGCACCAGTGCTCTTTCTGGTACCCAAGGGTAGGAGTAGGTCTTCAACCTCCTTCAGTGTTGCAGGTTGTAAGGAGAACACTGCATCTGTGCCCGGAGCTACTAGGTCTTGTGCCCCAAGCTGGGAACGAAGGGTATTGGCGGGAGAAGTATCGAAGGCTAACCCTGCGGTAGTGAAATTATTATTAAGCTGGTCGAGGATTAACTGTTTATCTGTCACTATGACGCCACACTTGGATATTTTTGCAGGTAAGGAGTTGGAGGACGTATGACCTTCAATCTTCTTAAGGGTTTTCAAGAATCTAGCAGAACACCTGGAAAAAGCGTCAAGTTCAGCCTGGAAATAATTAGACTTGGCCTCCCTGATCAACTCAGTACAAAGGTTCCTAGGCTTCCTACACAAAGTCCAGACTGCTGGAAGCTTGGATTTTCGAGCATTTTTCCAGAGTAAGTCTCTATTAAGTAAGGCAGCCTTCAACTATGCCGTAAATCACGGGCATGACTTTTTTAGTGCAATTAATGCCTCAGCCCTCCATGCCACTAAGCTGGCTGACTCGCTAATGTTTCTGTACACATCCACTCTGAAGAATTTAAAAAAGTCACTGGCATATCCTATCCAGCAATGTGGGTTTAAAAACCACTGCACAGGAACCGTAGAGAAAGTCCTACAGAAAAGCACCTATGCTTAAAGACAAACTGACAGCTACTCACTTTGTGATATGCTGAGGCTGTACCACCTGCCTGCCATCATCTGTTTGATCCTATGTCTGCTATATTTTAACATCTTAAGCTTTGCGCTAAATGAACTTGTGCCAGTGCTCCCCTTTGAGATATTTACCAGCAGTTGGTGTTACCGGAGATGGCTTGAGAGGGAGGAGAAATGGAGACCCATAGTGATTTCACATCATCAGAGGGGGTGGGGCAGTTCCAGATAAAAACCTGCACTGCTTTTAAATTGTACAGGTATGCTGAGGCTGTTGCCACCTGTCTACCATCATCTGTAGGCTGCTAGCTAAAACAACCTGCAAACTATGTGCTGTGCCTGCTGTCTGCTATATTTTAACATCTTGAGCTTTGTGCTAAATGAACTTGTGCCAGTGCTCTCCTTTGAGATATCTACCAGCAGTCGGTGTTACTGGAGACAGTTTGAGAGGAAGGAGGAATGGAGACCCACGGTGATTTCACATCATCAGAGGAGGGGGTCAGTTCCAGATAAATGCCTGCACTGCCTGCAGCACGAGCACAGCAGTGCATGCATGAGTGGTGCGAGCGCCACTCGGTAACAGAAAAGAACACTGAAAGTACCTTAAAATTTGGATTGTCAGGTCAGCCGCAAGGTGCTATACATTGAAAATAGGCACAAGTGCACTTAAATGATTAATCTGTTGTTTGGAGATTTCCTGTGAACTAATGTGCAAAATGTTTTAAAGGTATAAAAGTGAAGTGCTCTTTGATAGTTAGAAATATAACCTGTGGTGAGAATACTAGTTTTAAAATAAATCAGTATTTGTGTTGTATTTCATTTTGGTAGTTACCAGACAGTCTAAGAATTATAATGAAAGGCCTACTGCTTAAAATATTGGGGATATTGATGGGTTTTACTTGTATGATTCAAATACATGCTCCTACTAGCTTTGATTCTTCAGGAGCAAGAACACATGTTTATTTGAATCTCTTTCAGTCTAGATTAAATCAACAATGGGTATCTAAACCAACCAAGGGGAGAAATCCCTTTAATTTGATTAGACAGGAAAGTCAGAAGAAACACCTTACAGTTTATCTTATAAACTATTCTTCACCTAGTCAGATGCTTTTGCTATCTTTGGCCCTTTGTGGAGATATTAATTTGAACACTGGTACTAAAGGTAAGATCATTAAATTGGTTTTGAATAATGCAAGAAGTTTAAGTAATAAAATGGACCTCTTTAGAACCTGGGTTGATCTGGAAAAAAAAGATATAGTAATTTTGACTGAAACTTGGCTAAAAAAAGGGGTTTCACCAAACAGAAGTTGAACTTACAGATTTTTATCATCACAGACAGGATCGAGGGTCACAGGGGAAGGGATTTTAATATACATTAGACATCTACTTGGTCATTCTAAGATTTTATATTCAGGGAACATAGAAGGCCAGTGACCATCACATGGTATGGTTCAATTTGGCCACTACATCTAAAGCATCCCGTTCCAAGGCAAAAATATGGGACTTCAGAGGAGCTGACTTTGATAAGGTGGCCAACAGAGTTAAGCTAGCCATGGCAAAAAGAAACACAGGTGATGGGGTACAGGCAAAGTGGGCAAGCATTAAGGATGCAATACTTGAAGCAACATCCCATTGTGTTAGGCAGAAAAGAAAGTGCAAAAGAAGAAGGAAACCACTTTGGTTCTCAAATACAGTAGCAGAAAAGGTCAGAGCCAAAAGGCTGGCCTTCAGGAAATATAAGAGAACACAGCGGGATGAAGATAGGGAGGCATACCAAACTGCCCTAAGGGAAGCAGGGAAGGCAGTAAGGCAGGCAAAGTCCCAAACTAAGAAACACTAGCACAAACAGTAAAAGAAGGTGACAAGACTTTCTATAGATACATTAGTGAAAGGAGAAAGTCCAGAGGGGGTATTGCTAAGTTCAAAGGAGAAAAGGGGCATGGGGAGGAGGAGGACCCACAAAGCATCTATACTAAATAGACACTTTGTTCAGTATTTACTGAAGACAAGGTAGGGCAGGGCCCACAGCTCAGCACCATGGACACGGGGGGAGGGAGGTGAGCACTACTCCCTTCACAAAAGAAAGGGTCCTACAAGAGCTCACTAAGCTCAGGGTGGACAAGGCAATGGGACCTGATGGCATACATCCCAGGGTACTTAAGGAGCTATGGGTGGAACTAGCAGAGCCATTAGCAGAACTGTCTAGTGAGTCTCTGAGCACATGAGAGGTCCAAGAAGACTGGAGAAGGCCTCATGTGATCCCGCTCCACAAGACTGGTAGCAGGGAAGAGGCAGGGAACTACAGACCAGTCAGTCTTACCTTAGTAGTGGGCAAGATTATGGAGGCACTCCTTAAGGAAAGGATAGTGCAACACCTGGAATCCATAGGGGCACAAGATTCAAGACAGCATGGGTATACAAAAGGAAGGTCCTGTCAAACTAATCTCATAGATTTCTTTGACTGGGTAGCCAGAGTGGTGGACCAAGGGGGAGCAGTTGATGTCACCTACCTCGATTTCAGCAAAATTTTCGACACTGTTCCACATAGAAGATTGATAAATAAGCTGGGTATGCTCGGGGTGGGTCAGAAGTTGGTCAACTGGGTGGCAAATTGGTTGATGTGCAGAAAACAGAGAGTGGTGGTAAATGGTATACAGTCAGAAGAGATGCAAGTCACAAGTGGGGTACCTCAGGGATCAGTCCTGGGGTCAGTCCTCTTCAATATCTTCATTAGTGGCATTGCAGATGGACTAGAGGGTAAGGCTTGTCTGTTTGCAGATGACACCAAGATCTGCAACAGAGTAGATGATCCGGATGGGGTGGGCAGAATGAGAAGAGCTCTGGATAAACTAGCAAAATGGTCATAAGAGTGGCAACTGGGATTTAATGCAAAGAAGTGCAAGATCATGCACATTGGAAAGAGAAACCCTGAAGCCACCTATAGGCTGGGAGGGGAGTTGCTGGCAGTCACAAAGGAAGAAAGAGACTTGGGCATCATCATCACAGATGACCTGAAATCATCCAAGCAGACCTCTAAAGCAGTAGATAAGGCTAGGGGGATATTAGAGTGTATTAGTAGTGATATCACAAGTTGTAAGAGGGAAGTAATAATCCCTCTTTACAAGACACTGGTTAGGCCCCATCTGGAGTACTGCGTGCAGTACTGGAGGCCACACCTTCACAAGGACATTAACCAAATTGAGGCAGTCCAGAGAAGAGCAACCAAAATGGTGAAGGGACTGCATCAGAAGACATATGAGGACAGATTAACAGAGCTCAATATATATACCCTTGAGCAAAGGAGGGAGAGAGGTGATATGATCGAAACATTCAAACACCTTAAGGGCATTAACAAGGTGAAAGAGTCTAACATGTTTAAATATAAGAAAAATAGCAGGACAAGAGGACACAGCATGAGATTAGAGGGAGGCTGATTAAGGGGGAATGTGAGAAAATTATTTTTCACAAAAAGAGTGGTGGATGCATGGAATGGCCTACCTCAGGAAGTGGTGGCTATGAATACAGTGCAGGGCTTCAAACAGGCATGATATAGGCATAAGGGAGCAATACAGATGAGTATGAATAGATAGGCCACTGACAGAGCAAAGGCCGATAGCACATTTATAAGGCAGAAAAAGAAATGGGCAGACTGGATGGGCCTTGCAGTCCTTATCTGCCATCAACCTCTATGTTTCTATAAGGAATTGAATGCCTATTGATAAAGATACAGGCACTAAACTTGATTGTGGGAGCTGTTTATTCTCCACCTAAGGTAAATACTACTTATTTTGATAAGTTTTCATATAAGATGATGGAATGCATAGGTCAATAAAAGCAATAATGATTGGTGACTTCAATGCAGCTTGGGAATGTCCTAGGGGACAGGCATTGGAAAACTCTATGAAGTGCTTAAACTTGGTTCAGATAATAAACTCTACCACAAGAAAAGGTAATTTAACAAGTAAAGGTAGTATATTGGATTTGGTTTTTATTTCTCCTGAACTGACAGTAGTGGAAAGAGGAATTTATGAACCCAATTTAGGGGATCACAATGTGACAAAATGTATTGCTTCTCTTGATATAAATGTTACTCCAACAGATGCAGCACCAATGGTGTATAAAAGATGTTATACTAAATGTAATAAATTGCTATTTACAAAGCACTTACAGGGGTTGCTGTGGTATAGGATCTTCCTTATTCCAAATTTAAACTTGGCTGTACAGGAATTTACATCAATGTTTGTAGAGGCATGTGATAAATTTGCTCCACTGAAAAAAGTTACTTAAAAACAGAACCATTTGCCATGGATAACTGTACCTATTAAGAAGTTAATTAGGACTAAAAATCAACTATGGAAAAAAGCTAACAAATCCTTAAAAAGTAAAGTATTGGATACATAAAAAAAAAAAAAAGAAATAGAGTAATACAGGAAATAAGGAAATCAAAAGCACTCTATTACTAACAAAAAATCAGGGAATCAACGAACCCAAGAACTTATTGGTCCTTAATAAAAAATCTTTTAAACCCTGTTAAAAATCAAACAGAGATAAAGTATAGTCAAAATGGTACAGTGCTCAAAGCAGAAAGTGCTGCTGAATTATTGAATAATTATTTTATTTAGCTCCCTGATTTGAAACCAGCAAATATAATTAACTTAAAACAAACACAAAATGTTCAAGTTCAAGTTCAAGTTTATTGCAGGAAAACTCCATTGAGCAAGCTCATTCACAAGGAGATCCTGTGACATAAACACTTAAAGTACAAACATAGATAAGTAATAACAGTATATACATGAAATGCACGTTACATGATACAGGCTGGATATACATATAAGGGTACCACATAGGGTGACCGCAGGTGGTAAACATTAATATGAGACAGGGAAGCGACTTACAGGTTGCATACTGATAAATGAAACATGATGACTGGTGTGTGCAATACATATATTTTGGCAGCTAGAACAAACAACAGACTACAACTGATATGGGGGGGGAGGAGTGATTTGATAGAGTAGCAGTGGAGTGTAAGCATAGATAAAGCCAGGAGTAGAAGGGGAAGGGAAAGCAGTTAATATGACAAAGCAATTATACCTTCAAAACCAAAACCAAAACCTAGACAATTCTCAAGAAAACTATTTACCAAAGTTTAGATTTAGGACAGTCATAAAAAGTGAAGTATTAAAAATAATAAATTAAAGATCAATAAGGCTAGTGGTCCTGATAAAATAGAAAACAGACTATTAAAAGAGGCTGCTTTAGAGTTTTCACCAATATTGAGGGACATCTTAAATTGGAGTCTAAGAGAGGGGCTGTTTCCACTGTGTTGGAAACAGGCTAAAGTAATCCCTGTAGATGGCGGGGGGAGGATCCTACAGATGCGTCTTACTATCAGCCAATAGGCTTGCTGTCAACAGTCTCTAAGATTCTGGAAAAGATTGTCCATGGTCAACTGATGAAATACCTTGAGCAATATAAAAAATTAACTAAATTTCAGTCAGGTTTTGGACATGGTAGGTCCATGGCTACTACACTCATAGACTTCTTGGATTTAATAGCTACTCCATTGGAGGATGCGAGGTCCGTGGCTGCGGTATACGTGGACCTATCAAAAGTATTTGATTTAGTAAATCTTAATATCTTAGTAAGGAGTCTGGAAAAAATAGGAGTAGAGGAAGAAGCCTGTAATTGGTTTAAGTCATATTTAGATACTAGATTTCAGTTTGCTATGTTAAATGGTCATCAGTCTAAAGTAGATTTTGTGACAAGAGGGGTTCCCCAGGAATCTGTACTGGGCCCCTTCTTGTTCATAATCTATGTGAATGATTTACCAAAACATATTAAGAATTCACAAGTCAGACTTTATACTGATGATACCATATTGGTAGCTGTAGGTAAAGATCCAGGAGAGGTAGAACTAAAATTGCAAGGGAATTTTTTGGATATGCAGGGATAGTTTTCCTCCCTGGGGCTATTGATAATTAATAAAAAAACAGACAATGTTTTTTGGCCCAGAGCGGAAAAACAAAAGTGTTCCAAAAATAAAAATAATGACCTAGCAGTGGAAAATTTTGGAGCAGATGTCAGTATACAAATACTTAGGTATTCAAAGTGACCAATACCTAACCTTCAAACAACACATAATAGAATTAACAAGGAAAACAAATGCTAAAATTTGAGCGATGAGATGTATATCAAATTGCACAACAAAAGAAATGCGCTGAAGTATAGTAAATCAATTAGTATTACCGGTAATATATTACGGAAGCGGTATCTATAAGCACTCTACAAAATAGCAATTACAGAATCTGGATGTACTTTATAATAGATTAGCAAGATTTATATTAAGATGTGATTTTAGTACCCATCATTGTACAATGTATACTAAACTTGGATGGAATCCATTAAATCCGCGGATTAAGGGCATTTGGTTAAACCAGATTCAAGGATTGTTTAAAAGTAAATCTCAACAATATTTGTAGCTAAACTTCAAAGACCAAAACATGGTTTGAATTTAAGAAAACTTGGAGCTACAGAATTGATGATTCCAAAAATTAAAAATCGATCTAGTTATATGACTTTCCAGTGTAAGGCTGCCTCAAGTTGGAATGGACTCCCTCCTTTCCTCCATGACTTAGAATTATCTACTACCGCATATAAAACAGCAGTGAAGCAGGAGTTAAGCTTTAGTTGTCAATGTAATAGGTGAACTTCATGAAAGTAGAAGTAAACTGTCTCTGATTTTTATAAGTGTCTTGTTATGCTACTGTATGTGTATTTTATATTGCAATTATCGGTGGATGAATTTGTTTTGTATGTTATTAGTAGAGAAATAATTAGTACTTTATGCAAACAGGTATGCCTTGTAAACAGGGATTATTTGAACCCTAATGGCTGTATCACTGTATAAATAAAATTTTACAAACCATCCACCTGGCTCAATCAAAGCAAGAGCTGTTTCAAATGTCAAAACTGTGTGTATTGTAATCATGCAAAAACATGCAAGGAATTTACGAGTGTAAATACAGCAAGTTAAATATCTTGCTAGAGATTTAAGGTGTATTTTACTCTCTTACCTGTTCCAATTCTTCCCCATCGCCATTACTGCTCCACAGAAGTCTGTGCATGTGCAATGTGAGCTAGCAGCTCCCCATTGTCTGTCTTCCTGCCAGAGACTGTAAACCTAAATCGCTGTGTTCCTCCCGTCTTAGGTCTTCTGAAGAACCCCCCCTTCAGCACACTCTCGCCTGCATACACAGAACTCCAGATTGGGGAGTGGACTCAGAGAAGGCCTGTAAAGGTAATCAGCCTGTTCCTGCTCTCAGCTCACTCTAGAAGGATGTTTATCCATCAATGCTTTGCGTTGACTTCCCGCCCAAGGCCAACGCTGCTTTTATTGATGTCACTGGCCATGTGACTTCCTGTTACACTTTTTTCTAAGTCCCCACTTTTCCATCAGCAGGTTATCAGCTATTGCCACCAGGTGGCAGCACACCCTTGTAGTGCTTATGTGCTTCCTCCCTGTCTGAGTTTTGATCCCTGTGCCTTCTACTCTGAAGTCAGCAACACTACCTCTGTACTAAGAGGCCAGGCCATCTCTTTCTCTCACAGTAAGCATCTTAGCCCCACAATTTAATGAGACAGAGCCTGAAAGTCTTAGCTCTTGACCTAGGTCCACAAAATTGTTTCTACTTCAAGAACAAACTAGAGCCTGGAACAAACCACAGGTATGTTGATGCATCACCACCGGGTGGCAGCATACCCTTGTGGTGTTTATGTTCTTCCTCCCTGCCTGAATTTCAATCCCTGTGCCTTCTACTCTGAAGTCAGCAACACTTCCTCTGTACTAAGAGGCCAGATCATATCTCTCTCTCTCTCTCTCTCTCTCTCTCTCTCTCTCTCTCTCTCTCTCTCTCTCCCTCCTCTCTCCCTCTCCCTCTCTCTCTCTCTCTCTCTCTGTCTTGCAGTAAGCATCTTAGCCCCACAATTTAATGAGACAGGGCCTGAAAGTCTAAGATCTTAATCTGGGTCCACAAAATTGTTTCTACTTCAAGAACAAACTAGTACCTGGAACAAACCACAGGTATATTGATACATCACCACAAGGGAACAGCGCACCCTTGTACTGCCTATGTGTTTCCTCCTTGGCCGAGATTGGATCCCAGTGCCTTCTACTCTGAAGTTGGCAACCCTGCCTCTCTACTGTTTAATCTGCCCACCTGCCTCCCTTACATTAAGTATCTTAAGCCCTCCCTCTGGCCTTCCACCACCCACCCTGGGTGGATGTTTCTTAATATAGGCGCCTTAGGATCAGGTGACTAAGTGTCCAATTTTCCATTGGTCCTTTATGAGATCCTACCACTAGAGGCTCCTCCTATTCCTGATCAAGCAGTCTGATGCCTAGCTGACCTAGTCGGCCACTTAGACTTGCCTACGCTACAGGTGCCTGTCAAAAACCCACCTGCAAGATACAAGTAGGCCCACCACCCTTACAGTCAATGAACTTGAAGCATGGCACATCAAAAGGCACTGTTGATTTTAGTGCAACTCTTTCTGATGATCCTTTTCTCTGCTATCAAAGTACCCACTAACACTGGCACTGCAGGTGGTTTTTCGCGTCCACCACCCTCTGATGACTTCCATTTTTCCAACATGATCGTCTTCTCCTATTTATGGCTCACCTCCACCCCCTCCTAATACATAGAGGCTTTATCTATCTAGCTTTGTGTGATCCTAAAAAATTAATCCTTCACTAACTCACCCTTTTCTCATTTATCCACCGTAAAATATGATATATCTTGCTATTGGCCCTACTACTCTCTGGTGACATTGAAACTAATCCAGGCACCACAGATTACCTCTGCCACACTGACACATTGCTAAGCAGCACAAAGGGTCTCCTTATCACCCACCACAACATCGGAACTCTTGAGCACAACTTCGCAGAACTTGACGTGTGGGTGACCCTCTACAAACCTGACATACTCTGTCTGTCAGAAACTTGGCTTAAGCCCTCTATCCCAGATTCCTTTTGTAACCTTACCTCCTACAGCCGCCTTAGAAGGGATAGACCGTCCACCAAAAGAGGGGGCAGGTAGCCATATATTTCAAAGAACACCTAATGTTACTGCCATGAACATGACCTCCCTGCCCCACTGTGAGTCCCTACACACACTCCTTACCCTTGGGGCAAAAAAGTTACATGTATGTGCCTACAACCCTCCAAACAGTGGCCAGCCTGGCCTTGATGAGCTACTAAACCAAACTGCCACAATACCTGGAAAAAACAAAGTACTCATTCTTGGGGGCATAAATCTGAACTGGCTGGGGAAATGCCAAGCCACGTCTCTCTCCAAGATTCAGTGTCACAACTTTCATCAGCTAATCTCTGAATCCACCAGAATTGCTCCCCACTCCAACTCTAACACTCTCATTTACTGGGTGTTAGCAAAATGTACAGAGCACATCTCGGCTACTGACACACCCGCTGATGCCATCACAGACCACTTGCCTATTTTTTGAATAAGGAGCATGGGCGCTGCCCCTCCACCTAAATCTCACTTTATTATGTTTCGCAACCTTGCAAAATTTGATCCATAAATCTGCATGCACGATTTATCTAATCTTGACTGGACCGTACTATACAATGCACCCGATTTGCAAGCTGCCCTTGACATTTTCCTCACTAAATTCAAGGAAATACAGGATAAAACACTCCCCACTTATAACACACAGAGTCAAAGGCAATCAAACTAGATGGTTACAAAAGGATCTACTAATCAAAATAAAGGAGAGGGACAGAAGCTGGAGTTGTTTTAAGTCCTCCGGTCTCCAAACAGATTACCACACCTACAGAATGCAGTGAAATGCTTGCAAAAAGGCTATAAGGAGTGCTAAAAGCTCCTATTGTTAAAGTCTGTTAGTAAATGCCTCAGGAGACACAAAACAGTTCTGGTCTCACATCAAAACTTTCCTGGGCTCTAACCTCTCTTCGACCCCCACTGATATGCTCCTTAATGGAATAAACTGCAATAATCCTTGGACCATAGCAAATTTCTTCAACAACCAGTTCTCTGCCCTAACCAAATACACTTCCTCCTTCCCAGTGTCACAACACACCGGAGCTCCTGCTGCTTCTAGCGCTGATGCCAATGACCCCCTCTTTTCACTTTAAAGCCATCACGCGATTGGATGTTTTAAAACTTCTCAGCTCTGTATCTGACGGCACAGCCACTGGCTCCAATAACATCGAACCCAGGCTTCTGAAGATAGCTGCACCACTCACAGCTGCTCCACTTGCTAAAATTTTCACCCTCTTCTTGTGTCAAATCCTTGTCCGGGACATCTGGAAGATAGTCAGAGTGACTCCAGTCTTTAAAAAAGGTGACTCCAATGACCCCTCAAATTACAGACCCATAGCAATCTTGTCGGTTCTTAAGTAAAATTCTAGAAAAATTAGTTGACTCAAACTATTGAATTCCTCCTCAATAATGACCTCCTTACTACTGCCCAGCATGGTTTCCTCAAAGGCCACAACACCTCCACTGCCCTGCTTAAATTCACCACAGACACACTCTCTGCTATGAATTCGGGCCTTCTCACTCGAGCGTTTTTTATAGACATGACAAAGGCCTTTGATCTGGTAAACCACTCCATTCTCCTTGACACCCTGCGATCTATCAGATTTGCACCAAATGTAGCAACCTGGTTCAGCAGTTATCTATCGAATAGAATACAAGTCGTAAAGTTCAACTCACATCTCTCTGACCAGGCAACAGTGAACATTGGTGTACCCCAAGGCTCCATTTTGGGTCTACTCCTATTCTCAGTATTTATCAATAATATCACCGCTAATTTTACCTCCACTTCCTCCCTCCTCTATGCTGATGATATAGTCCTCTATGCTAGTTCTAAAAATGTATCTGACATCAACCTACGACTCTCCTCCGACTTTCAGAAAACCCAAGCGTGGCTCTCAAATCATAAGCTTATCCTAAATGAGACCAAAACACAAACAATGCTATTTGAGACAAACTCAAAACTGAAACTATGTCAGACCAATTTTAGAGTCTTCAGATTGGATGGCTCGCCTACTGACGTAGTGAACTCCTTTAGGTACCTAGGAGTAATGCTAGATCAATCCCTTAACTTTGATCTCCACATACAGAGCACCTGTAAATCTGTACATTACAAACTTGGCATGGCCTGCCGAACTAGTCATGTACTTACCCCCATGGCGAGGTTGGCCATGCCCGTGGAATGCTCCTGCCTACCCTGACCTACAGAGTTGCGACTTTTGTTGTCATACCTAAGTCTACTCTCCACTGCTGGGATGTCACCTACAACAATATATGTCACTACGCCTCCTCCTCTAGCTGACTAACACACCATTGCTTCCTTTATGCTGATCTGAACTGGTTATCACCCTATGCTGTCAGACTATACCCTCTCAGCTCCCTTGTTGATAGCATCATAAGGTCTCAAAATCCCAAAGCCTTGGCAGACTTACTGATTCCACTTACCCCCACCTATGCCCTGTGTTCAGCTGATAAATCCCGTGTAGGTGTCCCTAAGTGCAACACAGATAAAGGTGCCAATGCCTTTGCCCCCCCAAACTCCCCAGCTTTGGAACACACTCCCTCTCGCTATTCTCCAAGCTCCTTCTCATACAGCCTTTAAAAAAGCACTGCACAGCTATCTTATCTCAAGTCAATGCTCATGCTTTAAACCCACATAGTCCAGTCACATCTGCCATGTGTCATTTCATCCTACTACCTCCCTGACTGCCTCATCTCCCTTATCCTGTTTGTCACCTCTCTTCCTCACCTACCTGTACCTGGCTACCACCGCTTGCCCTCTCCCCTATTCCTGCCTGCCCCCCTATTTCACCCTATGCTGCCTTTCTCTGCCCTGTCCCACCCCTCTGTACTTTATATTCTACTCCCTGACTCCTTATGATATAACTCCCCTTCTTTCTTTTTCAGATTGACTTATGACAATCCCCTGTTATAATCCATGTCCCTCATGTGCTATGCCTGGAGTTTGTTCTTTTCCTGTGTTACTCTTGGCCCTCCACCATGTACCAATAAATACTGCCCTCAGCAATGTACCGGGTGACTTGGCGTTTCATTTACCTGTTTGCCTTGATGGTTTGCTCAGTGATTACAGGCCTTTTATGAATTGTCATGATTTTTATTAGTGGTCTATTTTTTTACTGTAATATTTCTATGGAATTTGTTTTTAACATTGTAAAGCACCTTGGCATTTGAAAGGCGCTCAACAAATAAAGTTTATTATTATTATTATTACCCTGTGACTTTTACTTTGCTTGTTTTGCTGCTGCACCCTCGTTTTTGGCTTTTATGCCTTGAGAGCTGTTTTTCCATTTTTCTGTTCCCTCATGTGCTTCGCCTGAAACATTTTTATCTGTTTATCCCCATCATTGTTTATGCTCCCTTGTTAACCCACTCCCAGTCTAATAGTTATTCCCCACCTCTCTACATTGTTCTTTGTTAACTGTACTAGCACTTACTGCACTTGCCTGTTATTGTCCATTTTATAGTTAGCCCTGATCCATGTTTTAATTGTACTTGCAATTGTTATATTTGCCTGTTATCTTGCTGCTATTGTACCTAGCTGACTCTTTCACTGTCTTGTATCCTTGCTGTAAAACACTGATGTATTGTTTCAATCCTCGTGACCTCCCGGGTCGTGCCTGAAAATAGTCATTTCTATGACTAGCGAACCCTACCCGGTAAACAAAAATTAAATAAATACTTTTGAAATTTGGCAACTGACACTTGCAATACAATGGGAATTATATATATGGCTAAATGTTCCTGCAATACTTTCTACATAGGAAAAACCAAAAAAGAACCTTTAAAGTCAGATTGGGTAAACACATCAGGGCAAGACTCGAGATACTGTTAGGCCTATTCTGCAGGCATTTTAGCATGTTAATAAGTATGTTAGTATGTAATTGAATGTGGTGACTGTACGTATGCCACAGCTGCATATGCAGTTGGGATGAATGGCAGGGCAGAAGATTAATTCATGTTCACAGCTATTGATAGAATCAGCCTGAATCCTAGGGGCAGTAACTTTAACAATTTGCTGCTCAAAAGAGAAACATTTTGGGAGCAATGAAAAAACAGGGACTCAATAGGGTGTTTGACCTATGTCCCTTTTTAGATAATAAGTAATAATTCTGTGGCTACTATTTCTTGTATACCCTCATAGTTCAGTATTCATTTCACTGTAATTCATTCTAGAATAGAAACATAGAAACATAGACTTTGACAGAAGATAAGGACCGCTTGGCCCACCTAGTCTGCCCATTTTCCTGCCTATTGGATAAGCTGCAGATCCTAGTCAACCAGCAGCCTACTTCCTCCTTACCCCACTCCTACCCTCTGGTATAATTGCCTTATGCTGGTCCCATGGATTCTTGAATTCCCCAACTGTTTTTGACCCCCACAACCTCCTCAGGAAGGCTGTTCAATGCATCTACCACCCTGTCTGTGAAAAAACACTTCCTCATATTGCCCCTGAGCCGTCCCCCCTCTATCTTCAGATTGTGCCCCCTTGTTCTTATGCATCTCGTTTTCTGAAATATGATACCTTCTTGGACTTTGTTGATTCCCTTGAGGTACTTGAAGGTTTCTAGCATGTCCCCCCTCTCCCTCCTTTCCTCAAGGGTATACATATTAAGCTCTTTCAGCCTCTCTTTGTATGGCTTCTGGTGCAGACTCTGCACCATTTTGGTTGCCCTCCTCTCTACTGCCTCCATCCTGTCTGTGTCTATGCAGAGATTGGGTCTCCAGAACTGCATGCAGCATTCCAGATGGGGTCTCACCAATTGTCTGTACAGAGGGATAACAACTTTTGCTTTCTACTGGTGATACCGCTCCCTGTGCATCCCAGAATCCCCCCAGCCCTGCTAACTGCCTTCTCACATTGCATGCCTACCTTAAAGTCATCTGATATGAGTACCCCCAGGTCCCTTTCCATTTTTGTTGCTGTTAGTACCCTCCCCATTGTGTACTCTTCCCCCTGGGTTTTTGTTTCCCATGTGCATTACTTTGCACTTCTTTGCATTGAAGCTAAGCTGCCATACTCTTGAACATTGTTCCAATCTTGTCAAGTCCCAATTCATCATTTCCACCCCCCCTTGTATATCAGCCCTGTTGCAGATCTTTGTGTCATCTGCAAAGAGGCATACTTTTCCTTCCAGCCCCTGTGCAATGTCACCAGTAAAGACATTAAAGAGTACTGGTCCCAGTACTGAATTCAAAGGAAATAAGCACTCCAGCTTGATAACAGCAAAATGCAGGTCCAAACGGATGTTTAAACGCTGTTAAATGTAGTTTTAGTATAATGCAACATGCATAGTGACCATCAGGCTACCAAACACACAGAACACAAAACCCAGCGTTTCGACTCAAACAAGAGTCTTCATGAGGGGTAACACATAACTGACTGGTGATACATGACCTTAAATACAGAGACCAATTAAACCCAAAAGACAATCAAATAATTAAATCTTAATGAAAAACACATGATATACACTAAAAAGATCATCATCCCAAAGTAAAAATAGCAATTAATGCAATTATACATTTCAAACACTAAATGAAGCACAATATATACATCCAAACACTTATTAATATGGAAATGTAACTAATTTGTCACAACAAACAGGTAAATAGTCATACAATGAGATGTGGGTTGGCAACCCTTAATACAGCACCTTCCTTCGTTCTGCCTGCTGATAGCAGCACATTTGTCTGTGGTTTCCCAGTACTGAACCCTTTGGTACCACACTAGTAACTCCCCTTTCTCCAGAGTGTGCTCCATTTACTATTACCCGCTGTGTCCTGTTGTCCAGCTAATTTGTTACCCAGGCTACCACCCTGGGAGCCACTCCCAAGCTGGCTAACCTGTCTATTAATCTTTTGTGTGGTACTATGTCAAATGCCTTGCTAAAGTCTAAGTAGGCCATATCTAAGGTCCCTCCCTGGTCTACTACTTTGGTCACCTAGTCAAAGAAATCAATTAGATTCATCTGACATGACCCTCCCACTGTGAATCCATGCTGCATTGGGTCCTGTGCCCCGCTTGCATCTTGGTACTCAACAATTCTTTCTTTCAGAAGTGATTGCATCATTTTCCCTACCACTGAAGTCAAACTAACAGGTCTGTAATTTCCTGCCTCTGCCTTGCTCCCACTCTTGTGAAGGGGGATCACATCTACCTTCCTCCAGTCCTCCGGTACCAAACCATCCACCCACGATTTGTTAAAAAGGGTAGTTAGTGGTGTCAATAGGTCTCCCCTTAGTTCTTTTAAAATTCTGGGGTGAATCCCGTCAGGTCCCATTACTTTGTCCACCTTGAGTTTTAAGAGTTCTTTCAGGACCCATTCTTCTGTGAATGGACTGGTATTGACCCCCCTGCCCAGAGTGCTTCAAGTGTTTGGTTTAGGTACCTCATCCTCTTCTTTGTTTCTGAATACTGATCAAAAGTATTTGTTCATTATCTCTGCCCTTTCACTGTCTCTCTCTGCCCACTTTCCCTCCCCTTTATTAATCCTCACTATCCCTCCCCTAGTCTTTCTACGCAGTCCCCATTGTATGCTAGCTGCACATTTTTGAATGTTGTTAATATCTTTAACCACGGGCTGGCTCACCGGCACAGTGGCAAGGCATCTGCCTGCGGCACCAACATCCCAGGTTCGTCGATGGACATGGGAGTCGGAGGGCTGGCCAGGAAGAGAAGGATTAAGCATCCTAGGGACTGCTCTCCTTCTCTGGGGAGAGGGAGGAAGAGTATCTGGCACAATGCGAGCCTCTGGTGGAGGCTGGGGGGGTATTGTTGTGGCCAGCACCACACATTGGGGGAGGTGGATGCTGGCATCATTGTATGTCCCTGCCCTCTGGAGAAAACTTTACACAAAAACGACAGCCCACAAATGATGGTCCCCACCTCCGCCACTGCTCCCGCTGCAGATCAAGATCCACTGGGGAGGGGTCCCTACTCCCATGGACCCATCCTGGGGGACAAGCCATGGCTTAGCAACCAAGTGCCTTGGGAAGGGGGTACCCACCCGGCAGCCCCACCAAGGAGGGTAAGCCTGGGGATGGGGGGAGTGGTAAGCGGAGCGGGAAACCGGAGGAGGACAGCCGACACAAAAAATATATATACATATCTTTAACCACACTGAGGTTAAACCACTCATCCCATCCCCCTCACTCTCCTGCCTTCTCCCATTACCCTGATTTGACATGTTCACTATGTTATATCACATGGAAGAGTCAGTACTAGTTATCCATCAATGACAGGGTAATAAATCTGATTGACTCGACTTGATATAATTGTTTTTAAACCAATCAATTCAAATGTTCAATGTTAGGATGACATGTTGTCAGTTACTTTAGCACTACTTTAGATGTTTTTTCTTAGTTAAGCCTCAGCCTTTGATAAAGGACAAGCTGTCTGAAATGCATCAGGCGGGCACAGGGTGTGTTTGTTTCACATGTTTATTCTGTAATACAGAAAACAACTCCAAGATGATCTGCTGTGGTGTCCTATCTTGATGGTGATGAGTGCCCAAATCTTCAGAGTGGATTTATACCATTTTTCATGAGCACTGTCTTCCTTGTTTGCACCTCTTTTGGTTTTTGCTGTTTCTGTACACACTATTTTTTTCTTTCTTGACTCTGTTTATGCTCCCAGTGCCAGTGGAGACTTACCTGTATCATCCCATGGGGTCTCCAGACCCCCAGAGAAGACTGTTCTGACCAACATGGTAGGCTCTGCTTCGGACTATGAGAGAGGAGGGAAAGTGGAATATGCCAATCCAGAAGAGAGGAAAGTGAGGACAGTAGCCAAAATTCATGCTGCTTCAGCTGAGGTTTTATTTTTCTTCTTTACAGTGGTCACCTAGTGATGTGGACATGCAATGACACCCATAGAACGCAGTGTGAGCTCCTACATGCTGCATGCCAACGTCCGCCACACCACCAATCCTGGTACTGCTGAGACTCCCAGGTGCTCCAACTCCTGGCCATTGCCAAGAGGCAGGATGTTGCTGGGAGTCTGATCCCACCCAACCCAGAGGAGGAGAGAAGTCCACCTGTACTCTGTTTTCCTCCACAGCCAACTCTCCAGTGCTCTGCTTCTGAAACCGAGTCTTCAGCACTGCAAGTGGTAGCGCTACCACTGCACCAGTGGGCCAGCTACTGTACACACTCTTATCTGTAAAGCTTGTCATGTTTTGCACATATATATGGTCCAGGAAATGACTCTTTTGTTCAGAGTTTTCTAATACTATCATGAGAATGGATCTCTTCCTAAAGCCAGGTCATGTTCAAAATAAAGAAACAAGTACTGTTTTAATCTTTATGTTTTAAATTTATACATTTTTATTAAAATTAAAAAAAAAATACAAAATAATCAAATAAATGTATTTTATACTGCAGAGAATGTGAGCAAAATGGCCCATTTTCACAAACGTCCAGTTGTATAGGTTATTACAATCAAAGAACAAGATCATAATACAGTAGAATAAACATAGGGGTAGGGAACTATACAGAGTCAACAAAACCCTGGGGTGCAGGAAAGACACAAGAGCTGGGGTAGGATATGTACAATATATCTTACCCCTAAATGTGAGTATGTACAAATATATAACAATCAATTTATCACAATGGCATACATAATATGCAGAATTACACAACCTTGGGAACAAGTTAGGGAATATGGCTCCTAACAAAAACAGTAGGCTAGGGACCATGAAGAGTGAGGGGGGACAGTGGCGGGGAGTGCAGGAAGAGATAGGAGAGGAGAGGGAGGGAGTAAGGGGGGAGGGGAAGACAAATTTCAATTTTTTTAGAGGAGGCAATTGTCCAGGGCAAACAAGAGGATGTTTTCAGGAGGTGGTCCTTGAGCGTGCAGCTGAAGGTGCTGAAGGTGGAGCAGGTGTAAAAGTCAGGAGGCAAATTGTTGTAAAGCTTTAGGCCCTTATAGGTAATGGAGTTCTGAGCATGAGAGGTACGGTAGAATGAGATGTTGAAAATGTGATGGGAGGCCCCTCTTGTACTGTGCTTTGGGACCGATTTGGGGAAAAGGGAAGTGGCGCTAGTAGGCAATTAGTTTAAGTTAACCTTGTATATGAAATCTCACCTCAAGAGTGGGGCCAGCTGAGGGAGCTGTAAAGGGTACAGTGGAGGGCAGACCAAGGGAAGCCTGAGACAAAGCATGCAATGTTATTATAGGTGGTGCATAGTTTGAAGAAAAGGAGGGAGGTGGGGAAGGGGGAGTAGATAATGGAACCATACTCTAGAATGGGTAGGAGAAGGGAGCTAGCCAGGCGTAGCCTGGAAATGGGAATCAAGAACTTCCTGATTCGGTAAAGAAGACCTAGTCTCATATGGATTTTTTTAATGTACTTAGATACAGTATATGCATGTGGCACATCAGGTGTGGGTCGAGCAGTAGTCCCAGGTATTTGAATTAGTCAACTTTTTCTAATAGATTTCCAAGATTGCCAGAGTGTAAGGCATCTATTATAGGTTTTTCTTGGGCCGGATAAAATCATGTACTTGGTCTTCATGTTTATTTTATTTATTTTTTATTTATTGAAATGTTTCACCAGGAGGCACACTGAACAGCAAGTTGTTTGTCTCATGGTGTGACCTGGGGGGAGGGGGTTATATAGGGCTGTGAGGGATGATCAGTTACAATAGCATGTGGGTAGTACAGACAATACAACATTGTAAGATTATGCAACAGTTGGAACACAAGGTATTGTACAATAAACAGTCGTGGAATTTGGGTAAATTACAGTACATGTCCAAAATCGTATAAAATAACATATAAATGTACAAAACAGTAATAGTGCAACAGAACCATTATAGTGCATGAGTGTACCAGGAGCAGGCTCGAGGTAGTATGCAAGTGCTGTTGGAGTAAAAAGGATGGAGTAGGTTGTGCACACAGGTGACCCAGAAGGGCAGGTGGAGAAACAGGGGGAGAGGCAAGAACTGAATATGAGGAGAAGGGATAGCCATTTCCTGATTCCCCCTTCATGATGTTGAGAACCCTGCCAAGGGTGGCAGGTAGGAAGGCAGAAACTGGGGATAGGTATTAAGAAGGGTTAAAGCAGGAACAGCTGAGGGAGAGGTAACTGTGTAGGGCAGGGGTAAGGGAGTAGTTGAAGGAGAAGTGTCATATTTCAGGAGGAGAGGGAATTCCAGATTTTAGGGAAGTGATGGGTGAAACCAGTCTGACAGATGAGGGTGGAGCGTCGAAGGACCGTCAAGGTGCGGGTGTCATTAAATCTGAGAGAGTGGGTGGGGGGAGGTGGAGTGGAGAGACAGGATGAGAGATAGGAGGGGAACACTCCGAACCAGAATTTGGTGGTTAGTTTGGCACAGTGTGAGATGCATCTGTAAGATAGTGGAAGGAAGGTTAGAGAGTGATAGAGTTCACAGTGATGGTAGCAGGAAGGGGAGTCGAAGAGCAAAGTGGCAGAAGGAGTTAAAAAGAGTGTCCAATCTGGTCAGGGAAGATTTGAGAGCAGAACCATAGACTATGTCACAGTAGTCAAAGATGGGGAGTATCATCTTCTGGACAATTTCATGCCTCGCAGTCAGTGGGATGCAACTACGATTCCTGTACAGAGCACCAAGCTTGGGGCGCAGTTTCTTTAGGATAGCATCGACATGCACAGAGAAATTGAGGTTCTGGTCCAGCCAAACCCCCAGATATCTAAATGAGGAGGTGTCCTCCAGGATGGTCCCATCAAGGGTGTGGAAGATGGGTAGGGCCAGGAACCTAGAGGGTCTCTGCTTGGTGCCAAAGGTCATTGAGACTGTCTTCTTGGCATTTAGAAAAAGCTGGTGAGAAGCAAACCAGAGCTGAACTTGGTTGAAGTCATGTTGTAAGCTGGTTTCCACAGCAGCAGAGTTTTTGCCGGAACTGTATAAAACAGTATTGTCAGTGTACATGTGACTAGATGAGGATGAGCAGGCTGTGGGGAGATTATTAAGGAAAATGGAGAAGAGTAGGGGACCAAGCACTGAGCCCTGAGGGACACCAGTGTTGATGGAGAGTGGAGGGGAGATGGAATCAAGGATCCTCACCGATTGGATCCTGTCAATGAGGCAGGATTTAAACCAGTTGGTGGTTGATGGAGCAAGGCCAGCTGAGGAGAGGGAATCAAGAAGCAGAGGATGGGAAACAGTGTTGAAAGCTTTGGCTAGGTCGACAAAGATGGCTGAGGTGATCAGGCCATCATCCATCCTTAAAAAGATGGAGTCAGTAAGCCTGGGGAGGGAGGTGGTTGTTGAGTGGTTCTTCCGAAAAGCAGATTGGAAGGGGGTGAAGAAGGAGGAATCGGACAGGAAGAGTGATAGTTGAGAGAGAACTAAATGTTCCTGAAGTTTGGCAAGGGTAGAAAAGGGGGAAATGGAGTGATAGTTGCCAGGAGTGGATTTGTCACCACCCTTGGGAAGAGGAAGAACTACAGCGTGTTTCTAGGATGAGGGTACTTGGGCAGAAATAAAGGAGAGGTTAAGGATTAGGGAGATAGGATAAGCAATTGCAGGAGCCAAAAGCTAGAGAAGTTTAGGATCAAGCTCATCTGGTGAGGAGGCTTTAGAGGGGTTGAGGGACAGGAGGGCACTAAGAGCTTCATCAGAGGAGATAGTAGAAAGGGAAAAGGGGGGAGGGGTAGGCACTGGCTGAGGCGAAGGGCTGAAGTTAGTAGATGGCAAGGAGGAGAGGGAATTTAGAAGAGACCTGGCGCATGAGGTGTAGTAGGCATTAAATTCATTGACCACGGAGCCAGGGTCAGAAATTAGGAAGTTATTTATTTTGAGAACTGGAGGAGGAGGAGGAGGGGGAGAAGGGGGAGAGAGAATAGGGCAGTAACTACCCTCCAGAATTTAGATGAAGAGTTAATGTTTGTCAGTAATCAGGAGTTGAAATAATTGGATTTAGCCAGTCTAGTAGTTTTAGTACATGAATTGCATAGCATTCTGTACTTGGCATAGTCATTTGGATGTTTAGCAGATTTGTGTTTTCTCCAGGCCCAGTCACGCTCCCTGAAGCAGGCCAGTAGTTCGGGGGTGATCCAGTGGAGGTGAAGCCCATGGACTCTGGTCCTTCTGAAAGGAGCAAAGGCATTTCTAGTGGCAATGAATTTATCCTTAAGATAGTCATGGGCTTGGATGACAGAAATGGCAGTGGGGGGGGCCCAGTTGGTGGAAGCAAGTGCAGAGCTCAGTGGGGTAAGGCCTAAGGATTTAAAGGACCGGAGCTATATGATTTTAGGGGGAGGTTTGGGGCGATAGACCTTACATACAATGAAAATGGGGTTGTGATCACTAAGGGCATCAGGAAGGAGACCAGATTTAATGATGCATTGCGGATGCTCAGTCAAGCAGGGTGTGGTTTTGTGTTTTGGGATTAGGGTGTGTGGGCTCAAGTATAAATTGAGTGAGGTTTAGAGCAGTGACATCATTGTGTAACTTGTTTAACTTGGGAGATAACCAATTTAGATTCACGACACCCATTATGAACAGTTCACCAGATTGCGAGAGGGAGGTGATATTGGCTAAGAGTTCAGTCCTGAGAGTTGAGTGCTTGGGCGGCAACAGATGCCAGCCACAAAGACTGGGATTGAGAAAGGAAGGGTAATGCGGGTGACAAGGGTTTCATACGTAGCTGGGATGGAGGTCAATAGGGTGGTAGTAAACTGCAGTGAGGACAGGATATACATGGCCACTCCTCCTCCACAACCCGATCGATCTTGCCTGGAGAGGGAATACCCAGGGATAGCAATGGCATTGTTGGGGATGCTTTTCTTGAGCCATGTTTCGGTAATAATTAGGATGTCAGGGGTGTGTGAAATCATGAGAGTTTGCAGGAGGTTGATTTTAGGTAGCAGGCTGCAGATGTTCAGGTGGAGGAGCCTCAACCTGTTAGGGAGGGTTGTAGTGGGAGTGGGGGTTGGAGACATGTTGTTTGGGTAAGGAGTCAGGGTAGGAGAAGAAGTAGGGCCAGGGTTGGGGTGGATGTTCCTTGATGAAAGAAGGAGGAGGGCAAGGATTAAGTAATGAAGTTTAGGACTTTTGTAATTAAAGTAGGAAATATGTGAGGGAGGGGAACAGGGAGGGAGGAGTGAAGTTTTGGAGTTGAGGACCATGCTCTTGATGGGAAACCAGGAATTTAGCTTGCCAAAATCAGTCTGCAGGTTAGTGAACATTGTGTCAATGTTGTGGTCACTGCAGTACAGGGCAGCATTGTCTGCATAGAAGACTTTTTTTTGTTGAGCGGCAGACATGGGGAAGTTTATTAATAGAAAGAGAGAAGAGAAGCGGGCCCAGGATGGAGCCCCAGGGGACACCATATTTAATAGGGCAGTCTGCTGAGAGGTGTCCATTTATGGTGGTCTTCTGGGACATGTGGGAAAGGTAGCTTCCTAACCTTTTGCCTATGTCCCCTGGGATTTGTATGTCAGAGAAGATGTCCAGGAGTAGGCTATGGTCGACAAGGTTGAAGGCCTTGGTTAGGTTCAGGAAAACCGAGCCTGTGTATTGGCCTATGTCATTAGCCTTGTGGATGTCAGCAGTGAACTTGACCAGGATTGTTTCAGTGCTGCGGCCAGATCTAAAGCCATGCTGGGCTTCAGAGAGGAGGTTATGACTGTTAAGGGAGGAGTGAGCTGAGAATGTATGAGTTTTTCAAGGATTTTAGAGAAGGGAGTTAGAAGAGAGATGGATCTGTAATTGCCAACCTTGTTTCTTGACCCTGATTTGAATAGCAGATTGACAGCGACGGTTTTCTAAACACTGGGGAAATAGCCAGATCAGAGTGAAAGGTTGAGAATGTTTGTAAAAGGGGGTGGGGAGCTGCTAGAGGTAAAATGGAGAGCTTAAAGATTTTGTAGTCGATTCCATCTGCCCCTTTGCTGGGTTTAGGATTGTTGCTCCGGATAATCTTAATAGTGTCTGTGGGCTTCAAGGCCCAGAAATAGAATTTTGGATGGGGCTCCATGCTAGGGTTTGAGGTGAGGGAAAAGGGGGTGGATAAAACAGGAGGGGGGTGTATGAAGACAGTTTATATTTGTCAAGATTACCAAAGAAGGAGTTCAAAATGTCTGCAACTTCGGATGGTTTGTCTGCCAATCTCCTTGTGAAAGGGTGATGGGTTCAGAGTTCTTGTTTTTCCCAAGTAGAGAGTTTAGTGTTCCCCAGAGTTGTCAGGGGTTGGCTGATTCTCCAAGTTGTTTATTTTGAAAATAATCAATTTTGGCTTTTCTGATGGCAGATTTGCACTTATTTCAGAATGTTTTGTAGTGTGGGGTCCCTGTGCTTAGCATACTGGGCCCAGGCCTTGTCCCTTGTCCTTATCAACTTAAGGATGTCAGGGGTGACCCATTCATTTGCACTGCCACGTATCCTGATTTTTTTGATAGGGGCAAATGTATCACAGACACTGTTGAAAATAGTGGAGAATTTATCGATAACAGAGTCAAGGTTGTCTGGGACAGAGGTAAAAGACCAGTCGACTAGGTGGAAAGCACAAGTTAGGTTTTCAATGCTGTTTTTGGTCAGGTGTCTGGAGAAAATGAAATTGGGAGGAGGTTTAGGAACATGGGCTGACCAGTGACAGAAAATAGCGCTGTGATCACTGATACAGTCTGGAAGTACCCCTGAGCCTGTGATATGGGAAGGGTTTGAAACAATGATCCAGTCGATTATAGTTTGTGTCCCAGATTTATAATTAAATCTGGTGGGGGTGGAGATCAACTGGAGTAGGGTGTGGCTGGTGATTCAGAATTTAGCTGCATCGGACCGGTTTGAACCAAATTTAAGTTGAAATCCCTGAGGAGTGCACTTCCCTACAAATGGGGGTTCCCAAAAAGTCTTCCTTGGGCTTGCCTAAATGCTCACTGCGAGGCTGGTGTCATGCGTTTTAGCAGTTTAAATGTGATTGCCAGAGAGTGCCTGTGTAGCCTCTGTGTACTGTCTCTTTAAGAGCTGCCTGGATTGCAGTCATGATTAATCTGAGCGGGATCTCTGTATACCGGGTCATAATGTTGTACACTTAATAGTGTATGGCATTATGGGCGCAGCCGGACCTGTCTTGGCTCCCGTGTTGGATCCCCAAGGTTAGATCTAAGTGAAGGGGTCGGGGGCACAGCCCCCATAATGGGGGTGGGGGCAAAGCCCACCACAGAACAAAAATTTAATGAAATTATGATCGATTAAGTCGCACGGCATTTTGCGCATGTATATTTGGACCTCATGCCGGAGCTCTGTTAGAAGATGTACTTGTTTGCTGATCATTTGTTAGAATAGTAATAATATTGCAGTTTGTTCTAACCTGCCTTCTTTGCAGCATGGACAGGTCTGTTTGTTTCCATCATCTTGGTCCTGGACTGCAGAATGGGCCAATCAGTACATTTGGGACTCTAAAATGGAGCCTGCCTACAGGGGCTTGGTGGGGCCAAAACTTGTAGGAATTGTAGTTTTGGGCTTTTGGCACCTAAAATAACCTGGAGGGGGAGGCCTTGTGACTGACAGACAGATCAGCAAACTGAACCTTTTGGATCTTGGTGAAAGTCCCACACTGCTTACAGTTTCAGTTAGAACTGAGTTGGGAAGTGAAGAAGTAACAGCTCAAGATATTTCGAGCAGAAATTCATAGTGGATTCACCTGGGACAAATGTGGAAAGGCCTGAGTTTGGCCTGCATGCCTGCCTGCTGTTCTTGAGAGGCACTTGTGTTTTTTTTTCAGACTGAATCCGTACTTGGAGAGCAAATTAAGCCACTGAATTGTGACCAGGCTTTAACCTGAAGAAGACAGAAGATTTGCTGAATGCGATCGGCCTGTCAGGACTTCCAGCTACCTCTGAACTCCCGGATTGTGCAGAGACTCTGTAATTGCGACCGGAGGACCAGTTGCCTGGTACAGTGGAATTTCCTTACATGTGAGTGTGTTGTGTGCTTATAGTGGGTCGTGATTTGGTTCCCCACTGTGTGTCCGAATTGTGTTTTGCTTTCTGGGGGCTGTATCCAGCTCCACGGACTGAATCTGTATCCATTTCCATTTGCCTGGGCCCTGCTACACTGGCCCAGCCAGAATATCTGCTACGCGGAAAAAGTCATCAACAAGAGACCGGCCTGGGGATCAGCCCCCTGCTCAACGCCTTGAACAGGAATGATGCCTCGGTGATTCATATGGGCCCTGCTTCTCCGGGCACTCCAGCTCAACATCCTGCCTGTGTCCAGTACTGGGAATCATAAGTAAACATCAGGGTAGCTCCCTGCAACAGGCCACAGGAGGAGGGGGTGTAATGTGTGCTGGAGTTGGAGGTGTTTTCTGAGTTTATGGAGATCTTCTTTTTGTTTTCAACCTAGTATTCCTTACTTTTTATATTTTTTTTTCCTAAGAATGTTTCTATGCACGGTTCGTGAGAGAAGATGGTTCAGGGGAGGCCACTAGTGGGAGAAGCATATAACATGCAGATGGTGTTTTGGATAAATAGGAGCTTCCTGGCTAGTGGAGCCACCAGGTCCGGGGGTTGGAGGCAGCAGAGATGAGCCCCATGGAGTTTCACTGGGACCCTGGAAAGAAGGAGCAGATTATCAGGTTAAGTACAGGTAGGGGGAGGGGGGGAGGCAGTTGTAAGGGAAAACAACTTAAAGACAGGAAGGGATGGCAAGCAGCAGCACTCAAAAGCCGAATTGGCTTGGTTACTGGCTCCTGAAGAAACTGGCGATAGTGTAGAATACGGGGTACACCTAGGAAACTTGCTGTAAAAGCTTCCTGAATACAACGCTGCTTTGGTCAAGTTCCTCACTTGGTGGTCAGTTTATTTAAGTTGAGGGCTTCGCCCCTACACACACACCTTTTTGGTTTGTTTTCACAGGGTGCTGTGGGAGCAAACCCCAACTGAAATAAACTAATAAAAAATAAAGGAATGGGTGACTGTACCAAATAGCGTAACTTGAGCGCTATGCTAATAGTGTAGGTCCTACGTGTATCTGATATTCTACATCATCACCAAGAAATTATTAAAGCTCTCGGGGAGAACACTGAAAACTGGTATAATTTTGAGATTAAACTGGTACAATTTTCAGAAAAAAGCATGTATAACACAACTACACTTTCCGCCAGCTTAACTAACACATGTTAGAGAGCAGAGGTTAACTAGAAACTGCATTTAAATCAATTGCCACAGTTCAGAGATGACTGAAAATAAACTGCGTGCTGTGGGGAAGTAAGCCCCATGGAGTCTCATTGGGAACCTTGCCCTCCTGACTAGTGGAGCCGCTGGGTCCAGGAGGTGGGGGGCAGCAGAGGTTAGCCCCATGGAGTCTTGTTGGAACCCTTGGTTTCCTGGCTAGTGGAGCTGCCGGACGTACAACAGAATATCATTAAACAATTCACAGTACAACAACATAAGCAGTAAGAAAAAAACAATATTTCTAAGATGAATAAATACAACCTTAGATTACATTAACCTTAAAGGAACAGTAAACATTGCAGGGGTCACTCAAATTGTGAAAGCCCATAATCTTTCAAATGAGATATTGGGTTTACCTATAGGGGACAGGAGTTTTGAGATATGAATAGCTGAGTAATGTGTAAATCAAATCATAGCAACAGCCATTTCATGTAGTCTTAAAAACAGGAAGTGATGTCACTGAGGGGTCAAGCTGTATGTTGTTAATTACAGCTTGCCCCTCAGTGACATCACTTTCTGTTTTAATATTGCATGGAATGGCTGCTGCCTTGTTTTGATTTACAGATGATTTAAATATTCATATCTTGGGACTTTTGACACCTGCAATGTTTACTGTCCCTTTAACTAAATGACTATTATTAAAAGTAACACTAGAAACACAACCTAGTTACTGTACAAATTCAACTACAGTACAATGTGTATAGTCAACTATAGTACAATGTATAATCGATGCCAATGACTATAATCTGCATAGTTGATCAGTACCTGCTTTTGGATTCTTTAATGCATATGCATGTTTCCAAGGAGGTTGTCTCTTGGTTTGGACACTATTTGAGTTGCAGGGTCCAACCATGCTCGAATCAACAATGTCAACTCTAAGTCTCTTAATGTTACATGTGGAGGTCCCAGGGCTTAATCCTGGAACCTCTGTTATTTTCCTTCTGTCTTGACACTGTCCACGTGTCCTTCAACAAACAAGGTTTTGTATGCAGATGATGTGATGATATACAAAGAGAGGAAAACACTGACAAAATTAATCAAATTCTTCAGACATCTTCAATATATAAAAAAAAATTGATTCACTTCTCACAACCTAGTTCTGAATACCAAGAAAATGAGAGTCATGTTCTGCTTACTCTTTTCACCTGTTTGACAGTAAGGATGAACTGATTCAGATAATAAATAAACCGAGGTACTTAGGAGCTACCCTGGAAAGCACCCTCTCCTATGGACCACATATCAACCATCTTGTCAAAGCTATACATCCAAGACTATTTATTTATTTAAAAATTAATAATCAAGAAAGGTACACTGAGACGAAGCTCATTTTCATGTGCGACATGGGGAGAGAAAAGGAGAGTACAGTGTAACAAACTTACAGAAAGTCACAAAATACAGTTGCAATGACAAAATGACAGAGTCAAGAACAGGGTACAGAACAATCAGATGAACAAAACCATAACATATGGAGGAACCATAAAATTACCTTCCAGAGCAGCATTCTTTTTTTTAATAGTCAAAACCAGGGCAGCGTTTAATGTAGACGAGTTAAAATGTGCAAGATGTTTGTAGAAAAAGGTGGTGGTGCTTGAGAACAGCAGAAGAGTCAAAAACAGGCAGCTAGCCGGCCTGGTGGTGCTGAGGGTTGAGGCACTGGATGCCACACCTTGCGCTACACTGGCGACACGAGTTCAGGAGCGGACTTGGGTGCCTGGGGTTGGCAGGGGAAGGAGAGGACTGAGCATCTGGGGGACTGCTCTCCTCTCTCGGGGGACAGCTTTGGGCTGTCCAGTGTCCTGGTGGCCTCTGATGGAGATCAGGGGCATTACAGGATGCAGACCAAGAGAACAGAGGTCGGGCATGGCAGACGCCAGCAGGGTTGCAGTGCGATATCGCGTTAGTGCACGCCATGCTTGGGGGAGTGGGGGAACTCAAGGGACTAATGCAGAAACACCGCTCCTGCCGGATAGGCGACGGCCCTCACAGTGCCGAACCACCACACGCCCAACACTGGATCCCCGCCTCTGCCCCTTCGGTCTCCCTGGGCTCTTCCCCTCCGGGGCTCAGGGGGGAAAGTAATGCCCCTGAGGAGGCAGGGGTCACAGTGGGTGGTACAGCGGCATAGGCAAGTTAAGTGGCCTGAGAGAGTTCCGGTACAGGAGGAGATAAAGAAAGTTGATTAAAAAAAAAAAAACAGGCAGCTATGATTCACTGGTAAGAGCAGAAATCATGGCGGGGGGGCAAGGCAGGTGGGGAGGTCAGGAATGGGACTTGGGGTATCTTACTAGAATCACAAATTGTCTCTATTTTGAATCAAGGAAGAGACTGACAAATTGACTTTTACTCTCTTTAATTGACTATGGCATGCTGGCTTATCTTTCAGCAGGAAAGGGGTGCTGTCCAGGATGTGGGTGCTCTACGAATTGATTTTTAGATTTCAAAGTAACAGACTAATTAAAACTCATCACTGTACTTGTGATAATCTGGCTGGTTACCTCTCCTTGAACAGAGAGTTAAATACAAGGCCCTGTTTTTCTCTATGAAGTAGCTCTTGACATACAACCTCTCTGTATTCAGTTAATTTTTCTATCTTTCTCAAAATACAAAGGACACTAGATCACAAAAATGGAGACAGTTCAGTATCCCATTCATGCATAGTGGTTTAGGACAAAGATCTCTACAACAGTATGTGGTCACCACACGGTAGAATAATCTACTAGTTAGTGTATCTTCATGCAAAACCATTGGAAGCTTTAAACATATACTGTATGTCAAAAATCTTAATTTATACAATCTGTTATTGTATTTTGTAACTTGTACTGACTTCTTCAAAATGTTTGTCAGCAACTGGACACATCTCTAGGGATAATTTAGCTCACTATGTCTTCCAGTTTAACAAATAAAATGAAATAGGTACCTTGTTCAATCACACGCAATTTTCTTTAGGTAGCACAAAGTCACTGGCATTTAGGTAGGTGAGCTACAGAGGATTAATCCTCTCCCCCATGACTACATTGCACCTATATTTACTATACGACTATCAGCCTGTTACAGAACCAACTACAACTATATGGCTGTGCTAAAGTACTGAATCTTTTTGCTATCCTTGACTGAAAGCGTTCTACTGAACAACAATGTATTCAAATGCCTGATATGTAACGTAATGTACTGTAACATGTAATGTAATGTACTGTTATCTCTGTAACAAATGTTGTCCCTGTACCTTAATGTATGACGTAGAACCTTTGTAAATGAGTCTTTGACTCAAAGATCTTTCTGAATATCTCAATAAATAAATAAATAAATAAAAAACGAAGCAAGGGGTCAGGTGGGGCATTGCATTTCAATATTTATAGAACATATGAATTTGCCAGCAGATACAGGCCTGACAGTTTATCTAGTCTGCTTGAGTGTGAGGCACTTCAGCCTTTTAGACTGCAGCTGCCCCCCTCCCCTTGGCTCCACCACACTGTTTTTGCCTGTGTTTCCTTCACACCCACTCCCCACCCTTCCACGGTTTGAACCCTCCCTTTGGTCCTGTCCCACCCTCTTTTGAAGCTGCCCACTGGCCTCAGTGATACCATCTCCTCAGGCAGTGTGTTCCACACTGTAACCACGCTTTCAGTGAAATAGTGCCTTATTCCCCTCCTGAATCTTGGTAACTTGATATGTATAGACAAAGTAGGCCATTGGCCCATTTAATTGTCTCCCACTGATAGTGGGTTTATCTATTGACATTTCTTATGTAATAAATATTCATCTAGCCTACTTTTAAATATGTCAAATGATGTAGAGTCCATAACATTCTTAGGCAAATTATTCCAAATTGTTGGTGTACGTATATTATAAAAGCATTGATGCCTATTGGTTCTTGCCCTATATATAAATATTTATCATGTGATCTTGAATTTACTAATTTTTGAACCCATCTTATTTCACATTGTGCCATTAAGGCCTTGTCTTCCATGATTCGGTATAAAAATAATAGATCTCCTCTGATTCTTCTGGTCTCCAAAGAGTACAGATTTAGGTCAACCAGTCTTTCGGCATACTCCTTATTTTTTAGTCCTTTAATAGATTTTGTCAGCCTCCTTTGAACTTTTTCAATCTTTAGAATATCCTTTTTTAAGTATGGGCTCCAGATCGGAGAACCATAGTCGAGATGGGGTAGTATATATGTCCTATATAACTTCAGTACACAGTCTTTATTCCTAGAAATGAATGCTCTTTTGATGGAGTGAATACTATTACATTTCCCTACAGTTTTAACAATATGTGTATCCAAAGACAACTTAGAGTTTACCCATACACCAAGGTCTTTTTCACATGTACTATTCCTTGTGGGCTTATTATTTAAGAAATATGGATATTTTCGTTTGTTTTTTCCAAAATGTATCACTGCACATTTATTTTCATTAAATTTCATATTATTTAGTTCACCCATCTTTCTATTGTCTTGAGACTATCGCTTAATTCTTTATACTTTATTAATGACGTTACTTCTCCACCTATTTTAGTGTCATCTGCAAATTTGGTACTAACAGAATCCACACCATTTCCCATATCACTAACATATAAACTGAACAACAAACGGGCCCAATACAGATCCCTGGGAAACACTACTGGTAACCCTGCCCTCGTCAGAAAGAACTGAATTTATTCTCACCCTCTGTTTCCTGTTGGATAACCAATTTCCAGTCCATCTTACTATAACTTTATTTAGACCTAGATCCATTAATTTTGTAATAAGTTTATTATGTGGAACTATGTCAAAAGCCTTTCCTAAGTCCAAAAAAATCACATCAACTGGTTTACCTTTGTCTAATTTACAACTAACATGGCTATAGAATGCTAGCAGGTTAGTATTACAAGAGAGTCCTCTCCTAAAGCCATGTTGTGAAGGATCCTGCAACCCTAATTCGATTACATCCTTCTCAATTTTATTTTTAATCAATCTTTCCAGGATCTTGCAACAAATTGCTGTTAGTCTAATTGGCCTATAATTTGCCACATTTGATTTATTTCCTTTTTTATGTATTGGCACCACTGTGGCTTTTTTCCAGTCCATGGGAATCATACCGGTTAAAAGTGATTTATTAAATATGTCAGTCAAGGGGTTTACTACTACATCAGAAAGATGTTTCCAAATTATCATGTCAGTATTATCTGGGCCTGAAGAACAAGAAGTCCTTCATTTAGATAATTCCTTCATTACCATATCATGACTGATACTGAAGGCTTCTGAATCCATTACCACTGGAATAGTTACCTTTGAATGATTCTCCTGATAGATAGTTATAAAGTAATTATTGAAACTGTTTGCTATTTCTTTATTACTCTTTATTATTTTACCATTAACAGTCATTGAGTTAATTTTTTTCCCAGTTTGCTTGTTGTTGTTAATATATGCGTAAAAGGATTTATGATTTTTACTTGATGCCAATTTATTTTCAAATTGTACTTTTCCTTTTTAAATAATAGATTTTAGGGATCTCTGTTGATTCTTATATATATTAAGATTTATCAAGGTTGGACAACTTTTGTATTTCTTGAAGGCTTTGTTTTTTCTTATCTGTACCTCGATATTTTTATTAAACCAATATGGGATAAAGCCTTTGTTATTTTTATCTTTACGCCTCGGAATAAAGTAATCTGTTATTTCTTGAATTTTTTATTTTAATTTTTCCCACATAGAGTTAATACATATTTTACAATATGATTCTCCCCAATCCATTTTTTTAAAGGCTTCAATAATTTTATTCCAATCAGCTCTTTTGTAGTCAAAAGGTAATGACGATCTGTTTAATTTGGGTTTTTTAATATTGATTGTACATTCTACAATGTTATGGTCGCTATTTCCTAAATGGGGGAGAATATCTATATAGTCAATTCTATCAATGGAATTAGAAAAAATTAAATCCAAAATACTTCTCTCCCTTGTTGGAGCATCAACCATTTCATGGTAACCATGAGATATTATAGTATCAATCAATACTTTATTAAAGGTAGTAATTCCTTTCAGTTCATCCCAATTTATTCCTGGTGCATTGAAGTCTCCCAAAATTAAGGGATCACCTAAACTAGAAGCTTTATTTATTTCCTCTATTAGATTGTTATTATAATTACTATTACTGTTAGGTGGTTTTTAACAGATTCCCAGATTAATTTTGGGTGAATGAGAAAATGTTAAATTTAACCACAGGGTTTCAATTATATTTTCAGAGATTTCAGTAAATTTAATTTCTTGACATTGTATCTGTTCTAAAACATAGCAGCATATTCCACCACCTCTTCTTCCAAACGATTCTTTGAAAAAAGTTGATACCCACTAATATTGTTGGACCAATTATTACACTCATCCCACCATGTTTCTGTTATGCATATAATGTCAGTATTATATTTATTTATCAATGTTTTTAGTTCAGTTAATTTTACATTATTCAGACTTCGGGCATTAATATTCCATATTTTTAGTTTCCTTGATCTTAAATTGTTGAAGTTTTTATCAAGATTAGCACCCTCATCCCCCTTTTTTTCTAGTTTAAAGCTTTTTGTATGATATTCTCAAAAGTTCTGCCCAATTTATAGGCACCTTGATTACTTAAATGAAGCCCATCCCAACAAAACAGTGATGGAGTGTCACAGAAGTATTCCCAAAGGGGAATGGACTTATAAACTTCTTTAAGTGTCCACTTACGTATCCACTCATTTATGCATTTGATCTTATGAGTAGTCTGGTAATTTGCTCTAGGAACGGGTAATATTACCGAAAACCACGTCTCACAATTAAGTTCAACTAAAGTTTTACCAAGGTTCATGTATTCCTGTTTGATTTCTTCAATGGATAGTTTTATTAGATCATTTGTACCTGCGTGAATAATGACAAGTGGATTAGGGCCAGAATTTTGTAGAATATCAGGGCACATTCTATTTATGTATTTTATACCAGCTCCCCGAAATGATGAGCATGCTATATTATGTTTATCTTTTCGGCACACAATTTTGTCGGTGTATTTTATTATTGAATCTCCCAATACAAAGCATTGTCGGGTTAAATTATCTGTTGGTACTGTTTCCATAGAAACTATATCCTTAGTTATATCAGACTGTACTTCATCTGATTCATAAGTGGGTCTATTTGAATATATTACTTCTTCTACTATACTAGAGGATTGGACAGCATTTTCAGTAGTCAATATATCTACCTGAGATTCAGTCTTCTCAGTAGTAGAAGGAGTGGCGGCATGTTATTCATTTATTGAACTATCATGTACCCTTTCTAAGATATTATCCCATTTCTAAATCAATCAGAGCTTCATATCTATTTGATAGGCTAATATTGTTACACATTGCCCTGCGTCTAGATTTAGATTTGTGGCCTATAGACACATTAATCCAGTCTTCAGACTCACTATGTATACAATTTTCATTAGAGTGACTTCTTTTCCTTTTCTCATCTATACCTGTCTCCCTATGAGGGTCAGTTTCACCTACATCGATATTGGACCCCAATGATTTTGCAGTACCCTCCTTTAAGGAATTACCTGAGGTTTGACTCAGGGTTTCTTGATATTGTTCGATAACAGCTAATCTTTTGTAGAAGTTATCAATGTCTTCCCTCAGGACACTGTTATTTATACATTTGTCACAAACATAAAAAGATGTTTGGGGAAGGGAATCAAATAATGTATACATAGAACAGGTATTGCATTTCAGTCCTGTTTCCCCATCCAAGGTTATAATAATATCTCTCTTTAAAGGTTTTTCTACCATTTGTTTTACAGTGCTGATACACGTTTCATTGTCCAAGATGATTAAATCAGTCATGTTTTTTATTATTTGTGCTGTGGTTGATAGATACTAAAATAGGCCTTTGTTTTACTTACAAATCCCAATGTTACCGTCCCTCTGTCACTTCTGACACACGTAACACGTGACATGCGTGTCTTTGCGCATGTCTTCGTGCACGCAAGCACATGCTCGACCTGCTCATGCTTGCCCTGCTTGCAGCAGAGCTTGCTAAAATACTGTGGCTTAACCCGGAAGTGCCCTCGTGAGTCGCTGAGCAAGAGGATTAATTTGCAATTTTAAAATAAAATCAGATAGTGATTTAAACACTCTTTACTTAAAACAAAGTCCCCCAAGCAGTATTTCTGCCTAAAAATTGCAATATTGATGGAGTTGTAGTTCTTTCAGCTAATCCCCAAACTACACTCCTCTGCCTAGCGTTGCTAGGGCTCCAGACCTCGCGATAGCGAGTTTCAGTGCAAGTAATTGCTGAACAATACAAAAAGTATATCTTTTGTTTCTTTTCAGAAATATTTCATTTAGTAGCAGTCTAACATAAATTTTACAGTGCAACAGACTTCAGGGGTGCTAGCTCACAGCAAGGCTTGCTAAAATACTGTGGCTTAACCTGGAAGTGCCCTCGCGAGTCGCCGAGCAAGAGGATTAATTTCCAATTTTAAAATAAAATCAGATAGTGATTTAAACACTCTTTACTTAAAACAAAGTCCCCCAAGCAGTATTTCTGCCTAAAAATTGCAATATTGATCGAGTTGTAGTTCTTTCAGCTAAACCCCGAACTACACTCCTCTGCCTAGTGTTGCTAGGGCTCCAGACCTCGCGATAGCGAGTTTCAGTGCAGGTAAATGCTGAACAATATAAAAAGTATATCTTTTGTTTCTTTTCATAAATATTTCATTTAGTAGCAGAGTCTAACATAAATTTTACAGTACAACAGACTTCAGAGGCACTAGCTCGCAGCAGGGCTTGCTAAAATACTGTGGCTTAACCCGGAAGTGCCCTCGCGAGTCGCCAAGCAAGAGGATTAATTTCCAATTTTAAAATAAAATAAGATAGTGATTTAAACACTCTTTACTTAAAACAAAGTCCCCCAAGCAGCATTTCTGCCTAAAAATTGCAATATTGATCGAGTTGTAGTTCTTTCGGCTAATCCCCGAACTATACTCCTCTGCCTAGCGTTGCTAGGGCTCCAGACCTCACGATAGCGAGTTTCAGTGCAAGTAAATGCTGAACAATACAAAAAGTATATCTTTTCTTTCTTTTCAGAAATATTTCATTTAGTAGCAGAGTCTAACATAAATTTTACAGTGCAACAGACTTCAGGGAATCTGCCACCTTCCAGCTTCAGACTGTGTTCCCTGGTTTCCCTTTCACCTTTTAATTTGAAAATACTCCTGCTGCTTACTCTGTTCATACCCTTCAGATACGTGAAGGTCTCAATCATATCCCCTCTCTCCTTTCTATCCTCCAAGGAATGCATATTGAGCTCAGTCTCTTCTCATAAGGTTTATCTCCCAATCCCAGGATAATTTTCGTTGCCCTGTGCTCTACCCCCTACAGTAGCTTGATGTCCTTTTTCAAGTAGAGACACCAGTACTGCATGCAGTATTCCAAGTGTGGCCTCACCAGGGATCTGTACAGGGCAGGATGACTTCTTCTCTCCTAGAAGCAATTCCTCTTGTGAAGCACCCCAGCATTCAGTTGGCCTTTGCTGCTGCCTTCCTGAACTTGGTTGAGTGGTTCATTTCCTGTTACCAGTACACCCAGATCCTTCTCTGTTGACGTGGATAACTGCACTCCTCCCCAGCCAGTAACCATTTACAGGATTCCGGACTCCCAAGTGCATTACGTTGCATTTCTTGGCATTGAACCCAAGTTGCCATGTGTTAAACCATTCTTTCAGTCTTGCCAGATCCTCCTTGAGTACTTGTACTGCCTTCTTCTCCTTCCGCCTCTGCATGGATCTTAGTGTCATCAGCGAAGAGACTGATTTTACTCTTTATCCCGTCTGCAATGTCAGCAATGAAAATGTTAAACAGCAAGCACTGGTCTCAGCACAAAGCCCTGTGGGACCCCACTTGTTACCACCCTGGGCTCTGATGCTTCACCCTCCACTACTACATTCTGCTGTCTATCCTGTAATCAACTCATGACCCATTTAACCAGTTTCCTCCCCACTCCCAGGTTACTCAATTTGCTGGTCAGCCTACCATGAAGCACCAAATCAAAGACCTTGCTTAAGTACAGGTAGAGGATGTCCACCGCATGACCTTTGTCCAGTGCCTGCATCACCCAATCAAAAGAGTCAACCAGGTTCATCTTGCAGGATCTGCCTGTGAGAAACCCATGCTCTCTGCCATCCTGGAGATCATTATCCTCCAAATATTTTACCAGCCTTTCCTTGAGGATAGTCTCCATTAGCTTTCCTACAATTGTGGTTAGTCTCACTGGTCTATAGTTCCCTGGTTCATCCTTGGGACCACTCTTATGGAGGGGCACCACATGTGCCACCCTCCAATCCCTGGGCATGCATCATTTCCAGAGAGGTGATGAACAGGTCCATCAACAGCCTGCCAGGATTTCTGCCGACTCTCTCATTATTCTAGGATGAACTCCATCTGGCCCAGGTGCCTTATCTACCTTCAGGGACTTAAGGCCCTCCAACACCCTTCCCTCTGTGATTTCCCCATCTGTGATCCCCTCTCCCACTCCCACCCCACCCTTCCCTCTAGGTATGGGCCCATCCCTCTCCCTGGTGAATACTGAACAGAAGTACTCATTCAGTACTTCTGCCTGCTCTGTCCCCTTTTCCACCCAGCCACTGCAATTCTTGATCCTGATGATCTAATCCTTACTCTTTCTCTTCTCCCTTATATACCTGAAGAAATCCTTTTCACTTTCTCTGATCCCCTGTGCTAGCCAGTTCTCTCGACGCCTTGGCTGCCCTTACTGTTCTACTCACTTCACTGGATTGCCTCACGTATTCCTCCCTGTCATCTTCTTTATTTAATCTTTTATAGGTTCTGAAGGCAGCTTTCTTTTCCCTTACTCTTTCCCCTACCTCCCTGTTCATCCAGCTTGGCTTTTTGGTCCTGGATTTCTTGCTCTTGATCTTGACACATGCTATTGGCCTCAGTCAGACTCAGCTTGATGATTGCCCATTTTTGCTCGGCGTCCATGTTAGGGCAGATGCTAGTTATGTGCTCTTCCAGTATAGTACTCATACTGCCAAAGTCTGCATTTTGAAGTCCAGGACCTAACTCTTTGTAGTGGCTACCTTCTTACCTAGATTGATTGAGAACCACACTGTGTGGTGGTCGCTTCCTGCCAGGGGATCCTTCACCTCTACATCCCTGACTTGCTCCCCATCTGCCAGTACCAGGTCCAGGATGTTCCCCTCCCTAGTCGGCTCTGTTACCCTCTGTGTCAGGAAGCCATCATGGAAGGCTTCCAGGAGGATCTGCTCCCTGGCACATGAGGTGGCCGGGATGTTCCAATCCACCCTGGTAGATTAAAGTCCCAAACCAACCCAGTGCTCCCTTTGCCACAAAGCCTCCTTAACTGCTCCCCCTGCTACCTATCAATCTCCTCCTTCTGGGTCAGTGGCCTATATACTACCCCCAATCTAACACTACTTTGATTGTGTAGTTGCACTCAGATGGCTTCCACCCTTCCATTCTCTCCCTCCTTCCTATTACAACTTATCCGTTCCCTAATATAGATGGCTACTCCTATCCCTTTTTCTCTGTCCCTCTGCTATAGCTTGAAACCTGGGATGGCTATGTCCCAGACATGGTACTGGGTTGTCCATGTCTCGGTGATGGCAGCTATGCCACCTCCCCTTCTTCCATCAATTCCTGCAACACTGCCATCTTGTTCCCCAGACTCCTAGCATTCAATGATACCATCCTCCATTTTGATCTTATCTGCTCTGCACCTTTACCCTCTCCTCCAGCCCCTCTCCTATTTGAATTTGGCTCCTGTCTTTCTGTGGGGGGGGAGGTCCAAATGACCCACTCTCCTGGTGAATTCCCCCCTTTTACCCTCCCCTTTACCTTGTTTACATTATACTTTTCTTTGATAAACTCACCCAACCCCTGCTTCAGTACCTGTGAGCCTTCCTTACTATGGTGAAACCTATCCTGTGTATACAGGTCTGTGTTCTCCCACTTGTTGCCCCCCATCACCATGAATCCATACCCCATGGACCCACACCATTCCCTCAGCCATTTGTTGAAGTCAGTGATTCTCTGCTTCCTGGCAGTACTCATTCTTGGTACTGGTAGGATTTCCGAGAAGTTATCGACCTTCCCCCCCATACTGCATAGATTCCTCAGTTTCTTGAAACTATCCTGTGCCTCTTCTTTCCTTCTCCCTTCCAGGTCATTCATGCTCAGGTGCACCACAATGTGTGGGTTTTCCCTTACTCTCTACACACATCTGCTAATATGCTGTCCCACTCTACCTACAGTCATGTTTGGCATGCACTCCACCCAAATGCTGCTTTTCCTGGTGCCCCTCCCCCATGTTACACTTTTAAGTATCGAGCACCCCAGAATGATGACCTTCCCTCCTTGATCCTTCTCACCCTCCCATTGCCTACTAATCCTCTGCCCCCCGACTAGATCCCTCCCTCCTTCCTCCTTGCCTCTGTACCCATGTGCCTTCCCTAGGCAATGCTTGTCCCCTGTTCCTTCCCCCATCCTCTCCCCTCTAACACTTTTACCCAGACATTCTGATTCCATCCTCGTACTATTCCCCATCTGCTTTACCTCACCCCTTCCTGTACCTGCTACCCCACCCCCCAACCATAACACCACCCTTGCCACTGGCTCTCTGTGTCCCCACTGAACTGTGCTCTTCCCTTTCCTGGCATCCCTCCTCCCCACGTGCAATCCTTTCCAGGGCTGCCTGCTGTGTCCCTCTGCCCATTTCCTTCCTGCCTCTCTCTGCCCCCTCCAGTACCCGTTTCTCCGCCACCTTCCTTTTGCCCTCCATTACTTCTGATACCGTCTGGATTACCACTTGTGCCTTCTGCCTCACTGTTGAATCCCTCATCCTTCATAATGTCCTCCTCCTTTCCCTTCTCTGTAGTTTCCTTCCCCTCCTTTCCAGGGTAGACAACACGAAGAACCTGTTCATATTGTCCTGCTCCCTTTTCTGAGCTACTTCAGCCTCCCTTCCCTTTGACATATATCCCTGCCCAGCCCATTCTTGTCTTACCTCGGTGCTTGACCACCCTCCAGTCATCAATCCCTGCCCCCAGCTACTCCTGATTGTCTTTCCCTCTTGCTCCCCCACCTTGTTTACCCTTTCATTTGCCTGCTTCAACCTCTGGCGAAGGCCTCCTCAGGTCCCCTTTCCCTTGGTTTTCCCCTACCCTGTCCCCCCATCTACCCAGTTCCCTTCTCAACCATCTAAGCTCCTCCCTAAGCTGTTTCACCTGCCTACACACCATACACCTCCCTGCCCTCCATGCTATCCCCAAGAATATGGCTGCCCTGCATCCATTACAACTTACCACCCATCACGCCTCTCGTCCTGCTTGACTGCCCACATACACCCTCGATCCCCATGTCTGCTTAATTCCCACTCTCTAGGCACCACCATCTTCCTTGTACTCCCTGCCATGTATTCTATTTCTCTGTGCTATGCCTGGTCAGCCCACCCTGTAGAAACTCATCTCCACTGTCTCCTACCTTCCCCTCTCTGATGTGGCCTGCTGCCTGCTGTCCTCCCTGCTGATACTGACTACATTACTGCTTTACAACTTGGCAATACTTGGGGAAAATAACAAAGATATGGATAAATGGACATTTTCCTTTGGACAGCTCCATCATTTCCACTCCATCGTTTTACCCATTTTAACTAAGGCAGCTGGTTTACAATAAATCTGACAAATTATATTGCATTAGTTGACCCTGTACTTTGCTATTAGATTCATAAGTGCTCTTTCATAGACTCCTCAAATCTCTTTTTGGATAAGGCAACCATCCTCTTTTTCCATCTGAGCTTAGAATTTGTTGCTAAATCCTTATTCTTTGTGGTGATAATTATATATTTTTGTTAGTTTTTGTTGATGGGGAAAGGAGGGTCAGACCCTTCTGTCTACCTCATCCCAAGAGAAGGGGGTGGAGACACAGATGCAAACTATCATATTGTATCAAGTTAAGCTGCTGGTGGTATTGTTTTAGTAAACGGAAGAAATTTGGACTGGACACTAGGAAATTTCCCTACTCTATTGGAAAAGGGCCATAGGTATACAAACTGGTGAGCCCCTGACACTGCTAAAATTATATATGCCCTCCCCACACCTCCTTTCTTCTAGAAATGTTTCCCACGCCAACAATTTTACTAATACTGGATTTGTATCCAAAATTGGTGTCTTGTTACGACTGCATGGACTTCCAGAATGTTGATTTATTAATTCCAAATTTACATCTAATATAACTAAAGGGATAAATTTATTGTATTACAGGGGTTTCTCAAAGAGGTATAAACTTAAGTGAGAAGGGCTTTGTTTTACAGAGAACATAAACAATGTTGTCCACACTTTTCAATATAATTGTAAATTTGGGCATGTGTGAAATCTGTTTAATTACCTCAGTGTATTGTTTTGTGTGTCGGTTATGAAAGAGTCCGATTTATTTCCTTATTTATGACCCCACATTAATTCAGCCTTTTTCATGCTAAATATTCATCTTTTCAATTACTTAGCAGTTCCAGAACCCAGTGACATAAGTTGAGCAGAAGATCACAATGAACTGGAACATGGTGACATCGGCTGAGCTTATGTCACTGTGTTCTGCTTTACTAGAGTCTTCAGTTCAACTGATGCCACTGGGTTCTGGAAGTGCTAAACAATAAAAAATATAAATATTGGGCAGGGAAAAGGCTGCATTCTTATGGTGCCCTAAATGGGGGGGGGGGACTATTTCAAAACAGAAAACATGAAATAATGCACTGGGATGACAAAACAGACTTCACACATGCCTTTACATAAGCAATAACCCATGACATGGTGTTTGATTACTGGAGATTAATAACACCCCATATGCATGGTGAGGCACAAGGTGAAGCTGAGTGCCCTCACAGCACCCGGGGTGTTGATTAATCCCCAGTAACCACACATCTTGTCATGGGTTATTGCGCTTATAGCATGGGCTTACAACACTATGACAAACATAAACTACTGCGGTATAAAATGGCAAAAATCATTTGTTTTGGGACTCTAGTCTGCCTCTCAATAAAGTAGTACCTCTGCAGAAAAATGTGTCTGATTATTTTTTCACTGCCAACTACTCCCATAATAACTGCCTTATGTGTGTGTGGGCATACATGACTCTTACACATTTTGGAATCGAAATGCATTTTATATGGCAAATGACACATACCTGATGAAACTTTGAGTTGCAATCATGCATACATTCCACATATCACAGCGGCATGGAGTTCATTTACTAGATTTCCATGTATTTCAAACAGTGGTTACAACATTGTTTACAACAGCGTGCATTAATAATTTTAAAAATAATGTGCATTAATCATTTGCTACCACAGAGAAACAACAGCATGGTTATTACAATGCGGTCATTTCATGAGGTGGAGTGACAGATTTCAGGTTGTATACTTGTGCTCTGATAAACTGAGCATGGCGTAAATCACACTGACTTACTTAGTTCCACATGAATACTAATAACAACTGCAGTAAATAACTTACATGTGGAAAAGTGCTGGGAAAAATGTAAGTGATGGTCTTTTGGCTATTCTACAGGGATTTTACATAACCACACTAACTAGGCAATATTTATTTAGTAGAATAACTTGGTATGGTACATCACAACTGAAACAGCATTTTACAACGGAGAACACTCAAAATGCAGCATTTAAAATACAATATAAAGCCTGCAATGGTGCAGGATATGCATGCGTTGTGCTACTTTTTATCTGGCTCAAACCAACTTTTCAAAGTTAGAGGGCTATAGTCAGCAGTGCTTGGGGAACAGTTCGGATGAGCATAATAATGGAAACGTACTGTTCCATGATTCTGGAAGTTGGCAAGGTTGAACCCAAATGACTTTTTGGGAGCTTCTAATATGGAACAGGGACCAATGTCTGATACTGTTGCTGGCTTCTGTAGGGATTTGAACATAGGACCCTTTGGGATTGTGCTGCTAGTTGGACAGCTCTTTGGTTCAGGTTTGGCAACTGTGGTGGGGGATTTTGGTACAGCATAGGTGGTTGCCTGCTGAGCTGGTATTGCAGGAATACTTTATTTTATTTTTTTAGTCATTGGTAACCGGTTAAGGCCCACTAGGCACAAGTGCCTGTTTTCAGGGGTGACCTGGGAGCACTGGGCGATTAAGTGACTTGCTCAGAGTCACACAGTATGCAAGTGGAGGGTGTGAGAATCAAACCCAGGTCTGGTTTTCTGGATGTACCAAGCTTGTTCACAGTTCATTACTTTAACCTCTACGCTATACTCTCAACCCAACTTGTGGCATCTTTACATTTCATTTCTTTTCCTTTGCCTCGGGTGCCGGACGAACATGGAAGGGTACTCCACTTTTGATGGTCTAAGGTTGAAGCACTCCAATGATTGCGGAGGTTAGTTTCACACCAGTGACGGACATTATTTCTCTGGATGCTAGTCCTGCATCAGACAGAATCTGTACCGCTGTACTCCTAATGCTATGATTAGTGTATCTTCATGATAAGTGTGCAGCCTCAGAAATGTTAGGCATTTTATTGCCTAGGTAATTCACCCCCATCAGCTGCAGGGTATACCAGTACTGGTCGTGGGGGTGAATCACTATTTTTGGGAGCAAATACTGAGTGGAGGCACCTGGGGGACAGTGGCTTACATACTGCTTGAATATTTGTACAGGGCATAGTGGGTTTCCTTGTTCAGCAAAAAGAAAACCTGTAAGACTCTCCTTATTAGGTTCCTGTGGGTTGGCATGGTTCTTTGTGTGAGGGTTAAATGCAAGAGAGAGAGGGACGGAGGGAGGGAGGGAGAGATGGAGAGGGTGGGAGAGGGAGAGGGAGAGGGAGGGAGAGAGAAATTCTGCCATATAGTGTCATCAGTATTAATGAGAAAAGAGCCTGGCTGCAGTTCCCTCACCCCCTGTCTTCCATGCCAAGCTAGACCAAGTTGAAACTCAAATCGGACAAGTCCTGCAGGTGTGCTGGGAACTAGAGCTCCGGAATATCTTAATTTCACCAGATCAGACTGACTGATAGGTGGATGTTGGGATGCACGGTCCTGCCCCTCTTTCCTTAGCTGTTTCAGAATTGATGTGAATACACTGTTTGCAGGTTTGAATGCGGCATGTGTTGTTATATTCACCTGAATATTATTTTCCAGGTTGTTTATGTAATGGTTGATACCTGCCCTGAGACATGCTAAGGAACTAATGGTGTAAACTTTGCCTTGTGGCTCTTACACTTGTGCAGAAATCTCTGAGCACAGTGCAGAGCTCAGAAATTGGAATCTGTGAAACTGACTGTCATATTTCAGCTGTTTAACCAGTCGGTCAACACACTGAGAGCCCACATTGTGCTCTTTTGGGTGCTGACATCGTCTTTTGCCTTCTCCAAGGCATCAACATCTGATGAGGACAGGTTGAGATGCCTATTTATTTTTTTAGCTTTCTGATAGGTGGAATCTTTGTTCTGCATACTATCTTTTTCTCGTTCAAGATTTAGTTTTATAGCTTTCTTTTCATTGCTGCAATCTTTGTTTTGTATACTATTTCTTTCATAGCTGTGCCGGATCACTATATTATCACATACACTGGGAGCCTGCACAGATTTGTGCCCTGCTGCAGATTTATCAGGCACATTGTGAGCCTGCACAAATTGACATTGTGGTACTACAGTACATAGCACTTTCCCATGCGACATGGCATAGAACACTCATTTGTGTTGTTTATTTTGCAGGTCTGCATGCCATGTGGTTGACGATAGTATTCGCCACCATCACTGTCCTTTCTGTAAATTTCATCTTTCATATTGGCTTTTAGGAGGTCTGCTGCAGCTTCCCCATTTGAGAACTTTTGATCCAGCCACTCGAGAGCACAGAAAATACTTAAGCCATATGCCATTTCTATGGCTTTAATGTAAATTTCAGGTTGTGGTCTTTTACACTGCTCGACAGAGAGTGACACACAGAGACACAGTTCTTTCAGTAAGGAGAAGTAAGATAGTTGGGACGAGTGAGTGGGAAAGTACTTTTCAGTCTCTTTAAATTCTAGGTAGCTGTCTTTTCAACTGCTCGTGACAGTGACAGTGCTTATGCCAAGGAGAAATACGATCACCGGGGCAGATGGGTGGGATAGTGTTTGTGAATGTCCTACTAGCTGTCTGCTCTGTAACCGTGACAACAGTTCTGAGTGTACTCTATGAATGACAGTTAGGGATGAGTACTGATTCACTTCATTGCCTACTCACCCTAACTGTGCATTTAAGCTGGATTAATGTATGGTCATATGATCACAATAATTCAATCAATTAACTAGCTGAGAAAGTCCATGTAATAAAATTATATAAACAATGTAAACAACATTGTTTATGTTCCATATTAACATGTTTACAAATAAACTTCCATATCTTAAGAGAGTGACTATTAGTCGGATGTGATGCAATTTTAGCAGGGGTTGGAGAAAAACAAGAGAACAAATAGGAGATTCAGGAGACTACTTGATTGGCTGCCCAAACTCGGGTCAGAAACACTGAGTTTTTACATACAGGTGTGGACGATTGCTTCAGAATTAAGGTGAATAATGCATCTTGTACTTTGGTGAATCACAGCCTCCATTTTCTTTTGGCATCATTTTTGTGACTTAGTCTTGGCTGTTTTCCTCCCTACAGGAAGTCAGTAACCTTTCTATTTATCTTCCTAAACCAGTCCTCACCAATACGCATAGTGAGATTTCTGAGAGTGTAAAAGGTTTTTGGACTAATAACCCTGTTGGTGTGAGTCAGTGAAAGTCAAGTTTCTCTAGCCATCATATTCAGAGTGCAGGATGAGGTCCATGTTCAGTGTAACCATTCAATGGAAATCAACTGATTCCTTCAGGCCCACATATGTAATGTAATCTGCTGACCATTTTTTGCTGGCCCATCGGCGCAGTGGCAGTGCTACCACTTGTGACACCAATGACCTGGGATCGAGAGAGATCTCGGGTTGTTGGTGGCCAGTCAAGGGGAGGAGGATCGGGACACTCTCCTCCTCTGGGAAGGGAGGAACGTGTGCTCCGCTGTGCTTCTGCCACCTAAGTGAACATAGGTGGTGCTACAAATGGAGCCCCAATGGGAAGGCAGTTGCTTTCTGACTGTGATGCAAGCATGCATGCGAGCTTGTGTCACTGTAGTCCATGCCCACAGGACAGAAGAGCAGGGGGAAAACACTGCTGGCTGAGGCAGAATGCTGTGGCATCCTCCCACAGGCCCTGCACTGCCTACTGGATTTCCCTACCTGCCACTTCCAGGCTAAACTCTCCCTGAGGCTTCGGAACCTTGAGGAGCTCCACCACAGGAGGGAAACTGTCAGTCACTACACCAGGCAAATGAGTGAGTCCCAGAGATGGCGAGTGACAGAGCTGCAGAGGATGTTGCAGATGGGGGCCAATTGAGCAGAGAAGAAGAAGAAGAAGAAGAAGAAGAAAAAAACAAACTTCTGACCATTTTAGGCACTTTTACTTGATGACCTAGTAGTGACTGCCTTGTACAATATCTCTTGTCCTATTACTTCAGACTTTTCTCAGTTAATTGATAGAGATGACACCTCCTTCAATTTTTCTATTAAAGAAGCCAGAGGAGGCAATGACTCTGGGATTCCATGAATTAACCAACAAATTATTAGCAGCATATGCCGAAACATTGCAGAATTTGGTTTTCATCTAGATTCCCTGTATTGATTTACACTGTTTACATTTAACAATGCAAGGGCTCAATAGCTATTATGAAAAGACTAAGGGACAGTGGGCATCCTTACCTTGTTACTTTCTCTAAACTAATAGTTCTGGACTTAAAGGAAAACTACACCTTCACATCATTTAAATTGTATTTGTTTCCATGTCAGCAGACAACTCCTTTCCTGTAGCTGTTAGGGCTATATTAGTTACCTTTAGTTTCTTTTCACTGCTCATGGTTGCTCCTGTGACTGCCCTGGGGGGGGTCTCCATTTCATGACTGTTAAAATCTCATTAGCATATGAGAACATGATGTCAGATCACCCACTTATACCATGTATTTGTATGCTGAAAGAACAAATACTTTGCAAAAACTCTCTGGAAACTCATAAACTGAAGAAGTTCAAAGGGAAAAAAACTGCATTATAACTCAGATAGTTCGCAAAGCTCACTGACGGTAAATGTGGTATTTCACACCTTTTCGCAGCTTGTTTCTTTCAAGACTAATTAAGCAGACAGGCATACTGGAAGCTTAAAGAGTGATTACGCATCATGTTCTCAAATGTTAAAGCACCTCTCAGGGACAATGAGATTTCAACAACCATGAAATGGAGCCTCCCAGAACAGTAACAGTGCCTAGTATGAACTGTAAAAACAGACTAAAGCATTTGCATACATCTTAACAGCTACATGAAAAGAGTTGTCTATTGACATGGAAACAAATAACATTTAAAAGATATGAGGGTGTAGTTTTCCTTTAAGACTGTTAGGTAATACCGAGGCCAAATAGTGCTTCTATAGCAGCACTGAGGCCCATCTGACATATGAGGGACTGAAACCAGATCCTTTTAAAACTTCGAATAAATAATGTCATTCAGAAGAACCAACATCCTTGTCTGTGCCTAAAGACAATATGGCCAATGCTTTGGACGTGTCCAGAGAGGACCACAACACCAACAGTAATCTGTGAATGCTGCCTGAACCCTTCTTCTTGTGATAAATCCAACTTCGTCTTTCCCAATTAAATCTACAAATATAATTTGGATTTTTTGCTCAGTGTTTTGGTGATCAGTTTATAATCACTGCTACTAAGAGAGATGGGCCTGTAGTGCATACATTCTTTATCTTGTTAACCTTTCTTCAGCAGTAGCACTAATAGGGCGTCTCTGAAAGAGGATGGCAAATGGTCAGTGTTGTGGGACTAATTAAACATGTTTAAAATGTGAGGCATAATAATTGGCAAGAGTTTTTTGTTTTGTTTAATAAAACTCACCTGGCAGCGTGTCTAGTCCAGTGGTCTTGACCACAGGGAGAGATGCAATAGTGGTTTAGAGTTCTATACCAGTGATCAGTTTGTTAAACCCTTCTCTTTAAGCTGTAGTCAGTTTAGGAAGCTGAGTGCTTGACAGGATAGAGATTAGCAAGGGCTATCAAGCTGAAACCTGCTGTTGTACAGTCTTTCATAGGACCCTTCAAAGTTTTTATAAATTACTGCTGTAGTTACCTCCAGTTTATCTTGAGAGTTACGGCATCCAGCTATTGTACTCTATGACTGCTTTTTCTTTAGTCTGTGTGCAAGTAATTTGGTGGGGTTTTCCCCAGCTTCCAAGTATCTTTGCTTTACTTTAACTACAGTGTATTCCATCCATCCTTATTGAAAAGTATTAATTCCATATCTAAGTTTCATGATTTTTTATGTCAGCTCATTATCTGGGATTATTTGTCATTTATGTAGCTTCACTAAGGCACTTGGTTAATCCTCCTTACCCTTTAAAATACCACTCTTGTTTTTTTCCTGTTTGTTAAAAAGCCACTTATTCTGCCTTTCATGTAGCATTAAAATGCTTCCCAACTCTGCCTTGATCACATCATCAGTGTTATTAATGCTGAAAAATTCTTTAGACTCATTCTGGAGTGCAGCAGCAAAAACATGGGGTTATTCAATAGGGATATATTCAATGTCCAGCTGTGAGAATCAGCTCTAGGCACCCCTAAATGAATTGTCACAAACATCGCTGGCGGTCAGAGATGGCATTATAATGAAAGTTTGTCTCTATAGTAGTTTTACATAAACTCCTCGAGACCAGGATATAATCAGTTCTACTAAATATGTCGTGGGGAACTGGATAATAAATTACAGTCCCTCAGAGAGGGATTAACTGCTCACCATTAATCAATTAACCTGTGATCCCTACACATTATTCAGCTGGTCTCCACACCTAGATATAGGATAGTCAACTTCCCAATCTACTTTAATGTCAAATTATTAAGGGATTCAAATGTTAAATATAGATCCCGCAGGCATTAGTTCAGTATCTTCAGACCTCCAATTTCATCTATTCTTAGGTATTTGTATACTTTCTTTCGCTCAAGTTAATTTCTCCCCATATGAATTTGCTGATGTTTTGTAAGAGTATTCTTACGCGTAAAACTCTTGTCACATTCAGCACATTTATATGGCATCTCCATTGGGTATTGCCTCCAGTGTGTTTTCTAATATCATGGCAAGAAATTCTTAAGACAGAACATGCTCAGAAATTAAGAAATCAGAACTGTATTAATCTTTAATATTTGCTGTAAGTTCTTTACTCAAGACATTCCACGTTCCTCATATGGCTTCCTTCTGTAGTTCATACAGTGACACAAATATTAGTAACATATCCAGGTATGTATGAGAATTATTTTTAACAAGTTTGCAGCTGCAAGGACACCTAGGACAATTTCTGTGTTTTTGTTCCACATTTGTTTCATTTTTGTTTGCATATTCTGGTATTTATTGATTTTATTTCTCTCCATGTGTAAGACACTGTAGTCACTTGGGACAGACTCTTTAATTACCAGAGCTACATCTATTCATTTTTCTTGTATTGTAATGTCTGGTTTTCCAGCATATACTTTGTTTACAGTTAGCGTTGGGTGGTTAATGTGGTCCTTACTTCCTCGTTCTCTGTCATGCTTTTAGGTTTGCAATTCCAGTGTTTCTCCACTGCCTGTATATTATAATGTTTGCATGGTTTCCAGCGAATCAGTGTGGCTACATTGTTGTGTTTTTTTGTGTATAAGCCTATTGACATGAGTACCTTGTATCCTGCCATTAAATCAAAGACTGTTTACAATTATATGAAACAGAACTTACATGTGTCTAGTTTCCCTGTTGCCTATGCAGTTGGTAAACCCAGCTGTCTCTCCCTTCAGTAGTGTCTCCAATGTTTAGGTTTTCTATTACCATGACAAGAATGGACCCCACTTTTAAGCCAGGGTACACTTAAATAAATTAGAAAATCAGTACTGTATTCATATTTATTATTTGTTGAGAATCCTCTTCTTAATACATGCAATAATCCTCTCATGGCTTCCTTCTGCAGTTCACATGATGTCAGAAATATTGGTAGCACATTGAGATATGCCTGACAGTTCTTTTTAATTAGTCCTACAGCTTCAATGACAGCCATGAGTATTTCTTCTGTAGTTCTGTACATCTCTTCCTAGTGTGAGTTTGCTTATATTTTATGAGGGTACTACTCTCTGTAAAACTCTTGCCACATTCAGCACATTTACTGTACATAGATTCTTCCCATGTGCATTTGCAGATGTTTTCTGGGGCTACTTTTATCTTTAAAGCTTCTGTTGCATTCATGACATTTATTTGGCTCCCCCCCAATACGTGAATTCACTGTTGTGTTAGGTGGCCACTTGCCTGTGAAACTCTGGTCACATTCAGCACATTTATACCGTATAACCTTCCCCCAGGAGACATGGCTGATGTTCTATTAGGATACTCTGCACTGAAAAACTCTTGTCACATTTTACACATTTCTATGGTCTCTCCCTAGTGTGAATTTGCTTCTTTATGGTAGTCTTACCTGCACAACTCTTTACACATTCAGTACATTAATATGTTGTCTCCTCATGTACATTTGTTGATGCAATATCAGATTGCACTGTACTGTATAACTCTTGTCTTGTTCAGCATATGTCTGTGATCTCTTTCCCATGTGAATTTGCTGTTGCAGTATGATGCCATTCTGCCTGTGAAATTTCAGTCACATTCAGCACATTTCTATGACCTCAACCCCTGTGATCTGATCAATGTTCTATTAGATAAAACTCTGCACTGGAAAGACTCTTGTCACCTTCCATATTTTGTATGGGCTCTCTCCAATGTGAATTTACTTGTTTTTGTGGGTACTCTTACCTGCAAAACTCTTTTCACATTCAGCACATTTACAGGGTCTCTCCCTCATATGAATTCACTGACATATTATGAGACTACTCTGTTCTACATAACTCTTGCCCATTCTTCCCTTTTACATGGTCTCTCCCTTGTGTGAGTTTGCTTGTGTTTTTTGAGTGTGGTCTTATCTACAAAACTCTTTTCACATTCATCACACTTATATGGTCTCTCTCCTGTGTGAATTCGCTGATGTGTTATGAGATTACTCCTTACTGTGTAACTCTTTTCACATTCAGTACATTTGTATGGCCTCTCCCCTGTGTGTATTCGCAGATGTGGTCTGAGGCTACTCTTATCTGTAAAACTCTTGTCACATTCAGTACATTTATATGGTCTCTCCCCCGTGTGAATTCGCTGATGCGTTATCAAGTGATATTTTTGGCCAAAATTCTTGTCACATTCAACACATTTATATGGCTTTTCTCCTGTGTGAGTACGGTGATGTTTTATCAGGTGACTCTTACTTGTAAAACTCTTATCACATTCAGTACATTTATAGGGTCTCTCTCCAGTGTGAATTAGCTGATGTTTTATGCAGTTACCCCGATCTGTAAAACTCTTGTCACATTTAGCACATTTATACGGTCTTTCCCCTGTGTGAATTCGCTGATGTTTTATCAGGCCCACTTTCTGGCTGAAACTCTTGCCACAATTAACACATTTATGTGGTTTGCTTCTAGTGTGAACTTGCTGATGTCTTATAATGGCAGGCTTATCTATAAAACTCCTGCCACATTCAGCACATTTATATTGTCTCACTTCAATGTGATTTTGCTGTGTTATGATTTCATGCGGCACTGTAAAACACTTGTCAGTACATGTAGCTGCATTCAGGTTGCTTAAACTCCTCTCTAATTCAGTACATGTATACAGCTTCTCTTCTTCATGAATCTGTTGCTCCACACTAATGAGATGTAGGTCACAGAAACCTGTTCCACGTGGAGGATGCTGATGTAGTTTCTCTGCCGTGTTGCTCAGCTGATGTTTCCCATGAGATGATTTCTGGTTCAGACCCTCATTGCACTCAGTCGTCCTGCTGACTAAAAATGGATATTCAGTTAGGATTTCCTCTAACTGTGGTAACCCATGTCTCAGCTGTTTTTCTTAACCTTTCTGAGGGTTACATCAACTTTGCTGAGATATCACTTCTTTTCAACAAAATTAGTATAATTGAAAAATCCAGTATGGCAAGCAGTTCCTCAAGGCAAGGAAAACTTAAACCCTGTACACACTGGGCCCCTTACAATGTTTTAACTCTGTTCAAACATTTTAAGAGGGTTGCGTCCAGATTACAGCATGGTAGCAACTGTGCCACAATCCGTGATCTAAACTGTGCTAAAACCCTGCTCAGAGCAAGGCTTGAACATGGTTTTAGACAAACACGATTTTCTTAACCTGTGTTAACAGCAGTGTGGATGCGAACCATGCTGTAACATGGGTTAAGGCAATCCAATGTTAAAAAAACTCATTTTTAACCAAATAGGAATTAAACAAAAAATACCCTGGATTCATGGCTGAGCTCTGAATTCCGTTGATGCACTTTTTATTGTGATCCATTACCACAGTCGATCACAAGTATCCCATCATGCATTGCAGAAGCTGCAATTCTTTGTGTTGGTGACACAATCATGCACGGGAACTCGCCCGGGAAAGCACAGGGTCAGAGTACAGTGTGGACGCTCCAACAACCATGATAAGAACTGGATTCCAAAACATTTTTTAAAACATTTTGGAAATCACTGCCCACTGCGTACAGGGCCATAGTAGGAGGATTCAGATACAATTGGTCACTTAAAATGACATGCAAAAATATTGGATGAAGGAGTAACTCACCAAATATTATAAGTACCAATTAAACATTTATTGCTGATTGTGACATTAGAAGTCCTGGACCTACAGCTACCTATGTTTCCGGGGGGGGCTAGAACTATTTCAGTTCGATAATTTAAAAATGCTGTCTGCTGCTGCAATTGTGCTAAAACAGTGGGGTACCCCATACACTATAGCTGCAGCAATGTACTATACATAAAAGTGCCATACCTAGACACAACAGGAGTGTTTGCCATGTTTGAAATAGTCTGAATAACATCAGATGCAGTGTGGTTTTTGGCAATTAGATGTTGCTGAATGGGGAACACTTTTACGCATATGAATATAAGCTGCAAGTAGGGGGAACCATTTTATCACGGCTGTGTTCTTAGAATTATTATAGCATAATAAGAGAACTGGAAAACGTTTTGGCTGATAGTCACATTTTGGATACATATGTTAAATTTTAACTATTTTTTTTTTACTTAAGTAAAGTTTTATTTATGAACATACGAATTTGCCAGCAGAAACAGGTCATAACGGTCTACCAAGTGTGCTCAAGTGTGCAGCTCTAATTAGTTTCCTGGAGCTGCCCCTCCTCCCCTACTCCCCCCTGGAGTCAACTATCCCTCCCCTAGTACCTTCCTCCTTCCCCATCACAGGAGCATCTACCCTAATTTTATTCTTCACCCTATCTCATCCATCTTGAAACTAGCCACTGTATTCACCATGGTACCTGGTCCATATCCCAAAAACAGAACTACACGGCAATAACTACGCAGGGTAGTGCAAGCGTGTATTTAGAGCGACAGGGGTATGATAGCAGAAGGGAATTACTGCTACCCCTGTCGCTCTATGCATCAGTCAGGAAATGCTAACTTGCCATGTGCTGGGGGCCCAGGCATGCCACTCCCGTGGTGGAGTGGCTAAAGCTCCAGCATGTGGTGGGATTGGAGACCTGGGACTGTGGTCTGGTTCACCCCAGGTCTCGTGGTGTTATTTCTTTTTGCAGCTGTTTTATTTTTTAAAAACAAATTTACCCCCATCCCAAGTTTCTCCCCATCCCCAAAGTCTGCCCCCCCCAGAGTTAGTTATTTAAGTTCGTGGGGGATGGAGGGCAAAGTCCCACACGAAAAACATAAAGTCCCACTGTTTGCAATGGGCAAGCTCTTTTGTTTGAGTCAATGTTTTGTCTGACTCTGTTGTGGTCGGCGCTGTGTTGCCTGTGGCATTTGTAGCCACACTATTTTTTGTCCATGGCAATATGACCTCATGCCAATTACCACAACCACCTCCTCTGGCAAGTTGTTCCACCCCGACACCACCTTTTCAGTGAAAAAGTGCCTCCTCATTTCCTTATTACATCTTCACTCCACTAACTTCAGGCTGTACCTCACTGTTGTACCCTCCTTACCTAAGTTAAAGATGCCCTCTGATCTTACCGTGTTTATTCCCTTAAGGCACTTGAAGGTCTCTATCATGTCCCTCCGTCTCTCCTGTCCTCCAAGGAGTATATGTTTAGCTCACTCAGCCTCTCCTTATATGTTTTGTCCCCCATATCCTGGATCATACTGGTCGCCCTCCTCTGGACCCCCTCTAGTATCTTGATATCCTCTTCAGGTATTGGCACCAGAACTGCATACAGTATTCCAGGTGCAGCCTCACCAGTGACCTGTACAGTGGCAAGATGACTTCCTCCCTCCTAGAGGGCATTCCCCTGGCCATGCAGCCTAGTATTTGTTTTGCTTTGGCTGCTGCCTTGCGGCACTGTGTTGAGTGTTTCAGGTCTCCTTTGACCACCACCCCACGGTCCTTTTCCTCCTTTAAGCCTGCCACCTGTACTCCCCCTACCCAATAGCTGGCCCCAGGGTTCCTAGCACCCAGGTGCATGACCTTGCATTTCTTGGCATTGAAACCCAACTGCCAGATGCCCAACCAATTCTCCAGCCTAGCCAGACCCTCCCTTAATTTCTGTCTCCTCTCCACTTTGTCCACCCTCCCACAGAGCTTGGTATCATCTGCAAAGAGGCAGATCTTACTTTTGACCCCTCTGCTATGTCACCAATAAAGATGTTGAACAGCACCGCTCCAAGTACAGTGCCCTGTGGGACCCCTCTGATTACAGGCCAAGGTTTGGATAGTTTCCCCACCACCACCACTCTCTGATTCCTATCCTGCAGTTAGTTCTTGACCCACCACAGCAGTTTGCCCCCTATTCCCAGGTCTCTCAGCTTGCTGATCAGCCTGCCATGTGGCACTGAATCGAACGCCTTGCTAAAATCTAGGTACAGAATGTCCACCGCCTGTCCCCTGTCCAACGACCTCATAACCCAGTCGAAGAAATCAATCATGTTGGTTTGACAAGATCTCCCCTTGACAAACACATGCTGCCTGTCATCCTGGAGACCATTTTCCTTAAGGAAGGACACCAGTCTTTAATAGCTTCATACAAATTTGCCAGCAGAAATAGGCCACCTGGTCTATCAAGTCTGCTCGAGTGTGCAACTAGCACCCTCATCTTGCAGCTGCCCTACTCCCTCCCCTTCCCACTTACCCCCCTCTCACCTTGTCCCATTCCCTTTTGAAACTACCCACCGTCTTACAGGCTACCACCTCATCTGGTAGAGTATTCCATTCTGCCATGACCCTCTCCATAAAAAAAGTGTCTCCTCATTTCTGTCCTAAATCTTCCCCCTCCAATCTAAGGACGCGCCCTCTCATGTCCCTCCACCTCCTCAGCCTGAGTATCCCTTCAGTGCCTGCCTTATTTATCCCCTTTACGTACTTAAAGGTCTCAATCATTTCCTTCCCCCTGGTCATTTCATTTCATTTCATTATTATTTTTTATACTTGTTAGCTAGATGAACAATCTGCCCATTTTCACAAGCGACAAGTCAACAAACAAACATACAGTACAAAAATATAAAAAATGTAATACAGTAGACCAACATTATTAAATACGATACTATACAAATATTTAAAAACAATGACATACATTGAGATTGTTTAACCATTTTGAAAAACATTTTTTAAACAGTTGAACCATCCCTGTGGTGGTAATATTAGATAGAATGTTGTTGAAAATGTTTATTGCTCTGTAAATTACAGATCTTTGGCCGATAGTTTTTTTATAAAAAGGGATTCTAAATGAACCCCTAGACCTAAACCTAGTTTCTATGCCATTTAACTGAGGGGGAATTAAATCCTGGGTAGCCTGAGGGAGTAAGCCTTGTGAACACTTGAAAAAAAACCAAGTTTCAGGTTTATCCTGTCTTGGAGAGAAAGACAGTTTGCTTCTTTTAACAAGACACAATGGTGTGTCCTCAAGGGGAGACCTGTGATAAAATGTAAAATACTATTATAGGACACTTGTAATTTCTGAATCAAAGTATCATTTGTCCCAGAATAAATCATAAGACCATAATCAAGTAAACTTAGCAAGAGGCTATTTCCAAGTAATCTACAAGATTCTGGAACAAGAAATGGTTTGATCCTGAATAACAACCCAATTCTCATATGGATTTTTTTATAATCTTAGCAATATGTTGATCAAATTGAAGATGAGGATCAAAGGTCACTCCCAGATAATCAAAACAGTTTACCAATTCTATACGATTTCCTGCTAGATCCTTAATATGACTATTTATGTAATGATTTTTTCTGGGACCAGAAAAAAACATGTGTAACCCCTTTGTTACCCGGGGTTAATAGAATCCCAGTAAGACCTAGTGGTAGGCAGGGAAGGCAGCTTGTGAAACTCCAGTTAAATGGGTTTCACACTGTCTCACTCTGTCCTCAGTCACAACTGAGACTAGAGGGATGACATCATAATAGAATTGTTATAGCTGCATGAGCCACATTTGGAATATTCAGCTCAGAGTAAGTTTAGAATTTTGGGAATTCAAAGTCAGTCTTCAGTTTGTCCTTAAGCAAACAAGAAGGACACCAGTAGTTGTCTGTTTACCCCTCTCCCTCTGGGGGTGAGGAAAGTTCTTGTGGGTTCCAGGGGCAATCCTTCTCCCACCCTGGGAAGAAAGCTGCCTGTTTTAATTTAAGTTCAGTCTGTTCATGTATAACTGCAAAGGTTACAGTTTTTCGCCTGTGGGGCACCTGCAACGAATGGGTGAGTGTTTGGCCCCACTGGAAGGGGTAAACAACTTCTTTTCTTCAGTTGGATTTCAAGTATTGGGGACTGCTATTTGGGAGGACTATGTCAACTAGGACAAACAAATAGAGCAGTCATCTGTTTAAAGTGTTAATGGATTTAAAGTTCACTGTAGAGGGGGTGCTTCAGGTCATCCACCGTCAATCTACATTTTAAAGTCTAAAGTTCTGTGTGTCCAGAGAAATGACCGGGTATGGGCTGTGGGAGCTGGAGGTGGGAAACCCCATCTGTAGTAACCAGGTCCACCTCTACAGATTTCTTCTGTGTTTTTGCTACTTGCTTCATGCGCTTGGCCAGTGATGGGGTGGGTACCCAGACGTGGGTCGCAACTTGAAAATCTCTCTAGGAGTCGCAGACTCTAAGTGGTGTGGGGAGCCACAGGATGGGAAAATTACTCCTTGTTGGATGGGAGTCTCCCTGTTTGATGGGAGTTTCGATTTGGAAGTACGAAAACAAAATCTCTCTAGGAGTCGCAGACTTCAAGTGGTGTGGGGAGCTACAGTTTGGGAGCCTCCTTGTTTGATGGGATGTCTTGCCAAGTAGAGTTTGGGTTTATTCACCAAATGGACCGTCAGTCGAGTGGCCGGCAGGGGAGCCGGGCCAGTCGGGCGGTGTATCCAATGCACATGCAAAGTCCGGGCTGAGTGCCTGGTGGGTCCAAAGCCAGACATCTGTTGTATTGTGTTCATTCCTCAAATGGACCGCTGTGTTCAACTCTCTAATCTGCATTACAGTTACGTGAGCCCTGTGGGGGACTATGCAGTGCTTTGTTTATGTTCAGTGAGTTAATAAATAAAGCCACACTGAAAAATCCCAATTCTGGTTCTGGACATTACAGTTATTGCTTCCTGTAGTTGGATTTACTTGGGTGCCCCTGTGCAGAGTAGCCAAACCTAGGTCTCTTGTGCCAGGTAACCTCATCCTTCCTCAAACCCGTAGAGACATATGTATATCCATGTTACAAAAATGGACATATGGGTTACACATGCATTTGGTTTTCCCTGAATTGAGTACTAATTTACATGAGAGCAGCCATTTTTGGAAATTTTCAAAGTCCATTTGGACTTTATTTAAAGCTTGTCCCTTCTCTCCTCTAAGGAGTACATGTTCAGCACTCTCAGCCTCTCCTCATATGGTCTGTCCTCCAATCCTTGGATCATCCTTGTTGCCCTGTGCTGTACCCCTTCCGGTAATTTCACATCCTTCTTAAGATATTGGCACCAGAACTGCTCACAGTACTTCAGGTGTGACCTGACCAGTGCCCTGTAGAGAGGCAGAGTCACCTCCCTGCTCCTGGAGGAGATCCCTCCTGTGATACAACTCAGCATCCTGTTGGCTTTCACTGCTGCTCTCCTACACTGCTCCGTATTGTTCATCTTTCCTGTTACAACCACCCCTAGATCCTTCTTCTCCTCAGTGGAACCTAGCTGCAACCCTCCCAGCTGGTAACCCCTCCCTGGGTTCTTTGCTCCAAAGTGCAGGACTTTGCACTTTTTTGCATTGAACTCCAACTGCCATGCTTCCGACCACTCCACCAGTTTGGTCAGGGTGTCTTGCAGCCACTGCCAATCTGCTGTATCGTCCACCACTGCCCCCAATTTGGTATCATCAGCGAATAGACTGATCTTATTCCTGACACCATACGAGATGTCTGCTATGAATATTCCAAACAGCACTGGCCCCAGTACCAATCCCTGTGGCACCCTGCTTGTCACAGCACTTGGAGATGAGAGTCCTCCCACCACCACTACCATCTGCTGTCTCCCCTGCAGCCAATTCTTAATCCATTTAACCTTCTTAGTCTCAACCCCCATGTATCTCAACTTCCCTCCCAACCTCCCATGCGGCACCGAATCAAAGGCCCTACTGAAGTCCCAGTATATGACATCCACCGCATGACCCTTGTCCAGTTCCCATTATCTTCCCCACTATGGAGGTCTGGCTAACTGGCCTGTAGTTACCTGGCTCATCCCTGGGACTGCTCTTGTAGAGTGAAACCATGTGAGCTGTCCTCCAGTCCTGTGGTACACACACACCCTCCAGGGAGGTGTTAAACAGGTCCATCAGCGGTGCAGCTAGTACCCCTGCCAACTCCCTCAAGACCCTTGGGTGCAAACTGTCTGGTCCTGGTGCTTTGTCCACTCACAGTTCACTTAGCTCCCTTAAGACCTTGCCGACCCCAATCTCCCCCTCATAGTTCACCCCCTGGGCTCCCCCCATTCCTCCCCTGTGGTACGGGCCCCTCCACTTCCTTAGTGAAGACAGAGCAAAAATATTCATTTAAAGCATCCACCTGATCTTCCTCCTTTTCTGTCCATCCTCCTTCCGTCTTTATCCTTAAAATCTCATCCTTCTGCTTCTTTTCTCCTTAATGTATCGGAAAAAACCCTTCTCCCCTTCCTTAATCCCCTAGCTCATTATCCACCTTGACTGCCCAGACCTCCCTCCTTGCCTTCTGAGATTTCTTCGCATAAGCCTCTCTGTCCTTCTCCTTCAGGGCATGCCTGTATTTCAAGGAGGCCTTCTGCTTTGCTTTCACCTTCTCGGCCACCCTGCTGCTATACCAGCTGGGTCTCCAACACCTGGAGTTCTTTTTAAGAATCCTTGTGCAGGTGTCGGTGGCCTCTATTAATCCCTTCTTGATGACTGCCAATATCTGCTCCACATCCATCTGCGGCTTGAGCTTTTCCAGATACTCCTTCATCATGTAACCCATTCAAGCAAAGTCTGCCTTCCTGAAATCCACCATTCTCATTTTTGTCTTTGCTGCATCCTTCCCCATGTTTATGTAAAACCACACTGCACGGTGGTCACTGCCCGCAAGGGGATCCCTCATCTCAAATCCCTGGACATGCTCCCCATCCAACAGCACCAGGTCTAGTATAGCCCCCTCTCCTGTTGGCTCTGTGACTCCCTCTGTCAGGAAACTCTACTGGATAGCATCCAGGAAGACCTGCTCCCTACCACAGGAAGTAGCCAGGGTGCCCCAGTCAACATCTGGCAGATTGAAGTCACCTAGGATTATAGTGTTCCTTCTCCCTCCTGCCCTCCTAATCTGTTCTCTCAGCTCCCTATCCAGCTTTATGCCCTGTGCTGGTGATCTGTTCACCACCCCCACCTGAATCTGTTTCCCAGTAGTGTTCTGTAGCAATACCCATAAGGCTTTGGTCATTCCCTCCTCCCCTTCCTCCCTGGTGCACATTGTCCCATCCCTTATGTACAGCATTACTCCTCCCCCTCTAACCCTCTCTCTCTATATATACTGTATATATATATATATATATATAATCTCCTTTCTATGCCACTGGAAACCCTGGTATCTCGATGTCCCAGTCATGGTACTGGGTTGCCCATGTCTCTGTGATGGCAGCTATGTCTACTTCCCCTTCTACCATCAGCACCCGTAGGTCTGCTGTCTTGTTTGCCAGACTCATGGCATTCAAGGAGACCACTTTCTATCTCGACCTCTGCCTCACATTTCCATTATTTCCTTTTTGACTCCTTCCCCCCCTTATCTCTGCTATCTCCTTCCCTTGCCCTCTCCCCTCCTTTAGATTCCCTCCGGGGAGACCCAGTGGCCCCCCTCACCTGGCGCCAAGTGCTGTGCATTCTACTACCACCCTCTTGTCAGTTTAAATGTAACATATCCATCAAGTACCTTTCCAGGTTGTCTTTCAGGGCCTTTATGCCCTCTTTACTCAAATGCAACCTGTCCTGTGCATATAGGTTGTTGTGTTCCCATGTCTTGCCCCAGCCTCCCACAAGCCCATACCCATTTGCCTCATACCAACCTCCCAGCCATGTACTGAATTCCACAATCCTCAGCTTTATTTAGAATTATAAATGTACATTAGTATGATGGGAAGCGGGTATATTAGTGTAGACAAACATGCATTAGTACAGAATGATAGGAAGCAGATATGTTGGCACAGATAAACATACGCTAGAATAGTATGATGGGAAGCAGGTATATTGGTGCAGATAAACATGCATTAGTACACTATCATAGGAAATGGGTATACTGGTGCAGATAAACATGCATTAGTACACTATCATAGGAAATGGGTATATTAGTGCAGATAAACATGCATTAGTAGAGTATGATGGGACGTGGGTATATTAGTGTTGATAAAAATGCATTAGTAGAGTATGATGGGAAGCGGATGTTTTAGTTTAGATAATCTTGCCTTAGTACAGTATGATGGGAATCAGGTATGTTAGTGCAGATAAACATGCTCTAATACAGTATAATGGGAAGAAGATCTATTGGTGTAGAAAAACATGCATTAGTACAATATGATGGGAAGTGGATATATTAGTGCAGATAAACATGCATTAGTAGAGTATGATGGGACATGGGTATATTAGTGCTGATAAAAATGCATTAGTAGAGTATGATGGGAAGCAGATGTTTTAGTTTAGATAAACTTGCCTTAGTACAGTATGATGGGAATCAGGTATGTTAGTGCAGATAAACATGCTCTACTACAGTATAATGGGAAGCAGGTCTATTGGTGTAGATAAACATGCATTAGTACAATATGATGGGAAGTGGATATATTAGTGCAGATAAACATGCATTAGTAGAGTATGATGGGACATGGGTATATTAGTGCTGATAAAAATGCATTAGTAGAGTATGATGGGACATGGGTATATTAGTGCTGATAAAAATGCATTAGTAGAGTATGATGGGAAGCGGATGTTTTAGTTTAGATAAACTTGCCTTAGTACAGTATGATGGGAATCAAGTATGTTAGTGCAGATAAACATGCTCTAATACAGTATAATGGGAAGCAGGTCTATTGGTGTAGATAAACATGCGTTAGTACAATATGATGGGAAGTATGGTTATTTATTCAAAATTTGAAAACCAGGAAAGGCACACTGAGCTGAGGCTCATTTCCTGGTGCGACTCTGGGGAGGGTAATATAGAGTTACACACAATAAAGAATAGTTGAGTATTCGAAGTGCAGCTAACAAAACAATACGTTTCTCAGGCAGTAAAACCAAGAAGGGAGTGAACAGTCATAGTAATGCATGGAAACAAGTTTGGTTGTAAGATAATGAGCTGCAGTGAACAATGTGTGCTATAGAGCAACAGAATGTAATATCAACGCATTGAAAGTGCAGGCAGGGAGCTGAAAGAAAGAACCATTATGTACTTAATGTAACAGCAGATTTTTGAGAGAATCTCTTTAATCAGGCCACACTTATTGAACTCCTGTATAGCCATCAGGCACTAGGACCACATGGAAACATTTTGCAAGCAGTCCACCAGGGGCTGCCTACAATGACATCCTACATTGGCTCTCCCTATATAAATGTGGGCAGCCCTGTCCCTCCTCAGTTCCCCGCCAGAGATCCACAAGGGAAGCTATATTTTTGCTGACCAGGTGAGGCAGAAAGTAGCTGACAAAGCCCTTTGGAGAAGGAGTTCTCAGGATGTAGTGGGATGGAGGGTGAGATGGCATGGCCTGATAAAAGAAATTCTCTCAAAGATCTGCTGTTACGGTAACTGTTTTATTTTCTTCAAGGATATCTCTATCATCAGGCAACACCAATGGAATGAGTACCAAGCAGTACTGACAGTAAACAGTCTGAGTGGCTGGAACCTACAAGCCTAAGAAAGGAGGCCCTGCAGCACCACTAGGCCAAAGATTGCTCTTTTCCTTGAGGCAACATCCAAACTGTAATGATTAGTGAAGGTGTGGGCGGTACTCCAGGTGGCAGCTGCACAGATCTCAGCAGCAGAAATATTCTTGAACAGGCAACAGAAGTGACCATGCCTCTAGTTGAGCAGCCACGACCCACGAACAACCCAAGGAAGTTCCTTACTGTACTTCGTATAACAGAAAGTAACACAGTTGGCCAACCATTTGGACAAGCACTGGTTAGAAACTGGAATGCCCTCTTTCCCAGGGACAAAGGAAATGAAAAGCAGTGAGGACTTTGTGCAGTCCTTCATGTGGTGTAGAATACCTGAGGATTCTGTGCACAACTGAAGTATGGAGCAGTGCTTCCTCTGGATTGGCATGCTCTAAGAAATAAACTGGCTGCTGGATGGCTTGATTTAAAGTAAACTCAGATACCACCTTGCGTAAAAATGTCAGATTAATATGCAAATACACTCTGTCTTTATGGAAAATCAAATAAGAAGGCTCACATATTAGAGCCTGCAGCTCTGAAATCCTTCAAGCAGAAGTAATGGCAAATAAAAATAATGCTTTCTATGCAAGCATAGCTCACTACTTGCGGCTAACTCAAAAGGAGCCAAAGTAAGTTTTTCTAACACAAAATTCAAATCCCAAGCTGGGACAGGATTTTGGATAGAAGACTTCAAATGCAGAATGGCTCTCAAAAACATATGGGCCATCTCCAGCTGGGCAACTGTAGACCATCAGTAGGCACGTGGAAGGCCAAAATGGCAGCCAAGAGCACCTTGATAGAAGAGTATTGTAGTCCTGCATCTGTTAAGGACAGCAAATACTCTAGAATCTGGTTTACTGGGCAGGTGAATGGATCTAGTTGGTGAGAAGTGGCCCACATAGCTTTCTGGCGGTCACCAAGACATCAGCTACCTTTTGGGGACACTTCAAACCTGGTAATGGCTATGTCTTCAGGAGCCATGCATGAAGGTGGAGTGACTTGAGGTCTAGATGGGCCGTGATGGTCTATAACAGGGCTGTCATAAATAAATAAGTTGAGAACGTTGAAAACCAGTGGGCAGAGGTTAGAGAGGCACTGGAGGAAGACCAGGTCTTGGGTGGACAGGCTGGCATCCCTTTCTCCTGTGATAGAAGATCCTGGCAAAATGGCAAAAGTACTAGAGGTTTCACTGCCAGTTGTTGCAGTAAGGGGAACAAAACTTGATGAGGCCACAGTGGGGCAATGGGTATCACACTTCCCCCCTCCATTTGAAGCTTGATTAGCACTCTCTGGATTAGAGGGAAGGGAGGGAAGGCATACAGGAACCTCCCTTTCCAAGAGGGAGACAATGGGTCTTGCCTAAAGATTCCAGGACCTGGTGCGAGTGAGCAGAAAAGTGGCAGTTTTGTGTTGTGTGTGGATACAACTGCGGTTAGCAGCCCCAACTCGCGCATCCTGGACTGTGACATGCTTAGGCAGTCTGTCAAGATGATTTGGGCTCCTGAAACACACACTGGTGATAGTTTTAGACCATGTTCCAGAGTCCAGTACCAGACTCTCACTGCCTCCCTACATAGTGGGTAGGAATGAATCCCTCCTTGCTTGTTGATGTAATGCATTACACTTACATTGTTGTGGGTGTGTGGGTTGAGGTATTTTGTAGTAGCTGTCTGTGCATTACTGGGATTTGGGGATGGTTTTTATTTTTTTATTTTTTACTTTGTTGGAGTAAGTGATTGTGTGAATGAGTGTGGTGTGTGTGGTATGCTGAGCTGTTGCATTTTAATTATTGTAGTAGTAGAATTTCCAGAGTAGTTAGAAGTATATACCGGAGATTTTTTTTTTGACTCAGACCCTGGAGCTATGTTACCCCCCCTCTCTGTTAAAAGCTTTACGTCCCTTCTATGACCCACCCCTCACAGCCACAGTTTCTTGGAGTGTAGGAAGTTGGGTATTGCAAGGAGGGGCACTAGTGGGGGAGACAGAAAGAAGGACATAACCAGTGGGGAGCTGATTCGGGTGGTGGGGACCAGAAAATGCCCTGGGTTGAGGAGACAATTGGAGTAGAGTCCTCCATGCCTTGTCTGTTTGCCCAGGGAGCCCTCTGGACTGAGACGGCAGGTAGCTGAGGGACCAGCCTCAGTCTTTCATCCTCTTCGGGCAGTGTTGTGCAATGCCAGAATGATGCGGTGAACAAGACTGCTATAATGAAAGAGTTTGTTGCATTGGTTGACATGGTGTATATTATGGAAACCTGGCTGCAGGAACTTCGGGCCCTGTACTAGAGGCATCCATCCCAGCCGGGTTCACCATGGTTCACTGCCCAAGGATGGAATGCAGGGAAGGAGGGTGTTCATTTGTTTTATTTTGGAGCTGGGCCTGGCAGTGCACTCAGTGGGGGACGCCAGTTCTTTTAATAACAATAATAATAATACTTTATCTATTGTGCGCCTTTCAGGCATCAAGGCGCAGTACAATAAGAAAATAAAATACAGCAAAGTCAACATCATACAAACAATACAGATCAGCAAGCAATATAGCCATAAGATTTTACCCAAAGGTAAGATTTCAAGGCCTGTTTAAAACTCCCCATGGTTGTGCACTCTCTAATCCGACAGGGTAGAGAATTCCAAAGGGAAGGGTCCGCAAACATAAAAGCACGGGCCCCAGCAGATTTTAAAGTCATTTTGAGTGCATGGCGGTGCAAGAAGATCCTGGAGTGCAGTTCAGAATTCTCTTGGTCTACCATCCACCTGGGTGGGAGCAGAGTTTCCTGCAGGGGATGTCAGCCTTTGTCACCGAGAGGGTGTTGGAGTTGCCGAGATGGCTTGTTCTCAGTGACTTCAACACCTGGGTGGACAATGAGGTGTCATCTTGAGCTAGAGACTTCCTTTCAAATATGGAGGCTCTGGGCCTCCCCCTGGAGACCATGGCTGGGACCCACCACTCTGGTTATGTGCTTGACCTGGTGTTCTCCCGGGGACATGAGACTGATGCCATCGAGACTGATCCATCATTTGGTCGGATCACTGCACTCAGGTTCAGCTTCAAAGCCCCCCTGAATGTCCCTTCCCCTGTGGAAATGGTTCAATTCCGCCCTTTGAAAGGTTTATAACCAGAGGGACTGACGGCAGAACTGGACATTTCGTCTGTGCTTGAGGCTTGCACTGACAGTCCGGAGAATGCCATGACGGCCTATAAGAGGGCTGTTGTGGAGGTTCTGGAAACACCTGGTGCTGATTCATGTACTCCCCCTGGTGTCAGGTCTCAGCTTGCCATGGTTTGGTGGTAAGCTGAGAATGCTGAAAACCAGTGGGTGGAGGTTAGAGAGGCGTTGGAGGAAGACCAGGTCTCTGGAGGACAGGCTGGTTCTAATTACTCATTATGATGAGTATCAGAATGCAATCATCCGAAAAAAAGCAGCTTTTATGTCTAGGATGATTGTAGCTGGAAAGAATTGACCAGCTCACCTCTTTCGGGTTGCAGACAGGCTATTACATCCAGCCTGTTTGGAACCCATGATAGCTTTTTCAGTTCACAAGTGTGAGGAGTTCGCTCAGTTCTTCTCAGACAGAGTGTCCTCCGTGAGGGTTGTGATTTCTCCAAGTGGAATATCATTCTCGAAAAGAGGCAGTTCTCAAGTGGGCGGATACACTCGGTCGCCCTGGGAAGAGTTCCGGACGGTGACAATGGCGGAGGTCTGTGGGGCGATCTCTGGGCTTAAACCATTTTTCTGCAATATTGACCCGGGCCTGAGGTGACTACTAATTGGCTGCATCGATGTCCTGTGTCCAGTTTTTGCGGAGACTGTCGAGGGTGTTCCGGAGTCCCTTAAACAGGCTCTAGTTAAGCAACTGCTGAAAAAGTCATCTTTGCACCCCGATGTTTTGGCGACTTACTGGCCTATCTCGAACCTCCCCTTTTTGGGGAAAGTTCTTGAGAAAGTGGTAGCGGAACAGCTCGAGAGTCACCTTATGGACTTCCAAATTTATGAACCACTCCAGTCCGGATTCAGGGCTTTGCACAGCATGGAGACCACGCTGGTTAGGGTGCTGAATGACCTGCTCAGGATGAGGGATTGAGGAGATGGAGAGAGGACCTCAGATTTGGAAGTGGGTAGCCATCTGGGAACAAGCAGCCACCAAACAGTGTGGTTCACAATAAACACAGCTGTAGAGTCAAGCCATACAAAAGCAAGGGTGTTGGACTTTAGGAGGGCTGCCTTTGGCAAAATGGGAGCGTGCCTCAGAAAAGCACTAGCAAACAGGCAAGAAGGAAGGGTGGAAGAACAATGGGGACAAATCAAAACTGCCATCATAGAGGCAATAAACCTTTGTGTAAAGAAAATCAACAAAACAAAATGAAGGAAAAGCCACTATGATTCTCAAAAGAGGTTGCAGGGAAGGTTAAGGAGAAAAGGAAAGCATTCAGGAAATATAAGGAAACACAGAAGGAGCAGGACAGAGAACTATATCAGTTAAAGCAGATGGTGGCAGGGAAGGCAGTCAGAATAGCAAAGGCCCAAACTGAGGAAAAGATATCCAACTCTGTTAAGAAGGGTGATGAAACCTTTTATAGGTACATTAGGGAGTGAAGAAAGACCCAGGGAGGGATACTGAGGCTTAATAAAGGGGAGAGAAGTTGGGCAGAGGGTGACAGTGAAAAAGCAGGGATACTGAATGAATATTCCTGCTCAGTATTCACAAAAGAAGAGGAGGGGGAGGTACCTAAACAAACAATAGAAACACTCTGGATAGGGGGATCGATTACAGTCCAGTCACAGAGGGTTCTGAAAGAACTCTTAAAACTGAAGGTGGTCAAAGCAATGGGGCCTGACAGGATTCATTCAGGAATTCCAAAAAAACTAAGGGGAGAACTAGTGACACCACTGATTACCCTCCTTAACAAATTATAGGAGGATGGGGTGGTACCTGAGAACTGGAGGAGGGCAGATGTGATTCTATTTCACAAAAGTGGGAGCAAGGCAGAGGCAGGAAAATACAGACCTGTTAGTTTGACCTCATGGTAGGGAAAATGATGAAATCACTTCTGAAGGAAAGAATTGTTAAGTACCTAGAGGCCAGCGAGGCACAGGACTCAAGGCAGCACGGATTCACAGCAGGAAGGTTGTGTCAGACAAATCTAACAGATTTGTTTGACTGGGTGACCAAAGTAGTAGACCAGGAAGGGGCTGTGGACGTGGCCTACCTAGACTTTAGGAAGGCATTTGTCACAGTCCCACACAAAATATTAATTAACAAGTTAGTCAGCCTTGGAGTGGGTCCCAAGGTGGTAGCCTAGGTAAAAAATTGGCTAGCCAACAGGACACAGAGGGTAATAGTAAACAGAGTCCACTCTGAAGAAACGGGGTTACTAGCGGGCTACCGCAGGGTTCAGTAATGGAACCAGTCCTCTTTAATGTCTTTATAAATGACATTGTGGAGGGACTGGAAGGAAAAGTATGTCTCTTTGCAGACAACACAAAGATATGCAACAGGGTTGATACACAAGGTGGGGTGGAAAGGATGAAAAGGGACTTAACAAGGTTGGAGGAATGGTCAAATGTATGGCAGCTTAGATTCAATGCAAAGAAGTGCAAAGTAATGCACCTGGGAAACAAAAACCTAGAGGGAGAGTACACAATGGGGGATGAGATACTAACAACAACAACAAAAATGGGAAGGGACTGAGGGTAGTCATATCAGATGACCTAAAGGTGGGCAAGCAATGTGAGAAGGCAGTAAGGAGGGCTGGGGGGGATACTGGGATGTATAGGGAGAGGCATCACCAGTAGAAAACAGGAAGTTGTTATCCCTCAGTACAGACAGTTGGTGAGAACCCATCTGGAGTACTGCATACAGTTCTGGAGACCCCATCTCCGCAAAGACATAGACAGGAAGGAGGCTGTCCCGAGGAGGGCAACTAAAATGGTGCAGGGTCTGCTCTAGAAACCATATGAAGAGAGACTAAAGGAGATAAATATGTATACCATTGAGAAAAGGAGAGAGAGGGGGGACATGATAGAAACTTTCAAGTACCTCAAGGGAATCAACGAAGTCCAAGAGGGTTGCATCTTTTAGAAAAAGAGATGTGTAAGAATAAGGGGGCACACATTGAGGATGGGGGGGACGGCTCAGAGGTAATGTGAGGAAGTATTTTTTCACAGAGAGGGTTGTGGATGCATGGACGACCTTCCTGAGGAAGTCGTTAAGTCAAAAACAGTTGTGGAATTCAAGAATGCATGGGACAGACATAAGGCAATCCTAGTGGGGGATAGGAGGAAGTAGGCTGTTAGTTAACTGGGATCTGCATCTTACCCATTAGGTAGGGAAATGGGCAGACTAGGTGGGCCAAGCAGCCTTTATCTGCTGTCAAATTCAAATTCTATGAGAGTGAACGATTCTCATTCCCCCTCAATCTCTCATCAGTGTTCGACACTGTGAATCATGGAGTGGTGTTGGACAGGCTGAGGGAGTATGCAGGACTCACCGATAAGGTCATCAACTGATCTGAATCCTTTCTCTGGGGCAGGTCTCGTAGAAACACAGAAGTTGATGACAGAAGAAGACTGCTAGGTTCATCTAGTCTGCCCATTTATTTTAGACCTATCTGACACTCTAGTTGCCCTCTGTAGTCAGGGCTGCCTTGTGTCTATCCCATGCATTCTAGAATCCCCCCCAGCGCTGACCCCCACAACCTCTTGGGGTAGGCTATTCCAGGCTTCCTGGTGTTGGTACAGAACCTCCCTCCTTGTAGCCTGAGGTCATGTCCCCATGTCCTGGAGCCCTTCTTGAAGTAAAACAGTTCCTGTGCCTGTACCTTGTTAATGCCTTTTATGTACTGGAATGTTTCAATCATGTCCCCTCTCTCTCTCTCCTCTGCTCCAGGGAGTACATATTCAGTTCCCTAAGTCTTTCCTCATAGGACATGTACTGCAGACCCTGAATCATTTTTGTCACCCTTCTCTGTATTTGTTACATTTCTCTGTAGTCTCAGAGGGTAATACTGAGGAATTATTCCTCAGACCCAATAGACCTGACCTGTGAAGTCCCCCAAGGCTCTGTCCTCTTCCCCATGTAGTTCGCAGTGGACATGCTCTCCCTGGGTGAGGTTATAAGGTGGTGTGAGCTGAGTTTTCATTATTATGCTGCTGATACTCAGCTCTACCTCTCCTTTGCACCTGGGAGATCTGACGCGGTCGACGTGCTGAAAGAATGCTTGGCCGAGATCTGGGCTTGGATGTCATTGAACCAGCTGTGACTTAAATCAGGGAAGACTGAGGTACTGGTGGTTGAGCCAGGTTGAAGGGGAGGTGTGGGGGCCTCTAGGTATAGGTTGGGAATTTTAATTGGTCAGACCGAACTGGAGGTCTCCCCAAAGGTGAAGAATTTGGACGTTGTTCTGGACAATGAACTGATACTTGATACTCAGGTGTCGGCTGTTGTCTGGACTGGGTTTTACGATCTCTGGAACACTGTCAAATTAAATTCCTTATTCCACTCCCCCCCTCCAACAACCTGGCCATGCTGGTACATGCATTCGTCACCTGGAGACTTGACTAATGTAACTCACTCTACCTCGGGGTCAGAGGAGGTGCGATGTGGAGCCTACAGCTTCCGCAGAATGCAGTGGCTCGGTTGCTGACTGGACACTGGAGGTTCAGTCACATTACACTGGTTCTGCATGAACTGCATCGGCTGCCGGTGCGCTGGAGCATCACCTTTAAAGTAGATCTTTTGACCTACAAGGCCGTACATGGGTTGGGTCCGGGCTACCTGAAGAAGCTTCTGCATCCCTACACCCCATCTCGCTCTCTTAGATTGGCAGAAGAGGCCCTCCTGGAGGTCCCCAGGGCTAGGTTAAAATCTTCCGGGGACAAGGCATTTAAAGTGGTAGCCCTGGTCCTCTGGTATTCACTGCCAGGGTACTTTCGCGAGGCACCATCCACAGAGTTCTTTAAAAAACACCTTAAGACCTTCCTGTTTGAGCAGGCCTTTGGGACCTGAGGAACTTATTTTGGGACCGTCTCACACCTTGAGAATCAGTCTGTTTTAGATTTTTAATGGGGTTTGTGTAAAAATGTTATATATTGTATGCTGACTGTTCCTTATTTCTGTATCTGTATATTTTGTTGAAAGGGCACTCTGAGCCTATGGGGAAGGGCGTCTGAAGTAAATAAACTCTACTACTACTACTACTACTATTACTACATTGTCCACGTGAATTAACAGAGGACCTGGGGAAAGATTAGACTGGACAGTGCTGTAGGCTGTGCAGAACAGCTCTCATTTCTGAGACATTTATGTGGAGCTTGCTCTCCACTTTCATCCAGGCTCCCTATGTCTGGTGAGGCCCTAGATGCGCCCCTCAGCCCATCCCTGAGGCATTTGTAGTGAGAATTTGATGAGGGTAGGTAACGGAAAAGAAACTCCCTTGAGCAAGTGGGCGGGTTCTAGCCACCACTGGAATACCTTTTTGGCAGGACAGGTGACTAGAACTTTTTGTTCTAGATCATCCGTCTGTTGGTCCCAATGAACTCTTAGTGTCCACTGTGGGATTCTCATGTGCAGTTTTGTCAGGAGTGCTGTAGTAATGGCAGCTGCCATCAGGCCTAGAAGCTGCAAGAATGTCCTGGCTGTGACATACCATCTGCTGTAAAGCAACTGGGCCTGTGCTATCAGAAGTGCAGCCCTGACTTGAGGAACGGAGGCTGAGCCTTGTGTGGTGTCCAGGAGTGCCCTTATGTACTGCAGTCAATGGCAGGGGGTCAGGACTGACTTTGGGATGTTAACAGTAATCCCTAGAGCATTGAACAGATGTCTAATATGTTCTAGAGTGTGGGAAAGCTGCTCCTTGAAGTGAGCTTTGAGAAGCCAGTCGTCCAGGTATGAGAAGACACATAGGCTTTCCCTGTGGAGGGCTACTGCTACCACTGCTCAGCATTTGGTAAACACCTATGGTGCAGAAGACAAGACAAAGGGCAATAGCCTGAGCTGGTAGTGTTCTCCCTGAAACAGGAATCTTAGAAATTTCCTATGAGATTTGCAAATCTTGATGTACAGATAAGCATCCTGCATATCCAGGAAGCAAATCCAGTCCCCGACTTAGAGTAGCGGAAGTAGACCTTGCGGAGTGATTATTCTGAACTTCTTGTATTCTGCAAACAAGTTCAGATCTCTGAGGTCCAGAATGAGTCTCAGGTCTCCTGTCCATTTTTGGACTAGGAAGTACCAAGAGTAGAACCCCGTGTTCCTTTACTCCAGGGGGGCAGTTTATACTGCTTTCTTTTGCAGCAGGGTGTGAATTTCCTCCAGGAGCAAGGGAATGAGTTCTGGAGGGTAGTAGGAAGGAACTGATGGATTGTCTGGAGGTGGTTCTAGTAGCTCCAGATTATGACCTTGTGCTATGATCTGAAGGACATACACATCTGATGTTACCTGTTTCCACTGGTCCAGCTGGAGAGATAGGTGACCCTCACCACCACCCCTGGAGGCACAGATGGTGTGGGAAGAAGGGGTCAGGCAGAGCCGGTTGCTATGGCCACTGCTGCAGTGCCACCTCTAGGGGCTCTGGAGTGGGTACCCGGGGTGGAGATTGGTGGGGGCAAGGCTGCTGCTGCTCTACCCTTGCCCTGTTGTCTATTGGTAGATCTATGTCTGCCAGTGGCTGGGTAAAAGGGCGTCCACTGCCAAGGCCTAGGCTGGGTATGGTACACAGTATGTATGGACTTCAAGGTTCTACTTGAGGCCAGTAGTTTGGAAAGGATATCCTGTACATCTGCTCCAAACAACCTTTATCCCCTGAATGGTGCATTGAGGATAAATTGCTGAACTTCATTAGCAAAACTAGTCACTCTGAGCCAGGAGTGTCATCTTAGGCAAACAGCAGAGGCAGCTACCCTGGCAGAAGCATCAGAGATGTTGTAGGCAGATCTTAGGAGATGTTTCCCTATGCTAGCACCTGTAGACAATGCATTTTATATTTCCTACTTAGCTGTGCCCTCTGGAAGAGCCTGGGCTACTGCTTTGGCCTTCCTCGAAGTAGTGTTTTGATATTTTACCATGTATGCTTGTCAAATAGCAATTCATAGTCTTAGAGAAGCTAAGGCAAGACTTATTTTGTCCAGAACATCAAGTTTTCTTGACTCTTTGTCAGGGGAGAGAGAGCTAAGGTGCTTAGGAGTCTTAGCTCCATCATGGGTTGCGTTTATGACCACTGAGTCTGCCTCTGGCTAGGTTGCAAAAAAGGGCTTGCCTGAGAGGGCCTGGTACAGTTTATCTGTCTTGCTTGGTATGAAAGGTATCATGCTAGGTCTGTGCCAGGTGGCTAAGGTAGCATCCTGCAGAGCTGGTAGGAGGGTAGGAATGACTATTGGTGGGGTCTCAGGGAATTCTAATATGTCTACAAGGTTCCTTTTAGTACTGTCTTGCTCTTCTGCATCAAACCCCATTGCTGCCTGGTGCTTTTGCATCACTGTGATGAAGGAGGGGTCCTCGGGGGAGACCCCAGGATAGAGATCACTGAGTCTTCACTCCTAGTTGAGACTGTGGAACTCGGTCTTTTGCAATGTTCCATAAAGTCCTCTCCCTCTTCTTCTTCTTCTTCCTCTTCAATAATCAAATCAGGACTGTATTCTTGTTCCTCATCTATGAGGTCTGGAGGATGCAGTGATGGAGCTGAGGAAGCTATCAACAGCCAAGAGGGTATCTGGCGCATCGATCTGACAGGTGTCATTGTGGGAATTTGCAGTGTGGACCCCATCAACAGGATACTCACTGATGGAGTATGAGGAAGTAGCCTTTAACGATGTCTGCGAAGGACACTAGAACTACCTGCACATTGGCACCAATGTTGGAGTCGACATGAATGACAGTAGATGTCGATGAGGTACATAGATACATAGACACTGTCAGCAGAGAAGAGCCTATGGCCTACCTAGTCTGCTCATTTGAGCTTGTAAGTTCTCTTTATGTTTTTCTAGAAGTCTGTTGCCCCTTACCTCTAACCTCCAAAATTGCTGTATGTCTATCCCATGCCAAAGGCAAAAGCCCCAATGTCGACTGCGACACACAGGTCGTAATAGGCCTGGAAGCACTACAGGTCGACCCAGCCATATTTATGGTCTGTGCAACAGGCTGCGTCACCACCGAAACAGTCGATGGACCAGAGGAGGTCATACCAGATCTGAGGGGTGACCTGGGGTGTACAGGAGAGGTCCTGGTCATGTCCTTCGGCCTATCCCTGTGTTTGTGGTGATGAGACCCAGATGTTTTCTCCCAGGAATTGGATCCCTTTGATCCTGAGGAGTGGTCTGGCAAAGCAGCGGGGATTTTCTCCTGATGGAGCTCCTTCACTATTTCAGGTGAAGCACTGTTTTAATAAATATTTTTCTAACGCGCCCTTTCTGCCTCACCGGGTGGCCATATTAAAGCCCTTAACAAATCAGGCATGTCTTCATGCCGTGGTCCAGTCTTAAACAGCACACGCAGGCATTGTGTGAGTCTTTGGAATAAATTTTCTTGCAACATTCGCAATATTGAAAGAGCTTTGATGGCAACTGCTCTAGAGACGACATACGGTCTGCCAAAAAATACAGGTTACTCACCTGTAACAGGAGTTCTAGGAATGGTATATGTTGTTCATCCACACTGTCTAGCAGGTTCCTTGCCGCTTTAAATCTTGCCGGAAGGTCTTCAAGCTGGCTCCTCCTACCCACCCGGGTGGTAAAACTCTCAGCTCCGCCCCATGATGCCAGATCTAGCCCGCTGGAAACCAGGTTGTGCGTCGAAGCCGGGGAGGTTGGGTGGGTCGTATGGATGAACAACATATACCATTCCTAGAACTCCTGTTACAGGTGAGTAACCTGTATTTCTAGGGACATGGATATGTTGTTCATCCACAATGTCTGGCAGACTCCTAGCAGTTCTCCGGGAGGAGGGAGGCAAGGCGCACACCCCCTACTTAGGGAATAAAGACTGGAGAACCGAGGCCCCAAAACCAGCATCCCGGTGTGACTCAAGGTCGATGTGGTAGTCGGTAATGAAGGTGTGTGCTGACTTCCAGGTAGCAGCCCTGCAGATTTCCTGGATAGGGACATTCCTGGAAGCAGCCACCAATGCAGCGGTATGGCGGGTAGAATGAGCTCTTATCCCTCTGGGAGGCTCCATGCCCGCCAACCTATAGCAGAGATCTATGCAGGAGGTGACCCACCTGCCTATCGTCTGCTTGGCTGCAGGTCTGCCAGGTGCGGCTTCAGCATAGGTGACAAACAGCTGGCTGAACCTCTCCGAACTTCAGCCGCCTGCTTCTTGTTATGCTTAGCGCCTTCTAGGGTCCAAAGTAAGGAGCCTATATTCGGCCTCCGAGGTGTGACTGGGGTAGAACACCGACAGAGTCAACACCTGGTTAAGGTGAAACTCTGACACCACCTTCGGAAGGAATTTTGGGTGGGGGCACAGGACAACCTTGTCCCTGTGGAAGACCAGATAAGGAAACTTGATGGAAAGTGCCTGGAGCTCTCCCATCCTTCTGGCTGACATGATAGCCACCAAGAAGGTGGTCTTCCATGACAGGTGAGAGATGTCACACCTGTGCATTGGTTCGAATGGCTTGCCTATGAGCTTAGCCAATACCAGCAGTAGATCCCACGGAGATGGAGGTTCTCGCACCGGAGGGGATATGTGATCAAGACCTTTGAAAAAGCGCCTGACCACCTTCTCCTGCACCACAGACTGCTTCCCGGCCCGTGCCCTGTAAGCTGAGATGGCTGCCAGGTGCACCTTAAGGGTCATCAACCGAAGCCCTTGCTGAGAAAGGGACCACAGGTAGTCCAGAATGCTTGCCAAGGAACAGGAGGAAGGGTCCAGGCCCTTGCCCTGACACCAAATGGAGAATCTTTTCCATTTAAAGGCGTAGCATTTTCTGGTTGACTCCTTATGGGACGCCTCAACAACATTGAGGACCTCATCGAAAGACCCAAGGCCTGGAACTCTAGCCACCAGGAACCAGGCCGCCAGGTGCAGGGATTGAAGGTCGGATGGAATACCTTCCCTGATTGACTGAGATCAGGTCTGGGTGGGCTGGAAGCCGCCTCGGAGCCTGGAGCTGAGACTGAGGAGATCTGGATACCAGAACTGGCGGGGCCAGTCTGGGGCTACCAGAATCACCTGTGCCTTGTCCCTCCTCACCTTGAGAAGCAATATGTGGATCAAGGGAAATGGGGGAAAGGTGCAGAAGAGGCCCGGGGTCCACAGCCTCGAGAAGGCATCCCCCTGCAGCGAGCCCTGCTGACGGGGGTGGGCATGAAACAGTCTCAGCTTTGCATTCTCCCTGGAGGCAAACAGGTCCACCTGAGGCATGCCCCAGTGGGAGAACAGATCTTGTACTACCTCCGGCAGGAGAGACCACTCGTGGGACGCAGCCCCTATCTGGCTTAGGGAATCAGCCAGAATATTGGAGGCTCCTGCCACATGGATGGCAAGGAGATCCGCCTCCAGGCTGTGCACGAGGGACTAAATGCGGAGAGCTTCCCTGCACAGAGGCATGGAGTGCGTCCTGCCCTGGAGGTTTAGGAAGTACATGGTCGTGGTATTGTCCGTCTGGACCTGGACCACTTGACCCCCTACAAACGGAGCGAAGGTGGTGAGGGCTAGACAAACCGCTCAAAGCTCCAGCAGGTTGATGTGGCATCAAGACTCCCGAGGGGACCAGAGACTGTGCGCTCTGTGCTCCCCCAGATGGGCACCCCAACCCATCAGAGAGGCATCGGTCGATATAGAGACCGTCGGCTCAGAGCGGACAAACAGGATGCCCTCCTGCAGATGAGCTGGAACGGTCCACCACTGGACAGCGTTCCACATCCCCTGGGTCACTGTCACTAGCTGATCCAAAGGATCGGAGTGCTGTGACCATTGGCTGGCCAGTCCCCATTGTAAGGATGCATGTACCAACGGGCCCAATGGACCACGCTGGTGCAGGCCGCCATGAGGCCCAGGAGGTACAGGAAGTCCCGGGCAGGGTGCCATTGCCCAACCTGAAATGATTGAGCAAAGGAGGAAAGAACCTCGGCCCTGTCCGCCGGGAGCCATGCTCTGGCTCGCAGAGAGTCGAGCTCTGCCCTGACGAATTGTAGCACCTGCTTTGGCACGAGTTCCGACTTGGCCTCGTTGATAAGGAGGCCAACTTGAGAGCAAACCTGGAGGGCCAGATCCTTGGACCGCTCCACCTCCATTCTGAAGGAGGCTGCAATCAGCCAGTCGTCCAGGTAGGGGTACACCCGGGCCCTTTGGCACTGCAGGAATGCTGTCACCACTGCCATGCATTTGGTGAAGACCCTGATAGCTAGAGAAAGGCCAAAGGGCATGGCCCGGAACTCGTAGAGGGATCCCTCTGCCCTGAAGTGGAGGAATCTCTGGTGGGACTGATGGATTGGGACATGAAAGAACGTGTCCTGAAGGTCCAGAGAACAGAACCACATGCCTCGTTCCAAGGATGGAATGATCTGAGCCACAGTGACCATCCTGAAGGTTCGAGACCTTAGGAACCTGTTCAGGTCGTGCAGGTCTAGAATGGGGCGCCAGCCCCCTGTCCGTTTCGGGACCAGAAAGTACCTGGACACAAACCCTGGGTCTGGAGGAGGGTCCGCCACCTTCCTGATCACCTCCTTTTAGGAGCAGGGCAATGTCAGCTCGGCGAGGCCGACAAGGAGGCTGGGACCCTTCACATGAGGGCAAAGGCTCGGAAGGGCGGAGCCTGCCTCGAACTGCAGAGGCAGGTTCCTCTCCTACCACCTCCACACCCAGCGGTCCGTGGTGATAGCGGACCAGGTGGCAAGGAAGTGGCAGAGCTGTCCCCCCATGGGGGGATCCCGGGGGGGCGACGAGGCTGGGGGTGACACCCCTCAACCCGTCACTGGGCAGGCTTGGAGAAGGGACCGGCCGAGGGACCTCCTGGGCCTTTTCCTCCCTGCTTCCTGTTAAAGGAAGCCGCAGGCATGGCTTTGGGGTTCCAAGCGTGAGCCTGCTGGCACTGATGCTGGAGTTGCTGGGCGGGCGTGCATGAGCAGAGAAGGCTAAAGGACTTATGTTGCTTACGAAGGCCCTTGTCCTTATGGGCGGAGGTGACTGAGTCCAGGGTAGTGTTGGACTTTTCGATCCGCTGGAGGTGGCCTTCTACTCTAGGACCGAACAGGTCAGTCCCCAAGAAGGGCTCATTCGGCAATTTGTGCTGGGTATCCGCCATGAAGGTGGCTATCCTCAGCCATGCTCTGCGGCGCATGGCCACCGTGGCCGCTATTGATTGGGCACAAGAGTCTCCAATGTCTAGAGCCATTTGGAGCTGCTGTTTCACCACTGCCCTTCCCTGATCCCGCACCTGCTTGACCGTAGTCTGCAGGTCGGCCGGGAGATGAGGGATCACCTCATCCAGTTAGCCCATGAGGGCGTGGGAGGTGTGCCATCAGCACAGCTGAGCTGGCCTGATAGAGGCCTAGGGAGGATGCAGCGTACACCTTGCACCCGGCATAGTCCAGCTTTTTGGACTCCTTGTCGGGGGGCTTATCCACATCCCTAGCATTCCCGGAACGCCGGAAAACGCTATCGGTGACCAACCCCTCCGCAGAGGGGTGCTCCGAAAAACCGGACAAAGAGCCGGTAGGGACCGCATACTTCCTGGCCATCCTGGCCGAAGGTGCAGGACAGGAAGCCGGCTCCTGCCAAAGCTCCAAGGCTGGGCCAACAATGGCTTCAGCCACCGGAAAGGCCTCCGTGGGTGAATCCCCTTGGTCCAGTATCTCCATGAGGGGATACTTGGCCCGCTTGGATATGGGCTCGAGCTGCATCCTGGTGGACTCCGAGATGAGCCGAAGCAGACCCATGAACAACGATGGGCTCTCGTCCATCGACTGCCCCCTGGAGGACTTCAGGTCAAGGGGCCTGGAAAACAGGGAGGAGTCGTCGTCAGACTCCGAGGAGTCTGCAAAGAGCTGCCTGGGGCCTGAGCCACCCTCCATCTGCCGAGGACAGTCGGGAGTGAGGGTGACTGACAACCAGTGGGGCAGACCCAGACCCGACCGAGAGTCCTTGGTCGGCGCCCCCGATTTCGGTTGTGGAGGCGGAGGTTCCACCACAATCGGTGGGGCAGCTGGTTTCGGCCGAACAACTGGCCCAGGCTTGGCACCTCGACTACCGCGAGGGGTTGTTTTGGCCTTTCGGGTGACAGCCACTTAATGACCGGGGAAGGCGATGGTGTCAGCTTGTTCCTGGACAAAAGGAGCTGATGCCACATTAAGTCCTCATAGCGTCAATGCAATTTGTGCTGAAGCCTCTCCTCTTCCGAGGAGGAAGACGAGGACGAGCGGTGCTGCCGCTTTCCTCGGTGCCGAGACCGAGACCACCGATGTCGGCGGGATCGGCTGGATCGAGACGAGGTCCGAGTCCGAGACCGAGAGCCTCGGTGTTTCCGAGGGCGGGTCTGAGAGGGAGCAGGGAACACCTGCTCCTCCCTTGGCTCGGGAGCCTTAATCGGGCACTCCGGCACAGGAGGCACAGGCAAGTCCCCGGTTTCTACCGGGGGAACTGGTGAAGAAGGTTGTCGACTTCACCAGTCGACAGCCCGTCCAATGGGTCGAGAAAAATCTCGACCGTGTCGATGGGTGTCTTGGCCGGCTGACCTGACGGGGACCCTGTGAAGCCAGCGGCCTTAGCCGCAACCTCGACCGAAGTCGAGTGTCGACTGTCCGGGGAAGGGGACCTGTCCCGCTCCCACGAACGTCGACGGTGGGACTTACTCTTCGAGTCCTTCTTTTTTGACCGAGAAGAGTGTCCCAATGGCCCCTCTCCCTTCATGGAAAGGGATTGGCAAAGCTCCTTAAAAGAAGCTGTGTAGGAGGATCCCAGAAAGAGCAGGATAAATGCCACGACCGAGGAAGACAAGGATGCGGCCTGGGCCGCTTCCTCCTCGAGGGCGATCATCTGCTCGAGTTGCTCAGCCGAGTCAGCAGCCGCGGACACCGCCCAACGGGCCTCCTTGGACTTCACCGGTGGGTAGTGCTTCGGGGCAACGTTGTAACCGGGCAGCGTGGTCTTTAAGGGCATTGGCCGAGAATGATCTACACAACTTGCAGGCCTGCGGGTCGTGATCAAGGCCGAGGCAGTAGACGCACGTGGAGTGCGGGTCCATCCTGGACATCTTCTGCCCGCATGGGCACCACTGAATCCGGGAGTCGATTTGTCCATTGCAGCCGTGAGGGAAGAATTTGACCGAAGTCTTGAGAATTTTAAAACTATTTTCAGGCGAACCGAAGAATTAGGATCCAGTCTATATGCAAAGCGTTAAGGAGGGAACCTGAGCTTCCATTGGTAAGGAAGATCTGGCGTCATGGGGCGGAGCCGAGAGTTTTACCACCGGGTGGGTGGAGGGCCAGCTTGAAGACCTTCCGCAAGATTTAAAGTGGCAAGGAACCTGCCAGACAGTGTGGATGAACAACATATCCATGTCCCTAGAATCACTTTTAAAAAGTGATCAGTAGGATTATGAAGAAAAAATGACAACACTATGCAACAGTCTTCCATGGTAGGTCCGACAAGAATAGTCGATGGTGGGAAAAGAACTGAGGGATGGTGCTGCCCACATTTATATAGGGAGAGCCAATGTAGGACGTCATTATCGGTGGCCCCTAGTGGACTACTTGCAAAAAGTTTCCATGTGGTCCTAGTGCCTGATAGCTCTAGTTCTATAGGTGTGGCCTGATGAAAGAGATACCCTTGAAGAAGATCAGCAGTCCAAGGTAGGTGAGTAATAGGATGTAGGCGGGGGAGCAAGGGAGCCTACAAAGGAGGAAAAGGAATTTACAAGCAGGGGTGACAGGACCGGGGGGCAGGAGTAGATCTTAGCAAGCATCTAAAGGCGAGGAGGGAGAGGGATATACAAAAGAAGAGGGGAACTGGTTCCTGAGGTAGGGGCGATGGTAAGAGAAGACAGACTGCCCAGCACATGAGTGAGGGTGAGGAATTGCAAAGGTTCTGGAGTCTCTGGTGCTTAGACAGTAAAAGGAGGAGTGGGCAGGGCAGAGGAGTAAGGACAGGTAAGATGGGAGGGTGCCAAACTAGTGTCTGGCAATAAAGGAGGTGCAGTGGGACAAGAAACGCTGAGGTAGAGGGAGGGATTTGATGTTCAAGAAGGGAGAATGTAGCAAACCGGGGTGGATAGGGGCATAGGAGGGGGTGGATGGTGATAGAGGAAGAAGGAATGGTGGGCTGGGTGGGGTGTGGAAATGGAAGGGGGGAATGGAGATGAGAAGAGAGTGAACAGACCAGAGGGGAGACAGGGATGGGAGGGAAAGAAAGGCAAGGTACAGAAGGTGGGAAAGGAGCATGGCATGGGCGAAGTGACTAGGAGGAAAGAGATGAGAATTACAGAGGATGTAGACTGAGACAGTTGAGTGGTTAGCCCTCTCAGGGCCAGACTGCAGAGAAGATAAACAAACTAGTGCTGGAAATAAAGGCTGAAAGCAGTGGCTAGGGAACTAGGGTACAATGGGGTGCAGAGCACATTATGAGGCTTAGGACATGCAAAACACTAGTGACTAAAAATGTGAGTACAGCTGAGAACAGCTCCTAAAGAGCATTAAGCACAGTAAGCAGCAGGAGGTTGTTCAGCAGTCAGCGAACTAAGGCTAGTGAGCTAATCACAGTGACCTATGGCTGACTATTTGAGCAGGCATAAAACTGACACAGTGACAGTTAACCAGAACTTTAAACACAGGATGAAGAGCTTAAACTACATGGACTGGGTATCAGTAAGCCAGGAAACAGAGCAGTGGTGGAAGGTATATAAGGAAGGACAAAACAGTAACAGCAGCAAGTTAGGAAGATAGCTGGACAGCAGCATGATGTAGCTATTGAATGTGTTTCAAAAAGTCACTAAGTGGCACATAAGATACACAGTATGTTAGCAACAGCATCAGAGATAAAGTAGCATTTCTTAGTGACCCTAGAGCTGGCGATGGTTGAACAGCCTGGTTCAGGGCAGTCCCAAGAACTAGTCAGGTATGAGAAAGGCAGAGCTGGGTGCAGAAAGGTAGGAGGATGCCAATATGCACAGCGGAAAACAGTACCTTGAGCTGGTGATTCATGAGTATCCCGCCCCCCACCCCACCCAGGAGCTGATTTTATATATAAGTCTGGCAGGTCCCCAGGGGGACTAACAGTCTAAATGTGCCCTGGCACGTGGGGCACTGAGGCAGTCAGTTGATACATTTGCCGGGTGATGTAATTACTGTCTGCAAAATTATGTCGCTGTAGTGTTCGTAAACAACTTTGTTGTCGACGAGACTTGGTGGAACCACAGAAGAGAGCTGGGCGACCCTCCTAGGCAGAGTAGGGGTCCAAGCAGGGCTCCAATTGCAGGATGGACAAGCTGCATCCTGAGCCAGCAGCTAGCAGCACACAATCCCTTTTTCGGGTTTCCTTAAGCCCCACTCAGGAGTCGAGGGACTTCTCTCAATCGGCTGGCTCCTGAGGAGGGGGTCGGCTGTCAGCAGGGGTCCCAGCGGTGCTGTTTCTGGTCGTTGGGCTGATCCCTGAGAGGGTCACAAAAGAGAGCTGGGAGACCCTCCTAGGCAGAATAGGGGTCCAAGCAGGGATCCGAGTTGGACTAAGCTTAAACTACTTAGAATACAGTATGATTGGAAGCTGGTATCAATATTAGGGCTCTGATTAGTAAGAAGTACTGTTTGAAGGGCAGGCTTCATTAACTGAACGAGACACTGTACAACTTTTCAAAAGACTGACATATTGTAAATGCTAGATTGTGATTGTCACAAACTGGCCCTCTCAGAATGGAGTCCATACTGCATTACCAGTTTTCTAGACCCTTCAGATGCCTAAATGGTTACCTCACTATTCTGCCACCACCCAGCTTGACTCTGACTTGGGTATCATTTGGTCAGATCTCAACACCAGCCACTGCTCAAGCAGTGCAATGTTTTCTCCCAAAGGACAAATGACCCCCGTCACAGCTGGGAGCACTCTTTCACCTACCCTGTGTTGGGCACAGGTGTGCTTTGAACAGTTTAGTAGCATGTCTCTTCAGAAATGGATCATGGACTTGCCAATTACACGAGGTTATCTATACCCTAAAAATTACAATCACAGAGAGCATTAAGTATAAAAAAATAACATTCAATACTCCACAATATTTACATATAGTACTGAATTATACACTGGGAAGGCTTTAAACCTGACGTTCAATGGGTGGAGCTACTACGTCACTCCCCCATCAGGCCTTAAAAGGCCACTTCTTCTGGACTGTTACAGGATTCATCTCTTCGTTGCAGCCTGAGGCGCCACTCTTCCTCACTTCTCTCCCTTCTCCTCATTTCGGCTTTGGCCCGTGTTTCTTCGGGGCCTCCAGCCACCGGCTCACTAACCTTGCCCCCCCTTCCCCGTACCTCGCTCTGCTTTTCCTTGCTCATGTCCCATGTTTTTCCCCAAGCTCCAGGCTGCCTGCATCTTTTTCTCCTCCCCAGCGCTTCTAGTCTGGCATCACATATGTGAGCCTGACACCTAGCTTGCGGCTCTATGCTTTTTCTCCTGCTTACTCCTGGCGCTCATTCTGTACTCTCACTGTTCCCTGAGGCTGCTTTTCAGCTCACTGCTCCACTCGTTCCAACGGAGCACACCAACCTTGACCCTGCCCGCCCATCTCACCCGACCCGACCTGTCTCCCCTTCCTCATTCCTGTCGCCCTGCTCCCGTAACTCACTTGACCCTACCTCACTTGTCGGGGGCTGCTGCTCTGGGCGTTCTGGTGTGGCAACAACACAAATTTGACCTCCGTGCTGCCCCAACCCACTATGCTGCAGAGGAGGGCTGGGGCAGTGCAGATGTCTGCTCACTGGTTTGGCAGCTCTGCCACTATATATGGCACCTCTCCTACACCCTGTGCACTCCACAAGGGATCCACTCAGGGACCTGGTATGGGCATCCAACTGGATGTCCACCTGGGGCTGCGGCTCCTCCACCGACTGCCCATGCGACCATGAGCTGTGGCGTGGTCATGGGATCAGACACCTGCTGGTGCTAGCGGTAGTGCATACCACTTACCCTGCACCTGTCTGGGGCCACCAGGTATGTTGGTGGAGTACATGCCTCAGAGCGATACCCACTCTTTAGAGCACAGGGTCCACTGCCTCTATTGTTTGTTTTTTCCTTCTTTCTTGTAATCTACTTAATTGTTCTAGATGATCATTTTTATGTTCACCGTGTGTGCACACACAAGCGAACATGTTGTTATAAGAGTTGCTAGAGAGGTGTGTGGGGGAGGGCAAGTCCAGTGGTGAGTGCTGCTCTAGGGGCAGGTCAGTGGAAGGCTAATCAGAAGGCTGTGTCCTGATGACACTAGTTTTCTGAGGGGGCCGGTCTGATCATGCACTTCAAAGCACAGAGCTGACGCAGTAGCAGCATGGCTTGGTCTTTTGAAGTGCAAGTCAGGATGACAAGCACTGTTATTCCCCCCACCCAACCCTCCTTCTAAGCACCTACCACCTTACAACTCCCCCAAACATACCATAGTAACACTGGGGGTGCCCAATCCCCATGTCCTCAGAATGTTCTGCAAACTCCCTGAAAGAAAGAAAGAAAAAATATCCCTGGTCGTTTTTTTTCCCCTGAAAAAAAGAAAAACGCCCATTGTTGTCGGCTGCGTAAACCCCCTAGAAAAAACAGTATACAGACACTGGGGTGCCCAATCGCCCAGTTTCCTCATCTGTTTAGCAAACTGTCCCTGAAAAAGAAAAACTGTCCCTCGTCATTTTTTTCCTGAAAAGAAAACCATCCATTGTTGTCTGCTGGCTGTTACCCCCCCACAACACACACATACCCTATATTTATCCACGGAGGTCCATCGCCATAATCTTCCTTGACTGCAGGCACGTCTTCACTCTTCAAAGCCCAACCACTGAACTGAGATAAGTGCTTCAATGTATTTCAATGGCATTTCCATCAATGTATTTCAATGGGGGTTTCAACTTTTTTTTTTTTAGTTGTTTAATCAGGAATAGCACACTAAGCTGAAAGCTTTTTTACAGGAGCGACCTGGGAGCACAGGGAAGTTAAATGACTTGCTCAGGGTCACACAGTATGCAAGTGGAAGCTGTGGGATTCAAACCCAGGTCTGGTCTGCTGGATGTCACCAGATTTGCAGCTCAGAGCCTTAAACCACTGTGCTATACTGCCTCCCTTAGTGGCATAACATGGCCATTTTTAAATATTTTCACCCCAAATTTTCAACATACGTTTTTTGGGACCCCACTTCATGAACAATATCCACTTGCATACTGTGTGACCCTGAGCAAGTCACTTAACTTCCCTGTGCTCCCAGGTCGCTCCTGTAAAAAAGCTTTCAGCTTAGTGTGCTATTCCTGGTTAAACAACTAAAAAAAAATAGCTTGGCAGAAGACACCAGGAGAAAGGACTGCTGTGTGACTGAACTTCTCTGCTGGGACTAAAGTAGAAGAACTTTTGTATTTGGACCTTTAATTTAGGGTAAAAAAACTAATATACAAAACAAACAAAAAAAAGTGTGTGTTTGGGTTAACAAAACTGAATGGGTAACTGAAAAGTCATCTAGGTGTAAATCTCAGGTGACTGAAAGGACTTAACTGCTGTGAGGTTTAAATTACTTGTAGAAAGATCTGGTAAGTAGGGGGAGTGGCTTAGCTAGAAGGAAGCTACATTTAAAGACTGCCTTAGAAAGATTCTGCTAATAGCTTGGCAGAAGACACCAGGAGAAAGGACTGCTGTGTGACTGAACTTCTCTACTGGGACTATATTGCCCTCCTTCCTCCCTCCACCCCCCAGCCAAAGCTAGTTCTATTTTATAGGCACAGGATTTGACTGACAACAGGAACTTCCTGTTTAGGGGCAGGAAGTGAGTGATCACAGAACCACCAAGGACCCACCATCCTAGAAGGGCAAGAGTAGCTCTCCGGCCCCCTCTAGCTGCTGGAGGTCTGCCTCTGAACAAGTAAGTGGTCTACTGAGAAATATAGGATATTCTTGTCTCAGAACCGGACAATCAGGAGCTTAAAGGGCACACAGGCAGAAAGTAAGGAGAGAGAGAAAAAAAAACAGAGGAAAGAGTAAGGATTGCTAACAGTTAAGGGCCAGAAATAAGACATGATTGGAGTGGTGCAGTGCAGTGGCTGTGGAGCAGCAGTCTTCCAGGAGATGTTCTGGAGGATGCGGTGTTGTCCCATCTGCAGGCACCTCTCTGGGCTGAGGGAGGAGGTTGCTCATCTCCAGGCTGAGTTGGCCAGGATTTGTGGGACCTCCTCTTCCATCCAGGGACCACCAGTGCCACTGCCGTTGCCTCAGAGGTTGCCAAGAAAGAGGAGCAGTTGGACCACAGTGGGCTCAGGGAGGGGGAGGGTGAGGGTGGTGGAACAGAGGCACATCCTTCCAGTTGTACCTCTCCAAAATTCCTATGCCATTCTGGCAAAGTGTGGTTCCTCTATGGAGGCACCTACAGTGGAGACCAAGGAGGATGCTGGGAACCTCCACAAAGGAGACCCACAGGAGGGTGGCAGGGGACCCTGCAGGGGAAGAAAACAACTCCTGGTGGGGGACCCCATTGTTAGGAAGGTAGAACTGGGCAAGGAAGGGGAGAGGGAGGTAAGGTGCCTGCCTGGCGCCATGGCTTGGAGGGACAGGGAGCGAATCCTCAGGATTGCCGGAGCAGCTGCACAGGGAAGGGAGGCGGTGTCATTGTCCACTTAGGGACAAATGACCTGGCTAAGAAAGGGATTAGAGAAGTGCAGGAAGAGTTTGTGGAATTGGGGAGGGGCCTTAGTCAAGTAGCACGCACGGTAACCTTCTCGGAGGTGCTACCCATCTATGGCATAGGAGAGGCTAGGGTGTTCCGTACCATGGGATTCAATCAGTGGTTGAAAACTGGTGTGGAGCTCAGGGATTGGCTTCATTGGGGACTGGGGTCCACCTGGAGTGATGCAAGCCTATACTGGCATGATGGGCTGCATCTGTCCGAGGGGAACCAGGATCCTAGGTGATAGGTTTAAATGCTTCATTGGCAAGCTTTTAAACTAGCCAAGGGAGGCACTGGAAAGGAGCAGAAAATCCTAGCCCCCAAACAATCACGGTAGTAAGTGTGGCAAACCAACATGGAGGTGTCAATAGGGAGAAGGGCAGGGTAAATGGAGAAAGTGACAAAGGCAAGAAGGACAGGGATGGGGCAAAAGGGGTAAGGCCATCAGGAAATGGAGGGTAGCGAGTACCAATGCCCGTGAGTCTGGGCAACAAGCTCCCTGAGCTGGTGGCCTTAATAGAAGAGGGATGCCTGGATATTGTAGCAGTCACAGAAACATGGTACACAGAGAACCATGACTGGGATGTTAACATACCAGGGTACATAACCTACAGGAGAGGACAGGCAGGGAGAAGAGGGAGGAGTAGCTCTCTATGTAAAGGAAGGGATAAAAGCAACTGAACAAAAGAGTAAACAGGGAGGAGAGGAGGCACTGTGGGTCACCTTGGAGACTGGAAAGGCACCACAATCCGCACAGGGTTGTGTACAGACCCCCATGTCAGGGGAAGGAATGGACAAGGATATGATGGAAGGCATTCTTAGAATGGCAGAGAAAGGAGATACTGTTGATGGGAGACCTGAATATGCCAGATGTTAACTGGAGCACATTTGCTGAAGCCACATCCAAAGAGCAGGGCCATTCTTGACGCCCTACAGGTGGCAGGCATTAGACAGCTAGTTTTGGAACCCACTCGTGAGGGAGCAATCTTAGACCTTGTACTCTCAAACGGGGGCAGTGAGAGGATCTCAGATCTAGAAGTGGGTTGCCATCTGGGGACAAGTGACCATCAAACAGTGTGGTTCATGTTAAACTCAGCTACAGAGTCAAGCCATACAAAAGTGAGGGTACTGGACTTTAGGAGGGCTGACTTTGGCAAGATGGGAGAGTGCCTCAGAAAAGCACTAGCAAACAGGCTAGAAGGAGATGTGGAGCAACAATGGGAATTATCAAAACTGCCATCACAGAGGCAACAAGCCTTGTGTGAAGCAAATAAACAAATCAAAGCGAAAGAAAAAGCCACTATGGTTCTCAAGAGGTGGCTGTGAAGTCAGGAAGAAAAGATAGCATTCCAGAAGTATAAGGAAACACAGAAGGAGCAGGACAGAGAGCTGTACCAGTTAAGGCAGAAAGAAGCAGGGAGGGAAGTCAGAATAGCAAAGGCCCAAACTGAGGAAAGATAGCCAACCTCAGTTAAGAAGGATAAAACCTTTTATAGGTACATCAGCGGCGTAGAAAGACAAAGGGAGGGATAGTGAGGCTGAATAGAATGAGCGGTGGGTGGGCGAAGGGACAGTGAAAAGCAGGAATACTGAGCGAATATTTCTGCTCAGTATTCTAAAAGAAGGAGGGGAAGGGCCTAATCCAATTAACAGAAGCACTCTTGATAGGGGGGTCGATCCCAGTCCTTTCACAGAAGAAAGGGTTCTGCAAGAACTCCTAAAACTGAAGGTGGACAAAGCAATGGGTCCTGATGGAATTCACCCCAGAATTCTAAAAGAATTAAGGAAGGAACTAGTGAAACCACTGGCTACTCTTTTTAATAAATCATGGGAGGATGGTGTGGTACCCGAGGACTGGAGGAAGGCGGATGTGATTCCCCTTCACAAAAGTGGGACCAAGACAGAGGCAGGAAACTACAGACCTGTCAGTCTGACCTCTGTGGTAGGGAAAGTGATGGAGTCACTTCTGAAGGAAAGAATAGTTGAGTACCTAGAGGTCAGTGGAGCACAGGATCCAAGGCAGCATGGGTTCTGGCGGAAGGTCATGTCAGACAGAATCTAATAGATTTCTTTGACTGGGTGACCAAAGTAGTAGACCAGGAGGGGCTGTGGACATGGCCTACCTAGACTTTAGCAAGGCATTTGACACAGTCCCACACAAAAGATTATTAGTCAAATTAACCAGCCTGGGGTGGGTCCCAGGGTGGTAGCCTGGGTAAACATTGGCTGGACAACAGGACACAGAAAGTAATTGTAAATGGAGTCCACTCTGAAGAAAGGGCGGTTACTAGTGGGGTACCGCAGGGGTTCAGTATTGGGTCCAGTCCTTTTAATGTCTTCATCAGTGGCATTGCAGAGGACTGGAAGGAAAAGTATGCCTTTTGCAGATGACACAAAGATCTGCAACAGGGTTGATACACAAGGAGGCGTGGAAAGGATGAAAAGGGACTTGGCAAGGTTGGAGGAATGGTCAGACGTATGGCAGCTAGGATTCAATGCAAAAAAGTGCAAAATAATGCACCTGGGAAACAAGAACCCAGGGGAAGAATACACAATGGGTGGGGAGGTAGTAACAACAACAAAACAGGAAAGGGACCTGGGGGTAATCATATCAGATGACCTTAAGGTTAGCAAGCAATGTGAGATGGCAGTAGGGAGGGCCGGGGGTATACTGGGATGTATAGGGAGAGGCATCAGCAGCAGAAAACAGGAAGTTGTTATCCCTCTGTACAGACAGTTGGTGAGACCCCATCTGGAATACTGTGTCCAGTTCTGGAGACCCCATCTCCGCAAGGACATAGACAGGATAGAGGCAGTCCAGAGGAGGGCAACTAAAATGGTGCAGGATCTGCAGAGAACCGCATGAGGAGAGACTAAAGGAGCTTAATATGTATACCCTTGAGGAAAGAAGGGAGAGGGGGGACATGATAGAAACTTTCAAGTACCTCAAGGGAATCAACAAAGTCCAAGAGGGTAGCATCTTTCAGAAAAAGAGACTTGCAAGAACAAGGGGACACAATTTAAAGATAGAAGGAGGGCGGTTCAGGGGCAATGTGAGGAAGTATTATTTCACAGAGAGGGTAGTGGATGCATGGAACAGCCTTCCTGAGGAAGTTGTGGGGTCTAAAACTGTGGGAGAATTCAAGAATGCATGGGACAGACATAAGGCAATTCTTGTGGGGGGCAGGAAGATATAGGCTGTTGGTTAACTAGGATCTGCGGCCTATCCTGTAGGTAGGGAAATGGGCAGACTAGATGGGCCTAGCGGTCCTTATCTGCCGTCAAAGTCTATGTTTCTATGTTTCTATGTTAGGTAAATATGTCCCAAAAAAGTGATTTCATGGTTGCTGCATGAAATAACCTTTCAGGCAGTAGTTGAAACTTTTCCCCACCATTGTTCATGAGGTGGGGTCATAAGAAGGCTATGTTAAAAATGTGGTGTAAACATATTAATAAAACAAACAAAGTTATGAGCCTGCATTGAAATTTGTGAACTCAGGCTCATAACTTTGGCAATTTTCAATATTTGACCCCACATTTTCAATATAGCCAGTTCTTCACAGTACCTCATGAACATGACAGCTGTCGTTTTTTCAGATCCTGGCAAAAATATGTTTTTGCATCCTGAAAGGTGATTCTGCAGTCACTGAGCAAAATCACCTTTTATAAGGAGTTGACATTTTTCTCCACCTTTGTTTCTGCGGTGGGGTCATAAGAATGCTACACTGAAAATTTGGTGTGAAACTATAAAAAAATAAAAAAGTTATGAGCCTGCACTGAGATTTGCGAATGTAGGCTAGTAACTTTGGTAATTTTCAATATTTTGACCCCAGATTTTCGACATAGCCATTTCTTCACAGCACCTCATGAATGTGACAGCTGCCATTTTTCAGATCCTGGCCAAAATGTTTTTTTGCATCCCAAAAAGTGATTTTGCAACCACTGCATGGAATCACCTTTCAGGCAGGAGCTGAAATTGTACTCTGCCTTTGTTCATGAGGTGGGATAATAAGAAGGCAATGTTGAAAATTCGGTGTAAAAATATTTAAAAAAAACAAAGTTATGAACTCATGTTGAAATTTGCAAACACTGGCTCATAACTTTGGCAATTTCTAATATTTTTATCCCAAATTTTCAATATAGCCATTTCTTTTCAGCACTTCATGAACATGACAGCTGTCATTTTTCAGATCCTGGCAAAAATGTGTTTTTGCACTCCAAAAGGTAATTTTTGCAGTCTCTGCGCAAAATTACCTTTTGGACAGGAGTTGAAAATTTTCTTCACATTTCATCATGAGGTGGAGTCAAGCATGTTTAGGTTCTTTCTCATTTTTTCACCCCAGGCTGTCGACCCTGTTGCAGATCTTAGTGTCATCTGCAAAGAGGCATACCTTCCCCTCCAGCCTTTCTGCAATGTCACTTGTGAGGAAATTAAAGAGGACTTGCCCCAGCATGGATCCCTGTGGCATCCCGCTGGTTTTCTACCTCCTCGGACTGACCACCATTTACCACCACACTCTGTGTCCTGTCACTCAACCAGTTTCTGACCCAGTTTACCACCTTGGGGCCCACTCCCAGGCTGCCCAGATTATTTATCAATCTTCTCTGTGGGATGGTGTCAAAGGCCTTGCTGAAATCTAGGTAGGCCACATCCACCGCCCCTCCTTGATCTACCTCCCTGGTCACCCAGTCAAAGAAATCTATCAGATTTGTTTGACAGGACCTTCCCACTGTGAATCCATGCTGTCTTGGATCCTGTGCTCTGCTGGACTCAAGAAATATCACATTCCTTTCCTATAGCAGCGACTCTAATAATTTCCCCACTACTGAGGTCAGGCTGACTGGCCTGTAGTTGCCAGCCTCCTCCCTGTTCCCGCTTTTGTGGAGAGGGACTACATTCGTCATCCTCCAGTCCCCTGGAACCACCCCTGTCTCTATCAAGTTGCTGAACAGGGGTGTTAGTGCTGCCACCAGCACCTCTCCCAAGTTCTTTTAATATTCTTGGATGTATCCCATCTGGCCCCATAGCCTTATCCCCTTTCAGATTCTTAAATTCCTTTTGGACTCTTTCCTCCGTAAATGGGCTGTTGTCCACCTCTCTCCCACTGGTGCTCCCATTGCCCAATAGTAGTCCTTCTCCTTCCTCTTCTTCTGTGAATACTGAACAAAAATATTTGTTCTGGATTGTTGCTTTTTTAGGTCCCCTCTGCTCACCCCCCTTCCTTTTTAACTTCACAATCCCACCCCTGATCTTCTTTATTTCATTAATGTGTTATAAAAAATAAACTACATGTGCTAATGGAACTATACATCCCAATGTGAAAAAAAGCTAATACAAAAGGGAACATTCCACTTTGGTTCTCCAGTACTATAAAAAAACAGATTAGAAGAAAGCACAAAGCTTTTAAAACTTACAAAGCTAAGCCAACCCAACTAAATCAAGCAAAATACAGAGCACAACAAAAACTTTTAAAAACACTTATTAAAAAATCAAAGATCAATCTAGAGAATAGACTGGCACATAAGAAGGACTGCAATAGCTTTTATGCATATGTAAATTATAATAAATAAATAAATTATAGAATTATTACAGTAACAGTCAATGGTGTATCTATTAACAACAATACAGAAACTGCCAATCACTTCAATCAATATTTCATGTCTGTATTTAATTCCAATAATCAAGTACTTTCAGCTCTTGGCATAGATGATGATGAACCCATTAATATAACCCATGAGATGATCTATCAAGAGTTGTGTAAATTAAAGGCATCATCTTCCCGGGGTCCTGATAATATTGGCCCAGTGGTCTGGAAACAATTGGCCAAAGTAGTTGTTGGGCCACTCACTATTTTGTTTAATAAATCTGTACTAACTGGTGAAGTCCCATCTGACTGGCATAGGGCTATAGTTATACCAATTCACAAAAAGGGTAATAGGGCCAGTGTGGCCAATTATAGGCCGATAAGCCTTATGTCAGTATGCTGTAAAATCTTAGAGAGGATAATTAAAAACATCCTTGATAGTGAGGTAACCAAATTAGATCTACAAGACATTACCCAACATGGGTTTAAAAAGGGACTCTCCTGTATCAGTAATCTTGTTTCCTTTTATAATACAGTAAGTGAATTGTTCAATAATAAAGCACCGGTTGACATAATCATTTTGGATATTAGTAAGGCCTTTGATACGGTCTCTCATGACCTACTATTAAAAAAATTAGCTAACATGGGAATAAATGCATATTTAGTGAGATGGATTACCAGCTGGTTAAAACATAGAAAACAGCCCGTGAGAATCAACTCAAGTCTTTCTAAAGAAGGTAACGTGACTAGTGGAATTCCACAAGGGTCGGTACTGGGCCCAGTATTGTATGGATTATATATCAGCGACATGGGCAAGGGTCCCTAACTTTTGGTACGAGACAAAGGATCTCCCTGCTCTGTTCTACCCCTACTTTCCTCACCATCGAGAGGACTCCTCTAGAAACTTGCACCTCCTTCAAATACCTCGACTTTTCCACTCATATTATCTCGATCCACAAGAAACTGCACCCAAAACTAGGAGCCTTATATCGGAACAAGGACAGCATCCCTCTGGCTACCCATAAGGAAATTGTTCAGAAGATGATCCTCCCTATACTTGACTATGGAGATATAGTCTACAGTGCTGCACCCAAGTCTGCCCTATCCAGCCTCGATCCGCTCTTCCACTCCTTCTGTCATTTTTCCCTTGACTGTCCCCCTATGACTCATCACTTTGACCTCTACAAGTCCCTTGATCTAATGTCACTCCAGGATTGCAGACACACCCACTGCATTAGGACCACAGCAAAATTCTGGACAAAGTCTCTTCCCTCCTACCTCGAATCTGCCCTCTCAGCCCTGTCACAGCCCACTTACTCCCTCAGGAGTGGAAACTCCCAGCTTCTCCATGTTCCCCGCATGTCTACTGCCAGGGGCCAAGAAGCCTTCAAATACCTCATGCCAAAGCTTTGGGAATCCAATACCTGCAGGCATTTGGAAGTTTACCAGACTTCCCACCCAAATCACCTCAAGGCACATTTTCCCAACATGCGCTTGCATTATTAGGGCCACCAATGGCTGGGTACACAGCAGCCTTCTCCTAGTTTAGGGCCTCTTAACTGTGCAGCACCCTATGGTACTGTCTAGTGCTCACAGCACTCTACCTAAGCTAGCAATTACTTCTAAGCTCATCAGTATTAGGGGTGTCACATGCTGTCTCCACTCAGTACTGTGGTAATTTTGGGTCTCCTCATTTTTGCCTCTATATTTTTAAATACTTCTCTGCAACGTATTGTATTTTAATTCCTTGTTCTGCAACGTATTGGATTCTCCTCCTTTCATAGCCATGCAAATAACCAATTAGTTACTCCTGTACTGTTGCACCCTCTTATGCCTGACTGTTTTTCCTGCATTTGTATTATATTATCTGTATTTCGTATTGCCTGCCACTATCTGTATTTTATATCTACCTAGTATTTTGTATTATATCTGTATACCATGTACATTACTTGTGTCAATCTATTTTTATTGCTCCATGTCCCCTTCCACCAGGACGCGTCTGGAATCGAGTGGTACCCCGCTCAGTACGCCTTCCTGGTAAAACTCTTAAATAAATAAATAAAGGGTCTGTATAGTGCAGTGTCAAAATTTGCAGACAACACTAAAAGTGGGGATGATGTCTCTACATTTCAAAAACATCTACAACTCCTTCAAGATCTTCAAGCTATTGAACAATGGGGATATGACAATAAAATGATATTTAACGACCAAAACTGCACAGTAATGCATCTTGGAAAAAATAATCCTAGGTACCAGTATAGCCTAAATGGTAAATCCCTTAGGACTAGATCTTGTGAAAAGGGTTTAGGAGTTTGGGTTGATTCTAACCTATCTGTCGCATCACATAGCAATAAAATTGCTTGCCATTGTAACAGGATTGCACGTTCAATAAAAAAGTCTTTACATCAAGAGACATTGCTTGTATGTTAAAATTGTACAAAACATACATTATTCCACACTTGGACTATGGATCTCCACTATGATGTCCTTTTTATAAAAAAAAAGATGTGCTCACTATAGAGAGAATTCAAAAAAAAGGTTTACTAAGTCTGTAAAAGGGCTAAGAAATCTAGAGTACAAGGACAGGTTGGATTATTTAAAACTTTACTCACTGGAGACAAGAAGGTTAAGGGGTGGCTTGCTTTTAATGTATAAGATTTGCAATGACCCTGTAATGAGGAACCAATGTGGTATCCAGTTCCAAACTAAAATTAAACATTTGAGATCTCATTGTAAACAAATTATAATACCCAGGGTACGTACTTCAAAACATTTTAACTTCTTTAATATACGCACCGCCAGGAGGTGAAATGCTTTGCCCAGTCACATCGTGGAGGCATCTTCTATTGATATGTTTAAATCCAGGTTAGATAAATATTTATTGGGACATAAAAAATTGTGATATACCCACTGGGATGTGGCAGACAATTAAAATGGGCATAAGCCTACTTTGTCTACTATTACCAAGTTATACCAAGTTACCTGAAAAAAAGGTCTTGTCTCCTTTCTTAATTACCTGGGCTATTTTTTCCTCTGTTTATACCTTTGCACTTCTGACTGTTTTTCCCACTTCCCTCTGCTTTTCCAGATTCAGTTCCTTGTCTTTTGATCTCTGCGTTTCCTTGTACCTCCTGAAAGCTAGCCTTTTCTCTCTTAGCTTCCTGGCCACGTCCTTTGAGAACCATGTTTTTTCCTTTCTCTTTGTTTTGCTTAGTTTCCTAACCCAAAGGATTGTTGCCTCTGCTATGGCTCCCTTAAGGTTAGCCCACTGTTTCTCTACACCCCCACTCTTCTTCTTCTTCTTCTTCCCCCCAGCCAGGGCTTCCTTGAGACATTCTCCCATTTTTGCAAAGTCGGCCTGTCTGAAATCCAGGATCTTGCTTTCATGTGGTTTGACTCCTCCACTGTTCTCACATTAAACCACACCGTATGATGATCACTGGACCCCAGGTGGCTACCCACCATTACATCAGTGACTCTGTCCCCACTGGTGAGTACCAGGACCAATATTGCTCCTTCTCTAGTGGGTTCTGCCACAAGCTGCTTGAGGCACGCCCCACTTGCAGGGCATCCAGGATGCCTCTGCTCCTGGCTGTGGCTGCAGCCTGGGTGCTGCAATCCACATCAGGCAAATTGAAGTCTCCCACCTGCAGCACTTCACCTTTGGCTGTCATTTTGTGGATGGCTTCCACTAGTGCCTTGCCCATCTCCTCTCCTTGTGCTGGAGGTCTGTAGATCACACCAGTGCGAATGGCGGTGGTATTTCCTGTCTCCAGGGTGACCCACAGTGCTTCCGCTCCCTCCTGCATTCCCTGAACTTCAGCTGCTTTAATTCCTTCCCTGAAATTCAGAATCTAGTTTGTGATCCTCCTGAAATGCATCCAGATAATTTCATTGAAACACTGGAAATTCCGAATCTAGTTTGCAAACAGAAATGGAGTGTTTCGGGGGAGAAGCCAGAAGCCGATTGAATTGATTGTCTAACAGGAGCACTGTATTTCACTTTTAAAAGCTGGATTTCAGCTAGTTTGATGGTTGCAGAGTATAATTACATTTTCCTACTTTGATAGAGATTCTTCTGCTTGGATTCAAGACCCAGAGAGGTAAGGCAAAGCCGCAAACCAATTGGAGCACGAGCGCCTTTTGCCAGGCCCACTCCGATTGGTCCTTTACTCCTCCATTCTTCCCTTGCTAGCGGAGCAAAAAAGGCGCTATTTTTTACTAACTCCTGCCTAAATACTAATGCCTATACTGTTATAGTTGCCTAAACTGTATAGAAAATCTATGTAATTTGTTAAATCTGCCTAGAAAAGCTGTTTTTACTTGCTAAAAAAACTGCCTAGTGTTTAAGTGATTACAGCCCTTTCCTTGACTCTGTAACTGTAGCCCAGACTCCCAGGCGCCAAGGAAATCACCCCTATTCACTTGCAAATTTACTCTGTCACTGGCTAATGAGACCCTTTGTCCTCCTCCAGCATTAACTGGCTTCTTCTCTCCTTCCCTCTTCAGCCGAGACCCTTCTAGGGTTTCCTGCTCAACCGCCGCACGATCCGCGGCCACCGGGCGGTCGGCACTCCAGAAGCCGCCGCCCAAGACCACAAGCTCGGATTCAAGACCCAGAGAGGTACGGCAAAGCCGCAAATTTTCGCCCACCCGCCCATCCCTCCCTGTACACTTTATATAGACCGCCTTGCTCCACCCCTTGCTGTCATTGCCCCCCACTGTCTGCCTTTTTTCTCTCTTATTCATTCTTACTGGTCTAGTATTTAGACAATCCTTCAGGGGCGCCGCCCAACACATTAGTCCAGCCTTCTAAACTTACCTTAAGGAGCTTTGCCTCCCTTACAAGCTTCCCTACCTGACTACTTACACTAAACCATGTCGATGGTGCTGTGGCTCCAGCTTTTTAGCGCCCTATGTATATTACCTTTATTAGGGAAACCTCTGGGTAGGACCTATCTAAGTGGGGAAATTCATTCTTCTTCCATTGAATGTGCACACATTAGGTCCTTACTTAACTCTTGCAACACCTCTGCACCCTTGCACACTCACCAAGTCGGGTGGCATAATCGGTGTGCCTCAAGAAGCCAGATGCCAGTGGGAAGGAATCAGCCACTTCCCCCCAGTGATTACACCCCGTGGTACTTCACAGCAAGGGTTCTATGCTATGTAATGCTAGGACAACATAATACTAACAATAAGCTCCTGCAAACATACCCGGATGCTACATCTACCAGGCAAAGGACGAAAATCTCCAAAATATCCCTTGTTGCCCTCAGGAAACTCGTACTCCTTCTATTACTATGCTCAGGCAACGTCGAGCTCAATCCTGGGCCCACAAAAGACATCACTTCACCCTCAGAACTCTCTAAGTTAAAAGGAATTAGCTTCATGTATGTCAATGCATGTAGCCTTGTAAAAAAATTCTCCTCCATCCAGGCTTGGATTTCACACACCGAACCTGACGTGCTTGTTATGTCAGAGTCCTGGCTCCGGCCAGCCAACCCTGACAAGGAGATCAGCATGCCCAACTATCTACTATTCAGAACTGACAGACAAACTAGGGGTGTTGGAGTCGTCATCTACACCAAGGACAAATTCACAGTCTCTATACTTGACTCCTCTTCGCTTGCCAATGCATACGAATGTTTGTCCTAAAAATTGAAACCACTCCTGCTTCAGCCATCTGAATCATCAGCTGCTACAGATCACCTTCTGCTGGACCACAGCTTCTGACTCACCTATCATCTATGTTGAACTCTAGTAACCTAGAAACTATAATATTGGGAGACCTTAACTACGACTGGCTGTCCAGCGCCTTGCTACCTCTCAAATCCCTCTGCGACTCCCATGGACTTTCACAACTCATCAATGAACCAACACGCATTAATAAGAAAAATCCATCAAGTAGCACCCTCTTAGATGTCCTACTAGTAAATAAACTGCACAATTCTTCTCCCATGCTGGTATCTTCCACGCCGATGTTAGCGACCACTGTTTTATTGCTGGTGTGAGAACAAACCATATGCCCAAATCCACCTCGAAATTCTCTACTAAGAGATCAAAACGGAACTTCGACCCACTGGCCTATATCAGCGTTCTTAAGGCCTCTCCACTCTGGCAGAGTTTCTTCCTCACCAAATCAGTGAATAGTGCATACACCATCTTCCAAGAAATCTTAACAAATGCTCTCAATACTCATGCTCCTCTGGTTAAAACTTGCATAAAGCCCAGAACATATCGCTGGTTTACTGCAGATCTCAAAACCGCATTATTAAAAAGGGACAAGCTTTGGAAAAGTGCTCGTAAATCACCACTTGCCAAAGACTGGTGTCTTTTCAGAACCGCCAGGAACTCCTGCACAACGCTGATCAGAGAGGCCAAGTCCAATTTCTACTGCACAGAGCTAGACACCGCCTCAAAATGCCCAACCAAATTTTGGTCCACAATAAAAGACCTCTCTGGTCATACATTAGGAAACACACTCCCCTCAAAAATCTCCTCAAATAATGTCATTATCAGCGATAAAAAGGAAATATTACAAGCATTCAATAATCACTTTGCCTCAGCTGGACTAGCTTTCGATAACTTGCCTGCTTGCAGTATGTGCTCTCAGGTGAATGCTTTGCCTACTGAGCCAAATCTAACAAACGCCGCCTTTTCCTTCTCACCTGCTACCCTAAAAGAAGTCGAAGAGCAACTCCTCCAGTTGGATACCAAGAAAAGCGCCATCGCAGACTCTTTAGATCCCTACTTCATAAAGGTTGCCTGGCATGTCCTGGAAGTGCCCATTACTCATCTGTTCAACCTGTCACTATCTCAGGGGGCTCTCCCTAATTTATGGAAAACTGCCCACATTATCCCGCTATTTAAATCTGGGGATCCCTGTGACCTAAATAATTACAAGCCAATTTCGTTACTCCCCATACTATCAAAACTTCTAGAAAAAATAGTGCATGCCCAGTTACAAGCCTTCCTGGAAAAGACAGACTTTCAAAATCCTATACAGTCAGGTTTCCAAACGAACCACAGTACGGCTACGGTGTTGGCCAAGGTAACAAACAATTGGCAATATGACCTTGAAAACAAAGAGTTTGTCTGCGCTGTCTTTCTAGACCTCAGCAAGGCATTCAACACTGTCGACCATTCCCTACTTCTTTCCTCACTAAAAGCCTTAGGTCTGGACACCACCTCCTTGGGCTGGTTCCAGGACTACTTAATGGACAGGCATCAGCAGGTCAAGGCAGAAGGGGAGCTCTCCTCCCCTAAACCATTATTAAGAGGTGTCCCTCAAGGCTCCATCCTGGGACCAATACTCTTCAACATATATATTAACAGCATCGACCTCGGCATTAAGAAAGCCAATATTCACCTGTTTGCGGATGACACAGTACTATACCTAAGCCGGTCAACACCTGAAGCTGCCTATAAAGATCTGCAACTCGACTTCAATACCCTCCAATACCAGCTTCTTAGCAAAAAGTTGCTCCTCAATGCCAAAAAAAATAAGACAATGATTCTTTCACCTGGCAACCATCCGTCTTACCCTTCTATTGGCACTCTACCCCCCATCACCATCTTACTGGGGGAAAACTTGGAGTTTGTCCCCAAGTTTAAATACCTGGGGGTCTGGCTAGACCACAAACTCTCCTTCGGGGAACATTTGGAGGATATGGTGAAAAAACTGAGGCAGAGGCTGGGGCTCTTCTACCGGATAAACTGCCTTCTAACTACAGAGGCAAAAAGACAGCTTGTACAGTCCACCTTCATCTCCTTATTAGATTACGCTGATTTCATCTATTGTCACTGCAACGCCTTATACCTAGGTAAGCTGGACGTCTTATACCACAAAGTGCTGCACTTCATCACCGGCCTCCCCTCCTCTACCCATCACTGCTCCTTATACGCTGCTGTGGGATGGACCTCCTTACAATACAGACGCAATAGAAATGCCGCCGTATGGACATTAAAAGTGATCACTGGCAAATTACCACATTATATCTCTGACCTACTGCCTCTAAGCGAGCTCCGAAATTAAGCCCTTAGGAGCTGCTCCCTAATTTCCCTGAGGATCCCCAGGGTCCGCACGTGCCTTGGAAGAGCGGCCATAAGCTACTCGCTGCCTACCCTCTGGAACGAGATACAGAAATTCTTGAAAGTAAGATCCCCAGTAAGCATCGCAGTGTTCAAGACTTTATACGCAAAAACAATTACAGAAGTATGTCACTGCTTCCACCGCCTATGAACTACTGCCTCTCTGCATAATATCTTCTACTGCCTAACACACATTAAAAACCTTACCCTGCAGAAACCTCATACCCGTCTCACCTTTGCCTCGTCATTCCTTCCTTCTCTCTACCCCTTGCTCCTACTCTGATCCCCAAGTGCCAATGACCCCACAGAGCTCCCAGCATAGTCGCCACAGGCACCATGGCCAGCAGCGGTCAGTGCCCCCGAAGCCGCCACCTGAGAACCCTCGATTGGATTACGTTCCTCTAGTACTGATCCCCAAGTGCCAATGACCCCACAGAGCTCCCAGTGTAGTCACCACTGGAACCATGGCCACCAGCAGTCGGCGCCCCCGAAGCCGCCACCTGAGAACCCTCGATCGGATTCCGCTCCTCTAGTACTGAGAACTCTCCAGGGTCCCAGCTTGAACGCCGCATGCATCCGCAGTCTCTAGGTGACTGGCGCTACTGAAGCTGACGCCCATATCCCTTGACCATACTCTGCTCCCTGAGAGCTGTGAACCCAGCTCAGTCACCGCAGGAAACTAAGGCTTACTGGCAGACGGTGACCCTAAAGCCGTCAACCCTTATAACTTTTAGCCCTAATCCATAAGCGGCTATTCAGTACAGTACCACGAGTAGGACATTTGTCCTTGCCCCCCCCACCAATGCAACCTATACCTAATCGAGGTTCCACTTTAATCTCCTTTTTGGCACCCTTTACCTAACCATGTCATGTACATAGTTAGATACATTACAATGTGTGCCTAAATGGACTTCTGGTCTCTATGTTACTTTGTTTTATGTTTTTACTCCTATGTACTACCATAATGCCTGTATTTATGTGTGTTTATGTGTACTGTTTCTGACCTTGTGTGATGCAGGTCCACCTTGTAAATGAGCTTGCTTAACGGTGTTCACCTGGATAAATAAAGATTTGATTGATTGATTGATTGATACATTTAAAGTTGAATAAGCTTTTGGTAAACCTTACAGGACAGCAATACAGGAGGCTGGTGGAAGGAAGCAGTAGAAACCTTCAGAGACCTCAGAGCTGAGCAGCGCAACACAAAGGGAAAGTGGGGGGCTGAAGCCTTCCAACAGTTCCTTTAAGCAATCAGAGTCTTGAACAGAAAAGTTGATCGTTTGTATAACAGGTTTTTTTTCTTAACACAGCTTTATTCCATCAGAACAGATTTTACAGCAGTACATCTTTATACAAGAGACAGTTTCTTTTTCATAGTTATCCATTCTTGGCTTACATAGTTTACTTGTGAATTACATTGAAATAAGTGTCCCATAAATAGTACTGATGTTTATTATTTCAAAATCATAGTATAACACATCTTTCCCCTCCACCAGGGGATATTGTATAGCTAGCTGCATGTGACTGAACATATAACTGGCTGGGCCACACTACCCAGAGCAAACCTATGGCCATGTCTGCGTTCCCCCCGCCCCACAAATACATACATCAAGTAAACTGTATATCCACTGAAGCTTATTGGTATACTGTCTAAGGTTCATTTCTCTACAAAAGTCGTGTGCTGTATCCCAGCCTAGTCATTTTCTACATGTTTGCCATGACAAAGCCTCTGTTTAGCTCCATTCCCAGCACATCTTTAACCCGCTGAATCCATTCCCCATGGGTGGGAGGTTCCTGCTGCAACCATCTAGCTGTAATACATTTAAGAGCAACTACCAGCAATGTCAACAACACTTCTCGAGTGCCCCCCTTCTGGTGTGTAGCTAATAGGAGCCCCAATACTCATTCCTCGAATTTCAAAGGAATGAGGATTCACGTAATGCCCTGTACTGCTGACTGAATGGCTTGCCAGTACCCAGTTAGCACCGGACCTCAAAATATGTGCCAATGATTCCCCTTGGAGCTGCAGGCCTGCCAACACGTTGCAGAGCTTGAGGCACTGTAATGGCCTGTAATTGAAGGTGTATGAAAGAATTGTACCAGGACTTTCCAAAAAAATTCCCTCCAGACTGGAGCAGATGTCACATGCCAATCCCACTTCAGCCTAAGTGTCCAGTCTGAGGCACTGATAGTTATGTTGGCCTCTCCCATGCTACTGTGACCTGGTCAAAAGACATCCCATTCTGTCCCAGCAGTATCTTATATATGTTTGAAATGTATTCACCCGTGTCTTTTACAGTGACTACCCTAAAAAGAAATTCTTCCCACCCTGTATAAGGTCTCTGGAGGAGATATATGTGATTTCCTGTAGTTATAAAATTACGGACTTTCATGTAACAGAGGAATTCCACATTCAACCAGCCAAATTTCTCTTTAGCTCTCTAGAATGTTATACAATGCTGTCCTTCAATAAATTGTGTAAATCTAAATGGACCCCACAACTCCCATTTAGCAAAACCAGGATGTATTTTTGATGGAAATAATTCAGGTTCAAATCTAATAAGGGATAGAGGTCCCACTCCATCAGGTGTATTTGTAAGTTTCTGGATTTTCCTCAACACATAGAGGCCATGTTTGACTCATCTATTTCTAGCCCATCCCTCCAGTTCTCTGGGGCCGCTGTGAGAGCCAGAGTACACAAAGGTCGATCTTTGATATCTGCATCTTCAATCAGATAACAATGGGAAGAAGTTCTCTGTCTAGCCCAAGTCAGCAGCGTCACTCCCTGAGATGCCAAATAGTATAGAGGTAGGTTTGGTAACGCCAGGCCCCCCCTCTTCTTTTGGGAGATGTGGGACCGCCCTGGAAACCCTTGTTTTTTTATTGTTCCAGATAAATCTGGAAATTTGTTTATTAATTTTGTTCCAGTAGGAAACAGGTATTCTGATGGGCAGATGTTGGAACAGGAAGAGCATACGAGGTAGGACATTCATTTGTATAGTAGCTACTCTCCCAGTCATACTCAGGGGTAATAACCGCCACTTTGCCAGATCCTGCTCCAAGGCCTCCCATAGTTTCTCAAAGTTTGCAGAGAAAAGTCTGGTCAAATCCATTGTAATCTTAATACCTAAGTAACAAATTTGATTTTTTGGGGCCCACCTAAATGGAAAGGTATCCTTAAATCTCACTGGGCAGGTCCCACTCAAAACTAGGGCTTCCAATTTTGAGAAATTTATTTTGTAACCGGAGATGGTCCCAAAGGATTGCAGAGCTTGAATGAATGGAGGCAATGAGTGCTCAGGTGATGATAAAAAGAAGATGGAATCATCTGCATAAAGAGAATGTTTTTGTTCTACTCCCCCCTGCCATAACCCGTCTTATGGCCGGATTACTGCGTACTTTTGCTGCCAGTGGTTCCAAACTAAGGGCGAACAAAAGGTGGGAAAGAGGGCACCCCTGCCATGTCCCCTGGGTTAGGAAAAAAAATTGGAAACTTTTGCCGTTAGCTTTAACCAGTGCCTTGGGACCAGCATATAGTAGGGATGTAACTTTCAGAAATTTGGGGCCGAAATGCATATGTTCCATGTAGGCTTTTAAAAACTGCCAATTGACTCTATCCAATGCTTTTTCTGCACCTATGGAAATGGCTATTTGAAATTGCTTCTGGATCTTCTGACTGGAGACTGTGTTTAATAATCTGCAGATGTTATCTGAAAGGTATCATCCTGAAATAAATCTGGTCTGATCTTCCTAAACTATTAGTGAGGCTACTGTCTACAGTCTCCTAGCCAGAAGGCCGGTGAATAGCTTAAGATCCATATTCAGTAAAGATATAGGCCAGTATGACCCACACTCCAACGGGTCCTTTCCCTCTTTAGGTAACACCGAATTCTGAGCCATTTGCCAAGACGTCAGAATCTCCCCTCCCTCCATGACTTCTTCACAGACTGGAAGCAAGAGTTGAATGAGCTGATCTGCAAATACCTTGTAAAATTCCAGCATGAAACCATCTAGGCCTGGAGATTTACCATTTTTAGTTGTGTCACCTGAGCTTTTAAATCGGCTACAGAGATTCTGGCCTCCACACTATCTCTAGCTGCCTCCGGCAACTTCCGGAGGTCCAGGCCATCAAAAAATCTAGCGACTAGATTTGCAAATTCTGGCATCTCCTCCTGTTTATAAAGGGAGGCATAATAGTCAGCAAATATATCTATAATTTCCCCTGGATGACTGGTCTGTTTCCCTCCCTGTTGTGGTTATTTAGCTTGAGGACCAACCTGCTTACCTGCCGCATCCTAAGAGTGTCTGCAAGGAGCTTACCTGCTTTGTTGCCCCCTTCATGATAAGATTGGTGTACTTCCAGTTGAGCCTGAATTAAATTTTCTATAACTGCCCTTGTATCCCTCAGTTGCTGTTTTACTTTCGGATTTAATGACATTTTGTGCTGAAATTCTAAGTCCCTGAGTTCCTCTTCTAACTTTTTTAACTTACTCTCCATCTTTCTTTTATGATCTGCCATATATTTTATGATTATCCCTTGGAGGAATGCCTTCAAAGCATCCCACTGGACTGCTTGAGTTGTGGCTCCCTCTGGATTCATCTGCTGATACTCCTTGATGGCCTACCGTACTAAATCTTGAAAATCTGAGTTATTCAACAGCCCTATATTGAGCCTCCAGTGTGAGTTCCTAATGGAAGGAGTTATGGTCAGAGTTAATCTGACTGGTGTGTGGTCAGAGAGTGTATGGTGGCATAATCTTGCACCTCAAGGCTGTGTGAGCCCGTTCTTCCGAAATGAACACCATGTCAATTCTGGTATAGCAGTCATGTCTATCTGAAGAATGAGAATAGTCATGAACCTTCCCATTGAGCCCTTGCCATATGTCTTGAAGTCCAGACATCTGGCATAGCCTGCCCAAGGTGGGGCCCGCCATCCCCCTCCTTGCCCCCTGATGCTCCCTCGTCTATCCAGTACTGGGGACAGGATGTATTAAAGACCTCTCCAAGGATGCAGAGCTTGCCCATCTGGTCCAATAATTCGGAAAATATTCTTTTAATAAAAAGGGAGAACTCTTTGTCCTCATTCAGAACATAAACATTAAGAATAACACAGGGGATGTCCCTATAGACAGCATGTACCTTAACATAGCAGCCCTCTGGATCAGTCTCCACCCTCTCCATCCTTAAAGGGCATTTCTTGTGTATTAAGATTGCAGTTCCTCTTCTGTGGGTGTGTGCCATGTAGGAGGAAGCATAAACCGAATCCACCCAACTGCAACATAACTTTTTATGCTCTTCGATTGTAAGATGGGTTTCCGGCAATAATGCAAGATGGGTCCGCATTCTACTTAATTCTTGTAAAACCCTCACCCTTTTAATGGGACTGTTGATTCCACGAATGTTATAAGTAACAATATTTAAGCCCTCCATTTCAGAAAGCGATGTAGTCCTCCATCCTCAAATACCTGGCTGTATCCTGGCCCACCAATAGGTGGCTTCAGACCCGAACCAGGAGAGGGGATTTGGTGAGCAGGGATGCATGGCCAATAATAAACATTGAACAGTAAAAACTGGGTTACAACCAAACAATGTAACCCATCAACTACAACCCCAGGCCTAAACATCGCCCGGAATTGTTGTATAAAATTTGTAACCATTATTCCCGACTTCCCACCCCTACCCAATTATTCATGCAGTGCCCCTTGATGATGGGTAGTGCTGAAATAAAATCAGCACTCTACTGCCTTGCCTTGGACTCAACAGAAAGGTGCAGCTGGTGTGGTTTTTTCAAGACCTTATAAGTGTTCCAACAATCTCCACCCTCCCCATCGTCTAATCAAGTTGGGGTAGTGGGGGACCCACGGTCCAGATCCCACTCCCAAAGGGAGATGCATCAAACAGGACCCAAACCCACTCCAATCATTTCTCTGCCCCCTTGCCCCATGTATCCATCTTAGACTGATCCACTGAAAAACTCAATTAGTGACTGTGCCTAATGGCAAATTAACAAATTATTTAAACCCATGTGCTGTATAAATGTATACACTCCATTTGTGACCAGTATTATTTTCATTTAGAAAATCGGTAAATGTAAACTCACCTCCTGATTGGCTGAAACAGCCTCACACCCGGGCTGTTATGTCTTTACAACGCCTCGCAAAAAACAAGTTCCAATTTGGGGTGCTCTATTACTAAAACTATCCTTGGGCACCCTGAATTTCGAAACTCGCCAGCTGCCATTTTTCCCCACTCGCTTAGCGACACTAACTTTCATGGACACTGACACCAGACATTCTAAAAAACAAAACCTGCAAAACTAATTTTTCTTTTTACAAATGTAACTTTCCTTACTGAGCAAATTGCGCACCTGCTCAACTCACACTCGACTGTTACAGTGAGCTGCAAACTCACACGGCACCACATTTCACAGCACGGGAAAAAAAAGTACCTCTCCTGAAATACAACTAACCAAACAACATTCCCCCCCATTCTGATGAGTGATCTTTCTTTCGAGTTATGTGCCTGTCTCACTGACCGAAGAACGAAACACAAACTGAAACAACAACCACAAAAAGCAGCTCTCATGTCTGTGAACCACTGCTTGAAGAAGCAAAGCAACTGCACAAGCTCATGGAACACAACAAACACAACAGTGCCCCCTGTGGTGATTCCAGCAGCACAGGGTTTATTTTACTATAAAATTTAACTTTTATTTTCTATTTATTTTTTATATATACATCTTTATTATTATAGTTTTCCAAAAAATTATACCTATACCCCATTTTCTAAGTGTAATAATACCCTCCAAGGTGGGCGTTATGTGATATAACAGACCTTCCAGGGGCTATAAGGCCGTCCGTATGCAGCGTCAGGCATCATTACGCCCCTGGGCGGTCCATTATATCCAAATAATGCCCACTCTGTTGGGTATTTTTACTTACATATTCCCCTCCCCCTTCAAACAGTTTCCCCAACACTTCTCTGATCAAGAAACTCTTAGTGTCCAGTACACATTTTAACCAGGTCCCAAATGATTCCCAGGTGATTTACATCTGCATGGACATCTTTTCCCCACAAAATAATGATGCCAACGGCTTTCACCCCAGTTCAGATGTTTGTCTATTCCGCCTTCTCAAGATGCCATATCTGCAATTCGAGATGAATGCCCGCTGTCTTCTTCGTCATGGAGTTGGGGTTCCCCCTCATTTCTCTTCAAGACCAGTGAGTTGATTCTCTGTTTTTTTGTTGGCCAATTGTTGCTGTGCTCTCATCTTTGTCCATAGGCTGGAGTCTGTGGCTGCTACACGGTACTTCCTGCTGGATGTCGGGGCCTTGCTAGTCCTCCTACGAGCTGCCACTGCTGCTTCTCCAACTCTTTAACTACCCCAGGATCTGCCAATTCATCGACAGCTACCTCTAATGAGGCCAGATATTTTTATGCCTCTTGCACAGTGTGGAACAGTTTAGTGCCCTTATCTGAAGTGATCCTGAGTTTAGCTGGAAAGTCCACTCTGGCTTTCAGCCCCTTGTTCCAAAGTGCCTTGACTACAGGGAACCATAACTTTCAGCGGGCCATGGCGGTGGGGTTATAGTCCAGTTCCAGAAACAGCCCAGTGTCTCCAAATATAATCTCTTTTTTAACCCATGCCTTTCAAAGTACCATTTCCTCTACCCTGTAGTTTAAAAATGCCATGATGACTGATCGTAGTCTGGCTTTAGGATCTTTTGCGGGGGCTGCAAGTGCACAGTGTGCTCTGATAATATTCAAGGGGTTATCTTTATCAAGATCAAAAAGCTCCTTCAGTAATCCCTCCACATAAACAGCTACATCCCCCATCTTAGTATGGTCGGCTAGTCCATGCAATCTTAAATTAATGTGATGGGACCTGTTTTCCAGGTCCTCAAATTTACTTATAAGGGCCTCAGACTGGTCGTGGAGGTGAAGCAGCGCTCTGTTGCGCAAGTCAACTGTTTCGGAGCATGAGGTGAGGTGCTTTTCCACAGACTGCAGCTGTTCTGCTTGTTGCTGGATTTTATTTTGATTCTCTCCCACCTTGGCTCTAATGATGTCCAGTGTTTAGGTGAGGCAACTGAGTTTCTGGCAGAGTTGCCAAGAAGTTATGTAAAATCCCCCCCCCCCCCATCTTCTGACTCACTGGCCGAATCTAGGGTCCGATTCTCTGGAGACCTAGTCGGCGCAGTGTCTTTCGTTGGAGCCTGAGGAGCCAGGGATAATTTCTGTTGCTTCAGGTTTCCCACGGCGTCACCTTCTGTTTCCCTCTGGAGGCCATAAAGATAGAGCTCACCACCAGAAATTAGGTAACATTTGTGAGTGAGGTTGGCAGATAAAGATTATTTTAAGGAGGGAATCAGTTGGAGCTGATCGACCCAGCATCCACATGGTATGGCGTCATCACCGGAAGTCGTCATTTGTATAACAGTTTAATGGAGACAAATGTAGTCAGAGGCTAGAAATGCTACTGATTTAGAAGCCAAACTGGCGGTAGCAGTTTCTGGCATACTGACTGAGAGAATAAGCTTTTATTGATGCGGCCTGAATATTTAGAAGATGGGGCCCGGTTATCCAATGTTTATTTGCTCAGGCTGCCTGAGGCGCTGGAGACTGCAGATTCATTCACTTATATACAGGACCTCCTTCTAAAAACTCTAAATGTGGGTACTGCTAGGTAAATTCTTAAAATGTATCAAGTAACACCAAGAAGGCACACAACTATGGTTGACTAGCCTCAGAGTTTGCTAATGGTCACCAATAGAGCACATATCAAGGACAATATACTTCTGGCCACCAAATGTAAAGGGCAAATTTATTTTGACAATGGTACAAAGATCTGTTACTTTCCATAGTGATGTTTTGCTAAGCGGCAGTGCCGCATGTGCTTTGAGGCCATCAGAGTGTGACTCAGAGCTCTAGGAGTCACCCACGTGCTTCAGTTCCCACAGTAGCTGACAGTACAATATTCTGGGAGGTTATTTCTATTTAATAACCTGGTTAAAGCTGGAAAAATGCTGGACATTATCAAAGAAGAAAATCCAAATCCACCAAGCACCTGCGGCAGAAGGGGAGAACTAAAACCTTATTATGGTGGGTGCCCATAATGAGTCAAATATGGTTCGCATACTGTTCAAATTAGCACCGATTATTAAAGAAGCAGGCCTGCAAACAGGTGCCATTTGACACAGATGAGGGAGTACAGGTACTTTTAATAAGATGTGTTACTATGGTTTGTTCCTGACAGGAGGTAGGTCAAGGGATGGCAGGCATCTGCCAACTCACTGCCTGGAGCTGATAGTTGGCACAGTGCATTAAATGCATACTTGTACCCCCAGATTCTCATGAAGCAGAGTTACACGTTTCTGTAAGTGTGGCTCCTACCTGTTTCTAAATGCATGTGTTTGCTCTTTACTACACTTTATCAATATAGACTATATATATATATACATATAAATTTATATGTAAATAGGGGATACATGATGGGCAGGAGTGGAATATGGAAAATATTCTCATTCCTGCAGAGTGAGCTCTGGATATTTCACGAGTGCTGAAGGCACGAGTGAAATATACAGTGCTCACGATGCAGGAGTGAGAATATTTTCCATATTCCATGATCTGCCCATCATGTGTGCTATTTATACCATGGAGGTGAGACCAATTTCAGTGAGAGAGGTATGTTTGTTGTTATGAGGTTCATGTCACTTTAAATGATGCTGGTGCTGTGGAAGTGTGTGTGTGTGTGTGTGTGTGTGTGTGTGTGTGTGTGTGTGTGTGAGTTTTATGAATGGGTTGTTGTAGTGAGCTGCTATTGGTTGGTGTGTGTGTGGGGGGGGTGTCTTGATTGGGTGTGCTGTGTTTTAGTAATTGGTTGCCTGAGGGAGGTTCTGTTCCGTGACAAGCTGGATGTTTGCAATTCACTGGTTATTTGTTGTTCATTTTGTAGATCAATATGTGGCAATGCAGGATTCAATAATGTACTAAACTCGGGTTTTGAAATGCAGCACAAGAGATATGGAGATTATTACATTTAGAAGGAGTGCTGCAGCTGACTGTCATTATCTATTTTAATTGTGTTAATTTCAGTGTAGGGCCTGTTTTAGTACTCAGCAAATTACAGGGGTGTTTCTTAGTGTTTTTAAGATGCATGTGAGTGATGTCAGCAGAGTAGGTATAAATAGTATTTATTTTAACTCTGCTGATGTCATCAGGATTTATTTCACTGCAGTGAAAATAACATGGTTTATTTCACTGGAATTGATCTCACCCATGGTACATATATATATATATATATATATATATATATACACACATTGTTGGAGTACCTAAAGTTATAATCGTGAAATACTGTATCATAAGTTGAGAATGGTATATCCCTACACGACCCTAAACAGATAGCTGACACCTTTAACACTGTCTTTACGGACCTAAGTGGCATACTCCCCCCCCGACTTTTTCGATGCACCTGACAAGTTGTGTACTACTAGTAATTCTCCCGCCTCCCAGAGCCCCATCCTTCTATTTCAAGAGAGTCACCTTAATAAAATCAAAAAATACCTACAAAGGGTTCTTGGCAATTCCAGATTTAGTAGTGACTATCTTGACCTTAAACTCCTAAACTTTACCCTAGATGTTGTCCTGAAACCCCTACCCAAACTCCTAATCCTATAACTCACCCATAGTCAGTTCCCCCAAATTTGGAAAGTGGCAATTGCAACACCAGTTCACAAAAGCGGGGACAGGTCGATGCACTCTATCGCCCAATATCTATGCTCCCCACCCCCAAAGCACTAGAGCACATTGTCTCCGACCAATTATCTGAGTACCTGGCTAAATACGACATCCAATGTCTGCAGCAGCATGGCTTTAGAAAAGCCCATAGTACTACTACTACTACTACTACTACTCTGTTTGAGTATATGGACTTTCTCCACAAGGCTCTTGACCGGGGTCACCTAGTAGCATCAATATATATTGACCTCACTAAGGCCTTCGATACTGTAAACCACACCCTACTATTGAATTCACTCCCTGCCTTTGGTCTCTCCAATTGGGTAACAGAATGGTTCAAGAGGTATTTTGAAGTCATACGCAACAAGTCAAAATCTGTGATGCTCTCTCTGACAGTCATCCTATGCACTCTGGGGTCCCTCAAGGGTCCATCCTTGGACCCCTACTATACAGTCTTTTTCTTAATAACCTCCCTCAAGCATGCACCAGCAACATGGTACTCTATGCGGATGATGTCATCCTCTTCTCAAGCCAGTCTGAACCCCTCCCCCTACAGACCTACAAACTAACTTTGAACTGGTTGAAGCCTGGTTCGCTCAGCACAAATTACTTACGAACTACAAGAAAACCAGGGTTATGCTCTTCTCTAGCCCGCATACCAGACATAGAACAGTCCACCTAAAAATACTGAATAACCAGAGTCTGCCTCTTGAACAGGTCCATGAATTTAAATATCTTGTAATAACCTTAGATAGCTCACCACGCATGTCAACCTAATCTCTAAGACGATAAACTCTGGGATCAGGATTCTGTATCGGCACAAACACTGCCTGACCCCTGAAGCCCTCTAACTAGAGGTTACTAGCTCAGTTCTTTACATTGTTGACTGTGGTCTGGTGATACATGGAGCTGATGCTGATACCACCCTCAAGAGAATCACTATAGCACATAATAAATCCTGCCAACTGGTATTTGGGGCCCATAAGTGCACTCACACATGTCACCTATATGAACAGACCAACTGGTTGCACCTTAAGGGCAGGGTTACCTACTACACCTGCCTTATGGCAAAAAAAAAAATCAGCCTGGGCCTAACACCTCCTGCCACTCTGTCTCTTCTTGTGCTGACTCCCAACCCTCATAGCGCGTCCAAACTGTCCTACCTTGTCCCCTTCTGCCAGACCACTCAGGCTCAGTGTACATTATTGTTCAGGGCCCTGACCTGGCTCAATGGCCTCCCCTCTGACATTGATGCCATATCAAAGCTTAGCCCTTTTAAGATTAAACTCTGCCAACACCTTCCAGTGCTTGGCAGCTGTGACTGCCCTCCCTAAGCTGTCATTGCATAAGGCCCTTATTTACCTACGTCCCCTACAACCCCTTTATTCCACACACGCTACCTAGCTATCTTACATTCACTTCTCTCCTTGATTGGTGGTATTTACTCCCACCCACTCCCTTTCCTACACCACTCCCCCCCACCTCACCTCTCCCTAACCTCGTCTCTCTCTGAATTTTACTGTTTGTCGTACCTCACCCCCTGCCCCACACCCCACACCTAGCCCCCCTGTGCTCCTCCTTTTTCCACCCTTTCTGACATTCTTCCATTCTTCCATCTAAACTATCCTTACCTCCCCCATTACAAGTTAATTTGACAAAGCCACTCACTGACTGCTCTGTTACCTGTTTGTGAATCCTGAGTTGTGCTGTACATGATACCCAACTTCCCCCCACCCTACACCTATTCCCCTGTCTTCCTCCCTTTATCACCCTTTCTAACATTCTTCCTATTCTTTTCTAACTTTTCTCTTTACTACTCACCCCCTTTACAAGTTAATTTGACAAAGTCACTTACTGACAGCAATATTACCTGTTTGTGACCTCATTAGGTGTGCCTTACATGATTCCACACTTGTAATGATATTGTAATGTTAAATTTATTCTTCTCATTTTGTCAGCTGTTTGTACTTTCTTGACATGGAACCTTTGTAAAAGAACCACTGGTTCAAAGATGTTTGTAATCCGAGATATCAATAAATAAATAAAATAAGTTATAATGAATCTATGCGAGTGCTTGTTGCACTAATGTTAATGTAGAGGGCTCATTTCTAGTTGTTAGGTGCTGATGAAAGAAGGTAATTCTACATTGTCTCTAATTTGTTTGTTACTGTTCCATTAGCTAGCACTGTATATGGATCTGTTGGTCCAAGTTTATTACATTTCACAGGTTAGAACCCTCTTAGAAGTTGCAATATTATGAAACCTGATTTTTTGGACTTCCCATGGACCCCATGTCACACACTGTGACATCATAATGTGCTGAGGACACAGTATATGGACTTTCGGACTCTGTCTTTTCAGCCCAGTCTGTGGTCCTGCTGAATTCATTGCTCATTATTGTTTTAATTATATAGTTGAAAATGGAATCATCTCAGGTTGCCCACCAATGTTGTATCTTAGGATGAAGCGTTCCCTATATGGATGTATGATGCTTCTTTTTTTTATTGTATTGTATCATATTGTATCATATTGTACTGTACTTGTATATTATACTCTGAACCACAGATTTCCATTAGTGCTGAATACATTTGAAGGCTCAATAAAAATAAATTTCAGGGGCGGAGCCAGCAGCCACCAAAGGAAGTTGTGACTTCCCTTGCTCTCTCCTCGACAGTCTGTTTATACCAAATTAAACATATTTTAATTTTATTTTAAGGGTCCAACATTTTACAGTGTTTAAACTATTTGAATCATCCCAGTTTGGAGACAATACAATATGGTGCAGCCAAAAAAGGAGCTCTGTATAGTGGAGGCTGGAAAGGCCAGCAAGCCATAGGGTCAAGTACTACCAAACAGACTAATCTCGTTTAGGGTTTATCATCCCTCTGCTCAGGAGCAGACTGTCCCATTTCACAGCCACAGCTTTTGCTCCTTTTCAGCTAAATAGCAGTGAATCCAGCAATGGTCTTCTCCCAAAATATCAGTTGCTTGAATAATCCTGTGAAGATGACAAAATTAATTCACGATGTCCGACATCACCCAGCAGATGTTTATTTCATCCAAGAAACACATCTGACCCCTGCTAAGCATCAGAAATTAGCTTGTGGGAAGGGGGGGCATATATGGGATTCATACTTCCTCCTACCCCAAGGGAAAACACCAGGGGCACTTATGATCCTTTCGATGACTCACTTTGAACTGAACCATACCTACAATGACCCACACAGCCACTGTGCTATCTTGCAGGGCAGGTTATTTCAAGCTTAAAGTCACTCTTTCCTTTGCGTACTTTCCTCCCAATACAGCTACCCCGACATTAAAAACGTTCTTGAGGGAAACTAATGGACCTCCTACAAGGTCAACTGATACTTGGAGGTGACCTAACCTCATAATGTCAACATAGCTTGATATTTCTAATCTGGTAAAGCAAAGGTAAATGCTATCACTGCTCCAACCTCACTCACTTAAGGATAACTGACATCCAGCATTGAGTTTTCCCCTCATAGAAAGCCTTGATGTACTTCTCCCCCAGACACCAGAGTTATTCCCATATAGATTACTTTTTCACAACCTGTAAACATTTTTCAAGTGTTCAAAACATGGACACTGGTCCTCAGCTGTTGTCGGATCATCACTCTGTTTGTCTTAAGCTTGAGCTGGGGAACGAACAGAAAGGGTCCCTTTGGTGTCTTAATACTGCTCTGCTTAAGGATGACCAATTTCAGATGTTCATCAAGGAATGCATCTCATAGATTCTGAGGGACAACGAGTTGCACACAGTGACAGCCTCAATTCTGTGGGCTACTCTGAAAGCTGTACTAAGGGGAGATGTTATATCTTATGCATCCCAAAAGAAACTGTATCAACATGAGAGATATAATCACCTCACAGAACAAATGCACACCTACCAGCTCCTTTATTCTCAAGGAGATAGGTTCATAGCAGACAAAATTAAGACCCTGAAAAGTGAGTTTCAGTCTCTAATAGACCTATAGGTCCAACATGCCCTGTTCTTTTTAAAACAATCATACTATGAGGGGTGAGCAAGGGGTGCTCGATTTCTGGCTCAGAGGTTCTAGGCTCCTGTATTTTATAACTCTGGGACCCACATACTAGTGATGTGACTCATGACTCTACCCAGATTTGGACTATTTTCCAGGACTTTGAACAACAATTATACCCTGAACATTTCTGCCCAGATAACCCGAGTCAATGAGTATCGCTCTACATTAAACTTGCCACAGCTAACGTAATCCCAAAAAGAAACCCGCTCTGCTTCAATTCTTCAAGAGGAGCTTCATTTACAGTTCACAAGGGCAAAAATATAAAAATGCCCACGTCCAGATGGATTCACCATTCAACAGTATAAGACTTTTTTGGAGCAGCTCCTCCCTCATGTCCACCAAATCTCTCAAGTGGTGGCTTCTGGCAACCTCCTTCCCCCTCTTGGTCCTATGCCACATTAGCAATTATACCCAAACCTGGGAAGGACCCGTCTGGCCCTTCCTCATATCGACCCATATCTATCTTAAACATAGATTACAATTTATGCATAGCAGACTAGATTGGATTATCCCTACCCTGATCCACCCAGATCGGGCAGGTTTTATTAGACATCATCAAAGGACAAATAATGTTCATCGTACTCTCCTCCTGGTCCAACATACCCAAAGCATACATGTGATATCTCCCTCTTTTAGCAGGAGATTCCTGTTTTTTTGACTGAACTCCCTCTCTCCCTCCTGGGAAACAAAATCTCCTACTTAGGTAAAATTCTGTCCAAAATATCCATTCATGTTTTCTTTGGTAGATAAAGACACACAAAAAGTAAGTTAGTGATGAACAATGTAAGTGACAACTTTGCGCAACTAGTTGTTAATTATTTTTAGTGCTTATTCTTGACAAAATGGAATATATTAAATGTTTTTAAATGTTTTTTTTCTTATTTTTTGATGCCATTTAAGGACAAACTCATGACATTACAGCATCTCGCTACTAGCAGGCCAATCTCCCTACTAATTTGACCTAAATCTCCCTCTTAAGCAAGTGGAACATATCACATATATGCAAAGTAGAAATGTTCTCGCTGTCCTGTTTAGTTTGGATGCAGAAAAGGGCTTTGACAAGGTGGCCTTGAACGTTCACTGGTGCACCCTGTCAGCCTTTGGTTTCCCTGAGACTTTTCTAGTTTGGCTCCAGATGATCTATCTTTCTCCCCAGGCCTATATCAGGGAGAATAGCTCTTGTACTACCATTATGCAGTTACAGAAGGAAACCCATCAAGGATGTCCTCTGTCCCCACTTCTCTTCTCTTTATACATCAAGCCCCTGTCCTGAGCTCTAAGGGCAAATTTGAGAGTGGTGGGTGTCCTGTGGAGGGGGGGGGGTCTGGTATACAAGACCACCTTATAAGTGGACAATGTCCTACCTTCTCTTTTACGTCCAGATAGTTCTATTCTGGTGGCATGATTCGGTCGGGCCACTGGGTTTCAGCTAAACATTCGAAACACAGTGGTTCTTTCACTTAATTATTCTCCAATCTCTGCCCTTAAATGTCAGCTTCCCCTGAGGTGGCATTGGAGTGATTACCACTAAGGATCTCGGTAATTTCGAATTTTTTAATTATGTACCACTCAATCTGACTTTGATAGAGGACATAATTAGAAGGAGAAGGCTACCACTGACTTTTCTTACTAAGATTGAGGCAGTTAGAATGAATATCCTCCCATTCCTTTTATACCTGTTCCAAACCCTCCCATTATTTCCTGTGCAGTACTACTTCTCCTCATGGGACAAATTAATGCCTAGGTTCATTTGGGGGGACACCAACTGTGACCAGTTACTCTGTATTACATCTCCCATTATCCAGAGGTGGGGTTAATCTACTGAATTTAGTGAATTATGCCAGGGCCTCTCATCTCTGTCCTATATTAAACTGGATCCTTCCCAAAGCTTCTCCTTCCTGGAAACAAACTAAATTCTCAATTAATGACCTTTATGATATAGGCCCTCTCTTGTTCGCTAACAGGTTGGCACCCTTCCCCCTGGTACATTTCACTTTTTTCATGACAACTCTACAAATTTGGTTCAAGTTTAAACTTAATCTAATATTGGCCTAGATATTTTATTTCTGCAGGGTTCTGGCGGCAGATGACAAGTTTCTTCCTATTCAAACTGATCCAACATTCCAGAGATGGAGGGGGTTGGGCCAAATCTATATATACCATTTTTTGGACTCCAGAGGACTTCTGCCCTTTGAGACCCATCAGCAGCAATTTGGCCTTACTGGCTGTGAGCCTTTCCAATACCTCCAGGTCAGAACTTACGTTTTACATAAACACGTTGATTACAAGCATCTCCCAGATCCAGCTCTGCTATTTCTTACTATGATTCTAGATGCTCTCCAGGACCAACTATGGGGTCACATGATTAATAACTTATACTGGAGACACCAGGATCTTTTGGGTGATTCGACCCAATCGATTTTGGATAGTTGGAACAAAGAACTGAATACCTTGTTACATTTTGCAACCTGGCTTGGGTATGTGCTACAGGATTTAAAAACAACCTCCGCTACTTCCAGGAGAGAGTTTGCTTGGAAGCCACCCCTGGGGGATTTCTTTTTCTCCTTGTCACTATCCAGGAAACCCTGTTTGCCCTTTCCTCACTCTACCGGTCCAAATCTAGCCCGGATAACCTGGACTGCAAGTTTCCCTATCCTTCAGCTCCTGCCATCGCCTCTCCCTTACATCCTAAACCTCTCCTTCACCCTCTGTACTGCCCCTCAGTCTTCAAAGATTGCCAAAATTCTCCCCTCCACAAGGGGGGGTGATCTCACCACCCTGTGCAACTTCTGTTCTATCTCCCTCCTCCCTTCGATTGCACAGCTGCAAGAAAAACTTGTCTACTCCAGGCTTGCTGACTTCCTCCACTCTTCCAGCTTCCTCTCCCCTTCCAGTCAGGTTTTCAGAAGCACCATTCCACAGTCTCCTCCTGCTATGGGTGCACATCATAGTGATCATTTTCATCAATCCGACACATCCTGAACTCCGCTGGCCTCTCAGCCCCCGCTGTTGAATGGTTCTGTTCCTACATCTCAGTGCATCTGCAGTTGGTACAGGTAGGTAATGCCCTGTCTCCTCTCCTTCCTATCCAGGCCAGAGTTCCTCGGGGCTCCATCCTAGGTCCAGTCCTCTTTTCCATTTTCCTAAATGACCTTCCCTCTGCTTGTGCCAATACACATATTCACATATTCACATGTATGCAGATGACACAGTTCTCTACACTTCAGGCCCCCTATACTGTGGCTGTGGAAGTCTCACTCCAGCATGACTTCCACAATGTCCTGCACTGGTTCCAGTTCAACCAACTCCGGGGCAACACTAACAAAACTGTCCATGATCTTTGGCACCAACCAGAAGCTAGCCAGGCTCTCTTTCCTCCCCATCTTCTCCACACTGGATGGCACCCATCTTGAAGTAGTCTCCTCCTTCAAGTACTTTGGTGTAGTTAGATACCAGGCTAGACTTCTGTGCCCACATTGATTCCATCCACGCCAAACTGTGCCCCAAACTTACTGCCCTGTACTGCAACAAGGTCTGCCTTTCTCCCAAGGTCCGATGGAAGCAGGTCACCAAAATGGTTCTCCCAGTTTTTTACTATGCAGATGTGGTCTATGGTACCACCTCCTCCTCTTCCCTCACCAGACTTGATACCCTCTGCAACACTTTCTGCCGCTTCGCTACCAACTCACTCTCTCGTACCCACCACTGTTCCCTTTACTCCCCCATCCTCCCTCTTCCTTCATATTGCCAGTCCCACTGCATTTCCTTCATCTCCAAATACTGGTTTGGGTCCCTTCCTTCATAGCTATCCTCACTCTTCTCTCCCATCTGTTCTTTCTCTTTCTCCCTGTGTTCCAGGGACCCTCACACCGTCTCCCTTTCCCACCCACATTCCTCAGCTGGGCAATCTGCAGTCCCCTATCAAGTCCCCTCCCTTTGGAATCTTCTACCCACCTCCTTCTGTTTCTCCCCCTCACTTCCCTCCATTAGACACCAGCTAAAACTTCTCCCTGCATGCCCTGCCAACCCTCTATTAGACCCCTTACATAAGCCCCCTGCTTTCAGCCCCTCTATCCCCCCCCACATGATTCTGATTCTTCCAGTGGTAATATAGCTGCCTGCTTGACTCATCCTCACAGCATAAGCTCAGCCACCATTCTTACAGGCACCAAGCACTTTATTCTGCTCTTGTCCAAATGGTCAATTAAATTGTAAGCTAATTTACTGTCCGCACCAGTTGGTAAGCTTTTGATCATTTGACTGTCCTGCGCTCAGTTTTGACACTTTTTGTTCACTGTCATTGTAACCACACTTTATGACCTGCTGTAATTTTGGTATATTGTTCTCCCATTCCCTTCCCCTGGGTCATACCTGGAAATGAGCCTTGGCTCAGTGTGCCTTTCCCAGTTACCAGTTTTTAAATAAATAATATAAATAAAGAGACTGTGCACCCGCACCCTGTGTACCCCATGAGGTACTTGTAGGTCTCTATCAAGTCAGTTCTTGCTATTTTCTCTTCCAGGGTGTACATGTTGGGATCCTTCAGTCTCACCTTATAAGGCTTTTGGTGCAACCCCTGCACCATTTTAGTTGCCCTCCACTGAGCTGCCTCCACCCTGTCTATGTCCTTTCTGAGGTGTTGCCTCCAAAACCGTACACAGTACTGTACTCCAGTTGGGGTCTCACCAGTGAACAATACAGTGGAAACACCACCTCCCTCCTCCTGCTGGAGATAACCCCTTTTATGCACCCCAGCATCCCAATAGCCCTACCCACTCCTTTGTCACACTGCCCTGCCACTTTGAGGCCATCAGATATGATAATCTCAAGGTTCCGTTCCTATTTAGTGACTGTCAGTACACTCCCCCCAAATACTCAATGCCTGAGTTTCTATGCCCTAGGTGCATGAATTTCCACATTTTGGCATTGAAACCCAACTGTCATGGTCTTGACCACTCCTTGAACTTCCCAAGAATCCTGCACATTCTCTCCACCCCTTGTCCACTCTTTTGCAGATTTTGGTATCATCTACAAAAAGGTATACCTTCCCTTCCAGTTCTTCTGCAATGTCACTTATGAAAACATTGAAGAGGACCAGTCCCTGTACTGTGCCCTGTGGCACCCACTGGTCACTCCTCCATCATTAATGTGAGAGCTGTTCACCACCCTCTGTCTCCCATCCATTAACCAGGTTCTAACCCCAATTCAGCACTTTGGATCACACCTCCAGGCTGCTCAGCTTCCTGTACAGCACACTGTTTAAAGCCCTGCTAAAGCCCACATTGATCATGTCCGCAGCCCTCCTCATTCTATTTCCTTGGTCACCCAGTTAAACAAATCTATCAGATTTGTTTGGCAAGCCCCCCCCCCCGTGAACCAATGCTACCTATGGTCTTGCAACCCACTGGATTTAAGATATTCAACCAGTCTTTCTTTCAGTCAGGTATCCATGAATTTTCCCATCACTAAAGTAAGAATGACTGGCCTAGAGTTGCTAGCCTCCTCCCTGCTACCACTCTTTTGTAGAGGGACCACATTAGCTCTTCTCCAGTCCTCTGGGACCATGCCTGTTTCCAGTAAGCTTGTTGAACAAGGTTGTTAGCAGAGCAGCTAGCACCTCCCAGAGTTTTCTCAGTACCCTTGTGTATACCCTTCTGAGTGGAGAACAGCAAATGTTATCCCTTTATTTAAAAAAAGTCATACCCAGGACATTAATAACTATCACCCTATCGGCCTTACCCCCATTCTAGGGAAGGTTATGGAGAGTATAATTAAAGATAGGATACAGGCTGTAGTATGCAGTATTGAAAATAACCAGCATGGCTTTACTAAAGGCAGATCGTGTGTGACCAACCAGCTCTGTTTTTTTACAAAAAAAGTTAGCTCTACACTGGAAGATAACATTCCATGTGATATAGTATTTTTAGATTTCAGCAAAGTCTCTGATTTAGTTCCACTTTTGGCTATCATCAAAATATTACTCAGACTAGATATTTCTCCTAGATACATCACATGGATAACAAAATGGCTATCAAATCGAGTTCAGCGAGTACAAATTAATGGTCATTATTCAGATTGGGGCCCTGTGTTGAGTGGTGTTCTTCAGGGCTCAGTGCTTGGTCCCATGATTTGTAATGTCTTTATTGTTTGTGGATGACTGCAAAGTAGGCGGGCTGTGTAAAAACCAAGACGATAGCTCAAATATAAAGTCTGACTTCAACAATCTCACGGTATAGGCTACCAAATGGGGGATGAAGTTTAATCTGACCAAATGCAGTGTGATGCACCTAGGTCTGTACAACTCTTTAAATGAATATTACTTGTGTGGTAGTCAGCTTAATAACTTTAAATCAGAAAAGCACTTGGGAATAATGATCTCAGAAGACTTTACTTTTAACAAACATATATCTGAAATTATCATTAGAACCAACAAAGTATGGTGAGAGGTGCATCGTAACATAAAGTCACGAGATAGATCTGTTATAGTACCACTCTAGAGATCCTAAATACTGCCTCACTAAGATTTCTCATCCCATCTCTGAAGCCACCATTTGAAAGGTGACATTGTACGCCTCAAAAGAGTACAAAGAAAAGTAACTAAGCATATTGACAATTTTACCAATCTTAGCTACGACACCTGGTTATGCAAATAAATCTCATGTCTCTCAAGAAAAGAAGAATGAGAGGGGATTTAATGATGGCATGGGAAATCTTGCAGGATGACTATTTGATATCTGAAACTGGGTTCGAGTTCAAGCAAGTTAAAGTTGAAAAAAGGGGCCATCTATTCCAACTGGCCTGTCACAGGTTCAACTCAGTCAAAAGGGGTTATTTTTTCTCGCAAAGGGTTATCAAACCCTGGAACTCTCTCGCTACAGATAAGGTGATCAGATCCAGAGGCAAATGGTTTGATACCTTTTATTGATCCAACATAGATGTTACAAAAAGAAAACAATGTCTAAGCTTTCAGACCAACCAAGTTCTTCCCCAGAGACTTATGCTCATTGTTCATTGCTTTCTTTTTGTAACATCTATGTTGGTCCAATAAAAGGTATCAAACCATTTGCTTCTGGATCTGTTCTTACAAGGATCAATATGGCAACTAATCTATATCAATATAGTGATCAGTGAGACTAAAACATCTTTTAACAAGCATTTGTCAATGCCGAATGTTGATTGCGTTGGTCTGTTGAGCTCGCTCAGTGGCCCTCTGTCACTGGCTCAGTCTGTTTGTCCCGGTGCTGCAGGCTGCTCTTTTGTACTGGGATCCTGCCTGTTTTGGTGGCTTTTTCTGCCCACAAAGAAATCCACAGCTGTCCTGACAGAGCTCCACTGAGGTCACTCACTCCCCGTCTCACTCACTCATTCTGGTTCTCCTGGCACTGCAGGTTGCCTTTTTGTACTGGGCTCCTGCCTCTGTTGGCACCTTTTTCTGCCCACAAAGAAATCTGCAGCAGTCCCGACAAAGCTCCATTGAGCTCGCTCACTCCCCTTCTCTCACTTGCTCATTCCATTTCTGCCGACGCTACTGGCTGCCCTTTTCTACTGGGCTCCTGCCTGCGTTGCTGCCTTCTTATGCCCACAAAGAAATTTGCAGCAGTTACAATACAGCACTGTTGAGCTCGCTCACTTGCTCATTCTGGTTTCCTGCCACTGCAGGCTGCTCTTTTGTACTGGGCCCCTGCATGCACTGCTGCCTTTTTCTGCCCACAAACAAATCTGCAGCCGTCCCAACAAAGCTCGGTTGAGCTCACTGACTCCCCGTCCCTCACTCGCTCGTTCTGTGTCTCCTGGCACTGCAGGCTGCCCTTCTGTACTGGGCTTCTGCCTGCATTGGCATCTTTTTCTGGCCAGACAGAAATCTGAAGCAGTCCCGACACAGCTCCATTGAGCTCGCTCACTCCCCCTCTGTCACTCACGCATTCTGTTTCTGCCTGCGCTGCAAGCTGGCCTTTTGTACTGGGCTCCTGCCTGTGTTGCTGCATTTTCTGCCCACAAAGAAATCCACAGCAGTCACAATAGAGCTCAGTTGAGCTCACTCACTACTGCTCTGTCACTCACTCATTCTATTTCTCTTGGCGCTGCAGACTGCACTTTTGTATGGGGCTCCTGGCTGCGTCGGCACCTTTGTCTGTCCACAAAGAAATCTGCAGCTGTCCCGACAGAGCTCCGTTGAGGTCGCTCAGTCTCCCTCTCTCATATGTTCATTCTGTTTGACCTGGCGCTGTAAGCTGCCCTTTTGTATGGGGCTCCTGCCTGCATTGGTGCCTTTTTCTGCCCACAAAGAAATCCACAGCAGTCCTGACAGCGCTTCGGTGGATTTGCTCACTCCCCCTCTCTCACTCTCCCTTTTGTTCTGTTTCTCCCAGTGCTGCAGGCTGCTCTTTTGTACTGGGCTCTTGTGTTGGGGCCTTTGTCTGCCCACAAACAAATCCGCAGCAGACCCGACAGAGCTCAGTTGAGCTCGGTCACTCCCCCCTCTCACTTGGCCGATCTTAATCTGTCCTAAACTCTGATTTCCCAGATTGACCATGCTATTCTCTGGCAGGAGTGCAAAAACATATTTTAGCCAGGATGGAAAAATAACAGCTGTAGTGTTCATAAGGAGGTGTGAAAAAATGCCACTGTTGAAAATGTGGCGCGACAATATTACAAATTTGCAAAGTTACAAAGGTGTATGGAAACAGTTCAACGGACGCTTGTAAAACAGACATGTTATGGAGTTTAGTCACCAAATTTTCAACATAGGGATTTTAGGACCTCTGCTCATGAACAGTATCATTGTCATTTTCTTAATCTGTCCCGAACACTGATTTCCCACAGTGACCACGTTATTCTGCATCGGAACTGTGAAAATACATTTCGGTCAGGATGTGAAAAATGACAGCTGTACTACTTATAAGGAGGTATGAAAAAATGCCACTGTTGAAAATCTGGTGTGACAATATTACAAATCTGCAAAGTTACAAGCGTGTGTGGAAAGTCCGAAACGCACACTTGTAATACAGTCAATTGATGGGCTACCATCACCAAATTTTCAACATAGGCATTTTAGGACCTCTGCTCATGAACAGTATCATTGTCATTTTCTTAATCTGTCCCAAACAGTGATTTCAGTGACTGCTCTATTCTGCGCTGGAAGTGCGAAAACACATTTCGGCCAGGATGGGAAAAATGACAACTGTACTGTTCATAAGTAGGTCTGGGAAAATGGCAATGTTGAAACTCTGGAGTGAAAATATTATAAATTCGTGGTTACGAGTGTGCATGCCAACTGCGCAACGCATGCTCATAACACAGTCATTTTATGGAGTATTGTTACCAAATTTTCAACACAGGCATTTTAGGACCTCTACTCATGAACAGTGTCACTGTCATTTTCTTAATCTGTCCTGAACACTGATTTCCCACAGCAACCGTGCTATTCTGCACTGGAAGTGCGAAAACACATTTCGGCCAGGATGTGAACAATGACTGCTGTACTACTCACAAGGAGGCGTGACAAAATGCCAATGTTGAAAATCTGGCGTGAAAATATTGCAAATTCGCAAAGTTACAAGCGTGCATAGCAACTGTGCAATGCACACTCGTGAAACAGTCATTTTTTTTAATTTTTTCCACCAAATTTGCAACATAGGCTTTTTGAGAGCCCACCTCATGAACGGTGGCACTGTCGTTTCATTAATTGGCCCCGAAGGGTGATTCCACGCAGTGACCATGAAACCAACTTTCGGGGCCGATTAATGCCATGACAGTTCAAGAATTCATTAGGAGGGGTCCCAAAAACCCCATGTTGAAAATTTGGTGAAAAAATTCCGAACAATGCCCGAGATATGCACTAAAGTTGAACAAAATCCTATTTATTACATTATACAGCTTACTGGCATTTCCTCAGTTCGCGTTCGGCTTTGAAGAGTGCATACATGTTCCTGGTCCATCGAAGATCATCACGGCGAGCTCCGGAGGTAAGTATGGGGTGAGAGGGTGTGGGGAGGCAGGGTGCACAGTGGGTGGGTGGGTGTGGGTCATGGAAGGGGCAGGAGACTACGAGGGACCATTTCCTTTTCAGGCAAAAAAACAAAAAACATTGCGGGACCGTTTTAACTTTACAGGGGCATGTGGCACGCTGGGGTGGGCTCTCAGCGCCACCAGAGTCTTGCTTTGGGGGCAGCTGTAGCCGACGGGGGATTGGGCACCCTAGTCAGCAAACAACAAAAGGGTGGGAATTCCTTTTTGCTGATGGGGATTGGGCACCCCCGCTGTCAAACAACAAAAGGTGGGGGATTCCTTTCTGCCGATGGGAATTGGGCACCCCGTCAGCAGACAATAAAACTGGGGGGGGGGGTTACATTATGCCAACGGGGAGCGGGCTCCTCCGTCGGCAAATAAACATGGTGGGAGGGTAAATATTGTTTGTGAATATGGCGGCAAGCCGCCACCATGTTCACAAACAATATCAGGGATCCTACATCCCACCCTGCAATGACGAGTCGCTCCCTCATTGCAGCGGACGGCTGACACTGCAATGATGAGCTGGCCCCTGACTGCAGCGGCTGATTTTTTAGAAGGTTGTGGCACGCTTGCTGAACTACTGTCAGCAGCAGCATGCCACGGCATTGGCGGATGGGGGACAAACCTTTGCAGGCTGCAGGGGCATTGGGCACAACAGTGCCACGCCTCCACAACCTGCTTGTGGAGAAAGCTGCCACAACATGTTTCTTGTGCATGTGCGCAATCAACATAAAAATAGCCTGGACGTTTTTTTGTTGAACAGTAACACATTAGACTTTTATGGTTAAATGATAGGAGGTTCTATGGGCCTCGGCCTTCTGCTACTCTCCCAAACCTTAGTGAACCTTACTGAAATCCCATGTAGTCCCATAGCCTTGTCCACCTACAGAGTCGCAAGCCCTTTCTGGACCCTTTCTTTAACAAATGGGTTTGATGGGTTTGTGTTGACCCCCCCCCCCATTCCTGCTACTCTCAGGTGATTTGTCTCCCCCTCCTTCCACTGTGAAGACTGAGCAAAAGTACCTGTTCAGGATGGCAGCTTTTTCCTGGTCCTCTTCTGTGCAGTCTCCCCTTCTGCCTTTGCAATCCTCATTATCCCGAGTCTTGTTTTCCTCTTCTTGCTCATGAATTAAAAAAAAACGGCTTATCCCCTTTAGTGACCCCTTTGGCTGTCCTTCCTTCAGACTGTGACTAAGCTTCCCTCACTGCATTTCCTGTTGTCTTCTGTTTTACCTGGTATACCTATGTGTCCTCCTTCCCCTGTTTCCTTATACCACCTGAATGCCATCCTTTATCCCTTCACCACCTTTGCTCAGTGGCTTTTTTCACACCCTTTTTGTCTGCTTCTTTTAAAACTGAAGTGATCACACGTGTCTACTTATTTGTATCATGGTGGAATGAGGTAATGAAAGCTTTTTGCAGAAATAGGTCGGTTCAGCACCTAAGGTGACACATTCTTTTAGTCTCTTTCTGATTATTTAGTGCCATCTATAAAGAAAACAGGTCTTTGAAAAATGACTAAATCTCAGGTACAGAGATATATGATACAGAGTGGTGTAAGAGGAAGTGATGCATTGCAAGTCTAGGGGAGAACCAAAAGCTAAGAACTGTAGACCAGACAGGATTAAACTGGTGACACCCCAAATACTAGACGCGCATGTTCCTAGACAAACGTGGGATGTAAATTGCCCATGTTGTCATGTGGAACAACAAATGTAAGAGTGTGGAGAAAATGATGTTCGTGAGATGCCCGTGACAGGTTGACACTATAGGACACATCTGTGTTTATGTCAGAGGTTTTGGTTTTTTTATTACACATAGGCGGAAACTGCCTTAACTTGAGAGACTTTTGTATGAGAACAGTGTTTTGGGGTGTTTCCTGACACATTCTACAGTCTATAATGATAACACATTATCTATATGTATATATATTTATGCAATAGGTGTGGACACAAAACCCATTGCATAAATACATTTATTTCCACATATGTGGGATAAATTAAACCACCCCAATGGAAGGCAGCTTGTGCAGTTCAAACAATTCTAATATACTAACCCCCAGTAGTAGAATCTACTATAAAGTTTAAGATATTGGCACATTTCTTTTATTTCAAAAATTTTAAAAAAGGAAGTCATTGTATCAGCTGAGACACTAGTCAAGAGATAACCATTATAAGAAATTTAAGTCAGGCTTCCTCTATTCCACAATGTGGCAAATACTCTTGTGAACAAGATCAAGTACATTATTTTTAATAGTGCCCAAGGATCTGACACTTCTGAAATATTATTAGATCTAACTGCTCTGTCTGACATTGGTAATCAGTTGAATATGTTGCAGAGACCATAGGAATGGACTGGCATATGTGACCATGCATTGAGGTGGTTTGAGTCATATTTTTTCTAGGACTTTCTCTTTTCACAAACATGAAATAGCCAGCAGAAAAAGGCCTTACCATCTATTGAGTCTGCTCGAGTGCAGAGGCCCTACTCCAGCAACTGCCATGGGCCCTGATATGGAATACCTTTATTTCATATTGATCTTCAGAATATGTTGCATCAGAGGGTCTGCAAGGTTGGATCTTAGGTCATTTATTGTTTACAATTCATCTACTCCTTTTACGCTATGCTACTGATATTTATAACATTCATTTCCATAAATATGTGCATGATACTCAACTGATCTACCTTTTAAGTTGTCCTCAGATAAGGCACTAGAGACTGCAGTCCTGTTTGGGTAAAACTGAATTATGGGTTAAGTGTAGATTTCCTTTGTCTGAACATGGGCAAAACTGAATGGATGATATTTTGACCAAAAATGCTATTGCGAGAGGTTTTATTAAAATCTTTTGATATTAAAGGTTGGAATTGTGACCTTCAAGTGAAAATGCTTGTTAGAAATCTAGGTGCGATCTTAGATCCCATGTTTTCTTTGAGGTCCATCCAAATGAACTTCCTAACATTACATAAAATTCATAAGTATCTCACTTTGAATGCAGAGGACTTGCAAATGCACTCTCCTTGGTGTTCAGGGACTGAACTACAGCAATGCCATGTTGTCTGGTCTTCATAGCACCTCTTTCAATAAGTTACAACCATTTACAAATTTTGCTGCTCGAATCGTAACTAGAACAAAAAAATTTGATTACATCTGTCTTATTTATATAACTTCATTGGCTCCTTGTAGAACAACGGGTTAATGGGTCCAGACTATTTAAAGGAGTTATTGTATGTTTATCGCATTCATGATGTTTGCTAAAGAAATCATCACCTTTTGTTACTTCCAAAGTTTGAATGAAGATGGTAGGAGGTCACTTCTTTGGTGTTAGTGCAGCTATATTAAGGAACTTTGTACCAGAGTACCTTACATCCACAACTTCAGTAAGTGAATTTTATTCTCCACTGAAAACATTTTGATTCAATATTGCTTGTAAAGACTGTGTAATATATTTTAAATATTTTCAAGAATAGCAAATTGATGTTACAAGGTGCTACAGGAATATGTATGTATTGCTGATGTCATATGTTGGTTGAAATAAGCATTTTATTGTTTTTTTAATATTCTGTACTGTGCCTTGAGCATTTTCATGGAATGTTCCTAAAAGGTATATTCTTGTTTGATTCACTATCATCTTTACAATACTCTTTCTATCACCACTTCACAGAGTCCTCTTCTGCTAAAAATCTTTTTCATGCCTTTATCTCCTCTAATTTAGACTACAGTAATTCACTCCTCTCTGGACTTCCCAAGTCCATCCTCTCTCAATAACAATGTTTATAGCGTAGATACCTGCCTGTTCAGCCAACTCCTGAAATGAAGACCCCATGCATTCAATCCTCTATCATTGCCTACCAACTATCAGTTCAGTCCCATATCCACTATAACATTGACGAGTTTCATTTAGAAATTCTTCGCTTCACTCTTTCCAGTCTCTCCGACATCACTGCCTACACATAAAGGGCGAACCAACTGAAAATGTTGAGAGTTTTAGGTATCTTGAGGTGGTGTTAGATAACATCCTTATATTCAAGTCAGATGTTTCTCATGTTATCAGCATCATTCATCAGTCTGGGTATGCTTTTTAGGATATGGGACTTTTTAGTACCTGAGTCGCATAAGCTGCTAGCCTCTAGTTTACATTGATTTTGTTTTGGACTATAGGAAATCAGTTTACATGGGGACCTGTGATAAGGTTCAGTCCAGGTTAAGGGTCATGCTCACTAGTATCTGTCATTTTATAACGAATCATCCAAAGTCTACACACCACAGGTCTCTGTACAGGCAGCCGCCACTTGAAAACAGGCTGAACCTCAGTGGGCTACTGCCACAAACGGGTTTGTCACTTTTCTCCAGGGCAGAACCAGGTCCCATAGTAGAACTACTTTTAAAATCCTTTTTCACAGCACTACCTTTGGGCAAAAATCCCTTTTGTTCAAAGCTCCATCCTTTCACAACTCTTCACCAAGTGACATTGTATCAATTGTTTTAGATTTTGAACCTCCAAAGCTGAAATAAAAAATGGCTACAATCTAGGAACTACTCGCACTTCTTATTAAAGGAGTATCACAGTCAACACTTGTGAAAATGTATGCTGTACAGAGTGTTTTGTTGGTGTAGTCCTGATATGTCCTTCTCTTTGTTTGCTGTTAGGAGTTGTTCTAAATTTGTCTACTAGTTTTATGGCCTCTGTGGAGCTCCATATCGCATTGTTTATTGCTCTTGTTTTTCTTACAATGTCTCCTGTCCCATGTGACAGTGATCCATCTGGTACTATAGATTCAGCAAGTACTGGTTTAGAGTCAATCTAACAGCAGTAAAGCTGTCATTTTAAGTAACTTTCGTTATCCACTGGGCACTGAAGACTACATTTACAGTTCAGCAAGCACTTGAGAGCTAATTGAGTGAGTATCCTGTAAGAAAATAACTAGAATTTTTACTTATTAGAGCACTGATGACCTGGGGGTATGCATTCAAGAGCACATGTGAATAAGACTGCGGTAAAAATGAGCAGAGAAAATAGTGTGGGTGAATACAGCTACAGGGAAATTACAGTGTGGACATTATAGTGCTAGACCTGTAGCTGTTTTCAGTCAGGCCAAGTGCACTGTAAGTTTCATAGCGTGTGCCAATTCAGCATACTGCCACACTGACATAGTGGTTAGAGTGACCCGAGTTCAAGTCTTTCTCCCTCCTTCAAATTTTTTTTTTCTTGTGGTGTTTGGAGCATTTTTGAGGATGTTTATATATATTATGGGGGGGGTGGGAGGATGAAGTCTACTGTAAGGTGGTGTGGGGTTGTGGAACAAGACAAGAGTGAGTTCAACTGCCCCCCGTGCTGTGTCCCTCAAGTTTGTAATAGTGACTCTCCCTTCCCCAACTTTCTCCCCCGACTTGTGCCCCAGTAAATAGCCCGTTCCTTTATTATTTTGTGCATTTTTATTGTTCATTATCTGCTGGGATGTATGGAGCTGTGCAGTTATATTAGTGCTGCACGTTACGGTTGCTTTTTTCCTGGCCTGCTGTCTTTAGCAACATTCTTTTGCTTGTGTGATTTTCTACCATGCTATTATTGTATAGCTCTTTTGACCTAAACCCAATCTAGGATGATTTGTGTGCCTTTCTATGTGCCAGATGGGTTGGCAAAGCAAAAAGTAAAAGAAATCCTCTATGGGTTTCCAAGGAACTGGCTACCACAGTCAAAGAAAAAAAGAAGGCATACAGCATATACCAGGAAACCAAAACTGAGAGGAGACTGGGAGTTTTTCAAGGAAAAAATGAGAGAATCTAACAAACAAATTAGAAAGGCAAAAGTCCAGACAGAGTCAAAAATAGCAGAAGGGGCAAAGAGAGGAGACAAATCATGTTTTAGATACATCAGGGAACGCAGGAAGGCAAAAGGGGGGATAGTAAAGATTGCTACTGAGGAAGGGAAATGCACCAAACATGACCCAGAGAATGCCGAAATCCTCAACAAATACCTCTGCTCTGTGTTTACCAAAGAGGACCCAGGGGATGGTTCAGCCCTGAAAAAACACAACACCCCAGGACCAGGGGTAGACACTAGTCCCTTTACAAAAGCCAAAGTATGGGGGGGCACTAAATAAACTAAAAGCAGACAAAGCCATGGGACCAGAAGAGATGCACCCCAGAATCCTTAAGGAACTGGGGGCAGAATTAGCAGCCCCTCTGGCACTTCTATTTACAAAATCCTTGAAGAGCAGTGTGGTGCCCAAAGACTGGAAAAAGGCAATAGTGGTTCCACTTCACAAATCAGACAGTTGTAAAGAAGCTAGTAATTACAGATCAGTGATCCTCACATCTATGGTAGGGAAACTTATGGAGACACTACTCAAACAGAGGATTATAGCATTCCTCTAAACTAGCAGCCAACAGGACACTAAACAGCATGATTTCACAGCAGGTAGGTTGTGCCAGACAAATCTACTCAAATTTTTTGACTACGCTACAAAAATAGTGGATGACAGTGGGGCAGTAGATGTAGTCTACCTAGACTTTAGTAAGGCCTTCAACTAGGTTCCACCCACACAGAAGGCTGGTAAAGAAGCTGATCACAAAGGGGTTGGTCCAGAAGTAGTCAGATGGGTACAAAACTGGTTACAAGGCAGAACACAGAGGGTACAGGTTAAAGGAATGCAATCAACGGAAGGCAGGGTGACCAGCAGGGTGCCCCAGGGCACAGTACTGGGGCCTCTGCTCTTCAACATTTTTATAGCAGACAACAGTGATGGACTGAAAGTGAAGGTGTGTCTGTTCACAGGTGACACCAAGATATGTAACAAGATGTACAACTCAGAAGGAGTGAGCAAGATGGAAGCTGACCACAACAAACTAGAAGAATGGTCTGGAGTGTGGCAGCTAAGATTTAATGCCAAAAAGTGCAAGGTCATGCACACAGGAAAGAAAAATCCAGAAAAGGAGTATTACCCAGAAGGCAAAAGACTGGCAGCCTCAAACCAGGAACGAGATCTGGGAATTATAATCTCAGATGACTTGAAGGTTGGTGAGCAATATGAGAAGGCAACATTGAAAGCCAACAGAATGTTGGACTGCATTTAGAGGGGAATCACGAGCAGGAGGAGAGAGAGGTGGTACTACCACTGTATAGATCACTGGTAAGGCCTCACCTGGAATACGGAGTCCAGTTCTGGAGGTCTCACCTCAGGAAGGACATTAACCAGGTGGAAACAGTACAGAGAAAGGTGACAAAAATGATTCCGTGTCTGCAGTACATGTCCTACGGGGAAAGACTTAAGGAACTGAATACATACTCCCTAGAGCAGAAAAGAGAGGGGACATGACTGAAACATTCAAGATCATAAAAGGCATTAACAAGGTACATGCACAGGAACGTTTCCACTTCAAGAAGGGCTCCAGGACCAGGGCTCATGACCAGGGGTCATGACCTCAGGTTGCAAGGAGGAAGGTTCTTTATCAACACCAGGAAGTTTTTCTTTACAGAAAGAATGGTGGATGCCTGGAACAGCCCTGCTCCAAGAGGTTGTGGGGGTCAACACTGTGGGGGGATTCAAGAATGCATGGGATAGACACAAGGGAGCCCTGACTACAAAGGGCAACTAGAGATCACAACAGGTCTAAAACAAATGGGCAGACTAGATGAACCTAGTGGTCTCTTTCTGCCGTCAGCTTCTACGTGTCTGTTTCTGTGTCCCATTCCTTCCCTTTCCACTGTGAACACTGAACAAAAGTATTCGCTCAGGATGTCTGCTTTTCTCTTGTCCTCATCCACACACTCTCTCCTTCCCTTCTTCGCCTTACAATCCCTCCCTGGTCTTCCTCTTTTCACTGACACACCTGAAAAATGTATTTTCCCCTTTCTTAACTGTCTGAGCTATTTTCTCCTCTGTTTGCACCTTTGTGCTCTTGACTGCTTTCCCTGCCTCCCTCTGCTTCTCCTGATACACCTCATCTTCCTCCCTCTGTGTCTCTTTATACCTTCTGAATGCTAACGTTTTTGCCCTTACTTTCCCAGCCACCTCTTTTGAGAACCATAGCGGTAATCATAATGGGTTAGAAACTGGTTAAGGGATAGAACACAGAGGGTGATAGTAACTGGAGCTCATTCAGAGGAAAGAAGGGTAACCAGTGAGGTGCCATAGGGGTCCATTCTGGGGCCAGTTCTAATGTCTTCATAAGTGACATTGCAGAGGGTCTGAAGGAAAGATATGCCTCTTTACAGATGACACTAAGATCTGCAATAGGGTAGACACTCTGGGAGGTATGAAAAAGATGAAGAGGGACCTAGGTAAACTAGAAGAATGATCAAGATTGTGGCAGCTAAGATTCAATTTAAAAAAAGTGCAAAATCATGCATATGGGGCACAGGAATCCAGAGGAGGCTTACATTATGGGGGAAGAGATACTGACGGCCACCAAACAAGAAAGAGATCTGGGGTAATCCTATCAGATTATCTGAAAGTGGCCAAATAAAGTGACAAGACTGTGGGGAGAGCCAGTGGGGGTACTGGGGTGCATAGGGAGAGGTATCACAGCAGAAGAAAAGAGGTGGTGATGCCTCTATACAAATCATTAGTGAGATCTCATCTGGAGTACTGTGTCCAGTTCTGGAGGCCACATCTCTGCAAGGACATAGACAGGGTTGAGGCAGTTTAGAGACGGGCAACAAAAATGGTACAGAGCCTGCACCAAAAGTCTTATGAGGAGAGATTGGAGGATCTCAATTTGTATACCCTGGAGGAGAGGAGAGAAAGTGGGGATATGACAAAGACCTTCAAATATCTCAAGGGCATAAATAAAGTACAGGAGGACAGCATCTTGCAGAGAAAGAGATGTTTTAGAACAAGGGGTCGTGGCATGAGGCTGGAAGGGGGTAGACTAAGGAGTAATGTGAGGAAGTATTTCTTAACAGAAAGAGTGGTGGATGCAAGGAACAGCCTCCCAGGGGAGGTGGTAGGAGCTAATACGGTAGGCGAATTCAAAAATGTGTTGGATAGGCATATGGGAAACCTAGCAACAGATAGGAAAACAAAGTCAGAGATCAAATAGGGTCTGTGGTTTTTGCAGCAGGCAGGGAAAATGGGCAGACTGGGTGGGCCTAACAGTCTATGTCTCTTTTTCCTCTTGTTTTTGCTCAGTTGCCTGATGCAGAGGTTTACTCCCTTCATTATCCTCGCTTTTAGTTTCACCCACTGTTCCTCTACTCCACCCAAGCGCTTTCCCCCTGCCAGGACATCCCTGAAGCATCCCCCCTTCTTTATAAAATTGATCCTCCTGAAGTCCAGGATCCTCACCACTGTGTGATTCACTTTTGCCACAGTGCTTATACTGCACCACACCGTACAGTGGTCACTGGTCCCCAGGTAGCTGCCCACCATGACATCTACAACACTGTCCCCATTGATGTGTACAAGGCCCAATATTGCTCCCTCACAAGTGGGCTCCTTCACCAGTTGCCTGAGGAACGCCCCCTGCAGGAAATCTAGGCTGTCCCTGCTCCTACATGAAGCTGCAGCTGGGATGCTCCAGTCTACATCCAACAGATTGAAGTCCCCCAGCAGCAGCACCTCCCCCCTTTTTGCCATTTTTTGCATGGCTTCCACCAGAACATTATCCACCCCTTCCCCATACTGGAGGTCTGTAGATCAAGCCAGTGCAAACAGCAACTCCATTCCCTGTCTTAAGGGTGACCCACAGTAACTCCATCCCTCCCTGTACCTCTGTTGCTTTTATGCTGTCCCTCGTGTAAAGCACCACTCCTCCCCCTTTCTTGCCCACCCTCTCCTTCCTGAACAAAGTATAGCCTGGTATGGCTGTGTCCCAGTCATGTTTCTCATTGCACCTTGACTCTGTACTGGAGACAATGTCCAGGTCAGCCTCTGCAATGATGGCCACTAGGTCTAGGATTTTGTTTCCCAGACTTCAAGCACTGCACACATGGCCTTCCAAATTCTGCTACCACTCTGCTTGTCAACCCCCCTTTTCCCTTTTTCCTTACCCCTCTGCCCTCATTAACATCCCTCTTAGTTTTTACCAGTTTGTTTTTATTGTTATCAGGTACCCTTGGGGAATTGTCTGCCTCAGGGTTTTCCCTACTGACTACTTCAGCTTGCGGGGGGGGGGGGCAGTTTACATCTCCCTGCTTCCTTCTGCCACCCTGCTCAGCTAGTTTAAATGCTTTCCAATTTAACATTTCCCCTCCCGGATAGATGCAGATTATCTCCCCTGTATAGGCCTCTATCCCTCCAGGTGGGACCTCGGTCCCCAATGTAGTCAAATCCCTCCCCTCTGCAACACACCTTCAACCATTGGTAGTAGCTCAGAAAAGGACACTGAACGTGCTGCCTGCTTAAGACTCCTCCCCAACTCTCTGAATTCCTCCTGCACTATCCTAACCTCGTTCTAGTCTTCAAATCAGAACACTCTGCACAACATATCTTTTTGCAAATTGTGACAGTAGTAATCCTTTAAATTCTTATGGTTTTGTAATTTTCTGTATTTTTATTGTGTCTGTATAATGCACGTACTGTCACAACTGAAAATGGTCACAATGCTCGTCTGATAGCAAATATAAAAAATAAAATGAAGTAATCCCATACTCTATTTTCCTCCAATGCCAGAATTTTTCCATAGTCCTATTAATCCCCTCACAACCACAGTTACAAAATCTCATATACTCATTATATAGTCATTTGCTTACTGCTGGGAGTGTCTTCAACGTGATTGTTCTGCTGCACGGTCACTTTCCTCTCCACATCACTGCATGGGAGTTCCTCATCAGTCTCAAACAGCAATAGCAGTTGCTCCATTGGGATGTTGTATCCTACACAGTAGAAAAAGCAGACGCTGAATAACATCAATGTTATCTATAATCAGAGTCAGAAAAACTGCAAAAAAATAGACCCTCCAGAGAATGTCTGAATTGTACCTGTTCTTGAAAGACTACAGGTCCATCCATTCTGCTCTGATCCTACCTACTTCCACTCCAGGCTATCACTAGGTAGGTTTATTCTGAGTCCCCTATCAGCAGCTCAATCTATTTAGTAGCTTTACCCCTGCTCACCTCCCTTGCGCCCACTGCTATCAACACATCATAAAGTTCCCACTCCACCTTGAATCACTTCACCATCCCTGCCATGACCACTTCACTTGGAAAACTATTGCAGCTGTCCATGTCTCATGAACCGTGTCAGTGGCTCAGCAGGTGTCACACTTGCCTCAGAGGCTGGAAGATCTGCAGGTTGTGGGTTTAAGCCCCACATCGGGCACTTGGGGTAAAATCCCAATACTGACACTGTAGTGCAGCATGAGGGAGGTGCTGCACTCCTGAAGTACCGTCTTTCAGATGAGACACTAATCCGAGGTCAAGTCTGCCTGTTCTGGTTGTTCTTCAGGTGCATGCTAAAGATCAGATGACACTACTCGAAAAGAGTAGGGGAATTTTTATTTGAAATCCTGAAACAAATCAGCATATAGAACAAAAGAAGTAGAGGAAATGCAAAAAATCACATATTACAGAAACAAATGGAAAAACAATAAAAAAAGGAAAATACCACATACACTCAAAAAGAAAGAACAAAAGTGCAAAGGGTCAGGTTAACCATTGGAAAGACTGCCAGTGTTCAGAATAAATGGCAGGAGGAAGCCCCTTTTCCTCTCTTCGCTGAATAGCAGAAATTACATGTAGCACAGAAAAGAGTAATACTTCTTGTGACAATAATTGTTGCTGAAGCACTAATTTACATCTGGTTTGCCAAATCCCAAATTTGAGACAGGCAAAAACCATACCCAGACTACTAGTATTAAACGCAGGCCATATAACGGGAAACAGACCCCCCTGCAAAACTGCCAGGGGTGAGGTGCAAAAAAGAAAGAGAAATATGCCAGCGGTCATATAACAGTTTCCAAAAATCAATTATAAAGGGGCAATTAAAAAAAAAGGTGTTCCATGAATTCTAGGACTTAACAACCCAATAACTAAGGGCAATAACGTTCTGCAATACCCTTATGGTGGCGATTACCTTTCACATTTTGCTTGCCGTGAGCACAAAGCCATACAGCATCCTACATTTTACAAGGAATCCTTGGATCCACCGGCATGTCTCCAATCCTGTTTAAGTCCAGAGGCGGTTTATGAATAAAAATGCAGAGTTGTATGAAAATAATTTTGCATGATCCAGTCATAAACCACTTTCTAAGTAGTACAAATCTGGATTGGAGTGAGATACCATTTCTTAATCTAATCAAAATAAACAGTAAAAGTGGGATTAAGTTTCTGTTTTCACTTATTTTTATAGGCAAAGGACCCCAAATTCCATTCGGATAAAATCTCAAAAAGGGAAGGCTGCAACCAATTAACCCATTGTGTAGTAGAAAATAACAACAAAGGGAGCAAATTCATAAACAAAAATATACAATGAAAAAAACACAGGGTTTATCATGCGTAAACCACCACGTCGCTCCTTTAAAACTCATTGTGTCCTAGCAGACGCCTGTAGTCGTCAGTAAAAAAACTAGTGTGTCCTGAGGACGTCTGCAGAAGTCGGCTACTGACTCCCAGTGTGCCCTTGCAACGTCTGGAGAAGTCACTTATATATTTTAATATATATTGTAACTGAACATAATATATATTTGACTGCATAGCACCGTTGGAAAGATAATTTTATGCTGCACAACTCTATCACTGATATTTTGTGTATATCATGTATACTTTAGGAGTTATTTGCATTTGTTTATGGTATGGTGTGTATGGCTGACATGTTTTCCATCAAGATTCACCTAAGCAGCTTGAATAAAATTCACTTTTTTGGCACTTCAGCAGGTATAAAATAAAAACCGTATTGATTACAACTGGTTGCATAGCACCATTGGAAAGGCTTTGTGCTCATCAACTTTCATGCTGATACTTTGTGTGTATCATGTATACTTTTGGATTTATATGCATTTGTTTATGATACGGTGTGTGTGGTTGAGATTTAGCCCTCAAATCTCATCAAAGCACCTTGACTAAAATGGGGAAAAATTACATTTTATAGTAAAAAGATATCTTTTTTAGCAAACATAATATCAAAACACCATCTAATGTCTGTATGTTTAATTTGGTGTTGATATTTTACATATTTTCCAACAAAAAATGGCTTATGTTGCCCTTTTTTAGTGAAAAAAATATTTAGTTTGCTCTTTTGACCAGCATAGAAAAAATACTAAATTACTTATTATTATATGCATGCCACCATTGGAAAGGCAATTTTGTGCTGAATAACTCTGCCACTCATACTTTGTGTCTAACATGTACAGTTATTGAGCTATTAGCATTTGTTTGTGACATACTGACTATGGCTTGATTTTGCTTAGAAAGGCCCAGGATTCACTGTTAAAAGTATACAGGAGATTCAGGAGGCAAGTGGTGTAATCTCAGAGTGAGCCTGTGGAGGCAATGAGTTAAATAAGTAATCCCTCTCCTGAGGGGAAAAACAACTATATAAACCTGTCTCCAACTGCTTGGGGGAGGGACATAACTTAGGTATAAAATAAACAGGTATCAAGTATGTCTTAATCATGTAGTTCCATTTCTGTTTACTCATCCTCCATTTATTCCATAGAACTACTTTCTGTGGGCCCTATGCACGAATGGGCGTGTTATATGTGCCGGAGTCACGCAACCAGCCCATGGAGCTCTGCAGCTGCAGACTGGTGTGCACCATCTGGAATTCACTACAGGTCACCACCTGTCTGTGGCCCCAACCCCCTGTCGCGGAGGTCCAATCGGATGCCCACCCTGGGTCCACAGTGGATCACCAACACAGCTTGGCACAGGTCAAGGTGCATGAATTGTACCCGCTGACACCCGGACCCATGCGCAATGCCCCATCATGCTCTGATTCACTGGCATTGCTCCCTGTGCATGGGGGCCACCCGCGCCACCCTCCCCAGCCCAAGTCACCCTGGCGCTCATGCAGTAGGGTGCCCCCAACACAAATACAGCATACAGGTGTGCCTGCTGTGACCCCCGAACCCTGTACCCCCGACCCAACACATGTGTTCCATGGTGCCCCCCACTGACAACACCCTACCCATACCTGCAAGTGTGGTATCAGGTGCCTGATGGCCAGTGGCACAGCCCTCCCCACACCTCCACAGCTGCTGGCCATCTGACCTATTCAGGTGTGCATCGGCTGCACGCCCCTGCGTAGGTCAGACAGCGGCCACGGGGGGGTGCAGAGGGTTGTGCCACTGGCCATTGGGCACCTGGTACCACACCTGCAGATACGGGTAGGGTGTTGTCAGTGCCTGGGGGGGATTGGCCATGCCCCACTGTTGGCCATGCCAGCATGACCAGGTGCTGGGTTGCATGGGCGCGGCTTTGCAGCCATGGGGGAGGCAGCAGCGGGGTGGGGATTCCCTGTAGTGTGTGGGGGGTGTCTGCCAGGGGAGTTCAGGGTCAGGCTGGCCACAGCTGTGTGGGGGGGGAACTTCTTTCCTGCTCGTGGGCCCCTTCTCCAGTCCGGTGTGCATGAGAGCTGGACGCATAGGGCACTTATGGCAGGGCTGTCCCTGACATATCTGCCTTCCCCCTACGCGTCCCTGTGCGGAGCACTACTCAGCATGGTGCATGGCGTGTACTGCTGGCATGCCCCCCCGCCCATCACAGAGCATTGCTGTTCACACGCCTGGGGATCGGGCATGTGCCAGCTACGCATGCCAGTTGTGAATGCCTTGCGACTACCGCCCATGGCATTCAACAGCTAAGCTATGCCAATGCACCCAGTTTACGAAGCGTATTGGCACAGTGCATAGGGCCCCATTTCCTTAAAAAATATCAGCCTTCCAATTATACATAGCCATATCCCCACTCCCAAAATAAAGGCCCAATAAGTTCCCTAGAGACTGGTCAACCACAATGTTTACCATAGATTACACAGGTACAGAAGGAGCATCAATCTGTAAGCACTGACATTTTGAGAAATTCATTTCTGCCCCGTAATCCTCAGAAACATCAATAATCCCATTTGCCAGAGACTCAAACAAACTGTCCTGGACCGGAAGACAAAAGTTGTCACATAAGCAATCATCTTAATCCCCACAGATGCCTGTCATTAAACTCCAAGTATCTGGAGAGATAAATTTAGGATGCTAAGTAAAGGGTCAATCGTGAGAATATATAACAGCAGTCTCAGGGGACAGCCTTGTCCCTGACCCTTATTAATCGAGCACTGCTGACCTAACTTACCATTTTCATAAGGGAGGATATAGACATCTTGATAACACAGCTGTAGCCATGACATAAAGGTATGAGGGAGCCCATAGCCTGCAAATAAAGCCACAAATAATCCTGCAACATTTTATCAAAAACTTTGGCCTGATCGTAATTTACCAAAAAAACTGAAATCTGAGTGGCAGCACTCTGTGCAAAAATTTCCCTAAATAAAATCAGGGCATCCGAGATCTTACTCCCTGTTATGGAACAAAATTGTGTATCAAGAACTAAGTTGGGCAGCACTTTGACCTAAAAGCTTTGTCAACATTTTAAAATCCATGGTTAGCAAGGTTATTGGATGCTAATCTGACAGCTCCACTTTAATCTGTAATTCTGATTTACAGATTCAGGATTTGACTGGGTTATTACTGAGCAAGTGCAGCAATTCAAGTACCTGGGTGTTGTGTTGAACCCTGCCTAAAGTTTTTCTCTATACATTACTTCACTTTGCAGAATGATAAATCAAAAACTATGTCTTTTATACAAGTATAAAAGTTATTTCACAGCAGAAACAAGGAAAGTGATAGCTATTGGGTCCCTTCTTCTGCATCTTGATTTTGTTGCAATTTTGTATTGTAAGTTTGGCATCAGGGAACTTAATACTTTGACAGTAACATACAATAAACATCTGTCGATTTGTATTATCTGTTCCATACCGTACACACCACTGCGAATTATATTCTAAGTTAGACTGGATGTCTTTTACTTCTAGTATAGAATATTTTCTTGGATGTTTGATTTTTAATTCAGTTTCATCAAGTCCTGTTTCCCTTGGCTGATTTGATCACAGTTCGTAAGGTTCCATCTAAGTTGAGGCCATCAAATGTATTGTTGTTAGAAGCTCTTATGTGTAAGAAAAAGCTTGGACCCCGTGCTTTTTCCATCTCAGCGCCACGTCTTTATAATTCTTTACCTGTATCTACACATACAGCAAATTCTGTGGTGTGTTTTAAAACCTTGCTTAAACAATTTTTATTGACAAACTCTGTTTGCAATCGTATTAAGTGAATGTTGTATTGTAGTATTGTCATGTTTGTATTAATGTAATGTAGTTCTATGTTGTCAACTTTGTATTCGATGATTCCGGGTGAGACCTGAAAAAAGGCTTCGGTCTAGTGTCCCCACCCAGTTAACAAATGGTTAAATAAATAACATAATAATAAATAATAATAAAATTCCCTTTTTTTAACAATAAAACAACCCTTTGGAATTCTCTCCCCCATCAGCTTCAGGAGTGCATGACTGTGGAGGGGTTTAAACAGGCATTGAAAACCTTTTTATGGAGTCGCGCTTATGAAAGCTCCATATAACTTTGATCCCCTGTTATATATTTTATCTGTATGTTATTTATTCTATCATTTTGTTTACCGTTTTAATATGACTGTTTTTATATTTTTGCAAAGCACCTTGATGGCCGGAAAGGCGCTTATGCGAAATAACATTTATTATTATTATATTATTATAAAAGTAATAAACCTTCATACATAGTGTGAGGAAGCGTATGCATGTCCAGGAACTCAGTATAAACAGCTGTAGAAACATAGAAACATAGACTATGACAGCAGATAAGAACTGCTTGACCCACCTAGTCTGCCCATTTCCCTACCTATTGGATAAGCTGCAGACCCAAGTTAACCAACAACCTACTTCCTCCTACCCCCCACTATAATTGCCTTATGTCTGTCCCATGCATTCTTGAATTCTCCCACTGTTTTTGACCCCATGACCTACTTAGGAAGGCCGTTCCATGTGTCCACCATCCTCTCATGAAAAAATACTTCCTTCACATTACCCCATGAGCTGTCCCCCCCCCACTCTATCTTCAAATTGTGCCCCCTTGTTCTTGCACATCTGTTTTTCTGAAAGATGCTACCTTCTTGGACTATGCTGATTCCTTTGAGGTACTTGAAAGTTTCTACCATGTCCCCCCTTCCCCCTCCTTTCCTTGAGGCTATACATATTAAGCTCTTTTAGTCTCTCTTGATATGGCTTCTGGTGCAGACCCTGCACCATTTTAGTTGCCCTCCTCTGGATTGCCTCCATCCTATGTCCTTGCGGAGATGGGGTCTCCAGAACTGCATGCAGTACCCTAGATGGGGTCTCACCAACTGTCTGTACAGAAGGATAACGACTTCCTGTTTTCTACTGTTGATGCCACTCCCTATGCAACCCAGTATACCCCCAGCCCTCCTTACTGCCTTTTCACATTGCTTGCCTACCTTAATATCATCTGATATTACTACTCCCAGGTCCTTTTCCATTTTTGTTGTTGTTAGTACCTCCCCACTCCCATTGTGTACTCTTCCCCTGGGTTTTTGTTTCCCAGGTGCATTACTTTGCACTTCTTTGCATTGAATCTAAGCTGCCATATTTCTGACCATTCCTCCAACCTTGCCAAGTCCCTTCTCACCCTTTCTACCCCCCTTGTGTATCAACCCTGTTGCAAATCTTTGTGTCGTCTGCAAAGAGGCATACTTTTCCTTCCAGCCCCTCCACAATGTCACCTATAAAGACATTAAAGAGGACTGGTTCCAGTACTGAACCCTGCGGAAAGAATGGAACCATCTGAGGACTGTACCAGACAGTCTGCAGAACAACCACAGGTGCTCCAGCAACACTCAATGGTCTACTGTGTCAAACACTGCAGAGAGATCAAGGAGGACCAAGATGGAACAGCTCCTCCGATCTCTCTCTGTCAGGAGATCATTAAGTACCCAAACCAATGTGGTCTCAGTACTATGCCTCTTCCTGAAACTGGACAGGAGAGGATGGTAGATATCTTGGGTGGTCAGATGTTCCTCACACTGAGACGCAACTAACTTCTCAATAATCTTATCCACAAAGGGTAGGTTAGAGACAGGTCTGTAGTTTGTGAGACAGTCAGGGTCAAGAGAAGGTTTTTTCAGGACAGGGTGAACCACCGCCTCCTTCAGGATGTCCGGAAATACCCCGGTCTCTAACGAACACCTGACTATCTCAGCCAGGACAGATCCGATTACCTCCACACACCCCACCAAGAGGCATGTTGGACCAGGGCCCAAACTACAGTAAACCGTCTGCAAGCCCTAGATCATCTTCATGACATCCTCGATTGCCAACTGGCCAAAGTCCAACCAGACAAACCGGGTGCTTGCAATCTCGCACCGATATCCTCTCTGCCCATTTGAAGGGACTGTGCCAATCTCGGACCTGATGGTAGTAACCTTATCCGTGAAAAATCGAGCAAACTCATCACATTTCTTCTGTGAAAAGGCTCCCCGATTTTGGAGACAAGCTGGATTGCACAGCCTGTCCACAGTCTGGAAAAGTTGAGCTGGACGATTTCACGCAGCTGCAATCTTCCTCGACAGGAACTCTGCCTTCTTACAGGAGACCTCAGATTGATAGTCCTTATAATGGGACATCAATCTAAGTTTTTCATCACTCAGGCCTGATTTCCACCAGCAACACTCCAACCATCTTCCCACTCTCCTCAACTCCCTCAAGGTCCCATCAAACCAAAGGGACCGAGGACGAAGGGTGAGGGGGCAAACTCAGATAGGAGCTATGGAATCCAGATGCTTACAAGGGTACTCAGTAGCTGCCACTCCTCAGTATAGACACTTACTCAGGGTATCCCTAGGTCTGAATCACTCCATAGACACTGCTCACTATAGCATTTCCTTGCCCAAAGGCAGATAACTCACCTCTCTCTGTTACAGCTGAGAACACCTTACTTTAAGAAATTAATTATGGTAGCTGTACCCTTCTCTTCAGAGGCAAAAACACAGTTTTTGTCTGTTTTGTCTGTTATAAATCAGTTAGCTGTACTGCAAATGGCTCAGTCACAGAAACATAAAGTATACAAAAATATTATTTTAACACTTCAAGATACTTACACAGATAACATAGGATACTACACAAGGACTAAGGGGAACATCAATTCTACAGAAATTAAAAGAAAATGTTTTAAACAGTAGGTTACACACAAAAAAACATCTCTCTCTCTCTCTCTCTTCCCTATTTAGCAAGGTAAAATAGCTTACCACACAAAACACCTTGGAGAATCAGGGCAGACTTGAACCTTAGGTAGTAGCTGTTCACAGTCCCAAACCTGACTGACTTGCTCTAACAAAACTCAGGGTAACAAGTTCCTACAAACCAGTCCCCCCACCTTCACCCTCAGCACACATATCCTATGACATCACTCCCAGGTTAATCCTTTGAGTCTGGAGAGATGGGTCCTTTTGGAGAACAAGTCTGATCTAGACTTGGGACTTTGCATAAACAAACACATCTGCCTTTGTCCAGAATCCTGTCTAGTCCAGCAAGAATGTCTTGTTTAGCTAGCAGTTTCCTGACATAAAAATACACTTTCCCCTTTGAAGCTCTCCCATAAATTGCCCAGAGGTCCTGCCATGATACAGGACAGCAGAGATAAAAGTCTTGACTTTTCCAAGGATTATTAACCTTGCCCCTTCAGCTGCTAAATTCTAACAGATACTCATGCAGAGAGAAATGAATCAAAAAAATACAGTAACAGGTACACATAGCAAAATGTTACATCTCCTCCCCCACCCGAGAAAGAAAAGACAAATTTTTAGTAGCACTAGCTGATGTTGTTTTTTCTTGTGAGCCAGCTGGCACCCACTGCTATGCCCTCCGTCCACTCTCGGGGTGAACTCCACATTAGTTTCTCCTAGAGTCTCCCCTACTTAAACAAAGAAATAAAACAAACAAACAAGGGGAGTAACTACTGTCTGCACAGCCCATCCACATTGCCATGCTGTGACCTGCTGCGGTGCCTAACATCCATATTATAGGACTACAGCACCAGACTTCACTTCAGCAATTTTGAGTTCTGTCCACTGGTCCTAATTCAACAGTGCAGGGGGGTTGTGATCAGTAACTGGGGTGAACTCCCTTCCATACAAATAAGGTTGCAGCTTCTGCAAAGCCCAGACACTCCTTCTCTATTGTGGCATAGGCCTCCTCTCTGGGCAGCAGTTTACTGCTCAGGTATATGAGTGGATGTTCCTCTCCCAAGTGCATGATCAGATGCATCAATGTGCACAATAAACCTATGAGATTAGTCTGGGCTGGTGAGCACAGGTGCCCACCACCATGCCTCCTTCAGCTGGTGGAATGCAATATTGCATACTGTATTTCCATCCCCTGAAACCTTTCCAGCAGCATTGTCTTCCTGGTGAGATCAGACAGGGATTGGCCATGCTGATGAAATTCAGCACAAACTTACAGAAGTACCCTGCCATCCCTAGGAAGGCCCATACTTTCCTCTTGGTCATGGGCATGGCCCGTCCCTGGATGGCCTAAATTTTCACTGGCTCAGGCCGGATGTACCCACTCCCCACCCTGTGCTCATGGTATGACACTTTTGACATTCCTATCTGATCTCCACCTTGACTGTCACCCCATTAATCTGCAGTCGACAAAACACCTCAGTTACATGCCTGACATAATCCTACTAAGTCTAGCTATAGAAGGCAACGTAATCCATGTACATCACAGTGAAGTCTCCTGCCTCATTCAGAATGTGGTCCACAAGCTGTTGAAAGGTGGCTGGTGCTTTCTTTATCCCAAAAGGCATTACCCTGAACTCAAATAACCCAAATGGGGTGATGAAGGCTGACTTCTCATTGGCTTCAGGGTCGGGGTATCTGCCAATAGCCCTTTATCAGGCCTATGGTGGACAGCTAACGAGCTACTCCAAGATCTCTAGGACCTCATCCATCTTGGGTGTGGGATGTGCATCCAGCTTTGCAGCTGTTCAGCTTGTGGCAGTCAATGCAAAACCTCATGGTCATTTCCTTTTTAGAGAATGGGTCTCGGTCAAAATAGCGCAGATACAACCGCGTTGGACAAAACCATGCCACCGAAATAGCATCAGGCAGAAAACTTAATTAAACTGCTGTTCTGCAGAGGGCTTTGCCCTCCGCACCTCCTGAACAAATATATTACAAACTCCTCGCCGGCTCCATGGCACCGGGTGATAGGGATCACCTGGCATGCTGGCAGCTAGTTGGCGGCGCCCAAGCCCAGGGCATCAGGAGCAGAGGCCAGCAGGGAGGGCTCAAGAGCATATTCGTGGCCGGATTCGGCCTTGCGCTTTGTGGCGTGTGTGACCACATGCCACCTGCACAGGTAACAAGGATGTTACGGCATGCATCCAGCAGGGAAGGGGAAACAAAAACAAGGAAAATGGCCACCTGTGCTGGCCAGATGATGTCAGTCCACCTTCACCAGGCCGCAAAGTCAGGAAGCCCCCAAGTTGCACACTGCCACCTGACCAAGATGCGAAGGGGTGCCGAAGGGTACCTCAATTTTCCCTCCTGGATGCCTCCCATGGGCAGGGGGGCCCCCCCTGGCAAAGGGATACACTGGGACAGTCAGGTGGTGGGCCAACGGACAGCAGAACTGGGGAGCGGCGCAGGGTGAGACGTAGCCACCCAAAGGAGTGGGCGGCCGGGTTGGAAGGGGAAAAAAAACCTCCCCAGGGGGCGCATTTAGGGAAGGGTGACATTGGGACAGGTAGGCAGTAGAAAAGAGGGAACTCTGCTGTGGTCACAAGGGGGGGTGGGGAGGAGAATGAGGACGGGGTAAGTTGGTGGGGCACAACAGCTTGGGGACGAGGGAGCTGCAGGAGGGATGGCAAGGGTGGGGTGACTGCAGGGCAAGTGACGGGGGAAAAAAACAAAAAAAAAAATTGCTGTGAAAGAGACTCGAACCCAGGATGCAAGCACCGCTGCCCTCTGCAGCCTGTGGCTCTACCCACTTAGCCACAGCAATGGCACAGTGGCAACCAGGCATGTTGGGATGAAAACAGCAATAGGGATAGCACTGATATGTCCATTTTATACTGTCCCTGTTTCTGTTTTCTCTCACGCTATAGTGACTGCATGGTTTTGTCCCCTGCTATTAAATCCATGCTATATAAACCAGATACCTTGGGGAACAGAACCACTGCGGAGGCCAAAGGACTACTGGATCACCTGGAGAGGAAGCATCTCCTTGATCTCCCCATCTATGGCATGTCTTACTCCTTTGGGGAGTGTGTAAGGTAGTTGTCTCAGCATGCTTAGGACCCTGTAGCGTGATGATCTGCCAGTATGATATACCCCAGTTTCCCTGTGAACATTTCACCAAATTTGTGCAGCAACTCTTGCATTTTGGCAGTTGAGTTGGTGTCAGCCACTCCTAGAGGTAGACAGCATCCATTAAAGATTCTCCTTTAACCTCTCCCAGGAGATCCACCAGTGGGTCTGCTGCTGCCCCCTTCCTCCGGATAGCTGCACACAGCCAGGAACATCTCGTCCCTGTCACTCATCATGTTTACATGGTAAACTTGCTGTTTGCACCTCCTGTCTGGTAGCTCCACCATGTAATTAACATCATTCACCCTCCTGACTACTGGGTAAGGCCCTTCCAAAGCCACCTGTAATTTGTTCTGCCAGACTGGGATGAGCACCATCACCTGCTGCCTGACTTCATACTCCCAGACTCTGGCCCCACGATTGTACCACAACTTCTGCCTCTGTTGTGCAGCAGCTAGGTGCTCCTGGGCAAACCCCATGAGCTCCTTGAGCCGCAACCTGAAATTTCGGACATGCTTCACAACAGATTTTCCTTGGAGACCAAGCTGACCCTCTCATTCATCCCTTACCAAATTAAGAAAGCCCCTTACCCTATGGCCAAACAGGAGCTTGAAGGGTGAGAACACTGTGGACTCCTGGGGGACTTCCCTATATGCGAATAACAGATGGGGTATGCACTTGTTCCAGTCTCTTGCATGCTGGTCAGTGAATGCCTTTAACATAGTCTTAACAGACCCACTGAATCACTTGACCAGACCATTAGAATGGGGTGGGAGATAGTGTTGAATGCCTTAGCTAGGTCAACAAAGATGGCAGAGGTGATGTGGCCATGATCCATCCCGGTAAGGATGGCGTCAGTGAGCCTGAGGAGGGAGGTGGTAGTGGAGTGTTGCTTCCTGAATCTAGACTGGAAAGGGGTGAAGGAACAGGAGGAGTCAAGGTAGGAGCAGAGCTGGGATAGCACCACATGCTCATGGAGCTTGGCAAGGATGGAGAGGAGAGATATGGGCTAGTAATTACCTGTAATTGAGAGATCGCCACCTTTAGGGAAGGGGTAGGACCATGGCATGCTTCCAGGCAGCTGGAACAGAGGCTAGTGAGAAGGAGAAGTTCAGGAGAAAGGCAAGGGGGAGAGATAGTGAGGGCAGACATATAAAGGAGTTTGGAGTCTAAACCATCAGTTGACTTACCCTTGGAGGGGTTTAGGGCAAGGAGAGCCTTAAGAGTGTCAGAGGGGGATATGGGGAGAAGGAGAAGGAGAAGGAGAAAGAGGAGGGTTGGGGGACGTGTCTGATGAGGAGATGGGGGTGGGGAAGGGAAGGGAAGAGAGAAGTGTGGAGGCACAAGTGGTAAAGAAGGAGCTGAACTCTGTGGCCACAGCTAAGGGGTCAGTCAATGCGGATTTACCAACTCTGAGAACAGGGACAAGGGGCTGAGCTGGAGGGGGAGAACATGGCATGAACAACCTATCACAATTTGGAAGGATGGTTTATATTTGTGTGGAAGGTTGTAGAAAAGTAGTCAGCTCTGGCGAGCCTGACTGCTCTAGTGCCAGCATTATGGAGTGAACGGTACCTTTGGTAATCAGCAGTAGAACCGGAGGCTTTGTGTGCCTTCCAGGCCTGGTATCGGGAATGCAAGCATGCCAGCAATTTGGCAGTGAACCAGGGGAGATGGTTTCCATGCACCCTAGTTCGCCTAAGAAGAGCACAGTGATTCCAGATGGTAAGGAATTTTGTTTTGAAATATTCCAGGGCTTGGTTGATAGAGGTGGTAGTGGGGGTGGGAGACTAATCAGTGTGACAATTTCTCGTGGAGAGGGGCCAGGTCTAGGGATTTGTATGATCGAATCACTAAGAGTCCAGGTGGGGACTTGATCCAATGGATTTTACGTACCAAGTAGATCAGGTGGTGATCACTTAGGGCATCAGGTAGGATGCCATCTGCAACAATTCGGTGAGGATGACAGGTGACGGCCCAGTCAATGAGGGTATGATTTTGGGACTTTGTATTTAAGCGGGTAGGCTAATTTATTAACTGGGATAAGTTTAGGGTGGTGATGTCACTGCGGATTTTGGGGAGTGAAGAGCCCAGCCAATTCAAGTTAAAGTCACCCAAGATGTACAGTTCCTCCCTCCTGTTAGCTTCCACTCACAACCATGTGACTGCAAACTGGTATTCAAGTTAAGTATTTCCCCACATTTCACCCTGTTAATTCCTTTTAGGAATCTGAAGGTCTCTGTCATGTCTTCCCTCTCCCTTCTGGTCTCCAGAGAGTACATGTTTTGTGCCTTGAGGTGCTCCTCACAGGACATGCTCTGTTGGCCCTGAATTATTTTTGTTATTCTTCCCTGCACTGTCTCGAGCCAATCCCTATCCTTTCAAAGTTAAGGACCCCAGAACTTGGTGCAGTACTCCAGGTGTGGCCTCACCAAGGATCTATACAGGTGAAGTCTTACCTCACTTTTACCGCTATCAATACCCTTCCTGATACATCCAAGAATACTATTTTCCTTGCTATAAGCCTTGTTGCAGTGACTTGATTGCTTTAGGGAGTTGCTGATGATAACTCCAAGGTCTTATTAATTGGCTGTGGTACTAAGTCTCACCCCACCCACCACATACCCATCTGGGGATCTTTTTCCCTAGGTGCATCACCTTGCACTTTTTGGCATTGAATTTCAACTGCCAAACCCATGACCACCCCTCCAGCTTTTGCAAGTCTCTGTGTTTCCTTTATTCCCTCATCACTATCCACCCTCCTATAGAACTTACTGTCACCTGCAAAAAGACAGACTACTTTGGATCCCCTCATCAGTGTCACTGATGAAGAAGTTGAAGAGGATCAAACCCAGGACAGATCCTTGTAGAACCCTGCTTGTGACCGCCTTCTCTTCTGATTTAAACCCATTGACTACTACCCTCTTCTGCCTCCCCTTTAGCCAGTTACCTACCCAGTTTACTATGCGCTCAGCTGCACCCAGATCCTCCATCTTCTTCAGCAAGTGTCTGTGGGGTACTGAGTCGAAAACCTTACTGAAGTCGAAATAAAGCAAATCTACAGTGTGGACCCTATCCAATTCCTACATCACCAAGTCGAAGAAAACTCAGGTTAGTCTAAGACCTCCCTGCAGGAATCTATGCTGCTTATTATCCTGGAGACATAGAAATACAGAAACATAGACTTTGATGGCATATAAGGACCACTTGGCCTACCCAGTCTGCCCATTTCCCTACCTAATGGATAAGCTGCAGATCCTAGTTAACCAACAGTGTACTTCCTCCTACCCCCCACTACAACTGCCTTATGGATGTCCCATGCATTCTTGAATTCCCCATTGTTTTTGACTCCACTACCTCCTCAGGAAGGCCGTTCCATGAGTCCACCATCCTCTCCATGAAAAAATACTTCTTCACGTTGCCCCTGTGTCCCCCCAATATCTTCAAATTGTGCCCCCTTGTTCTTGCAAATCTCTTTTTCTGAAAGATTCTACCCTCTTAGACTTTGCTGATTCATTTGAGGTACTTGAAAGTTTCTATCATGTCCCTCCTCCTCTCCTTTCCTCAAGGGTATACATATTAAGCTCCTTTAGTCTCTCTTTGTATGGCTTCCGGTGCAGACCCTGCATCATTTTAGTTGCCCTCCTCTGGACTGCCTCCATCTTGTCTATGTCCTTGCGGAGATGGGGTCTCCAGAACTGCACTCAGTACTCCAGATGGGGTCTCACCAACTGTCTGTACAGAGGGATAACAACTTCCTGTTTTCTACTGGTGATGCCTCTCCCTATGTATCCCAACATCCCTTCAGCCCTCCTTACTGCCTTCTCACATGCTTGCCTACCTTTAGGTCATCTGATATGACTACCCCCCAGGTCCCTTTCTATTTCTGTTGTTGTTAATACCCCCATTGTGTACTCTTCCCTTCTTTGCATTGAATCCAAGCTGCCATACTTTTGACCATTCCTCCAACCTTGCCAAGTCCCTTCTCATCTGTTTCTCTCCAAGTAATCCATGAGATCCTCTTTGACCAGTGACTCCATCAGTTTCCCTACAACACCGGTAAAGCTGACAGGTCTGTAGTTCCCAGCTTGTTTCATGATCGAGCCAGGTCGCAGATGTTATGGAACTGCTCCCGGTCCGGACACAGGACTTGTTCTGGGGTCTGCTCTGTTGGTAGCCTCTCTGAAGGTGCAAAATCTTGGTGTGATCCTGGACAGCAGACTGACACTTGAGGCTCAGTGTCATCTGCTGTCAAGACTGCTTTTTACCACTTGAGGAACGTTGCCAAGATTAAGCCCCCTGTTCCACCCGATGACCTACAAACACTGGAGCATGCTTTTGTCACCTCTAGGCTCAACTCCTGTAACTCTCTTTTCTTCAGGGTCACTGAAAGGAACCTCCGCCACTTACAGCTGGTGCAGAACGCAGCGGCCCAGTTGCTAACAGGCCTTCCCAGGTCCAGTCATGTGATGCCAGTCCTGCAACCTCTGCACTGGATGCCTATCAGATGGAGCGTCCTCTTCAAGGTGGGCTTGTTAACCTATAAGGCCCTATATAGACTGGGCCCTAGCTATCTGGCGGAGCTCTTGAAACAGACCACTTTGGTCCGCTCCCTCGGCTCTTCAACCAAGGGCCTCCTGGACGTTCCAAGGGTCCAGCTCAAGACCTCGGGCGATTGAGCAATCAGTGTTGCCAGGCTGACCCTATGGAACACGTTATCATCTGTTGTCCGGGAGGCCCTGATGGTCGAACAGTTTAAGCGGGAGCTTAAGGCTCACCTGTTCCGCCTGGCCTTCCCTGATGAGAGCCTATGATTCGCCTGGCCTCTGTGGATTTACTTGGAACTGCTGTTATGTTTTAAATGGGTTTATATACGATTTTAAGATTGCTTGGAAATCTGTTTTATCTGTATTATTTTAAAATAGCTTTGATTGTATTGTACAGTGCCCAGAGCCTTCGGGATTGGGTGCCTTCAAAATAAAGTGTGCCTTGCCTTTCTTGACCCCCCTCCACCATGGAGCAGAACTACGTCCACCACCTCCAATCCTTCAGAACCACCCCTGTCCCTAGAGAGCTGTTAAACAGACCTACAGGGGATCAGCCAGTTCCGCTGCCAATTCCCTGAGCATCCCCAGATGCAACCCATCTGATCCTTGGGCCTCATCAATCTTTAGGGCTGCCAGCCCTTTCAGGACACTTTCACTAATAAATGTTGACTGCCTCATCTCTTGGATCCCCGCAAAGGCTGCTTTGATGCCACTCTCTGGCAAGGGCTCACCATACTGCCAAGTGAAAACTCAGTAAAAGTAATTGTTAAGTATGCCGGCCTTTTGCCTGTCTGTCTCAATCACCCCATCCCCATCTGTTAGTCTTACAATTCCACCTTCTTTCTTCCTTTTTTCACTATATACCTGAAGAACCATTGTTCTCTGGTCTTGAACCCCTCCGCAACACACAGCTCTATGTCTGCTTTTGCCTCCCTGACTGCCCTATTTGTCTCCCTGTTTTTCAGCAAATAATTTTTCCTACTCTTCCTTCCCCTGCTCTTCTTTAAATTTGTAGAAGGCCTTTTTCTTGGCCTTTTCAGCTTCCCTGACCCATACCAGTCGGTCTCTTGAACCTGTTCTTTTTGGTTACCATTCTTATGCATACCTTAGATGCCACAAAAATGGCCCCCTTACCTACCCCCATCTCTTTTCCACCCTATCTGCGTTGTCCACCCCTACTAACTAATCCCTGAACAGCTCCTTCAGCCTACTAAAGTCTTCTCTTCTAAAATCAAGAGCTTCTGCTCTCAATTGTGGACTTTTTTATTTTTTTTTGCTGGGAAAGGCACAGTGAGCTGAAACTGATTTCTAGGTGTAGTGCAGGAGTATATGGAGGTTAAGTGTGTTTTGGTTACAGGAACTGAAGAGGTATTTTTGAGACAACATAAGTGGGGTAAAAATAAAAGGTTGAGTACTGGCATGTTAGGGTACAGAAACAGTGTGGGTATACCTGATGCACCCTATCTAGGGTAGGAGTAATTAAGGATTTAAAAGTGAACAAAACAAAAACAGGCAGAGTAGATATGAGTTAAGGTCAAGCAATAGTTGGGCAAGGGGTAAAAAGGATCTAAAAGAGGCAAAACAGACAAGGGAGGATATTGGTATGCTGGGAGTGGTGCAGTACAGTGGTTGTGGGGTGGCAGTCTTCAGGGAGACTTTCTGGAAACTGCATTGCTGCCCCATCTGTATGCATCTCTCTGGGCTGAGGGAGGAGGTTGCCAGACTCGAGGCTGAGTTGGTTTCGGTTCGGAAGATCTACTCCCCCACCCAGGGACCACCGAGTCTGCCACCAAGAAGGAGGAGCGGCTGGACAATGGTGATCTTAGGGAGGTTTAGGGTGGTGAAGTGTATGCACATTCCCCATCCAGTACCACTATGAAACACCTATGCCGCACTGACTGAGCGGGACTGTCCCACAGAGGCATCTGAAGTAGAGACCAGGGTAGATACTGGGGTCCTCCATAGTGGAGATCCCAAGGGGAGGTGGTAGAGGATCAAAGAGGAGGAAGCACATCCTGGTGGAGGACTCCATAGTGAAGAGGATACAGTTGGGGGCAGGTGTTGATGAGGAGAGAAAGAGAGAGAGAGGCTAAGCGCTTTCCCAGTGCCACGGCTTGAAGAGATGAAGAGAATCTAAAGGATCACTGGGGCAGAAGGAAGGAAGGGAGAGCTGAATGTCATTGTCCATCGGGGAACTAATGACCTGGCTGGGGATGAGCCAGCAACAGTTCAGGAGGAGTTCAGGGAATTGGAGAGGGGTCTAAGGCAATAAGCACAATCTATGACCTTCTTGGGGGGAAGAACAAGATTCTCCACACCAGAAACTTCAATGTATGGTTGAAGGAATGGAGCACAGAGAAGGGATTTGAATTAATTGAGGACTGAGGCCCCACCTGAAGGGATGAAGGGATGAACAGGGGCAAATGCCTGCATCCATCCAGGAGGGGAACTGGGATCCTCAATGAACGGCTTAAATGCTGCTTTGGAGAGCATTTAAACTAGCCAAGGGGGAGGCGGAATGAGGAGGCAGGGTGATATAAACTGCCCCAACCCCAGGCTTACAAGGTCCGCACTGGGTATACGGAGGAAGAGGAATCCCAAAAGGAACAATTCAACACAGGAATCAAGGGGGTAGAAAGAAGGGGAGATAGTAAGAAGAACAGTGGAAAATATAAGGGAGGGCAAAAAGGTGAAATTGTTTTTTATTTAATTTTATTTTATTGAAGTTTGTTGACCCGGTAAGCACACTGGGCCTAGAAGTCCCTTTTTCAGGGGCAACCGGGGGGAGGTGGCAGTACAATCTGGAGAGACATGTGTGCAAATGCTTGAAGTCTGGGCAGTAAGATTGCAAGCCTAGAGGCCACCATGGCAGTAGCAGACCTGGACATAGTCGCAATACTGAGTCCTGGTGCAATGAAAACTAGGACTGGGATGTAACCATACTGGATTATGCTGTATTCAGAAAGAACAGGATAGGTAAAAAGGGGAGCAGTGGCTCTTTATGTGAGGGAAAACATAAAAGCTATGGAAATTCAAGGGGAGCAGGGAGGAGCAGAAGTATTGTGGGTCACCCTGGAGAAACAGAAGGGGGCCACTAGTTGCACAGGAGTAATCTATAGACATCCAGCACTGGGGTAGAAGTGGATAAGGATATGTTGGAAGAAATCCAAAGGCTTGCAAGAAAGGGGGAGGTATTGCTGGTGGGTGACTTCAATCATGGATTGGAACCTCCCAGCTGAAGTAACAATTAGAAGTAGAGACATCCTAGACTCCCTGCAGGGGGAAATACTCAGGCAACTAGTTAAGGAACCCACTCGTTGGAGGCAATACCGGACCTGATACTGACAAATGGGGACAGTGTTGCTGCCGTCACTGTGGGTAACCACCTGTGAACCAGTGATCATCATACGGTGTGGTTCAATATAAGAACTGGGCCAGAATCAAATCACACTAAAACAAGGGTCCTGGACTTCAAAAGGGCAGATTTTAAGAAAATGGGAAAATGCCTCAGGGATGCACTAGTAGGGATAGGGAAAATTAGTGGAGTTGAGGAACAGTGGGCAAAAGTATAGGAGGGCATTGAGAAGGCAACAAACCTCTGTGTCAGGCAGGCTAAAAAGGGCAGAAGAAAAAAGAAATTGCTGTGGTTTTCTGAAGAAGTAGCGAACAAAGTGAGGGCAAAGAAGCTAGCATTTTGAAAGTACAAGACAAGACGACACTGCAAGAGGAGGCTTGGGAGAGATACCAGGAGAAACAAAAGGAGGCAGAGAAAGCAGTAAAGAGTGCTAAGGCTCAAATGGAGGAGAATATTGCCAAGTCAGTAAAAACGGGGATAAAACATTCTTTAGGTATATAGGCAAATGAAGAAGAACAAAGGAGGGATAATAAGGCTAAAAGGGGACAGAGGGGTTTGTGTGGAAGAGGACCAGAAAAAAGCAGACATATTGAACAAATACTTTTGTTCAGTATTGATGGAGAAAATGGTAGGGGATGGGCCACAGATGAGAGACAAGGGCATTAAAGGAAGCGAGGTGGACATTAGTCCTTTTGCAGAGGAGAGAGTCCACAAGGAACTATCACAATTAAAAGAGGACAAGGCAATGGGGCCCGACAGAGTACACCCTAGGACACTGAGGGAGCTCAAGGTACTGGCTGCACTTCTGACAGCCCTGTCCAACCTATCACTGGATCGAGGATGTTCCAGGAGACTGGGGGGCAGATGGTTCCACTTCACAAAAATGGTAATAGGGAGGAGGCAGGAAATTACAGACCAGTCAGCCTGACTTCAGTGGTGGGGAAAGCAATGGAATCACTGCTGAAGGAAAGGATTGGGGAATACCTTGTGACCAGTGGATTACAAGATCCGAGGCAACATGGATTCTCACAGGGGGAGATCTTGCCAGACAATCCTGATCGAGTTCTTTGACTGGCTGACCAGGGAAGTGGATCAGGATGAAGTGGTGGATGCAGCCTACCTGTATTTTAGTAAGGCCTTCAACACCATTCCACACAGAAAACTGGTGAGCAAACTGGGCAGCCTAGGAGTGGGCCCAAAAGTAGCAAAACGGGTAAGAAGCTGACTAAGCAACAGAAGTCAGAGGGTGGTGGTAAATGGTGTTCCCTCTGAAGAAGGCACGGTGACCAGCGGGGTGCCACAGGAGTCAGTACTAGGCACAATCCTCTTCAATGTCTTTATTAGTGGCATTGCAGGATGGCTGGAAGGGAAAGTATGCCTGTTAGCAGATGACACAAAAATCTGCAAAACAGTGGACACACGGGGCGGAAAAATGAGGGATGATCTGAGAAAGCTGGGAGACTGGAAAAGGGTTTGGCAAGTGGGCTTCAATGCCAGAAAGTGCAAAATCATGCACCTGGGGTACAGAAACCTGTGGGCAACATACCAGTTGGGCGGGGAGGTACTGGCAACCACAAAACAGGAAAGTGGCCTTGGAATAATCATTTCTGATGACCTGAAGGTAGCAAAGCAGTGTGATAAGGCAGTGGGGAAAAGCTAGCAGGATGCTCGGTGCATAGGGAGGGGTATCACCAGCAGAAAGAGGGAGGTAGTGTTACCCCCTGTATAGATCGTTGGTGAGGCCCCACCTCGAGTACTGCGTCTGGTACTGGACACCCCATCTCTGGAAGGACACAGATTGGGTGGATGCAGTACAGAGGAGGGCAACAAAAATGGTGCAGGGTCTGCATCAGAAGCCCTACAAGGAAAGACTCAAGGAATTAAATATGTACTCTCTAGAGGAAATGAAGGAAAGGAGGGGCATGATAGAAACGTTCAAATACCTCAAAGGTATTAATAAGGTATAGGAGGGTAGCATTTTACATAGAAAAAGATGCTCAAGGACAAGGAGTCACAACATGAAGTTGGAGGCTGGGAGACTCGGAGGGAATGCGAGGAAATACTTCTTCATGGAAAGAGTGGTGGACATCTGAAACAGCCTCCCAAAGGAGGTGGTGGATGCTGAAACAGTAACAGGATTCAAGCATGCATGGGATAGACACAAGGGGATCTTAGTAATAAGGCAAACGAGGAAAACATCAGAAATCGAGTAGGGTCCATGGTGCCATAGTAGGTAGGGAAAATAGGGCAGACTAGGTGGCCCAAGAGGTCCCTATCTGCCAACAACTAAAGGGAGGGTTTGTCCATGAACCGAACCAGAACCAAACTCAAACATTTAGATTTTCTCATGATTCAAACTGAAATTGAACCCTAAGAAAAAAAAAGATGAACCCAAACCAAACTCGAACCCAGGCAATGTGAGATGAGAAAAACCCACATAGAGGCAGTAGGGAGACACCTAACTCAAACTTGAACTGAAAACTTACACAAAAAAACTCAAACTGAACAGAACTCAAACCCAAACCTAATGTCTGCTTATCAAATCGAGCTGAACTGAACTCAAAACTATACTCTACCGAACTCAAACCAAACTAGAACCCTAGCAAACACATCAACCCCCGACAACTTCTATGTTTCTATGTTTCTGTGTAAATGACTTGCTCTGAGTCACACAGTATGAACGTGGTGGCTGTGGGTTTCAAACCCAGGTCTGCCTGGTCTCTAGGTTCACAGCTTGGTGCTTTAACCTCCTGAACTATTCTGTCTCCAGTTTAATTTAAAGGGACACTGTCAACCCCCTTAGGCCTCAAAGTGACCCTAGTTTAAAAGACACATTTTATGATTGTTCACATTCTATAAAGACTGTTAATGCAGCTGGTAGTTTAATTCAGATCCCTTTTTTCTTTTAAAAAGTGAAAAACTGACTACCCACCATACTGGTGTTACCACATCAAAACATGTTTATTTACATTTTTTGACCAATTCCCACTGCATCTTTTCTGGACTCAGGAACATCACCAACACAATCAAGCAGCTCATTATGCAGTGGGAGTAAAGGAGACTATTGTATTATGAGTGGCTGCACTGTTTGAGGGTGTTTCTAATATTTAGGAAGTATACAATAAGAGTAGTTCAATTATTTGAAACAAAACAAGGCTGAGTATAGCTACTGTATATATTACTATACATTTAAGTTCTAATAAACGAGGCAGCAACATCAATTAATTTTAGAGAAGGTAATCAATCATAAAATGTTTTTTTTTTTTACCTAAAAATAATATGATGCAAAAAAGGTTGACAGTGTCCCTTTAAAACCTGCCACTGCCCCAAAACCTTCCAGCACCTCCCATAATGCTGGGGCAGCCGTAGCAAGTTCCCTGGTGCAAATGCACTGACTTGAGATAATAACCCATTCACTCGCACCCAGGCTTGGGGAGTGATGCACAATAAATGTTTTGAAGCATAGCCACCAAGGGGTCAGAAACATTGCAGGCCAAAAGAGTGTACCAGCTGAATGGGCAGGGCAGCCAGTCAAACGCCTTCTTGACATCCAAGCTGAGGACTACTGCAGGCATCTCTCATTGTACAATATATTCTATCAAGGATAAGGAAAGGGGGGGTGGGAAAGAAGAAATTATTTAACCAGGAAAGGCACACTAAGCCGAAGCTTGTTTCCAGGTGCGACCTGGGAGCACAGGGAAGTTAAATGACTTGCTCAGGGTCACATAGTGTGCAAGTGTGGGCTGTGGAATTCAAACCCAGGTCTCCAGGTTTGCAGCTCCGTGCCCTAAACCACTATGCTATACTAGGTTCTATGTGATAATGGCGATTGCAAAACCGCGATCACCGTTAGGGCGTTAATGATAACAAACTCCAGAGGGGGTGCATGTTGGAGAGGGGGAGAACCGCCCCCAAAAAATTAACACCTGCTCCAAAAAAAGGACAAAACAGTGTGCTCCTCCCCGAACCTTGCACCTTCCCTACTGTAGCCAGCCACCTTCACCACCACGCCATGCAGCCAGCTTGGCGGCTTCCCACCTCACCACCCCTCACATACCCTCCCTCCTCTTCTGGTATGCCTGTCGCTCTTCCCTTCACCCTGTCCTTCCCCATCACTACCCTTTCAGGGTTGCTGACACTACAGGCGGTGAGACTGAGTCGCTCAAATCTCAGTCGCTCAATCTCAGTTACCGTTTTCACTAGATACCGCTATACTGCCTCCTAAATAAGGTTTTTCTAATATTATCAAATATCTGTCAGGCTCTAACAAATCCAGACTGGTCTTTCATTAATATGAGTACCAATCTGTTAGCCCAGACAGCCTTAAAAAGTTTATAATAAATGTTTAAAATTGAAAATTGGCTGATATGTAAAATGTTGAACTGGATCTTTATCCAGCTTCAGTACATGGTAGCTCAACTTCATGGGGGGGGGGGGAGCCTTCCCATCCTGCACAGCTCTGAAGGTCCTCAACAACAGTGGGAGAAGTTACGGACTGAATAATTTCTAAAATTCCACCACAAACTGGTCCAGCCTGGTGGCGTAGAGGGCTGAGGCGCTGGCGCCTTACCTCTTCCCACGCCAACGACCCGGGTCGGCAGCAACCACTGGTCTTGAAGGGGGGGCCAGAGGAGGAGGATCCAGCCTCCCATGGAAGGCTCTCCTCCTTCGGGGTGGGAGGGTGGTTAGGTTCACTGAGCCACTGGTTGCTGACGGTGGCTGGAGGCTAGTGCAGGCTCGGGGATCAATGTGTGGGCTGGCGCGAGCAGGCATCGGACATATTGTGGGTGAGTGCATGCGCAGGAGCATCCTTGATGCCATTGCATGCTCATGCCATGGGGGGACTAAGGGACAAAATACTAATCCTCCAGTGCGAGTGATGGCAGACATCATCGGCGCCGTGGTGGACCCACTTGAGTTAGCTCCCTTTCATCCCCTGGCCTCCAGGTCTCCACAGTGTATGAGATAAGAAAGCAGTATAGTGCAGTGGACGAAGGCTCTGAGTTGCAAATCTGGAGACCTGAGTTTGAATTCCACAGCCGCCACTTGCATATTATGTGACTCTGAGCAAGTCACTTAACTTCCTTGTGCTCCCAGGTCACACCTGTAAACAAGCTTCTGCTTAGTGTGCCACTCCTGATTAAAACAAACAAACAAAAATAAATAAATAAATCCCTACTGTGAAGCAACCTGGGATGGCAGGGCAAAAAGGGTTCGAGCTCTGACTGAGTCCGGGGCAGCAGCCGAGAAAAGGTCTCCTGAAGAGGGGAACCATAGGACCACCCTCCAACTGAGAAGGTAAAAAAAAAAAAATAAATAAATTTCACTTTAAACCCATCAGGCCCACAACATTTGGCTGCTTTGCTGGCCTTAAGTACTTCCAGTTTCTCACTGGGGGTAACAGAAGCCAAGGAGAACCTTCTTGCTCTCCTGTATTTTAGGTAGGGTCAAGCAGGACAGGTAACGGGTCAGGATTGCGCCCCCTGTCGGTGGTGCTGAGTAGAAATCCTGGTAATACCCTTGCACAAGCTGTTCAATATGGGTCATGAGATGGAGTAAGTGGCCTCATTGCTGGGTCCTGTAACCTGGGAATTCAAGCATTTTTATATCTGCTTCAAATCTGGCAAGCAGTCATGTTGCCCCTCTCACACCTCCATCATAATAGTATTGTTTCAGATATCCCACTGCCTGCTCTACCTTATGATCCAAAATCTTCTGGATCTGTTATTTTACTGACCGAATCTGGTGATCAACTGCTTTATCTCCCTCCCCCCTCAGGTGCTGCAGTGTAGTACCAGTAATAGTATCCTTCAGAGTGCTGAGCTGGGCTTCCCAATCCTTTACCCATTTAACCAAGTAAGAAATTACTATCCCCCTCAAGACTGCCTTAAGTGAGTCACAGAGTGTTGGTTCAGAGTCCCCCCTCCCCCGTATCATTATTATTAGTGAGATACTGTGCCACTGACTGCTACTTACTGGCGGATTAAACTTTGAAATGCAGTATCGCTAAGATGGACTTAATTAAGCTGCCATAATGTATGTTTTGTTTTCCGAGGTCAAGTTTAAATAACACCGGAGAGTGATCTGACAGCACCCTGGGACCCATCTCAAATTCCCGTATAATGCTCAAGTGTTACGTACCAAAAACATAATCCAGTCTAGCATGGCTAGCATGCCTAGCTGAATAAGGCGTGTATAGCTTATCCCTTGGATACAATGTCCACCATACATCTGCAATGCCCAGATGCCCTAAAGTGGCTTTAAAATATTTTTGGGCAGCAGACAGGCAAAATTGTTTTGGCTTGGTGTTGTCAAAATCAGGATTTAAAGTGAGATTTCTATCTCCCCCATAATCAGCTGGCCTGTCAGCAGTGTAAGCACTTCATTAAAAACTGCCGCATAACCCTCTTATCAGAATTGGGCAATACATAACCATTCACCATGGTCACCTGTGTCTTATATAGCATCCCCACTAAAATCACAAATCGACCGCCTGGGTCTGAATCAGTGTCCTGGAGGTAGAATCTAGTAGTATTTTGCATTAGTGTGACCACCACTCCCCTGTTTGCCCCTGCAGTGAGAAGACGCTACTACTACCAAACAGCCAGATTTACTAAGTGTTGAGTGCTCATTTGATGACAAGTGAATTTCCTGGAAGAAAAACACATCCTGGCAATCTGTCTTAACATATTGTATCATCCAGATATGGCGGTTCGGGTTACGCATCCCACTGATGTTGAAAGACAAACATTTTGCAGGGCTACTGCCAGTGTGTACTGGGGTGGGGGAGGAGACTGGCCACACTGAACCAAAGGCACCATGGTGATAATAATAACCCACATGGGGTAACCTCGAGGCTATGGCCCATATAAGTGGTCAATAAATTCTTAGGATCACACGAAATAGTAATATGAACAAGGACCCTATTAGTTGAACAGTGGCTTTTCATTTTTGTCAAAAGTTACTTAAATGTATATAAAATAGCTTTCAAAAACAGGCCCCATAGACTTGTATAGGGCATGCCCCCGTGCTCTCCTTGGTTAGACGTCACAAAACGTCTGCGTGCGGGGTGCAGCTGGTAGCCTGGGAACTTGAAGGAATTGGCTGACTGGCTGCTCAGCCCAATTTTTGATCCCTTCATTCTTAAAACGGATTACAAAAAAAAAAACACCCTTCTCTGTCTACCGAGTCTATTGCCAGAATAAGGTAGAGGGCTTTTATGCAAAAAAGCAAAACCTGCTATCTTGGACCCTTCCTTTAAATTTAACCCCCCCACAAGCTCAAACTTGAGGCTCCTGGTTCACCACATCTCACTACACCTGAACAGTCAGCCCCCACAGCTGACTCCAAGTTTAAATGTCTAGAGATGAAGGCATCAGTCTTCTTCCTCAGACCTTTTGCCCACTCTTCAGAGGAATGAAGACCACTCCTTCTAAAGAGCCTCTTATACTAGAAGTGCCACCAGTCCACCTACATGTCTGAACTCCTCCTCTCTGCAGCACTCCATCAGCCATAAGCTGAACTGGCCTATCTGCAGAAGCCTCTTGCTCCCCATGTGCCACACCGGCAGGACCCCTGAGAAAGCCACTGAACACCACTGCAGCCCTCAGATTACATCCCAACATCCAGAAACTAGCATTCACTTCACAAATCATGGCTGGTCAGGTTATAGCTCCTCCGGTGAACAATCATATATGGCACATCGGGCACCTTTCTCATGTGCTCAAGTACCCCCATGAGCCTAGTGACATTACTTCATGCTGTAGATAGATACCAATAGTGAACTATAAGAAAATAAACACAGTTGTCATAATACACCAACAAGTTGCACACTAATAGTGAACAGGTCACTAAATAGCCCATGAATAATAATAATAATAATAATAGCTTTATTTCACATAAGCACTTTAAAATACCAAGGTGCTTTACAAAAGATTAAAACAGCAGTAATAAAATCAATAAATACAATATAAAGTAATAACGTTAGTCTGACGGAGTTCACTCATTCAGTACCATTATCGGCCTGGCCCCATAAAAGAGTTTTTAACTCCTGTTTTGAAACCTCCCACAGTCGTGCACCCCCACAGCTGACGGGATAGAAAATTCCAGAGGGGCCACATACATAAATGCACGGGCCCCAGAAGATTTCAAAGACATTCTCGGGATCTCCAGCAACCCCTCATCGGCCAAATGGAGCTGTCGCTCGGGGTGATAGGGAACAAGAAGCTCTTTCAAATAGTCAGGGCCAAGTCCATGTAGGGCTTTACAAGTCAGTAAACCAACTTTAAAGGTGATCCGCCACTGAATCGACAGCCAGTGCAGATTGTGCAGAACAGGGGTGATAGGAGATGTTCGAGAAGTCCCCGTCAACAATCATGCTGCAGCATTCTGCAATAGCTGCAGGCAGCAGATATCAACCCCAGAAAGCTCTAAGTACAGGGAGTTGCAGTAATCAAGGCACGAGGTCACAAAGGCGTGCACCAATGTAGGTAGGTCCCCAGACGGAACAATGTGCTTGATCCTGGCGATGTTCCTAAGATGGTACAAGGAAGACTTGACGACCGCTGACACCTGAGATCGTAAAGTCAGCCCGTCATCAAGCACCACCCCCAGGTCCCACACATTCAGAGGTAAGGATCTGGGGGGCCCCTAGATAAATTCCAGAGGGCTGACCAGTCCTCAACCCCTCTATCCGGTGACCCGGATCCACAATCAGCACCTCGGTCTTTCCCATGTTCAACTTTAGCCAGCTCAAATTCATCCAATCCTGGATTTCGGCAAGGCAGTTGTTAAATACTAAGACAGCACTATCCTGGTCAGGTGCAAAAGACAGGTAGAGCTGGGTATCATCAGCATAACAGTGAAACCTCAGCCCATACCACCTTACAATGTCTCCGAGGGGCAGCATAAACACTGCAAACAACATGGGGGACAGCACTGAGCCCTGAGACACCCCACATGACAGAGAGAATGGGTCCGAGGAAATAAATCCAGACACCTCTCTCTGAGTTCTGCCAGTGACGAAGGATGTAAACCACCTGAGGACCGTACATGTCAGGCCACAGATGGACCTCAGACGCCCAAGCAACACCCCATGGTCTACAGTGTCAAAAGCTGAGGATAGATCAAGGAGCACCAAGATGGAATTGCTTCTCCAATCTCTCGCCATCAGGAAATCATTGAGTACCCGAACCAGTGCAGTCTTTTTCGAAAACCAGACTGGAGAGGTTCATAGACGTTATGGATGATCAAGTGGTTCTCCAATTGTACTGCCACAACTTTCTCAATAACCTTCCCTATAAAGGCGAGGTTTGAGATTGGTCTGTAGTTGGCCAGAGAGTCTGGATCCAAAGAAACTTTCTTCAGGAGAGGTGTTACCACTGCCTCCTTCCAGGAGCTTGGAAACTCACCTAAATCAAGGGAGTACCAGACTATCTGCACCAGGACCGGGCCGATAATATCACAACATCCCATAATCAGGGAGGTTGGACCCGGATCCAAACTACAGCACATAGGGCGCATACTCTGGACAATCCGCATGACATCCACGAACTCCAGCAGGTCAAAGGAACTCCGGGAGGCACGAGTTGAAGTGACCAGGCATCGATCAACAGCATCCCCCACAGAGTGAGTCAAAAGGATCTCCGACCTGATGTCAGCCATCTTATTCTCAAAGAATTGAGCAAGCTTATCACACTCCGAATGGGTCCGAACTCCAAATGGTATGTTTTTCATTACTGTAAGTGTATTTCTTTTTTTACTTTGATCTGACGTGGAGCCTTTGCAAAAGAATCTATGACACAAAGGATTGTAATTCTGATTCTATTCAATAAATAATAAACAAATAAACTCTACTTGCGAAAAAGGTCTTCGGAGCTGCAAACTAGTTGCGTTGCACAACCTGTCCACAGTTCAGAAGAACTGAGCTGGTCGATTCTGAGCGGCAGCAATCTCCCCGGACAGGAATTTTGCCTTCTTACAGGAGATCGCTGATTGGTAGACCTGATAATGCTCTACCAATCTAAGGTGGTCAACCTCCAGGGCGGATCTCCACCAATGTCGCTCTAACCTACATGAAAAGATCATTCCATGGGGGTATTGGGGTTACTTGTAGGTGTCGGCAGTTAGTAGATAACAAATATATAAATTAGTCACACATTAAATCCAGGCAGCAGTCACTTCATGTAATCTTGAGACAGAAACAGACGTCACTGAGGGACAAGCTGTGGCCTTGATTTAATTTCTGGATAGTTTACATGTTTATATCTATGCGCAGCTGACACCTACAGGTAAGCATATTACGTTTTATGGACGATCTTTTAATGGGTTTCAGAATGTGTGGGACCCAGATAACTTACTTCTTCTTCAATTAACTTAACAGTCATATTTGTACAGCTTTAAAACCATAAATGTGCTTTAACAGCTTCCATCTCCTGGGAAATGTTACCTCCATTAGACAATGCAAAGTGTCACAACATGGAAGCAGAGGGGTAAGATCAATGTACTACACATACTGATTCAGTTTTCAGAAAGGTGCAGGAATGTTAATGCAGAGCTCCTAAGCCAGTCTATTCATCACTTCTCCCTGACATCAGATTTGAAGTTTTAAAAACCCATTCCCCTCAGAATGAAGAGCCCACCTCTGACATTGTGTCAGTACTTACCTACTGAAACCATGGTTTCAAAATTCTGCACCATCACTTCCCTGTGAAGCTCCTTCTCCTGTTTGCTCAACATCTTCCATTCCTCTTCTGAAAAAGCAACAGCAACATCTTGAAAGCTTTCTGGTACCTGGAAGGACATGAGACGTGTTTAACTGCTCTTGATTTCACTGAACACACTGAGAAATCTGCAACTTTTTAACAAGAAGGAAACAAACAACATTAAAATCTGCAGCCTAAAATTCAAGAATGAATCAGTCACACATTCACCAATGATAAATCAATCTCCCTTTGATCCTAGTGAGTGATGGATTGATGGTAGTACAGTGATCTGAGGAGTAAGTTAGCAGCCAAGATGGCAGCTTCTGATGCTCATTTTTGTAGCACTAATACAAACCAAGCAGTGGCCTGGTAGGACATAATTTTGTAACTTTTCTTTGTATGACACACCCCTCCCTACAGTAGGGAGAAGTGTTTGTTACCATATGGGGACAGGAGGGGAATGGTGCCCACATCATCCTCTATGGGTAAAGCTAGTGTGGGAGGAGGAGCTACAGGAACAGGAAGGGTGCCTGCAAGGTGCCAGCATTATTGAGGTTCTGTGCTCATGGAGATAGGAGTTAGTGCCCTTGGGGGAGAAGCAACTAGTTACCAGAAAGCTGGCAGGGACTATCAACACTCCAGATGCCTTCAGATGAGCTGGAACACCCAAGGTACAAGTGCTGGCTTAGATGTGAGCAGGTACTGCAACAAGGTGCTGGGGTGTCAGGGACACTTCCGCATGATTTACAGGGGTGGGCAAAAAACACACCTACTAAGTTGCTGACTATGGGACTCAGCCAGGGGCACAGGAGTTCACCAAGGTACGCTCCCACCTGAAAGTGTGGGTGCCAGTCACTCTTGAAGCCAGAGAGTGGCTTGAGATCTTGCCCACACGGTGCCAGAGTGAAGGCATCAGCGTAACGCTGAGTAGGACCATGGAAGCTGCCAGGCACCCAGGAGATAACCTAAGCCACTGGGGCTCGTCGATGAGGATGTGGTGCTTTTCTCACAGTTTTGGAGTTTAGAAGGCCACTGAGAGTGTAGGTGTTCCAGGGGTGTTCCCTTCAAGGGACGTCTCATCATTGGCATTTAAATTTCAGACAGACAGGTTACCCTGAAGTTCGTTATGGCCATCCTGGTGGAGCAGTGACCCAAAACCTACATCCTGGGGCCTTCGAGCACCTGAGACACAGATAAAGCAGGTACTGCATAGAGACAGCAGGAGTCAGATAGCATACTCATTTCCATAACGTATGTGGAGAAGGAGAGTCCATGAGCAGGGCTGGGGTACCATGCCCTGCATCATTGGAAAGACATCCTGAAAGGGTGAGCCATAGGGTGCACCTGGATAGGCACTGAGAGAGTGGTGTGGGTGATGCCTAATGAGTTATGCTGGCCAAAAATGTTATAGAGCAATGGATGTCAGTGAGGGGTATGCCAGTCAGACAAATTCCCTTGGATACGCCTTTTTTGAGGGGGTGCATGCATGTGTAGTCAGTTTATTGTTTACAATAAACATTTATTGTGTCCTAATGTTCGTGGACTGTCTTGCATTTCTGCAGTGAGCTGAGTCTCCCACTTGCTTACGCAGTGTTGCTTTTCATCTTTGGCTCCTGGTAGGTGTGTTGTAGTCACCGCCTTTTGCAATCTGACACATTCCTTAGGCTGAAAGTTGCCTCTGATATTACTGGATGCCTTGCCAGTGGCTATGTTCCATAACAAGTGATGTCCCATGTGTGAAGGTAGCACCAGTAGAAAAAAAGAGCACAGAAGCCAGGTTTTAGCATATAACAGGGACTGGGACCAGCCAGGAAAGTATTAAGTCCCACACTGCTTGCGGGGGGTGGGGGGCACTAATATTTATGTATTATCTTGAAGTGTATACATTTTATCTAGTATTTATTGACTTACTATAACTGCATCACATAGAAACATAGAAGTTGATGGCAGATAAGGACCGCCAGGCCCATCCAGTCTGCCCATTTCTTTTCCTGCCTTATAAATGCGCCATCGGCATTTCCTTTGTCAATGGCCTATCTAGTCATACTCATCTGTATTGCTCCCTTATGCCTATCCCATGCCTGTTTGAAGCCCTGCGCTGTATTCATATCCACCACTTCTAGAGGTAGGCTGTTCCATGCATCCACCACCCCTCCTGTGAAAAAGAACTTCCTCACATTACCCCTTAATCGGCCTCCCTCTAATCTCATGTTGTGTCCTCTCGTCCTGCTATTTTTCTTATATTGAAACATGTTAGACTCTTTCACCTTGTTAATGCCCTTAAGGTGTTTGAATGTTTCGATCATATCACCTCTCTCCCTCCTTTGCTCTAGGGTATACATATTGAGCTCTGTTAATCTGTCCTCATATGTTTTCTGATGCAGTCCTGCACCATTTGGTTGCCCTTCTCTGGACTGCCTCAATTTGGTTAATGTCCTTGTGAAGGTGTGGCCTCCAGTACTGCACGCAGTACTCCAGATGGGAGTCTAACCAGTGTCTTGTAAAGAGAGATTATTACCTCCTCTTCCCGACTTGTGATACCCCTACTAATACACCCTAACATCCCCTAGCCTTACTTACTACTTTAGTGGTCTCTGGATGATTTCAGGTCATCAGTGATGATAATCGCAGAGTCTCTTTCTTCCTTTGTGACTGCCAGCAACTCCCCTCCCAGCCTATAGGTGGCTTCATGGTTTCTCTTCCCTATGTGCATGATCTTGCACTTCTTTGCGTTAAACCCTAGTTGTCACTCTTCCGACCATTTTGCTAGTTTATCCAGATCTCTTCTCATTCTGCCCACCCCATCTGGATCATCTACTCTGTTGCAGATCTTGGTGTAATCTGCAAACAGACAAACCTTATCCTCCAGTCCATCTGCAATGTCACTGATGAAGATATTGAAGAGGACTGGCCCCAGGACTGATCCCTGAGGTACCTCACTTGTGACTTGCATCTCTTCTGACTCTCTTCTGACTGTACACCATTTACCACCACTCTGTTTTCTGCCTGTCAACCAGTTTGCCACCCAATTGACCAACTTCTGACCCACCCTGAGCCTACCCAACTTATTAATCAATCTTCTATGTGGAACAGTATCAAAAGCTTTGCTGAAGTTAAGGTAGGCAACATCAACTGCTCCCCCTTAGTCCACCACTCTGGTTACCCAGTCAAAGAAATCTTTGAGACTAGTTTGACAGGACCTTCCTTTTGTAAACCCATGCTGTCTTGGATCCTGTGCCCCTATGGATTCCAGGTGTTGCACTATCCTCTCCTTAAGGAATGCCTCCATAATCTTGCCCACTACTGAGGTAAGACTGACTGGTCTGTAGTTCCCTGCCTCCTCCCTGCTACCACTCTTGTGGAGCGGAATCACATGAGCCTTTCTCCAGTCTTCTGGGACCTCTCCTGTGCTCAAAGACTCACTAAACAGTTCTGATAAGGGCTCTGCTGGTTCCACCCTTAGCTCCTTTAGTACCCTGGGATATATACCATCAGGTCCCATTGCCTTGTCCACCCTGAGCTTATCGACCTCTTGTAGAACCCTTTCTTTTGTGAAGGGACTAGTGCTCACCTCCCTCCCCCCTGTGTCCATGGTGCTGAGCTGTGGGCCCTGCCTTACCTTCTCTTCAGTAAATACTGAGCAGAAGTATCTATTTAGGATAGATGCTTTTACATGGTCCTCCTCCTCACGCGCCCACTTATCTCCTTTGATCTTAGCAATACCCCCTCTGGACTTTCTCCTTTCACTAATGTATCTATAGAAGTCTTTGTCACCTTCTTTTACTGTTTATGCTAGTGTTTCCTCGGTTTGGGCCTTTGCATGCCTGACTGCCTTCCCTGCTTCCCTTAGGGAAGTTTGATATGCCTCCCTATCTTCATCCCGCTGTGTTCCCTTATATTTCCTGAAGGCCAACCTTTTGGCTCTGACCTTTTCTGCTACTGTTTTTGAGAACCAAAGTGGTTTCCTTCTTCTTTTGCACTTTCTTTTCTCTCTAACACAATGGGATGTTGCTTCAAGTATTGCATCCTTAATGCTTGCCCACTTTGCCTGTACCCCGTCACCTGTATTTCTTTTTCCCAGGGCTAGCTTTTAACTCTGCTGGCCATCTTATCAAAGTCAGCTACTCTGAAGTTCCATATTTATGCCTTGGAATGGGATGATTTAGTTGTAGTGGCCAAAGTGAACCATACCAAGTGATGGTCACTGGCCCCAGCGTGACCTTCTACCTGGAGATCTGTGATCCTTTCCTGTTAGTCAGTACTAGATCTAGGATAGCCCTGTCTCTTGCAGGTTGTTGTACCAGTTGTTTGAGGCCCTCCTCCTGCAGGGAATCCACTATGTGTCTAGTTCTAGTAGATGTTCCTGCTGGTATTGACCAACCTGTATCTGGCATGTTGAAGTCTCCTATTATCAGAACCTCCCCTTTAGCTGTCATGTTTTGTATATCTTCTAACAGTAATGTGTCTATGCCCTCCCCCTGGTCTGGGGGCATGTAGACAACCCTAGTTCTTATGGCTGTCCCATTTCCTGTTTCCAGGGTGACCCACAGTTCTTCTGGCTCCTTATGTGTATTCTGAATTTCTGTAGCTTTGATATTTTCATTGACATACAGGGCCACTCCACACCCCTTTTCGTACCTCTGTCTCTTCTGAACAGTACATAGCCAGGTACTGAAGTCTCCCAAGTGTGGTTACTGGTAAACCACGTCTCGCTAATTGCTACCATGTCCAGTTTAGCCTCTATCATTATTGTCTGTAGGTCTGGGATCTTGTTTCCCAGACTGCAACCATTTGTGTACATGATTTTCCATTGGCCAGATTTCGGTGTGTTAGTTGTTGGGTGAGGTCTGGCATTTCCCCGTGCTTCGTGTGAGGGCTGGACCTTTTCCCTTACCCGGAGATGCAAATGAACTGCAAACATGCTGAACTCCTGTTTGACCACTAGCTGAGGGGGGAGGGGTGTTCTTCCCATTCGATGTATGGGGTGCTGCACTTGCTAACATAATGTAATTATGTTTATTATAGTAATAATACCATAGTGGTCTGTGTTTACAAGGAAATGACCAGACCAGGGGTAAAACAACATCGAGGCTGAAGACCTACTTATTACAGAGGAAACTGAGACCACTTGCATCACTGAGACCTGGCTGGATGAGAATTCTGGCCCCATTCTGGAGGCTTTAACTCCAGCTGGGTACTCGGTGATTCACTGACCGAGACTGGATAGCGGGGGGGGGGGTCGGTCTGTTTTATGACTGAACTCAACCTCATGAGCATACCAGTTGAGGAGACTGAGTCATTCGAGTGTACTGTGGTAGCAGGTGTAGGCTGTAGGATCGCCCTCATCTACCGTCCACCCGGAGATGAGAAGTGGTTCCTTCAGGAAGTGGTAGACTTCATCGTCGACATGGCATTTGAGTTGCCCAGACTGATGGTTCTGGGCGACTTCAAAGGATGGGTCGATGACAAATTCTCGCAGTTTGGACAACACTTCCTCCAGCTAATGTCATCTCTGGGCCTCACACAGATAGTTACCACTGCTACCCATAAACATTTGTCACTCCCTTGACTTTATCTTTCTCCTGGGGATCGAGGCCTCTGATTTGGGGGTGGAACCAGCTGGATGGTCCGATCACTACATTGTGGGGTTTAGTTTTAGTGCCCCCCCTTCACAGGCCTACCCCTGTGGAGATGGTCAGGTATCGCCCCTTTACGAGACATTAGCTCTAAAGGCCTGGCGGTGGTACTTGACCTATCGAACCTTCCAGTGGCAAACAATGACCCAGAAGCCCTCGTGGTAGCCTATAATACGGCTATCTCGGTGGCCCTGGATGTTGTTGCACCTGTCCGTGTTCGCCCTCTCTCCCTTTGCCCTTAGTCCCCATGGTTTGATGGGACCTTCAGGGAGATGCAGTGACTGGGACAAAGGTTAGAGTGCTGCTGGCGGAGATCCTCCCTTGATGCCGACCACCTTAGATTGATGAAGCATTATCAAGCCTATCAATCTGCAATCACCTGTAAGAAGGCAGAGTTCCTGTCCAGGGAGATTGCGGATGCTCAGAATCGACCAGCTCAGCTCTTTCGCACTGTAGACAGACTGTGCAACCCAGCCAGCCTACAAGTTCGAAAGGCCTCTGTGACCAGGAGCTCCTGCCACTCTTGAGGACCGACCTTTTCTTAAATCTGTTGCAACAGTTCTTCTATTTCTAAGCCTAATCTATCCTTTACTATTTCTAGTCCATAAGGTTGGCCACCTATGGGCACCCCTCCCCTTTCTTGACAAAGCTATAGTGTCTCTTTGATTTTCCTTTTCCCTCTTAGGTCCTTGTACAGGGAGGTTATTGTGGTGACCTCCAAGTATATGTAAAACAGATTGTGTTTATTGTTGTTGGATTTAGTATGTAGTGGCACTATGTTATAAAATACCTTGATGTATATACCTTATGTTTATGAAACCTGTAAATGTTGAAAATACCATGGCACTAGGTGTTTTTGATAATGGTAAAAAGTACTAGGTGACTATTATAGGAACTAAACTAGTTGTGTTATTTAAAATGCATGTATATTGTTGTAAACTTAAGTAAGAAATGTCATGGTGATTTGCATATATCCCATGATGCGCTGCATTATGGAAGTATGTATGATGTATTTCTTTGAAACTTGATTTGTTGCCAATGCCCTTTGGGGGTAACTGTTCTTTCAGTGATTCTACATTGAGGTTCTCTGTTTATAGCTTCTTTTGTTTTTCTTCTTTTTGAGCCCCCAATATGCAAGCAAGGTGGTCGCTACATCTCAACTAGTGAATGGGATCAGAGATCAGTGTCAGTAGGTGCTGGCTAAGTGCAGAGAAAGGACATTCATAGTCTGTTGCTGCAAACTGATATACTGAAGAAGAAATATAACATTGCAGAAGTGTATTTCTTGTATTTTGAATAAACATCACACAGACATCGTGTGTTGAACTTGAAGTTCGGTGTCTGGTCCCTCTGTTATCCCACAACCCCTCCACAGTCTTTTCGCAAATAGAGTGAGATGAACTTGCTTGATTCTTTGCAACTAAGCTGGCCGACATCAGAGCGGCGCTCCATCCAGCACACTCTAAGGGTGTTGCTTTGGATCAGCATGCAGCCGCTGCTCCTCAGCTTTCCTGGAGTACCTTCGACTGACTGGAGTTCATGGATATCATGCAAATTGTCCACGGTGCGTACCCTATGTGCTGTAGTTTGAATCCTGGACCAACTTCCCTGATTTTGGGTTGTATTGATTCCATCAGTCCAGTCCTAGCACGGATAGTCTGGTGCTCCTTGGAAACAGGTGAGTTTCTTATCTCCCTGAAGGAGGCAATGGTAACACCCCTCTTAAAGAAAGCTTCTTTGGACCCCGACTGCCATGCAAAATACAGACCAATTTCAAACCTTCCCTTTTAAGGGAAAGTGACTGAGAAAGTAGTGGCTGTACAGCTGGAGAACCATTTGACCATCCATGATATCTATGAACCCCTCCAGTCCAGTTTTCGAAAGAGGCACAGTACTGAGACTACTGGTTCGGGTGCTTAATGATCTTCTGATGGCTAGGGACCGGAAGAACCATTCCATTCTGGTTCTTCTAGATCTCTCATCAGCTTTTGACACTGTAGACCATGGGGTTCTACTTGAGCGCTTGAGGTTCATCTGTGAACTATTGGGTGTAGTCCTCAGGTGGTTTACATCTTACCTCACTGGAAGAACTCAGAGAGTGGTATCCGGTGTTTATTTCTCGGACCCATTTTCTCTGTCTTGTGGGGTTCCTCAGGGCTCGGTGTTGTCCTCCATGTTGTTCTCAGTGTACATGCTGCCCCTCGGAGACATTGTAAGAAGGTATGGGCTGAGGTTTCACTGCTATGCTGATGACACCAAGCTCTACCTTTCTTTTGCACCTGACCAGGATGGAGCTCTCTTGGTCTTTAATAACTGCCTCAAAGAAATCCAGGAATGGATGAACTTGAGTAGGCTGAAGTTTAACTCAGAAAAGACAGAGGTGCTGGTTGTGGATCCGGCACGTCGGGTGGGGGCGGGGTTGGTTCACCCTCCGGGCTTTATCTTGGGGGTGTATCACCCCCAACCTCTGATCAGGTGCATAACCTGGTGGTAATTCTTGATGAAGGGTTGACTCTGCATTTGCAGGTGTCTGCCGTCGTCAAGTCCTCTTTCTATCATCTGAGGAATATCTCCAGGATTAGGCACCTTGTTCCATCCGACGATCTTCCTACGCTGGTCCATACCTTTGTGTTCTCAAGCTTGGACTGTTGCAATTCCCTCTACCTAGGGCTACCTGGGGTGGAAATCCGCCACCTGCAGCTGGTGCAGAACACAGTGGCCCGGCTTTTGACTGGTACTTCCCGGTCCAGTCATATCTCGCCGGTGCTGCGTGAACCGCACTGGCTGCCAGTACAGTGGCGGATCACCTTTAAAGTCAGTCTTCTGACTTTTAAAGTCCTACGTGGACTTGGCCCAGACTACCTGAAAGAGCTCCTGGTTCCTTACTGCCCTGGGCGATCACTCCACTCAGCTGACGAGGGGTTGCTAGAGATCCGGAGGGTGTGCTTGAAATCCTCTGGGGCTTGTGCATTTATGCAAGTGGCCCCTACCCTCTGGAATTTTCTACCCCATCAGTTATGAGACTGCGTGACCGTGGAGGGATTTAAAAAGGCCCTGAAATCATATCTTTGGAGTCAAGCTTTTGTGATTGACTTCATTCGCTTAATTGTATTAGCTGTTTTATGTATTTTATGATTTGAAATGTTTGATGTGTTTTTAAATTCTATAAGGTGCCTTGGTTTTTGAAAGGCACCATAGAAATAAAGTTTATTATTATTATTATTATCACTCAAAAGTAAAAAAAAAAAAAAAAATGGCAAAATCTGCAAGTCACTCTCCAGTGTGTGAGAAAGCAGAAACTGTTCTCATTGAAGTGCTTTAGCATTACTATAGTCTCTAACTGACTGCTGTGTATTGAAGTGTGAGGGCAAACTGGGCCTGCCCTCTGACTGAAGGAAATTTCTATGGTACAAAGGGAAGCCGACCTATTGAAACAGTAGGTATTCTAAGGTCCCGTATTTTGTTCAGTGGAAGTTGTGTGCAGTTTCATCAGACATTTAAATAACCACAATGTCAGGATATCATGTGTTTTTTTTTTTTGCTAGTGGAGTATGTTTCCATGAATAAGAGTCAGAAGTACTTCTCTCAGATTATGTTTGCTGTATTTTCCACACAAGTCTCTAGGTTGTCTGAGATCATTATGAATGTGATGTCAGTCTCAATTTTTTGAATGGATAGATGTTGATGTTACTACATTTAGAAACTGTTCCTCACATTTTTTAGTTATTTAAAACACATTATGACTGCAATGAACGTGTAAATAATAGGTAGTATCTTTTGATAGATTGTACTAAGTACTGTTGGTATGTGTCAGTAGTAAAAGGAAAATAGGTGTTCTCAGTCATTTTTTAAGGAATGTTTTCTTCTTACAAATAGTGTGTAACACTTTTTAGGTATTCTATTAAGTAAAAAACTGTATGAGATTAAGTATTAGAGGAACTCTTTATGAAGTGAAAGGTACCGCATAAAGAAAAAAAATAATGGACTGTATAAACCGTATCATGGACAGCATTGCTGATTTGTATATTTAATAGGATATTAAGAGGCACCTCCTGATGAAGCCTACATGGTGTAGGTGAAACGTCGAGTAATTGGCCTTAAAGAAATATGAATAAAGTTTATTTTGGAGAAGGATTACAGTGCTGTCCACCATTATTCTATTGCACCTCCAAATGACTCTTTTGTGTAGAGACTTTTTTCCCTGCCCTCTGACTGGCCAAGTACACATGCAACAGCCAATCAAAATGCACAGCCAATGTCCCAGTATTGCTCTTAGCCAATCAGAATGCAGAATCACTGTCAAATTATTGTCCAGTTATTGCAGACAGTAAATCTCCATTCTGACTGGCTAAGAGGGATCTTTTCCAGTATAATGACCTTTGAACTGCTGTGTGCTTTATGTATGATGGTAACTCCTGAAAAAGGGATCCTGATTCCGGTGAAATACAGAAACACAAAATCTGACTGCTGCGTATTGAGGTGGGAGAGCAAACTAGTCTGCTCTCTGACTGACCAAATACACATGCAACAGCCAATCAAAATGCACAGCCATTATACCATTATCGCTCTTAGCCAATCAGAATGCAGAACCACTGTCACATTATTCAGTCTACTGTCCAGTTATTGTAGACAGTAAATCTCCATTCTGACTGGCTAAGAGGGATCTTTTCCAGTATAAACACCGTTTGTACTGCTGTGTGCTTTATATAAGATGTTAACTCCTGAAAAAGGGATTCTGGTTCCGGTGAAATATAGAAACAGAATTTGTCAGCAGAAGAGAACTGTTTGGCTCACTCAGTCTGCCCAAGTGTTCCCTGCCTTTTCCACTATTCCACCCATGCAGACCCTCTCTGGTGCCCAGTGACCACCTCCTCCTCCATGCCTCTTTCCTAATATGCCCATATGATTATCCCATGCACGCCTGAAGCCCTCACATTGTTGTAACCTCCACTCTGCTACCAGTCTGTGCCGGGCATCTACCACCTTTCCAGTAAACAAATATTTCCTCACATTTCTCCTGACCCCCCCAAGTTACATCACATGTCCCTTTGTCCTGATCCTCATTTGTAAGAAATTGCACACCTGTACCGTTTACTCCATAAGGTACTTGTAAGTCTCGATGATGTCACCTCTCTCCTCTCTTCCAGGGTGTACATGGAAACATAGAAGTTGACAGCAGATAAGGATCGCTAGGCCCATCCAGTCTGTCCTTTTTTCCTACCTGTGTCAATGGCCACTGACCCTAACTAATCATTGACTTAGCCTCTTTTTCCCACCTCTAACATTCCCTTGTGTCTAGCCCATGTATGTTTGAATCCCCCACTGTGCTCGCCTCTAGGACTGCATGTGGTAGGCTATTCTATTCATCCACCACCCTCTCTGTAAAAAGAATCTTCCTCACATTCCCCCTTATCCTGCCACCCTTCAATCTCGTATCACGCCCCCTTGTTCTTGCACTTCTCCTGTACAGAATGATGTTTGCCCACTTGCACCTTATTTATGCCCTTTAGATATGTGAAGGTTTCTATTATGTCTCCCCGCTCCCTCCTCTCTTCCAGTGTATACATACTGAGGTTTTTCAATCTCTCTTCGTAAGTCATCTGGTGCAGGCCCTGCACAATCTTAGTTGCTCTTCCTTGAACTGCTTCCACTCTATCGATGTTCTTCCTAAGATGTGGCCTCCAGAATTGTACACAGTACTCCAGGTGAGGCCTCACCAGTGTTTTGTACAGTGGCATCACCACCTCCCTTCTTCTGCTAGTGATACCTCTCCCTATGCACCCTAACATGCCACTGGCCCTCCCAACAGCCTTTGTACGTTGTTTGGCCACTTTTACGTCATTCAAGATGACTATCCAAAAATCCCTTTCCTCCCTAGTGACTGTCAGCAACTCACTCCCCATCCTGTAGCTCTCCACAGGGTTTCTGTGCCCCAGGTGCACGACTTTGCACTTTTTAGCATTGCACCTCAGCTTCCACACTTCGGACCACTTTTTCAGCTTTTCTGGGTCCTACCTCATTTTCTCCACTCCATCCGGAGTATCTACTCTATTGTAGATCTTGGTGTCATCTGCAATTAGGCAAACCTTCCCTTCCAGCCCTTTTATAATGTTACTGATAAAGACACTGAAAAGGACTGGCCCCAGGACTGATTCTTGAGGTACCCCACTTGGCACCCCCACTCCTCAGATTGGATCCCATTCACCACCACTCTCTGCTTTCTGTCGACAGCCAGTTTCTAACCCAGTTCATCACCTTGTGGTCTACCCCCAGGCTACCCAGCTTGTTCACCAGTCTTTTGTGTGGACCTGTGTCGAAGGCCTTGCTGAAATCAAGGCAGGCGATGACAACTGCTCTCCTGTGATCCACCTCTTTCGTCACACAGTCAAAAAAAACTATCAGGTTTGTTTGACAAGACCATTCTGCTGTGAATCAATGTTGCCTCAATTCCTGCACTCTGATGGATTCTAAGTGCTCCACAATCCTTTCCTTAAGCAGTGTCTCCATGATTTTGCCCACTACTGAGGTGAGGCTGACTGGCCTACAGTTGCCTGCCTCTTCCCTGCTCCCAACCTTGTGAAGAAGGATTATATGTGCCCTCCTCCAGTCCTCAGGAACCAATCCTGAATTGAGCAGCTCATTAAACAGGGCTGCCTAAGGTGCAGTTAGCTTGCTCCTCAGTTCCTTTAAAATCCTAGGATGTATACCACCTGGTCCCATTGCTTCATCAACCCTTAGTTTTGTGAATTCCTCTAGGACTCTCTTTTCTGTAAAATGACTGGTATTTACCCCCTCCCTCCTTTGTACAAGTCACCCAGTTGCAGCCCCTGTCCCTCCCCTTCTTCAGTGAATATTGAACAGAAGTATTTATTCAGTATTGATGCTTTTTCCAAGTCTCCCTCCACATACTCCCTTGCCTCCCCTTTGATTCTTACAGTCCCATCCCCTGTCTTGCATCTGTCATTGACATACCTGTAGAATGTATTGTCTCCTGTCTTTACTGTCTGTGCTTATATTTCTTCTGTTTGCACTCCTAACAGCTTTCCATACTTCCCTCAGACTTTCCAGGTACACCACTCTATCCCCTTCCCCTGCATCTCCTTATACTTCCTGAAGGCCAATTTCTTGGCCCTTACTTTCTCTGCCACATCCTTTGAGAACCATAGGGGTTTCCTTCTTCTCTTACCCTTGTTTCTTACCCTAATACCCTGGTTCATCACCTCCTCTATGGCTCTTCTTAGGTGTTTCCACTGTTCTGCCACCCTCCTCCTACATCCATGTACATGTTGAGATACCTCAGCCTGTTCCTCATAGGACTTCCCCTGCAAATCCCGCACCTTTTTAATTGACCTTCTCTGAACAGCCTCCACCATATGTCCTTTCTGAAGTACACTCTCAAAAACTGGACATAGGCACTGCAGGTGGGGTCATGGGTCGCAACAGGGAGCAATAGAGTAGAGCGCTGGGGATAGTGGATAGAAAGCGTGGATGGTGGGGTCCCAGATGATGGAGAGGAGAGGAGAGGAATGAAGTGGCCGGATTGGAGTTGTGGGGACAAGAAGATGCCCTGGGGCAATATGGAGACTGGAGAGGGGTCCTCCCTGTCTAGTACCTATACCCAAGGGTTTCATAATAGGTGGACAGGTTCCTTGGGTGGTCTCAGAACCCCATCCTACCCGTGTGGTGTTATGCAATGCCAAGTCCACTAAAAACAAGACGGCTTTGATTGCCGATCTTGTTGTGTCATCGGACCTGGCATGCATCACCAAGACCTGGCTGGACACGAATGCTGGTCCAGTTCTTGAGGCAGTAGTACCAGCTGGGTTCTCAGTGATACATCGCCCGAGGCTGGATCATAGGGGCAGGGGTGTTGCCATTTGTTTTAGATGGAGCTGGACCTGGTAGGAGTGCCGGTGGGTGAGACTAGATCCTTTGAGTGTATCCTAGGTGCAGGTGTGGGGTGCAAAATTCTTCTCATTTACCATCCACCTGGGGATGGGAAGCAATTTTTGCAGGAAGTCATGGACTTTGTCGTCGACACGGTGTTGGAATCGCCCAGAGTGATGGTACTGGGCAACTTCAGTGCCTGGATCGATGACAAACTCTCACATTTTGGACAGGACTTCCTCCAACTTATGTATGTGTTGGGCTTCACAGAGGTTGTTTCCTCTGCAGCCCATATTTCGGGTCACTCTTTGGATTTGGTCTTCCTACTGGATATGGAAAGTGCCAATCTGGTGGTGGAACCAGTCAGATGGTCTCACCATCACACTATCAAGTTCAGTTTCTAGGCACCACCCTATAGGTCTGCTCCTTCAGAGATAGCCCGGTATCGCCCATTGAGGGATGTTGTCCCAGATGACCTAATGGCAGTGCTGGACCTTTTGGGATGTACGAGTGCAAGCATGGGTCCAGAGGTTCTACTACAGACCTATAATAAGGCTGTGGTGGCAGCTCTGGATTCCATTGCTCCTGTCCGGGTTCACCCCCTCTCCCATCGACCTTGATCCCCATGGTTTGATAGAACTCTAAGGGAGATGAGGAGAGTGGGGCGAAGGCTAGTGCGATGCTGGTGGAAATCGGACCTAGATGCCAACAAGCTTAGACTGATGACACATTATGTGGACTATCAATCGGAGATCTCCCATAAGAAGGCAGAGTTCCTGTCCGGGGAAATCACTGTTGCATAGAACCAACTGGCTCAGCTCTTTCGCACTGTGAACAGATTGTGCAATCCAGCCTGTTTGTAATTGCAAAAAGCGTTGTCACAGGATAAATGAGATGAGTTTGCAGATAAGTTTGTTGGCGTCATGTCTGAGATCTGTTCAGCATACTCTAAGAGGGGTTGCAGTGACTGGTAGGAGGTCACAGAACCTTGGTCTGGTTGGTCGGCATTTGGCCAGGTGGCGATCTCAGATGTCATGATGACCATCCAGAGTATGTGGCCAACCTTCTGTAGTTTGGACCCGGACCAGACCCGCCTCCTTGTGGGGTGTGTGGATGTCATTGGCCCAGTCCTGGCAGAGATAGTTCGGAACTCATTAAGAGATTGGGGAATTCTCTGATTCTTTGAAAGAGGCAGTGGTGATTGCCCTTCTTAAGAAATCTTCTCTCGATCTGGACCGTCTTGCCAACTACAAGCCCATCTCAAACCTTCCCTTTGTGGGTAAGGTTATTGAGAAGGTGGTTGTGCTGCAGCTGGAGGATCATCTTGCCATCCATGACATCTATGATCCCTTCCAGTCGGATTTCAGGAGAAGGCACAGTACCAAGACTGCCCTTGTTTGGGTGCTCAGTGACCTCTTTGTTGCGAGAGATCAGAGGAGCTGTACTATCTTGGTCCTCCTTGATCTCTTGGCGGCATTTGACACTGTGGACCGTGTGGTATTGCTGGAGCACCTACGGCTGATCTGTAGACTGTCTGGTACAGTCCTCAAATGGTTTCATTCCTTCCTCACTGGTAGGTCTCAGAGAGTAGTGTCAGGGATTTTTTCCTCTGATACTTTCTCCCTGCCATGTGGCGTTTTTCAGGGCTTAGTGCTTTCCTCTATGTTGTTCATGGTGTACTTGCTGACACTGGGGAACATTGGAAGATGGTACAGACTGACTTTTCACTGCTGTGCAGATGATACTTAGCTGTACATGTCCTTTGCACCCAGCCAGGATGTTGCTCTCTCAGTATTTAACTCCTGCCTATCCAAGATCCACGACTGGATATGTGCCAACTGGCTGAAGCTGAATTCTGACAAAACTGAGGTTTTGTTGGTGGACCTGGGTCACCAGGTAGAGGGGTCTTCGGTGGGGTGAGCATCTGGTCTGGTACTGGGTGACTGCCAGCTGAGGCCCTCCGAACGGGTGCATAGTTTGGGCGTTATCCTTCACGAGGGATTGACCTTGAAGTCTCAGGTGTCATCTGTGGCCAAGACCTCGTTTTACCATCTGAGGAATATCACTCAGATTAGGCACCTGGTTCCGCCTGGCGACCCTCCAACTCTGGTCCATGCCATTGTGATCTTTAGCCTGGATTATTGTAATGCCCTCTTCCAAGGGCTACATGGGGTTGATATCCACCGTTTGTAACTAGTGCAGAACATAGCAGCCAGGTTACAGACCGAGCTTTCCTGATCTAGCCACATTACCCCTGTGCTGCATGCACTGCACTGGCTGTCAGTGCAATGGCGGATCACCTTTAAGGTCGGCTTGCTGACCTATAGAGCCCTACATGGACAGAGTCCAAGTTGCCTGCAATAGCTTCTTTGCCCCTACCACCTCCTCTTCCCACTTCATTCCACTGATGAGGGATTGCTAGAGGTTCCCAGGGTGCAGCTGAAAACATCTGGTGCTCGTTCATTTGCTTTTGTAGCGCCTACCCTGTGGTATTTTCTATCCCATCAGGTTTGAGAGTGCCAGACCATGGAGAGCTTCAAAATTGCACTAAAAACCCATTTATTTAATATTGCTTTTCTGAACTACTGAGAATAATTAATTGGTTTGAGTACATTGGATTTTAATTCTTGTTTTAAAGTGTAATAATTTTATATTTGTACAGCGTTTTGATACTTGAATTGCACTTGATAAATAAAATCATTATTATTATTATTATTAATAGAACAGTAGCACCACTTCCCCCCTTCTGCTGGAGATACTCCACCCATGCATTCCAGCATCCCACTAGCTCTGCCCACAGTATTGTCATACTGCACTGCCACACTGAGGTCCTCTAATACAATAACCCCAAGGTTCATTTCCTATTTAGTGACTGTCAGTAATTACCCCCATCCTATACTCAGCAACAAGGTTCCTATGCCCTAGGTGTATGGTTTTCTACTTTATAGCATTGAACCCCAACTGCCATGCCTTGGACCACACCATAAGTTTTCCAAGATCACTGTGCATTTTCTCCGGCCTCTCCTGAGTGTCCACCCTATCACATATTTTGATAGCATCGGCAAAAAGGCATTAACTTCCCCTCCAGTTGTTCTGCAATGTCCGTTCTGAAGACATTGAAGAGGACTGGTCCAAGAATTGAGCCCTGTGGCACCCCACTGGTCACTCTCCCTTCCTTAGATTGAGTGCTGTTAACCAATTGGTCTCCTATCCATTAACCAGTTTCCAAATCAGTTTTCCTTAGTCTGCTGTGAAAGTATAGGCAGGGAAAAAAGAAGCAGACTAGGTGGGCCAAGCAGTCCTCATCTGCCGACAAATTCTATATTTCTATGTTTCACTGTTGGACCCCACTCCTGGGCTTGTCAACTTCTTAATCAGTGGAGCGTCCTGTGTGGCACATGTCAAAGGACCTGCTGAAGTTCAGATAGGCCACATCCTCTGCCTTCCCCTCATCAATCTCCCTGGCCACTCAGGCAAAGCAATCTATCAGATATAAGTATCTGTATATTGGCTCTGTTGTGTGCTCTGTTTTTTTTTCTGTTCTAGATGATCTTGTCATATACACTGTCCCTATTGTAAATACTGTAAAATATTGCAGTTATTGTTTTTACCTTTTTCTCTGTATTATTGAAATTTCGTACCACTGTACATTTGTGAAAATTGGCATTTTTGCTCACATACCTTCCAGTATAAAATAAAAGTGAATTGAATGGAAAGGAATTGAAGATTCATTTGACATTACCTTTTCCATGTGAATCCATGATGTCTGGGGTCCTGAAGCTATTGGAGTAGATAATCAACCAGTCTTTCTTTCTTTCATTAGGGTTTCCTCTATTTTCACCAGCCTTGAAGTAAGACTGGCCAGCCTACAGTTCCTAGCCTCCTCCCTTCTGCCACTGTTATGTAGAGGGACCATGTCATCCTTTCTCCTGGCCTCTGCAACTAATCCTGTCTCCAGTGAGATGTTGAACAAGGCTGTCAGCAGGGCTGGCAGTACCTCCCTCAGTTCTTTCAGTACCCTGGAGTGTATCCCATCTGATTCCATAGCCTTATCTACCTTCAGGGCTGTGTGTCCTTTCAGGACTCTTTCTTCTGAAAATGGACTTGTGCCCACCCTCACACCATTCTTGTTTCTCCCTTGTGGTATATCCCCTCCTCCCTACACTGTGAAGGCTGAGCAGATGTACCTGTTGAAGATGCTAGCTTTTCTTGGTCCCCTTCTGAACAGCATCCACCCATTCCACTCTTCTGATCCTCACTACCCCCCCTTGTTTTTCTCTTCTCACTTAAAAGAAATCATCCCTTTTAGTCAACCCTCCAGCTTTCCTTTCCTCTGTCTGCACCTTTGCTCCACTAACCGCCTTGCCTACTTCCACCTGCTTTGCTTGGTACATCTGATTGTCCTCCTCCTTCTTTGTTTCTTTGGACCTCTTGAATGCCACCTTTCTTTCTTTCATCACCGTTGCCACTTCCTTGAAGAACCATATCGGTCTCCTTTTCTTCTGCTTTTGCTTACCTCTTTCATGCAGGGGTCCGTTGCCCTAATTATACACTCCCTTATTCTTCCCCACTGTGCATCTACTCCACCCTAGCAATCTCCCCCTTTTGAGGCAATTTCTGAGGTAGTTTCCCATTTCTTTAAAATCTGCCCTCCTGAAGTCCAGGACCCTTATCCTCATGTGGCTTGTCTCTGCTCCTGTTCGTATGTTGGACCACACTGTACGGTGATCACTGGTATCTAGGAGACTGCACACCGTGACATGTGCAATTCTGTTCCTGTTTGTAAACACCAGGTCCAACTCTGCCCCATCCGTGCTAGGTTCTTTGATTAGCTGCCTGAGAAAAGCAACTTCTAGGGAGTCAAGGATAGCCCTATTCCTTGGCTAAGTCACAACTGGAAGGTTCCATTCTGCATCTTGCAGACTGAAATTTCCCACCAGCTGCACCTCCCCCCTTACTTGCCATCCTGGAGATGGTTTCCCCTAGTGCCCTATTCATCTCCACCCCTTTTGCTGATGGTCTGTATGCTACCTTGGTATGGGTGGCCTTCCCAGATCCTATCTCCAGGATGACCCACAGCATTTTTAGCCACTCCTCCTCAGTGAGCCTAGCTACCCAGTTAACAAATAAAATAAATCTAAGAGGCAGTAGCAGTGACAGTCGATTCAGCGGGACTCACAGAAGGCTGTAACTTACTTGGATACACTTTCCTGTGGCCCTATGTAGTAGCCTTCCCTACCTTGACTTAGTGTTCCAGGCAGGGCTTTAAACAGATTTTAGCCCCACCAATCAGTGGTTCTTTCTAGCTTCTGCAAGAGCTAATCAGCGGCTCCCCCTACTCTCCTGACTCTCCCTCACCCCTAGCGGCCCTCTGCACTGCAGCCCTCCATGCTAGGGCAGGCAGCCAGAAGCCAGGAACTCTGCCCATTTCATCTCTGATAAAACTGTACATGAACATTGAACTGAAGTGTTTGTGGGATATTATCTGGAGAGCATTCAGCTGTAAGGTCTTAGCTTATCTTTGTTTGTACATCTGCACCAGCTGCAGCTGGTTTCTTATTGCTTATGCAAAATTTAATTTCATACCTGTGTTCTATGTTACAGATGGGGTAGTTTTAATTGAAGGATTGTCTTTTTGCCATAGTTACATTTTTCAGCTTCACTCTATCTGGGTGAACATGATGAGGTAGTTTTTACGCCTAACTTCTGTGCTATAACTAGACCTACAGCTATACCCTATCTGGGTGAACACTATGAGATAGTTTGTGTTATTGCTAAGACTACAGCCTCACCCTATCTGGGTGAACATGGCATGGTAGTTTTAATCCCTGTTTTCAGTGCTATAGCTGAGTGTTACAGCTACACCCTATCTAGTGAACAGTATGCGATAATTGTCAGTGGTTAAATTGGAAATGTTGAGTTGGGGGAACTTTCACATCTAGATTTCTAAGGTATGGAACTGCCATTCCTAAGTGGTGGAACTCTCCTACAGTAGTCAATGGACAGAGATGACAGAGATGGTGAAGTTGTCACACAATTTTTTATGGGGTGGTTAAACTGAGTTCCTGGGGGCTCATGCCAATTTAAGCCCTGGTAATTGTAATCCTTTGTTTGTTGTGCTATAGCTGTGCTTTCAACTACACCCTATTTGGGCAAGCACTATAGGTCAAATTAGTCATCTGATTAGTACAGATCTTTAAGGGGATGGGGTTCAGAGGGGAGGTAGTCAGTTGTTGCAGCTGTGGGCTGCTCTTCTCCAGTGATATACTCGGGAGGAAGGGGCAGTGCCCCATCTACAGGACCTTGACGGAGCTCTGGGCTCAATTGGTGGCAACAAGGGTAGAAATATCTTATCTGCATCATCACCTCAGATGGAGTCCACCCCCAACACCCTCGCCCTGCCAGAGACCCATTGGTCCAAAGGAGTGGAGACTGAGAGGGGAAGGGAGGGTGGAGTAGCCACAAGGGGGCTGTCCAGCCCCTTACCATCCAGACAGCAAATCCCTTCACTCCCCTAGAGGAAGTTCAGTCTCCTGATTCTGCTGGAGGAACTCCAAGTCAATCAAAAGAAAAGAGCAGGACAATGTGATGGCACCCAAGGGGAGCGAGTCTACCAGGAGAGTCTTAGTGGTCAGGGACTCAATGATTGGGGGGGGTAGAAAGAGTGGTGGTGGTGGTTGGACAGGAGGGGAATGATCCGATGCCTTCCTGGAGCATCAGCGAGTCAGGATTTAGACAGGACAGGAAGGATGGTGGAGAGGGAACGCGGCAGCTAGTGGTGCTGGTACACGTGGATACCAATGATCTTGTGAACCAGTCAGCGGAGAAGGTGAAGTAGAACTTCCACAGACTGAGGGCCAGATTGGCGGCACATTCAGCCTCCCTAGACTCAAGCTTCCTGGTATTTTCCAACATCATCCCTGTGTGGAGCAGGAAAGGGAAGCAGGACAGGATAAGGAGTGATGTAATAGAGGTGTTTAACAGATGGGTTAAGAAACGATGTCAGGAAAAGGAGTTCCACTTTGTGAGGGACTAGGGGAACTTCTGAGACAGGACACTCTTCAAGGGTGATGAACTTCACCTGATTAGAGAGAGGGCCTGCATGCTGGGGCAGAAGTTTGACATCTATATCAGATATTTAAACTGACTACGGGGGAGACTGGGTCTAGGGTAACCATGATAACAGGTGAGAGGAAGGAGATCCGAGCTAGTACTCTCCCACATCTGGGGGCTTGTAGCAGCACAGCATGTCTAAAGAGAGCTGTGGCCCTTGTGGACTAGGTGATGGGACATTAGAGAGGGGGAAGTAAAGAGTGTAAACATCAACAAAAATAAGGTGATGAGAGGACAAAGGAATCACAATGATAGCAGCAAAGTAGGAACAGGGTCAGATGGAAGGGGTATGCCTCAGTCAATGCCAGGAACCTAGGTAACAAAATCAGTGAGCTCCAGGCACTGATGGCAGACACCAGTGGTGGATCCAGCATTAATAAGATCCTGCGGCAGCAGGACCCTTCATTAACTTTTGCATGGAACAGAACCATTCCAACATAATATTATTTCCAACACAGCCAAAATTTATTGTACCACTGCCCACTACAAACAGTTATTGTGTTCAGTACAAGATAACAGAAATAGAAGTTTTCTGCCTGCTTGGAGACAGCCCATCCGTTTTAGTCTTTCCCCATTCATCACTGCATCAGGACCCTTTTTAAAATCCTGGACACGACACTGACAAACACTAAGGTGGACCTGGTGGCCACCATCGAAATGTAGGCCTCAGAAAATAGCGTCTGGGAAATAATGGTCCCTGGGTACTCAGTGTTCAGAAGGAAGAGAGGAGCAGGTAGAGGGAGAGAGGTAGCCCTTTTTGTCAAGGAAAGCATCAAGGTGGCAGAAGATGGGTGCATCAGATGTGGTAATGGGGAAACCGTCACTGTGGGTGCAACTCATGGCAGCCTCAAGAAAGAAACTGCGCTTGGAGGTGGTCTATGGACCTCCAGGGCAAAGAAGGAAGAGGGACAGAGAGCTCAGGGAAGAACCTGAAAGAGGAATAGCAAAGGAGGAAGTACCAGTGGTGGGTGACCTGAACCTGCTGACATCGACTGGGATGTTCCAGTGGCCAGGAATACCAGAAGTCACGCCTGGCTGGATGTGTTCCAAGACTGTCTGCTGGTACAATTAAGTTAAGGAACCCACCAGGCAGACCACAATTCTCGATGTGGAGTTCACCAACCCAGAGGTGGTAGGAGCGCTGGGAGTAAGGGAGCCACTGGGGAACAGCAACCATAGCTCTGTTTAGTTTGAACTGGCCTTCGGGTCTGGTCAGGTGCAATTGAGAGCTGTAGTCCTGGATTTTAGAAGGACAGACTTCAATAGGCTGAGGGAGCTGGTCAGGGATACATTAGTCGAGGTGGATAACAAAAGTGGGGTGGAAGAGAGATGGGGCAATTAAGAGGGCCATTTTCAAGGCATCTAAGGTATGCATGAGAATGGTAAACAAAAAGAACAGGTTTAATAAACCATTATAGTTCTCTGCAAAGGTTAGCAAAATGGTGAGAACTAAGAAAAAGACCTTCTATAAATATAAGGAAAAGCAGGGGGAGAAAGGATGGGGAGAATATTTACTAAAAAACAGGGTGGTAAAGAGGGTGATTAGGGAGGCAAAGGCAGTCATAGAACTGCGTACAGCAGAGTAGGTCAACAGCAGAGATAAACAGTTCTTCAGATATATTACGGAAAAAGGAAGGGGGAATAGTAACACTAGATGATGGGGGTGGGGTGATAGAGGAGAACAGGCAAAAGGCCTCTGTCCTCAAAAGGCTCCTGAAAGTGTTGGCAGCCCTAAAGATAGATGAGGCCACAGGACCAGATAGGTTGCATCCGAGGATACACAGGGAATTGGTAGTGGAACTGGCCGAACCCCTTGTAGGTCATTGCAACAGCTCATTAAGTACAGAGATGGCTCCAAAGGATTGGAGAGTGGCAGATATAGATCAGTTCTATAAAGGGGGGAGGAGGCAAGAAGCAAGCAGGGAACCACAGATCTGTCAGTCTTATCTCTACTGTGGGGAAGCTGATGAAGTCACTGATCAAAGGAGACATTGTGGATTACTTGGAAAGCAACACCCTCCAGGGCAGCAAACAGCATGGAGTCGTGGCAAGAAGGCCTTATCAGACTAACCCAATAGTTTTTTGACTGGATAATGATAGAATTGGATAGGGGCTATGCTGTAGATTTGTTCTACTTCAGCTTCAACAAGGCTTTCAACTTGGTAACTCACAAACACTTGCTGAGAAGATGGAGGTTCTGGGTGCGGCTAAGGTCGCAGTGAAGTGTGTAGGTAGTATAGCGCAGTGGTTTAAGGCTCTGAGCTGCAAATCTGGTGACATCCAGCAGACCAGACCTGGCTTTGAATCCCACAGCTTCCACTTGCATACTGTGTGACCCTGAGCAAGTCACTTAACTTCCCTGTGCTCCCAGGTTGCTCTTGTAAAAAAGCTTTCAGCTTAGTGTGCTAATCCTGGTTAAACAACTAAAAAATAAAATAAAATAAATAGGTAACTGGCTGAAGAGCATGCAGGACAGGGTTGTGGTAATCGGGTTAAATCAGAAGGGATAGAGAAGCAGGTAGAGAGGTAGCCCCTTTTTGTCAAGGTGGCGGAAAACTGGTGCATCAGAGGTAATAATGGGGAGACAGAGTCACTGTGGGTGCAACCCATGGCAGCCTCAAGCAAGAAACTGCGCTTGAGGGTGATCTATAGACCTCAGGGGCAAAGAAAGGAGAGGGACACAGACTTCAGGGAATAGGGGGGTAGGCAACCTAGGCAGACTAAATGGATTACATGGTACCCTTCTCCTGACATGTTCTTATGCTCTAATGTTTGATAGGGAGGTCACGAGAGGGGTACCACGGGGATCTGTTCTGGGTCAAGTCCTCTTCAACATGTTCATCAGTGACACCAGTGACAGAATCCAGGGTAGTTTGTGTCTCTTTGCAGATGGCATTAAGCTCTGTGGGAGGGTGGATAGTGATGAGGGAATCAGGGAAATGCAGAGTGACCTGCAGAGGCTAGAGATGTGGTCCAACATTTGGCAGCTGAAATTTAATGACAAAAAGAGCAAGGTGATGTACCTAGGGAACAAGAACCCCAGAAATGAGTACTGGATGGGTGGGGTAAAACTCAGCATTACAACTAAGAAATGGGACCTAGGAGTCATCAGCGACACCCTTAAACAATCAAGGCAGTGCAACAAGCCCTATAGTACAGCAAACAGAATGCTGGGGTGTATCGGAAGGGGTATTAATAGTGGAAGGAAAGAGGTAATTCTACCCCATTACAGATCTTTGGTGAGGCCTCACCTGGAGTACTGTGCCCAATTATGGAGTCCTCACCTCAAGAAGGATAAGGAGAGGCTGGATATGGTGCAGTGAAGGGTGACTAAAATGACTAAGGGCCAACAGAGCAGGTCTTTTGAGGAGCACCTCAATGCACTGAACATGTACTCACTGGAGACCAGAAGGAAGAGGGGGGATATGATACAGACCTTCAAGTTCCTAAACTTTTTAGCCTGAATACTAGCTCGCGGTCATGGGCACATCAGTGAAAACTAACTGGGGGGGGGGGCAATTCAGGAGGGACGTAAGGAAGTATTATTTTACAGTGAGAGTGGTGGAGCAGTGGAACAGTTTGCCAGCCGAGTTGGTGGGTGCGAAAACTGTTAGTGGCTTCAAGCACAGCTTGGACTGTATGAAGGGTATTGTGGTTACTAAGGGTGGCAGAACCAGGGTGGAGATTGGGGGTGGGGTTAGGAAGGTCTAGGACCCTAGAGAGAGTAGGTCTCAGGGCTAAATTGGGAACTCGGGCAGACTGGATGGAGCATTGGTCTTTTTCTGCCCTCATTGTCTTTGTTTCTATATCACAACATTTCATTCACATCATATCATAGTTTATTTATAAAAAGCTTCTTTCCAAGGACCACAGCGCTTGTACATAAAACCATTAAATAAATATAAATGAAACCATTTCATCAGACAATAAATAATATACCATAATGCAGTAGTTAAGTAAACATATAACTAGAAAGCAGGATACGCTAGGCTGAATAGGTATGTCTTTAATACAGTCTTAAAACTTTCAACAGTCACGTACTCTTGCACCCGCGAGGTAGAGAATTCCACAGGGTCGGGGCTGCGAAAGCAAATGATTGGCCCCAGATGTCTTTAAGTGGACCCTGGGAATCTCTAGCATACCCTTGCGGTGCAGCGGAGTTGACAGGCCGGGGGGGGCAGTAGGAGCACAGGAGATCTTTCAGATAACGAGGTCCCTGTTCGTGTAGGGCTTTATAGGTCAGCAATCCAATCTTGAAGGTGATCCGCCACTGTACTGGCAGCCAGTGCAGTTCATGGAGCATAGGTGTAATATGACTGGCCGTGGAAGTGCCAGTCAGCAGCCTGGCTGCCGCATTCTGCACCAGCTGCAGGCAGCGGCTATCAACCCTCGGAAGCCCTAGGTAGAGGGCATTGCAGTAGTCAAGACGTGAGGTGACGAAGGCAAGGACCAATGCTAGAAGATCATCAGGAGGATCTAGGTGCTACACCTGGGCGATAGTCCTCACTGTTAGTTTTAGGTGTGAAACCTTCCTATAATCAGTTTTCTGCACACATTTAAAAACACTTTTGATTATAAAAGCATGTAACTGACCCAATTTTGTCTTGCATTTTGATTTGTTTACACCACGATGCAGCATTCCTTACCTCCAACTTCATGGTCATCTGTTCAAGACTCCAACACCACAAACTGCACTGTTCAGAAACCCAAGCAGCTGCTGCTCTTCGGAGAATAAGAACAATGCTATCCACAGAAAACCTATTCCCTCTGCAGCTCCGTTTTCTCAGTTCTATGCTCCAGTCATTCCCAGCTTCAGAGCCTATGGTTTACTTCCTGTCTGCCTCTGAAATGTGTCCCTGCACCATTCAAAACAACTTATTAATATTCATAATGTGCAGCAGCAAGGGAGGAGCAAGAGGAAGGGGTTGCTAAATATTTAAAAAAACCAGGCTAGTACAGCCATCTTTGACCTCACTCTGATAGAGAGACAGATTTGTACTTTCTTTTTTTTACAGTCAATTTTACTTCTATGCAGTTTTCAGCTATTTGCACATTTACCTTTAGTCTCCTATTCTATTTTATGCTTACTATTCCCATAACGCAAGTAGCAGAGAACTCCAGCATTCCAGATCTAATTTGTTTGTTTTGTTTATTTAAAATCTGAAAAAGTCCATGGGACAAAGACCCGTTTACAAGACAGATCAGAACAGATAACAGAGCATACATACATAAACAATAACAAAAATAAAATATACAAAACCAAATTAATTAACAGACAGTTAAACGTCCACAGCTATTGCTAGAAAAAATATGTTTTTTAAAGCTGATATGAAAGCTTATAAAGTATTACAAACACTAGTTATACATGATGGTAAAGCATTGTGAACTGTAGGGAGTGAATATAACAATGATCTTTGTCCAGTAGAGGGGACATATTCAGTGCCGTCCAGTTGCGCGTGCAGAACAGTGTGTCACGCAAAACAGATGCGCTGGTCAGCACAGTTGCAATATACAAACAGAATGGCAATCAGTACAGATCGCACATCCTGTCTGAATATAGGACCCTGGATGAGAGGCACAAAGCAGGCAGCCGCCATGGTGGGCGCAGTGCATCCAGGGTTGGGGCTGAACACCGCCAGTGGGGGAATGCGTGGCACATACCTGAATGCGCCATTCTCCCAAGGGCGATATTCAGCCGAAACATGCTAATGAGCTCATTGGCCATGCATGGCGCAACTGTGCCCCCATGCATGCTCATTATGAGCATAATAGCATGATTGCCCCCAGCTGGATGCGCTGGGCAAGCCCCTTCACTGCCCCGCTCCTATGGAAGCACAAGTGACATCCCCTGTCAGCCCCGGTACTATAGTGGTACCCCCTCCCGGCCCCAGTCCCTGATGTATGTCATTGTGCAGCCATCCCCCACCCTTTCCATAGTATAGCATCCCCCCACCCGACTCCAGTCCCCATTTAAACTAAGTTCCTAACCCATACCCTTTTCTATAGAGTAGTGGTACCCCTCTCCCATGCCTGATCCCTAATCATAGCATAATCCCAGCCCAAACCCTGTTTGATGTAGGATGCATTCCTCTCCCATGCCCGATCGTAGCATAATCCCAGCCCGAACCCTGTGCAACACAGAATGATTCCCCACCTATGCCCAGGGCCCAATGTCTGCATAATAGCCATACCACCCCAGTATTTCCATAGTGTAGTGATCCTCCACCTTGTCAGGAAGGGACCCCAACCCCACTCCCCCCCCAAACCCAACGAAAAACAGTAACTGGCTCAGCCCTCTGCACACCACCATGACCAGTCGCTGACTGAACTGTCAAAAACGGTACTGTACATAGTATGCACTCATTGGTCAACCATTGGGCATGTACATACAGTACTGTTCATTGACAGTTCAGTTGGCAACTGGCCATGGTGGTGTGCAGAGGTCTGAGTCAGTCACTGGCTCTGGTTGGGTTTGGGGGGGAGCGGGGGGGTCTCATCCTGACAAGGTGGGGGGGCCACTACGCTATGGAAATACTGGAGTGGTATTCCCGGTACTATAGTAGCACCCCCCTCCCAGCCCCAGTCCCTGATGTATGTCATAGTGTAGCCATCCCCCACCCTTTCCATAGTATAACGTCCCCCACCTGACCCCAATCCCCATTCAAACTAAGTTGATCCCCAATCATAGCATAATCCCAGCCCAAACCCTGTTTGACGTAAATGCACCCCCTCCATGCCCGATCATAGCATAATCCCAGCCCAAACCCTGTGTGACACAGAATGATTCCCAACCCATGCCCGGGGCCCAATGTCTGCATAATAGCCATACCACCCCAGTATTTCCATAGCGTAGTGACCCCCACCTTGTCAGGAAGGAACCCCCACCCCACTCCCCCCCAAACCCAACCCAAGATGGTGATTGGCTCAGCCCTCTGCACACCACCATGGCCAGTCACTGACTGAACTGTCAAAGAACGATACTGTACATAGTACGTGCTCATTGGTCAACCAATGGGTGCGTACATACAGTACTGTTCACTTGACAGTTCAGTTGGCAACTAGGCCATGGTGGTGTCAGAAGGTCTGAGTCAGTCACTGGCTCAGTTGGGTTTGGGAGGGAGGGGGGTCCCATCCTGACAGGTGGAGGGCCACTATGCTATGGCAATACTGAGTGGTATGGCCATCAGTAGACATTGCGCCTCAGGCATGGGTGGGGGATCATTCTGCATCGCATAGGGTCTAAGCTGGATTATGCCGTGGTACTCCCAAAGTTAAGGGTACAGCAAAGAAATGGGGACCCTTTCCTGACATGGACATTTCTTTTTTTTCTTTCTCCCTTCTCTCACTTGCCCCGGTCCCACATACCCCATCCTGTCCCTTTGTGTAACCCAGCCATACTAACTTGAAGCTGAATTAAATAGTGGATATTTACTAAGTCATCTAAACTGAGTTTTTGCAGCTCGTTTTGTTCCTTGTGAGCTCTTCGCCAAGGTGTGTTAGCCTGCCTGGTGTTCAGACTAGACCTAGATCTGTAATGTCTGTTTTGTGCTCTGCAGCATTAAGTGGCATGGCCAGTGTTTTGCTTTTATTAAGTTTGCAAGCAGACAACTGCCCAAATTTAGTTATTATGTCAAGTGCTGCTGGGGCTGATACTCTGGGGTCAGTAACGTGGAGGAGAATATTGTCCACATATACAGGCAATATAAATTGGTTGGTTCTCATTGGTATACATGTGATTTCTTGGTTATCCTTCAACCTCCTAATGAGAGGTTCTAGTTATAAATTAAATGGAATAATGGGAGGATAGGGGGCATCCCTGCTTGGTACCCCTTTGCAGAGGGAATATAGCAGAGAAAACACCAGTTGCAATAGAGTCATGCAGTTGACTTTGAGTAGATCAGCTGAATGCATAAAAGGAAATCCTTGTGAAAGCCAAATTTAGTGAGCATAGCAAACAGAAAGGCCCAGAATACCTTGTTGAATACTTTCTCTACATCAAGGGACAACAGGGCCACAGGGACCCTGGACACAGAGAAGATATGTGCCAACTTTCTGAGCTGATCAGCTGACTGTGTATGAATGAAGCCCACCTGTTCATTGTCAGTAATATTCCCCCACACCCCCACTGAGGTGCTCTGCAAGGATCTCACCCAATATTTTCAAGTCCTGATTCATGTGTGAAATAGGATGGTAATGGGCAACCCTATATGGATCTTTCCCTGGTTTAGGGAGAAGAGTGATCATTGGTTCTGTCAGTGTGAAACCCAAGATGCCTTCTGTGTGCATGTATGAGAATGTGCGCGACAACAAAGGGACTAATTCATGTGCAAAAGCCTTGTAAAGATTGGTGCAAAGCCATCTGGCCCTGGGGCTTTATTGTTAGGGCCTCTATGGCTTTGAATATTTTTACTAGGGATATGGGCTTACCTAATAATGCTTGCTTCTCGGATTGCAGAGTAAGTAACTCAACCGAATTTAAATAAACATATGTCTCCTGAGGGTCTGGGCATATTGGGGAGGCCTCATATAGCATGGTATAAAATTTACAGAATTCGCAGACTACGTCCCTATGGGAGTTTTTAAGATCCCCATCTGAATCTGATCTACTAACTTTTAATGATCTGAGCTGCTTCTTGTTTTTGAGCCTTAAGGCCATGAGCTTGCTGACTTTTTCACCTTGCTCGACATATTTAGTATGCATTTTAAAAATTGCATGGTCAGCTTTTTCCCGGAGTAGCTTTGCCCACTTGTCACGCAGTGAGCATAGTAACATAGTAGTTGTCAGCAGAAAAGGACCCATGGGCCCATCCAATCTGTCCTAGAGAACAATTTTTTTTCAAGAACTCCACTGCAGATCTTGCTTGTTCCACGTCCTTTCTTTCCCATTCCTATTTTTACAACCCCCCCGTGCCTATCCCATGCATGTTTGTATCCCTGTGCAGAGACTGACCTTACCACTTCAACAGGTAGTCTGTTCCAGACATCTACCACCCTTTCCATGAAGAAGTACTTCCTGACATTCCTTCTGAGTCTCCTTCCCCTTCCAGCCTCATATCATGTCCCCTTGATATTGAGCATCTCTGTCTCTGTAGAATGCTCCCCTCCTTTACGTTGTTGATGCCTTTGAGGTATTTGAATGTCTCTATCATGTCTCCACTTTTCTCTTCTCTCCTCTAGAGAGGACATATATACAGTTCCTTAAGTCTTTCCTCGTAGCTTTTTTGTTGCATGCCTGTCCCATCTTGGTTGCCCTCCTCTGTACCACCTCGACCCAATCAATATCCTTTTTCAGATGAGGCCTCCAGAATTAGATGCAGAACTCCAGGCCTCACCAGTGACCTATTTATTGGCAATACCACCTCCCTCTTGCTGCTTGTTATACCAGGGCCGTTGCACCCTTGCATTCTACTAGCTTTTCTAACTGCTTTTTCACACTGACTTGCTACCATGAAGTCATCTGCTATGATGACTTCCAGGTCCTTTTCTTGTTTTGTGGTTGCCACCTCTTCTCCCCCCAGCTGGTACATTGCCCTTGGGTTCTTGTGTCCTATGCGCATTATTTTACACTTTTTTGCATTAAAGCCTAGATGCCATATCCTTGATCATTCCTCCAGTTTTTTCCAAGTCAGTTCTCATTCTTTCTACACCCCTGGCTGTCTCCACTCTGTTGAAGATTTTCGTGTCGTCTACAAATAGACACACCGTCCCTTCCAGTCCTTCCATTATGTCGCTAATAAAGATATTGAAGAGTACTGGCCCCAAAACTGACCTCTTTGGCACCCTGCTAGTCTCCTTTCCTTCTTCTGAATGTACCACATTTACCACTACCCGCTGTCTTCTGTGACTTAGCCAATTTCACACCCATTTACTATTTTTGACCCCACCCTGAGACTGCCCAACTTGTTTACTAATCTTCTGTGTAGGATGGTGTTGAAAGCCTTACTGAAATCCAGGTAGGCTATATCTAACCCCCCCTCCCACAACAAGCCACGTCTTTTGTCACCCAGTTGAAGAAATCAATTAGGTTTGTTTGGCAAGATCTCCCCCCAGTTAACCCGTGTTGTCTTGGATCTTCTGGCCCATTTATAGCATGGTGCTCCACCATTCCTTCTGTTATTAATGTTTACATCATTTTCCCCACCACTGACATCAGGCTTACAAGCCTATAGTTCCCTGCCTCCTCTTTATTCTCACTCTTGTGAATCGGAACCACATCTGCCCTCCTCCAGTCCTTTGGCACCTCCACGTTTCCAGCAATTGGTTAAACAATTCCTGTAGTGTCAGTGGCTCAGTAGGTAGCACACTTGCCTCTGAGGCCAGGAGATCAGGGTTATATCCCCACACCAGGCACTTGGGTTAATATCCCAATACTGAAACTGCACTGCAGCATGAGGGGGGGTGCTGCACTCCTGAGATGCCGTCTTTCAGATGAGATGTTAAAACCGTGGTCCCATCTGCTTGTTCTGGTGGTAGTTCAGGTGGATGTTAAAGACCCCATGGCACTTCTCAAAAAGAGTAGGGGAATTTCCCCAGTGCCCAGACCAAATTTCCCCCCATTCACTAAAAATGCCACCAACAGCTTAATCTGGTTCAATGTCAGTTGGCATTCATCTGTATCCCCCTCCCCCCAGGTCATGCCTGAAAATAGGCAAGAATTTGTCTAGTGCACTTACCTAGTCAACAAAAACTAAGTAAACAAATAAATAATAATAAAACAGGGCTGTCAGGGGAGCTGTAAGCACTACCTTCAGTTCCTTCAGTATCCTCGGTGCATCCCACCTGGCCCCATTGCCTTATTCACTTTTAATCTTTTAAGTTCTTTGAGTATTCTCTCCTCTGTGAAAGGGTTCATGTCTACCTCTCTTCCAGTAATTCCTTTGCTCCTAATCTGTGACCCTTCACCCATCCCTTCTTTTGTAAATACTGAACTAAAGTATTTGTTCAGTATGTCTGTCTTCTTCTGGTCCTCATCCACCTTCTCCCCTCCCCCCCTTGTCCCTTTAGTCTGACTATTCCAGCCTTGTTTTTTCTCTTTTCACTTATATATCTAAAGAAAGTCTTATCCCCCCCGTTACACTATCCTGGCTATGTTCTCCTTTGTTTGTGCTTTAGTGTTCCTAATAGCCTTTGTTGCCTACCTCTGCTTCCACCAATAATTCTCCCTGTCCTCTGCCTTCTGTGTTGCCTTGTACCTCTCAAAAGCTACCATTTTTGCCTTAACTACTGCTGCTAGCTCCTTGGAGAACCATAGTGTTTTTTATTCTTTCTCCTGTTCTTTGTAACCTGTTCGATGCATAGGTTTTTTTGCCCTCTCAGTGGCCTTTATTTCTGCCCAACTTTCCTCAACCCCATCCAGGATCCCTATCAGTGCCAGTGCTTCCTTAGCGTACTTACCCATTTTCCTGAAATCAGCCCTCCTGAAGTCCAGGACCCTTGTTCTAATGTGCAATGTTTCATTCCCAGTTCTAACCTTGAACCTTAGAATACGGTGATCACTTGTCTTCAGGTGACTTCCCACTGTGATGTTTGTGATACTGTACCTGTTGTCAGTACCAGGTCAAGTATGACCATCTTCCATGTGGGTTCCCGGACAAGCTGCCTAAGGAATGCCCCCTGCAGTGTGTCCAGAATTTCCCTACTTCTACTTGTTGCTGCAGCTGGGATGCACCAGTCCACATAAAAAAACATAGAAATTGTCAGCCGATAAGGACTGCCAGGCCCATCAAGTCTGCCTGAAAGCCCTACACTAGTTTGTTGCCTCTGACCATAACTGTTCGATGACTTTTTACCCCACCTTCTCACTTCTAAGGTACCCTTGTGCCTGTCCCATGCATGTTTAAAACCTTCCACTGTGCTCACCCCCACCACCTCCTGTGGCAGTCTATTCCATGTGTCCACCACCCTCTTTGTGAAGAATAACTTCCTCACATTTCCCCTCAGTTTGCCACCTTCCTATTTCATATCATGCCCCCACGTTTTTTGGACTTCTCTTACATTGGAAGATATCTCCCCTCTACACCTTGTTTATGCCCTTAAGGTACTTGAATGTTTCTATGATGTCCCCCCTGATCCACCCTCTCTTCCAGCGAGTACATATTGAGGTCCTTTAGTCTCTCTCCTCATAAGTTTTCTGGTGCAGGCTCTGCATCATCTTAGTCACCCTTCTCTGGACCACATCCACCCTGTCAATGTCCTTATGAAGATGCGGCTTCCAGAACTGCACAGAGTACTCTAGGTGGTGCTTCACTAGCATTTTGGACGATGGCATCTGACCTCCCACCTTCTGCAGGTGATACAGTACCTTTGCCTATGCACCCCAGCATGCCACTGGCCCTCCCTGCAGCCTTTGTACTCTGCTTAGGCACCTTTAGGTCATCAGAAATGATAAACCCCAGGTCTCTTTCTTCCTTGGCGATCATCAACTCCCCCCACCCCATCCTGTAGCTCTCATCTGGCAAGTTGAAATCTCCCATCAATAACACTTCCCCTTTGTTGGCCATCCTCTTCATTTCCTCCATCATTTCTTTGCCTACTTCCCCTTTTTTTGCTGGAGGTCTGTAGATTACCCTGGTCTGAATCACAACCCCCTTCCTTGTCTCTAGTGCCACCCACAGAATCTCAGCATCTCTCTTTGTATTTCTGTGACTTTTATACTGTCTTTCACATACTGAGCCACACCGTCTCCCTTTTTGCCCACTCTATCCCTCCTGAAGTGTGCATGCCCTGGTATGGCTGCTTCCCAGTCTTGGTTTTCACTGAACCAGGTCTCTGTGATTGCCACTATGCCCAGGTCCAGTCCTGCAGTGATGGCCTCCAGTTCTGCAGCCTTGTTGCTCAGACTACAAGCATTTGCAAACATGGCTTTCTAGGTTTTGTTGCCCCATAGCTTAGCTCTAACATCTGCTGATGTAGTTGGACTTACAGTTTTCTTGATGTCTCTTAGCAGTGCCCTTGCCACACATTATTTCTCCCTTTTTCTTTTGGATACCAGTCAGATGAACTCACACTTATGGTCACCTTGTATGTTGCATATTCTACTGTATGTCACACCTTTCCACCACACCCGTGTTGTGTTGTTTGTAAGTTTTAATGGTTTCTTAAATTCATTTGATTATGAACATATCATTTAGTAACTTGTTATTCAGTTTCTGTGTGGTGTCTTTATCTGTACCTTGAGTGAAGGCATGCTGGAACCCACTGGAAAGCGGTCAGACAACACCGAGGAGAGATCTGACATGAATGCAACCCATGTAACAGCTGTTGACTGAATAGGAAATAATCTATTCATGGTAGAGTTCAAATTCCAAGTTAAGTATTTGGAAGGCTTAGCCTGGAGTTCAATGGACAAGCAGCCAGCCACTCCCACTTCCTGAGCTATATAAGCAGTTCCTCTCAGCCTCCTTCTGAAGTACTTTTTCCTTTGCAGCCAAAGGCTCTGTCAGTCTGTCCTCTGAGCTGGCTGGGGCCTACCGGGCTGGCTGCCTCCCCCCCCCCCGCTGCTCCTGCTTGTCTCTGCTGAACGTCTGTGTTTATTTTCCTGCTTCTGGTTTGTATTTTGCCTTCAGCTGTGTGTGCTTCTTTCTGTCTTTGTTCCCTGTTTTCCGTGTTTGTGTGTCTTTGTTTTGTTTTTTTTGGAGGGGGGGCTTTGTTTCTAAGCTCCTAGCATATTGCTCCAGAGCTCCTACTACTTGCTCTCAGTTACTCACAACTCTCAATTACTTGCAACCCATAGCTGCTCTCCATGTTGCACTTTCAATTGTTTTCACCTGATTCAGGCTCACTCTGAACCCAATCTATGCAGCTCAATCATGCTCTCTCAACTCATTCTACTTACCTCATTGCAGCAGTTTCATTGCACTGCCTGGTTACGGCTGCTTTCAGGGCATTGTGTCTCTTTTATTTTATGTTTATTGCAGTTTTACAACTCAGTGGATGCAATACAGATGTTGCTTCTATGTTCATACACCCTGTTATACTCCGAGGTCAGCTAAGGCTACTACTGATGCTGTAACTTAGTTTCAATACCTGCATGTGGGTCTCGGTCCTTCCATCACTTTCTTGTTTTTCCTATGGTGGAGACTGGGAGGTGTTTGGAGAGTTGTGGCCCCATGTGGCTAATTATTCTAAATCCTGTCTCCGCCGCTGACAAATCTTCTGAGTATGTGTCACCTCTATTGGCTTTTTGGATGTCTGGCTGGCTTGCCCCACTATTCAGTGCTGTTTCATTGCCACCTTGTTATGCAGACCTACGTGCAGGTCCACCTATTACTACTCTGTTTACTGACCTATGTGCAGGTCCAGTCTTGCTTATGCAATCATTGCTCATGCCTAACACATCCCCTCGGCTTCAGCCTCTGGGATGTCTGCTGCACTCAATCTGCTTTCGACCTTGCAGATCTCAGCACTCAATGCTCATTACCAGTTTCAGCATACCAGTGCTCATTCAGCTGCTCGCCATCTTTTCAGCTCTGTATCAGTTTTTGGGGCATGCCAGCCATACCATTCTGGTGCAGGGTTCCCTGCAGCTGACGGTCTTGCGCTGCATTTATTCCTCATCTTGAACATGCCCGACTTGGGTCGGGGTCTTTCTCACCTGGTCCATAGCTGGGAATGTCCTCCCTGTGGGCTTGGCTTTAGCTGTTTGCTATGCGACAGCAGCTCCTGGTGTAGAATTTAAGACTAGCTGTGAAGGGTGGAAAAAGTTACCTCCTTTGGCTCTAGTGTTCCACTATAATGGTTATCCATTGGCTTTAGTGGTTTCCCTAGCAAGGCACCTTCACCACATTCTCCCTACGACTGCCTGTGGTTCACCTGGTTTGAGTTTAGGGCGAGTAGGCCAGTTGAGTGCCTCAGCAGTCGTTGCTCTCCTCCTCCTACCTTGGTTGCCCATCGTGTTGCAGAGTACTCTCGCAACTTTCCATGGCATTCCCGCTAGAGGGATTGAGTGGGAGCCTTCCTCCAATATGGAATATTTTCCACTTCCCTTTAATTGGGTTTTCCAAATTGCAGCAACTAAATAAAATTTCCCAAACCTGGAGGGAAGGCAACCTAGGCCTTGGATCCCCAGAGATTTCCTCCTCATAGGTTTTTTTTTTTCTCTCCTCTGTTGCCTCAGGTCATAACTGCTAGTTAGCATAGTAGTGTCCCCTAGCTTCTTTAGGTAGGTTCTGCTGTTGGATGGAGGTGGATGGTGTCCCTACCATTCCCTCTCTCCTTAGAGGATCTCAGCATTCTCAATGCAAACCATCAGAATCATGCCACTCAAACCTGGGCATTTCATTATGTTATCAACCTGAGCATCTCATTATGTTATCAAACTGTCTATACTTATCTACCACTATGTCACAGTTACTGCTTGCTTATATACTTCGTTCTTCATTCTTTTTGGGGATCCTTCCTAAGGTACCTTTAGCCATGAGAATCATCCCGTATTACATCTAGGGGTGGAACCCTCTTCGAGGGTTCCTTGGCTTTGGTACCCCTACAGGGTGGTAATTCCTCTAGAATAGAGAGTGCGGATTGCCAAAACCAAACTAACACAGTTGCACAAGCATAACACTATACTGGCTGCATAGGCCATTGAATTGGAAAGCTTAGCCTGGAGTTCAATGGACAAGCAGCCAGCCACTCCCACTTCCTGGGCTATATAAGCAATTCCTCTCAGCCTCCTTCTGAAGCTCTTTTTCCTTTGCCCCACCATCCTCTCCTCTTCCTCCCGCGGCAGCACTTCTCTCCTTAGGATCCTTCCTAAGGTAACTTTAGCCATGGGAATCATCCCATGGCACCTCTAGGGGTGGAACCCCTTGCCTTTGGTATCCCTACAGGGTAGTAATTCCTCTGGAATAGAGAGTGCAAATGACCAAAACCAAACTAACACAGTTGCACAAGCATAACACTATACTGGCTGTGTAGGCCATTGAATTAATATTATTACTTATTAGTTCTATGTAATCCATGTATCAAATAGTGGGGAAAAATGGTTCCCTCATTCCCCACCCATATCAATACGGAGCATGAAAAATGAGAAACAGTAATAACAGATAACAGATAACATGATATTTTGCCTCCATATCTACCTAGGGATAATGGTTGCACAGCTATGCCCAGGTCCTGGGACTGAACTCCAGACACTCTAGTCTGTGACGGTTCCAAAGGAGCATGCCAATCAACCTCTTCTGGACTGCAGTGTGTGTAAAAGGCATTTATGGCCTATACTGCCATTATAATGTCTTAAAAGTCATGTATCCACATGCTGACACAATTTATGCTGCCTGCAACTCGCGTGGCATATTGTGTGCCACCGCAAGGTCCCTGTGCTGGGGAACTATAGCTGTGATTCTGTGTTAATGGCACTGTAGATGTGTGGGCTTGTAAAGAAAACAATAACCCAGCATTTATTAGTATATGTCACATTTGATATCTGTTAGAAGTTGTATAAGCTTCCTGCCACTATGCAGCCATGTGGAAGGCTAGCTCAGTGATATCCCCCAACCATGGAGCCCAACTTGCATTTCTTCATATATCGGGGGGGGGGTTGGTGCCATATATAGTAACACCAAGAAGGAGAACATAGTATTCAGGACCTTGTTTTGAAAAGCACTATTATAAAATCAAGCTTTAAATGAGGTCACCATCTCATGCCCCCCCCAGTTCTCCTGTTGAAAAAAAAAGATTTCATAAACAGACACAGTCCCCAAATTGTAAAAGATATAAGGGCTGAGTATTAAAAGGAGTTTTCCATATAGGTGTTTTTCGCTCCTGGATAGTGGCTGCATCAGCCAGCTCCCCCAGACTGACTCTCTGCCTCCCTCAGCACACACCCGGTCATGGATTTCCCCATGCGTTTCCCTCTCGCGCCAGGGCCAGGGAGGGTGGGACGTTCCCAGTACATCAAGTCTGAAGCAGACCGGGTCATACTTTGAGTGACAGCACAAGTGCAGAAGTACCAGGGCCAGGCTTCATAAAGTCCCCTAACACCATTTTCTGCTTTTTCTGGTTTCTCGCCCCTGATGCTCTATCAGACTCCTGCATGAAGGTGTGCCCGTCCTACATTCCTTGCAGAGCCCTCCATACTTTTTGCTTTACAGACCTGCTCTACCCCCAGGCCTCCACCTGGGAGCAGCTGAGGGCTGGCTAACAAGCCTCCCCACCCCTAGAGAGGAGAGCAGTCCCTCGGGCACTCAATCCTCTCTGTACCCCGCTGATCCCTGATGATCTGAGTCTGTTCTCCAACCCGGGTCACTGGTGTGGGGAAAAGTAAGGCACTCAAGACACTTCAGCCCCCTTCATCACCAGGCCATGAGTATTAGAAGTTTTTAGTCATCGCATAGTCCGATAGATCAGATTCACCCTACATTCAACCTGGATAAGAGAGGGAATGAATATAATATGGGCGAGTGAGTTAAGCAAATACACAGCACTGCAAATGTGAGACTTCACCTTTATGGCAGTCTGAGAAGTGAGAGAAGCAACTGCTGAGAAAGCAGTGATTCAGGGCAGTTACAAAGGCAAAAAAGTTCAAAACATATCAGTATATTGGATAGACACTAAGAGGAAAACAGGAGGGAATAAAGAGATGTAAAAAACATTTCCTATCACCATTAAGAATATAGAAACATAGAATTTGTTGGCAGAAAAGGACCGTTTGACCCAGCCAGTCTGACTAGATGGTCCCTGTCTAGTCTGTCTCCGCAGACCCTAACAAGTATCTGATGACCCTCACTCCTCCCTGTCTATTTACTATTATTCTCATATGTCTATCCCATGGATGCTTGAAGCCCCGTACTACTTTCACCTCCACCACTTCTACTGGCAGGCTGTTCCAGGCATCCATCACTCTTTCAGTAAAGTAGAACTTCTTCACAACCCTCTTAAACTTTCCCCCTTCCAGTTTTGTCACATGCCCTCAGGTCCTGGTGCTCTTTCTTATTTAAAAGACTCCCCTCCAGTATCTTGTTCACCCCTGAGGTACTTGTAGGTTTCTATCATGTCCCTTCTTGCTCTCATATCTTCTAAGGTGTACATATTGAGATCCCTCAGTCTCTCCTCATAGGGCTTTTGATGCAACCCCCACACCATTTTAGCTGCCCTCCTCTGGACTGGTTCCACCCTGTCTATATCATCTCTGAGGTGCATCCTTCAGAACTGGACACAATACTACAGGTGGGATCTCACCAGTGAATAATACAGTGGTAACATCAACTACCTCCTCCTAATGGTGATACTTCTCCCTGTGCATCCCAGCATCCCACTGGCCCTACTCACTGCTTTTTCAAACTGCCTTGCCATTTTGAGGTCATCAGATAAGACAACCCCAAGTCCCTTTCCTGCTTAGTGACTGTCAGTACCTCCTCCCCATCCTGTATTCAGCACCTGGGTTTCTATGCCGTAGGTGCATGATGTTGTACTTTTTGGCACTGAACTCCAGCTGCCAAGCCCTTGAGCACTTCTCAAGTTTCCCAATGTCCCTATGCATTCTCTCCACCCCCTCCTGAGTATCCACCTTATTACAGATTTTGTCGTCATTGCAAAAATGCATATCTTCTCTTCCAGTTCTTCTGCAATTTCACTTATGACGACAAGAAGAGGACCAGCCCCAGTACTAAGCTCTTCGGCACCCCGCTGGTCAGTTTCCCATCATTATGGTGAGTACCATTAATCATCACCATCTGTCACCTATCCATTAACGAGTTTCTTACCCGGTTTACAGCTTTGGATCCCATCCCTAGGCTGCTCAATTTCTTTATCAGTTGGCTGTGTGACACAGTGCTGAAAGCCCTGCTTAAGTCCAAATAGGCCCCGTTCACTGCCCTCTCCTGACCTTTTTCCCTGGTCACCAGACTGAAAAAAATCAATCAGATTCAACTGACATGACCAACCCCGTGAATCCTTGCTGCCTTTGGTCTTGTAGTCCGCTGGATTCAAGATACTCTACTAACTGTTCCTTAAACAGTGTTTGCATTAATTTTCCCCAGCAATGAAGCGAGACTAACCAGTCTGTAGTTGCTAGCTTGTTCCCTGCCAATGCTATTATAGAGTGGGACCGTGTCTGCTGTTGTCCTCCAGTCCTCCGGCGCCATGCCTGTTTCCAGTGAGTTGTTGAATAAGGCAATCAGTGGAGCAGCAAGTACCTCCCTGAGCTCCTTTGGTACCATTGGGTGTATCCCATCTGGTCCCAAGGCCTTGTCCATTTTCAGAGCAGCAAGTCCCTTCAGAACTCTTTTCTGAAAATAGACTTGTGTCCACTTCCTCCTCTACTGCTCCTGTTGCTTGTTGGTGGTCCTTCCCCTTCTACTCCACAGACTAAGCAGAAGCACTTGTTCAGGAAGTCTGCTTTTTTTCTTCAACCTCTTCTGTGCACTCTCCCTCTGTCACCTGCAGGCATAATTGTGAATAGGAGTCCTATTACTATCTTGCACAGAAAAAGTTAACTTCTCAACAGAATAGGAAGCTTTGCCTTATCTTTACCTTCATGCACACATCGCTGTGATACACACGAAAAACTAAATTTGGTTGTCAGTATAGTCTAGAGGTTTTTTTTATTTTTATTTATTTATTTAAGAGTTTCACCAGGAAGACATATTGAGCAACAATGCTCATTTCCAGATGCGTCCTGGAGAGAAAGGGGGAAAATAAGGACAAAATACAGAGAGATTACAGGATGGCAATAACACAAAATAAGCGTATAAAATAAAATAGCATAAGATACAGTGATGTCAATAATGCAGAAATGCAAGCTGAGGATACAGTGATTACAGTAATGCATGACAATGGCTACATAGTAAATTGTACAGAATATAAGTGCTTGATATGTAATAGATAACGCACTCTAAGGTGTGCGGTTGCACTCGGATATACACACGTCTAGGTGTGCATTGTTACACACGAGGCCGCAGGCTGAGTATGTCAATCACCCAAGGCGTGCATATATCACATTGCAATCACACACCCTAGAGTGGATTATCTATCTTATAAAATGGCAAAACTGTTTTGGAGGGGGGTTGAAAGTGCAGGTGTGTGGTTGCACTCTGCTATATGCACAGTCATGTGACATGTTTTAACCAACCAGCAGAGATAATTTGTCCTACCCATGTTATAAAACAGGTTATAGTTGTACTCCCAGGGTAGCTGAGTATAAGTAAGGTTTAGGTATGTTAGCTAGGGGAGTAGGGCAGGAGGGAGTAAGTAGGGAATGTGGGGGTTAGGTACAGTTGCAGGTGGGGGAAGTGAACTTTTTCAAAAGGGAGGAGAAGGTGCAAGAAAAGGGGGCATTTTGAATGGAAGCAGGAAGCAAGTTCCAGAGCATGGGGAAGTGGTGGGAGAAGGATGCCTGGCCAGCAGATGAGGACCTGAAGGGAATGACAAGGGTGCGAGCATCACTACTCCTGAGGGAGGGAGAGAGAGAGGAGGAAGGAGGGGGTGAGAGGTAGGATGAGAGGAGTACTCCAAACTAGACCTTGATGAGGAAGCTAGCACAAAGAGGCAGGTGTTGATGATTGAGCGAAGGGAGTGCCAGTGATTGACATAGGGAGCAGTGATGAGTGCAGGGAGGGTAGTCACAAGAAAAGCGGCACAAGGAGTGGAAGAAGGTGTCCAATCTGGCTAGGGTAGTTTTGGGGTTGGCACTGTAGACCACATCATCATAGTTAAATGTTGGAAGGATCATTCTCAGATGAATTTCTTGTCAGGCCGGCAAAGGGATACATTCATGATTCTGGTATAAGATGCCCAGTTTTGGGAGTAGTTTTTTGTGAATAGCATCCACATGACCAGAGGTGTTTATTGAGCCAAACCCTGAGGTACCTGAGTGAGGCAGTGTCTTTCAACTTGGTCCCATCCAAAGTGAGGAAGGGGGGAGGGGAGGGAAGGGAACTTAGAGAGTCTCTGCCTTGTGCCAAATGTCATGGAGACTGTCTTCTCAGCATTTAGAAACAGTTGGTTGCAGCAAGCCAGCACTGGACATTATTGAAGTTCTGCTGAAAACTGGGCACCACCAAGAGAGCAGAAGGACCGGATGTATAAAGGACGGTGTCATCTGCATTCATGTGAATGGATGCAGATGAGCAGACCAAGGGGAGATCATTAAGAAAAATGGAGAATAGACTCAGCCCAAGGTCTGATCCTTGTGGGACCCCAGTATGGATGGGAAGGGGTGGAGAAAGTGAGTCCTCGATTCTAACTGATTGTAATCTGCCTAGTAGGTAGGATTTGAACCAGTTGATGGCAGTAGCTGAAAGCCCTGTGGCTGAGAGGTTAGGGTAACAAACTGTGAATGAGCTTGGTACATCCAGAATTTGTTTATTTATCTGAAACTTGGTAACCAGGAAAGGCACACTGAGCCACAGTTCATTTCCAGGTGTGACCCAGGGGAAGGAAAAGGGGAGGTGCAACAAAACAAAATACAGTGCATATGCAGTATGAAGGGTGGGTTATATGTTTGGTTTATTTATTGGGGGTAGATATTTAAGTAGCTATAATTGTGGAGCACGATAGGGAGAACAGGATGTGCTGGGGTACAAGCAGTGGCCGTATTGTTTATTCACCATCCTTGCTGCGTGACCTCTGCCCCTTTGCTGACCTCCTTGTGTTGGAAACAGCAGAAAGGCACTGTAGGGAGGTAGGTATTGCAAGAGGGCAAGGGGGCAAGTGGCAGTTTGGTGACAATACAGCCAGGGTGAGAAGCAGCAAGGTGGTCAGAGCCAGGAGGCTCCCTGGGGCAAAATGGGACCAAGAGAGAGGTCAGACATGTTTGGTTCCAGGGTTCTCAATGGACTTAGTGGGCAGGTAGCCAAGGGACCAGCAGCCTCCACTGGTCCTCTTCGGACAGTGCTATGCAATGCAAGATTGATGAGAAACAAGACCGTTATAATGGCAGACTTGGTTTCTTCTGTTGACCTTGCTTGTGTTACATAGACTTGGCTGGGGGACTATGCAGGTCCAGTTTTTGAGGACTCTATCCCACCAGGATGCTCTGTAGTGCACTGCCCAAGGCAGGAATACAGGGGTGGAGGTGTGACCATTTGCTTTAGATCTGACTTGAACTTCTCCATGCATCCAGTGGGATCTACTTCATCATTTGAATGCGTGGCAGTGCATGGGGGGCCAGGTGCAGGATACAGGGTCCTCCTCATGTATCATCCTCTGGGACAACAGGGGGATTTCCAGCAGGAGGTCACGGACTTTGTCACTGATAGGGTGTTGAAGTTATCCAGATGGTTGATTCTGGGGGACTTCAGTGCCTGGATCAACAATGAACTCTTGCACTTTGGAAAAGATTTCCTCCAGATGATGACATCTCTGGGCCTTGCACATGCAGTTGCTTCTGTGACTCATCACCACGGCCACTCCTTGGACCTAGTATTCTCACTGGGGCTTGAGATCATGAATCTCAGGATTGATCTGGTCTCTTGGTTGGATCACTGCATGGTGGAGTTCTCGTTCAGGGCCACCCCTGTTGAGATGGTCCGCTACTGCCCTTTGAGGGGACTGTCCCCAGAGGGACTGATGGTGGTAGTGTATTTTTCTGGTGTGAGCACTGCATGTGTGGTGGGGTTGGATGAAGCGGTGACAGCATATAATAATGCTGTCTTCAAGGCACTCAACAATGTTGCGCTGATTGGTATATGATCCAGGTCTTCTCACCTGAGACCACCATGGTTTGATGGGGCTCTCAAGGAGTTGAAGATAAAGGGTCAGAAGTTGGAGCATTGCTGGAGAAGATCCGGGACCATTGGCAACAAATTGGCTTTGAGAACTCACTACGGTGAGTACCAAAGGGCAATCAACCGTAAGAAGGCAGAGTTCCTGTCCAGGGAGATTACTGCAGGAACAAACCAGCTCTGCTCTTTCAGACTGTAGACAGACTATTACATCCAGTCTGTCTGCACCCGAAACGGACAATTTCAATCGCTCATTGTGAGAAGTTTTCTCAGTTATTTTCTGACAGTGTCCTCCATTAGGTCCAGGATTTCTTCTGTGGGATATCAACAACACCACAGTATAGAGTCTGGGAGTTGCACAGGCACTCCATTTGTCTGGGAGGAGATTCAGCCAGTGGGGTGGCTGAGGTCATTGAGGTAATCTTGAAGCTGTGACCCACTTTTTGTGAACTGGACCCAGGCCCAACATGTCTCCTAGTGGGATGTGTTGAGTCTGATGGTCCAGTGTTCACTGAGATTGTCCATTGCTCACTCTCGTAGGTTCTCTTTCCCGATGCCTTAAAGGAAACATTGGTGAGGCCTCTTCTGAAGAAACCATCACTCGACCCAGCCATCTTAGTGAATTACCAACCTGTCTCCAATCTTCCATTCTTAGGGAAGGTTGTCAAGAAGGTGGTGGCTTCACAGCTTGAGGCCCATGTGATGACCTTTGACATCTACAAGCCACTCCAGTTAGGATTTAGGAGAAAGCATAACACTGAAACAGCATTAGTTGGGGTGCAAAATTATCTCCTTAGGGTGAGGGATAGAGGATAGTGGTCAGGTTTCGGTCTCCTAGATCTCTGTTCAGCTTTTGATACCATAGACCACATGGTGCTATTTGATCACCTTGGGGGCTCTGTGGAATCACCAGAAAAGTAATCAGCTGGTTTGAGTCCTTCTTGACAGGAAGGAAGCAATGGGTTGTATTGGGAAGTTTTGCATCCTGCCCGAAGCTCCTGACCTGTGGAGTTCCTCAGGGTTCGATCTTGTTGCCCATGCTGTTTGCGGTGTACATGCTACTCCTGGGTGATATCACTAGGCATTATGGCTTGGGTTTTCTCTGCTATGAAGATGATAGCCAGCTGTATATGTCCTTTGCCCCCAGAACATCAGAAGCTGTGGACATGCTAAACAAATGCCTATCCAAGATCCAGGACTGGATGTCCTCTAACTGGCTGAGGCTCAACCTGGACAAAACGGAGGTGCTAGTGATAGATCCAGGTCATTAATGGGACATGGTCACCACTAGAATGAGGGCAGGGTTGTTCCTGGGTACCACCCCATTACTGGTGACCAATAAGGTCCGAAATCTAGATGTCATCCTTGACAATGAGTTGACACTGGAAGCCCAGATGTCTTCTATCATCCAAAATAGTTTCTACCACCTGAAGAATGTCACCCGGATTGAACCCTTAGTACCATCTGATGACCTACCCTCACCAGTACATGTTTTTGTAAATCCAGACTTGATTACTGTAATGCTTTATACTTCAAGGTCGGGGGGGTAACCTCCGCTGGCTACAGCTGGTGCAGAACACTGCGGCCAGACTGCTAATGGGCCTTCCTAGGTCCATCCACATAATTCCAGTTCTGTGCAAACTACAGTGGCTGCTGGTCAGGTGGAGGATTACCTTAAGATGGGCTTGTTTCACCCATAAGGCCCTATACAGATCGGGTCCTGGATATCTGTCAGACCTTCTGACACCTGCTAGCCTGGTGCGCTCACTCCACTCTTCCACAGAGGGCCTCCTCATGGTTCCGAAGGCATAGCTTAAGACATCTGGGGACCATGCTTTTCAGGTCACTGAGCCATTCCTATGGAACCAGTTATCATGATCTCTACTGGAAGCGCTCTCTGTGGAGAGCTTCAAGTGTGGACTAAAAGCGCACCTGTTCAGACAAGCTTTTAATCTTTAAATAGTATTTTAAAATTGGGGTTTAGAGCTCTAGTTACTATTTATGATTTATTACTATAACTTACTCTGACTTCAGTTATTGTACTGTTGAAATGTTTATTTCAAATTAAAAAATGGGCATCTAAGATCCTGGCTTTTGATTGGCCAGTACCCTTCCCTGAGCCCTGGTCGATCTGACAATAGACGACCAGGAAAGAAAATGTTCCAACCCAAGTGCCCTTCACCTACTGAACAGCATATCCCTGTGCCCATCCTACTTGCTTATTAGCCAAGAAACCCAAATGAATTTGAAATTGCCGCCATTTGTTTTTCTCGCTTAGTGAGAGACACTGCACCCCTACCCCACAAAACTCCCGAAACTGTTGGGAGTGTCACAGGAACCAAACCATCAGATTTTAAACTAAACAGTTTCATATAGTAAAAGAAAATATTTTCAAACACAGCATAGTAATGGAAAACAGGCAGTCATGGCTCCCACTCCTGCACAAGCTGCCCGATGTAGTACTTGGCACAAGCCAGGTAAACGCCTCTGGTACACGTCCAACCCATCACTCCCTCAGTAGCTCCACAACCCATAGCTGCGCTGGGCACATAGCAGCATTTCCTTGCTCTCACTCAACCGTGTCTCACCCGGTCGGCCGAAACAGAATTTTTTTTTCTATTTGTTTTTATTATTGCCCGATCCTCTGACAAGTCATGTACAGTACCTGCATTATCATGTTGGTGTTGCCATCTCCTCCACTCGGAAGCTGCTCTCCTTGCTCTGATAAGGACTCACACACCATACGGTCGGGGCTCCTAAGAGATGAGGCTGCACAACACAGAAGTCCTCAAACTGTTTCTTACTTATTTTTACTGGTTAATTGTCACCTCTGGAAATTCCGTCCATACTACAGACGACGGCCACCTATGTAACCATGGTAACATCTTGGAGAAAAAAAAGAAAACTCACAACTACAGAGGCTCCCCTAGCACAAAAGACTCCCCCCCAAAAAAAAAACAACAACCTAATCCAAGCGGAGGAACTATTTTATTTCAAAATAAATAAAACACTCAACAACTTCACTCAACAATTTTTGCATTTTAACTTGAAAATCATTTTTATGCAACTACATATAATACAGTTTGCCCATTTTCTAAGTGCAATAATACCCTCCAGGGTGAGCGGTATTGGGAATACCGGACCTTCCAGGGGCTATAAGGCCCTCCGCCTGTAGTGTCGGGTCTCATTACCCACCTGGGCTGTTCGGTATTCCCCAATACCACCCACCCTGTCGGGTATTATTGCTTACTTCTACACCTTATACAAAGTGCCCAAAGCCTCCTGAATTGGGCGCTAGATGAATAAAGTTTTACCTTCTTACTTATTTACATTACAAGATACAGAATTAAAATGCAGGCACAATACAGTGTATACTACTTCAACAGGTACATCAAGGAGTAGATTAAAATGTGGGCTTGCATACAAGTAGCACGCCAAGTGCACGTGCAAGAGACAATCAAACTTAAACATAGAGTATGCCCAACAATGAGCAATGCAGTGCGTCAGGCACTAGTGTAAACAGGGAGAAAAAAACAAAACCCTGTGATGCCAGTATAAACAGGGAAGACCACTTAGGGGAAGTAGGAGCAAGTCAGGGTAGAAGGAGTTTCAGCTGGTGCCTGAAGGAGCTGAGCTGTTGGAATGATGGTGGGATGAGGGGAGCATATTCCAAAAAACCCTGTTGTTTGATTCCCATAAATTCCACTTCCATACTGTACAATCATGAGCAAGGGCCTTAACCCCTCCCCCAGTGTTTCCTGGTCATCCTTGAAAACAGGCCTTGTGCCTAATGTGCCTTACATGCTTACCAAATAATAAAACAAAAATGGTTGCTATGTGCATTAAGATCCCAAATTGCTCCATTATCTTGACTGTGCAAGATAAAAAACACAGGTCAGCCTGCTTCACTGTTTCTTGAATGTTTTATTATTTAGTAAAGATAGGATCTCAGGTACCCATAGCAGCTGGAAGGGTGGAACTGAAGGTCCCCTGAAGGGGAGGTCCCTGCCAATGCACACATGGAGGGCCTGGAATAGACAAATCCCCAAGTTTGTCTAGGCATGCCAAAGATCCTGCACTAAGATGCAGCAGCTCCATCTTTCTAGAGACTCTTAGGGCCTAGCACTCCCACACCTACAGTTATACTGCTGGGTGGCACAGATTCACTTCCTCCTATTCTTCCAATTGGGTGGCACACATAGTACATGGCTGGATATAGAACTGAATTTTTTCCCAAATCACCAATTCATTCAGGCTATTTATTTATTTATTTCAAAAAGTTTTACCAGGAAAGGCCTGCTGAGCTGACAATCAGATCATTTCCAGATGCATCCTGGGGAAAGGGGAAGAGGAGCGTAACATAAAACCACTATAAGCAATAGTTACATGGCAGTCATAAGGACTAAACAACAAACACTAAGCTACAAACATATAAACACTTATACGATATTTATGCAATTTATTGGGCATTTTATGCAAGGTTGAGGAGGAGATTTAACCATGGGGAGTCAAGGAAGAAATCAAATAAAGGGCAAAGTGCAATATGAAGGGAGAGGTAAAGAATGCTAACTAATGGGATTTGAGAAAGCACAGATCCAAGGTGTCAGGGTAGCGATTAACCCATGGGGAGTCAAGGAGGCAACAAATAAAGTACAAAGTGCAAAAAGAAGGAAGAGGTAGGAAGGCTATCCATTGGGATTCAAGGAAGAATGGATCCAAAGTGCCAGGGTAGAGGGGGTGGGCACCAGAAGGGGTAGTCAAGAGAAGATGGGCAGTGATGGGGGTAGCAGGTAGAGAGTAGAAGAACAGTGATCAGCTATCAGGTGCAATTGCAGGGGTGAGTCGAGAAGTCATGGAGTAGGGAGGAGAGTGAGCTCTGGGATGGGGCAGATCAGATGTTTAGGGAAGGAATTCCATAGCTTAGTGAAATGGTGAGAAAAAGCAACCTGGCCAGCTGATGATTATTTTGAAGGGAGTGCAAGACAGCGATAGCAAGAATTATGAAGAATGTAAGCAGTGCTAACATGGATTTAAGTTCCCTCACTGGACATCTGCCAGGCAATGGGCATTATGTGAACCTAGGGAGACACTCAAGGTAAGCCCCCGAATATGAGGAGGGGCTACACTCTCCCCTGCCTGGGAAACTTGGCATCCATGTTAAGTCCATTAATACAAATAACCATATTTAATAAGGCCTTTTTGCTATATACAAGTCTAGACTTTACATTAGTATATACAAAACCTGTTCATGCATGAAACAACTACACACATTATACCACTGCTTTTACTCTAAGTGACAGTTTGCTAGCAATTGCATAGTTTTCACAGTTGTACTTTAGTCATGACATTAGGCACTAAACTGATTTTTATTTAAGCATAGAAAATAACATTTGACCTTTTGAACCCTTGGAACATTTGTTTAGAGTAAACCGATATTGGGCACCTTCTAACTGACCCCTTTAATGCTATAATGGTAACCCCTAGAATACTGGTTTGAAGGCTTAACTATCACCTTAGAAGATGCAGTAAACACTAGTTTGGGTAGGGAATTTGCTATAACATATACCCCTTTATTAACTACATTCATGGGCAGGTCTACAGGCTTTCCTGGTAAGTTAAAAGTAAGTTGAATCACAGCTTTACAGTTCTGTCTGAATGTCTTGGCATAGGGGGTATTGGCACTTGTCTTTCAGTATCAGCATTTGGGCTAGCTACTTCTGGCTCATTGTCTGGCAACAAAACAGCTTCTGATGAAAGGGGTACCACTGAACTCTCCTGAGATTCAGAACTGGAGGTGTTACTTGTAGTTGGTGTAGCACTTGAACTTTCTGGTTCTTGAGACTCAGGTTCACCTGAAAGAGGTTTTTCAATTAAATGTGAGTCATCCAACACACAGTTAGCATCTGCAGGGATAGCAACACTTTCTAGTACAAGATTTAGTTCACTAGGCCCACTTACTTCAGCATCACTTGAAGGTTCACTATCTTAATCAGAATCAACCATTTCGATCTCAGACAATTCCATCAGGCATAACAAGTCGGCTACTTCAGAGGTCACACTTTGAACTTCACTTTTAGGGGACACTTGGTTGAGTTGAGAGAGCAAGATTATCTGGCATCGCTGGACTGTTGACATTATCTCCAACATTGTAAGGAATGAATTCTTGGAGCAGCTGAGCTAATTTAAAAGAGGGATAGTAAACAGCTTCATATTCACAGTCATTAGCTTCAGAATCCGCATCATCATTAACTGCTTCACCTACAACAGAAGGTTTTGGCTGTTAAGCAACAGTTGGTTGAAGCTTTTGGTTGTTGCATATAGCAGAATGGGTGACAGGCCCGACTGGATCAGTATCTTGAGATGCGGCATCTATGACTATTTGCCCAATTGGCAGAAGGTGATTCTGGTGGAACATCTTTACAGCACAAGGATCTCCTTCTGGGCACACCTTGTATACTGGCAGGTCATGCAACTTGCTGATTACTATGTAAAGTGTGTGACTCCAACAGTCAGCTAGTTTATGTTTTCCTTGGAAACATGAATTTCACATTAATACACAATCTCCAGCTTGAAGCTCCTGAGCTTTGGCTCTTTTGTCATGTCGCACTTTGTTAGCTAAGTTTTCTTTGCAGCCATGGTATTAGTGAGCTGGTATGCATGACTGAATTGTGCTTTGGGTTTCTTCTACTGGGAGGCATGCTTCATGTCCAAACATGAGATGATAGGGAAAAAGCCCATTTCATTGTTCTTTGTACAATTATAGGCATGCACAAGGGTATTTATTTGCTCAGTTTGTCCTTTGGATGCAGAGTGCCAAGCATGTCAAGCAAAGTCCTATTAAAACTTTCAGGCTGTGGATCTCCTTGCGAATGGTGGGGAGCGGTCCTGGATTTTATCACACCCCAGGTGGATAAGAGTTCTTTTATGAGACGATTTTCAAAGTCCCGGCCCTGATCAGAATGTATTCTCTGGGGAGCACCACACTGTACAAATAATTTCTCCACAAAGACTTTAGCTACAGTGATGGCCTTTTGGTCTTTGGTGGGATAGGCCTGAGCATATTTTGTAAAATGATCGGTGACGGCAAACACGTTTCTAATATTTTTCTTATCGGGCTCCAGGTTTAGGAAATCAATGCATTCTAGTTCCATTGGCACACTTATAGTTATGTTAATCAGTGGAGCTGCCCTTTGTGGTTGAGCCTTCCGTTGAAGACATCAGTCGCAGGTGTTAATGAATTGCTCGACACCCTTACCCATCTAAAAATGTGCATGGGCTAAGTCTAAAGTCCTTTCACTTCCTAAATGTCCCATTTGATCATGGAGGGCTTTTAAGACCACCTACTTAAACTTTGAGGGCAACACTAGTTGTTTCTTCACAACTTTCTCTTAACTGTCTATTCATTCTTGATACAATAATCTTTCTCATAATTTAAGTTTAGGCCTGTCTTGAAACAGTAATGTGGTTTTGGGATCACTCGACTGCATTTTGGAGACATCTTCCCCTTTCTGTAAAGCAATTACAACTGGTTTGATCAAGGGGTCATGATACTGTTCTTTCTGAAGGTCAGCTGGAGCTAACTGAGGTAATGCACTTAAGCCTAATGCTGCAAAGTTACAATATCCCACTGGTATGCATGTATCAGGTGGTCCCAAACAATCAACTGGGCAATTTACAGTCTCTGTAGAGGGAGTTTCATCTCTATCAAACTTATGACACAGTGCCTTCACAGAATGCTCAGACATGTGTACCCACTCTTGGTTGGAGGCAGATCTTCTAGAGACAGCATCAGTATTGATATGGTTTAAACTAGGCCGGTATTCAGCTGCATAGTCATATATAGATAAAGCCGAGAGACATTGGTGTTCTGTAGTATCTAACTTGGCAGAAGTCTGAACATAGGTTAATGGACTGTTATTTGTTCTAACCAAGAGTTTTGCACCATACAATTACTAGTGAAACTGCTCCATGACAGCCCACTTGAGTGTGAGAAACTCTAGTTTGAGAACTGGGTAGTTTTTTTCTGATGATGTCAGACTCCGGCTCGCAAATGTCACTGGGCGCAGTCCCTCTGTGTACTCCTAGAAGAACACGGCTCCTAGGCCATTCAAGCTGGTGACTGTGTGAAGTACATATGGCTTAGATGGATCAGGGGACATTTCCGGCATCCTGGCCAATATTCCCCTTCCCATAAACTGGTTCATGCAATTGTCCAGGCTGTGTGTGAGTGTTGATGTGCGATATGGCCTCCACTACACATTCAGTCACTTCACTACCAGTTTAGCATTGCTTGTAAAGTGTTTTGGGATACACTGTGTATTAAAAGTGCTATATAAATGCTGATTCTTCTTCATCATCAGCATAGGCAAGTACTGGTGCATGAGTGAGCTGGTAAATAATCTCTTGAAATGCTGAGTCACAGACTGGGGTCCATTGCTGCCCAAAGAACTCATGAGCCTTAAAGTAAGTCCTCTCGCTCTCTTTAACAGTGCTTTTTTGAACTTCTAGCAAGTGGGTGGATACCCTTGTGTTAAGTTTAGCAATGGTAGGATTACCTTGGTGTAATCTTTGACAAAGCATCACTAGTAACCACAAAAAAACAGAAATCTCTGCAGCTCCTTTAAGTTGTTTAGCTTTGGCCAAGTGGTCAGTGCTTCTACCTTACTAGGATCAGCCTGAATACCTTCAGAGGACACAATGTGGCCTACATATTTTATGGAGCTCTGAAAGAATTGACATTTGTCAATTGAGAACTTTAAGCCGAACTCTCCAAGTCTGTCCAATACTTTGAATAAGTATGCCTCATACACCTTGAGTGTTTTGCCAAAAACTATGACATCATCGAAGTAGACAAGACACTCCAAAAGATTAATTTCTCCCACTGCACACTCCATTAATCTTTGAATGCACCTGATTTGCCTTGGGGCATGTGGAGGAATTTGTAGAAACCCAGAGGACAAATGAATGCAGTTTTCTCCCTGTCCTCAGGAGCCATTGGGATTTGATGGTATCCTCTTCACAAGTCAAGGACAGAGAACTATTTACTCCCATTTAGACAGTCTAGGGTGTCCTGTATGCGAGGCACTGTGTACTGATCAGGTATGGTTCTTTTGTTAAGGGTTCTTTAATCAACACTCATATGGACAGAACCATTTTTCTTACGAACCACCACAATCGGAGAGGTGTAACGGCTACGTGACTCCTGGATAATTCTGGCCACTAACATCTCCTGTGGGTGGTGCCTAACATCATCAAAGTCAGCAGAAACTAACCAGGGTGATCTCTCTCTCTCTCTAAAGTATCTCTCGTCAAGAAGCTGAATTAGATGTTCAGCACCAGTAACACAACCTATGTCCCACTCTTTTAGAGAGGATACTTTGTTCCTTTTGGCCAGCCTTCGACTGATTTTCTCCCTCCCTCCATCGATCAGGAATGGGTGACCCCACAAAGTCATCTTCTCCTTTGAGGCACTTAGACAGCAACACAGCAGTATCTGCACAGTATACTTTGGCCAGGGTGCATCCTCGAGTGACTTTGATGTCTCGGTCAGTAACATTGCAGATCTGGACCACAACTCTCCTAGCGTAGGCATGAGTATGAACAGGAACCACACTAGGTTTAACCAGAAGTCTGTCAGGCAACCTTCCCTCTTCTGGGGCATCCAGCATGAGTATCTTATTGGTCACATATGCACCTCTCCACTGACACTGCACTGTGCATTTGGAGGAAGAACAAGAGTGGAGGGGGCCCTTTTCCAGACAAATCCCATAGGCTTATCTTTGTCACCTTCCTCTGGGTGCATTTGCATCTCATATGCCTTTTGTACCATGGCATGGATGTGTAGGGTTCTCCCGGTCTTTTGTGCTTGTCTTTCTTGCCACATTTGAGCGAGACAGCCAAACAGATGTGTGTAAGTGCTAGTCAGAACTGGAATACTATCATACAGGCCGGGGGGGACACACTAAGGCCAGAGTCTCCACGGGGTTTCCTACACCCGCCACAGAGTGGGGAAAGAAAGCCACACTTGAAGAAAACCAAGATAGGGATATGACTTGTCACTTAACCCCCACACATGTAGTCTAACAAGGGGCTGTAGAGGATCGTCAGATAGGTGCTAATTGTACCAGTCTTTGAATATTATCATAACCTGAGATCCACTGTCTAATATGGCTGGAGCTGGGATGCCATCTACATGTACAGTATTCTCCATAGAGAGTCCCACCATTTCTGCAAAATCAGAGGGAGCATTGTTTTTAGGATGGGTAACTGCAGACTTTGCTACGTAATGCTTGTACAGAGGTTTGGACTGAGGGTTTATATTGCTTTGTCTGGTCTGGCTGAGCAGCTTTACTGTTACTTTGCACAAGTGTTCAGGAGCCCGGCATACTCTTTTTGTGTGTCCGTCCTCACCACAATGGTAGCAGAAGATATTTGATCTGGGCTTAGGAGTTTGAGCAGGTTCTTCAACTGTTTCACTGCTATTGCAAAGGCCAGGCTTGCACTCATCATTGGGTCTGGGCTCAGGTTCAGCTCCACTAGGCCTTCTCCAGGTGGATAGCTGGCGAGATGTTTGCGCAAGATCACTCACTAAAGCTCTTAACTCTCTCATTTATTTCAACATGTTGCAATTTGCCTCTTCATTGGGGACTTGAATACTAGCACTGGTTGCCGAGAATTGGACCTCACTGACAACTTCAGCAGCACGGGTGCGGGCAGTCTGACCTTTGACAAATTCCATGGCACGTTGTACACTGGCTTTTAGTTCCCTTAACTCTTAATTCATCTTTAAGTTGCTGTGCATCATAGTAGTCTCTTTGAGCTCCCATGGCACTGCATTCAACCGTGGAGTTTCAACTGACTGTACACTATCAGTGGGGTCTATAGCATAACGGTGATCGCGTAATACCAATCACTGTTTGGGCGAGTGTACACTGCCGAAAATAAATAACGGCAATGTACATTCACAGCAACTACAAACCGGTGAAGATTTTCTATGTTATACTTTGCCCCCGCAACCCCCTACTTAAAGATTCTCAACTCCAGGGGTAGCGTGTGTGTAAAACTTAAAAAAATAAAAAAACAGACCCGATGCAAAAAGCAATCATACCCCAGAACCAAACCCGGCACCCTCCTAACTCCAGCCTGCCACTCTACCCAACACGCCACATGGCCAGATCAGCAGCCAATCACCACACTGCACCTCACATACCCTCCCTCTTCTTCTGCCTGCCACACAGCATGGTCCCCCCCATGCATGTGTATGCATAGCAACATCCTGTTGCAGTATTCGCCTACTCCTGTATCCCGTCACAACCCTGCCAGGTAGCCCAGAACACAGGCGTCATGACTGAGTTGCCCTTTTTGCAGTCACTCAATCACAGTCACCGTGTTCACTGGATACCATATCAGTGGCTTGGGTGACAGCTGCCAGTGCTTGAGGTGGCCCTCATTGTGCCCTTCTTTCTTCAACCTCCTGTACTTCCTTCATCAACAAGCTATAAGAGGGAGGCGAGTCCCTCAGGTTGGGCAGTCGCAATTTAAGCAAAATTAAATCAGAATGGAGGCAGACTTAAGGGTCTCATCCAGCCTGATCTGGATCACTTCACCTGGGGCCACACCTCCCTTTCTGAAGCATTTCTGTAGGGCTTTTTTGAGCCAAGGCATATACACAGACAAGGGCTCCCCCTGGCATTGTTGGGTTGTTTTAAACCTCCACAAGAGGTTCTCACCCAAGTCTGGACTCCCAAATACATCTTCCAAGGCAGCCAGATAATTTTGCACAGCTGCCTCCGAGTCATCAGCTCACACTGAGTAAATAGTATCCAGAGCTGGACCTCGAAGGCTCTCACTTAACCGTTTCCTCTTCTCTGCTTCTAAGCATTGCCACTCTTGCACTAAGTGGGCAGCATAATCCGCCCAAGTCTCCCAATCTTCCTCTCCAGTAGGGGTAGGTACCACCCATGAAAACATTTTAAACCTTCTGTTTGAGTCTGAGGTGGGAGGAGCATAAATGGGCTTATTCCCTTCTTCCCAAGGAGGGGTACCCCACCAGAGCCTAGTAGCATCTGAAGCACTTCAATCCCCTTCCCTTCAGCCAGTAACAATTTGTCAAGTTCTTCTTCAAAACTTTCAGACACAGGTGGGTGCTCTGGCTCGAGGAAAATTACACTGTCCTTAGTTAGCACTTTCCAGGCCACTGGGGACTCATCAGAAACCATGACTTTTGGCACCCTTGTTGTATCTACTGGGATGCTACACTCTACAAGAGCTACCAGGGTCTGTGTGGCCACATCAGTGTCCCTATCTCTCACAATAGCCCGGTCAAGACACTTTATTGTGAAGAGAACCCCCTCTATTGTACTTTTGCCAGTGTTCAGAGGTGTGTCCAAATATAAAAGGGCATATAGGGAATCAAGTTCTTCTGCATCACATCAACCATTCAAACAACTCACAGCCATTTTACTAGCAGAAAACCCAAGATTAGGGCTAGAAACTTCCTCCATTTTAATGCAAGTACTAATATAAAATTTAATTGCAATTTTGTATTTTGGCCACTAGGGGGAAGAAATCCCAGCAGTGCCTCCACAAATGTAACCATGGTATCATTATTCCAAGGGCTACTACTCCTGCCTGCCTTCCTAACTGCAGGTTGAGGGACTGGGTTCTTGACTAACTGGTACTGGGGTCTCCCTACCAGTAGTAGTGCTACAGATTTGGTGCCTCCACCCAGAGTAGTGCCTAAGTGGGTAATTATTACAATAGGTACAGCCATCTGGGAAGCTAATACCACCTAAAATTCCTGCCTAGTGACCTTATACTCTCAATTTGGTAATTGCAGTTCCTACCAGTTAACGTATCACTCTGTGCACACATGAATGATATGCTCACGCTCTAACCACTTACCAGCCATGTCTGGATCTCTGTTTTGCACTCTGTGTTCCCCTGTAAGAGGCAGTTTCAAAGCAACCATACACTGCTGTTAAACATGAAATAGTAAATCAGATTTATTTAGGGGACTTAACAAGGAAGGGGTGAGAATCTGAATTATTATAGCAATACTTCTAGTGAGCAGAGTTAAATTACTATTAGAAATTAGTCCCTGGATTCACACAGTTCATGCAAACACTGGGTACCCAGAATGGAAACAGGCATGCATGATACGGTGTCGCAGGGTTGCCCGCCGTTGCAGCTGTGTTTGGGCCTTTGGTGGAAAGAAAGGTGATTAAACATAGGCAACACACTTGTAAAACTCTGAATCATTTGTAATTCCTGGCCAGATGGCCCAGTCACATTGGAACACGTTAAACTGGCAAACAGAATTAGATGGTAGCATAGTTTAATTGATTGCTTATGTAACCCCTAGGTGGCACTATCCCAAGGGCTACTACCCTGCCTGCTTGGCTACTAACAGGTTGAGGGGCCTAGGTTCTATGACGGGTGCCTCCACCCAGAGGTCAGGGTTTGTAGTGGTTATACTAGCTGGGTCACAGCCCTCTGGGACACTGAGACCCCCTTTTGTTCCCTTTAATTGTCCACATGATACACAAGAATTGCGATACCTATACCCCACATGTACACTGGATCCAATCATAAGGTACCACTTACCCTTGAGACCGATTCTGAAGTTCGTCTCGGAGGACCCCCTGTGAAATAAGGTTGGTCAATTTACATAAAATAATGCAATGCCTGCTATATAGGTATAGGATGAATTTCTCCACTTGAATACTGTCCGGAGACTCGCCACAGAAATTGGCTCCAATAACAAGCAGGAGTCCCTGGAGCACTCTCCACAAGGGTGCTTGAATCACCCTGAAGTAACCAAAAAACAACTCTTTTCCTCATGGTTTAAGCCAGTTTCCCAATTCTAGCACTGGGCTACAGAGACCACACTGTCTACCTCTTTTCTGCTTTAAGCAGTCCTGGATTCAATCAATCACTTTTTGGAACTGAGTGAATCCACAGAAGGCAAGTACAGGCCACTTCCCTGTGCTGCTCCTCAGCTCTCACAGCAGCTCCTTCTCAGTGGCTCGAGCAGAATCCATCTCAACTTTTTCAACACAGTTCTGACTAAAGATTGGGATATCTGGATTCCGGTTGGCTACCCTTGCTGTGAATCACAGTTCTTGCGCTCCTATTGGTCCATTTAAGTGCCAACCTGGAAAGTTCACAGTTTTACCCATCAGGTATTGCAATTAAGACCCCTTAAGGAACCTCTGGCTCTGATTGATCCAAACTGGAAGTCCAGGACCAAAGATGGTGGCAGTTATAAAACAGTTTATTTATTTTAAACAATACCATTCTAAGTTTAAATATTTATATTATAAACTAAGGCTCCCTCTGCACTATTAGTGACTGCAGGGTAGAGCTGATCAGGGAAGAGCCTGGTTGGTCGTGAGACCCACCCCAGGCTACTTACACTGACCACATGCTGGCCCTTAAAGAGATAGTGCATCGGCAAGGATCTGCATGCACGCGTACACACACACACACACACACACACATGCAAGACAACAGCACAGCAGTACTAAATATGGATTTAAGTTCCCTAACTGTATGTCTGCCAGGCAATGGGCATTATGTGAACCCAGAGAGACACTCAAGGTAAGCCCCTGAATTTTCTGAGAGGGCTACAACTAATTTGAAAAGACGCAGGTAATTAATTCAGTAACACAGGAATGTGGTACAAGGGGGTACAAAATGTGCATATACTGCATATATCAAGTATTCTCAGGAAACTCAGTCCAGTCCTTCTCAACCCTCCAAAATCAATATAGTTTGTGGAAAATGGAGTTCTACTGATATTTGCAGCCTAGGCACTTCATTCTTTCCCTCCCCCTGGGAACTTGTACCCCGGACATGCACCCGCCCATTATAATTTATGGTATTAACTTCCACAAAACTGGGACCCAGCCACACATGATCTCACAAATGTACTGGGCTCTCCAGTCCACATGGGGAATCAAGTCCTTGGACGTGGCATTGAACTGGGAAGAGGAGATTGGTGTCCCAATAACTAAAGGCACATGGGTGCATGCCTGACACACATTAGCCAAATTCACCAGCTCCCATCTGTGGAGGGTATATGCCTGGAAACACCTAACAAAATTCATCCGGACATCACTAATGACCACCCCTTACCTTCCTGATCAATCCACTTCCTGCTGAAGAGCCTGTGGTGAACCCTAAGTCACACACTACTATGTGATATGGAATTATCCCATCCTATAGCCCCTTTTTCACTCACTGGAAGGGGAGTCAGAGATGTTATTTGGCAAACCAGTCCTGCTTACTCCAAAGCTCTACCTTCTCCTGCAATACCCCAGAGGCCTTGGGGATTGCAATTTGTGTTACCCCCTAGGAATCCTGATAACAGCAGCCAATGAAGTTACAACAAATATCTGGCTTAACCCCACTACCCCAGATGTGACTACCCAACAAAGACTGGTCAACCAACTTCACGAAATGAAGAAAGTTACACACTCTGTTAACAACTGTATGGAAGTATGCACCTCCCACTGTAATGGCTAGCTCATCCATGGCATGAGCAAAGACCCTACACTAGTACCATAATACCCTCTGAGATGCTAATCCTCATGATCCCAGGGATTGATTACTATACCACCCATAAAAGCAATGCAGCAAGCCAATATATCAATGGGAACATTTCAGGGATGAATTGCTCTGCCCACCCACACTCCTTCTGGTCACCCTCCCTCCCTGCTATTATCATAGGTCACCTAGACTGAAACACCATGAAACTTGCACCAGAAGGCACCTTGGGTTTAGAGACTCTGTTAAATCTTGTTTGTCCTCCAGACGTCCCCCTCACGCTGTACCTGGGGTGGATTTTGCTGTTGTGCTTAAGTAGATGTCTAAAGAGCAGTAATGTACAGAAAAGACCCAAACACAGGCTGTATAACAATTTTATTTCTGCCACATTGCACCATGTTGACCATGTAGAAGTTCAATAAAAATTATATTGACAAATAAAAAGGAGGAAGAAGAGGCCACTGCTGAGGAGGAAGAAGCTGCAGGTGGAGAATACTATAGTTAAGGGTATAGACTTAGAAGCAGGGGGAGAATGGGAAATGGAGGTTAAATGCCTTCTATAGGTACATCAAGGAGCGAAGGAAGACCAAGGGAGGGATAGTGAGGCTTAATAAAGGGGGGAGGGTGGGCAGAGGGAGACTGTGAAAAGGCAGAGATACTAAACAAATATGTTTGCTCAGTATTTACAAAGGAAGAGGGGGGGTACCTAGAACAAACAGTAGAAACACACTGGATACAGAAGTTGATACCAGCCCATTTACAGAAGAAAGGGTTCTGAAAGAACTCTTAAAACTGAAGGTGGACAAAGCAATGGGGCCTGATGGGATTCATCCCAGAATTCTAAAAGAACTAAGGGTAGAATTAGTGACACCACTGGCTACCCTGTTTAACAAATCATGGGAGGATGGGGTGGTACCCGAGGACTGGAGGAGGGCAGATGTGATTCCCCTTCACAAAAGTGGGAGCAAGGCAGAAGCAGGAAACTACAGACCTGTTAGTTTAACCTCAGTGGTAGGGAAAATGATGGAATCACTTCTGAAGGAAAGAATTGTCAAGTATCTAGAGGCCAGAGGGGCACAGGACCCAAGGCAGCATGGATTCCCAGCAGGAAGGTCATGCCAGACAAATCTGATAGATTTCTTTGACTGGGTGACCAAAGTAGTAGATCAGGGAGGGGCTGTGGACATGGCCTACCTAGACTTTAGCAAGGCATTTGACACAGTCCCACACAAAAGATTAATATACAAGTTAGCTAGCCTGGGAGTGGGTCCCAAGATGACAGCCTGGGTAAAAATTGGCTGGAAAATAGGACACAGGAAGTAATAGTAAATGGAGTCCACTCTGATGAGAAAGGGGTTACTAGTGGGGTACACTTGAGGAGTTCAGTATTAGGATCGGTCCTCTCAATGTCTTTATAAGCGACATTGCAGAGGGACTGAAGGAAAAGTATGTCTCTTGCAGATGACACAAAGATCTGCAACAGAGTTGATGCACAAGTGGGGTGGAAAGGATGAGAAGGGACTTGGCAAGGTTAGAGGAATAGTCAAATATATGGCAGCTTAGATTCAATACTAAGAAGTGCAAGGTAATGCACCTGGGAAACAAAAACCCAGGGGAAGAGTACACAATGGGGGTGAGATACTAGCAACAACAAAAATGGAAAGGAATCTGGGGGTAGTCATATCAGATGACCTAAAAGTGGGCAAGCAATGTGAGAGGGCAGCAAGGAGGGCTGGGGGGATATTGGGATGCATAGGGAGAGGCATCACCAGTAGAAAACAGGAAGTTATTATCCCTCTGTACAGACAGCTGGTCAGACCCCATCTGGAGTACTGTGTGCAGTTCTGGAGACCCAGTCTTCGCAAAGACATAGACAGGATGGAAGCTGTCCAGAGGAGGGCAACTAAAATGGTGCAGGGTCTGCACCAGAAGACATATGAAGAGAGACTAAAGGAGCTTAATATGTATAGCCTCGAGGAAAGGAGGGAGAGGGGGACATGATAGAAACTTTCAAGTACCTCAAGGGAATCAACAAAGTCCAAGAGGGTAGCATCTTTCACAAAAAGAGGTGTGCAAGAACAAGGGGGCACAATTTGAAGATGAGGCGGCTCAGGAGGTAATTTAAGGAAGTATTTTTCACAGAGAGAGTTGTGGATGGATGGAACGGCGCCTTCCGAGGAGGCCGGAGTCAAAATGAGTGGTGGAATTCAAGCATGCATGGGACAGTCATAAGGCAATTCTAGGGGTTGGGGTACGAAGAAGTAGGCTGCTGGTTAACTAGGATCTGCAGCTATCCAGTAGGCAGGGAAATGGGCAGACTGGGTGGGCCAAGCAGTCCTTATCTGCCGTCAAATTCTATGTTTCTATGTTTCTGCCTGAAAGGTGCTTCAGCTTGGTGGAATGGAGAGTGGATCCAGAGTATAGCTAGGGCAGCAGGAGATGGAAGGGAGCTAGATGTCATTGTCCACCCCAGGACAAATGACCAGGCAAGGGTCAGGTTAGGGGAAGTGCAGGGAAATGTCATATAGCTGGGGAGGGGCCCCAAGCAAGTGGCACATAGGATGCCTTTTGCCCAAGTGTTAACCTGTATATGTCTGGCAAGAGGATAGGACAGTCTGCATCAAGACTTTAAACAAATGGTTGAAGGCATGGTGCATTAAGGAGGGCTTCGGTTTATTGGAGACTGGGGGCCAACCCGGGAAATGATGGGCCTTTATGGGAGAGATTGTTTGCATCTTTCCAGGAGGATGACCACAGTCATTAATGAGAAGTTTAAATGTTACTTGGATGAGCATTTAAATTAGCCAAGGGGGAGGCTGTAAAAGTAAAGGAAGGAACAATGGCCCCCAGCTACTGAAGCAGCAGGGAGGGAGAGACCAAGAGGAGTAAACTTACACACAGTAGGGGTGCAAAAAGACAGAGGTGGAGATCAGACCGAGGACAAGGTAAGTATAAATCAGGAAACCAAGGAGAAAAGGAGACAGGCAAGGGAGAAGGTAACAAGGGAAGGGGGGTCAGGGAACAGCACCGACGGGAGGATCCAGGGAAGCAGGCAGGGAGAGATTAAGGTATAGAGAGACATACAGTATGTGCCAGTGCAAAGAGTCTGGGAAATAACATTCTGGACCAAGAGAAAATGTTCCTGATGGGTAATCAATGTCTAAACAATAGCTTCTGGATGTGGAGCTGGTCTTTGCGAATTACTCATATGCTGCAACAAGTGGACTGACATTCACATTCATATCAGATATGGTTACTCTTCATTTATTTACACATACACCAACATTTTACCATTTTTTTATATGGCTTCTTCTGGGCAACACAATGCTAACTTCTTTACACAAGTCTAAATTCCTGGGAAAGTGTTCCCAAAATCAGCTGTTCATCTGGCTATCAGTCTGCACCTCTCAATGTCAGAAAAACTGATGAAATGCTATACTCTTGTAAATGCTGTTAAAGACAAAAAAGAAAAGGTCTAGCAGGTGCTTGGAAACTGGGCCTCTGAGCCAAACTTTTTCTGGTTTTAGGAAAACTTCCCATGGAATTGGGACTTGAGAAAAAAAAAATAGCATTATATCACCTTGGTGAAACAAATAAAATTCTTGACCTGGAGGCCATCATGGCAGGGGCTACTAGCCTGGATCATTCCAGGCTACTCTGTGTTCAGGAAAGGGAAGACAGGAGGACGGGTGGTACTATATGTGAGGGAGGGCATCAAGGCTATGAAAGCTCAAGGAGGTGTGGTACTATATGTGAGGGAGGGAATCAATGCTATGGAAGTTCAAGGAGGGTGGTACTATATGTGAGAGAGACAGAGGAGTGGTACTATACGTGAGGGTGGGGATCAAGGCTATGGAAGTTCAAGAAGGGGTGGTACTATATGTGAAGGAAGGAATCAAGGCTATGGAGTTCAATGAGGGGTGATAATATATGTGAGGGAGGGAATCAAGGCTATGGAAGTTCAAGGAGTGGTGGTACTACATGTGCGGGAGGGAATCAAGGCTATGGAGTTCAAGGAGGGGTGGTACTATATGTGAGGAAGGGAATCAAGGTTATGGAAGTTCAAGAAGGGGTGGTACTATATGTGAGGGAGGGAATCAAGGCTATGGAAGTTCAAGGAGGGGTGGTACTACATGTGAGGGAGGGAACAAAGGCTATGGAGTTCAAGGAAGGGTGGCACTATATGTGAGGGAGGGAATCAAGGCTATGGAAGTTCAAGGAGGGGTGGTACTATATGTGAGGGAGAGAATTAAGGCTATGGAAGTTCAAGGAGGGGTGGTACTATATGTGAGAGAGGGAATCAAGGCTATGGAGTTCAAGGGGGGTGGTACTATATGTGAGGGAGGGAATCAAGGCTATGAAAGTTCAAGGAGGGGTGGTACTATACGTGAGGGAGGGAATCAAGGCTACGGAAGTTCAAGGAGGGTGGTAGTATATGTGAGGGAGGAAATCAAGGCTATGGAAATTCAAGGAGGGGTGGTATTATATGTGAGGGAGGAAATCAAGGCTATGAAAGTTCAAGGAGGGGTGGTACAATATGTGAGAGAGGGAATCAAGGCTATGGAGTTCAAGGAGGGGTGGTACTATATGTGAGGGAGGGAATCAAGGCTATGGAAGTTCAAGGAGGGGTGGTACTATATGTAAGGGAGGGAATCAAGGGTATGGATGTTCAAGGAGGGGTGGTGATATATGTGAGTGAGGGAATCAAGGCTATGGAGTTCAAGGAGGGGTGGTACTATATGTGAGTGAAGGAATCAAAGCTATGGAAGTTCAAGGAGGGGTGGTACTATATGTGAGGGAGGAAATCAAGGCTATGGAAGTTCAAGGAGGGGTGGTACTATATGTAAGGGAGGGAATCAAGGCTATGGATGTTCAAGGAGGGGTGGTGATATATGTGAGTGAGGGAACCAAGGCTATGGAGTTCAAGGAGGGGTGGTACTATATGTGAGTGAAGGAATCAAGGCTATGGAAGTTCAAGGAGGGGTGGTACTATAGGTGGAGGGAATCAAAGTTATGGAAGTTCAAGGAGGGGTGGTACTATATGTGAGGGAGGGAATCAAGGCTATGGAAGTTCAAGAAGGGGTGGTACTATATGTGAGGGAGGGATTCAAGGCTATGGAAGTTCAAGGAGGGGTGCTACTATACGTGAGGGAGGGAATCAAGGCTATGGAGTTCAAGGAGGGGTGGTCCTATATGTGAGGGAGGGAATCAAGGCTATGGAAGTTCAAGGAGGGGCGGTACTATATGTGAGAGAGGGAGTCAAGGCTATCGAAGTTCAAGGAGGGGTGGTACTTTATGTGAGGGAGGGAATCAAAGCTATGGAAGTTCAAGGAGGGGTGGTACTATACAGTATGTAAGGAAGAGAATCAAGGCTATGGAGTTCATGGGCACCTGGTGGAAAAAGAGGGCTGGAGGTGCTGTGTGTCATTATGGAGACAGGTGCTGGAGCTGCTATTGAATACTGTGCTGGTATACAGACCTCCAGCACAGAAACAGGTATTGAATGAGGTGCTTGGGGAAGCCATCATCATGATGGCAAGTAAGAGGTAAGGGGAAGGTAGCGCTAGTTGATGACTTCAGTCTGTCAGATGTGGAGTGGAGACTTCCAACTGCAACTTTGGCCTTGAAGCAGGACCATCCTTGACTCGCTATAAGGGGCTTTTCTCAAGTAGCTAGTCAAGGAATCCACTGGGACGAGGCAGTGCTGGACCTTGTGCTTACAAACTGGAATGGCATTTCAGACATCACAGTGGGCAGTCTCCTAGGGACCAGTGATGTCACCCTGCGATGAAGTTTAACATTAGGAAAGGAACAGAAGCAAATCACATGAGGTGAAGGTCCTGGATTTTAGGTGAGTATATTTTAAAGAAATGGGAGACTGCTTCAGAAACTACCTCCGAGAGGGGGATAGCCAGGAAGGGGTAGAGGCACAGAGATAAAAATAAGGAACAGCATAATTAAGGTAACCAACTTATGCTTAGGGAAGTAGTCAAGGTGGTGAGGGGGGAAAAAAGTGTGTAATTCAAGAGGTACAAAGAAATGCAGAGGGAGGAAATCAGGGTCACATACTAAGAAAACAGATGGAAGCAGGAAAGGCAGTGAGGGGAGCAAAGCACAGAGGAAATGACAGCCAAAGGGGTAGCTAAAAGGGATAAGACTCTCTCATGTACATAAGTGAGAAGAGGAAAGCAAATGGAGGGATAGTGAGGCTAAACAGGGTTTCAGCGAGATACTGCAGAGAAGAGGATCAATAAAAAGCAAGCATTCTGAACAGGTACTTCCATTCAGTCTTCACAGTGGAGGGAGAGAGGGATGGACCAGTGGGGAGCAGCAAGAATGGGGGGAGTAACTCAAGTCCATTTTCGGAGGAAAGGGTCTTATTTGAAGCTCTGAAAGTGGACGTAGCTATGAAACTGGTAAGGATACACTGAATGGTACTAAAGGAGCTCAAGGAGGTGCTAGCTGCCCCACCGACAGCCTTATTCAACAGCTTACTGGAAACAGGCATGGTTCCAAAGGACTGTAGGAGAGCACACATGGTCCCTCTCCATATGAGCAGCAGCAGGTAACAACTATGGGCTGGTCAGTCTCACAACAGTAATGGGTAAATTAATCTAAATCCTGTTGAAAGAAATGTCGATAGACTGTCTTGAATCCAGTGGTGCTTCAGAACCAAAGGCAGCATGGATTTATTGGGGGGGGGGGGTCATGCCTGTTGAATCTGGTTGAGATCTTCGACTCAGTAACCAGGGAAATAGACCAGGATAGGACAGTGGATGCGGTCTATCTGGAGTTCAGCAAGACCTTTGACACTGTGCCACACAGGAGGCTGATTAATGAATTTAGCAGCTGGGGTTGGGATCCAGGGTGCTGAACTGAGTAAAGAACTGGTTAATGGATAGGTGACAGAGGGTAGTTGTTAATGGCATTCACTCTAGTGAGGGAAAGAGTGATCAGAAGGGTGCTGCAGGGCTCAGTACTGGGACTGGTCCACCTCAATATTTTCATAAGTGACATTGCAGAACAATTGGAAGGGAAGGTATGCCTTTTTGCAGATGACACCAAATCTGTAATAGAGTCGGACACTCAGGAGAGGTGGAGAGAATGTGTAGGGACCCTGGGAAACTAGAGGAGTGGTTAAGAGCATGGCAGTTGGGGTTCAAAGCCAAAAAGTGCAAAATCAGCACCTAAGGCATAGGAATCCAGAAGCTGAGTATGGGATGAGGGAGGTACTGACAGTCACTAAGCAAGAAAAGGACCTTGGGTTATCATATTTCAGGTATGGTACAAGTTGCCACTGTATCACTCACTTGTGAGACTCCACCTAGAGTACTGTGTCCAGTTCTCAGAAAAGACATAGACAGGATGGAGGCAGTCCAGAGGAAACCAACTAAAATGGGGCAGGGGTTGCATCAAAAACCCTATAAAGAGAGACTGTGGGCTTTCAACGTGTACACCCTAGAAGAGAGGAGAGGAAGAGGAGACATGATAGAGACCTACAAGTACCTCACAGGGCTGAAAAGGGTGCAGGAGGAGAGTTTCTTTTAGATAGGAAAGAGCACTAGGACCTTGTTTTGTGACCATAAAAGGTGATGTGGGAAGGGGGAGCTGCCAAGGAGCTGTCTACGTCCCATTGTCTTCCTGCCTCTCCCCAGCTCCTTGATTTTTCTTTTTCGCACAGGCTTCAGGCTGGTTTAGGGCCCAGGTTTCCGTACAGGTGTAGGAGGACGAGCCATTGAAGAAAAGACGGTGGAAAGATCCCCCCCCACCCATCAAATCACCATCCTGCCTTAGGTATCACCTGATCTAGCCCAGATTTCAATGGTGGTCCAGTACTGTCCTGCTTGTCAGTCATCACCCTCATCCCCCATCAGCATCTGCGCCATATAAAAGGTAGTGATGCCAACTTGCAGTGAAGAATGTGCTCCAGCTACCCTCGTTTCAGCAACCACACCCAAGCCACTCGAGCAGAGTTGCAGCCCATCGCAGAGTATACAGAAAAAGCACAGAAAAGCTCAAAAGTGGGCCCAAGAGCAGCTAAAAGAATTACACAAATACCCCTGTGAGCACCCTTGCATCTGGAATCCCAGTATCTTCCTTGCATGCTGCTGCCCCCCCCCCCCAGTGCTGCCTGTCCTAGCTTGTGTCAACCTCCAGGGACTACCTGCATGATCTACATGGGGAACTCTATCCTCAAGGCCACCTGGGGATGAGACTGGATGACGGAAAGCTGGGCCAAGAGTTGTGTCAAGGAGCTGTGCCAGTGGGTGTCTGGGCAACAGTTTGGGCCAGGAGAGGACAAGGAGGACAGTTTGGTGGACAACAGGCTGAGAGGGGAACACAAGGAGATGAGGAGCCTGGACAAGGAGACCCCTGAGGAGATGCTGAGAGGAGACAGAATCACCCATGGGACCAAGAACCCTGTGGGAGCCATACCAGATCCAGATCCAGACCCTGATGTGGTCTCTGCTGATAAGTCCTATGCACCCTGCCTGTAAATGTTTCTCTGGTGGGGACTCTGTGGGGGATCTACTGCTGAATCTGGGTATTGAATGCTGTCTTGGTGGTGATCCCTGTGGTGATTGGGGGTGCCCTACTTTGGGGAGGTGGCTCACCTGCTGAGGGGTTACCAGACTGGGTGTGCAGGCTTGTCCCTGATTCCGGGGAGATCCAGGGGAATGTATTACTTAATCTGGGTGCTGAATGCTGTCTTTGTGGTCATGAGGGTGCCCAGTGATGGGAGCTGCTCTGGGGAGCTTCACCTGGGCTCAAGGGTGGGGCTGCTGGTCCAGCTGCTGGGGGGTTGTTGGGGCTGGGTGTGTTGCCTGCCACTGATGTTCAGGCATGTCCCTGATTTGTGTGTGGTGGAGGGGACCTACTGCTGAATCTGGGGTGCTGAATTCTGTCTTGGTAGAGATCATGGTGATCCTGGGGTGCCCGCTGATGGGAGTTACTCTAGGGCACTGCCCCTAGGGCTTAGGGGTGGGGCTGCTGGCCCAGCTCCTGCAGGATGTCCAGTTTGGTTGTGCTGATGTTCAGGGATATCTCCAATTTTGTGAGTGGGATCCTGGAGGGTGGTCTACTGCTGAACCCGATGATAAATGTTGCCTTGGTGGTGGTGATTGTGGTGCCTCAGGGTACCTGGTGATTGGAGCTACTCTGGGGAGCTGCTCCTTGGGCTCAGGGGTAAGACTGCTAGCCCAGCTGCAGGAGGGGGGTAGTTTCTGAGCTGGGTGTGCTGCCCGCCTCTGACGTTCAGGGATATCTCTGATTCCAGAGCTTTGATTCAGTAGCAAACTGGAGCAGCCGGGGCACGTGGGGCCTGGATCTGGGTTGTCAATGGGACTGTCACTAAAAAGCAGGGATTTTATATCACAGTGATTCTGCGGGTGTAGCTGTCCTCCAGACAATAAATTATCTTTTTAACCTGACTTTTTGGTTTCTGCCTTAGAAAATCAGTTATTTCTCCCAGTGCCCATGCACCCAGGTACCCAGACCCTTGCCCAGGACATCAGGCAGGACCAGAGTGGAGGCCATGGTAGGGACATACTACTGTACAGGATACTGGTGCCCTTTGCTCACGTCAGGTGCTGCTGGGGGTGATGAAGCATTTAACAATGTGTGTATGTTTGGGGGGGGGGTATGTTGCATGGGCTCCTGCTTGGACTACAGGGCCTGGGGCTGGTGCTTTGACAAATTGGTGGTGTGGCTATGTCACTTGGACCACATGCCTCTTTAGCTGCTCCCGGGTGCTTCTGCTTTGAGTAACTGTGGAGGTGATGTTTGGACTACGGGACCCCCCCCCCAGTCAGGAACTCAATGTGCAGCAGCAGTCTTGTAGTGAAATACTCAGGAAACCAATGTGCAGTAGCTCCGACAGTTCCATGGAGCAGAAGCAGCCTGGCTTCAGCAACTGCCGGGAGGTCTGGAGGGAGATGAACGAAGATGGTGGAGGGTGTTACCAAGGTACCCAGCCAGGGTTCTGACGTGGGTAGTATGTCCCTGTGTGCTTGGGGCCTGCAGCATATGTGTGGGGGTGGGGAGACAGGTTTAGCAAGGTCACAACTAGGGGTCGTAAATGGGATTCCGAACCATGGTCATGAAGTAATGCATAAAGTGAGATCTGATCTTGCAGTGGTACATACCCTGGTGGAGTGGGGCTTGAGGCATAAAGCCCAATGCAAAATACAAATTTGTCCTGCTTAAGTGTGTGTTGGGGGGCTTGTGCTTGGACCAGTGCCTGGATCAGTGACCACCAGCCCTGCCTGGCTACCTGGGACGACAACCCTGCCATTGTCCAGGCCTGCATTCTGGGCCCACAGTCTGATCATCAAAAGCACGGTTGATGACCTGACTGCAGTCCCAGAATGCAGGCCTGGGAAAGGCAGGTTGGCTGGTCCAGGTTGCCTGGAAGGGTTGGTGGTTGCTGATCCAGGCACTGGTCCAAGAACAAACCCCCCCACCCCGAAAATAGAACAAATTTGGATTTTACTTTTGGCTTTTAGTTCTGGCTCCTGACATGGCTTGCAGGTATGGGACCCCAGTCTAGGTCTTGGGACATCTTTGGAGGGGGCCGGCACTTATGCTACAAAAGTAAGGCATAATACTAAATGTGAATTTTGTCTTTGGTTATTTGTGTGAGGAGGTCGAGGGTGGGTGCTGGCCCTGGGTGCTTGAACTTGGATTACTAAGGTGGGCCATAACACCAAATGTGAATTTTATGTAGTGTTTCTATTGTTTGGGGGAGGTGCAAAAATGTGTCCTTCAGATGCCTATGGCTGTACAAAGTACAATTTTTATATCAGTTAATAGATATGAATCCGAGTTTGTGATACTCATAACAGATGTCACAAATGCGATTGTATGTTTATAATATTTTTTAACTGTATGTCTTGTTACAAATGTAATTGAATGTTTAATTTCTTGGACATGTTAAATGTTAAACTGTATGTCTAATTCTTCATCCAGTTGTACCCCGGTCTCACCAGGAGACAAGCAACTTGTCACTCAGTGTTCCTTCCTGGTGAAACATTTCATTAAATAAAATAACAGACACAGCAGTGCAGTACAATGGTGCAATTCCTTGGTGGGTGCTAACGAGGGGTCCAGGCAGGGGGTGCTGCATTATTGAGGTGTGGTCCTATTGTGGGTTCTTCCCTGGGTCTGTGTGATAAAATGTTACACCCCAGAGTTACACTCAGGTCCCTTCTGTTCATCTGGTTATTGTCTCGGTATGAGTTTAAGATCACATAGCAGTCACAGAGCACTGGCTTGGGGATTGGGCCAGGTTTCAAAGTTTCCTTGGTGTCATTGCTAATAATTCACCTTGTAAAAGAGTTAATACTAGAGTTATTTTTTGCTATGCAACCACTGAGACAGGAGTGGAAAATAACCTTTCTTGTATTTATATAATTGTGCAGAATGATTAGCTGTTAGACTGTAGAGGAAGGTTGCTAATCCAGTGAATTGGACCAAGTTAACAACAAGTTAACATGTACTCCCTGGAGGAGAGGAGGGAGAGAGGGGATATGATAGAGACATACAAGTATCTTACAGGGAGGAACAGGATGCAGGAATACACTATTTTTAAGCGAAAAAGATGTTCCAGGACTAGAGGGCATGGGATGAAGTTGGAGGGAGGACAATTCAGAGGAAACATGAGGAAGAATTTCTTCACAGAACGGGGTGGTGGACAAGTGGAACACCCTGCCAGAGGAAGTGGTGGGGGCTGAAACAATCACGGGATTTAAGTGTAATTCCCAGGGGGCGCTACCCTTAGGGCTACTACCCCTACCTGCCTCCACAGAGACTGGGTGAGGGGCCCAGATCTGTTGGCGGGTGCCTCCACCCAGAGGTCGGGGTTAATACTGTCGAGATTGCCTCGGTCACAGCCCTCTGGGTTACTGCAACCCCCCTTTTTCCCCGCTAGTGGCTCACACTGGGTACCAACAAGGCTTTTCACCAATACACTTACCCCCCGGGTAGTATCTCTCAGCTCACTCCAGGGACCCCCTGTAAAATAAGATACAGTTATATCACAGTCACTATACAGTGGTTCAACAGGGATGCACAAACCAGCCAGGGTGTAGTTGCAACACACAAATCTGATTTATTAAGGGGGAGATAACAAGGATGGGGGGAATCAGGCTAATTGGTTTATCATTATACTTAACTACCTAGAGCTCTGTGCACAGACCTATCCCTACAAGTCACTGTCCCTGGGTACCCAAGCCCTAATGGCTAGTCCAAACGTGGCAGCTGGTTGGGGCCCTTAACACAGATAGATGTTGCAATCCTGAGCAAGTCAGCAGGGAAAGAAAGTTCGATTAGGCAGTCAAAAGTACAGCAATACGATTGGAAAACCACTGTTTGCACACTTAAACAGGGAGCTACCCTGATTTAGTACTCACAACCTCCAGCCAATCCCGGCTCTTCCAACACTAGCAGGGCTGGGCCTGAACTTCATAAGTCTCTGTACACATTTATATGGTTATCTCAATCCAGGCAGAATCCCTCACTGGCAGCAGGATTAACTTGAGCTCACAAACCTCATAGTACACTTATATGGTAAACAGCAACAGGCAAAAGTCCTTTAATTGCAGCAGGATTAACTTGAGCTACTCACACATTTATATGGTAAACAGCAATAGCAGAGGGGTACCACACCAGGCAGCTGCTCCCAGGCTCTTCAGCTTTCACAGTCACTCTAGCTCTGCAATGGCAGCTTTTTACTCCTCCCACGGACCGAGCACGATTCAGCAATTTTCTCCAGTCCTATTACAGGTCGAGCCTGGTGGGTAGCTGTACAGAACACAGCCTCCTCTGACCGCCCTTGCCAGGATTTCAAGACGACTCCTCGCAGGAAAAACGGCCGACTTAGCCTTCCCGCTGGCCTCTTGAACACTCCTCAGCCAGAAGCACACAGCCCTCACTCCTCACTAACCACAACGATTCTGGAAGCTGGCACCCAGCACCCTCTTAGTTCGGCGCGACCTGTTGTCATTGGCTGGCCTAACTGGCCAGTCACTTCTCACGGCTCCCATTAGTGCAGAATGAGCGCCATAGTCCATAATGCCTTGTTCCCTCTAAACAGCTCCTCTATTGGTCAGTCAACTCTGTGGGATTCCAAAGTACTGATTGGTCCAATTTCACAGTTTGGGACCAAAATGGAGGAGGCAATCAAACTCTCTGTGCTGCAAAGTAAAGCAGGTTAGAACAACTATATTATCATTATCTTTACAGCTTATTTTAAACAACCACCTACATCCTTTATTAGGGATCCCCCTCCACTATTAGCGATGGCAGAAGGGAGCGCTACTCAGCAGCCCGGGCGGGAGTCGAGCATGCCAACACTCAACCCCTTCCCATTTTAACCCATTCCGACTGCAAAAGGCAGCCCTTAAAGGGACAGTATACAGAGGCATTAAAAGCATTCCACGACCTCCTTTCAGTGCTTTATGCCGATTACCAACTAGGCATAAGGCACATTAGGAACCCCCATTTGCAAGGGGGTTACACCCTCCCTGGCCTGGAAAAACTTGGCGTCCGCGCCAAGCACTCACCCTTGAGGCAACCTAGGTATACATCCCAAGTAACACCATATCACATTTTACCTTGCATACATAAATATTAGATCTACAATGCACTATAGTGTACACACATCATACATATAAAATCTTACACTCTCTTAAATCAAGTCATAGGGCCCTACCCGTGACCCCGGGACTGAGGGGCTCCCTCTTTGGTTAGCTACTAACTGGTCCCCCGGGACAAGGGCGACACACTTGAAAGGCTTTACTAATAGTCTGGTGTTATCCCCCAAGGCTAACTTAGGCAAAGACCTTGGGGACACATATACCCCCTTGTGAACCACATTTAAGGGCAGGTCCACTGGCTGACCCAGGGATTCATAACTCAACTTGATTACTGGCCGTATCTGTCGGCTGGATCGTCTAGGGGTCTCAGAGAATTCTGAACCAGGCCCTGACTCTATTTCCATGTCAGGGAAGTTAGCAATGGGACTCCCTTCAAGGGGATCAGGCTCAATACTCATAGTACTACTATGGGCTTGACCTTCTACCCCTGAACCCACCCCACTGGGCTCATCTAGGGGCTGTCCAGTTACTAAAGGGGGACCACCAGGGCATTTAAAATACTCTTCCGGTTCTGGCATATCACGGACTTGTTCCCCCACTTCACTCTCTTCTTCTGAAAAGTCAGATAACTCAGCCAGGCCAGACAGTTCAGCCAAGCCTAAGGACTCAGCCCCTTGAGTTTGTCTGCTACCCCATTCATCTTCTGGAGGCAATTCCTCCGGGGACAAAGTAGAGGGCTCAATCAACACAGATGGGCTAGCTTCAGTTCCTTAGTTAAAGAGGGGATTGCCCCGAAACAATTGGCTTAGTTCATAAGAGGGATAGTATTCAACATCATCTTCGCTGTCTTCTGACACTGAGTGTTGACCATCTCCTTCTGTGGGGGTGGACAAGGCTCCTTGTGGATTGTTGAAGGCTCCACGGGCTTGGTTCCTCTCTTAGTAACAGATCTAGTCACGGGCCTGGAAGGAGGGGTAGAGGAAGGTTCAACTTCAATCAAGATCTGCCCAATTGGCAGCAGATGATTTCTGTGTATGGTTTTCACATCTTTCAAATTGTTTTCAGGCCGCACTTTATACACAGGTAGGTCTGCCAGCTGTCCCACAACAATATGAGGGAGGTGATACCATCGGTCGGCAATTTTATGTTTGCCATGCAGTCCTAGATTTCTCAACAACACTCTATCCCCTTTTCTCAACTCTACTGTTTTCACTTTTTTGTCATATCTCTCCTTGTTAGCCAGATTTCGTTTAGCAGCCATGGTCTGGGCCAGCTGGTAGGCATGATTTAATTGGGCCTTTAATTTCTGTACATACTGTAGATGGTTTTCTGCTCGCACCCCATCAGGGGAAACCCCAAAACACACATCCACTGGCAATCTAGCCTCTCTTCCAAACATCAGTCGATAGGGGGAGAACCCTGTGGCATCACTTTTTGTACAATTGTAGGCGTGAACTAGAGTGCTAATCTGTTGACTCCATCTTGATTTATCTTTTGATTGTAAAGTGCCCAGCATGTCAAGCAATGTACGATTGAACCTTTCAGGCTGAGGGTCTCCCTGCGGGTGGTAGGGGGTGGTTCGTGATTTGCGTACCCCCCACAAAGATAGCATCTCCTTAATCAAGCGACTTTCAAAGTCCCTTCCCTGGTTGGAATGAATCTGCTGTGGAGCCCTATAGTGGACGAAAAAATTCTCAATAAGTATCTTAGCCACTGTAGTTGCTTTCTGATCCTTGGTCAGGAAAGCCTGTGCATACCGGGTAAAATGATCAGTGATCACCAATATGTTGCTAACACTTCTCAGATCAGGCTCTAAACTCAGGAAATCAATACAGACCAGTTCCATAGGAGCACTAGTAGTAATGTTGACCAAGGGAGCAGCTCTCTGAGGTAACGCTTTCCTCTGCAAACAACGACCACAGGTCTTGACATACTGTTCCACGTCCACACTCATCTTTGGCCAATAGAATCGAGCCCATACCAAATCAAGTGTTCGATCTATGCCCAGGTGCCCCATCTGATTATGCAATGACCTTAGAACTAGTTCTCTGAAAGCTGAGGGCAGCACCAGTTCTTGTCGCTGCACCCGGCCTTCCTTACTCACAGTCTCTCTATATAGTAATTGGTTGATCAGCTTTAATTTGGGCCTTCTTTGTACAACAAGGTAGTCCGTGAAGTCGGTGGAACGTAGTTTGATAATCCTTCCAGCCTGCAAAACCCCTACGGTCGCTCTTATCATAGGGTCACAGGATTGAGCCTGTTGGAGATCATCATTGTTGAGTTGAGGCAGAGAGCTGGTGTCCAATGCAGAGAAATGGCAGTAGGCGGCAGGTATACAGTTCTCCGGTGGCCCCAAACAATCTACTACACAGTCCACTGTGTCCGGAGATACCTGTTCTTCTTTATCAAATTTCTGGCACAGGGCTCTTTTGTCAGGCTCAGACAACCGGACCCATTCAGTCTGGGACGCAGGCCTCTGAGAAAGAGCATCCGCATCTATATGGTTTAAGCCAGCGATTATTCTGCAGCGTAATCGTAGGTGGCCAAGGCAGACAGCCACCTATGCTCAGTGGCATCCAATTTGGCTGAGGTTTGTACATAGGTCAGAGGATTGTTATCAGTCTTTACTAATATCTTGGCACCATACAAATAGTCATAGAACTGATCAACAATGGCCCACTTCAGAGCCAGAAACTCTAATTTGTGCATGGGGTAATTCTTCTCTGACGGTGTCAGACTTCTACTGGCAAACGCTACAGGTCTCAGCCCATTCGAGTGCTCCTGGTATAATACAGCCCCCAATCCTTGCAGACTGGCATCAGTATGAAGAGTGTAAGGCTTGGCTGGGTCAGCATAGGCCAACACGGGTGCGTGAGTGAGTTGATATATGATGTCATGAAAAGCTTCCTCACACTCAGCAGTCCATCGATCCCCGAACATATCATTTGGCCGAAAATACTTCTTTTCTATGTCAGTGTGCACACCCTTCTTATATTTTTTATGAGTAGGCGGATACCCCTGGGTGAGATTAAGGAGAGGGCGAATCACTCGTGAATAGTCTCTGACAAACCGCCTATAGTATCCACAAAACCCCAGGAACTGTTGCAGCTTTTAAATTTCTGGGTTGAGGCCAAGTGGTCAATGCCTCCACCTTGCCAGGGTCAGTCTCTATGCCTTCAGTGGACACTATGTGGCCCACATATTTCACGGAAGTCTGGAAGAATTGAAACTTGTCGATAGACAACTTGAGGCCGAAATCCTCCAACTGATCCAGGACCTTGAATAATCGTTGCTCATGTTCTTCCAATGATCGGCCAAACACTATAACATCATTTAAATAGACCAAACACTCAAGTAGGTTCATGTCCCCCACAGCTCATTCCATCAAATGCTGAAAAGTGGCTGGGGCACCTGAAATTCCTTCAGGCGTCCGAATAAACTCATAGAAGCCTAAGGGACAAATGAAAGCAGTCTTCTCCCGGTCGTCCAGGGCCATCGGTATCTGGTAGTATCCACTCTGAAGATCCAATACAGAGAACCACTTACTACCATTCAGACAATCCAAGGCGTCTTGTATGCGTGGCATGGTATATTGATCCGAAATGGTTCGCCTATTCAAAGTACGATAGTCTACACACATCCGAACTGTCCCATTCTTTTTCCTTACTACTACAATGGGGGATGCATAGGGACTCCTAGACTCTTGAATTACACCGGCAGCCAAAATTTCTTGCAGATGCCGCCATACATCATCTATGTCAGCATGAGCCAGATGTCGGGATCTCTCTAGAAAAGGTCTCTCGTCTTGCAATCGAATGTGATGCTCAGCCCCTGTACACATCCTACATCCCACTCCTTCAGAGAAAAAACCTGGTTCCTCTTGGCAAGCCTTTCACTGACCTTTCGTTTCCATTCAGTGGGCAGCGGGGATTCACCAAAGTCAAACAAATCAGGAGTAATTTTATCCCCCGTCCAGGAACTCTTTCTATTTGGTAGTACAGCAGTGTCTGCACAATGGACGCTAGCCAGGTACACCTTTTTTATTCGAATCTCTTTATCAGACACATTGTGCACTTGAACCATCACCCTTTAACATAGGCATGGGCCCTGGCCGCAGAATGCTGGGTTTGAGTAACAACCCTCAGGTAGTTCTCCTCCATGGCGCATCCAACATCAACAACTTATTCTTGACATCTGTCTTTAATCGCACCCCTCCATGCAGAACACACTGTGCATTTGGGGCAAGCACTACAGGGGCTGGATCCTTCTTCCATACCACTCCCACAGGGCCTTTAGGTTCCTCCGGCCTGCCCTTCTTCTGAGTGGCCCTGACCATTTGACTTACAGCAGGTACACCCAAAGCTCGCCCAGTCTGAAATGCTCACTTCTCTGAGCACAACTGGGCCAATCATCCAAACATGTGTGCATTTGTTCCAATCAACAAGGGCACCCCATCATACAGTCCAGTGGGTGGGCAGACCAAGACCAAGGTTTCCACTTGCTCATCTACTCCATTCACAGTTGCAGGGAAAGATAACCATACATGAATGTACCCCAAATACGGATAGGCCTTGTCGCTCAGCCCCCATACATGTAGGCCAGTTAGAGGCTGCAGGGGCACTTCAGATAAGTGTGCTTGGTACCAATCCTGAAACTTGATGGTCACCTGGGAGCCACTGTCCAATACAGCTCTAGTGGGAATTCCATTCACCTACACCCAGGTCTCCATAGACGGTCCGACCACATCAGACCAGGTGGGGGTAGCAACAATGTTAGCCCGGCGGGCATGGGTCTGAGTCACACAACTTTTCTTGGGGGCCCAAGACTGGGTCTGCCAGTATCGAGCGATCAGTCTGCTGTTAACTTTCCTTAAATTCTCCGGCCTCTGGCAGTCAGGCTGGAAATGCCCATCTTCCCCACAGTGATAACAAAACTTAGGGTCCCAGGGATCACTATTCTGAGGGGGGCCCTGAGGGGAGGGAGAAAGCTCTCTAGGGCTAGGGTTCAGGGCTCTACATGACTCAGGGGCCCTGGGCCGAGTAGGGTACACAATAGACTGCTTTAAGTCCCTCACCAGTTCCCGTAAATTCCTGATATCAGCCCTCAACTCACCCTCCACGTAGGGGTCAGAGGAAACAACCCGCATCCCCACCGCACTGGAAATCTGGGGACCCTCGGACCTCCAGGCGAGCCAGTCTCCTCAGGAGTATTAGACTCAGGGTCCCACTAGGTTCACTGCCCCCACACAGGGTTCCCACCCTCTTCATCAGTCTCCACTTCTAATTTCCTCATCAATTGACAATATTCAGGCGGGTGGCCCTGCGATCATGCAACTTAAGTTTTAATAGAGTTACACTAGAGAATCTGGCAGACTTTAAAATATGTTCTAGCCGAACCTGATTCAGGGCTGCAGCAGTGATTCCCCCTTTTCTACAAGCCTTCTGCAATGCCCGCTCCACTCTAGTAACAAAAGCGGACAGTTTTTCATTTTTCCACTGCTTAGCAGACCTGAATTTCCATAATAAATCTTCACCAGTCTCCGTACTCCCAAAAACCCCTTCTAAAGCAGAGAGATATTCTGCAGCAGTGGCTTCCAGATAAGTGGCCCGGAAGAATCTAATGGCTTCTAAGGCAGGACCCCGCAAACTCTCCATCAGCCTCTTCCTTTTCTCCCCCTCAGAGCATTGCCACTCCTGGACTAAAGGGGTGGCATAGTCCATCCCCGCCTCCAGGTCATCCTCCCCGGGAGGCACTGGTACCATGCCATAGAAAAGCTTTAACTTATGGTAGGAATCAAGCTGTATGGATGGGACTGCCAAGGGCAAAGAAGCCAGCATGGAGCTTTTGGGCGGGCCAGGGGAGGCGCCCGGAGAACCCCGAGGGGTGGTAGTATCACTGGACAGATCCAAGGCTTGTAGCAACTCCTGGGTAGTCCTCCCTTCCACAGCTAACAATTTAAGCAGTTTATCTTTAAAGCTGTTCATTTGAGGAGACCCCCCAGGAGTGACTGACCCACTCGGATATGGATTAGCCTCCACCCCTGGGATGCACCCTCCGGGTAAAGTACAGGAGGTACCTTCTCAGGGTCGATGGCCACACTGCATAGGAGTAGCACCTGCAATGTCTGGTCAAGCAAATCAGCCATACCCCCTTTCACTTCAACCTTATCCAAACACTTTACTCGTTCTGCAACAGAGACAATATCAGCAGCCGAGGTACCCAAGGGCACATCTAACAATAATACAATCTTTTGGGAATCTAGCTCTTCTGCATCACCCCAACCCATTAGTTTGTGTACCATGGTTTTGATAGGTCCCAGCTTAATTTTTTCCAACATATCCCCTTCCATTTTTTCCATCTTTGGGGTATCTCCTCACTGAGCCACTAGGGGACGCTAATCCCAGCAGTGCCTCCAATTTGTAACTCCCAGGGGGCGCTACCCTTAGGGCTACTACCCCTGCCTGCCTCCACAGAGACCAGGTGAGGGGCCCAGATCCGTTGGCGGATGCCTCCACCCAGAGGTCGGGGTTAATACTGTCGAGATTGCCTCGGTCACAGCCCTCTGGGTTACTGCAACCCCCCTTTTTCCCCGCTTAGTGGCTCACACTGGGTACCAACAAGGCTTTTCACCAATACACTTAGCCCCCCCTGGGGTAGTATCTCTCAGCTCACTCCAGGGACCCCCTGTAAAATAAGATACAGTTATATCACAGTCACTATACAGCGGTTCAACAGGGATGCACAAACCAGCCAGGGTGTAGTTGCAACACACAAATCTGATTTATTAAGAGGGAGATAACAAGGATGGGGGAATCAGGCTAATTGGTTTATCATTATACTTAACTACCTAGAGCTCTATGCATAGGCCTATCCCTACAAGTCACTGTCCCTGGGTACCCAAGCCCTAATGGCTAGTCCAAACGTGGCAGCTGGTTTAGGCCCTTAACGCAGATAGACGCTGCAATCCTGAGCAAGTCAGCAGGGAAAGAAAGTTCGATTAGGCAGTCAAAAGTACAGCAATACGATTGGAAAACCACTGTTTGCACACTTAACAGGGAGCTACCCTGATTTAGTACTCACAACCTCCAGCCAATCCCGGTTCTTCCAACACTAGCAGGGCTGAGCCTGAACTTCACAAGTCTCTGTACACATTTATATGGTTATCTCAATCCAGGCAGAATCCCTCACTGGCAGCAGGATTAACTTGAACTCACAAGTCTCTTTACACATTTATATGGTTATCGCAATCCAGGCAGAATCCCTCACTGGCAGCAGGATTAACTTGAGCCAGGGCCGGCGTCAGAGGGGGTGCAAGGGATGCCACTGCACCAGGGCCCGGACCACAGGAGGGGCCCATGGTCCCTAAGTGAAAATTTGCATTTTTAATTTTTTTAAATATTTTATTTAGTCTACCTGCAGGTACAGAGCTCCCGGAGTCAGCAGAAATGCTACTGCCAAGCTCCAAGACCTGCCCTGCATGCCAGCGATCGGGTCGTCCTCCTGTTTGACCGATCCTGTCACTGTGAGCCATTTAAATCCCCCTACCCGAGTCCGATCTCCCAGCCATTTAAAACAAGCGCTAGCCACTCCAACTCCACCACTCCTCCTCGTACCTTGGCTTCAGACAGTGTGTGTTGAGCAGCTGCTTACTGCTAGCCTGCTCCTCCTCCTTGGCTCCACTCCTCCTTGACTCCTCCTCCGCTGACATCCTCTTGTACTGGACTGGTGCTGCTGCAATTGTGTTTGTTCTGTCTCGGCAGCAGGCAGCTCCTCCTCCATGCTGGCTGGATTTCTGGGCATGATTACTCCCCCTCCTCCGCACGCATGCACGCAGTGCTCGTTGCTCCTCCTCCCTGGCCAATAGTCGGCGGCTGCTCACTGCTGCCACTAATCACCATACCAGCTGGCTCCCTCCCAGAATTGTTGCCCACTCAGACTGCCACAGCTACCGCATCACTTTGTATAAGAATTATAATTAATATTAAATATTTGTTGTGGGTGGGGCGGCTAGCAGCAGGAGCGAAACCATGCTTGCGCAGCCTTACCCTGTCCAACACCCTCGTGAAAGTCAGTGCAGACTGAACGAGCGGAGGTAGTGGTCGGATGTGGTGGCGGTTTCTTCAGCTTCTAAACTGCACAGGTAGCAGCAGTATCTGATTTGTGCTGTGTGAACTGTGGGCCTTAAGTTATTAAAACAATTCACGCACCCTCACCAACAACAACGTGCACTGCTGAGTTGGTAGGGTTTGGCAGGCAGCTGAGCTGGCATTCCTGGCAAAGTGGCAAACTTGGAGCAGGGAGGAAACCAAGAAGGAAGAGCAGAGTTGGAGCCTAGGCTCTGGCAGGGGGGTGAGGGAGAAGAGATCCCGGGTCGGTGTTGGGCCCGGCGGCGGCAGCCTCCTGCTACTAGTTTTAGTTTAGGCAGGGGGGGCTTAACTAAGGAGGGAGAACTTAGGGAATGAACAATTTCTTGTTAAGCAGCACATTTAAGTTCACAAAATCAAAATGGAATAACAGCAGCAATATTTTTTTGGTGGGAGGCCAGGGTGGGGTGGGGGACCAGGGATTTGGGGGGCCCACTACAAAGTCTTGCACTAGGGCCCAGTACATCCTAGAACTGGCCCTGACTTGAGCTCACAAGCCTCATAATACACTTATATGGTAAACAGCAACAGGCAAAAGTCCTTTAATTGCAGCAGGATTAACTTGAGCTACTCACACATTTACATGGTAAACAGCAATAGCAGAGGGGTACCACACCAGGCAGCTGCTCCCAGGCTCTTCAGCTTTCACAGTCACGCCAGCTCTGCAATGGCAGCTTTTTACTCCTCCCGCGGACCAAGCGCGATTCAGCAATTTTCTCCAGTCCTATTACAGGTCGAGCCTGGTGGGTAGCTGTACAGGGCACAGCCTCCTCCTGACCGCCTCACGACGATTTCTACACTAACTCCTCGAGGAAAAAACGGGTTGACTTAGGCCTTCACGCTCTTCCCGCGCGAACACTCCCCAGCGCAGAAGCACACAGCTCCTCACTCCTCACTAACCACAACGATTCTGAAGCTGACAGCACCCAGCACTCCTCTTAGTTCGGGCGCGACCCGTTGTCATTGGCTGGTCTAACTTGCCAGTCACTTCTCACGGCTCCCATTAGTGCAAAACGAGCACCATAGTCCATAATGCCTTGTTCCCTCTAAACAGCTCCTCTATTGGTCAGTCAACTCTGTGGGATTCCAAAGTACTGATTGGTCCAATTTCACAGTTTGGGACCAAAATGGAGGAGGCAATCAAACTCTCTGTGCTGCAATGCAAAGCAGGTTAGAACAACTACATTATCATTATCTTTACAGCTTATTTTAAACAACCACCTACATCCTTTATTAGGGCTCCCCCTGCACTATTAGCGATGGCAGAAGGGAGCACTACTCAGCAGCCCGGGCGGGAGTCGAGCATGCCAACACTCAACCCCTTCCCATTTTAACCCATTCCAACTGCAAAAGGCAGCCCTTAAAGGGACAGTATACAGAGGCATTAAAAAGCATTCCACAGACCCTCCTTTCAGCGGCTTTATGCCGATTACCAACTAGGCATAAGGCACATTAGGAACCCCCATTTGCAAGGGGGTTACATAAGAATGCATGGGATAGACATAAAGGAATTCTGGAGGTCAGGGGTAAGGGGCAACAGACTTCTAGGAAAACATGAACTTACGAGCTCAAATGGGCAGACTGGGTGGGCCATAGGCCCTTATCTGCCGACACTGTCTATGTATCTATGTATTGCTAATGTATCAAGCTTTTTAAGATATTAGAAGAGACTATCTTATTGGTTATGACCCTAACATTTCTTTTTTTCTTGCTAAAATAAAATAAGCAATGTTTCTCTGGGTGGTTCTCCAAAGGGGAGCTTGTGATGAAAATCCAGACTTGTTCTGCTGCTGATGTGTTACAGACTGGCTATTCCCTGGGATATTCATGCACCCAGGCCACACTCTGGTCCTCATATCGGGCACACACTGCTGTTAGTGCTGCTCAGTTAGTATCCTAGAAACTAGGATACCAACGGATACCACCCATTTGGCCAGACGCTGTGGTCAGGTAGCAGTGCTATTCAACCATGGATCCAGTGCATGGATCTGACAAACATCGTGGATCCTATGGATGTGGGCAACAGATCCTGCGCAGATCTCACCTATCCAAGGATGGATCTATCGGATGGATCCACAGCTTTAATTGTGTTCAGACAGAGAGAAATTGGTTGCCTTCTCTTCCTGCTTGCTCTGGTGGCTGTCGTCACGGTCGGTAAAGGTTAGCACATTGTGCAGGCACGGATCTAGATGCTTTCTGGATATTTCCAGCATTTTTTGTGCATTTTGAGTGCTCTTTTTGGTGTTTTTGGACCAAGGGAGTTACTTCTGGTTCTGTAAAATCCTGTTTCTTCTGACTTCAGAGTCACAAAATTCAATTTAATAGAGTTACAGTAAGACTGTTTGAAGTGTACTGGTACAGATTAGGTGATGCTATAGGCAGTGATTGGTGGGTTTCTCTCCCTAGTGTCGGGGGAAAATAATATATTTTTCTGTCTGTTTTTTTTTATCCCTTAATATTTTTTCACTGTTCTCAGCTCTCCAGGTCAGGCATATAACCATAACCAACTCTCTGTTGTTCAATCAGTTCAACAGTGGGAAAGATTAGTAGTGAGTGAAATAAATTATTTTCTCTTGCTACTGCTGTGTGCTGTAGCTGTAGTGTAGAACGTCCTGTTTAAGACAAGACTGACACTGGAGAAGTCTCTATTTAAATTGTGTGGGATACCATGAAAGCTTTTGTGAGAGGGGAGACCATTTCATATGCGTCTCATGTTAAGGAAAAACAGATTCAGGAAAAGAAGCTCTTGAAAAAGAGATTGAGGAAATAGAAAAACAGGTCATGGCCAGGGTAACCCGGGAAATATTAAAACATTACTGCATCTGGAGGGGAAGTTTAATCAGATGACATCCTGTAGGCTAGAAAGAGACCTATTAATCTCACAATCTCACTCCTGCTTTGAGGGAGACAAGTCGGGGAACTTTTTAGCCTGGCAACTTAAAAAGAAAAGAGCGGAAAGGACCATTCACGAAATAGAAAAGGGGGATGGGATTACCACAGCTAATCAACATTCCACACATTTTCAGTCTCTCCATCACATCGTCCACAGTTCCGTCCTGCTGGAAATCTGCCCACATTCTTCCTCTTTTCAAATCAGGAGACCCTTGCAATTCAAACAACTACAGGCCCATCTCCATCTTGCCTATTCTCTCTAAAGTTTTGGAAAAGCTGATCTATAATCAACGAAAACATCATCTTGAAACTTACTCACTTCTAAACCCAGCACTATCTGGTTTCAGGTCTAAGCACTATCACAGCATTGGCTAAAGTCACTAATGACTGGGTTTCTGCTGTGGACTCCAAGAAGATTACTGGTGCAGTCTTTCTAGACCTCAGCAAAGCATTTGACACTGTTGACCATCACCTTCTAATTACCTGCCTTACTAATTTAGGTGCCATTCCGTTTACCACTCAGTGGTTTACCAGTTATCTTTCTGGAAGGATACAAAGTCAAAGCTGATGGTCTATTCTCAGCCTCCCTCCCAATTGCCAGGGGAGTTCCCCAAGGCTCCATTCCAGGCCCGATTCTCTTCTCTTCTCTTTCTATATTAACGATCTTGGTTCATACATAACGAATTCCAGCCTGCACTTCTTCGCGGACGATACAGTATTGTATACCGCAGGCACAAGCTTATCGGAAGTTAGTGACTTTTTGCAAGCTGACTTTGCTCAGCTTGAAAACAATCTCATAAAAGTCAAGCTTCTTCTAAATGCCAAGAAAACTAAGGCAATTATTTTTTTACATAGTACCTCCTATGGCACTCTCCCTGTCCTACCGAAGGACTTTATTGTTACTTCCCTGGGAGAATCCTTGGAAGTCGTACCTAAATTTAAATATCTTGGCATTTGGATAGACAATAAACTTTCCTTTAATGACCATATTGAGGACTTATCTAGGCGGCTCAAAGCACGGTTAGGATTCTTTTTTAGAAACAGGTCTCTCTTCCCTATTGCGACCCAAACCAGGCTTGTCTAGGCCACATTTCTTCCCTTACTTCATTACAGAGATTTAATTTATATCTTCTCTGCAATCTCAAGCCTAAGTAAGCCAGACGTTCTCTACCATCATGCCCTACAGTTCATCACTAGCTCCCCTTACCGAACCCACCACTGTGACCTGTACGCAGCTGTTGGTTGGACCTCACTCACCACCAGATGCTTGCTCCATGCTGGTATCTGAACCCTTAAGATACTCCTTCACAAACTACCGAGCTACATAACATCACTTTTCGGCATCTCCCGCAGTGCATACGCCCTCAGGAAATCAGACTACCTCCTGCTTGCTGTCCCTAGGACTCATACTACCTTTGGCCAACGAGCTCTTTCATGAGCCCTTCCTACCTTTTGGAACCAACTCCAAACCGTACTGAAACTGACTAGCCTTGTCTCAATTTCTACAAAGCATTAGCAGTATCTAAAATAAAAGATATTTGTAGCTGCTACTAAGCCTACCCCATACTCCAAGCCAGTCACATATGTATTGACTGCCCTTGTTTCTCTCCAAGTCAGGAATGAAATTGTCTAACCAGCATAATGCTTATATTTGCTAAATTATATGATTCCTTCTTACCTGCTCTCTCTGTCCTTTGTCTCCAGACCTCCTACCTACATCTTACTCCCCCCTACTCTTCCTAACCCCCAGCCCTCCTTGCTTGTTAATCTTCTACCTTGCCTGCCTAACTATCCTTTCTCTCTTATCCTTGCACACTAACCATTTTCTTTATTGCCTCTTTTCTGAGTTATGTGTAAAAATATTTCTTCCCTTATGAACATACGAACATATGAAATTTGCCAGCAGATAAAGGCCTAGAGGTCTATCAAGTCTGCTCAAATGTGCAGCTTGCACCCCTTATTCTGCAGCTGCCCCTCCCTTCCACCCTTTCCCTTCATTGACCCCTCCTTGTCCTGTCCCATCCCCTTTTGAAGCAGTCCACTGTTCTACTGGATACCACTTCTGCAGGTAACGCATTCCACCCAGCCACCACCCTCTCTGTAAAAAAGTGTCTCCTCATCTCCCTCCTGAACCTTCCTCCCCCCAGTCTCATATCATGGCCCCTGGTGTCCCTCCCCACCCTTACTTTGAACAGCCCCTCTGTACCTGTCTTGTTTATTCCTTTCATGTACTAAAGGTTTCAATAATGTCCCCCCGTCCCTTCTCTCCTCCAGTGAGTACATGTTCAACTCCCTCAGCCTTCTCGCGTATAATAAGTCCCCCAGCCCCTTGATCATCTTTGTCGTCCTGCACTGCACCCCCTCCAGTAACTTAATGTCCCTCTTCAGATACGGACGCCAGTACTGCACGCAGTTCTCCAGGTGCAGTCTAACTAATGACCTATACAGTGGCAGAATCACCTCCTCCCTCCTCGAGGATATACCCCTTGCAATACAACCCAGCATTTTGTTGGCCTTTGCAGCTGCCTTCCTACATTGTGCTGAGTTGTTCATTGACCCTGTAATGAGTACCCCCAGATCCTTCTCCTTCTCTGTCTGGGCTAGCTGCACTCCCCCCAGCTGGTAACTCCTCCTTGGGTTCTTCATCCCAAAATGCAGCACCTTGCACTGTTTGGCATTAAACCCCAGTTGCCAGGTGTCTGACCAGGTTTCAAACTTTGCCAGATCATCCTGCAACCCCTGCCATCCCCCTAGGTCATCCACCACCGCTCCTACCTTGGTATCATCAGCAAACAGACTGATCTTGCTCTTGATGTCCAATGATATGTCTGCAATGAATATCCCAAACAACAGTGGTCCCAACATCAAGCCCTGTGGAACACCGTTCGTCACTACCCTTGGGTGTGAGAGCTCCCCGCCCACCACCACCCTCTGTTGCCTACCCTGAAGCCAGATCCCTACCCATCTCACCAGCTTTGCACCTGCCCCTGTGCCTTCTAACTTACTTCCCAGCCTTCCATGCGGCACTGAGTCGAATGCCTTACTGAAGTCCAGATACAAGACATCCACTGGATGGTCCCTGTCCAGTTGCCTAGTTACCCAGTCACAGAACTCCACCAGGTTGGTTTGGCAAGATCTGCCACTTATGAAGGCATGCTGTCTGCTGTTCTGTAGTCTTTTGGCCTCTAGGAGGGCCACCAGCCTCTCCTTCAGGATAGTCTCCATTAGCTTACCCATGATGGATGTGAGGCTCAGTGGTCTGTAGTTTCCCGGTTCATCCTTGGGGCCACTCTTGTGGAGGTAACCACATGAGCCATCCTCCAGTCCTGAGGTACACACCCCAAATGTAGTGAGGCATTAAATAAGTCTGCCAAAGGTCCTGCAAGGACCTCTGCCAGCTCCTTCAGTACCCTGGGGTGGATGCCATCTGGGCCTGGCGCCTTGTCCACCCTCAGTGCCTTCAAACCCTCCCGAACTCTGCCCTCCATGATTTCCCATCTGTCACCCCTCCCCTGTTTCTGCCATTCCTCCCCTTGGGTGTCACCCCCTCTTCTTCTTAGTAAATACAGGTAGAAGTAATCATTTAGTGCTTCTGCCTTATCGCACCCTGCTTCACCCAACCCCTCCTTCCTAATCCTTACTATGTGGTCCTTACAGCCCTTTTCTCCCTGATGTACCTAAATAAGTCCTTCTCCCCCTTCTTAATGCCTTGTGCCAGCCTGAGTTCCGTAGATGCCTTGGCTCCCCTTACTGCCCTTGTCACCTCCTTCGATTCTATCAAGTACTCCTCCCTGTCCTCCCCCTCCCTGCTTTCTTGTACCTCCTAAAGGCAGCTCTTTTCTGCCTTACCTTTTCCATGACCTCCTTGCTCAACCAGCTCACAGCTAGCCCTAGCCTTCTTGCTCTGGGCCTTGTAGCAGGTTTTGGTTGCCTCCACTATCCCCAGCTTTATGAGCTCCCACCTCTGGTTAGTGTCCATACTAGATTGAATTCTGGCCAGGTACCCTTTACCACTTCCCCATCCTCCCAAAGTCAGCCCTCCTGAAGTCCAGCACTCTTGTGCCAGATTCCACTCCTTCCTTGCCCATATCCAGTGTGAGCCATACTGAGTGGTGGTCTCCCTGACAGCGGTTCCTCCGCTGTAAGTTCTCTCACAAAGTCCCCATTTGCCAGCACAAGGTCAATGGTATTCCCTAACCTGGTTGGTTCACTGACCATTTGCAGCAGGAAGCTTTCCCGGAAGGCATCCAGCAGTACCTGCTCCCTTCTATTCCTGGTTGTTGGGGTACTCCAGTCCACTCCAGGAATGTTGAAATCCCCCACAATCACCACACTACCCTTCTCACAGGTCCTCCTAATCTGTTCCGCTAGTTCCCTGTCTAACTCCTCCCTCTGCAATGGCGGCCTGTACACCACTCCCATTCTGAGAATCCTATTCTTGGAATCCTGGATTTGCGTCCAAAGTGACTCCGTACTACCCTCCTCCCCTTCTTCCCTTACACACTTCAGTTCTTCCTTCACATATAGTGCCACACCCCCTCCTTTCCCAATCACCCTGCCCCTATGAAATAACCTGTACCCTGGTACAGACAGGTCCCAGTCATTGTATTGGGTGGCCCATGTATCTGTGATGGCTGTAATGACCACCTCTCCCTCTGCCATGAGCACCTGTAATTCTGCAGTTTCCCTCCCAAGGCTCCTAGCATTAAGGGTAACCACTTTCCACCCTCCCCCCCCATTCTGCCCTCCTTTGCAAGCATCACCAATAGTACTTGCCATTTGTCCTTTGTCACTGTTATGGGGGGTAAGCTCGTATGGTTTCCCAACCTGTGGTCTCTGCATGTCTCTTGCCCAATTGCCACCCCCCGCTCCTAGTTTAAATTCCCAATTTCCTCTATGTACTCCTCCATCCTCTGTTTCAACACTTTCATTCCCTCCTCACTCAAGTGTAGTCTGTCCTTGGCATAGAGACTACTGTCCTCCCAGGTCCCTTCCCACTCCCCCAACAGCCCATACCCTTTAGCACAACACCAGTTTCTTAGCCATCCATTAAATTCCTCCATTCTCAGCTTTCTTGTTGTGCTTGCCTTGGGCACTGGAAGTATCTCTGAAAAAGTTACTGAGCTTCCTGCCCCCTCACATAATTGCCCTAGTTCCTCAAACCTCTTCTGGACTATATCTACTGTCTTGTCAGCAAGGTCGTTCGTCCCAACATGTATAATTAAATGAGGCTTGTCCCTACTCCTTCTAGCATATTTCAGAACAGATTGTCCCACCCTTTCCGCTGTCATTCCTGGCATGGCCTCCACCCTAATGCGACTATGCCTCTCCCCCTTGCTACCCCACCTGACTCCTCTTAGTATTGAGTCCCCCAGCACTAAGATTCCACACCTCTTACTCCCTGCTTGCTTCCATTCATCTCCCTCTCTCATTTCTGGCTCCTCTTCTTCCTCCTGCACATTATTTCCCCCTTTTGCTCCATTGCAATTCTCCCAGCAGAACTTCCCCCCGCTCCGGTTTGGTCCAGGCATTTATCAATTACTCCTCTAATTTCATCATTCCCTCCTCCTCCTCCTCCTCCTCCTCCTTCCTCTCTAGCAGTGCAAAACTATTTTCTGAAGACCCTTCACAAATGCCCGCTCCCTCTCTCTTCATAATAACCTGTTCTATCCTTTCCACTCCATGACTTTTGCCACTTCTTCGCCTCCCCTCACAAGTCCCTATCTCCTCCTTCCATTTGCCTTTTGTCTTCTGACCTGGTTTCCCAGGCAATCGTTCTTCCTGGTCTGGGCCCTTTTGTCTCTGCTTTCCTTCTTCTGACCCTCTCCTCACCACTGTTGGCTCAAATCGCTCACCCTCATCTCACCTCCTTCCTCCCTCCAGTATTGGGCTAAACCCACCCCCAGTCTGCCTTGCCTGTCTTAGTTCCTCCTGCAGACCCTCGATCTCCTTTCTAAGTTTCTCTATGTGGTTACACACTAACCCCCCCACACACACACTCCAGGCAATTTTTAGAAAAATTGGTGCACTGCAGTTGTTGCAGCCTACCACCCTACCCATTGCTGTTGTTGCCCACCAGCGACCCCCCACCCTTCCAGATGAAGGATACCAAACACTCCCTCAAGTCTCCCTTCTCCCCCCCTATCAGTGCAAAACATTATTTTCTTAATTTCCCTTACCCCCTTTGTTGTACACATTTAGATAGATTGAGCAACTGCTTTTTATATTCCCATCCACACCCAGAAAGAGACGTTAAGTAGCTATTGCACAACCTTCTTCAAACTGCTACTCCTCCTTTTCACAATGCAATAGAAATGCAAAGAAGTAACAATGAAAGCTGCTTGATTTGCAGTTACTTCCCTTCCACTGAGATAGCAGTCACCTCTTCACTCACTGCTGTTCCTTTCTTGGATGTCTGCTTCTGCTATGACAGGTGCATATCCTTTGCCCGTTTGAGGAAGTGATGTCAGAACCCCTGGTATAAAGGAAATCATGGACCGGGCGGGTGGGGTGAGGGGTTGGGGCAGGACCATCCCAAGTCTTCCAGAAACAATCAGGTAGCTGAGGCCCCTGGTCAGACCATTAGCACCCTTCCCCCACTATGCACTAAACTTTGCAGCTAGTGAAGCCAGCAAAAATTAATCGCAATTCTACTCAAAGCCTCCAAAATAGGTTTTCTACCAAAAGAAACAGGTCTCCAATTCAAACAGCTTCACCAAAAACACATCAAAATAGGCTTGAAATTAGAAGATATTGATCTCCAATTCAAAGAAACAGCCCCAATTATATCACACCAAATAGGTTTTACATCAGAAGAGACAGGCCTCCACAAATGCAGCCTGCTACACAGCGAAACATCAAACAAATGAGCCCACTTATAGCCACCAAAACAGGTTTCAAAATTCCAACAACCCCAAAACAATACCCTGCTAGCCCCTTAGAAGTAGTAAGAAAGAAAATAAATAACCTTCTACCAAGTAAAATCCACAAGAAACAATGTAAAAACTACAAGAAGCTACTGTACTGTAACAGATCTGATCCTGTCCCTTCTAGTTCCTTCTGAGAAGCCAAAGCAACTGACACCGCAAACCTTATTCATCTCCGCCTCCAGATAGCTGAGTGAGACTTGGCCAGACCATTAGCACCCTTCCCCCATTATGCACTAAACTTTGCAGCTAGTGAAGCCAGCAAAAATGAATCACAATTCTACTCAAAGCCCCCCAAATAGGTTTGCTACCAAAAGAAATAGGTCTCCAATACAAACAGCTTCACCAACAACACATCAAATAGGCTTGAAATTAGAAGATATAGATTTCCAATTCAAAGAAACAGCCCCAATTAAATCACACCAAACAGGTTTTAAATCAGAACAGATAGGCCTCCACAAATGCAGCCTGCTACACAGTGAAACATCAAACAAATGAGCCCACTTATAGCCACCAAAACAGGTTTCAAAATTCCAACAGCCCCAAAACAATACCCTGCTAGCCCCTTAGAAGTAGTAAGAAAGAAAAGAAATAACCTTCTACCAAGTAAAATCCACAAGAAATAATGTAAAAACAACAAGAAGAAGCTACTGTACTGGAACAGATCTGATCCTTTCCCCTTCTAGTTCCTTCTGAGAAGCCAAAGATTCTTGTATAGCTTGTATAGCTTAGGCTTAAAGAAACAATGTCTTAACTGGACCTTGCTCTGCTAGGTTGTATCGTATCATAAAATTTTTTTTGTAAACTATGTATGCAGTTTGTTTAATTATTGTCAATGATACCTTTTTATGTAATGTCCACATGTCTGTGTAAATGACTCAGGACCTCTTTGTGAATGAGCTTGCTCAATGGAGTTTTTCCTGCAATAAACTTGAACTTGAACTTGAACAACAGGAAATTAATTCAGTGTTCCATGCCTTTTATCAGGAGCTCTACATCACCCAAGCCCTGAACGATCTCTCCCCAGAGGCATTTCTGACATGATAGATCTCCCGGCAATGTCTTCTGAGCAGATGGAACTTTTAGATTCCCTGATTACATTTTTGGAACTCTGACAGGTGGTGTGGGCCACTAAATGTGGCAAAACCCCTGGGTCAGATGGAATCGTGTCTCAGTTTTATAGGGTTCACTGGGAAACGCTGAGCCCTCTGATGCACAAAATGGTGGGTGCAGCTCTAGATGATGGAATTCTCCCCACTTCACTACATATGGCGACCATAACGGTATTACCAAAGCCTGGGAAAGACCCCTGAAGCTGTGGCTCATATAGGTCAATTTCACTATTAAATGCAGATTGCAAAATCATAGCCAAGATTTTGGCCAAACGCTTGAAGGGGGTTCTCCCGGGATTGGCACACCAGATCAGGGGGTTTCACTGGGGGTACGCAGGCCAAGCACAAGTTGAGGCATGCCATTAATATCATTCATTATTTGTCAGGGAAAGATGGAGGCGACAGCCAAGGCCTTCTCATCCTCGATGCAGAGAAGACCTTTGATCGCATCGAGTAGCCTTTTATGTTTGCCGTCCTCCAAAACTGTAACTTTGGCCCAAGCATTAGATCCTGGATTGACTCCTTTTAGACTTCTCCTAAAGCCCAGATTTTGGCTAATGACACCTTGTCCTCCCCTTTCTTGATCACACATGGTACTAGGCAATGGTGCCCCTTATCCCCCCTTTTATACGTTCTCACTATTGAGGCCTTGGCTGTTGCCATCCGGAGTCATGGGGGTTTGGAGGGTTTTCAATGGTGGAGAGGGAACCAGGTAGTATTCCTCTTTGCAGACAACATTCTGTTGTTCTTGGCCAGGCTGGAAAAAGCTCTCCAGGCACTCACTCAACTGTTCTCAATCTATGGCCCAGTCTCCAGGCATAAAATCAACTGAAGTAAGTGTGAGTGGCTACCCCTGGGAAAACACAAGGAACCGATTAGGATAGTGGGGTCCCAGATCACTCCAATAACTGAGCTAAAATACCTAGGGATTAAAATCACTAGTAAGCTGTCCAGGTCAGCTGAAGTTAATTACAATCCCCTAATACATAAAATGAGAAGTGACTGTGCAAGGTGGCAGTCCTTACCTCTAACTTCAATGGGTAGGGCTAATTTGGTCAAAATGTGTATTTTGCCCCAATGCTTGTACCTATTTCAATCAATTCCTACTCAGATCCCCATGAAATATATGAAAGCACTAGAGTGGGCAGTCACCTCCTTATTATGGCAAGGACAATGTCCTAGGATAAAAAAAGAAGCTTTGTGGTCTCCAGTGAAGGGGGGCTAAGTCTGCCTAATCAACACATATACTATATGGCCACCCAACTGGCGTTCATTGAGGATCTGACCCCAGGGGACACACGCAGGTGAGCATGGACAGACCTGGAAGCTGGAAAAGGAGAAGTGCCCTTGTACCACTCAGTTCTTGCCCCCAGTCTGGCCAGTCAACAAGCAACGGTAATTCAAAATCCACTCACGAGAAATCTGGTTAAGGTCTGGGTGAAAGCACATATACTTTTGGGCCAGGGGAACACTTTCTCTCCAGAGACTTCAACAGAAGCAATTCTGAGGCCACAGTGTGACTTACACGCCATGGAGATGAGAGTCCTAGCGGAGTGGTGCAGAAGTGGGCTGTCTTTCCTTTCTCATTTGTACGAGGGCAGTGCATTGTTGGAACTTGCCCAACTTCTCAGGCGGTTTGGCCTGAAGGTCTCACACTTCTTTACATATTGCAACATTAGGACTATGCTTCTGTCTGAGGGGAGTCTAAACTATCACCTGACCCAATCACTCCTTGAAGAAATATTTATGAAGAGCACCTTGAGGCTGAGACCAAAACCTCTGAGTTGCTGCTATAGATTACCGGTGGAGGCTTTACCAGATCCACTGACAAAATTAAAACATAAATGGGAGGAAGATTTGAACTCAGGGGGACTCATAGGGGGAGATGTTTCTGTGTTTAAGTCCAGTGTCTATTTCTGCTGTGAGCCACTGGCTGCAGTAAGCCCCAGGAGCACTCCGATTGGCTCCGTATAGCTGTGCACTGTTAATGCTTGAATTATATTTTACTGGATTTTGATTTCTGTTAATACTGTCTTGCTAGTATTTTAGAGTTCAAGTTTTGCTGATTTAATCTAAGTGCCTGTAGAGTGTTCCCTCTTAAGACCCAGCAGTGATCTCAGCTCAGGTCTTAAACTCACGCCCCTCTTTTTCATCTTTTTACTTTGGTATTGTGTTTTAATTAGCCCTGCTCTTGCTCTCTCAGACCTTGTGGCACCTTGCCTAACATTTTGGACTGCAACCCACCTTCCGTTTAAGCCATTTTGTATTTCTTTTTAGCTCCATGAACAGCCCCAACCCCCTGCCTCTCTTATTTAATGTCCCCCTGTCCTTCACTTTTCAGGTGGTCCGAGTGCCACAGCTGTACTTCTCTGATGAACCCAACTTGCTAGACTGCCATTCGTGGTCTGGGTCTAAAGCCACCAGCCCCTCTCAGAAGCCCAGGTATGGACTTTCACTGGTGGACTGATTACCTCCAGGAAGGGAGCCCTAGGAGCTTGATTTTTTGGCCCACCCACCCACCACAAGGCCCTGTTTAAATAAGCTTAAACCCTGCCCCGAGCTTACTAGCTCACTCCTACAGGCTACTGCCAGCCAGCTCCTTAAGCCTGAAGTGACAGCAACACTGTATCTTGCCGAGCATGTTCCCTATCTAGTGTAACTCCTCCTCCTCCTTCTAGCTCTCTCATCTCTCCTCACCTGCTTACCATTCTCCCATATGACTGATGGCCTGGCTGGGCTGTTCCTTAAAGGAGCACTAACTACATAATCTTCATACTATCTTAAGACCAGTGATCCTGCTCCAGCTTTGTGTCCCAACCCAGGCATTAAACAACATGAACCATGCATCATTCCTCCTTTTCCTGGGCACCATCATCTACCTATTGTCACCTCTCCTCACTCCCAGCCCACTACAGGGTCTCTTGCTCCCCTTCCTCCCAATGCACTGCACACCTGCTCTGACGTGTCATCCCTACCTTTCCTTACCTTCTCTGTTTCCCTCTCAAGCACCATCTTATCATTTAATCTCAACAAGTCTCCTTCCTACCTATTCATGTAGTAGCCTCATCTTAATCCATTGCTCCAGGCACTCACACTGTACTCTAAACACCATCAAAGGTCATAAGCTGCCTGCCACTTATGTCATGCTTTTCTTCCTTCTACTAATGGCTGGAGATATTGAGGGAAACCCAGGTCCCCCTGTGCCCCCAAGGACCAGCCCTCTTCCATGGATCTGAAAATAATGCACATGAACATTAGGAGCCTCCTCCCAAAACGGGACACTCTAAACTGCTGGTTAAACAACAATTCCCACACATTCTATGCCTTACCGAAACCTGGCTCTCAGCCAAGACACTCAGCACATCTATCTGTATCCCAGGATACTAAATCATAAGGCAGGATCGCGGCAAGAGAGCAGGTGGCTTAGCCATGGTCATCAGACAAGGCCTGTCGTTCTCAGTCTGCCATCAAGAATCATGCCTTAAATCCCACGAACTACTCATGGTTACATTCTGCCTACCTCATTCCTTCTCTATCTTCATTGCAGTTATTTATGTATCTCCTTGACTAAACCAGGAGGCTTTAATTTCCTGCATCTTGGCCATTCCCCCTCTCACACAACCAGGCAAATTAATCCTACTGGGGGACTATAACCTTGACTGGCTGGCACCTTCATCCAAATTAGCGATCTCCAAAATAGTCTCACTAAATCTTTTTCACCTGATTTCTGAACCCACTAGATGCAATACCCGCTCTGCAAACCACTCCCTCTTAGACTGGGTCCTCTCCTCCCACCCTCACCGTATGTCCCAGGCAGGCATCCTCGATCCTGCACTGAGTGATCACTGCATAAGAAAAGTACAACTCCCCAAATCTGTCCCTATAAATATCGAAACCCGCCCTCTCTCTGCCATCGACATAAACTCCCTTCTATTTGACCTACATAATGCTGACTGGACACCTATCTTCTCCTCCTCTTCAGTTGACAATGCCTTGACACATTTCACTGCTATCCTCAAGGGTGTCTGGGACCACCATGCCCCTACCAAAAGATCCAGGGTCAGGAAGTGACATCATCCCTGGATCTCTGCCCCAATAATAGCTATATGCAAGGCCCATGACAAAGCTTGGTCTGCTTTCAAGTCCTTTCAATCCCCTCACTCAAGGCAACTTTATAACTCGGCAAGAAATGCCTATGTAAAAGCTATCCGGCAAGCTAAGGCAAACATTTTTAAAAAACGTCTAAGCACTGCCCACTCATCCTCATTTTGGAACATTATTCAGTCTATCATCAGCCCGCCCCAGCAATCTGGCACCCCCACCCTAATACATAACAACATCAAACTCCAGGAGCCCACCCAGGTGGCAGATACCCTAAATTGCTTCTTGTGTTTAGGGTTTCCCCGACCAAGATGCAACACCTTGCACTTGGTGATATTGAAATTTAATTTCCATGTGTGAGCCCAGCTTTCCAGGGTGTCCAGGTCCCCTTGCAGGGCCAACCTCCCCTCTTCTCCCTCAACTACTGCTCCCATCTTGGAGTCATCCGTGAAGAGACTCATTTCACACCCTATACCCTCCCTGATGTCCGATATGTATGCATTAAACAGGATCGGACCCAGGACCGAGCCCTGCAGTACCCCACTACCAACCTCTCTGGGTTGAGAGCTCCCCACAGACCACTATTCTCTGAGTGCGTCCAGCTAGCCAGTTTTCAATCCATCTGACCATCAAAGGGCCTACCCTAACCCCATCAGTTTCTCCACCAGACCATTGTGGGGACAGAGTCAAACACCTTGCTGAAGTCCAAGAATAATACATCCACAGGCTTACCCTGTACAGTTCTGATGTTACCCATTCATAGAACTCCACAAGGTTGATTTGACATGATCTACCTAGGCACAAACCCATGTTGCCGACTATCCAGACCTCCCACCTCCTCCAGTACACCCCAATCGTTTCCTTTAGTATACTCTCCATTAATTTTCCCACCACGAGGTCAAACTGATGGGTCTATAGTTACCTGGTACTTCCTCAACCCCCTTTATGGATTGGTTCCACATGTGCCTCTCGCCAATCCCTAGGTACCTCCTGTCTCAAGTGACCTGCTGAAAGCTCCGCCAGGGGTGCAGCCAGTATGTCCTCGCTAATTCCCATAGTACTGGATGAATGCCATCCGGCCCAGGAGATTTGTCTTTCTTTAGGCCTTGAGGGCTAACCACACCTCTTTGGTGGAATAGCATCATCCGTCCCTCCACCTTACTGGCCTTTTATCCTTACCCAGATGTGACACCCTGGGTACCTCTTCCTCCCTCTTGCTCCATTTCTGTTGCTCCCTGATCCCACTTACTGACGCTTCTATCCCCTTCGTGCCTTGCTTTGTAGATATCCCATCCCCCTCCCTAGTGAACACAGAGGCAAAGTACTCATTAAATACCTCTGCCTGGTCCTCGCCTCTTCCACCCACCCTCCTTCTGATCTCAATCTGCTGAGATGGCCCTTAGTTTTTCTCTGTTCTCCCAATGTACCGGAACAACCTCTTTCCTCCATGTATCCTCTGTGCCAGCCGCTGCTCTTACGGGACTTTTCTCCCTCACCACACGGGTGACTTTTCTAGATGCAAGCTGGTACATTTCCTTATCCCTATCCCTCTTGTTGTTTTATATTTTTGTAGGCCGCCTTCTTTCTCTGACTGCTACCTGTACCTCACTGGACCACCAGCATGGTTTATGTGACCTTGCTCCTTACGTTTCAACTTAGCGCAGATCCTGACTGCCTCATGAAGTCCCGTTTATGACCTCCCATCTCCTTTTCACACTTGTCATTGAGGTAATCCCCTTCAAGTGATCCTTGAGAATATTTCCCATGCCCATAAAGTCTGCCCCCCTGAAGTCCACTGCCAGTGTCCTAGATCTCCCCTCCCCCATGCTTACTTGAACCAGACAGTATTGTGGTCGCTCCCAGTCAGGGGTCCTGTACAACTATGTCCCTTACCAGGTCCCCATCTGCCAGAACCACATCCAGGACATGCCCTCCTTGTGGGCTCCATCACATGCTGTGTTAAGAACACATCCTGGAAGCCATCCAGCAGCCTCTGCTCCTTGGCCACCTTAGAGGACATGGTTCCCCAGTTTATACCTGGCATATTAAGGTCCCCCATCAACACCACTCCTTCCCCTTTTGGTCCACACTGGGCAATGATGTTGTCCAGCAAACCATCCTCTAGAACATCACTCATCCCGGGGGGCCTATATGCTACACCCAGCTTGACCTTATCTCCTGCTGGGGATCGTAAGGTGACCCATAATGCCTCCACGTTTCCCTCTGCCTCTTCTACCCTAGCAATTTCTCGTCATCTCTAATGAACATAGCCACTCCACCCCCTCTGCCCTCCTTTTATCCTTCCTAAGCATAGTGTACCCCGTACGTTTAGGTCCCAGTCAGGAGTTTTTGTTGCCACGCCTCCGTGGACCCGCCACCACATCCACCCCCGAACAGCATGACCTGGAACTCTGGCATCTTGTTTCAAGCTCCTGGCATTTACTAACACCAACCCCACCCCTTATCCCTGATCCTCTTTGTCGAACCCCACCCAGATTCCTTATACTTCCATCCTCCTCTGCTCCTCCTGAAACCTCCACCCCAGTCTGTTTCCCCCTCCCCCCTTGGGCAGAGGCTACTCCCTCATCTGGGAGAGGGCTTCTGGTCAGCCCCCCCCTTATCCCTTCCCCCCCTCACAAGTTTAAACCCCACCTTTCTTGTATGTAGTCAGCCATCCCCTGTTTAAGGACTTCCTTCCCTAATGGGGCAAGATGAAACCTGTCATGGTTGAATCCAGACTTGAATCCTTTGTCCTGTCTTGTAAAGAGGATTTAAAAGAGATTCCAGATGCTGGAGGCAGATGACAATGATAGTGATGCTATTCCTCTGAACTTTTTACATGGTGCAGATTTCTGTTTACAAAAGATCCTTCGTGACATGATCTGTTTGCAAACGGCTTTTGTCTATGCTGAACCAGTTTACAACTGCATGTTTTTATAGGTCATGAATATTGACTGTGCTGTGAAGTCATCCAGACCTGGCATTCTTCAGTCCCTGTGTGGCTTCCACATAGAGCAACAGCCCCAGGCCACAGCTTACCTGTGACAAATCCTTGGGAGTCACATGGGAGACTCTACTACAAACTCTGAAGACAAAGTAAGAGTTGCATTTGCCCCAACTGGGGTCACAACATATAAAGACAAGGTAAGAGTTGAATATGTCCGAACCGGGCTCACAACATGTTTATATCCTGAATCTTATTTATTCTGACAGGTGTTACCCTACAGTGGAGTCCATCAGAATGCAACGCTGTGTCCCAGGCATAGGCTCTAGTTACTGCTTGACAAACTTGATTAAGTGGCCTTGAAATGCCTGGTTTTCTGCAATAACTGACACTGAAACCAGGCGTTGCATGGTACAATACTGACCTGGAATACTGTACTGCATCCCGGTTGCCCACACTTGGAGACTAAACTGTGCATGCACCAGCACAATTATACAACTGTTCTATTGTCTGTTTTGTTGGAAATCTTCACTTCAGTCAAATTACAGGTGTTGCTACTCAAATGTGAAATATGGTACTCAGTCATACTGCACACCTGGGGTACACGCCATGCTTTTTATGTTTTGAACAGGCTTTCAATCACAAGTTGCAATGATGATCTTGATGTAGATGCTGCAAAGGACTGTGGGGGGTGAGAATGGTGGGGGTCTGAACCGCTGTACACGTATATGATGCCCCTGCCCAGGAGCTCCTGACCACATGCTTACCTGCACATCGCCTTCGCACTCACCAATTCAGATGCACACTCACTGCTTAGCTGCGCATTATTTACCAGTTTGGCTCGCTTGTATTAATCCCTTAAACTAGAACAGCAAATGGGGGCAATATTGTAGAGGTTGATTTTCAGTGTGGGTATGGGGTGATTCAACAGGTGGTGTATTTCTGGGTAACATTTAAATGGTGTGTGTGTGTGTGTGTGTGTGTGTGTGTCTGTGTCTGTGTGACTCACTACATCTAGTTCTTGTTCTTGTTTAGGAATCATGAGTAAAGATATAGGAAGCCTGGAAAGAGGGCCCTGTAGCCAATTAGACTGCACAGAACATGAAATTACAAGCAATGCATCCATTGCTTGTGAATATTGTGAACATCGACCAGTTGACCATGCCATGATTAAAAAGAAGACTGCTGAACAAATTCCATCTTGCCTGCACCTTGCCCATCAATTGCAGACCAACCTGCAGTTGTATCAACATCTTATAAGACAACAGATCAAAACTCTAAAATGCAAAGTATCAGTACAGCAGTCAATATGCCACTCCTTTAGATGATGGAGTTTGCCAGGAATCTTTTGACAAAGAGTGGCTAACTGCCCATGTTAACTACAGTATAATGGAGGGGTGAGATCTTGGCATGCAACTGGACTGTGTGATATATTATTCAGAATGATTTGTATAGTGTTGCCTTGTTAATCTGTCCACACACTGGTGCTCCCTTGTTAATCAGTCAATACCCTGTGCCTCCCTTCTTATTCGGTCAATACCCAGGGTCCACACAATAGGGCCCACACTGAGACACATCCCAAACACCCAGTAATATGTCCATCAGTTATTAACTGAGGACATTTCCTGTCACATGCATATAGATTTCGTAGTTACAACTGATACGACAGCCTTGTTTACTTTCACAAATTGTCACATACATAATTCAAGGAGCGCTGCACAACCAAGAATGTACACAAAGCTTCTAACAAATGTTCTGTGAAAAACTGTCTTCATTTTTATAGTGTGATAAATGTCTTCCACATATTTAGATTGTGGTTTGTAACAGGCAACTTCAGACAGTGGTTGCTTACAATGTGGTAAGTAAATACAGGTTACTCACCTGTAACAAGAGGTCTAGGAGTGGTATATTTTGTTCATCCATACTTCTTGGCAGGTACCTTGCCACTTTAAGATGTGCTGGAAAGTCTTCAAGCTGGCTCCTCCCACCCACCCGGGTGGTAAAACCCTCAACTCCACCACATGATGCCAGATCTAGCCCGCTGGAAGCCAGGTTGCACGTCGAAGCCGGGGAGGTTGGGTGGGTCGTATGGATGAACAACATATACCACTCCTAGAACTCCTGTTACAGGTGAGTAACCTGTATTTCAAGGGACGTGGATATGTTGTTCAATCCACACTTCTTGGCAGACTCCTAGCAGTTCTCTGGGAGGAAGGAGGCAAGGTGCGCACCCCCTATACTTAATTGGGGAATAAGGACTGGAGAACAAAGGTCCCAAAACCAGCATCCCGGCATGACTCTAGGTCAATGTGGTAATGGGAAATAAAGGTGCATGCTGACTTCCAGGTAGCAGCCCTGCAGATTTCCTGGATAGGGACGTCTCTAGAAGCAGCCACTGAAGCAACTGTATGGCAGGTAGAATGAGCTCTTATCCCTTTGGGTGGCTCCATGCCCACCAGCCTATAGCAGAGATCCATGCAGGAGGTGACCCACCTGTTTATCATCCACTTGGCTGCAGGTCTGCCAGGTGCGGCTTCAGCGTAGGTGACAAACAGCTGGCAAACCTCTCCCAGAACTTCAGCCATCCGCTCCTTATAATAAGTGAGCGCTCTTCTAGGACCCAGAGTATGGAGCCTATATTCAGTCTCTGAGGTGTGACTGGGGTAGAACACCGGCAGAGTCAACACCTGATTCAGGTGAAACTCTGACACCACCTTCAGAAGGAATTTTGGCTAGGGGCAAAGGACAACCTTGTCCCTGTGGAAGACCAGATAAGGAGACTTGATGGAAAGTGCCTGGAGCTCTCCCATCTTTCTGGCTGACGTGATAGCCACCAAGAAGTCAGTCTTCCACGACAGGTGGGAGATATCGCACCTGTGTATTGGTTCGAATGGCTTGCCCATGAGCTTGGCCAATACCAGCAGTAGATCAGACAGAGGTGGAGGTTCTCACACCAGAGGGGATATGTGATCTAAGCCTTTGAAAAAATGCCAGACCACCTTCTCCTGTGCCACTGACTGCTTGCCAGCCCGTGCCCAGTAAGCAGAGATGACTGCTAGGTGCACCTTAAGGGTCGTTGACCGAAGCCCTAGCTGAGAAAGGCACCACAGGTAATCCAGAATGCTAGCCAACGGACAGGAAGAAGGGTCCAACCCCTTGCCCTGACACCAAACGGAGAATCTCTTCCATTTAAAGGCATAACATTTTCTGGTTGATTCCTTACGGGATGCCTCAACGACGTTGAGGACCTCGTCGGAAAGACCCAAGGCCTGGAACTCTAGCCGCTCAGGAACCAGGCCATCAGGTGCAGGGATTGAAGTTACAGATGGAGCACCTTCCCCTTGTTGACTGAGATCAGGTCCAGATGGGTTGGAAGCCGCCTCAGGAGCCTGGAGGTGAGGCTGAGGAGATCTGGATACTAGAACTGGCGAGGCCAGTCTGGGACTGCCAGAATCACCTGCGCCTTGTCCCTCTTCACCTTGAGAAGCACCTTGTGGATCAAGGGAAATGGAGAGAAGGCATAAAATAGGCTCGGGGTCCACGGCCTCGAGAAGGCATCCCCCTGCAGCAAGCCCTGCTAAGGGGAAGGTGAGCATGAAACAGCCTCAGCTTCATGTTCTCTTTGGAGGTGAACAGATCCACCTGAAGGGTGCCCCAATGGGAGAACGGGTCTTGAACTACCTCTGGCAGGAGAGACCACGCGTGAGATGCAGCGCCTATCCGGCTGAGGGCATCGGCCAGACTATTAGAGGCTCCTGCCACATGAATGGCCAGGAGCTCCACCTCCAGGCTGATCATGAGAGACCAAATGCAGAGAACTTCCTTGCACAGAGGCAAGGTGTGCGTCTCACCCTGACGGTTGAGATAGTACATGGTCGTGGTGTTGTCCATCTGGACCTGAACCACTTGAACCCGTACAAATGGAGCAAAGGCAGTGAGGGATAACCGTGCTGCTTGAAGCTCCAGCAGGTTGCTGTGGCATTGGGACTCCTGAGGGGACCAGAGGCCGTGGGCCCTGAGCTCCCCCAGATGGGCACCCCAAACCATCAAGGAGGCGTTGATCGTAAGGATGACTGTCGGCTCGGGGCGGACAAACGGGATACCCTCCTGCAGATTAACTGGGATGAGCCACCACTACAGGTCATCCCACATCTTCTGGATCACAGTTACTGGCAGTTCCAGAGGACCAGAGCGCTGAGACCACTGGCGGGCCAGCCCCCATTGCAGGGGACGCATATGCCAGCGGGCCCAATGGACCACACTGGTGCAAGCTGCCATGAGACCCAGAAGGTACAGGAAGTCCCGGGCAGGGTGCAACTGCCCAATCTGAAATGATTGGGCAAAGGTGGAAAGGACCTCGGCCCTGTCCGCCAGAAGCCGGGCTCTGGCTCGAAGAGAGTCGGGCTCTGCCCCGATGACCTGAATCACCTGCGATGGCATGAATTCTGATTTGGCCTTGTTGATCAGGAGACCAAGTTGAGAGCAGACCTGGAGGGCCAGATCTCTGGACTGCTCCACCTCCAACCTGGAGGGGGCTGCTATCAGCCAGTCGTCCAGGTAAGGGTACACCCGGACTCCTTGGTGCCACAGGAATGCTGTCACCACTGTCATGCATTTGGTGAAGACCCTGGGAGCTGGAGAAAGGCCAAAGGGCATGACCTGGAACTCGTAAAAGAGATCCCTCCGCTCTGAAGCGGAGGAATCGCAAATGCGACGGACAGATTGGGACATGAAAGAATGTGTCCTGGAGATCCAGAGAACAAAACCACATGCCTAGTTCCAAGGATGGTATGATCTGAGTCAGAGTGACCATCCTGAAGGTGTGCGGCCTTAGGAACTTGTTCAGGTCATGCAGATCGAGAATGGGGCACCAGCCCCCTGTCTGTTTTGGGACCAGAAAGTACCTGGACACAAACCCTGGGCTTGGAGGAGGATCCGCCACCTTGCTGATCACCTTCTTTTGGAGGAGCAGAGCTATGTCAGCTCGATGAGCAGACAGAGAGGCTGTGGAACTGGTAGCCCCCGAGGGGCAACGGCTCAATAGGGAGGGGTCTGCTTGAATTCCAGAGGCAGACCCCTGCCAACCACTTCCAACACCCAATGGTCCGTGGTTATAGCGGACCAGGTGGAAAGGAAGTGGCTGAGCCATCCCCCCATGAGGGGACCCAGGGGAGGAGTGACGAGATTGGGGGTAGCACCCCTCAACCCGTCACTGGGCAGGCTTGGAAGGAGGGTCGGCCAAAGAGCCGCCTGGACCTTTCCCTCCAGGCTTCCTGTTAAAGGAAGCAGCAGGCTTGGCCTTGGGGTGCCAAGTGTGAACCTGCTGTCCCTGCTGCTGGTGCTGCTGGGCCGGTCACACCGCAGGGGCGGAAGGGCGAAAGGCCTTACACTGTTGCTGGTGGCCTTTGTCCTTCTGGGCAGACGTGACTGAGTCCAAGGTGGCATTGGACTTCTCGATTCTCTGGCGGTGACCCTCAACCTCGGGACCGAACAAGTCTGTGCCCAAGAAGGGGACATCTGCCAGCTTGTGCTGGGTATCTGCCATGAATGTAGAGATCCGCAGCCAGGCTCTGCGGCACATGGCTACTGTGGCTGCTACTGACCAGGCACAAGAGTCTCCGATGTCCAGAGCAGTCTGGAGCTGCTGATTGGCCACCCTCCTTTCCTGATCCCGCACCTGCTTGACCGTCATTTGAAGGTCAGCTGGGAAATGAGGAAGCACCTCATCCAGGGAGCCCAAAAGGGCGTGTGAAAAGTGTGCCATCAGTAGAGCTGAGCTAGCCTGTCAAAGGCCTAGGGAGGCGGCAGCATAAACTTTGTGCCCAGAGTAGTCCAACTTTTTGGACTCCTTGTCCGGGGGCTTCTCTATGTCCCTGGCATTTCCAGAGCATCAGAAAACACTATCGGTTACCAGCCCTTCAGCCGAGGGATGCTTCGAAAAACCGGAGAGGGAACCGGTCGCGACTGTGTGCTTGCGGGCCATCCTGGTCGAAGGTGCAGGACAGGAGGCAGGCCGCTGCCACAACTCCAAGGCCAGACCAACAATGGCCTCAGCCACAGGAAAGGCCTCCGTGGGGGAACCCCCTCGGTCCAAAATCTCCGCAAGGGGATATCTGGCCCGTTTCTGCACAGGTTCGAGCAGCATCCCAGTAGACTCTGAGATGAGCTGAAGAATACCAAGGAATGAGGATGGGCTCTCGTCCACTGACAGACCCCTGGAGGATTCCAGGTCGAGGGGCCTGGAATACAGGGAGGAGTCATCGGACTCCAAGGAGTCCATGAACAGCTGCCACGAGCCTGAGCCACCCTCCACTTGCCGAGGCCGATCGGGGGTGAGGGTGATCAACAACCTGTGGGGCAAGCCCTGACCTGACCGAGACTCCTTGGTCGGGGCCCCAGTCTTTGGTTGTGGAGGCAGAGGTACCACCATAGTGGATGGAGCAGCCGGTTTCGGCTGAGCAATCGGTGCCGGAGTCTGCTCCTCGACCAAGGAACTGAGGGTGAGAGATCTCTTCAGCCGCTCAGGCAACAGCCACTTAATTGCCAGGGAAGGCAATGGAGTCAGCTTGTTGTCAGCCAACAAGAGCTGTTGCCACATCATATCCTCATAGTGCCGATGCAACTTGCACCAGAGCCTGTCCTCTGAAGAGGATGATGAGGAAGAGCGGCAATGCCACTTTCCGTGATGTCGGGATCGAGACCGCCGACGTCAGTGGGACTTGCCTGACATGGAAGAGGACCGAGACCATCGGGCTCGCCGACGATGGGTTGAAGAAAGGGCGGGAGAAACTCGCACATCCTCCAGTTCAGGGCCCTTGACTGGGGACTTCGGCTCAGGAAGCTAAGGCAAGTCCTTGATAGGCACCGGGGGAACCGATGAAAGATGATTGCTGGCCTCTCCAGTTGACAGCCCATCTAACAGGTCGAGAAAAATCTCGACTACATCGACGGGTGTCTCGGCCGGCTGACCTGACGATAGAGGACGGTCCAGGGAGCAAGATCTCTCCCGCTCCCATGGACGTCGACGGTGGGACTTACCTTTAGGTTCCTTCTTCTTTGACCGACTGAAGTGAGTCCCGCGAAGGCCCCTCTCCCTTGGTGGAGAGGGACTGACAAAGATCCCAAAAGGAAGCAATATAGGATGAGCCCAAGGAGAGCAGGATAAATGCCGACGCCGAAGAAGGTGAAGATGCGGCTTGGGCCGCTTCCTCCTCAAGGGCGATTAACTGCTCCAGCTGCTCCATGGAGCCCGCAGCCGCGGACACTGCCCAACGGACCTCCTTTGACTTCACCGGCGGAAACCATTTTTCAGGGTGCCCCAGTTGGAGTCGGGCAGCGCAGTCTTCAAGAAACGAAGCTGAAAAGAACTTGCAAAGATCACAGGCCTGCAGATCATGGCCAAGCCCAAGGCAGTAGATGCACGTGGCGTGCGGGTCGGTCCGAGACATCTTCTGCCCGCAAGGGCACCGATGGGAGCTGGGAGTAGATTTGGAATCCATCGCAGCCGCGAAGGAAGGAGAAGACTTAAGTCTCACAAATTTCAACACGATTTTTGGTAAAACCGAAGGTTTAGGTTCCAGGCCTAAAGACACAAGAGCGCTAAGGAGGGAACCTGAGCTTCCAAGCGGTAAGGAAGATCTGGCATCATGGGGTGAAGACGAGGGTTCTTGAGCACCAGATGCCAAAACCCTTAATTTAGGGGCAACTCCAAAAAAACAATAATAGTGTGTTGCCCTTTTCCCCACAATCCCTCCAGCATAAATTTGACAGAGCAGAACTGTAGTGTTGTCTAATCACCGGAGTGCGAAAAAATCTATTAACTTTCCAACGGAAAGCTCACCAAGATGGGGACGATGTCAAACGATGCACCCCACACCTTATCTGCTGCCAATCTATATTGTCCAACCAACAATCCAGTTCTTCCTCCCATTTGGACACAAATTTGTGGAGAGGATCCTGCACCCATGTATTGATGAAGGAAACTATTTGGGAAATCAGGTGGGCTTGATGACTACCAGAAACCAAAGGGAGGAAGAATTCCACCAAGGCATTAGGAACTAGAATACCTGAGGATGAAACACCCTTACTTTTCAAAAAATGCAGAATTTGTAAATACCTAAAATGGTCTCTATTCGAGAGTCCAAAAGTATGTTTAAGTTGCGAAAAATCATTAAAGTTTTGAGCGTCAAATAGTGGCCCAAGTCTGCAAAGTCCTAGTTTTTCCCATGTACGAAAACCCAAATCAGTATACAATGGGAGAAAATCCGTACAAGCCCTAATGGGATTCTATGATGATAGTTTGAGCAGAAATCCTCCCCATTTAGCCACCCTTATCCAAACCTGCTTAAGAACTGATGCCCAGATATTAGAAATCTATAACCTCGACAACCCAGTCTGATCTAAGCGGATAATGTCCACCAGTTGAGCACCCGGAGAATCCGGTTTCTCCATCACCGACCAGAGTAGGCGGTCCTTTCCTGGCCATAAGGAACTAAAGTCCTGGAGTTGAGCTGCCCAGTAATAATGAATGAAATTAGGAAGACCCAACCTGTTTGGCTACCTGCAATATTTGCCATTTGAACCTAGTGGGTCTGTTATTCCAAATCAACTTGGAGGTGGCTGCTCTCAAACTTTTCCAAAAACTCATTGGGGGTTTTAATGGAAGGGATGTAAACAAGAAAAGAAGATGGAGTAGAACATTCATCCTGACAGTTTCAATTCTGCCAGATAACAATATTGGAAGTTCCCCCCATCTGTTATAGTCCTCCTGGATGTTTTTAAGCAATTTGGAGTAATTAGTATTATATAAATTTTCCAGGTTCTCTGGGATTCAAATACCCAAATAACAGAAACCCCCCTTCACCCAACGAAATTGCCCGACCGCCGGGAGGGAATGGGGCACAAAACTGGCAACAGGCAGCATAATCGTCTTAGACTCATTCACTCAGAAACCGAGATGACCCCAAATTCCCTATATCTGGGACAGCAGGGGGACGAGTTTACTGGGTCCATTAAATATAGTAGGTGTGATCAAGCTGAGGAAATCGAGACCTCCAACTCCCCCGACCTAATGCCACTGTATGATCGGGATTATCTAATGGGAACTGCAAAGGGTTCCATGCTTAGTGCAAATAGCAGGGGAGAAAGTGGACACCCCGCCTAGTTCCATGCTGGATATTAAACTTATTAGAGAATACCCCGTTTACCCTGACCTTAGCCCCTGGATCACTACACAAATTAAATATCCAATCCCTAAATTTACACCCAAATCCACATTTTTCTAGAGTTTTATTTAGAAACAAGCAATCTAGGTGATCAAGCGCCTTCTCTGTATCTAATGAGATTATTGCCCCCAACTCAGTAGAGGCGGTGGCCTTAGAAGGCCAGGACATTCAACAACAGTCTGACATTTTCCGAATGTGAAGACCAGGAACAAACCCAGACTGATCCGAGTGCACCAAATCCAGAAGAATTTTTTTAACCCATTCACCAATAAGCTTTGCAAAGATTTTAGCATCAACATTTAGCAAGGAGATAGGTTTGTATCCGGCACAATCGATCCAATCCTTACCCTCCTTTGGCAATACGCTAATTGTTGCCTCACCCCAGGACTTCGGGGTTGCCCCTCCCTCATGAGCAACATTGCAAACCTCTAACAGAATGGGAGTTATCTCCTTCACAAAAGTCTTACAAAACTCTATGACGAAACCATCTGGTCCTGGTGCCTTACCTGAGCTTAGAGAGGATATCACCCAGCTCAGCTCTTCCCCATAAATGGTAATTCAAGACTAGCAGCCTGCTCAGTCAAGAGGGCTGGCAAATCGATGTTATCTAGGAACTCACTAATTTTTTGGTTGTGCCCTGGACCTCTCTCTTGTTTATACAATTTGGCATAAAAGTCTGCAAAAACCTCTGTAATTGCCATCGGTTTAACCACAAACCCTCCCGTCCCCTTAACATCTCTAATTTTAGCAACACACCTATCCATTTCTTGCTTGCGGAGGCGGAGGGCCAGTAGTTTACCCGCACCATCACCTTACTCGTAATACTTGTGATTAGTGAAACACAAGGAATTGATAGTGCGACGCATCATTAACTGGTTGTACTCTTTTCTTGCGTCTTGTAATTTTTGAAAAATTAAAGGATCCCAGGTCAATTTATGTTCTGCCTCTAAAAGGCAATAGAGGCTAGAGTTTGTGAGAGTTTACGCTTGTGAAGCCTATTCCAATATGCTGCACGACTGATCAGAATCCCACGTAAAAAGGCTTTCAAAGCATCCTAAATAATACCAAGAGGGGTGTCTGTCACCTTATTATCCTCCAGGTTTAATCTCTTCTTTCAACTTAGCTACCAAGGGTTTGTCCATCATCAAACCAGGATCAAGCCTCCAGGAACCCCCCTGGGGGCCTGGCCTCCCATTTTGCCTCTACCTGCACCATTGCATGATTGGAGAAGGAGACAGGGTGTATCCGGACTTCCCCAAACAAGTGTGCCTCAGAAAGCCAGGAATAAATCCTGTCCAGTCTAGAGTAAGCGTTAGCAGCGGGTGCAAAAAGTATAATCTTTAACCTGGGGTGTTGCTACGCCACAGATCTACAAGCCCTGATTCCACCACTGGGTGTGTAGCAAACATGTGCAACTTCCCCTGCCCTTCCCACCCGGAGGATTTCTGTCAAGTGGCAGTTCTCCACACAGTTCCAGTCACCCATAATAAGAAGATGACCGGGGTCTAGGTCAGCAATTCTCAAGAATAAACACCTGAAAAAAGGACCAGACGAGGGGGTGGGGGCATACACTGAGAGTATATGTATTAAGCTCCCACGTAATTCCCCAAACACCAATACCCACCTCCTCTCTCTCCCTTGTGAAACTGAATGGACATGAAAAGGGAGACCTCTTTTCATAAGAATAGCCATTCCTGCTTTAGCAGTTGAAGGGTGAGAGTCCGAGAAGACCCCGCCCACCCAGGATCTACACAGTTTCGAAAGCTTCACCTGGTTAAGCTTCATCTCCTGTAAGCAGGCTACATCACATTTTAAGTCTCTAAGTTCCTTCAAAATTCTAGCCCATTTGGTAACATTATTAATTCCCTTCATATTGACTGTGCAGATATTAAGTGTCCCCATTTTTAAAACTTTGAGAAAAGACCCACGAAACTATCCCCCTCCTTCCCCTGCACCTTAAACCCAGAGCCTCAATTAACACATTAAATACATTAAAACACATAACAACTAACATTTAACAAACAAATACTAAAAACTATAGGCCAGATGGTGGGCTCAACTGGAGCCACCGATTGGCCAAAATACTAATAAATTTGTTCAATGAGAATAAAGATATCACCAACCGATGGACGCCAACTCAGGTAACGCCTTGGTGACCCCTGAACTCAGGAGAGTCACTGAGGACACGAAGCCTTCCAAAAGCAATAGAGAAGTTCAGCACACTTGTGCCAAGGGTGAACCAGCCTGGAATCAGACTGGGTTACTCCTTCCCTTCTTGTTCAAGGACTTCCTCCGAGGCTAACCCACCCGGACACCCCAGGTACATGGAAATGAATGTTCTACTGGTCATCGAGCAAATAAAATGAAACTTCCCCAAATGAATTACAATACCAAAGAAAGTATCTCTTACTGCTCCTCTAATCTCCCCAAGGTCTCAAGCATAAGAAAGACCCCTAAAGGAAGCCTTATTATTCTATGAGACCAACCCATGAATAGACCAAGTACAAAACTGAAATGTGTTAACATCACACACACTGTAAATAAACATTAACCATATTAGGGAACGTCATTACCCTTTAGATCAGGGGAAAGAAATCTGTTCAAAATGGGCCTGTGCCTCCAGATCCCCCTAACTGTCACCTCTCAACATGGAGGCTCTCAAAAATAAAGTTCTGTCCCACATCAATAATTCGGTTCCTTGCTAGTATAAATCAAATTGCAGAGACTCAGAGGATCTATTTCCATGTATCTCCCGATCATGGCTGTGTCCAGAAAAGAATGAAATAAAACAGCAATGAGAATCAACAGAAATAATTACCGAAGAGGGACCTTCTTAATGGATGCAGGAAATATGCCCTGATTGTAGACAGCTGGCCCAAAACTTAGTTTGCTGCGCCCAGTTCCTCTCGTATTACAGGGCACAGTTCCAACAAAGGCCTTGGCCGAGAGGGAAACCACAAGTCCTCACAGCCAGAAAATCTAGGCCCCCAGATAAGCATCACCACCACACCACCAGAAATCCCTCACGAATCGTGGCGGAGGATGTCGGGGTAGAACCCAGTGGGCCACATCAGCATGCAAAGATAATAAAGAGTCATTTTTCTGCCTTGGGGTCGCCAACCCCCAGCGGCAATTCCCCAGAGTAAGCTTTCAATCTCTGCCTCCGCTTGCTCAGCACTGGTGTCAGGCACCTGAATTCCCAATCTCTCCAGTGTGGGGGTAGCCTGCAACAAGTTTTCAAAGATGTTCACTTTTTCACACTCAAGGAGCCATAGCTTAGAGGGATAGCAAAGATATGCTCTGTACCCTTCTCCTGAAGCAATTTGACCACTTGTAAAACTTTTTTCCATTTTGTCATCATATTAGGAGGAAAGCCCTAATCAAAAAAGGTCCTCTGCCCATCTAAATTCAGATCTTTTTTATCCCAAGCCATACAAAGTATCTTCCCTTTCGTAAGAAATTTAAAGAATTTCACTATGATGGATCTTGGGGGGCCCCTGGTTTGGGCTTGGGCGCTACCGCTCTATGAGCCCTCTCGATGCAAAATTGAAATCTTCTGAGAGAGATAATTCCTGCTGCATCCAGGTTTCCAGATACCCAATCACATCTGCCTGTTCACTCCCTTCAGGAACTACAAAAATGTGGAGATTATTCCTTCTGGCTCTAGCTTCAGCATCTTCGGCCCTGTTTGTGAACTCTTGGTCTCTGCAATGTAAGTAGGCGAGAGAACGACCGAACACCATATGTTCGTTGTGCAGGGTATCAACATGAGTTTCCACTGCTGAAGTACGGGATTCTAACTTCTTGAAATCTGACTGCAGGCTAGAAATCTTAGAATCAATTCAGTGAAGAATGCTCAACATCCACTGCCCATCTGCCTTAGTGAATGTAGAGGTAGATTCTGAATCTGATTCTTTATCCCCAGAGGCCGTTGCAATTGAGGACCATGAAAATGTAGGGCTAACAGGCCGCTCTTCCCCCGATGCAGCAAAATGTTTCTTTAGTGTAGAAAGATCTTTTTATCTTGGTCTTCCCCATTCTGCCACTGCTTAGCCAACTTGGGGGGGATAGTTTAATATGAGAAAACCCGCTTGATGGTTTATCTGTATTGATTTAACAACCCGCGGCTCTGGAGCGATGGCTTTAAGCCGCCATTAGGAGCGCTGTGTCACCGCAACAGTTTTTATTTATTTATTGAAAATTTTGGAGACTATAAATTTTACAATAAATTTAACTAATTGAATCTCATGGCCCCCATGTGCATACTGTGTGATCCTGAGCAAGTCAGTTAACTTTCTTGTGCTCCCAGGTCAAACCTGGGAAAAAGCTTCGGCTTAGTGTGCCTTTCCTGGTTAAACAATCCCCCCCCCCCCCAAACTAATTAAAAAATTGGTAAAACTAAGGGTTTCCCCTCCCGGATTTCACTTTTCCAATGTTTACTGCAAAAGAAATGTGTGAGTAATTTCTGCCATGTACAGCATGTAAACTGGAGCATTCAGACACTGAGTCCAAGAAGGCTGTGGCCAGCATGCAGACTGTTTTTGTGCCAGTCGCTGACTGCACGATACCACTATATAGACCAGCATTAAAACCAAAAACCTGGCACTGTTTTGCCCAGGGTTTCACCCATTAGAAAGCAGTGTCTTGTATGTACAGATACATAGGAGGTAGAATCCAGATCGCATATTAGTGAAAAAAGCACCAACAGCCTACAGGCTTATAGCTATATGGCAGTTCTGCTTAGTTTAGCACCCCAATGCAGCACTAAACCAGTGCGGTGTCGGTGTCTTTATTCACCAATCTGCAGTCTGGCTTCTACCTCCCATGTATCTGTACATACAAAATACTGTTTTCTAATGGGTGAATCCCTGACTGAAACACTGTCACTCTTTTGGTTTTAACACTTGTGTACATAGTGATGTCATGCAGTTGGCGACTGGTACAAGAACTGTCTGCATGCGTGAGAGCCACAACCTTCACAGGAGGTCAGAGTCTGAATCTCTAGGGTTAACAGTTAACCAGGACAGAAAGTTCACTTAAACACAACTTCTGCAGTGCATCTTGGAAATGTAAGCCCTTAATTCTCCTTCAGCAATACAGGCAGACCTGGGAGACAGACAACATAATAATTAAAACAGTATTGATTTTTAATTTTAGGGTGTCACCCCTGGTGTCATGGTTTATTCATGACATGAGATGTAGTCTTCAAATCCAGTGAGAACCATTGCAGTACAAGTCTCAGCACAGTCAGCAATGTATCAAAAGGACCAAATACCGCAAGAGTAGACCTGGATTCAGGCCTGGATCTTGATACGTACTATATGGAACATGTGTAAAAGTTGTATGTTAACAAACCAGCTATATGTCCAAACATTAATTGGATTTATGTTACAAAAGTGGCAAATTACTAATAAAGTGCAAACCATGTAGTGCCAAAAAGTAAAAATTGATGATGAAGGTCCAAGAGGAAAGTAATTAAGTAATCTAGAAGCACACACCCTCAGGGAGAAGCGTAAAACTAAAGTGCAAAGGTATTTAGAGAGTTTGCCTGTGCAGTATGCATTACTAAACAGTGTTGACTTATCCGAAAGTAAATTTAGATGCCGTTGATGTAATGTCACATTAGCACTTTTTTCCCTAATGGGGACAGCTATGCACAATGCCAAAGAACAGGCAAGTAGTCATGACAGTAAGAATGAAACATGCAACTCAAGAGTTAACCATTGATTTTGTCTTTAACAGACCTGCAAGCTCTTCCAAAACTCAAGACTGACAGTCACAGCAGAACATGACTTTAATGTCATGGTTTGTTTTTAAAAAAAAAGTCTGAGATAAATGTTTACAAGTTTAGAAAGGCTCACGGGTTCATAGAATGAAGGTTTAGGTCACAAAGATCATGTGGCCTGGTATTCAGTCCCATGATACTGTAACATTGTTAAAACCAAAATATAATGGATACAATACAGAATACAACATGTACACGTATTGGCCAACTGATAGATGGTAGTTTTTTTTTGTTTGTTTTTAAACTTTCTTTATTTAAAACTTTTTCATTTTATATTACAAGCAACATACAATGATACAATACAAACACCCAGTAACACTGTACGCAAATCAGAGTACACAACAGGAGCAGTACATATACAGATAACACTTGGCACCAGTAATGGATTTCATTCTTCTTATGGAAGGTTAAGTTAATGACAATCAAAAAGGGGTCAGCTGTAAAAGATGCAAATACTTACTAAAGCACTAGGTCCTCTTCTCGCCCAGAAGGCTCTTCACAAGGAAAGCCTCCGGGAGAAAAGTGGAGTAACCCATTGAAAGCCAAGCAATTAGTTTCACCATAATTTAATTGTAATTTAAATTTAATATAGTAGGAGAGAGGAACAAAAGACCAGTACCGTAGGAAGAGTTGAGGCAGCCCAGTATCAAAACCTCTAGAGGCGCAGTTTGATCAAGCTCACTCCATTATTAATTGGAAAAAGTGAGCACTGCAACTAATTTTTTTTCACTTTTTAGGTAATTACTATTTACTGCCAGCAAGGCATCTGAGACCAACAGAGTCAGAGGTCATAATATGTTGCTGCAGCAAGAAGAACAATCGTGGTATACAGAGCAGTTTGTCTGGGAGGGCAGGCTGGTGACCAAGTAAAGTATGTAAGGTAACGTAAGAAGCAGACTCCAGAGCGTTGTTAGGGTGGCAGACCAGTTGAGCAGAGGTGGTTAGAGGAGAGCTGCAGTAAAGGAATGCAAGAGAGTGACGAGTATAGTAGAGAGAGAGAGAGAGACAGCGTGAAGTGTTTAAATTGATTTTGTGTAGCAGCATGTAGCAGACAAGAGAATGAAGCTTCCTTCCATGTCTGTAATCCATCTAATTAAATAAATGACAATGATCTGTTTGTTGCAGGAAGGGGGGGTTGAAAAAAAAGTAAAAACTACTTACTGATCGTCCCTCGTTCAAAGAAGGCAAAGGGTTAGCCTAGGATATATAGGATTAGATAATTGGGCTCAGGGCTGGCTGCTGTGTATAACTTGTCCGTTTTACTTTGCTTTTGCAGTGGACCCTCGTGCTGACTGACTGGCCGGCTCGGCCTTGTTCTCCCTCATCCCTGCCCCATCCCCCGATTCATTCGTCCTCCCTCTGAGGCAGGCTGATCGATCATTCGTGAATGATGACATTCCTTCTGGTCTGGCCCTGGGTCCCAGTACCCTGCCCCTCTTGCTCACTCCCGAGGTGATTTTTTATTTTTACAAGACAGAAAACAACATCTTGTTCTCCACATCCACAGTTCCGGACTTCCACCTCGCAAAAGTTGATTCAATGATTCTTGATTCCCTGGTCCCAGGTCCCTGCCAGCTGCCCAACCCACCTGTTTTGCCAACTCCTGCCAACTCCCGAATAAGCCTGGAGGCTGCTTGGCCTGGTTGCCCCTGCCAGCTTCCCGCCCCACACTTGCTGCTTTCCTAATCCCATCCGGGTGTCTCAGCAGTAGTTACTTAGTTCGTGCTGCTCAGTGCTGCCGGCTGCGCTGCCTTTGTAACCAAGTCTGCTGGCTGGGGCCTAGGCTGGCTGCATTCTTTAAAATAAAAGCCTGGTACCTCACGCCTCCCGAGTCAATCCTGAGTCTGACCCAGACCCTACTATAAAATCAGCAGGCAGCAATATTTAGAAAAACAAAAATTATTCTGTGTGGAGGGCAGATTAGCAGTAAAAAAAAGTAAAATAAAGCAGTTGAAACAAGTCTTTCTTTGTGTGTGTCAGTCTGGGGGGTATTAGTGGTATAAAAAATAAAATAATTAATCTGCAGGGTGTCTGAAGGAGTCTATGCTTAAAAAAGATCAAAGGACACAAGTGAGACACTGGGTCCGCTTACTGAAGGAGCTTTGCTATACATGCTTGGGCATCCTGTGGGAATGCAGGAAGGGACTGAAACTGTGAGTTCTGTGTGCTGGTGCCAGCAAACAAAATAATCTGAGGGACAGGGTGGGATTAAAGGAGGGTAAAGAGATATCCAGAATAGTGGTAGAGTGGGTGAAGATTATGGGTTTTTAAGTAACTGCTAGAAAAATCCTGTCTGGGATACCCCCTGATAAAAGGGTCTCTGCCCATGAAACAACTTCAGCAGCACTAGTGAAGCACTAGGGATGGAGACCATATGTCAATAGGTAAAGCAGGGGCATAAGGGAGTCATTCGAGAGGATGTGGAGAGCTATGGGGGGACAGGGTAGGAAGGAGGTATCACAGGCCGCAGCCCGTAGTGCAGTCGTCTTCAGGAAAGTCCTCGGGAATCAGTGATGTTGGCTGATGTGCAGCAGATTTGCAGCACTCACTGTGGAGCTGGGTGCAGTAAAGAATAGAAACATAGAAACATAAACATAGAATTTGATGGCAGATAAGAACCGCTTGGCCCACCCAGTCTGCCCATTTCCCTACCTACTGGATAAGCTGCAGATCCTAGTTAACCAGCAGCCTACTTCATTCCTACCCCCACCCCCTAGAATGGCCTTATGACTGTCCTATGCATGCTTGAATTCCACCACTGTTTTTGACTCCATAACCTCCTCCGGAAGGCCGTTCCATGCATCCACAACCCTCTCTGTGAAAAAATACTTCCTTAAATTACCTCTGAGCCACCTCCCCTCTATCTTCAAATTGTGACCAATTGTTCTTGCACACCTCTTTTTTTGAAAGATGCTACCCTCTTGGACTTTGTTGATTCCCTTGAGGTACTTGAACGTTTCTATCATGTCCCCCCTCTCCCTCCTTTCCTCAAGGCTATACATATTAAGCTCCTTTAGTCTCTCTTCATATGTCTTCCGGTGCAGACCCTGCACCATTTTAGTTGCCCTCCTCTGGACAGCTTCCATCCTGTCTATGTCTTTGGAGAATTGGGTCTCCCAGAACTGCACAGTACTCCAGATGGGGTCTCACCAGCTGTCTGTACAGAGGGATAATAACTTCCTGTTTCTACAGGTGATGCTCTCCCTATGCATCCCAGTATCCCCCAGCCCTCCTTGCCACCCTCCACATTGCTTGCCCACCTTTAGGTCATCTGATATGACTACCCCAGGTCCCTTTCCATTTTTGTTGTTGTTAGTATCTCACCCCCATTGTGTACTCTTCCCCTGGGGTTTTGTTTCCCAGGTGCATTACCTTGCACTTCTTAGCATTGAATCTAAGCTGCCATACATTTGACCATTCCTCTAACCTTGCCAAGTCCCTTCTCATTCTTTCCACCCCACTCTGTGCATCAACTCTGTTGCAGATCTTTGTGTCATCTGCAAGGAGACATACTTTTCCTTCTAGTCCCTCTGCAATGTCGCTTATAAAGATATTGAAGAGGACCGGTCCTAATACTGAACCCTGCGGTACCCCACTAACAACCCCCCTTTCTTCTGAGTGGACTCCATTTACTATTACTCTCTGTGTCCTATTCTCCAGCCAATTCTTTACCCAGGCTGCCATCTTGGGACCCACTCCCAGGCTGGCTAACTTGTATATTAATCTTTTGTGTGGGACTGTGTCAAATGCCTTGCTAAAGTCTAGATAGGCCATGTCCACAGCCCCTCCCTGATCTACTACTTTGGTTACCCAGTCAAAGAAATCTATCAGATTCATCTGGCATGACCTTCCCCTTGGACCTTGGATGAACTTAACCTTTTTACAGTGAGTCCCAGTGGACACTTGTGCAAGCAGCCACTACTCCTTTCCACTGCACACCGTGCCACACCTACTGCAGGTAGGGGTGATGGGGAAGAAGGGTCTATACAGGTTGAGATCCTGAGGTGGCAACAGCAAACAGATTCACCCCTCATGTGCAGTTTGGTTCATCTAGTCCCCCAAGTGAAAAGGCCGTACCCTGCAGGCATGCAAGAGATCAAGTCTGTGCTTAAGAGTACATCTTACATGCGATCGGAGTCCAAGAGGCAAGGCAGTGCTAGGAAAGAGCTTGTGATAGGTGATTCCATCATAAAGAGGACAGAGAGGGTAGTGGGTGCAAAGAAGCAGGGGACAGGAAGGTTAGATGCCTTCTGGGGCTTTGGTTGGATGGGATGTAAACAGGGTAGAAAGAATTGTTAATAGAGTGGAAAGCAGTCCTACTAGGCACCGATAACCTGGTTTGTAGACTCCTACAGGAGGCTAAGAATAGCTTTAGAAATTCTGTGGGGGACATCCAAACTGGCAGCTGCCTCACTGACTTCTGAGTTTTTTCTGCCAGTTTGAGCAGAAGGGAGAACTAGAAGAGGGTTCATCCAATTGCTCACTTCAGCTCATGGCTGATGGAATGGTATAGGCAGAAGGGATGGGGTGCCTGGGATATTGGAGCCACTCTTGGATGGATTGAAAGCTATTCAATCTGGATGGCCCTCAACCCTCTGAGGAGAGCATTAGGATACCAGGGTGCAAGTTTAAAGAATTATTTAAAAAGTTAGGCAGCTTTAAACCAGCAGAGGGAGATGCTGTGCAGATGCGGACAACAAATACACCTACTAAACTGCTAAAAAACATGGAAGGAACGATATGGTATAACAAATGTGGAGAAAGAATGAGGTTGGAACAAGCTGGGGGAAAGGTGTTGCAATACTGGATCTGGGTATCTAGGAAGGAGGAGATAGGCAGGGCCAAGGCTTGAGAAGAGAATTTGATCTAGGTTTTCCCTTTGTTTACACACTTCTTAAATATTGTCTCTGTCTGTTCATGCTCAAAGATTGTATTTTGTTAGATTTTACTTTTCTGTATTAAAAGTATGTTTTTCTTCAGAAAAAAACCCCAAACCCACCAAAAAGCATGTAAACCCCCTAGAGCTTCTGGGGGCCTTGCAGCCCCCAGACCCCCGACTCTTTTCTGAGGTGGGGCGCAAAATTAGTCTCTTGCCCAGGGCACCAAAATGCCTTCCTACAGCTCTGCAAAAGATCCTGCATTGTACAAATTGAAATGAAGATATCCAGGGCCTTTTATAGTGCCCTTAGCTGGTGGATTAAACTAAGAAGTTATCAAGGAATGAAGTCTGATCTCTCCTTTAACATGTATATTACCCACCTCCTCCAGAGGATCTCAAATTGGGGAAGTTTCTATTGAGTGTTGCCGTGAGAGCTTCCATCCGATAGATAGTTATCATGAGATCCTGCCACATATTTAAAGTAATGTGTTGTTGGGACATCCAGTTTTTTTGTTATTATTTTTTGGACTGCTAAGCAAGAAATTCTCAAGAGTTTGAGTTTGCTTGCAAGGGGGTCCCTGAATTCCCTTGGAAAATCCAAAAAAAAGTACAGGGTAGGAGTTAAAAGTAGGTCTGGGCCCATTATAGAATGTAAGGCTTGTTGTAAGTCTTTGAAAAAAGGCTGTAACATTGAGCAGCCCCAGAAAATGTGCACCACTGCAGCTGGAGAGTGTCCGCTCATTCTTCAACAGGCAGAGGATCTATCTTTCTGAAACTTCCCTTGGATTTCTGGGGTTCTAAAAGATCTACTGAAGATTTTCCAAGAAAATTCCTTCCAAGTAAGAGCCGAGAGGCCCCAGTGTATTCTCTGTAGGGACCGATACCACATACTGTCTTGGATCTGGAAACCCAAGTCCCTGTCCCACACTCTCCTTACAGATTAAAAAGAGTTCCACCCTTCCAAGTGAGCAACGCTCCATATAGAGTGGAGATGATATGATTCTTCAGTGGTTTCCCCCTCTAGTGCTAATTTAAATAATTTTGCAATTTGGGGAGGAGAAGAAGTCTCAGGAGTCACCTTGGACTGAAGGGTCCTAATATAGTCTTTTATTTGGAAATACCTAAACCTGTCCTGCCAGGATAAACCATATTTGGTAACCAGACTTTGGAAAGCCTGGATCTCATTACCCTCTAGATTCTGAAAGTGCCAAATCAAGCGTAGATTTCCCCCTCCCACTTCTTAAAACCCTTATCCCAGCTGGCAGGAATGAATGCATTCAAGTAAGGTATCGACCACAGTAAATATCTCCAGTCCCTGGCATCCCTATCGGATAAAGTTCTATAACAGGTTTCCTGGGTAGAAGCTGTAAATGGGTCTCCGACCTCCGCTAATAGTAATTTCTCTCTTTGTTGGAGAAGGGCATTGTTCAGATTTGTGAGGGCTCCTTCTTGCAACTCCAGTGTTTTCCATTTGGCTATATATGTTCGATCGAGCCAATAAAATGCAGTTCTTAATTGGGCTGCTTGGTAATATAATTTCAGGTTTGGTAACGATAGGCCCCCCCCCTTACTTTTATGGATCTGGAGGACCGCGAGCCGAACTCTAGGTCTTTGGGGGCCCCACAGGAAATGGGAAATCTTCCTATTAAAGGAGGTAAAGTAGGAGTCTGGAATAGGTAACAGGATTGTTTGTACAAGATATAAAAGCTTAGGGAGAAGCACCATTTTGATCGTTCCCACCCTTTGTGTTAGAGGAATAGGGATCGGAGCACAGTTATCCAGCTCCCGTTTCAGGTTCTCCAATATTGTGATAAAATTAAGAGAGAAAAGTTGGTCTGGGTTAAGGCCAATATGGATCCCTAGGTATTTTACATGAGTGAGGTTCCATTTGAAGGGAAAGATTCTTTGAATTCTGTCTGAGGGCTGATAGTGACTCTGTAGAACCTCAGTCTTGGCCGTGTTTATTTTATATCTGGCTAACCTACCGAATTCCGTCAAGCATTCCCAAAGGGGCCCCAGGGATTGTTCCAGGTCTTTAAGGTATATGAGCAAATTGTTGGCATACAAGGCTAATTTGTGCATCTCTCCACCCAGTTCACATCTTGTCTTATTGCTTGAGCTAAAGGCTCCAGGTATAGAGCAAAGAGAAAGTGGAAGAGAGGGCACCCCTGCCTAGTGCCTCGAAATAGGGAGATTGGAGAGGACACTCGGCCATTGATTTTAACACATGCCCTAGGGGTAGTGTAAATATTGTTTATAACTTTAACAAATGGTTCTGAAAAAACAAATCCACGTAAAGCAGAGCCCAGGAACTCCCATGCCACCTGGTCGAAGGCCTTCTCCGCATCTAAACTTAAAAGCAGGAAGGGAGACTCCAACCAGGCAGCATGGTGCAATAAATGCAAAGTTCTTTTAATGTTATCCTGGGTTTGCCTAGCTGGGACAAAACCAGTCTGATCAAAGTCAATTAACCTAGGGAGCACAGTCTCTAGACATTTAGCCAATATGGAGGCATATAACGTGTAGTCAATATTAAGAACAGAGATAGGGCGGAATGATTTACACTGTGTGGCATCCCTCCCTGGTTTCGGTATGCTTGAGATGATGGCATAGTTCCATGTATCTGGAAAAGCCTCCCCTTTCTGTGCTATTCTGCAAGCCTCCAGTATATGGGTTTTAAGTTCTGACTTAAAAAATGTTAAAAATTCTGGGGTGTACCCATCAGGATCGGGTGATTTGTTTGTTTTAAGATTTTTTATAACGGTATCTACTTCTGTAGAGGAAATAGGGGAATCCAGGAAGTCCCTAAGTTCCTGTGTCAGCTTAGGAAGCTTAAGCCTATTCAAATATGGTTCTATTTGTGATGCACTTGGGATTTGATCAGGACTATAAAAATTTTGGTAAAATTCCCTAAAACCTGACAGAATTTTATCTGGGGGATTTCAACATTTGTCCTGATCTGGGATCTTGAATCTGTGACCATCATTTGAAAGGTCTGATGCCTCAGACTATGGGCTAGGAGACGTGTGGTCCGAGGGTCACATTCATAGTAACGCTGACGCAGGTGTTGTAGTGCCTGCTCAGTTTTTATGTCTAGGATTTTCTGTATCTGTTGCTTAATTTCCTGTAAATCAGAGACCACTGTTACATCCCCTGCTGCATGCTGGTTTTGTAGAGCATGCAACTGAGTTTGGCGGTAAAGCAATCTCTGAGTTTGCTGCTTCTTAAAGTAAGTAGCATATTTAATAGTCTCCCCTGAATATTATTTTAATAATATCCCAGAAGGTAGTTTTAGAAACATCAGGTGAGTCATTTTCCTGTACAATCTGTGCTATTCGAGATTTGGCCATATCTGTGAATTCTTTAAAGTTCAACAGATAATTATTGAACCTCCAAAGTGTCTGACCCTTTTTGATGTTCCAGTTCATCGGCATCAACATTTGGGAATGATCTGAAAGAATGGATGGAACATGCTGGCACTCTTTCACCTGATTCTGATGTTCCCCGGATACCATTATGTAATCAATATGGGCATATGAACCATGGGGGTATGAAAAATGTGTATACTCTCTTTTTACCTGGGTTTTGAAATCTCCAGGTGTCCACCCAGAATGCTCCATTTAAATGATCTCTAATCATTCTACTAACTGGGTTTTGTCTGAATACTGAAGTTCTAGAAGTGTCCATTTGTTCCTAAATCTGATTGAGATCCCCTCCCAAAATCAACACTCCTGCCTGATGTTCAGTAATTTTCTGCAATAGGGATCGAGCAACCTCCTTTGTGGTCCCCCGGGGGGATATAAAGTGAGACTATGGTGGTCAGGGACCCTTGCAGATTTCCAGTGAGAATGGCCAAGCGACCCTCAGGATCGGTATAACTGGAAATTGTCTAGAATTGGGTATTGCGGGACACCAATATATCAGTTCCCCTTCTCTTCCCCTGTCTGTAGGAAGTTGCAGTGACCTGGGTAAAACCAAATCTCCTCAGCTTCTGGTGCTCAGTTCTACTGAGGTGTGTTTCCTGCAAAAGGACGATGGCGGGTTTCTGCCATTTTATGGCTGTTAACACTTTATAACTTTTGACTGGATTGTTTAGTCCGTTGACATTATGAGAAATAATTTTTATGCTGGAGATGTCACCCATTTAGGATCATGTAGTGAAACTTCGTATTTATTACTTCATGCTTTTGTGTCCCTAGTGAACCCCCTCCTCCCTGCCCCAAACTCCTCCTCCCCATGTTGTTCATGCCATTCCAATAGCGCTGCCCAAACCCGCTTTTCCCCTCATTTTGCCATTCCATCCAGTGACCATAAAATCTTGTACTGCAAGTGACAACAATGCCCAACATATAGACATATCCACCAAAGTAACAGATAACCTCTGACCTCCCTCAGGGTAATACCAACAGGAAAAAACATCCCCGGAGGGGGTAAACTATATACAAAATGACCCCCAAGGAAGGGGAACAACGTGTAAAGTTCCCTACATGCCCGAACTAAGTGAGCTCGGGGAGGAGGCTTAAGAACCAGGAAATTGGTTTGATCCTCTTGGACCCTAAAAATAACGGGTCTTGGCCAGATGGAAAGGCCTAGCATCATCAGCAATTCCTCCTCCGAGGAGCATGGGGCAGATAGAATCCCCCTTCCCATAAACTTGAATGGGAATCCAACAACCCAACGCAGCCCAAAAGGAGCGCCAAGAACGCCTTCGGCCGAGTCAGTTGCTTAAACATTACCTCCCACCCCTCCCTCCACCAGCAAGACTGTAAACCACTGAAAAACTTTAATCTATGTCTCGAACAGAACCTTGCCCATTGTGAGCCCCTGTAAAATATTAATAACTAAGGCCCTTTTCCAAATCAGGGAAAAGGGCCAGCAAAACATCTCCAATGGGCCCTTGATCAATGATTGATATTGTTCAAATTACCAGCCCCAGTCTTGGTGATGGGTTGAGGAGAAAGTCAGTCTTGATCTAGTCCTTTGTAGGTCTCTGTCCCAGGACCTGCAGCGGGGAGCAAAACACAGTAGCCGGCGTCGCATCCTGGCAACTAAACCAACCGAGCTAGGTAAATACAACAGTGCGTGAGGCCGGGCCTAAGCATACAAATGAGCATTTGGAGATGTCCCTCTATCGCCATCTTCTGGGCAACTGACATCATGCTCAGGTAACATGCCCTTGCGATGGATTAAAGCCTAAAACAGTTTACTTCTGGACGGGCATCCTTGTAGACTGCAGACTCAGGCATCCAATATTGGAAAAAGACTCTCCTCTCCAAAGAGGACAAGGAGCAACTTGAAAACCTCACTGTGTCCAGCCACTCGCCTCAGGTGTCCTCATCTCTCTCAGACGTCGAATCCACATTGTCCTGCGAGTGGGTAAGCTTATGCAACATCATCTTAATATCTTGTAGAGTGCTGGGGGCCATTCTTTTCCCTGTCCATTTTGTGTTTTGTTGCAATGTTAATTGCCACTGATTCCTAGATTTAGAGGGGCGCTCCACTCATTGACTTGCTTCCGGAACGACGTGTCCTTTGCTTGCCATGGTCTGAAATGCCTCTTCACATGAATAGTATAGCTAAGTGCCTGAATTCCAATGGATCCGTAAGCAAGAGGGATAGGGGATCTGGAATTTAATGCCCACGGCTTTCAGCTGCTGCAGAATAGATGCATAAGCCAGCCGTTGTTGTTGTTGAATAGGAGGTGGGTAATCTTGATCAAAGAATAAGCGTGTTCTGTTATAGTCTACCTTTTGTTGCTTCCACGCAGTTTTCAAAATCACCTCTTTGTCCCGGTAACTGGTGAATTTGGCCACTACTGATCTGGGCCTGGCATCTGCTGAGGTGGGCTTAGGTACGAGAGCCCAGTGTGCCCTTTCAATCTTGAAGGTGAAGGCCGGCGGGAGATCAAGCACATGACGGAGCAGGTCTTCCAAAAATTCAGCCATGTCCCCTATTTCAGTGGCTTCGGGGAGGCCATAGATACTTAAATTATCCCGACGTGAACAGGCTTCTAAATGCAAACATTTAGCATTCAAAAAGTCCTGCTGCTGAGCGAGGACTTCAACCGCTCAGGAAATGTGCACTAGATCATCCTCTGTGGTTGAAATTCTGTCCTCCGCGGTAGTGGTTTTGGTTTCCAGCCTGGTGATATCTTTATGCAGGTTATCAACCTCTAGGTTTGCTTCTGATCTGGATTGTTTTATTTCTGCCAGTAAGTTTCAAACCTTGAATGAGATAAAGTCTCAAGTTCCGTTTCAGTATCCCCGCCTGCCATACTCGCAGGGGAGTCTCTGCTGCTGGTGACTGAACTAGCTGGGCTCAATCCGGAGTGATCGTTTCTTGTTTTAGGGTTCCTGGTTTGGGATCTTTTCACAGATGAGGCGTCACCATGCGATTTATGCATATTTCTTTGAATTTTGTGGTTTGATGTTGTGTGGAGTCTGTTCTTTGCTGGAGAGTAGGAAGAGCTCCACGACTAAGTAGCCATGTTGCCGATGACATCACCGGAAGTCCAATGGCAGTTTTTAATGCAAAAAATGTATGCACTTCTCTGATTCATTCAGAAAAAGAGTGATGCACACGGTTACAGAGGTGGATGTCTAGAAACAAAGTACAGATGGTACATGACAGTGTAGGGCTGGAAAAAAACTAATGCGCACTTAAAACCACCCATACAATTAACTAAACTTACAGAAATGTGAAGTACTTGCAAGTTGCAGGGACTTATTATCAAAAGACTTTCATTGAAACTGATGCGAACAAAGGCCACCAAGAAAAAGTTACATGGCAAGGCTTCAGAGCACACTAGAAGAGGAGATGTTTCTGCCATCCGTGAAGGTCTGCATAGGGCATACAGCAAAGGATGTCTGACAGGGAAAGCAAAACTTCTTCAATTTATGTGCAACATTATTCAGACTCTAACCAGAGTCCGAGGCAAAAGATACAGTCCATTTACATCAGAGCTTTTTGAGTCAAAAAAGATAACTGGTGGTCCGAGAACAGCTAGATTTGTGGTTAGTAATGTATCTGAGGCCAGTGATTGTACTGAGATGTGATGCAGATCCAGATATAATTGTCAGTTTACACCAGGAGGTGCATCCGACAAAATGTTCAAACATCTTGCAAACATTTACACAACCATCAAAAATGCTAAATGTATTCAAGGTGATGTATTGGTTCAAACTGCAGAAATGAAACAGGCATCCTAGGACTGATTCAGTGGGATGCAAAAAGTGATGAACTCTGAAGATGGTGTGGACCTGAGAAACCAGATCATAGATGTGATCCTGCATTTACCCATGTTGTGGGGCATTTTAATAGCACCTATGAAACTATTGTTGATGTGTTAAATGGAAATAGAATTGCAAACTTTGCAAGGGGCATCACGATAAATCCAATTCATCACATATTTTCACCACTTGTAGCTTCACTTCAAGTAACGTGCAACAGATTTTCACATTCAATGATAAGAAAGTAGTGGGGCATAATACAGAACCTGTACAACAAACATATCCCTAGGGTGGGACCACTTCTTTCAAAGGACAAAAGCAACACGCACCGAGATTGCAAAAAGTGGCAACTTTTATTAAATAATAGCAGAGACTAAATGGCTGCTTCTGATCTCCCCTGTGTAACCCCTCTTAGAAGCCTCATACAGAGGTGTTATGTAGGGAAATCAGTAGCAGCCATTCGGTCTCTGCTATTATTTAAATAATGCCAGCTTTTGAAACCTCAGTGTGTGCATTGCTTTTTCCTTTGCACTTTGATTCCAGATAGCAAAAGCACCTTTGGACCTCATATGAGAAGTGTGGTCTTTTGTTTCATTTGCTGGAACTACTGTTGACCATGTGTTAGATGGTAATACAAAAAGGAAATTGCTTCTTGCTCAAACTTTGTCAACTGGTGGCACCTGGTACAAAATTGACCCTGATAGTTTTACATTCAGTGTAATTCAACTGTCAGTACAGATGGGAAAACAACATAGCAAAATCTGGCAGACCAAGATTTCATTCATGATGGCAAAAAACTGGTAAATCACTTAAAGCATCCTTCTAGAATTCTGAATCTGGGTAGTAACATTTCTCATATGAACCACTTGCCACTTGTGATTGATTAGTCTGATGCAATGAAAAGTACAGTTACATAAGAACTTACCGTAACAGTAGATCTTCGAGAGAGGTTCCTTCAGCAGATCATCACATATAGGACTAGCGCCACCTGGCATCTGGACCACACGGCAGACTTTTCCAGCAATACCTGATGGGGGACCGCCCACCCATCATGTGACTGACATCAGCGTGACCCTATATAGTGGCCAGTCCCCACGCCCACCCTCCAGTTCTCCCACTGGAGACCTAAGGGTATGACACAAGAAGGAAACAGAGTCTGGAGTCTCAAAAGAAAAATTGGGGGAAGGAGGGAAGGAAAAACATGACCTACTGAAGGAACCTCTCTCGAAGATCTACTCTTATGGTAAGTTCTTACGTAACTGTACTGTCTTACTTCCAGAGGGTTCCTTCAGTAGGTTGTCACATATAGGACTGAGTCCCAAGCAGTCCCTCTGAAGAGAGACTGACAGAAACATGGGAGGAGGAGGAAGAGAAACTCCAAAGGAAAAAACAGAATGGAACTGGCCAAGGATGGAAGGCCCTGCAGCACAGCGAGGCCAAAACCTGCCCTCCACCTAGAAGCAATGTCCACACTGTAATGCTTGGTAAAGGTATGGACAGAACTCCAAGTTGCTGCTGTGCAGATATTTGCTGCAGAAATGCTACACAGAAAAACTTCAGATGCAGCCATTCCCCTAGTGGAATGACCACTAACGGACTCCAGCAGAGGTTTATCATACTTCTGGTAACAGAAGTGAATGCAGTTGGCTAACCACTTGGACAAGCATTGCTTGGAGTCAGCTTTCCCCAAGGATCTGGGGGCAAATGAAACAAAGAACTGATCATCCTTCTGGAAATCTTTGGATCGATGGGTATAGCACCTGAGAACACACTGCACATACAAGGTGTACGGGAGCGCCTCACCTCTATTCACAAGAGTCGAATAGTAGACCGGAAGTTCCATTGTCTGATTTAGTGTGAACTCTGACACCATCTTAGGCAAAAACTTAGGATTTGTTCTGAGGACTGCCCGGTCCCTGTGAAAAATCAAATAAGGCTCCTTGCACACAAGAGCCTGAAGCTCGGAGATTCTTTGAGCAGAAGTAACCGCAACTAAAAATAGCCCTTTCCAAGAAAGGTAGCACAAATCACAGCTCATTGCTGGCTCAAAAGGAGGGAGAGTGAGCTTCTCCAACACAAAATTCAAATCCCAAGGTGATATGGGGCTGCAGATGGGGGTTCAGATGGAGAATCCCTTTCAGAAAGGTTTTTGAGACCTCCAACTGAGCCACGGGTTTGCCATCCACTAGCTCATGGTATGCAGAAATGACCGATAAGTGGACCTTTAAGGAGGAATAGGAAAGATCCAAATCTGAAAGATGAAGGAGGTATTCCATGATCTGTGGGGCGGAACAAGAAAAGGGGTCCCAACTTTTAGACGCCACTCAAATGGAAAAACATTTCCACTTCATGGCATAAATGGATCAGGTAGAAGGCTTTCTAGCCTCCACCAAAACTTGGGCAACTCTGTTGGAAACTCCAAAGTGAGAAATCAATATGTCTGCAGGAGCCACACATGCAAGCGCAGGGTCCTGAGCCCCGGATGCATGAGCCAGCCTTGATTCCGCATTAAGAGGTCATGTGTCAATGGAAGCGGAACTGGAGGTTCCTTTGCCAGCTGCTGCAGAAGCAGGAACCAAATCTGTCTCGGCCAGAGAGGGGCGATGAGAATCATTCATGCCTTCTCTACCTGAAGTTTGAGGAGAACCCTCTGAAGAATGGGAAATGGAGGGAAGGCATACAAAAATTTCCCTGTCCAAGAGAGAGACGATGCGCCATGGCAGAAAGCACCATGCCCTAGAATGAGCGAGCAGAAACTGTGAAGTTTTGCATGGGATGGGGAGGCAAAAAGGCCAAGTTCTGGATGCCCCCATCTTAGAAATAGTGAATCTACCACATCCTGATTTAGTTCCCATTCAAGGTTGAGGGTCTGAGACCTGTGGAGACTCTCCGCCAGGATGTTTTGCACACCTGGAACGTGCACGGCTGTTAGAGACAGACCGTGCTGGGCTGCCCAGTGCCACACTCTCATCACCTCCCTGCAAAGGGGGTAAGAGTGAGTTCCTCCTTGTCTGATGTATCAGATGACTGACATATTGTCCGTCTAGATGAGCAGTGATCCCCAAGGAAGAAGAGTCTGGAATGCTTGTAGTTCATACAAGACCACTCTCATCTCAAAGACAATGATGTGTAAGGACATCTCCAAGCTGGACCAAAGTCCCTAGGCTTGGTGTTCCTCCAAGTGAGCCCCCAACCCAGGCTGGAGGCATCCATGGTCAAAGATGCCTGAGGGGCTTGGCTCTTGAAAGGGAGGCCTAGTGACAGATTGAAGGGATCCCTCCACCAGTTCAAGTCCTTCTGAACAGCAGACGACACAAGGACCGGATGGTCCAGATTGTCCTGGAGTTGATCCCACTGGACCCGGAAGGACCACTGAGTGATTCTGATGTGGAGTCTTGCTAGGGGGACTATAGAGATGGAGGCCGCCATCAGTCCTAGCAACCTGAGGACCTCCTGGGCCGGGAGGGTCCTGGAGGAGGCTGCCAAAGTAGCTTGTTTGATCAGAGTCTCCATCCTGTCTAGATGAAGGAAGGAAGGCTCTGCTCTGGACAGTGTCTAGAACTGCCCCAATAAACTGATACCTCTGGGAGGGAGTAAGAGATGACTTGGGGATACTGACCATAATCCCTAGTCTGAAAAATAAATTCAGAGTAGTGGACAAGGCCTCTGAGAGAGACTCCCTGGACTGAGCTGAAATCAGCCAATTGTCCAGGTAGGAGAAAACTGCTATGCCCTTGCGATGAAGGGTAGCCGCCACCACCGCTAGGCATTTGATAAAAACCCAGGGGGGCCGAGGAAAGGCCAAAGGGGAGAGCCCAAAATTGGAAATGCTCCCCTTGGAAACAGAGTCGCAGGAACCGACGGTGGCTGGGGAAAATCAGGATGTGCAAGTAAGCGTTCTGCATATCCAGAGCACAAAGCCAATGGTCCTCCAGAAGGAGAGGAAGGAGGCTCTGGAGTGTTAACATCCAGAATTTTTTGTACTCAATGAACAGATTGAGACTGCTTAGGTTGAGAATGGGTCACGGGTCGCCTGTCTTTTTTTGGAACCAGGAAAAAATGGGAGTAGAACCCCCTTCTCCTTTGACAGAGGGGAACAATCTCTATGGCCTCTTTGAGCAACTGAGTCTGAATTTCCTCTCTTATGAGGTGAGCCTGGTCTCGGGAGTAGGCGGACCTTTTGGGTGGAGATTCTGAAGGGAGCTCCATAAACTTTAGAGTGTGACCTTTGGACAATGACTGCAGGACCCACGCATCAGAGGTGATGCTCCACCACTCCTGCATGTCGTGAGCAAACCTCCCCCCCACCGGCTCCTCACCTGAGGCTGAGGAGGGGTGGGGTGAGGGAGTCAGGAGGTGGCAGGACAGGCAGGGGGAGGTCCCCTGAACATTCTCTGTGTCTTGGAGGCAGGAGGGTTAAAGGTTCCAGTGGTCTTATACTTGCCCTGGAGACGGGCCTGGGCTTGCTTCCTCTGCCTTCAGGTCTTCTTCCGAAATGGCTGCTGCTGGGTGCCCAATCGGTACACTGACTGCACAGATCTCAGGGATTGGCCTCGGTCCTGGAGGTCTGTGATGATGTCTTTGGTGTCATCACCAAAACGCACCGAGCCCCTGAAGGGGGCATCTTGTATCATTGTCTGGACCTCGTTAGCAAGGCCATAGATGCAAAGCCATGTCTGCCACTGAAGGGAGATGGCAGTTGCTGAGGCATGGGCCACGGAATCGACAGAGTTGTAGGTGGTCCGCAACGCATGTCTGCAAGAGATATCGGTCAGGTAGATATCCTTGGAGAGCTCCTCCCTGAGGTCCGAAGGGTCCAAGGATTGGACTCGGGCCTTGAGTCTGGCCAGGATAGCTTTTTGGGCAGACTCCATATGGGCCACATAATTGAGGGACCATAACGCACATATGGCAGATGAGAAGACTTTTTTACCATATTGGTCCATCTGCCTTGGCTCATGTGCTTAGGTGCTGTGGAGTGGTCATGAGCAGCCGATATTACCATGGAGTTGGCCTTCAGATGTGCAGTAAGGAAAGGAGCATCCTTAGGTGCCTGGTAAGGGCTGTCTGCCCGCTTGGGGAAAGCCGGGATTGAATGAGGTATTTGCCCTACCGTAGTGGTGAGGTCTTGATGAGGTCCGATCCATGGAGGAACAGAAATCGGGGACAGAGACTCCAGGTCAAGGTGTTCAACGAGTCTCTGATGCATGGGATCCTGTTCCTCAGACTCCCAATCAAAATGCTGCTGTATGGACCTCAATGAGTCCGAAAAGGAAGGATCCTCGGGGGGGGGGGGACTTGGGAGAGTCCTTGCCTTTAGTGACCTGGGACTCATGGTCCGAGGGCTCCTCTGATGAATCATCCCCCAAATCTGGATTTTTACCTAAATCTGGAAGAGAACTGTCCCAAGGGGGTAGTCTCCATGCTGTGAACGGTGTGTGGAGATGAGCTCACCAGGGAAGGGGACCTGGGAGAGCAGGGGAGTGGGAGTCTGCTCTCTAGGTCTGTCACCAACTCCGAACATGCCTCCTGCCACCAAAACTGTATGAAGGTCTTGAAATCCGGTTGGGACACCAGACGAGGTGGAGGAAGGGGTGGGTGAGGAGGAGAAGGAGGAGGAGGCAGGATAGCATAGGGAGGAGGGTAGTGGTACCACTGGTATTCCGAATATCCAAAACCCAGGTATGGAGTGTAGCCCGGGTAGTAGTGTCCTGCACCACTCCAGTCAGGAGGGGGACCTGCCAGGAGGAGATCCAAAGGATACCCCGAAGGGTAATGTGGGACCGTGTGGGGTCTTGAGTAGAGACCCCCCGTCAGGGGGCCTGACATTGGGGGAACCCACGTAGCACCTGCCATTGTGTATATAGGCGGTAGGTCCAGCGTAGGAGGTGCTGGCATCGGGGCCGCCATCGTTAGAACTGGCACTGCCGGGTTGGGTGTTGGAAAAGGGTCCGGCGATGGATAGGCTGGTGTCAGGACCCAGTGAAGGAGATCCAATGGGGGGGACCTGGTCTGCTGGAGGAGCTGATGGGGGAGACAGATGCGAGGGCCACGGCACGGAGACAGTCGTCGGAAGGTCTGGCATTGGAGCAGGTCTCTCCGGATCCAATGGAGGAAGGGTGTTCAGCATGGGAACCACCGCTGGGACAGGTATGATCCTCCCTGAAGGGACAGGAAGCGCCTCTGGTGAAAGGCTGGACTGCTGGGAAGGGACCTCCATCCCAGAGACCCCAGAGGGTGAGCGGGGAATTAACCCTGAGGTGTGCTCCACATTGAGGGGCCCGCACTATCATTGCCCAGGTAGCCGCCAGAGAGGGAATGGCTACTGGTGGGGAGGGGGGAGAAGGAAGTTTCAGGCCTGCCCTGAATGTCGGTGGTTGCTGGTAGGCCTCGACAGGACAGCCATGTCTGTGCGGTTGCCGGAGGTGGCGAATGACCAGACAGAGGAGCTGAGGCGGGAGGGGAGGAGCCCCTGCTGACTTAATGGCTATGGCCAGGAGGGTCCCGTGTCTAGGGAAGCCAACTTATTGGTGGCCGGGCGGTCCCCAGAGGAGCCGGGGGCCGACTTAGCGTCAATAACGGTGTTGCTGTTGGAGGAGCCGGCGGTTGACTTACCCATTGTGGATGTCTTCAAGGTTTTAGCAGAATCCCCTGTCGCTGACAGGGCCTTAGACAGAGGCGGCGGAGGAGAGGCCTTGCTGGTGGAGAGCCTACTGGATTCGGCCCGAGAACCTTCTAAAGAGCACTCCTAATCCTTGCGTTTCTCCTTACGATGTTTGGAAGGAGAAGGTGAAGAAGAAGAAGAAGAAGAAGAAGAGTCTCTAATGCATTCTATCTACTTTTCAAGGGACGCCAACCGGGACTTCAAAAAGGTGGGCCTCCAGAGCCTCCTGTCTCCTGTTATGGATGGCCTGGTTGAAGGGCTGGCAGCCCGGGCAAGTCGCGGTCGGATGGTCTGGGCCTAGACAGATGATGCACTTGAGGTGGCCATCTTTGTGGGGAATCTGCATGCCACAAGTTTGACACTCCTTCTCCTGTGGAGAAGACATAGAATTCACAAGAATATCGAGAAAAAAGGTAGGATTTAAGACTACTGAAGAACGTTCAATGGTGATCGCTGTGGAAGTCTACCACGAGGTAACTGACACGAGGTGACGGCGGGAAAGAACTGGTAGGGCAGGTGTGTGGACTGCCCACTATATAGGGTCATGTTGATGTCAGTCACGTAACGTTGGGTAGGCAGTCCCCCGTCTGGTATTGCTAGAAAAGTCTTCCGTGTGGTCCAGACGCCAGGTGGTGCTAGTCCTATAGGTGATGACCTATTGAAGGAACCCTCTCGAAGTAAAATCATGGCTTATGACAGGCAGACATCAACAGGACTGATAAAATGAATTGTGAGAGTGTACAGTGACTGTTGTTTCCAAAGATGAATGTGTCCTTCCAGAAAATAATGGAAAGAGAGATTCATACTCCAGAACTTGTGTCTAGTACTACTGCTTACCTGAAGATAGTTTGGACATACTTTGAGATCTTCTACTCTGTGACCACTATTCTTTTAAAAAGAGTTAAGAATGCTTCACATGTGGCCAGCTTTCCAAGAATATGGAAAATGTGGGTATATAACAGCACAAATCTATCTATTCACAATAACTTTGTCTTGTGAGAAACACATGCTGATGTACTGCTTTTCTGTCATACTATTTTGTTGATTAAAGCAGGAAGGGACATTGCTGCAGATCATGATGCACAATTAGACTGGGTCGCTGTTATGGAAACATGGTTCACTGGGAACCACTCCTGGGATGTCACCATCCCAGGGTGTGCGTTATTCCAGAAAGATTGTGAGGGAAAGAAAGGAGAGGGGGTGGCATTGTATGTCAGAGGTGACATATGCCAACAGAAATCCAGGGAAGACACAGTAAAGCTGAGGCCCTTTGGGTTACACTAGGAGCCAGGGACAAAGCCTCTATACGGATAGGAGTCATATACAGACCCCCATGCCAGGAGGCCAAAGTAGACAAGGAGCTCTTGGAAACCATTTCAATGATGGCGGACAGAGGTGAGTTATTGCTGGTGGAGGACTTCAATTTACCAGATGTGGATTGGTCCTCATACACAGCATCCTTAGACTGGAGCAAAGAGTTCCTTTTTGCACTAAGGGGAGCAGGTTTGTGTCAAATGGTGAACTCACCCACCAGAGACAAAGCAATATTGGATCTAGTGCTGACAAACATCACAAGGATCCTAGAAGCAGAGGTGGGAACCAGTTTAGGGTCCAGCGATCACAGTTCAATCTGGTTTACTGTGACCAATATGGAGGAAAATACTAACATACTAACATACTACTTGCCAGCAGATTAGGCCTTACGGTCTATCGAGTCTGCTCGAACCTTAGATCCTAAGTTGGGTGCCGAGACCCTCCCATCCCTTGTGCTCCAGAAACCCGTATCATCCATCCCAACCCCCTGGGACAGGCCATCATCTGATACATCCACTTTCTGTGTTTATCCCACCCTCTCTTGAAGCCCTCCACTGTGGATCTCTGAACCAGCTCACCAGGCAGTGCATCCAAGGGTCCACCACCCTCTCAGTGAAATACCTCCTCCTTTCCCTCACCTTCCACCTTCCAACTTCAAACTATGCCCTCTGGTGATACTTCCCTGCTTTAGTCTAAAGATCCCCTCCATGTTTACCCTATTTATTCCCTTGAGATACTTGAAGACCTCAATCATGTCCCCCCTGTCTCTCCTCTCCTCCAGTGAAAACAGGCAGAGCTCCTTAAGTCTGTCCTCATACGTCAAATCCCCTCGCCCTGGTATCATCTTTGTTGCCCTCCTCTGTACCCTCCAGGAGCTGTATGTCCTTTTCAGTGGTGGTCTCCAGTACTGTACACAGTACTCAAGGTGTGGTCTAACCAGTCCATTGTACAGCAGCAGAATCACTTCCTTGCTCCGAGGGTGATCCCCATACGATGCATCCCAACATCCTGTTTGCCTTGCTACGCTCTCCTGCACTGCTCAGAGTTATTCATACATGCATCCACCATGACCCCTAGGTCTTTTCCCCTATTGAGGCCTCCAGCGTCCCTCCCAGGGTGTACCTGTGTTTAGGGTTTCCCGACCAAGATGCAACACCTTGCACTTGGTGATATTGAAATTTAATTTCCATGTGAGCCCAGCTTTACAGGGTGTCCAGGTCCCTGCAGGGCCAACCTCCCTCTTCTCCTCAACTACTGCTCCCATCTTGGAGTCATCCTGAAGAGACTCATTTCACACCCTATACCCTCCCTGATGTCCGATATGTATGCATTAAACAGGATCGGACCCAGGACCGAGCTCTGGTACCCACTACCAACCTCTCTAGGGTTCTAGAGCTCCCCACAGACCACTACTCTCTGAGTGCGCCCAGCTAGCCAGTTTTCAATCCATCTGACCATCAAGGGCCTACTTCTTAACCTCATCAGTTTCTCCACCAGACCATTGTGGGGAACAGAGTCAAATGCCTTGCTGAAGTCCAAGAATAATACATCCACAGGCTTACCCCTGTCCAGTTCTGATGTTACCCATTCATAGAACTCCACAAGGTTGGTTTGACATGATCTACCTGGCACAAACCCATGTTGCTGACTATCCAGACCTCCCACCTCCTCCAAGTACACCCCCAATCGTTCCTTTAGTATACTCTCCATTAATTTTCCCACCACCGAGGTCAAACTGATGGGTCTATAGTTACCTGGTACTTCCCTCGACCCCCCTTTATGGATTGGTACCACATGTGCCTCTGCCAATCCCTAGGTACCCTCCCTGTCTCAAGTGACCTGCTGAAAAGTCTCCAGGGTGCAGCTAGCATGTCCGCCAATTCCATAGTACTGGATGAATGTCATTCCGGCCCAGGAGATTTGTCTTTCTTTAGGGCCTTGAGGCTAACCACACCCTTTTGGCGGAGATAGCATCATCCGTCCCCTCCACCTTACTGGCCTTTTTATCCTTACCCAGATGTGACACCCTTGGGGTACCTCTCTCCCTCTTGCTCCATTTCTGTTGCTCCCCTGATCCCACTTACTGACGTTTCTATCCCCTTCATGCCTTGCTTTGTAGATATCCCATCCCCCTCCCTAGTGAACACAAAGGCAAAGTACTTGTTAAATACCTCTGCCTGGTCCCTCGCCTCTTCCACCCACCCTCCTTCTGTTCTCAATCTGCTGAGATGGCCCTTAGTTTTCTCTGCTCCCCAATGTACCGAAGAACCCTTTTCCCTCATGTATCCCCTGTGCCAGCCGCTGTCTTTTACTGGACTTTGCTCCCTCACCATACAGGTGACTTTTCTAGATGCAAGCTGGTACATTTCCTTATCCCTATCCCCTCTTGTTGTTTTATATTTTTTGTAGGCCGCCTTCTTTTCTCTGACTGCTACCTGTACCTCACTGGACCACCAGCATGGTTTATGTGACCTTGCTCCCTCATGTTTCAACTTAGCGCAGATCCTGACTGCCTCATGAAGTCCCCGTTTTATGACCGCCCATCTCCTTTCCACATTTGTCATTGAGGTAATCCCCATCAAGTGATCCTTGAGAATATTTCCCATGCCCATAAAGTCTGCCCCCCTGAAGTCCACTGCCAGTGTCCTAGTCACACCAAAATCAAGGTACTAGATTTCAGAAAAGCCAACTTCCCCAAAATGAGAACTATGATCACATCCATGCTTGAAGAAGGAATCACAGGAGATGTAGAGGACTGCTGGAATACTCTGAAGGCTGCTCTGCATACAGTAACGACTGTATGCACTAAGCAGATCAGCAAGTCCAAAAGAAGGAAAAGACCTCTCTGGTTCTCTCATGAAGTAACATCCAAAATCAAAGAGGAAAAAAAGGCTTTTACACAATTTAAGCAAACAAAACTCAACGTAGACGTGGAAGAATACAAGAACAAATTAAAGGAGGCAGGGAAAGCTGTTAGAAGGGCAAACACACAGATGGAAGAGAAAATAGCACAGGGTGTTAAGGAGAGAGACAAATCATTCTAGTCCGACTAGCAACCAAGGAAGTTAAGATGGCAGAGAGTGATGAGGATAAGTTAGAAGTGCTAAACAAGTTCTTTTGCTCTGTCTTCACCACAGGAAACCGTGGCAAAGGCCCCACACTGAGCAGGACAAAAGAAGATACTCGGGGAGCAGGTCCTAAAAGAGTTTAATAAACTGAAAGCAGAAAAAAACATGGGACCAGAAAGCACACACCCTAGGATCTTGAAGGGGCTCTGACAGGAACTGGACGCACCACTAGCTGAGCTCTTCAACAAGTCACTAGACAGTGGGAAAATACCTCAGGACTGGAAACAGGTAACCGTTGTGCCCTTACACAACAGCAGAAACAAGGAAGAGGCAGGAAATTGTCACCCTGTCAGTTTGACATCAGTTGTGGGGAAAGTGATGGAGTCACTACTAAAAGAGAGGATAGTGGCATACCCAACAGATACTGGAAAAATGGACCCAAAGCAACATGGCTTCGCAGCAGGATGCTCTTGTCAAACCAACTTGATCAACTTCTTCGACTGGGTCACCAGAACATTGGATCAGGGAAGGGCGGTGGACGTTGTATACCTAGATTTCAGTAAGGCCTTTGACACCGTCCCTCACAGAAGGCTAACCAACAAGCTGGAACATACAAGAGTTGGCCAGAAGACGGTCAGCTGGATCAGGAACTGGCTGAACAATAGGACCCAGAGAGTGCTAGTCAGTGGGTCATTGTCTAGAGAAGGTAGGGCAACCAGTGCCGTCCTGCAGGGATTGGTACTGGGACCAATCCTATTTAACATATTTATAGCAGACATAGTGAATGGACTACAGGGAAGGTTTGCCTGTTTGTAGATGATACAAAACTCTGCAACATAGTGGACACAAGGGAAGGAACAGACAATATGGAAGTTGACCTTAGAAGGCTAGAGGATTGGTCCAGGAACTGACTGTTACAATTTAATGCCAAAAAGTATAAGGTAATTCACTTGGGAAAGAGGAACCCTGGAAAAAGGTACACACTGGGAGGACATCAACTTGGAGACACAAACGGAGTGAGATCTCGGCATTATCATCTCTGACGAATTAAAGGTAGGAAAACTATGTGAGAAAGCAGCACAAAAAGTGGGTGGCATCCTCAGATGTATAAGTAGAGGTATTTCTAGTAGGAAGAGGGAGGTTATCATGCCCCTCTACATGTCATTGGTGAGGCCACACTTGGAGTACTACGTTCAGTTCTTGAGACCTCACCTCAAGAACGACATTGACCATTTGGAAACATTGCAGAGAAGGGTTAATAAGATAGTGCATGGACTGCATCACAGGTCATAGGAAGCAAGACTCAGGGAACTGAACCTATACTCCTTTGAGCAGAGAAGAAAAAGAGGAGACATGATTGAAACATTTAAGTACATGTGGGGATTTAACGCAGCTAAGACAGGCAATCTATTTCAACAGAATATGGCTACAGCAGCATGCACAAGAGGGCATGATATGAGACTGGTAGGAGGAAGGTACAAAAGCAACCTCACGAAGTACTTCTTGACAGAGCCATGCAACAGCCTGCCCCAGGAGGTGGTAGCGTCAAAGACAATCAGGGAGATTAAACTCACATGAGACAGACATAAAGGACAAGTTAGGATGAAGGCTGCATAGGGAGGGGGGTATTTTCTAGGGTAGACTAGATGGATCGCATAATCCCCATCTGCTGATGCTTTTCTTATGTTCTTATGTCTGCCAGGCAGATCTCGAACCAATGTGTGAGAGGAGTATTTCTCTGCAAATGGATCATTTGAGATGAACAAGCATGACTACAGTATTACAGATGTATTTCAGAACTTGGGAAGTATGAACAGGCTTCAAGAAATTTATTCTAATTAACATGGACTAGATAACGTAAAGAAACACTGCAAAGGTGAAAACGTATGGCATAAGAGCCATGATGAAGATATCAATTTCTTGCCAAATCTTAAAGATGTTCCAGATCATAGGGACATGATTCAGTCTTGAGAGGATGGACTCAGAAGCACAGGCTGACCTGACAGAACTGAACATCAAGCTACAATCAAATGCCAAACATTTATTTATTTATTTATTTATTGAAAATGTTTCACCAGGAAAGGCACACTGAGCAAAAAGATGCTCGTCTCACGGTGCGACCTGGGGGGAGGGGTTACAATGGAGGCAGGTATACATACAAAAGTTGAATTAAGAAATAGCACAATACAGATAACGTACATAGTTGGGTGAGATTACATTAGCACTTTTTACAATAGGAGAACAGTACAGAACATGAACATCAAGGACAGGGTATACATATCATGGGACCACATCGAGGGTAATACATGATTACTTGAGTGCCACTAACAAGACTTGAGTGCCAGTAACAGGACTTGAGCTGAAGCGAGATGCACCAAGTTGACAGTCAGAGTTAGAGAAGCAGATGGGGGTTGGTTTAGGTCGGGTGAGGGGGAAGGAGGAGGGAGTAGTAGTAGTGCGTAAGGCTGAAGAGTGCGGGTTATTTAGGATGGAGGGGGAAGGGAAGGGAAAGATTAGAAGGAATAAGAGTGAGTGGGAGTGAGAGTGTAAGTGCGTAGGGCAGTGTATAAGCCAGACAATTAGGCGAAGGCTGAGCAGCTGGTCAGGTGCTAAGGGGGGATGGGGAAGAGAAGCTATCAGGGGGGTCAGGGGCAGTTGCAATTTGGTGCAAGGAAGTTAGTGAGGGCAGAGGATAGGGAGTGTTTGGATGATGAATGGCTGATCTGGGCCGGCAGGCCGTTCCAGAGTTTAGGGAAGAGGTAAGAGAAAGCTGATTGGCCGTCGGTGGTTCTACGGTGAGGGATGACTAATAGCCTAGCATCAGAAGACCTGAGGGCGTGGGTGGGGGTAGGAGGGGAAGATAGGGAGGATATGAGATAAGGAGGGAGGGAGCCGAGCCAGAAGTTGGAAGCGAATTTAGCATTATGAATTAGGCGCCGGTTGCTCAGGGATGGCAGGGCCAGTGAACGGTAGAGCTCGCAGTGATGTGAGCAGGGAGGGCATCAAGGGCAAAGTGGCAGAAAGCATTAAAGAGGGGGGTCAAGTCTGGTTGGGGTGGTCTTGGAGGCGGAGCTGTAAATGACATCACAGTAGTCAAAGGAAGGTAGAATCATTTTCTGGACTAATTCACATCTGACAGGTAGCGAGAGACTAGTGCGGTTTCGATAGAGGGCACCAAGTTGTGGGCGCAGTTTTGAAATGATGGTATCCATGTGTGTGGAAAAGGAGAGGTGGTGATCAAGCCAAACCCCTAGATACCTGAAGGAGGGCACTTCATAAAGGATGGTGTTATTTAGGGTACGGAAGATCAGGGGGGAGGTGAGTTTGGATAGATGCTGTCTAGTGCCGAAAGACAGAGACAGTTTTCTTGGCGTTTAAGGAGAGCTGGTTGGTATTGTACCAGCCCTGGATTTTGTTGAAATCTGTTTGAAGTTTGGAGGAGACTTCTTCGTGGGTCCGGCCAGAGGTAAAGTGGACCGTGTCGTCTGCGTATATGTGGATTGCGGTAGTGGAGCAAGAGTTAAGCAGATCATTTAGAAGGATGGAGAAAAGGATGGGGCCAAGAACTGAGCCTTGGGGAACGCCAGTGGTGATGGGGGGGAGGTGTGGTCAGCTATTTTAATGGATTGGGTTCTATTTAGAAAGTAGGCACTGAACCAGTTTGTGGCAGACACTGCTAACCCAGCCCCTGATAGGCAGGATAGAAGGAGAGGATGGGATACCGTGTCGAAGGCTTTTGCTAGGTCAATGAAAATAGCGGCAGTGATTAGTCCTTTATCCATCCCAGTGAGGATGGAGTCCGTGAGTCTTAGTAGAGAGGAGGTAGAGTGGTGTTTTCGAAACCAGACTGAAATGGGGTGAAGAAGTTAGTTTCAGAGAGAAAGTGGGAGAGTTGGGATAGCACTAGGTGTTCCTGGAGTTTGGCGAGGGCGGAGAGGAGGGAGATGGGACGGTAGTTAGTTGTGGAGGTAGGATCACTACCTTTTGGGAGGGGTATGACAGTGGCATGCTTCCATTTGGAGGGGAGTGACTCGGTGGTGAAAGAGAGATTTAGTAGGGCCGCGAGGGGAGTAGCAATGGCGGGGGCAGATAGGAAGAGGAGTTTGTTATCAAGACCATCTGGGGATTCGCCTTTGGAGGGGTTCAGGGAGTGAAGGGCATCTAGGGTTTCGGTGGGGGAGATGTGTCTGAAGGAAAAGGGGCTCCTACCAGACGGTAGGTGGACAGATGTCTGGGAAGCGGGTGTGGTTGCAGGAGGAATAGAATCTAGGAGGGCCTGGGCGCAGGTAGTAAAATAGGAATTAAACTCAGAGGCTACCTTCAGGGGGTCGGAGAGGAGAGTCCCTTGGGTGAGGAGGAGAGATGGGGGGCTTGTTGTTTGGGGGGGGTGAAAAGGAAGTTAATGACTTTCCAGAATTTAGAAGGACTCCTGAGATTTGCATTTAGGGTGCTGTTAAAATAATCAGCCTTAGCTAAGCAGATGGCCTTTGTGCACTTGTTGCGGAGCATGCGGTAGGTGATATAGTTGCCAGAGAGGAGCGTGGATTAGTAGTCTTGCCAGGCCTAGTCGCGGGCTTGTTGGCAAGCTATCAGCTCAGGGGAAATCCAGGGTAGGTGAGACCCCCGGACTCTAGCCCGGTGCAGGGTGGCGTGTTTGTCCCAGGCATCGAGGAAGGTGTTCCGAAAGTGTGTGAGGGCCATGTCCATGTTAGAGCAGCTTGAGCTCAGGACCCAATTAGAGTGAGATAAATCATCCAGGAGGGGGGAGAGGTTGAGGGACTTGTATGACCGTTGGAATATAAATTTGGGAGGGGATTTAACTCTGTGGATCTTGCGGCCAAGTAAATTAGATGGTGGTCACTGATGGAATCAGGGAGGAGGCCTGAACTGACGACGCGGTGAGGGTGGGATGTAAGCGCCCAATCTAGGAGGGAGTGATTACCGGACTTATGGTTAGAGCGTATGGGTTCCGTAATGGTTTGACTAAGGTTGAGAGCGGTTATATCAGTTTGGGTTTTGTTAAAAGTGGGTGCTAGCCAGTTGTGGATAAAGTCACCCATGACATATAGTTCACCTGACTGTGCGAGAGATGAGAGCTGGCCCAGAAGGTCGGTGACTATTGTGGTTGGCATGCCTGGGCAGCAAACAATTCCAGCCACAAAGATAAGTAATGAGGAGGGAGGGGACAGTTTTACCATAAGAAGCTCGTAAGCTTTGGGTTCAGCTTTAGTGAGAGAGACAGTGAAGTGTAGGGCTGATCTGATGTAGACAGCCACCCCTCCGCCTCTGGAGGGCCGGTCTTGCCGTGTGATGGTGAACCCTGGAATAGTGATGGTATTATCTGGAAGGCTGGGGTTTAGCCAGGTCTTGGATAGGATGATTATGTCGGGGGCATGGTGGGTGGCTAGGACCTGGAGCTGATCGAGCTTAGGGGCTAGGCTATGAATATTTAGATGGAGAAGGCGTAAGCCACGGGGAAGGTAGCCAGAACGAGTGTCAGTGGTGGCCTTGGCTGAGGGGTTTGGTATGGGCTGGTTGGGGCCTGAGTTTAGGGTTGTGCCGGGGTTAGGGTGTATATCCCCTGCTGCCAGAAGGAGTAGGACAATGGTTAGATGGCAGCGTAGAACACGGAAAGACCAGGATTTTGCCATGCGCAGGATGGCAGTGGCAATAGGGTGGGCTGAGCAGAGGGAGTGGGTACTGGAGGGGGAGAGAGAGAGGCCAGAAGGCAGCCAAAGGAATAGACCGAGGAGGAGGGGGGTGTAGGGAAATGGGTCCAGGAGATAGCTGGGAGGGATGCAGTGGACTTATAGGTGGCATTTGTAGGATGAGTCAGAATAACTGGTGGGGGGAGGGTGCTGGGTCGCCACTTGGGGGGGGAGTTAAAATGGGAAGGGACAGTAAGATGGAGGAGAACAGTAGTACAAAGGTTGTTGATGGGGACATTTTACCAAATTTGGGGAAGAGGTGCCTAAACATAGTGCCTAGGTAAGTGGGGTGGTGAATTTCAAGTAGCTTGGTTGTCCCTCAGAAAGTGTAGATACCACTTTGGAGTAGTGGTACTGTCACGGACTCTGGTGGACAGGGTACAAGGTTCAAGCCCCTAGCTGGGCAGTTGGAATAAGGCCTGGCTGAGAGCAGGGAATCCAGGTTCTAGGTGACTTAAAGTGGCTGGGTTTGGGCCAGAAAACAGGGTTGAAATAGCGACTCGTAGTGGCAGGCTGGGTGTGGGTCAGGTGATTGGGCTAGCCAGATGGCTGGGCGAGGGTGAGGTGTGGACAGAGGTAGAGGTGGGAGTAGGGAGAGAAATAACCTAATCAGATAGAGAGGTTACAGGAAGTAGGAGGGGATTCAGGTGGGGAGACTGAGGTGGAAAGGTCAGAGGGTCCCTTTAGTGGCTAGCAGGTATAACCTGCAAATGGAGAAGTGGAGACTTAGTAAAAATGGACAACAGGATGTGATGTCACTAGACAGCAACTATAAAGGAAATTGTGAGGGTGGGTGCAGCAGTCGATGCGCGCAGCGTGTTGACGGGCTAACCCCCCCACACAAGGGTGCTGCAGATGGAGGTAGTTTATTACCTCAAGGCACCTGCATGTATCTTCGCTCCTGGAGGGAGCTGTGAAGGGGGTTATCCTGGTGACTGGTCCTAATAATCAATGGTTCTTTTATCTGCACACTGCAGATACACAGTTAATGCAGATCTCCACAGAAGAAATAACAAAAGACCACACTGACCAAGAAGCGGCCCTGAGGTTAACTTTAACACTGGCTTGTGTGCCAGCCAGGGTGACAATTCTCAATTTGGAGGGGGGGGGAGAGAGAATTGAAGATGGCATTAATGAACCTGACACCAACACTGACCTTAGACTTTCAGCAGATCTCAGCCATCTCTCTGATGAAACAGACAATCAAGATGAAAACTCAGATGACAACTTGACTACAAAAGTGTTGCATGCAAAGGCTGCACTAGGCATCGAAGAGGTTCACAAATCAACCACTGTGTCAATGCTCTATTCAAATCCAGACAAATTATCAGCTGATAGACTGAAGAAAGTAATAACTAGACTGAAGCGAACAAGTGCAAATAACAGCTCTGAGTTTGGAACAGGAATTGTTATTTTTGATGAAGTTGCTTTGTAGGTGGAAAAAAGGTCAGACCAATAAGTATAATCTGGGAAGAATTATGCAAATATGAAACAAGGATAAAGCAAAAACAGAATACAAGCATCCTACTAATTCAGATCACATTGACAAATTCCTCAAAGTACACCTTCTTGTCGATATGTACGTTGAGCAAGGAGATCTTTAGGAATGTCTCTTGACTATTGTAATAATGAAAATGCCTATGTTGTACTCACTAGATGCATCATGGGGAACGCCTTTTCACACTAAAGCAAGACTAACATGCACATCTTAAAAACTTTTTAAAAGAAATGTCAAATACCAACATGAACCCTAGTAGTAAGACAAGATGATCAAAATAAATGATCAAAATAAACCGTTGATACTTTATCTAGTTAGGTCAGGTGTGTTTTGGTTCAGCAACCAGTGCAAGAGACAGAAAGTAATAATAACTCTACAACGGACCTTCATAGATCATCAAGAACTAGAAAGATTACTGTATACGATATGGTACAAGGACTTTCAGCATTGAAACCATGTTATCTGTGATCTAACTTTCCTAACCAGTACTCCAGTCTGAGTCTGGGCATCATCCCAGGGTGTCAGCCCAGGGCATTAGCATCAGCATTTTCAATCTGTAGGGATAATGATCAAGTTGCCATGGGGTTGTTTGTTCCATGGAGATGACACACAACCCCTTATATGTACCTCTTTCATATCCAAATATTGGTTTGGTTCCCTTCCCTACTATCTCTCCTCTCCCAACTACCACCTGCATCCTGTTCCCTCCATTTCAGAAACCATTACTTTTGCCACGTCTCACCCCCACTTCTCCACTTGACAATTTGAGTTCCCCTATGGACTTCCCTCACTCTGGAACCAACTTCCTTCCTCCCTCCACCTCTCCTCATCCCCTTGCTCCCTTAGGCACCAGCTGAAACTCCAACCTTACCCCCACTTGTTCCTGTTTCTCTTCTTCCTGACACCTCCCTGGTCTGATCCTCTACAGTCCTTGGTATGACAGCCAGCTGGACCCCCATGATCTGCTTTCTGGTTTCAACACCCCACTACGTTTGTTTCTCCATCCATTACAAGACCAAGCAGTACTCCCCCTACAGATCACTCAGCTGTTGCCAATATGTCTTGCTGCCACGTTTACTTTGTACTGGTATAGGTGATTATTATTGAGCTGTAACTGCATTTTATTCTCAGTACCTATCATTTAATATTCATATAATGTTTTACCAACATTTTTTTTTCTTCAAATGCTGTTCACTTGACTTGTTTTACAAATTATGCATTGGTCTGGTATTCTTCAACTTTTCCTCTCCCTGGGTCACATCTGGAAATGAGCCTTGACTCAGTGTGCCTCTCCTAGTTACCAATTTTCAAATAAACAAATAAATACTAAATAATGCATAAAATAACAACCTGAAAACATTTTCCTGTCTGTGCTGCTACATCATAAGAAGGGAACATAAAATTAGTTTTCCCAGGTTAGGATTATTCCCCTGCTTTTTCAGACTGTTTTATTTATTTTAAGTATCCAGCATGGGTACCCTGTTTATATAGATTAATTTCTTTACTCAAGGGGCGTTATCCCAGGGTGCTAGTATGGGTGCTGTCATGGACACCCAACTAAAACTGCAGTCAAGTGTGACTCTTTTGGATGGTTGCCCCTGACATACAACCTCAACCCCTACTGCTTAGACATGAGGTGTCTGGGTATTTTATTTAAGTATATCACAATTTCTACTTTTGTTTACTTGCAGGGTTGAATTATTATAGGTCCGAGTCATAGATGCATTAAAAAACAGAAATGAGACTAGAACTAGAAAGTTAGTTGTTCAAGCAACAATAGAAAACAATAGTCTGGAAAAAATCTAGGGAAGGTGGGCAGAGGGAGGATAAGAAGGGGAAGAACAGTACCAGGGAAAAAGAGAGGGATGAAGGATGGACTCAGGAAGGGTGGGCAAAGTAGGGGTAGGAAGGGACAAAATGAGTGGAGAGCCAATGCAAGGAGCCTAGGAGGGAAAAAATCCTGACCATGAGACTACGGATGCAGAGGAAGACCTGGATTTGGTGGCCATAACAGAATCATGGTACACCAACCACCAAAGCTGGAAGGTGGTCATACTAGGTTACAACATGTTTCGATAGGACAGGGAAGGTAGGAAAGAGGAGAGGGTTGTTTTATATGTAAGGGAAGGTATAAAGGCCATGAAGATACAAAGACATAGTGGGAAAAAGGAGGGGCTGGAGGTTCTTTGGGTCGACTTAGAGATGGGGTCAGATGCCTTTATCCAAGTGGGGGTGGTGTAAAGACCACCAACACAGGGGGAAGAGTTGGACAGGGTCTTGAGGGAGGCCACTGGCAGAATGGCATGCAAAGGGGATGAAGACAGTGGAGAGCTTCAAACAAGAATGGCATAGGTACATGGATATAATAGGCAGATATAAGGGAGGAGGGAGGGACACCTGTGACCAAGTAAGGGCCAGGATGTCATTATATGTATGGAAAATAGGGCAGACTAGTTGGGCGTTCCTTTTCTGCAGACACATTCTGTGTTTCTATGGATTTCAACCTAAAGAGAATTTCTGGAACAAAAAACTGCAACAGCTACACTTCCCTCTTTTTGGCTAGATCAAGTCAGTGTTAAGATTAACAATGCTTACCTAAATAAGCAAATTTACTATATACTTCTTGCGTTTATTATACACATTCTTTTATTCATTCCATAAGAAAATTCATCACATGACCAGTGACGAGCCACTAATACTAAATGTATTCTCTATATATACACCTTGTATTGTGTAGATGTGTGAAAGACTTTTTATAGAAAAAATACTGACAGCAGGCCTGGACAGCAGGTCATAGCCTGTCTTTTTCTCAATTTCACATTAGTCAATAATGTATGCATACCTAAAGTTTATGCCGATTACATCTACACATGAAACAAACACTTATGTAGCTTAATACAGGGGCTTAATTCTTTTAGTTTTTCTTGCCCTCTGTCTTCATGTGGCTGTTTTACACGCAAACGCAATAATCATGATAATGTTCCAGCACTAGTTTTGTATCTGCCCAGGCATCTGTAACACAAGGTGCATGATATGTTCAACAGTGACACGAAGGACTGAGTAAGTGAATGGCGTGCACGATCTACATTAGGCTCTAATTTCGATCTTTTACTTGTAAAATCCAAGTCAGACAATGTGAACTAAAATGCTGACATTAGCAAAAAGCACCAGGACTTCAACTAGGACACGCAGTTGCTCAATATTTTTGATGACTCACTTACACAGCACTTTATCTAAGTAACAAATCAATTAACATTTGTGAGCAACTGAACCTCTCATTCTGAATATTCTGTCTGTGCATATGTAATGTTGTGATGGGGGTGGAAGTGGTCAGATGTGCTCCAGGGAATGGGTCCAGGGATGTGTAGGAATATGACAAGTTGGTATAATAAAAAATATTGTATAGTGCCGGCAGGAGAAGGGAAAAGGACACATGAGATTATTTCTGTTCTAAGACCTTCTGCTTTTCTGTGCTAATGTCTTTGCAATTGTAAAAATAGATTTGGCAGCTAGTACATTGGGCACAGCACAGCTTGTACAAAATACTGAGCATAAACAAAACTAGAGACAGCAAGAGCTATGTATGTAAAACATGCAGTCTCAGACTGGAAAAATACAATGATGCACCCAGTGAACGATTACCTTGTGTGGACAGAGTTATGTAAAGATAACAGAGGAAACTGTATATAATATGAATTGTGAGAGGTGGAGTGTGAAAAGCTAGGAACCAATGAAGTTTTGAAGCCTTCACACCTGTCTAGTTTGCCTCCCAAGAGAAGATAATTGGCTAACACTGGTACCTTGTAAGCTGGGCTGCCAGGCCTAATGCAGTCTATTGCATTAGTTCAATAAAACCTTGCTTTGTGGCATGCAGTTTCTTGTTTTCAGTGTAATCACTGGCTCAAACACCTAACATCTTGGCACCCCTACTTGGGATGAGGTTAATTTGCACCCCAAAATCAAGGAATAGGGGAATGAAAGGATTGCAGCCTACATACTTCTGTAGATGGGAGCCGATAAATAGATTAGAGACTGTCAGTGGAAGATTTCATTTTCTGACACCCAGTCTGGCTAAGAAAGACAGGTTAGGTAACATGGCAGAATTTGTTATTGCTTTTGTGATTGTCCATGGGGCTCATCATTTTTGTAAGGAAGCTAGATCTAAAGGAGAACCCTGGAAATATGTTAAGCAATAGGTTTATTTAGAATATGTTACTGCTTTGACTTTGCAGGCCAAAGTCAAATGTAGTAGGAAACATGTGGCAGAGGTTACAAATGATGAGCTCTATGCACCAATGGAGCGGAGTGGCTACGTGCATGTATCTGGGGTGCATAGCTACTTGGCATCCATTGCACCCTCTGCGCACGATGCACAAGCGGGGGTGCACAGACAGTACATGCCCGATTCCCCAGGCCCATGGTCCGCACCACATGGGGGGTGGGCCAGCACTATGTGCCATGTACAAAGGCGCGTAGTGCTGGCCCTGGGGTTGCATAGGAGGGCACAGGGTATGCCATGGAGAACCCTTCCGTAAACCCCTTACACACCATATGTACACCCCAGGACATGCTGCAGGACAGGGTGAACAGCCTACCAACCTTACGGAGCCACAGCAAATGGCAGCCTGGTGCCACCAACCTGCCCCAGCACACAGCGGTGTGCAGAGCCACCCCCCCAACCCAAACCCCTCCCAGGGGCACTGGCACATGGATGCTGCCCCCTAACAACACCACGTCCACCCCCCCTGCTACCGGCAGTATTGTTCCCCCCGCCACACCCCACGCCCGTCTACACCACTTCGATGCCATCGGAGTGGTGGTGGCATTGCCCTCCTCCCACCCACCACAGTCGCCAGCCCTTGGACATCCGTGGGGCATGCTGCCAATGTGCGCCCTGCCGCATATGGGATCCACTGTTGAACTCATGCCGGACATCAGACTGGATGTCCGGATGGGTCCGCCCAGCGGACCTGTGGGCTGAGGGGTGCAGCCGGGACAGGTGGCCGGCGTGAATGTTGCTGGCGGCACCTGTCCACAGGTGCAGAGCTCCGCGGGTCGGTATCGTGCTTCTGGCATGTATTACCTGCCCATTGATGCACAGGGGCCAATAACTATAAACTGCAAAAGGAAAATGAGAAACAAAAGGAGATAGACAGACTGCAAATGTACTTGAAATGTGTAATCTGTGATAAGTACGATCTCAAACAGTAGTTCACGGACCTTCAAGGAACCATGCATGTGTAACATGAGCAGTTGCAAGCACTAGCTAAGGCGACCAAACTTGAGCCGTTGCAAGCACTGGCTAAGGGGACCGAGATTGACCTCTCCAAATGTCACCAAAAGTATAGGAAACTGCATGGGCAAGCTTTAAATGTCAAAGATTAGGCATCTGCAAAGGAAAACATCAGCATACCAAATAACCTTAACCTTTCACTATAACTTCCTCTATTTTGGGCTGCAGTCCATATTTATGAACATACGAATGTGCCAGCAGAAACAGACCACCCAGTCAATCTAAGTCTGCTTGAGTGTGCAGCTAACACCCTAGTTTGCAGCTGCCCAACCCCCTCCCCTTTGTCATTCCACTGCGGGGTGCATCTATCCTTCCTGTCTTATCTCCTTATCTTACCTCTATCTTGGTTTGATCAGCCAGGATAGGCAACTTCTAATGTACTTTTTGACTTCTCTCTCTCCTTATACACACACACACACACATTTATATATATATATTTTTTTTTTTTTTTTTTTTTTTTTACACACACACACACACACATATGCACACACACCCCACTGTGGTATACGCTGCTTCAAAGTACTGTATGAAAGAGGTTAAATACTATGAATTTTATGTTATGTTATTCTGTGCTTTGCAAATGCTCAGACATTATACCACTGTGCATGTTATGTGAATCTGAAATGGGATTTTTCTACCCTGAATACCAAGTAAAATGTTCACAGTTAAAGTGCAGCATGTTTTAAAAATGTTATCTTAATTGTAAAAATCAGCCAAGTCAACATGGGGAACAGAGAGAGAGAGAGAGAGAGAGAGAGAAATGTTTATAGTCATTCGTTATTTTTTTTATTAACAATAACTTCATAATGACATTGATGATTTTCATAATAGCACAATGTGATAATTTGATTTGAATACTTTTTCCATATTGTGCTTTGTACCTGGGACCACCTAGTCCCTTGAATCATGCTAATCCCCCCCCCACACACACACACACACATATACACACACTGTCTTTCACTGGCAGGCTGTTGTCTGGAGTTTAGAAGCAATAGGTGGGGAAGGATTAAATCTTTTATACTGTTCAGCTTTTGCAGCTTGAAAGAAAAAAGAAACAAAAACTGAAGGGTTTATTTACAGGTAATTTGCAATTGCCTGTTTAACCCCATCACAGATGAATTAAATGGAAGTCAATGCAAAGTGGCTTATAGGTGTGAGGTGTTCAAAGAAAAAAAATGCAATTTCTGAAAAATACAGTGAGAAGGGTCCAGGTACTGAATGCATTGTCAGCTGCTCCCCCACACACACACAAGCACAAGTATTTTTAAACAATTGGCTAACAAAGATATTGTTACACTGGATACAAATGATGGCAAGATTGTGTTTGTATGTGATAAAGGGGTTGTGCATGTGAAAGGCAGTGAGTGAGCATTACCTGGAGTCTATTCAATGATGAAGACTTTAGAAATGTTTCATGAGAATGCAGGATAACATGAATTAATCTGTTTATACAGGCTTACTTGTATGTACAAAGATGTGTTTTAATGCAAAGGTACGGTGTGGTATGAACTAATGTGATTCAACCCCTACCCTATATACCTACTGAACTCGTTCCTTAAGAGGCACAAAGTCCAGGCAACTACCACAGCTTTCACTGGTTTGAACCTACTAAAAGGGGGGGGGGAGGCACATATAGTATCTCACCGTGAACACAAACACGAAAGTCTCCTTTAGCTGTTAATGTTTGCTCATTTGAAGCTATATGTAGCTTTTCCATAGCACTGGCACCTTTGTGTCTTCTCATTTGCAAGGGGGTCCCAACTCCTGGTATACCTCTATTGTGTGAGCAACAGGTTTTTCTTCTTGTACCATACTGTTTGTTAACCATAAGATGTTTAGAACTGTTTTTACTCTCCTCGGGGGGGGGGGGAGGATACATTTCCAAAAGAAGCACGTTTAAACTAAATTTGACTCATTATGCGTTAATCTGACAACTTTGAGTTCTGAGATGTAGCTTGAGAAGGGAAGCAGCAGGCTGCAGTCTGTTCACAGACAACAACCTAGCTAACCTTTTAATTTCGGCATTTTAAGGTTTTAAAGTTTTACCATGAATGGGATGTGTTCCATAATGTGGAAATGGCACTGTATCTGGGGGGAGGCACACCCCAACCTTCGATTTGCTATTCCACACTGGAGTTTTTACATGTCTGGTGGTATAAAACTTTTACTGCCTCAGATGGCACGTCCCTCATCGATGCGGTTTTATTACAGTACACTGTGTTTCTGGCCACTTCTGCAATCTGTCAATTTTATGTTAATGGGATTACATACTTAAAGCAAACTCAAAAAAACACTCCTTTTAGCAGCAGCAATCCCAAGTTGATCTCCTTGCAAAGCAAGGAGTTGGGGTGGGGGCATGGACCTTCTGTACACCCCCACAACCTGTGACAAGCTTCTCAGAAAAGCAGAAAGCCTTAGAACAGAAATAATCTCATTAACCTGTTTCCCTTCTGCTAGCACTTTATTTTTCATTACACCAAATTGCCATACTTCTACAGATGGGCCAAGGACATGGCTCCAGAATATCTTCAAGTACATCTGTGCTGGAAGTGTGTGTGGGGGGAGGGGGGCTTACATAATATGTTACTATGATGTGCTTGATCAAGTTGGGCTTCCGGTTGGAACTGTTTACAGGGATTGTTTATTATGTTTTTGCATATTTTTTCCAGAGGTTTTGATGGGTATATGACACGTCAGTAGGCCATCTGTGCCCCCATGTGTGTAACTCGTGGTGGGAAGGGGCTAACTACAAGAATGTAAAAATTATGTGCATGTTATTTACAATTGGAGCTGAACTCATTCATAACCCCAGTAATCAACTGTTTCACTCTGTAACCCTTGATGAGTTTTCAAATAAAAATACTGAAGAATATATTTGTTCGCTGTGTTTCTTTTATTATCTATAGGATACTTTTAATGGAACACGTTACTCTGGGTTGATCATAATATGTATATTATAACATGGCATTACCTGCAATAACACAAAATTGTGCACTATTCTCCAGGACTATGCTGTTAAGGTAGAGGGTATACTGTTTATGCACAGTGGTTTTAAAGAGAGTTATTCAGAAATAAAGTCATTACAAACATTTTAATAAATTTCTATGCATTACAGCATGATGGTCTGTCACAAAAGAGCTCCAGTGTTTTACAACAATATAAAGTAGCATCATCTGTTCATCTACTGAAAACCTATAATATGGTTCCTCCCTTTATGCTAAAGAGGGCAGAATTGACTATCTGAATTGGTACTTCAGGGATGCAAATTTGTATCCCCAAAACAAAGAAAAGGATAACTTTGAAAAGTGCAAACAAATTTATACTGAGTGCCACCACTGGGACAGGAGACCTTGACAACATTGACACTGGTCCAGGTGGTCTCAGTGACACAGGACGGAGGTGGGGGGCAGGTCCACTGGGGACCATGGCATGCTCTGACCATCACAAAATCTAAATGGCTGTAGACTTGGTCTGCATCTAATACAGTGTATAGTTTGTTTGTTTTAGGTAAACAAGTTATTGGGCAATAGTTCCTGGGATTGTTAGCCTGGTCTGATTTACGGAGTAGTGTATTATTTGTTGTTAGCCAGGTGGGTGGTAACTCAGGTTGAGCCTATAGATGGTTGTTACAATTAGATACATCAGAATGCAAGGATGTTAATGCTTTCAGCCAGAAGCTAGGCACAGCATCTGGACCTGGGTTTTTTCTAGTTATGGCCTCCTTTAGCATCGCTCCAATCTCCCTAGCTGTTAAGTTTGGTCATTCCATAGCACTGATGGTGGTAGTCTCCTTTATGATGCTATCATTTTCTTATCCATTCTGCTTGTGTGCTGTGCTCAACTGGGTCCTCATAGAGGTTTCTCCAGAATGCCTGAATTTTTTTCTTTTCAGGTGTTGCTGTTACCTCATTGTCTTTCCCCAACACCCTACAGAATTTATTTGGATCTACTCAGAGCCATTTATTCTGTGCTTTGTCCTCGTTCTTCTCCTTATACCTCCAGAGCTTCTCAGCTTCTGCAGCAATCCTGAGTTTCTTATTAGCAGTGATAAAGTTAAATTCTTGTTGTGAGGCAATGTAACATGTTTGTCTTATTTCATGTAACTTCCTAAGAACTTTCTCTCCCCGTGTAAATTCCCTGATGTGTTATGAGGTTACTCTGGGATTTGAAACTCCTGTTACATTCAGAACATTTATCTGTCCCCCCATGAATTCTCCAGTGTTTTATTTTATTCGGCAATTAAAACACTTTTCACATTCAGCACATTTACACGGTTTCTCCTTATGTGAACCTGTTGGTGTCTTATCAGACCTTTCTTCTGGACAAAGCTCTTGCTACATTCAGCACATGTATATGGTTTCTCCCCCGTGTGAATTCGCTGATGCTTTAGGAGGTTACTCTGTGATGTAAAACGCTTTTCACATTCACCACATTTATATGGTCTCTCCGCCGTGTGAACCCGCTCATGTACTATCAGTTCACTCTTCTGAGCAAAACTCTTGCTACATTCGGCACATTTATATGGTTTCTCTCCTGTGTGAATTCTCTGATGTGTTACGAGGGTACTTTGAGCTGTAAAACTCTTATTACATTCAACACATGTATAAGGTCTTTTCCCCGTGTGAATCTGCTGATGTCTTATACGTCTACTATGAGATGTAAAACTTCTGTCACATTCAGCACATTTATACAGTCTCTCCCTAGAGTGAACCTGCTGATGTGTTATCAGGTGATCTCGCCGTGTAAAGCTCTTGCCACATTCAGAACATTTATATGGTCTCTCTCCAACGTGAATTCGATGATGTGTTAGGAGGTTGCTCAGTGATGTAAAACTCTTGTCACATTCAGCACATTTGTATGGTCTCTCCTCTGTGTGAATTCGTTGATGTGTTACAAAGGTACTCTGATCTGTAAAACTTTTATTACATTCAGCACATGTATATGGTCTCTCCCCTGTATGAATTCGCTGATGTGTTTTGAGGCTGCTCTGTGTTGTATAACTCCTGGTACATTCAGCACATTTATATGGTTTTTCACCTGCGTGAATAAGCTGATGTCTTACAAGTCTACTGTGTGATGTAAAACTCCTGTCGCATTCAGCACATTTATGCAGTTTCTCCCCAGAGTGAATTCGCTGATGTGTTATCAGGTGATCCCGTCGTGTATAACTCTTGTCACACTGAACACATTTAAATGGCTTCTTCACCCTGTGAATTTGTTGTGTTATAGTTTTATGCTGCTCTGTTAAACTGCTGCCAGTACACTTAACTGCATTTAGCTTCTTTAAACTCCTTTCATATTCAGTACAGTTATACTGTCTCTCTCCTTCATGAATCTGCTGTTGTACAGGAATGAGATGAAGGTCGTGGAAACCCCTTCCACACTGCGGATACTGATACAGCTTCTCTGTTGTGTGACAGAGCTGGTGTTTCCCAAGCAATGATCGCTGGCTCCAACTCTCACTGCACTCAGTGCTCCTGCAGACTAAAAACAGATATTTTATTAGTATTTTCTTATAACAAGCAAACAAATGTCTCAGATGTTGTTTCTTAATCTTTCTGACAGCTACATCAACTCTGTCAAGATTTAACCACAATAATTTTTTTTTAATTCACATTTAAAAATACTTGGATTAAATTATTTCTGTAAAGTTTCAATTTGTTATTTTTTCCTGACATTTATAGAATGAGTCCATGCAATTCTGGATCCTCGTCTGTCAGAACCAGGTCGTGTGGGATATATTAACAGGAAAAGAAAACACATGGATAGAGGTTTCAGCTAACCAAAAAGGACAGAAAATTATTATTTAAATCAAACAGAACTACATGAGAAATACCCCATAGAGGAAAAATGTTAAGTCAGATTTTCAAAATGCTGACAGTAGCCAGTGCCAGAGATAGAAAGACTGAAATATAAACCTTTAGCTACACGCACTTCGGAACAAAATCACATTGTTATAAATATAATGCAGGCAGTCACCAGAGCCTAACAGAGTAAATTACAATTGCAGCTACCTCCCAAAAAGAAAAATAAATTGACATTTTTAAAATAATAACAACAATAATAAACATTATTTATATAGCGCTCTTCAACAATCTATCAGAGCGCTATACAACCAAACAACAGTTACAGCAATAAAATGTTAACATTTTTACAGTAATTCAATAATCCAAACAATACCTTAAAATCATCAATTACAGAACAATCCCAAATGCCAGCTAAAATAAATAAGTCTTTAGGGCAGCCTTAAAGCTCTCTACTATCAGGCACTCCCATACCTGATGAGGCAGAGAATTCCACAGGGTGGGAGCCACAAATGAAAACGCCCTGTCTCCAGATATTTTTAACCGTACCCAGGGAATCTCCAGCAATCCCTCGTCGGTCGAGTGGAGGGGGCAGTAAGGATGCAGGAGATCTTGCTGGTAGCTTGGTCCCTGTTTGTGCAGGGCTTTATAGGTCAGCAAGCCGACCTTAAAGGGGATGTGCCACTGAACTGGCAGCCAATGCAGTTCACGCAGCACAGGTGTAATATGACTGGATCGAGAAGATCCAGATAACAGCCTTGATGCTGCATTCTGCACCAGCTGCAGGAGGCAGATATCACCCCCAGGAAGCCCTAGGTGGAGGGAGTAACAGTAGTCAAGGCATGAAGTTACAAAGGCGTGTATCAGAGCAGGCAGGTAGCTAGATGGAACCAAGTGCTTAATCCGGGCAATATTCCTCAGATGGAAAAAAGAGGACTTAATGACGGCTGACAGACTGTCATCAAGAATTACCCCCAGATTTCATACCCATTCAGAGGTCAGTAACTGGGACCCTCTGAGCCAGTGTCCAGAGGGACACTCCATGCCTGACCCCTCCATCTGGCGACCAGGATCCACTACCAATACCTTGGTATTGTCCGAATTAAGTTTCAACCAGCTGGTGTTCATCTAGTCTTGGATTTCTTCCAGGCAGTTATTAAAGACCGAGAGTGCACTATCCTGGTCAGGTGCAAAAGACAGGTAGAACTGTGTATCATCTGCATAACAGTGAAACCTCAGCCCATACCATCTCACAATGTCCCCTAATGGCAGCATATACACCGCAAACAACATGGGGGATTGCACGTAGCCCTGCGGTACCCCACATGACAGAGGGAATGCCTCAGAGGAAAAAACCCCCGAAACCACCCTCTGAGATCTACCAGTGAGGAATGAAACAAACCATCTGAGGACCATAACAGACAGACCGCAGATGGCTTGGAGGCGGTCCAGCAACACCCCATGGTCCATGGTGTCAAAGCTGAAGACAAATCAAGAAATACCAAGAGGGTGTGGGATTTCTGGTCTCTCGTGATCAGATCATTGAGCACCCAAACCAAAACAGTCTCGGTAGTATGCCTTTTACGAAATCTGGACTGGAGAGGGTCACAGATGTCATGGATGGTAAAATGGTCCTCTAACTGTAGCACCACAACCTTCTCAATAACCTTCCCTGCAAAAGGAAGATTAGAGATTGGATGGTAGTTAGCAGGGCAGCCTGGGTCAAGTGAGAATTTCTTCAGAAGAGGAGTCACCACTGTTTCCTTTGAGGAGCAACGAAACTCACCCATCTCCAATGAAAACCGGACTATCATCACAAGGACCAGGCCGATGACATCGATGTAGCCTAATAAAAGGCGAGTAGAGCCCGGGTCCAAACTGCAGCTGGTCGGGTGCATATCATTGAGGGTCCTCATGACATCATCGATCCCTAGCCGATCAAACTCCATCCAGCAAAACTGAGGTGTGGCAACATTCAGCCAACCAACTCCACCCCCCCCCCCAAAGAATGAGCCAAACGGATCTCTGATCTGATGCCGGTAACCTTATCAGCAAAGAACTGAGCAAACTCCTCACACTTTTCATGAGAAAAGGCTCTCCAAACTTGAAGGCAGGCTAGATTGCACAGTCTGTCTACAGTCCAGATGAGCTGAGCTGGTCGATTCTGAGCTGCAGCAATCTCCCCAGACAGGAATTCTGCCTTCTTACAGGTGATTGCCGACTGATAGTCTCGAAAATGTGCCATCATTCTAAGTCTACTGGCATCCAGACTGGTTCTCCACCAGATACGTTCTAGCCTTCGCCCTTTTCGCCTCAAAGTCCCATCATACCAAGGGGACCGAGGGTGGAGGGTAAGAGGGCGAACATGGACCGGAGCTAAGGCATCCAGAGCCCCCACCACGGCCTGGTTATAGGCCTATAGAAGGTTCTCAGGACCCTCACTTGTACCCGGCAATCCTGATAGGTCCAATTCCACTAAAAGACCATCATGGGTCACACCCCACAAAGGGTGGTATTGTACCATCTCCACAGGGGCAGGTCTATAAGGGGGAGCAAAGAAATTGAACCCTATGGAGTGATGGTCAGACTAACTGACTGCTTCCACCACCAAGTCAGCGGTCTCCAACCCCCGGAGGAAAATAAGATCCAAGGAGTGGCCTTTAATGTGAGTCACAGAGGTAACTATCTATGTTAGGCCCAATGATGACATAAATTACAGGAAGTCTTGACCAAATGGCGAGAGTTCGTCATCGACCCAGGCATTGTAGTCACCCACCACCATCAATCTGGGGGACTCCAACACCATGTCGATGTCAAAGTCCGCGACTTCCTGCAGGAACAACTTCTCATCCTGGGTGAATGGTAAATGAGGATGATCCTGTACCCAACACCAGCAACCACAACACACTTGAAGGATCTGAATCCCTCAACTGGCACATCCATAAGGTTCAATTCCGATTTAAAACAAATAGCTACACAAAATGCAGGTAGTAGGCTGACAAAGTGAACTACAACTGTAAGTATCAACACAGGTAAAAACAAGTTTGCCTTTCTAAAATTCAGGCAGTAGGCAGAAATAGTAAAATAAAGTCCCCTAAGGAACACATGAAAGTAGTCAGCAGAAAGCCATATGATCTTTCTAGTCTGTTCAAACTGCAGAGCCCCTTCTCAGCAATAACTGTGGGCTCCATCTTCTCACCTCTTCAAGCAAGACATCCTCTTCTTCACTTTTCTTGCCCTCCCCCCAGTGACCCTGACCCTCTCTTTCACCCTTTTAGATTCCTCTTGAATCTATTCGCTGACCTCCTCTGCTAGTTCATTCCGTCCATTCATCACTTGCTCCATGAAAAAGTGTCTCTTGATTTCCTTCCTGAACTCCCCCTTGTCAGTTTATAGCAATTTCCCCATGTGGCTTGCTTCTACTAAGACAGAAGAGGTCCTCTGTATCTACCATGTTGATATCTCTTAGGTACCAGAAGGTTTTAATAATGTCCCCCCTACTCCTCTAGCGAGTACATGGAGGTCCTTTAGCCTGTCCTCATATGCCTTGCCCTGCTGTCCCTGGACCATTTTCATCACCCTCCTCTGGACTGGCTTGAGTAGTATCATATCCTATTTCAGGCAGGGTCTCCATTATTGCATGCCACACTCCAGGTCACACCAAGGATCTGTACAGTGGCAATATAACCTCCTCCCACCTGCTTGTGATCCCCCGTCAATACAGCCAAGCATTCTGTTTGCTTCAGCTGCTGCTAGGAAGCGTCTCTTAGTTGTGTGAAGCCCTGGGCTTTGGCCTTCACCTCCAGTGTGCACTTGCTGTTTGTGTTTAAATAAAGGGTACTTTTGCCGTATTTTGGGGTGATACTTCCTTCCTTCTTACTTTGTTAGTGCCTCTCCTCTATGATTTTGCCTGTTTGCATCTTCAGCTGTTATAGCATCAGTAATACTGTATATGTGGCTCTATAAAGTGCCTATACTGATACAGTACTGCAGCTATCCCCCCATTCCCCCCCCCCCGACACCCCAGTCACCACCCCTGAGGTAAAGTTCACAGGTAGAGCTGGTGGCAGTGAATGAAATGTGGGTCACACACACTACTGCTGGCAAGGGGCCAGAATACCCCAGAATGCCATTCTGGGAGTTCATCTGCTCACCCAACGATATTCTGCCAATTCCTGCCTTTGATTAGTCTTTTTTGTGTGTGTGCTATGCAGTGTGTCTGATTTTTCACAGGCACTCACATTCCACAGCCAGCAGAGATGCTCTGTTCTATTCTCATTTAAACTGACAGTCACCCTAGTTTCACAGATCTTGACTACCTGTGGTGGATGGTGTGGGTTATGATGCTTGCTGATGACAATGGGGACTAATCTTTTGTCTGTGGCTGTGTGTTAGCTTGGTTTTCATGGAATTGTGAGCTTCGTTTTTTAGAACAGGAAATGGATGGCTGAAAAATTGCCAGAGTTCAATGTGTAGAAACACACCATTCCTGTGAAAACTGCTGCTCCCTCTCCCTGTATCGTCCAGTAGTGCTGCTGTTGTGGGTGAGAGTTTCTGGACACACAATTCAGGTGAGAAACAGGCAGTGCTGGTATTCATTCCGGAGGCAGGAGATCAAAAGAATAAATGGGACTTTTTTTTTGGGAGGGTGTCTGATCTCCCCACCCTTTGCAGTTTCACAGACTGATCTTCAGAATCATGTTGCTCACGTGATAGAGCACCACTGCCCACTTAACCTCCCTCCCTCCATTTGACTGGTACTGCTTTTGCCCTCCTCAGCCAACCACCATCTATCTAGTAATTAACTCAAAAAGCTGTAATGCTTCTCTGCACTGGAGCAGAAGTACAGTATGTCAGTCCTGAAGTTCTCAATTACTTTGCTTCGTGTGGGAGGGCGGCACAGGCAAAAAGCAAGGAAAAAGTAAACAAAGCTTCAGTCCTTGGCCCCGGTCTTGTATGGTGTAAAGGTAGAAACACATTCTACCAGCTGTTTTTTAATTTGTACAAATGTTTTGGTACATGAAAAATGTTAATACTCAGTGAGAAGAGGCTTTGTTGCGGTCTCTGTACAAAGAAAGAACAGTTACAGTAGTAACAGTAGATTTGAGAGAATCTCCTCCATTGTGCCACATCGTGGAACTGTAAGCTGTCGGTGTCAGGACCACCTGTACACTTTTTCTAGCTGAGATCATTCATGTCAACATGCATCTTTGCTGCCTGTATAACGTGGATGGCCCCATCAGGGTTCAGCTCCCCACAGGAGACAAGCTCGGAGGATCGCAGGACCTGTAGGGATCAAAGTAACCAGCACCAAAATCAGGCACACAGGAGAGGATATGGAACCTGAGAATTATCATGCCCTAATTGGGCAGATGAAGGAGAACCAGTGTGTGACCACAGGCAGGACATTCAGTAATAACCACCAGAGAACAGGAGGAGGCAGGTGGGTGAATAAGCAGTGGCTCAATAGAGGAGATTCTCTTGAAGATATGTTGTTACAGTAAGTAATTATTCTATCTTCTTCGAGGACATCTCCATCCACTGAGCCACATCATGGAACGATTCCCAAGGAGTACCAGAGCAATATGGGAGGTAGGAAGAATCAAATGACCCTACGACAGGAGGCTCTGTCAACAGTAAGGCTAAAGCCAGTATGCCCATGAGAGATGTCCAGACTGTAATGTTTAGTGAATGTGAAGCAGTATTCCAAGGGCAGTAGCACAAATGTCAGCAACAGACACTGTGTAAACAAGCTGTTGAAGTAGCCATGCCTTGAGTGGAGACAGCGTGAACAGCACCGTGAATCTGCTTACTGTACTTCCTGTAACAGAAAGTAATGCAGCAAGGCAATCATTTCAAAAGGCATTGCTTAGAAACAGGGGAGACCACCATCCTGGGAGCAAAAGACACAACTAGTTGCGAGGATTTTCTACACTCCTTAGTGTGATCAAGGTACAGTATGAATGTAGCATCCTGTGGATGTCCAGCACATGAAGTCAACATTCCCCATTATCCGTGGGAGTCAAGAAATAAACCAGAAGGTCAATCATCAAATTCAATGTGTGATCTGAAACCACCTTTGAAAGAGAATGAGGATTGGTCCTTAGTGTGACCTGATCCTTGTGGGAAAAAGAAAATGGGACTTCACTACCAAAGCCAGCAATTTTGAAATTCTTCTCACTGAAGTAATGGCTATGACAAACAGCACCTTCTAAGAGAGGAAGCATGCCCACAAGTAACGTCAGGTTCAAAGGGAGGTACCATAAGGGTCTTCAGAACAATTTTAAGGTCCTAAACCAGCATTGATCATGGATCATGGGTGAAGCAACAGGATCCCCTCTAAGGAATCTATGGGAAACCTCAAGCTGGGAAACTTTTTTACTATCGGAAACAGCACGAAAAACTAAAACAGCAGTTAAATGCACCTTCATGAAAGAATACCTGCAGCCTGCATCCATAAGGAACAAGAGGTAATCCAGAAGCTGAGTGGACATGTAAAAGGCTCTGGTGGACAGGAGGTACACAAGACCATGAAATGTTTCCATTTCTGGGAATAGGTGTACCTTGTAGATGGCTTACACACTGCCAGTAGAACCACAGTAACCATGGGAGACACTTCAAAGTGGGAGAGTTCTACGTACCCAGCAGCCAGGTATGGAGGTGCAGAGATCCAATATCAAGGTCCACCACAGAGCCCTGCTTGTAGACAGAACAGGACAACTGCTGCAGCTGAGGAAAACAAATTTGTCTAGGCCAGAATTGGGCCACCAGAATCAAGGTGGCCAGCTCCACCCTCAGCATAACCAGAACCCTCTGGATCAGAGGGAATGGGTAAAATGCATACATGAGCCTCCCTTTGCAAGACTGGGACAAAATATCTCACCAAAAAAACTCCAGGCCCTGGAGCGCATGAGCAGAAATGTTGCAGTTTTGCGCTGCATGAAGTTGCAAAAAGGTTGATATCTGGGTGATCCCACATTTTGAAGAGGTTGTCCACAATGGAATCCAAGAGTTCCTACCTATGGGATAGCTCTTGGGATCTGCTGAGGTGGTTTGCTAAGGTATTAAGGGTACCGGGCAGACATATGGCCATAAGAAACATATCGTGTTCTACAGCCCAATGCCAGACCTTTACTGCTTCCATGTAAAGAGGCTAAGAATGAACCTCACCTTGATGGTTTAAGTAGTATGTCACAGAAATTATGTTTGTGTGACTCAACAGAGCATAACCCTGGAGAAGGGTGGCGAAGGCTTTTATGAGCCATGCAGAACAGCTCTAATCTTCACAGTATTGCTGTGGAGAACACAATCCAAGGAGAATCATAGGCCCAGAGTCCGAAAAGGTCAGAGATGAGCACTTCAGCTGGAGCCCAAGGCATCCATCATCAGCACCAACAGTGGCAAGAGATGAAGAAATAGAGACCCCATCTCCAGATTATAGCAATCCAACCATTGAAGGGACTTACAAAGAGAAGTCATCTTTACGAGACACTCCAGACTGTCTAAGTGTGGAATCTTCATATGCAGCCAAGTCAGCAGGACTGTCAGGATCACAGCAGATATGAGGCAAATCAGTCGTAAAAGTCACCTGGCCAAGACGTAATCAATGCATGATACCAAATTAACCTGACAACGCTGTTGTACAGCTCATCAGAAGAATTGCTCTGCACCTATATATTGGAGTAGCTGGCAAGAAATAAGGGCTGATTTCATCTCGTTAGCCAGAATTCTCAACTGCTTCAACAGCTGTTGGGTACACAGCAGTGTTTTATACATGTACGTGCTGGGATGGTGTTTTCAGCAGCCAATCACTGAGGTACAGGAAAACACATATTCCTTTATTGCAGAGAGCCACAGCTACTACTGCAAAGCATTGGGTGAAAACATGCAATAAAGGCAATATGACAAATGGCACTACACAAAACTGATAGTGACAGTCCTAAAGCATAGATTGCAGGTATTTTCTGTGGCACTTTCAGCCTTGATATTAAAGGAGCCATCCTTAATGTTCAAGGTGCACAGTCAATCCCCCTGTAAAAGCAAGGAATGTAGGGACTGGAGAGAGACTATCTGGAAACTTTTGTATTCTGTAAACAGACTGAGGCCCCAAAGGACAAGGATGGAGCATAAAACTCTTATCCACTTTGGTACTAAGAAATATCGAGAACAGTATCATAGATTCGGTTCCAAAACTTGGACCAGTTCTATAGCCCTCTTGTGAAGGATGGTTTGAACTTTCTCCAGAAAGAGGGAGATACATCCCAGAGGATATCTGTACAGTTAAGTAGTGTGGACTGGAGGGATGCAAAGGAGTTCTAGAATGTGTCCTAGCTGAACCACCTCCAGTACCCAAGTATATGTTGTAGTCTCTCTCCACTTTGGAGTGAAGAGGGAGATAGGCCTCCCACAAGGATCCCCAGCACTGCATGGGCTGGGGGAGGTTAGAGTGTGTGCTGTGACAGGAGGGTGGAGATCACAGTAGTAGGTGGGTGAGGCTAACAGTGGGAGGAGCATCCTTTACCTCTGCCCATTCCCCACTGGTAGAGGGTTTCCCCAGTAAATTGTTCTCTTTTCTACCACTGGTTACACAGTACCTAAAGCCAATGATTTTCTGTTTTCAAAAGAAAACACTGGTACAAAAATACAGGTTACTCACCTGTAATAGGAGTTCTAGGAATGGTATATGTTGTTCATCCACACTGACTGGCAGGTTCCTTGCCGCTTTAAATCTTGCCGGAAGGTCTTCAAGCTGGCTCCTCCCACCCACCCACCCGGTGGTAAAACTCTTAGCTCGCCCCCATGATGCCAGACCTAGCCCACTTGGGAAGCCAGGTTGTGCATCGCAGCAGAGGTCAGGTGGAGTCGTGTGGATGAACAACATATACCATTCCTAGAACTCCTGTTACAGGTGAGTAACCTGTATTTCTAGGGACATGGATATGTTGTTCATCCACACCGCCTGGCAGACTCCTAGCAGTTCTCCGGGAGGAGGGAGGCAAGGTGCACACCCCCTACTTAGGAAATAAAGACTGGAGAACCGAGGCCCCAAAACCAGCATCCCGGCATGACTCAAGGTCGATGTGGTAGTGGGTGATGAAGGTGTGTGCTGACTTCCAGGCAGCAGCCCTGCAGAGTTCCTGGATAGGGACATCCCTGGAAGTAGCCACCGATGCAGCGGTATGGCGGGTAGAATGAGCTCTTATCCCTCTGGGAGGCTCCATGCCTGACAACCTACAGCAGAGATCTATGCAGGAGGTGACCCACCTGCCTATTGTCCACTTGGCTGCAGGTCTGCCAGGTGCGGCTTCAGCGTAGGTGACAAACAGCTGGCGAACCTCTCCCCAAACTTCAGCCGTCCGCTCCTTGTAGTAAGTGAGCATTCTTCTGAGGTCCAAAGTATGGAGCCTATATTCTGCCTCCGAGGTGTGACTGGGGTAGAACACCGGCAGAGTCAACACCTGGTTAAGGTGAAACTCCGACATCACCTTCAGAAGGAATTTCAGGTGGGGGTGCAGGACAACCTTGTCCCTGTGGAAGACCAGATAAGAAGACTCGATGGAAAGCGCCTGGAGCTCTCCCATCCTTCTGGCTGACATGATAGCCACCAAGAAGGCGGTCTTCCATGACAGGTGAGAGATGTCACACCTGCGCATCGGTTCGAATGGCTTGCCCATGAGCTTAGCCAATACCAGCAGTAGATCCCACGAAGGTGGAGGCTCGCACCGGCGATATGCATCAAGGCCTTTGAAAGCGCCAACCACCTTTCTCCTGGCCCATCGACTGCTTCTCGCCTGCGCCTGTAAGCAGAGATGGCTGCCAGGTGCACCTTAAGGGTCGCTCGATCAAGCCTTTGCTGAGAAAGGGACTATAGGTAGTCCAGAATGCTTGCCAAGGAACAGGAGGAAGGGTCCAGGCCCTGCTCTGACACCAAATGGAGAATCTCTTCCATTTGAAGGCATAGCATTTTCTGGTCGACTCCTTACGGGACGCCTCAACGACGTTGAGGACCTCATCGAAAGACCCAAGGCCTGAACCTAGCCGCCAGGAACCAGGCCATCAGGCACAGGGATTGAAGGTCCGGATGGAATACCTTCCCTGATTGACTGAGATCAGGTCCGGCAGGCTGGAAGCCGCCTCGGGAGCCTGGAGCTGAGACTGAGGAGATCTGGATAGCAGAACTGGCGGGGCCAGTCTGGGGCTACCAGAATCACCTGCGCCTTGTCTCTCCTTGCCTTGAGAAGCACCCTGTGGATCAAGGGAAATGGGGGAAAGGTAGAAGAGGCCTGGGGTCCACGGCCTCGAGAAGGCATCCCCCTGCAGCGAGCCCTGCTGAAGGGGACGGGCATGAAACAGTCTCAGCTTCACATTTTCCCTGGAAGCAAACAGATCCGCCTGAGGCGTGCCCCAGTGGGAGAAGAGATCTTGTACTACCTCCAGCAGGAGAGACCACTTGTGAGACGCAGCCCCTATCCAGCTTAGGGCATCGGCCAGGGTGTTGGAGGCTCCTGCCACATGAATGGCGAGGAGATCCACCTCCAGGCTGCGCACGAGTGACCAAATGCGGAGAGCTTCCCTGCACAGAGGCATGGAGCGCGTCCTGCCCTGGTGGTTTAGGTAGTACATGGTTGTGGTATTGTCCGCCTGGACCGGAACCACTTGACCTGTAGAAACAAAGCAAGGCGGTGAGGGCTAGATGAACCGCTGAAGCTCCAGCAGGTTGATATGGCATCGGGACTCCCGAGGGACCAGAGGCGTCAGGCGCCTGTACTCCCCAGATGAGCACCCCAACCCATCAGAGAGGCATCGGTCGATAGAGAGACCGCGGCTCGGGCGGACAAATGGGATGCCCTCCTGCAGATGTGCTGGAACAGTCCACCACTGGAGAGCTGCTCCACATCCCCTGGTCACTGTCACTAGCTGATCCAGCGGATCGGCGTTGTGACCATTGGCTGGCCAGCCCCATTGATGGAGGACGATGTACCAGCGGGCCCAACGGACCACGCTGGTGCAGGCCGCCATGAGGCCCAGGAGGCGCAGGAAGTCCCGGGCAGGGCGCGATTGCCCAACCTGAAATGATTGGGCAAAGGAGGAAAGAACCTCGGCCTTGTCTGCCGGAAGCCATGCTCTGGCTCGTAGAGAGTCGAGCTCTGCCCCGATGAATTGTATCACCTGCTTTGGCACGAGTTCCAACTTGGCCTCTTTGATGAAGAGGCCAACCTAAGAGCAAACCTGGAGGGCCAGATCTCTGGACCGCTCCACCTCTGCTCTGGAGGGGGCTGCAATCAGCCAGTCATCCAGGTAGGGGTACACCCAGACCCTTCGGCGCCGCAGGAATGCTGTCACCACTGCCATGCATTTGGTGAAGACCCTGAGAGCTAGGGAAAGGTCGAAGGGCATGGCCTGAATCAGAAAGTGATCCCTCCGCCTGAAGTGGAGGAATCTCTGGTGGGACGGACGGATTGGGACATGAAATAACGCCCTGAAGGTCCAGAGAACAGAACCAACACCTCGCTCCAAGGATGGGATTATCTGAGCCAGAGTGACCATCCTGAAGGTCCAAGACCTTAGGAACCTGTTCAGGTCATGCAGGTCGAGAATGGGGCGCCAGCCCCCGTCTGCTTTGGGACCAGGAAGTACCTGGACACAAACCCCGGGTCTGGAGCAGGATCAGCCACCTTTCTGATTACCTCTTTTTCGAGGAGCAGGGCAATATCGGCTCGGCAAGCCGACAGAGAGGCTGCGGACCCCATAGCCCCCTGAGGGGCGACGGCTCGGAAGGGCAGGGCCTGTTCGAACTCCAGGGGCAGGCCCTTTCCTACCACCTCCAAAACACAATGGTCTGCGGTGATAACGGACCAAGCGGAAAGGAAGTGGCAGAGCCGTCCCCCCACGGGGGGAACCCAGGGGGGAGTGATGAGGCTGGGGGCAACACCCCTCAACTCGTCACTGGGCAGGCTTAGAGGAGGGACCGGCCCGAGGGACCTCCTGGGCCTTTACCTCCCTGCTTCCTGTTGGAGGAAGCCGCGGGCTTGGGTTTGGGATGACAAGCGCGAGCCTGCTGGCCCTGGTGCTGGTGCTGTTGGGCTGGACGTGCCACAGGCGCAGAAGGACGAAAGGACTTGTGCTGCTGCTGTCGGCGACATTTGTCCTTCTGGGTGGAGGTGACCAAGTTCAGAGTGGCACTGGACTTTTCGATTCGCTGGAGGTGACCTTCCACTCCAGGGCTGAAGAGGTCAGTCCTCAAGAAGAGGACATCCGCCAATTTGCGCTGGGTATCCGCCGTGAAGGTGGATATCCTTAGCCATGCTCTGCGGCGCATGGCCACCGCGGCCGCAACCAATCTGGCACAGGAGTCTCCGATGTCCAGAGCTGTTTGGAGCTGCTGCTTAGCCACTGCCCTACCCTGGTCCCGTACGTGCCGGACCGTGGTCTACGGGTCAGCCGGGAGATGAGGGATCACCTCATCCAGGGAGCCCATGAGGGCGTGGGAGAAGTGTGCCATCAGCATGGCCGAGCTGGCCTGGTGGAGGCCAAGGGAGGACGCAGCGTACACCTTGCGCCCGGCATAGTCCAGCTTTTTGGACTCCTTGTCGGGGGGCTTGTCCAAATCCCTAGCGTTACCAGAACGCCGGAAAACGCTGTCGATCGCCAACCCCTCGGCAGAGGGGTGTTCCGAAAAACTGGGCAAAGAGCCGGTAGGGACCGCATACTTCCTGGCCATCCTGGCTGAAGGCGCAGGACAGGAAGCAGGCTCCTGCCAGAGCTCCAAGGCTGGGCCAACAATGGCTTCAGCCACCGGAAAGGCCTCCATGGGTGAATTCCCTCGGTCCAGTATCTCCGTCAGGGGATACTTGGCCCGCTTGGATACAGGCTTGAGTTGCATCCCGGTGGACTCCGAGATGAGCTGAAGCAAACCCATGAAGGACGATGGGCTTTCGTCCATCGACTGGCCCCCAGAGGACCCCAGGTCAATAGGCCTGGAGAACAGGGAGAAGTCGCCGTCGGACTCAGAGGAGTCCGCAAACAGCTGCCTGGGGCCTAAGCCACCCTCCACCTGCCAAGGACGGTCGGGAGTGAGGGTGACCGACAACCTGTGGGGCAGGCCCTGACCCGACCGAGAGTCCTTGGCCGGCGTACCCGATTTCGGTTGTGGAGGCAGAGGTTCCACCACAATCGGTGGGGCAGCTGGTTTCGGCTGAATAACCGGCCCAGGCTTGGACACCACGGCTACAGTGAGGGGTTGTTGGCCGCTCGGGTGACAGCCACTTGATGGCCAGGGAAGGCGACGGCGTTAGCTTGTTCCCACACAGAAGTAACTGCTGCCACATCAGGTCCTCATAGTATCAAAGCAATTTGCACCGAAGCCTCTCCTCTCCTCTTCCGAGGAGGAAGACGAGGACGAGCGGCGGCGCCACACTGGGACAAAAGCCGAGACCGAGACCGGGCCGATGTCGGTGGATCGCTGGACTGAGATGATGTTCGAGACCGAGATCGAGATCCTCAGCGCTCAAGACGGGTCTGGGAAGGGCTAGGACACCCGCCTTCCCTTGGCTCGAAGCGCAGGCAGTCCTCGCCCCACCGGGGAACCAGTGAAGAAGGGTTGTTGGTTTCACCAGTCGACAGCCCATCTGACGGGTCGAGAAAATCTCGATCAAGGCCGGACTGGGTGTCTCGGCCGCTGGCCTGACGGGACGCCAGAAGCCAGCAGCGGCCTTAGCCGCAACTCCCGATCGGGGCTGAGTGTCGACTGTCCGGGAAGGGGACCTCTCCCGCCCTACCAACGCCGACGATGAGACTTACCCTTTGAATCCTTCTTTTTGGACCGAGAGGAATGTCCCAATGGCCCCTCTCCCTTCATGGAAAGGGATTGACAAAGCTCCTTGAAAGAAGCTGAATTCGAGGTACCCAGTGAGAGTGGGATAAATGCCGCAAACGAGGAAGAGGATGATGTGGCCTATGCCGCCTCCTCCTTGAGGGCAATCCTCTGCTCGAGTTGCTCAGTCGAGCCAGCCGCCGCGGTAACCGCCCAACTGGCCTCCTTCGACTTAACCGTGGGTAGCACTTTTCGCGCCCAAGCTGTAAATCAAGCAGCGCCGGGTCTTCCAGGACGCTATTTAAAACGAACGCCATAACTCGCAGGCCATGGGTCATGTTCCCCAGGCCGAGGCAGACACACATGGAGTGCGGTCCGCCCTGGACATCTTCTGCCCACAAGGGCACTGCTAAAACTGGGAGTCAATTTGTCCATCGTAGCTGCGAGGGAGAAACTTGACCAAGTCTTGAAAATTTTAAATAAGTTTCGGCGAACCGAAGAATTAGGATCCAGTCTACACGCAGAGCGTTAAGGAGGGAACCTGAGCTTCCAAGTGGTAAGGAAGATCTGGTGTCATGGGGCAGAGCTGAGAGTTTTACCACCTGGGTGGGTGGGAGGAGCCAGCTTGAAGACCTTCTGGCAAGATTTAAAGCGGCAAGGAACCTGCCAGACAGTGTGGATGAACAACATATCCATGTCCCTAGAATGGAATTTGTAGGTTTTTTTTTGCTCATCTGTTTATCCTCCTGCACCAACTGACCCACGTCCTCTGGTCTCCTCAGGCCTATCAACCTGGCATCCTCCAGAATTTAACTACTCAGATTAGTTTTCCATGGCTTACTGTCCTGGTGGGGTCCCCCAAACCCCACCAAAAACAGGATCCAGTTGACTTGGATTGATGACTGAATAACCGGATGTGGGGCCTGGTGTCATCTTCCTGGTCAGTGCTAGTTACCCTCTGATCTTTGCCCCTCGGGAGGTGCGAATGTGCACTATCATCATGACGCATGCCACACACTGCGTAGATGGAAGCCACACCTCCTGTGCATCTTGATGGCCCAGCGTGTACAACTCCTGGTTTCCACTAGGTGTCAGGTAAGTGCCAGGATCAACGTCCCCCTCTCACTGAAGGAGGCCCACAGTCCCTCAGACGATCACTCCTCCTCTCCTCGGTAGCCCTCTGACTTCCAAGCTCACTTCTGAACTCAGGTCATCAGAGCTGCAGGTAACAGCACTATTGCTGCACCGATGGTCCAGCCCTGGAATCTTCCCTCTTAAACCAGCACCTGGGAGTCTGTCTTTCACGAAAACCCCCAGTTTGCACCAATTCTTTGGGCAAACCCCTCTATTTTAAGCCAAATTATTACGCAAAACCTGTTGATTTGCCCTCAATTTGGGGAAAATTGAAAAAAAAAAATATTTTGGCAAATGTAATTGACCATTTCTGAAAACGGAAAATCATTGACTTCAAGTTTCATTTCATTTTTATTTTATACTGAAAGGTCTGTGGGCTAAGAGCCCATTTTCACAGACATCCAGCGATTACAAATACAATAGCAATAATGTCCCATGACTTGGAAACATTTGTTGCTCACCAGTAACAGAGGCTCTCCATAGAACCATAACACATTGGAGTGGAAGCAACTGGCATCAGGACCTTGCTGAGCTGCAAGATGGAGATGCCCACTTCCAAGTGCCTACGCACATTTTGTCGGCACACATCAGCATTGACATCAGGGTGGCGGTCCCCAACTACTTCAGTTTCCCAGCAATCACTGAACTGAGTCCTAAACATCCACGAGTCATGCACAGAGAGGCAGGAAGAGAGAAGTGAATGTTCTCTAGCACACAGTATGCGGCAGCATAGCATAGACGTGTCCCCTGACTAAGACTCGTTCTGAACTGAAGTGCCAGGGTTAATGCTTCTGCTCTCTTTAGCATGTGCAGTAAAATATTACTACAACTTATTTTGGGCCGAGTCTCAACTTACTGTGACTTCACTGTTTCATCTCTTCTCCCCGAGTGTGGTTTCCTGTGTGTTTCTGGTTCTGCCTGTGGGCAGCCTGCACCTACCAGCTTCTTTGCATTGCTTAGATTTGTGTTCAGCAATAAAAGTGTTAACTTCGAAATGCCATGCCATGATAAGAAACAGAAAGAAATGGTCTGCCATATCGGGAGGGGGGGGAGAGACAGTTGGTGGGACGTTTATGGCTTTATGGATATCCTCTCAAAGATCATACAGCCAAAATAACCTGGAAGATAACCAAGCAGTACCAACCTTGACCAGGTAACTTAGTAAAACTGCAGACTGACTCGTCTGGAGAGCAACTCTTGTAATACCATAACGGCAAAACTTGTCCTCCTAGAGGAGATCAGATACAAACTGGAATGCTTAGTGAAAGCATAGATTGTGTGCCAGGTAGCAGCCTTGTCAATATGAGCTGCTAAAACTTACTGGAAGCAGGCCACTGAGGCTGGTGAGCCCCACGTGACATGTCCAGTAATGGTAACTGGCAGGCCCTGCCCCACCTACCTGTAGCAAAATACAATGTAGGAGACCCATTTGCATAGACACTGTTTGGAAACTGGTGGTGCTGCCAGGGCCAAAGGAAACAAACAGTTGAGAGGACTGGGCACAGTCCTTGGTATGGTCAGGTAGTACAAAAGGGTTCTGTGGACATCCAAGGAGTGGAACAGCACCTTGCCCAGGTTATGAGGGGAAACATAGAAACATAGACTTTGACGGCAGATAAGGACAACTTGGCCCACCCAGTCTGCCCATTTCCCTACCTACTGGATAAGCTGCAGATTCTAGTTAACCAACAGCCTATTTCCTGCAACCCCCCACTATAATTGCCTTATGTCTGTCCCATGCATGTTTGAATTCCTCCACTGTTTTAGACCCCACAACCTCTCCAGGAAGGCGGTTCCATGCGTCCACCACTCTCTCTCTCCGTGAAAAAGAATTTCCTCACATTACCCCTGAGCCATCCCCCCTCTAACTTTAAATTGTGCCCCTTGTTCTTACACATCTCTTTTTCTGAAAGATGCTACCCTCCTGGACTTCGTTGATTCCCTTGAGGTACTTAAAAGTTTCTATCATGTCCCCCGTCCTCCTTTCATCAAGGGTATACATATTAAGCTCTCTCAGTCTCTCTTCATATGGTTTCTGATGTAGACCCTGCACCATTTTAGTTGCCTCCTCTGGACTGCTTCCATCTGTCTATGTCCTTGCGTAGATGAGGTCTCCAAACTGCACGCAGTACTCCAGATGGGGTCTCACCAACTGTCTGTATAGAGGATAACCACTTCCCTTTTCTACTTGTGATGCCCCTCCTATGCATCCCAGTATCCCCTGGCTTTCCTACTGAGTTCTCACTGCATACCCACCTTTAGTCATCTGATATGACTACACCCAGATCCCTTTCCATTATTGTTGTTGTTAGTACCTCCTGCTATTGTGTACTCTTCTCCTGGATTTTTATTTCCCAGGTGCATTACTTTGCACTTCTTTGCATTGAATCTAAGTTGCCATATGTCTGACCATTCCTCCAACCTTGCTAAGTCCCTTCTCATCCTTTCTACCCTCCCTTGTGTATCAACTCTGTTACAGATCTTTGTGTCATCCAAAGAGGCATACCTTTCCTTCCAGACCCTCTGCAATGTCACCTATAAAGATGTTAAAGAGGACTGGACCCAGTACTGAGCCCTGAGGTACTCCACTAGTAACCCCCTTTCTTCAGAATGTGTTCCATTCACTATTACCTTCTGTGTCCTGTTGTGCAGCCAGTTTTCATCAGGCTACCACCCTGGGACCCACTCCCAGGCTGGCTAACTTGATTATTAATCTTTTGTGCGAGACTGTGTCAAATGCCTTGCTAAAGTCTAGGTAGGCCATATCCACAGCCCCTCCCTGGTCTATTACTTTGGTCACCCAGTCAAAGAAATCGATTAGATTTGTCTGACATGACCTTCCTGCTGTGAATCCATGCTGCTTTAGGTCCAGTGCCCCGCTGGCCTCTAGGTACTCAACAATTCTTTCTTTCAGAAGTGATTCCATCATTTTCCCCACCACTGAGGTCAAACTAACAGGTCTGTAGTTTCCTGCTTCTGCCTTGCTCCCACTTTTGTGAAGGAATCACATCTGCCCTCCTTCAGTCCTCAGGTACCACCCCATCTTCCCATGATTTGTTAAAAAGTGTGGTTAGTGGTGTCACTAGGTCCTCCTTTAGCTCTTTTAGGATTCTAGGGTGAATCCCGTCAGGCCCCATTGCTTTGCCCACCTTGAGTTTTACAAGTTCTTTCAGTACTCTTTCTTCTTTAAATGGACTGGTATCAACCCCACTATCCAGAGTGCTTCTACTGTTTGGTTTAGGTAACTCCTCCTCTTCTTCTTTGTGAATACTGAGCAAAAGTATTCATTCATTATCTCTGCCTTTTCACTGTCTCCTCTGCCCACCTCCTCTCCTTTATTAATCTTCCCTATCCCTCCCTTAACCTTTCTATGTTCCCTAATGTACCTAAAGGTTTTATCCCCTTCTTAACTGAGTTGGCTATCCTTTCCCTCGGTTTGGGCCTTTGCTTTCTGACTGCCTTCCCACTTCTTTCTGCTTTAATTTATACAGTTCCTGTCGTGCTCTGTCTGTGATTCCTTATACTTTTGAATGCAGCCTTTTCTCCTTAACCTTCCCTGACACTTCTTTGAGAGCCATAGTGTTTTTTATTCCGCTTGTTTTCTTTATTTGTTTCACACAGGCTTGTTGCCTACATGATGGCAGTTTTGATTTTCTCCATTGTTCTTCTTCACCCTCCTTTCTGGCCATTTGCTAATGCATTCCTCAGGTATTCACCCATTTTGCCAAAGTCAGCCCTTCTAAAGTCCAGTATCCTTGTATTTGTATGGCTTGTCTCCATGGTTGTGTTTATTGTGAAGCACACTGTGCAGTGGTCGCTTGTTCCCAGGTGTCTACTGACTTCTAAGTTTGTGATCCTCTCTCCGTTTGAGAGTACCAGGTCTAATATTGCTTCCTCCCGAGTGGGTTCCACCACTAGCTGTCTAAGGCATGCTCCCTGTAGGGCATCGAGAATGACCCTGTTCTTGGATGTGGCTGCAGTCCATGTTGCCCAGTTAACATAGAAACATAGAAACATAGAAGTTGACGGCAGTTAAGGACCGCAAGGCCCATCCAGTCTGCCCATTTCTTTTTCTACCTTATAAATGTGCCATCGGCCTTTGCTCTGTCAGTGACCTATCTATTCATAGTCATTTGTATTGCTCCCTGATGCCTATCCCATGCCTGTGTGAAGCCCTGCACTGTATTCATAGCCACCACTTCTTGTGGTAAGCCACTCCATGCATCTACCACCCTTGCATCTGGGATATTCAGGTCCCCCATCAACAGTATCTCCCCTTTTTCAACCATTTTGAGAATGCCCTCTATCATTTTCTTGTCCATTTCCTCCCCTTGAGACGGGGTCTGTATATAACCCCTGTGCGGATTTGTGATGCCATTCCCTGTCTCCAATGTGACCCAGAGTTCTATTGTCCTCCCCTTTACCTTTTAGTTCTGTTACTTTGATTCCTTCCTTATGTAGAGAGCTCCACCTCCTCTTTTACCCTCCCTGTCCCTTCTGTAGATTGTGTACCCTGGTATGTTGACATCCCAGTCATGGTTCTCCGTGTACCATGTTTCTGTGACTGCCACAATATCCAAGTGTTCCACTTCCATCAGAGCTACTAGCTCTGGAAGCTTGTTTCCCAGACTACGGGCATTGGTACTCATTGCCCTCCATTTAATGTTGGCTTTATCCTTTTTTACCCCATCCCTGCTCTTATTGCCCTTGTCCATTTTTCCATTTACTCCTGTCCTGCCCTCTGTCAAGCTCTGTACCTCAGTGTTTACCCTACTACCTGCCATGCTTTGCGGGGGAGGCTTGAACTTTCCTGTTTCCTATCAGCACCTCCCCTTGGCTGTGTTAAAAGCTTGCCAAGGAAGCCTTTAAACCTGTCACCCTAGGGCGTGTTTCTTCCTGGACAGATGCAGACTATCATGCCAGTATAGACCTTCATCTCTCCAGGTGGACCCCAGTCCCCAATGAAGCCAAAGCCCTGTGCTCTGCACCAGTTTTGCAACCATTCATTAAACCGCATGGTGTGCAGTACCCTAGCCTCACCCCTGCCATGGACTGGCAGCACCTCTGAGAAGGTACCGTGCTTGCTACCTGTCTGAGGCCCCTCCCCAACTCCACAAATTCATCCTGCACTGCACTGATCTCATGCCTAGCCAGGTCATTTGTCCCGAGGTGGACAATGATATCTAGTTTCCTCCTGTGATGCTGCTTCTGCAACCTGAGATTAAGCTTCCTGTCCCTCAAGCCATGGCACCAGGCAGGCACCTTACTTCCTCTCCCTCCCTTCCCCAGGTCTACACCCTAACAACTGAGTCCCCTATCAGAAGCTGTTTCTTTTCCTTGTGTTGTCCCTTGCCACTCTTTTGTGGGTCTCCTTGTGGCTGTCCCCAGCATTCTTCTTGGTTTCCAATGAGGGTGTCATCATGAGGAACCTTGATTTGCCAGACCGCCATATGATTTGTGTAGAGGTGCAACTCGGGGCTACGCCTCTGTTCCACCACCCTCACCCTCCCAGAACCTACTGTGGTCCATCTGCTCTTCACAATGGCAACCTCTGTGGCGGTGGTTGTGGAACTGGTGCTCTTTGGGTGGGGGTCCTCGTAGTCCTTGCCAGTTCAGCCTGGAGGTGGGCAACCTCCTCCTCAGAGCTGACAGTTGCCTGCAAATAGGGCAGCAATGCAGGTTCCAGAATGTTTCCCGGAAAATTGCTGCCCCACAGCCAGTGCATTGCACCACTCCCCACACGTCCCTCTTCCTTATAATATACAATGAGTAATATACAAATTTTTTTTTTTTTTGGGATTGTGTATACTTACGCTTTATGCACTGTGCTGGGTAATTAAGAATATGACAGTTCTGCTCCAAGACCTGTTGAGGAAGTGATGTCAGAACCTTGGCTATAAAGGAAATGCCACAACCACTGGTGACTGTTAGAAACAATCAATTACACCACTGCTCCACCACCTTGGTGAGTACTGCCCTTTATAGTAAGTCAACCAACACCACAATGTACTAGACCACTGCTCCTCACAAACCACTCTACTGAGTCCGGGATAAAACAAACTCACTGTTCAGCCAGCAGGACACTTCCAAAATATTGCACAAATATCCTTCCAAATCCTATGTGTCTAGCACAGAAATCAAGCAACTTCAGTTGTATTACAACCCTCTGGTTATAAAATTACTACACTTTAATGGAATCCTGCAATTCTTAATGCCAATAAGAAAATAATGAAGCTTTCTGTAGAAAGTGTAGCTTACCTTCCTAGTCCCCTACAATTATGTTTTACCAAGTTACCAGTTCCTCAAATGCGTTCTAGTTTGTTCTCTGCAGTATAGCTAATTTCTCAGCCAGTACCGTAGGAAGGGTGGGGACGGGTGGGCAGCCGCCCATGCAAGCCTCCTAGGGGCGTAGTTTCATCTGAAGCTCACTTATTATTAACTTGAAAAGTGAGCTCTGCAACTTAAATTTTTTTTTAACTTTCTTTAGGTAATTACTATTTGCTGCCAGCAGGCGCATCCATGGACCAGCAAATGGAGGGAGAATCACATGATATGTTGCTACAGCAAGAACAATCACATGATATACCGAGCAGACAGTTTGTCTAGGGTTGCCACCTGTCGGTTAATTACCTGGTGATCAGGTTTTCAGGCCCCCTATCAGGAAATCCGGTTTTGCTCTGTGCTGGTCAGGTTTTTGAGCCATTTTGAATGCTCACATACTTTTGAAACAAATTTTGTCATGTCTTTCATTGTTTCAGCTACATGTCCAGGTTACAAACAAATTCTGTTGTCAGTGTAGCCTTTTGTTTGTGAATGCAGTCACCCTGGGAGGTGTAAAGTATGGCCATTAACACCATTAGCACTTACTTAACCTAATCTTTCCACTGCATCTTAAAGTGGCATAGCAGCACAGCTGCCCCCACCTTTTGTAACAGCAACAGAGCCAGTTGTCCTCCACTTTCATTTGCTGGTAAACAGGCATTTTTAAATGTTTTAAATTATTTTTTTACTCAAGAAATAAGTATGGTCACTTTGGCTTTGAAATAGTACTGTGTAAAGAACAGGAAATGGAGCCAGGAAAAAGATACAAAATATGTATACTGTTGTATGCTATTTACAGTATTTCCCTTGTCTCCCCCAGATCATATCTGTAAATGATATTTCTTTTGTTTCTGTATGTTTATCTGGTTAAGCAATGTCAATAAATAAATACATCATTAAATAAATAATTAGGAAGAACCTAGGAAAGTAACTTTAACAGGCACAGTACAGTATCTTAACATTTTTATTTAACTGCTGCTTTAAGTGTTGTCTTTTATTGATATGACAAATGGCCTTCTAGGAAGAACAATGCATGATAAGTCATGAAAAGGGGTGGGGCTGGTGGCGGAGCTTAGGATCCGGTTTTTGTCTCATCCAAAGGTGGCAACCCTAAGTTTGTCTTTGGGGCAGGCTGGTGCCCAGTGAAGTATATATGGTAAGCAGACTCCAGAGTGTTGTTAGACTGGCAGAGCAGTTGAACAGAGGCAGTTAGAGGAGAGCTGGAGTAAAGGAGAGAGCAACTAGTATTGTAGAGAGAGAGAGAAAGAGAGCGTGGACTGTTTACATTGATTTTGTGTAGCAGCATTTTTCAACAAGAGAACAAAACTTCCTTCCAAGTCCGATCCATCTAATTAAATAAATGATGATGATCTGTGTGTTTAGGGGGGGTGTTGAAAAAAAAAAGTAAAAACAACTTATTGATGATCCCTCATTCAAGAAGGCAAAGGGTTAGCCTAGGATATATAGGATTAGCTAATTGGGCTCAGGGCTGGCTGCTGTGTATATAATTTGTCCATTTGCTTTGCTTTTGGAGTGGACCCTTGTGTTGACTGGACTGGTCGAGCAGGCCTTGTTCTCCCTCACCCCCTGATTCATTCATCCTCCCTCTGAGGCAGGCTGATTGATCATTTGTGAATGATGAGATCCCTTCTGGTCTGGCCCTGGGTCCTAGTCTCCTGCCCCTCTTGCCAACTCCCGAGGCGATTTTATATTTTTACAAGACAGTACAAAACAACGTCTTGTTCTCCACATCCACAGTCCCAGACTTCACCTTGCAAAAGCTGATTCAATGATTCTTGATTCCCCAGTCTAGGGTCCCTGCCAGCCACCCCACCTACCTGTCTTGCCGACTCCTGCCAACTCCCCGACTAAGTCTGGAGGCTGCTTGGCTGCACCTGCCAGCTGCCCACCCATCTACTACTTTCATAATTCCGTCCAGGTGTCCCAGCAGTAGTTACTTAGTGCGTGCTGCTGGCTGCCTTTGTAACCAAGTCTGCTGGCTGGGGCCTAGGCTGGCTGCATTTTTTAAAATAAAAGTCCTGTGCCTCATGCCTCCCGAGTCAGCCCTGAGTGCGACCCAGCCCCTACTGAAATCAGCAGGCAGCAGTATTTACAGAAACAAAAATTATTCTGTGTGTGTGGGGGCGGATTAAAAAAAAAAGAAAAGAAAACAGTTGAAACTCAAGTCTCTTTCTTTGTGTGTGTGTACTGGGGGTATTAGCGGTACTAACAATAAAATAATTAATCTGCAGAGAGCCTGAAGGGACTACGCTTAAAAGGATCAAGGGACACAAGTGAGACATGGGTCCTCTCTCAGAAGGAGCTTTGCTATACATGCTTGGGCATCCTGTGGAAATGCAGGAAGGGACCAAAACTGTGATTTCTATGTGCTGGTGCCAGCAAACAAAATAATCTGAGGGACAGGGTGGGATTAAAGGAGGTAAGGAGATATCCAGAAATAGTGGTAGAAGCGGGTGAAGATTATGGGTTTTAAGTGACTGCTACAGAAATCCTGTCTGGGATACCCCAGATAAAGGGTCTCTTCCATGAAACCAACTTCAGCAGTGCTAGTGAAGCACTAGGGATGGGGACCCTATGTCAACAGGTAAAGCAGGGGCATAAGGGAGTCATTTGAGATGGATGTGGAGAGCTATGGGAGGGGGGGGACAAGGTAGGAAGGAGGCATCACAGACCGCAGCACCCGTGGTACAGTCATCTTCAGAAAAGTCCTCAGAAGGCAGCAATGTTGCCTGGTGTGCAGCAGGTTTGCTGCACTCACTGTGGAGCTGGGTGCATTAAAGGAAGAACTTAACCTTCTTACAGTTATTCCCAGTGGACACTGGTGCAAGCAGCCACCACTCCTTTCCACTGCACACCGTGCCACACCTACTGTAGGTGGGGGGATGGGGAAGAAGGGTCTATACAGGCTGAGACCCTGAGGTGGCAACAGCAAACAGATTCACCCCTCATGTGCAATTTGGTTCATCTAGTCCAAGTGAAAATGCCGTACCCTGCAGGCATGCAAGAGACCAGGTCTATGCTTAAGAGTACACCTTACATACGTTTGGAGTCCAAGAGGCAAGACAGTGCTAGGAAAGAGCTTGTGAAAGGTGATTCCATCATAAAGAGGACAGATGGGGTAGTGGGTGCAGAAAAGCATGGGACATGAAGGTTAGATGCCTTCTGGGGCTTTGGTTGGATGGGATGTAAGCAGGGTAGAAAGAATTGTCAATAGAGTGGAAAGCAGCCCTACTAGACACCGATAACCTGGTTTGCAGACTCCTAGAGGAGGTTAAGAATAGCTTTAGAAATTTTGTGGGGGACATCCAAGCTGGCAGCTGCCTCACTGACTTCTGAGTTTTTTCTGCCAGTTTGAGCAGAAGGGAGAACTAGAAGAGGTTCATCAATTGCTCACTTCAACTCATGGCTGATGGAGAGGTACAGGCAGGAGGGATGGGGTGCCTGGGATATTAGAGTCACTCTTGGATGGATTGAAAGCTATTCAAGCTGGATGGCCCTCAACCCTCTGAGGAGGGTATCAGGATACAGGGAGCAAATTTAAAGAATTATTTATAAAAATTAGGCAGTTTTAAAGCAAGCGAGAGAGATGCTGTGCAGATCACGGACAACAAATGCACCTACTAAACTGAAAGAAGCCAAATGGCCTCTCACCACTGCTAAAAACATGGACAGAACAATATGGCAGAACAAATGTGGAGAAAGAGGAGTCTAGAACAAGCTGGAGGAGAGGGGCTAATACTGGATCTGGGTATCTAGGAAGGAGGAGATAGGCAGGGCCAAGCCTTGAGAAGAGAATTGATTTTAGTTTTTCCTTTGTTTACACACTTTAATATTGTCTCTGTCTGCTCATGCTCAAAGATTTTATTTTTTAGATTTTACTTTTCTGTATTAAAAGTATGTTTTTCTTCAGAAAAGCCCCCAAATCCACCAAAGAGCATGTAAACCCCACAGAGCTTCTGGGGGCCTTGCGGCCCCCGACCCCCCAGCTCTTTTCTGAAGGGGGGGGCGCAAAATTAGTCTCTTGCCTAGGGCACCAAAATGCCTTCCTACGGCTCAGTTCTCAGCTTCCAAAAGGAACAGGCAGGTCCTCTGACTGACTTTACTCTGTGTAGTATGCCTAAACAGAACAGTGATACAAGCCCCACCCAGAATCAATTGATTGACTAGTGACACCTGTGATGTAAGCAGGCCTTTCAGTGAAGACAATTTGCTATGTCTGCTTCTAATACACACACAAACCCTTTATCTGAAACCAGAGATAAACTCACTGCTTAGCCAGCAGGACACTTCCAAAATATTGCACAAATATCCTTCCAAATCCTATGTGTCTAGCACAGAAATCAAGCAACTTTAGTTGTATTACAACCCCTCTGGTTATAAAATTACTACACTTTAATGGAATCCTGCAATTCTTAATGCCAATAAGAAAATAATGAACCTTTCTGTAGAAAGTGTAGCTTACCTTCCTAGTCCCCTACAATATTATGTTTTACCAAGTTACCAGTTCCTCAAATGCGTTCTAGTTTGTTCTCTGCAGTATAGCCAATTTCTCAGCTTCCAAAAGGAACAGGCAGGTCCTCTGACTCTTACATCTTTGTGAACGAGGAGTGTGGTGTGCATATATGTTTAAAATGCAACTTTAGAAGTGAGAAAGAAATAAGTGCCCCAGCTGGGATTTGAACCCAGGTCTCCTCAGAATACCGCTCCACTACGCTAACCAGCTGTGCTACCAGAACAACTGGAACCTAAGGATCCCCAAGGGCACCCAGCGTTTTCTTGAAATGCACACCCTGGAGCTACACAAATCAGAGTTGCACCTTTACTATCAAGGAGTGCAGCGTGCAGTTGGCCCAGTGGCGAAGAGGGCTGAGACACCTGGTGTGCCTTACCTTTTCCCACACCTGCAACCTGAGTTTGGGAACAAGCTTGGGGTGACAGAGAGGATCGAGGGTCTGACAGACAGCTCCCTGGCTGCCAACTGGTGGAGGCTGGGTGGTAGCGTTAGATAACTTAAGCGACATAGAAGGGAGGGGCCGCAGCAGCTGGGGACAACAGGAAGAGGGGGAGAAAACAGAAAAGAGTTGGTACCGAGCTGAAGGGAAGGGAAGAACAGAAGTAAATCAAGGAACTGATTCCATATGAAAATCAGACACCACTTTACTAAAAAATTTGGGGTGCATATGTGTAACCCCCTTGTTATCCGGGGTTACTAGAATCCCAGTAAGACCTAATGGTAGGCAGGGAAGGCAGCTTGTGAAACTCTAGTTAAATGGGTTTCACACTGTCTCACTCTGTTCTCAGTCTCAGCTGAGACTGAGGGATGACATCACCAATAGAACTTTCGCAGCTGCATGAGCCACATTGGAATCTGCAGCAAAGGGAGTTACATAGAACGTTGGGAGTTTTGAAGTCAGTCTTCAGTTAGTCTTCAGTGAATGAGTGTGAAGTAGGGAGCTTGCTGTTAAAGCAGCTCAGTGAAGGCTCTAGGAGCCTCAGCCCTGACAGAGGGCCACTTTTAAGTAATAGGGTGTGTGTCTCCACCTTAAAGAGAGACACAGAAAAGTAGTGAAGTGGTGGAGACTGCTGTTTTCGGGTCTCAGTGCCCCCTCCCTCCGGGGGCGGGGGACGAGAAGGTTTCCCTGCAGATTCCTGGGGCAACCCCCCCAGTTCTGCTTGTGGAGGAAAAGCTGCCTGTTTGTTCCAGTATTTATTTGGGAGAAAAGAAGATTTGTGAGTCGCCTGTGGGGCACCTGCAATGTAAGGGTGAATGTCTGCTCTGGCTAAAAGGGCCTATGTTTTCACCCTGGGACTTGTGTGACAATGTGGGGATTGAACTACTAAATATTGGGAAGCCTAGAGAAATGGGCTAAGCAAAGTAGAAGTAGTTTCAAGTTCCAGAGTTTGTTGGGATGCAAATAATATGTAAAGTGATGTGACAGGCGTCTATCCTTAATCTACATTTGAAAGTTCAGTAAAATTGTTCAGTTTCAGAGAAATGGCGGGTATGGGCTGTAGGAGCTGGAGGTGGGTGGCTCCCCATCTTTAGGACCAGGTCCACCTCTATGGATTTCTTCTGTGGATTTCTACTTTGCCTCAGGCACTTGGCCAGTGATGGAAGTACCCAGGCAGTGGGATTGTAAGGAAAATTCTCTCTAAGAGTCGCAGACTCTAGTGTGTTTTGGGGAGCCACAACAGGATAATTGGTTCATTCCTCAAATGGACTGTGGATCAAGTGGCTGGCGGGGGAGCCGGGCCAGTGGGAAAACCAAGTGTGTACAAATCGGGCTGTGTACCCAAAGCTGCGTGCAAGTCTGGGCTGTGTGCCTGGTGGGTTTAGAGCCTGAGGGCTGGAAAGAGTGATAAAGTGTTCTGTCGTCTCTAATCTGCATTACCAGGAATGTAGCCCCATGGGGGGCCGTCTATGCTTTGTTTGCTCAGCTTGGATGTGAATAAAAGCCACACTGAAGAATCCCATTCCTGGTTCTGGACATTACAGTTATTGCTTTCTGTGTTCGGATTTACTTGGGTGCCCCTGACCAGAGTAGCCAGACCTAGGTCCCCCTGTGCCGAGTAACCTCATCCTCCCTGAACCCAGGTCCCCACCAGGTACTGCTGTCAGCTTCAACAGCATGCCACCTGTCATTTTGCTAAAAAGGCAGGGGGTGAGGGGTTACAAAAATGGAGGCACCGCTTTGGATTTTGTTCCGGGAGGAAGGTGCTTAGGCAAGGGGGCTAGTGTTTTGGCTATCTGGCAGTGGGTAGCCCAAAAAGCTGAAGCAAGTTAACTAGTGTGTTGCTGTGTGCTGTGGATCTTATGCTGCTGTTAAAATGCCAACTGTTTACCAAGGAGCAGTAAAGCCAAAGAGTGTGCCCTTGTCCTGCATCAAATTGTTTACAGCATTTTGCCTGCTTTTAAAATGAACTGTGGTAAAGAAAAGTGTGGAAGACTAGGGGTAGCAACAGGAAAATTGTGCCCTGGACGTTTGAAATGCTTTAAAATAAACTGTGGTAAAGAAAAGTGTGGAAGACTAGGGGTAGCAACAGGAAAATTGTGCCCTGGACATTTGAAATGCTTTTAAAATGAACTATGGTAAAGAAAAGTGTGGAAGACTAGGGGTAGCAACAGGAAAATTGTGCCCTGGACATTGGAAATGCTTTTTGAATTGACTGAGAGACTGCAGTGTAAATGGCTATGTTAAATGGCTGAAATGGGCTCCCGCCGTGGAGTCAGTTGGTGAAGAAAAAAAAAAGTTGCATTCTGCAGTTTAAATTTGCCTGCTCGACGATCGCCGTGAGGAGAAGAGCCCTCGCGAGGAAGAAGAGGCTCATTTGCATGGCGTCATGTGGTTGGTCAGGCTGCAATCAGTCCCGCCCCTCAGCCAGCTGTACAATGACTGCCCCAGCATTCGAGAGGGAGTGTGAGTGGAGTGCGTGTACTGGCAGTGGCGGAGCGTCGGAGTGTTAAAATTGTTGTAAACAACTTAAAAATTGACTTTCTTGTTTAAAATCAGGCTCAACCTGCTAATCGATAGTTGAAATTGCAAGAGTGGTGGTTGAAAAGACGATCGGTAGGACTGCCCACCTGTTTCTGTTCTGAGGCCTCCAGGAACTGGTTGCAGGCCGTTTTTCCCCATCGCAGCAAACTGCTACTGATAACAGTAAGTAACCACCTTAAAACTGCTCAAACAGTGATTTTCAGCCCTATGCCATACAAATGTGTGTGCAGCAGTGTAGTCGCTTTGCAAGTAACGACTGTGTAAAGTCCAAGTTAGCAAGTAAGTCTGTTACTGCATTGACTGTGTACACAGTACGAATTTAGCCTCAGTTTACAGTCTGAAGCCAGAGAGAGACTGTGGGTTGTAGCCAAAGTGCAGCACTGGTTATACAGGCAATCCTGTGCTAAAAACCTGAAGCTTTAAGGGACTGTAAATCAATGAAATGTTTCCAGCATGTAAAAAGTCTGTGGAAAATCCTGTAAATGTGTTTAAAGCAAGAACAAAGCAAGTTATGCAGTTTGAGCAAAAGTTATCAGTAGTTTGTGTAAATCGGGTGCGCAGTGGCTTGACCCAGAGTCTGAATGTTGATGCACAGGAGTGCTGCCGCTGCCATTACAGGGTGAGGTAGTAAAGTAAACACAGCAGCAGAGGAGCCATTTTACAACTAAAGAAAGTGTTCAATAAAGTGGGACTTTTTCAGTTACAGTGAACTTTTGTTTGTTTTCTGCAGTTATGGCCTCAGGATCAGCTCGTTACCCAGATCATGCCCGGGTTGCAGTAACAGCAGCAGTGAATAGACTGAGGGATATTGAAAAGTGGTGCTATGGAGGGCAACTGCCTCCTCATGTGGTGATTCCTGGTTATCCAGTGCATGTCCGCTCCGCCAGTGAGGGATTGCTAGAGATTCCCAGGGTTCGTTTGAAGTTATCGGGATCTCGTGCTTTGCCTTTTCGGCTCCAACCCTGTGGAATTCTCTACCGCTGGTTAAGAGAATGCCCGACCATTGACAGTTTTAAAATAGCTTTAAAGACATATCTTTTTACCCTGGCTTATTCTTTATAGTTATGGTTGTTTAATGCCTGGATTTTGCTGTTCTATTTATTTTTGTACAGCGCCTTGATTTCGAAAGGCGCTTTATAAATAAACATGACTTGACTTGACTTGACATGCATGTCAAATATGCTTGAGAGCTGGAAGGGACGTCTTCATGATTCCTCACTGTGCTGGATTCCTATAAAAATATGGTTTGTATAAAGCGCCTCAAATTCGTTTGGCTCCCACATGGATAAAGGTTCAGGAATCTGCAGTTGGCAGCACACAGCACCAGGCGGAGCCTGTGGAGGACGGCCCCTCGGGGAAGTGTGGCACAAAGCTAGAGGGTGCAGAGTTAGAGACAGAACCCGAAGTTGAAGTTTCGGATGCTGGATCCCAGAAGGAAAGTTCGGATAAAGCATCAATAGACCCCTGGAGGGGGGAGCCTAGCTCAAGTCTCTTAGATGAAGATGAGATGCAGGAGGCTTTTGAATGGGAGGTGTCGACCTCCGTGCCTAGTGATGAATGGATAGTCTCAGGAGTGAGAATGACTGCTCACTCCTGGGCTCAGATCCTCAGTGAAGAGGAAGATGAGGGGGAACCTATGTGGCCTTGTGAAAAAGGAATGGGTACACAGCCTCAAGATCTTGCCTTGGAGGAAGGTATGGAAGAAAGTGGTGATGCCACTGCCCTGGCTTCGCAAGAGGAAGAAGTCAGGGATCCGTTTCTAATTGCTTTAAGGATGCGTAGCTGGCAGAACCAGGACTGGCCACCCCCCAAGCCAGGCCAGCGGTCTTAGATTGACCAAAGCAAGTAAAGAGGAGAGACTGGTTCGTAGGAAGGCAATTGAGATCTATGGTATGACCTTTCCTACCTTTCCTCGAAAAGTCTGGGAGGAGATTGAGAACTGCAGGAAATCCTGGATCTGGGATGAAGCAATGAAAAATGTGCATCCTGGTGCCAACAAGCATGTAAAAAATAGACTGTTCCACGAAAAGTATACCCAGTGGAAGAGAGGCAGGACACTGTTTATAGACAGAGTGAGAATAGTAGACGGAGAGGGACGTGAAATCTCCCACTGTGTGAATTATGTGTGCCCAGACGGGGTAATAATTCAAGCTCCTGACCCCCGGTACTACTGGCCTCAGTGCAAGGACCTCTCAGCAAATGTGCCCGTGCCTACAAAATGGAGAGCCGAGCAGTGGTAGTCAATACTGCCACACCAGACTGTGAAGTGCCTTTACTGATCCGCCAATATGGACATCCAGGACTCAGGTGCCCCACATTCATCAGTCTACAGTGTACTAGCCTTTCCAGAAACCATCAACTGGCCCACCAGATGACTTCAGATCCAGAGAGGACACCAGCCCAGCTGTATCCTGTTCATCGCCTGGTAATCAGATGACGTCGGACCAGCTGTTTTCTTTTTTGTTCCTGTTCTAAGGTTCCATCTCCAGTGATGACATCAACCCAGCAGTTCCCAGATGTGCCCTCCTGTGGTTCCCGGAAGATGTCCGCCCAGCTGTATCGGAGGAAATGCTGCCAGGGAGAGTCTTCATCAGAGGTGCAGGTCGGTTAAGAATTTTTCGTACTACAAGTGGCTGGTAAGTCCGAACTTTTCTATCTTTATGACAGTGCAGTACACACCCTACACTAGCAGACTTCAAAATGTGTGCACTGTCCTCAAAGACTCTCCCCTTCGGGACTTTGGCCTGTTAGAACTGTGCTTCACCGGCTCCGGCCAGGAGAGACTCTTATTGGACTAGCCTTCGCATTGTGGTCACTTGGTTGGGACTTTTAGGGCACTCCATCCCTCAAAGGTGTATTGCAAATAATGTCGTTGTTTTCTAATGCAAATACTGTTTTCTACCTTTTTTCTAAAAAATCTTTTGGGATTTTCAGTGTTTTGATGATAGGGGTCTAGGTAGACTGTGTATGCAGATGTAACCCTTTTACCCGGGGTTACTAGAATCCCAGTAAGACCTAGTGGTAGTAGAAGGCAGCCAGAAACTCCAGTTAAATGGGTTTCACACTGTCTCACTCTGTCCTCAGTCACAGCTGAGACTGGAAAGATGACATCATTATAGAATTGTTACAGCTGCATGAGCCACATTTGGAATCTTCAGCTCAGAGTAGTTCTAGAACCTTGGGAATTTGAAAAGCCAGTCTTCCGTTTGTCCTTGAGCAAGAAGGAAGCATCAGACTGTAGTCTGAGTTTTGCCTCCACACAGAAGGAAGTTTTTCTGTGTTTTACCATTCTTCAAGTGGTGGAGACCATCCCCTCGGTCTCAGTGCCCTCTCCCTCGGGGTGGGGGGGTAGGAAAAGGTCTCTGTGGGTTCCAGGGGCAATCCCCTTTTCCCACCAAGGAAAGAAGCTGCCTGAAATTACTTTGTCTGTTTGGGTATGACAGAAAAGGTTAAAGGACTTCGCCTGTGGGGCACCTGCAACGATTGGGTGAGTGTTTGGCCTCAGTTTAAGGGCAAACAACTGTTTTCAGTCAGGAAATGTTATTGGGGACTGCTGTTTGGGAAACACTAGGACGAACAAATGGAGCAGTCAGTTTAAAAGTTTAAATGGATTTAGAGTTCACAGTAGAGGTGCATCAGTTCATCCACCATGCAATCTACATTTTACAGTCCTGAAGTTTTCTGTGTGTTCAGAGAATGGCCGGGTATGGGCTGTGGGAGCTGGAGGTGGATAGATCCCCATCTTTAGTAACCAGGTCCACCTCTACGGATTTCTTCTGTTTTTGCTACTTGCCTCATGCGCTTGGCCAGTGATGGGGTGGGTACCCAGACGTGGGTCGCAACTTGAAAATCTCTCTAGGAGTCGCAGACTTCAAGTGGTGTGGGGAGCCACAGGATGGGAACATTACTCCTTGTAGGATGGGAGTCTCCCTGTTTGATGGGAGTTTCGAATTGGAAGTACGAAAACAAAATCTCTCTAGGAGTCGCAGACTTCAAGTGGTGTGGGGAGCCACAGTTGGGAACCTCCTTGTTTGATGGGTGTCTTTCCAAGTAGAGTTTGGTTCATTCAGCCAAGTGGATCATCAGTGGAGGGTGGCAGGGAGCCGGGCCAGTCGGGCTGTGTATCCAATGCGCATGCAAGTCCGGCTGAGTGCCTGGTGGTCCAAAGCCAGACAACTGTTGTAAAGTGTTCATTCCTCAAATGGACCGCTGTGTTTAACCTCTAATCTGCATTACAGTTACGTAGCCCTGTGGGAGACCATACAGAGCTTTGTTTATGTTCAGTGAGTTAATAAATAAAGCCACACTGAAAAATCTCAATTCTGGTTCTGGACATTACAGTTATTGCTTCCTGTAGTTGGATTTACTTGGGTGCCCCTGTGCAGAGTAGTCAAACTTAGGCCTGTGGTGCCAAGTAGCCTCATCCTTCCCGAACCCAGATATACACTCCCCAGCAGGTACTCTTGCCAAATGCCAACAGCATGCCACCTTATGTTGTTTTGGTAAAAGGACAGGTGGGAGGGTTACAAAATGGAGCACCGCTTTGGATTTATTTGGGAAGGAAGGTGTTTGGGCAAGTAGGCTAGCTTTTGGCTATCTGGCAGTCGGTAGCCCAAAAGCGAAGCACTTCCCTCAGTGTGTGCTAAAGGAATCTTGTGCTGCTGTTTAAAATGCCAACTACTACCAAGGAGCTGTAAAGCCAAAGTGTGTGTCCTGTCCTGCATCACTGTAGTTTGCGGTTGTCAGTTTTAAATAAAGTTCTGTGAAGAAAATGTAAAACTAGTGTAGCAACAGAGAAATTATGCCCTGACGTTTGAAATGCTTTTAAAATGAGTTTCTGTGAAGGAAAGTGGGAAAACTAGGGGTAGCAACAGAGAATTATGCCCTGATGTTGGAAATGCTTTCTGTGCAATACTAGAGACAGCAGAGTTAATGGCAATGTTACATGGTTGAAATGGGCTCCCGCAGTGGAGTCAGTTGGAAAAAAAAAAAAGTGCATCTTTTCAGTTTGAATTTGCCTGCTCGACAATCGCCGTGAGGAGAGGAGCCCTCGTGAGGAAGAGGAGGCTCATTTGCATGGCGTCGTGTGGTTGGTCAGTTCGCCATTATTCCCGCCCCTCAGCCAGCTCTTATGTGTCTGCTTCAGCATTCGAGAGGGAGACAGAGAGTAAAGCGGTACTGGCAGTGGAGGGAGCGTCAAGGTGTTCAAAGCGCTGTAAACAGTGAAAAGTGACTTTTCTAGTTCAAAATCGGGCTCAACCCGCTTATCGGGTCGTGGGACCAGTGAATTGTGTGATTAACTACTACGATCGGAGACTGCCCGCCCGCTTGAAACCGAGGCCTTCAAAATCTGGCTGCAGGCTGTTTTCTTCCATCGCAGCAATCTGCTACCATAACAGTGAGTAAACGATTTAAAACTGCTCAAATCAGTGATTTTCAGTAATGCCATATAAAATGTGAGTGCAGCTGTATAGTCGCTTTGAAGTAGCGATTGTGTGATATCCTGCTAGCAAGTGCAAGTCTGTAAAGCCATTAAATGTGTGCATAGCAATGAAAGTAGCCTCAGTTTAAAGTCTGCAGCCAGAGAGAGACTGTGGGTTGTAAAATAAGTGCAACGCTAGTAGAAGCAGGCAATCCTGTGCTGAAACCTAAAGTTTTAAAAGGGACTGTGATTAAATAAATGTTGCCAGCATGTGAAAAGTCCAAGGAAAGTCCTGTGAGAACAGCCAGAAGAGAGCAAGTTGTGCAGTTTGAATAAAAGTTAATAGTAGCTGATGTAAATCGGGTGCGCGGTGGCTTGACCCAGGGTCTGAATGTTGATGCACAGGAGTGCTGCCGCCACCATTACAGGGTGGGGTAGTAAAGTAAACACAGCAGCAGAGGAGCCATTTTAAAGCTACAGAGTGTGTTCATTTAAAATGGGACTTTCAGTTACAGTGAACTTTTGTTTGTTTTCTGCAGTTATGGCCTCAGGACCAGCTCATTACCCGGATCATGCCCGGGTTGCAGTAACAGCAGCAGTAAATAGATTGAGAGATATTGAAAATTGGTGCTATAGAGGGCAACTCCCTCCTGATGTGGCAATTCCTAATTATCCAGTGCGGTGTATGCCCGATGTGCTTGAGTGCTGGAAGGGATGTCTTCATGATTCCTCACTGTGCTGGTTGTCTACAAAAATATGGCTTGTATAAAGTGCCTCAAATTCGTTTGGCTCCCACATGGACACAACTTCAAGAATCTGCAGTTGGAAGCACACAGCATCAGGCGGAGCCTGTGGAGGAAGGTCCCCCGGGGGAGTGTGGCATAAAGTTAGAGAGTGCAGGATTAGAGACTGAATCTGAAGTTGAAGTTTTGGATGCTGGATCTCAGAAGGCAAGTTCAGATAAAGCATCAATAGACCCCTGGGTGGGGGGGCCTAGCCCAAGTCTCGAAGGTGAAGATGAGATGCGGGAGGCCGTTGAATGGGAGGAGTCGACCTCCGCTCCTAGTGATGAATGGATAGTCTCGGGGGGTGAGAACTACTGCTCACTCTTGGGCTCAGATCCTCAGTGAAGAGGAAGATGAGGAGGAACCTAAGTGGCCTTGTGAGATAGGAACGGGTACACAGCCTCAAAATCTTGCCTCGGAGGAATGTGTTCAAGAAGGTGGTGATGCCACTGCCCTGGCTTCACCAGAAGAAGAAGTAGTCAGGGATCCGTTTTTAATTTCATTGAGGATGCGAAGCTGGCAGAACCAGGACTGGCCACCCCCAAGCCAGGCCAGCGGTCTCAGATTGACCAAAGCAAGTAAGAGGAGAGACTGGTTCGTAGAAAGGCCAATGAAATCTTTGGTATGACCTTTCCTACCTTTCCTCGGAGAGTCTGGGAGGAGTGAGAACTGCAGGAAATCCTGGATCTGGGATGAAGCAATGAAACATGTGCATCCTGGGCTAACCAGCATAAAGAATAGACTGTTCCATGAAAAGTATCACAGTGGAAGAGAGGCAGGACACTGTTTATGGACAGAGTGAGAATTGTGGATGGAGAGGGACGCTAAGTCTCCCACTGTGTGAATTATGTGCCCAGATGGAGTAATAATTCAAGTCCCTGACCCCCTCTACTATTGGCCTCAGTGCAAGGACCTCCCAGTAATTAAGCCCGTGCCTACAAAATGGAGAGCCGAGCAGTGGTAGTCAATACTGCCACATCTGAACTGTGAAGTACCTTTATTGAACTGCCAAAATGAATAAACAAAAATTTGGGGCCCCACATTCTTCAGTCTACAGTAAACTGTCTGCAATCACCAACCACCTACTGGTACCACCAGATGACTTCAGATCCAGAGAGGACACCAGCCCAGCTGTTTTCCTGTTCATCGCCTGGTAATCGGATGACGCCGGACCAGCTGTTTCTCTTTTTGTTCCTGTTCTAAGGTTCCTTCTCCAGTTATGACATCAGCCCAGCTGCTTCCAGATGTGCACTCCTGTGGGTTCCCGGAAGATGTCCGCCCAGCTGTATCAGAAGAAATGCTGCCAGGGAGAGTCTTCAGCAGGGACCAGGTTGGTGACGTTCGAATACTTCAAGAGGCTGGTGAGTCAAAATCTCTTTTTATTCTATCTTTATGACATTGTAATACACACCTTACACTACAGACTTCAAACAGTGTGTGAACTGTCCGCAAAGACTCTCCCCTTCAGGATTATGGCCTTAAAAGACTATGTTCACAGGGCTCCGCCCAGGAGAGACTCTTTAATGGACTGGCCTTCGGCCTTGTAGTCACTAGTGGGACATTTAGGCATTCCATCCCCAAAAAGTGTATTGTTATCAATGTCATTTCTGTACTTAATGTATATACTGTCTTTTCTACTTTTCTAAAAAAAAAATATTTTTTCTTTTTGGGATTGTTTAGTGTTTTGTTTATCCTGTATGGTAAGGGTTGTGGTTGTTGTTGTAGTCATCGTTATTTAGGTAGATCGTAAATGCAGATTAGGGTGTTTTGTTTTTTGTTGTTTTTTGTCTTTTCTACAGGTGTTCCTGGAAGAAAGAAGAGAAGACAAGAAGAGGAGGAGGGGCTCATCGGAGTTCCTCATTTCAGTGCTTATGTTTAGAAATTAAAGTACTGTTTGTGTTTCTAATGTTGTAGTTGCAGGCTGCCAAAGGTCGGGGAGGTCCCCGGGTTTTGTTTTTATTTGGGATGTTATGTAGAGGCAGATAGGTTTTCCCTAGAGGGTTAGGGGGGATAGACAGGCTGTGGTCCTGAACGGCCGTAGGGATTGCAGTGCTGATCTATCAGGGCTATGCTCTGGACGGTTCTACCAGAGCCACTAGGTGTCCATAGTAAGTGGATAGAGTAGAGGCTGAAATGTCAGTTATAGGCCTCTAGGCCCTTAGTGTTGCCTACCTGTGCTCGCACACAGTAGGAGGGGGCCTGATCACCCCCCTCCGCAGGTAGCACATAGGGTGGGATGGCCTAAGGCCGGGTACATAATGACTGGGGACAGTCATTTTCCTGGTCAAGGGCGAGTGTAACCCCTTTGTTACCCGGGGTTACTAGAATCCCAGTAAGACCTAATGGTAGGCAGGAAGGCAGCTTGTGAAACTCCAGTTAAATGGGTTTCACACTGTCTCACTCTGTCCTCAGTCACAGCTGAGACTGGAGATGACATTATTATAGAATTGTTACAGCTGCATGAGCCACATTTGGAATCTTCAGCTCAGAGTAGTTCTAGAACCTTGGGAATTTGAAAAGCCAGTCTTCCGTTTGTCCTTGAGCAAGAAGGAAGCATCAGACTGTAGTCTGAGTTTTGCCTCCACACAGAAGGAAGTTTTTCTGTGTTTCACCATTCTTCAAGTGGTGGAGACTGTCCCCTCGGTCTCAGTGCCCTCTCCCTCGGGGGGGGGGGTAGGAAAAGGTCTCTGTGGGTTCAAGGGCAATCCCTTTTCCACCAAGGAAAGAAGCTGCCTGAAATTACTTTGTCTGTTTGGGTATGACAGAAAAGGTTAAAGGACTTCGCCTGTGGGGCACCTGCAACGATTGGGTGAGTGTTTGGCTCCAGTTTAAGGGGCAAACAACTGTTTTCAGTCAGGAAATGTTATTGGGGACTGCTGTTTGGGAGCACTATATACACTAGGATGAACAAATGGAGCAGTCAGTTTAAAGTTTAAATGAATTTATAGTTCACAGTAGAGGGGGTGCATCAGTTCATCCACCATGCAATCTACATTTTTACAGTCCTGAAGTTTTCTGTGTGTTCAGAGAAATGGCCGGTATGGGCTGTGGGAGCTGGAGGTGGATAGACCTCATCTTTAGTAACCAGGTCCACCTCTACGGATTTCTTCTGTTTTGCTACTTGCCCCATGCGCCACAGTGATGGGTGGGTACTCAGACGGGGTCGCAACTTGAAAATCTCTCTCTAGGAGTCGCAGACTTCAAGTGGTGGGGAGCCACAGGATGGGAACATTACTTCTTGTAGGATGGGAGTCTCCTGTTTGATGGGAGTTTCGAATTGGAAGTACGAAACAAAATCTCTCTAGGAGTCGAGACTTCATGGTGTGGGGAGCCACAGTTGGGAGCCTCCTTGTTTGATGGGGTGTCTTTCCAAGTAGAGTTTGGGTTCATTCACCAAGTGGACCGTCAGTAGAGTGGCCAGCAGGGGAGCCGGGCCTGTCGGGCTGTGTATCCAATGCGCATGCGAAGTCCGGGCTGAGTGCCTGGTGGGTCCAAAGCCAGACAACTGTTGTAAAGTGTTCATTCCTCAAATGGACCGCTGTGTTTAACCTCTAATCTGCATTACAGTTACGTAGCCCTGTGGGGGACCATACAGAGCTTTGTTTATGTTCAGTGAGTTAATAAATAAAGCCACACTGAAAAATCCCAATTTTGGTTCTGGACATTACAGTTATTGCTTCCTGTAGTTGGATTTACTTGGGTGCCCCTGTGCAGAGTAGTCAAACCTAGGCCTCTTGTGCCAAGTAGCCTCATCCTTCCCTGAACCCGTAGATATACACTCCCCACCAGGTATTGCTGCCAAATGCCAACAGCATGCCACCTGTCGTTTTGGTAAAAGGATAGGGGTGGGGAGGGTTACACAGATTAGAAGTGTGTGTTATCTTTCTTTTTCTTACAGGTGTTCCTAGGAAGACAGAAGAGAAGACAAGAAGAGGAGGAGGGGCTCATCGGAGTTCCTCATTAGTACTTTAGTGTGCAAAAATTTAAAGTACTGTGGTGTTATTGTTGTTGTTACTGTATTATTCCTTTCTTTCCACAGGTGTGGTTGTGGGGGTGGGGAGAAGGCAGTAATATGGTATAATGTGGTATTTCAATGGTGTGTGGTTGCAGGTTGCCCAGGGTCGGGGAGGTCCCCGGGTTGTTTTTGTTTTGGGGGGTATTAGGTTAGAAGCAGATAGGTTTTCCCTAGAGGGTTAGGGGGGATAGACAGGCTGTGGTCCTGAGTGGCCACTGGGACCGCAGTGCTGATTTATCAGGGCTATGCTCTGGATAGTTCTACCAGAGCCACTAGGTGTCCATAGTAAGTGGATAGTGTAGAAGCTGATATGTCAGCCAAAGGCCTCTAGGCCCTTAGTGTTGCCTGCCTGTGCTTGCACATGGTAGGAGGGGGCCTGATCACCCCCCTCTGCAGGTAGCACATAGGGTGGGATGGCCTAAGGCAGGGTAAATAATGACTGCGGACAGTCATTTTCCTGGTCAAGGGCGAGTGTAACCCCTTGTTACCCGGGGTTACTAGAATCCCAGTAAGACCTGGTGGTAGGCAGGGAAGGCAGCTTGTGAAACTCCAGTTAAATGGGTTTCACACTGTCTCACTCTGTTCTCAATCTCAGCTGAGACTGAGGGATGACATCACCAATAGAACTTTCGCAGCTGCATGAGCCACATTGGAATCTGCAGCAAAGGGAGTTACATAGAACGTTGGGAGTTTTGAAGTCAGTCTTCAGTTAGTCTTCAGTGAGTGAGTGTGAAGTAGGGAGCTTGCTATTAAAGCAGCTCAGTGAAGGCTCTAGGAGCCCCAGCCCTGACAGGGGGCCACTTTTAAGTAATAGGGTGTGTGTCTCCACCTTAAAGAGAGACACAGAAGAGTACTGAAGTGATGGAGACCACTGTTTTTGGGTTTCAGTGCCCCCTCCCTCCGGGGGGGGGGACGAGAAGGTTTCCCCTGCAGATTCCTGGGGCAACCCCCCTAGTTCTGCTTGTGGAGGAAAAGCTGCCTGTTTGTTCCAGTATTTATTTGGGAGAAAAGAAGATTTGTGAGTCGCCTGTGGGGCACCTGTAACGTAAGGGTGAGTGTCTGGTCTGGCTAAAAGGGCCTATGTTTTCACCCTGGGACTTGTGTGACAATGTGGGGATTGAACTACTAAATATTGGGAAGCCTAAAGAAATGGGCTAAGCAAAGTAAAAGTTTCAAGTTCCAGAGTTTGTTGGGATGCAAATAATATGTAGAGGTGATGTGACAGACGTCTACCCTTAATCTACATTTGAAAGTTCAGTAAAGGAATTGCTCAGTTTCCAGAGAAATGGCCAGGTATGGGCTGTGGGAGCTGGAGGTGGGTGGCTCCCCCATCTTTAGTGACCAGGTCCACCTCTACGGATTTCTTCTGTGGATTTCTATTTGCCTCAGGCACTTGGCCAGTGATGGGGGAAGTACCCAGACGTGGGATTGTAAGGAAAATTCTCTCTAAGAGTCGCAGACTCTAGTGTAGTTTGGAGAGCCACAACAGGATAATTGGTTCATTCCTCAAATGGACTGTGGATCAAGTGGCCGGTGGGGGAGCCGGGCCAGTGGGGAAAACCCAAGTGTGTACAAGTCGGGCTGTGTACCCAAAGCTGCGTGCAAGTCCGGGCTGTGTGCCTGGTGGGTTTAGAGCCTGAGGGCTGGAAAGAGTGATAAAGTGTTCAGTTGTCTCTAATCTGCATTACCAGGAATGTAGCCCCATGGGGGTCCGTCTATGCTTTGTTTGTTCAGCTTGGATGTGAATAAAAGTCACACTGAAGAATCCCATTCCTGGTTCTGGATATTACAGTTATTGCTTCCTGTGTTCGGATTTACTTGGGTGCCCCTGAACAGAGTAGCCAAACCTAGGTCCCCCTGTGCCGAGTAACCTCATCCTCCCCGAACCCAGGTCCCCACCAGGTACTGCTGTCAGCTTCAACAGCATGCCACCTGTCGTTTTGCTAATAAGGCAGGGGTGAGGGGTTACATATGCAATGCCCAGCTATCTCTGTAAAACACCAAAAAAAGGTGGTTCATGAACCAAGGCCTGTAGTTCAGACACTTTTCTGGTCGAAGCTGTAGTCACAAAGAATGAAGTCTTCCAAGAAAGATACTTCAGGCTACAGGGAAGAAAGGGGGTTTAGTCAAAGATACAAGCACAAGGCTCAGGTCTCAAACTTAGAACCTGTCTGCAAACTACAGGGGCAAGGTAAATGGGAGTATTCTTCAGGAACCTGTGAACTACATGCAACTAGGCTACTATTGTATCTCTGATACGGGCATGAAAAGTCAAAATGACCATCAGGTGAACCTTCACCGAGAAGTACTGCAAACCCAAAGGAGACATATGAACATACGAACATACAAAATTGCCAGCAGATGCAGGCCTTACAGTCTATCTAGTCTGCTCAGATGTGCAGCACTTCAGCCATTTAGACTGCAGCTGCCCCCCCTCTGTATTTCCTCCTGCTTCCTTCACACTCCCCCCCGTCCACTCTCAGTTTGGACCCTTCCTTTGATCTTGTCTCGCCCCCCCCTTAAGCTGCTCTCCTAACTTCAAAGATACCACCTCCTGTTGCAGCGCATTCCAGTCTGTAACCACCCTTTCCTTGAAATAGTGCCTCCTCACTTCCCCCCTGAATCTTCCCCCTTCCAATTTCAGACTGTGTCCCCTGGTTTCTTCCCACCTTTTAATTTGAACATACTCTTGGTGTTAACTCTGTTTATGCCCTTTAGGTACTTGAAGGTCTCAATCATATCCCCCCCTTGCTCCCTCTGTCCTCCAAGGAATACATTTTGAGCTCCCTAAGTCTCTCCTCGTGTGTTTATCTCCCAATCCCAGGACTATTTTCTTTACCCTATGCTGCATCCCCTCCAGTAGCTTGATGTCCCTTTTTCAAGTAGGGGCACCACAACTGCACATAGTACTCCAAGTGTGGCCTCACCAGGTACCCGGACAGGGGCAAGACAACTTCCTCTCTCTTAGAGGGAATTCCCCTTGTGAGGCACCCCAGCATTCTATTGGTCTTTGCCACTGCCCTCCTGTACTGGACTGAGTAGTTCTTTCCCGTTACTAGTACACCCAGATTCTTCTCCTCTGTTGACGTGGATAGCTGCACTCCCCCCAGCCAGAAACTATTCCTAGGATTTCTGCTCTCCAAGTGCATGACCTTACACTTCTTGGCACTAAAACCCAAGTGCCATGTGTTCAACCAGCCCTCCAGTCTTGCTAAATTCTCCTGGAGTACTCTACCACCTTCCCCCCAATCCACTTCCACACAGATCTTAGTGTCATCTGTGAAGAGGCTGATCTTATTTTTTTCATCCCTTCTGAAATGTCGGGAATGAAAATGCTAAACAGCACTGGTCCCAGCACCGAGCCCTGTGGGACCCCACTTGTTACAGCTCTGGGCTCTGATAGTTCACCCCCCACAACTACATTCTGCTGCCTATCCTGTATCCAGCTCTTGACCCATCTAACCAGTTTCCTCCCTGCTCCCAGGTTACTCAACTTGCTGGCCAGCCTTCCATGAGGCACCGGGTCAAAGGTCTCACTGATGTCCAGGTAAAGGATGTCCACTGCATGGCCCTTGTCCACTGCCCAAGTCACCCAATCAAAAAAAGTCAACCAGGTTTGTCTGGAAGGATCTGCCTGAGAGAAATCCATGCTGCTTGCTGTCCTGGAAACCATTATCCACTAGAAATTTCACCAGCCTCTCCTTGAATATAGTCCTCATTAACTTTCCTACAATGGCGGTAAGGTTTACTGGTCTGCAGCTCCCTGGTTTGTCCCTGGGTCCACTCTTATGGAGGGGCACCATATGCGCCATCTTCCAGTCCCTGGGTATGTACCTAGTATCCAGGAAGGTGCTGAGTAAGTCCACCAGCAGTTCGGCCAGGACTTCTACCAACTCTCTCAGGACTCCAGAGTGCACTCCATCCAGGCCAGGTGCATTATCCACCCTCAGAGACTTAAGGCCCTCCATCATCCTACCCACTGGGATCTCCCCATCCGTAACCACCTCCTCCCTACTCCCACCCCACCCTTCCCCTTAGGCACAGGCCCTTCTCTCTCCCTGGTAAATACTAAACAGAAGTACTCACTTGAGTACTTCCACCTGCTCTGCCCCCTTTTCCGCCCATCCACCACCATTCTTGATCCTAACAATCTGATCCTTACTTTTTCTTTTCTCCCATATATACCTGAAGAAATCCTTTTCCCTTTTCTGATGCCCTGTGCTAACCTCAGTTCTCTTGATGCCTTGGCTGCCCTTACTATTCTACTCACCTCCCTGGATTTCCTCATGTATTCCTCCCTATCCTCCTCGTGGTTGGATCTTTTTTAGTCCCTAAAGGCAGCCCTCCTTTCCCTCACCCTCTCCACAACCTCCCTGCTCATCCAGCTTGGCTTCTTGATCCTGGTTTTCTTGCTCTGGCTCTTTACACATGTCTGTGCTAGTGGTCTCGGGCAGGCTCTGCTTGATGACTGACCATTTTTTGCTGAGCGTCCATGTTTGGGAAGATGTTAGCTATGTGCCCTTCCAGTATACTGCCCATCCTACCAAAGTCTGCCCTTCCAGGGTTTTAATTATTTAACTCTAAAAATTGATTAGCGTTTTGCTCATAAAAGTGCTAAAACATTGTGGAAATGCATAGCACTTGCCTCACTGTGTTTAACAAGCATAACACTTCTAGAAAACCTATATAAATACTTTCTGTACAGTTAGTATTGTCCCAAGAAAAAAACTGCTAATCAATTATTTAAAACCCTGCCTTCTGAAGTCCAGGACCTTAGTCTATGTTGTGGCCACTTCCTTTCCTAGATTGAGGGAGAACCACACTGTGCAGTGGTCGCTTCCCACCAGGGGGTCCTCCACTTCAACGTCTTGGACTTGTCTGCCATCCGTCAACACCAAGTCCAGAATGTTCTCCTTCCTAGTTGGCTCAGTTACCTTCTGTGTCAGGAAGCCATCCTGGAAGGCCTCAAGGAGGATCTTCTCCCTGGCACAAGAGGTAGCCGGGATGCTCCAGTATATCCCTGACAGGTTAAAGTCCCCGACCACCACAGTGCCTTTACCACTGAGCCTCCTTAACTGTTCTCCCAACTCCCTATCAATCTCCTCCTTGTGAGTCGGTGGCCTGCATACAACCCCCAATCTAACCTTTCTACCCTTTGAGCTGTGGAGTTGCACTCATAAGGTTTCTGCCCTGGCTTCCACCCCCAGTGCTCTATTACACATTATCCCTTCCCCAACACAGATGACCCCCCCTTTCCCTATTTTTCTGTCCCTGCAGTATAGTTTGAAGCCTGGGATAGCTAGGTCCCAGTCGTGGTATTGGGTTGCCCAAGTCTCAGTGATGACGGCTATGTTCACCTCCCCTTCCGTCATCAAACACCCTCTCACGGATGGTGTCTTCCAGGGTTCAATACTGGGACCACTCCTGTTTCCCTATTTATTAATGGTTTGCCTCAACATTGTGGTGGGGCAAAGGTGACCTTACATGCAGCTGGTGCCGTGCTTTATGGGTCCTCCCGAGACACTGTCCAACTAAGAAATCTTCTTGGTTAAGACCTTGGTCTAAGTGAGAATTGGTTTCTTACTAATAAATTAGTTCTAAATAGTAAAAAGACCAAAGCTATGCTATTTGGCCCAACCCGTTCACATTTATTGTCCCCAGCTCTTTTTAATGGCTCAAAAGTTGAAGCGATCGATTGTATCAAATATATAGGTGTATACTTCGTCCAAGACTGCTCCTTTAAGGGCCAGATCGACCATCTGACCAAGAAACTCAACCAAAAGTTAGGTCTATTATATCGTCTGAGCCCTTTCCTCATTTGTGAATCCAAACTCAATGTTTCCACTGGTACACTTCTTCCAACCTTGCTATATGGGGCCCCTTTACTACATTCTGTAAGAAGCTCTGAAATGCAAAGGCTAAAAACACTTTATCACAGGATAGGGCACTTCGCTGCAGGGGCGCCACAATGGGAGCATCACTGCAAGGTACTATTATCTCTTAGGTGGCCTTCTCTTGAGGGAAGATTATCATATCCCTCGCTGTGCCTTGCTTTTAAGCACCAGCAGAATGGCACCCCTCCTAACCTAATTAACACGTTAGCTCCCAAAAAGAATGGGATAACACTAAGATCCTCTGACCACCAGCTTCTCCAAGTCCCAGGTGTAAAGACTTCCCTAGGACTCCGGTCCTATGCTGCCTTCATCCCCCCATCTAGAATGGTCTCCCTAGCAGTCTCCAGGAATGTACCTCCCTTGGGGGCTTCAAGAAGGGTCTTAAAGCCCACCTGTTGGAACAGAGCCTCTGCACCTGCTACCACTGAGTCAGCCAACTCCCTGCTGCCGATCTAACCTCATTGGGACATCAATCTGACTGTGACTGTCTTGTGTATAATAGTACTTCTCCTGTTGATATTGTTTGTAATTAACCTGCCATTGTATCCTTGACTGGGTCAGTATGTCTATATTGACTGTTGATTGTGAAATGACATGTATGTATTTTGTTATGTTTATAGATGTATGTAATTTATTCCAGGTCGCCCCTGAAAAAGGGACTGGTTCGGTTTCACTGGGCCTACCTGGTCACCAAAATTTAAATATATAAATTCTGCTGTCTTGATACCCAAGCTCCTAGCGTTCAATGATTCCACCCTCTAATGTGATCCTAGAGACAGTCAAGAGGTAATCCAGCACCCTCCGCAATAAGCAAGTGAAAGGGTCCAAGGATGCTGCCTTGCACCATATAGCAAAGCACCTTAGAGAGAAGGTATAAACGGTGGAAGGTTTCTGAGCAGCAAGCAGGGCAGCCAAGACCACACGGAGACTCCAAACCAAGAGAGATTTACAGTATGTCCTTAGGAGCTAGACACTGAGCTGCAGGGACCAGAGGCCCGGACACAACAGTGTGCAGTTATTCTGGGACAAAAGGCTCTGCTGGAGGGGCAGTAGAAACAGGGCCTCCACTGCCATTTCCCACTGAAGTGGGGGCTAACTCTGCTTCGGGAACCAGTGTGCCAATAGGATTATCCTGGCTGGATACTGCTTGAACTTGGTCAGAACCCTCAGGATCAATGGCAGAGGCAGAAAGGCAAAGAGCAATCTCCCTTTCCAGTAGAGGGGCACTGATTTTTGCCCAAAAAATGCCTCACTCTGGAATGAGCGAAAAAAAAATTAGGCAGTTGTGCATTGTGTGAGGCTGTCATCCCCACATGTCAACTGATTTGCAACAGTCTAATTTCTCACTTATGAAGGCTAAGTTACAAGCTGTCGGGGCTCTCTGGCAGAACATTCAGAGAGCATGTGACTTGCGAAAGCGATGAGTGAGACACACTGGGCCACTGACCAGTCCCACACCCTGACTGCCTCCTCGCATAGAGTGTGGGAATGTGTGCCCCTTTGTTTAGGTAATATACAACACATTGTTTAGCTGCCTACTAAGACAGGCTGGAAACCTCCAGTTTTCCTGGGTATCGGGAAATACTTACAGTAGAACTCCTCATTAATTTCTGCCGGAAGAATGACCAAATGACTGACTGGCACAAAAAAGTCTGTACTTCTTCCTTCAAGACCACTACGGTGCTTGAGGGAGTAAGGGCAAGACCATGGTGGTGTCACATGAGGGTGTGACACTCATTCCTGGGCATGCACATTCTAGAGGATATACAGGACCTTTATGTCTGTGGTTACGACCTCCAAATGCAGCTGGAACAGGGAGTCCACCCCAAACCAGGGCCCTGAGCTTGGTTTCACAGGAGGAAATAGTGAGTCAGAAGGATGGGGGAGGGGTGATAGGCAGCCTCCTTCCCATGTTCCTTGGGGTTTTGTATGGGGCCCCCATGTGCTGCTGCTGCTGGGTAGCAACATCTTGTCCCTATCTGGCCCAGTGGTGCTGGTTGTTGAGGTGCTGGACGCCACACCTCGTGCCCTGCCAGTGACCCAGGTTCGGGACCAAGCCTGCGGTGCTGAGGGTCCGCTGGGCAGAAGAAGGTTCAAGCATCTGACGACAGCTCACTTTCTCCGAGGAGGGTTGAGGGCTCCAGCAACAGTATGCCTCCCTGCGATGGCTGGGAGGTAGTGAGCTGATAGCCCTCCACATACAGGGTGGTGAAACGTGGCGGACGTCAGGACTGATGTGCAAGAGTGCATTCGCACTTCCCCTAGATGTCACTGCACGTCCGTGCTCGCTGTCAAAGGGGTAGGGGAGTCACCATGCAGAACAAGGAAACACCCCGGTCACTGGATAGATGACTTCCCCCAGCTCCACACCCATCAGATCCTGTCCTCCTGGGTCCCAAAGCCTCCCAATCTTCATCACTGCCCTTAGGTAATTAGATAATTGTAAGGAAGCACTGAGGAGCAGAAGGCAGCCCTGCCTCAGGAGGCACAAGCCAGCGGGTTGCCTGAGGGTGTGTCATAGGTGAGTCAGAGGTCCAGGGGTTCCCAGGCAGGGAGGATCTCAGAAAGGGCAGCAACAACTGGGTGACTGAGGGAGTTCCAGTGGCTGGTGACCAGAAGGGAAATATAATAAAAAAAATAAAAACATCTTGTCCCCATCTATGCAGCAGGTTAATGCAATGGCTCCCGTGAAAGGAAACTGTGTCATGGTAATTTTGGGAAGTCTTTGGTGTTAGAGGCCGGACAGTCATAAATAGACATTTTGGAGGTCTCCAGGTCATTAAGAATGACGCTGACATCAGATCCTAAGAGCTTGATGCCCTTAAAGGAAGCATTCAGGTCCAACTGCTGCACATCTTGTGTAAAACCCACAATCCAGAGCTAAGAGTGATGTCTTAGATAAAAGCTAGAAGTGGCACACCTGGCAGCAGCATCTGAGGCATCACAGACTGACCTAAGAAGATGCTTCCAGCACCAGAGCCCTGGGACACACAGGTGAGGGCTTCTGGCTTTAGGGTCTTGTCCTGCACACTACTGACAATACAGCTTAGGTCCCTCCACAAGTGGTTCTGGTACATGGACATATATGCCTGATAACTACCCATGTGGAGGCCAAGACATATGTGTGACTGCCCATAATGTCCAGTTTTCTGGACTCCTTGTCAGGAAGTCTGGTGCTCATTCTCTGGGGAGTCAAGAGACCTGTCATGTACAGCCATGATTTCCACTTAGTCAGTATCAGACTGTGCAAAGTAATACTGTACTTCTCATCCCTGGGCACCAGATGCTGCCCCTGTGCTTTACCAGTGTAAGCCCACCCTCATTTCAAGGGGGCTTATTGCTCCCCTTTAGGGGTGGGTTTCCTCCCCCTTCCCCCAGTGCTTGGGACGTTAGTTCACTGTGGGGAGTGTTTTCTGATGGCTGCCACTTGGGGCAGCAGAGATCTTTTCTATATAAGGGGATAGTTAGGCTAGAATTGGGGTCTTCAGGACAGGGATAGGAGATTGCTTGGGAGCTGCATTAGGGCGCTGTGATGGCCCCCCCCCAGGGCTGTTACCAGGATTTTCACAAGGGGGGTTCTTTTTATGCTGTCTGAGACTTTTTAAAAAAGTTGTGGGTCTTAGGGCTGCCAGTACTCCAGAAGCCATGGGATCCTACATTTGCTCTGTGGAACATTTTGTGGCTTATTTTGTAGCTAAAGAAGTCATATCTGAGATCTCCTACACCCCTTGCTTTAAACAAAATTATCTGGCTGGCTGTAGGGTGAATACATATTTATTCAGTACCAGAGGGCAGCAAGATGCTGTTAATGTAATATACCTAAGACATTGTCTCAGATATATTGTGTTATGAGTTTTAATATCTGCAGCTGTAGCTACTAGTGTGTAGGGAAGGGGTCTGGGGGCTACCTGGCTCCAGCAGCTTTGGGGTACTAGATGCTCTGTGGCTAATTTTATGAATTATTTTAAACCAGAATGACTCATCAGTGAGCTCACCTCCACCTCCTGCTCTAAGGACAATTATTACTATCTGGGTGGCTCAGATTGTGTGTGTGTGTATGTGTGTGTGTATTTATAAAATATGAAGCAAAGTAAATAAATTTAGCATTCTGATTGTATAAAACACATCACATGACCATGCATATATCAGAGTATGACTGCACACCTGCACTTTTACCCCCTCCAAAACAAATTCTGCCATTTTATAAGATAGATAACCCACTCTAAGATGTGCGGTCACCCTTTGATATACACACGCCTTGGGTGGTTGATGCACTCAGCCTGCGGTCTAATGCATGACAAAACACACCAAGGCGTGCGTATATCAGAGCGCGACTGCACACCTTAGAGTAGGTTATCTATTACATATATAGCTATATAGATATATATATATATATATATATATATATAGAGAGAGAGAGAGAGAGAGAAAATGCTAATGCACTAAACCTCAATGCAGAGTCTGCAGCTGGTTTTGGCTGGGTACTGTACACTACTAACTTACTGCAGTGCTGGCTTGCTGCTAGAGCAGGGGTCTGGGTCTGATAGGCCCCAGAAACCATGGGTTATAGTATGCTCAGTGGTGCACTTTTATGGCTTAGCTTAAGTATAAATAACTCATATCTGAACTCCCTCTACTCCTTGCTGTAACCCCCACCCTCCCCAACTCAATATACCATTTAAGTAATTGAGTCAGTGCAACATGGTCTATAGCAAGGCTAGCAGGATGCTGAGATGAATTGGTAGGGGGTATTGATAGCAGAAGCAAGGAGGTAATACTTCCCCTCTATAGATCCCTGGTGAGGCCTCAACTAGAGTACTGTGCCCATCTCTGGAGTCCTCACCTCAGAAAGGATAAGGATAGGCTGGAGACAGTACAGCACAGAGTAACAAAAATGATTCAGGGCCAGCAGGGCAGATCCTATGAGCAGTGCCTCAAGGCACTAAATATGTACTCACTGGAGACCAGAAGGGAGAGAAGAGATATGACAGAGATCTTCAAGTTCCTGAAATGATTTAAAGTGAACTGCGAGGTACTATTCAGCCTGAGTACCAATTCACAGTCACATGGACATGAAAGGAAATTAACAGGAGGTAGGTTCAGGAGAGATGTGAGGAAGTACTACTTTATGGAAAAGGTGGTGGAACTTTGGAACAGTCTGTCAGCTGAAATGGTGGGTATAAAAACAGTCAGAGGATTCAAGCAGGGCTGGGACATAATGAAGGAAACAGTGGTTACCAGAGGCAACAGGACCAAGGAGGAGAACAGAGAGAGGACGGGGAGGGTTAGTACCCTGGAGAAATTGTAGGTTCCAGGGATTATAGGGAACTTGGGCAGACTGGATGGACCTCTGGTCTTTTTCTGCCGTCTTTGTCTATATTTCTATGTTTCTATTACAGGCACCCTGCTTGGGAAAAAATCTGTAACATAATTCTTATTTCAGTATTGAGTACTACAATTGTTGCCCCCACTCCATTCTCCAATGGGGTAGGCATGACAAAGGGAGTGAGGGGAAAGGTAATTTGACAGTGGCGGGGATTCCCAGTGCAAAGTTACAATCTCCTAAATGCCTACCTCCCAAACCCCACCCCACCACGCTTCCAAACGTACAGTGAGTATGTTCAAAACACTGAACTGTGGCAACAAATGTCATTCTACTGGCACATGTGGTCATCTAGAGAAAACACTTCACAACCTATTTGATTTAATGGTATCTGGCACAGATGATACAGGCAAAAGTGGAACTGAATGTCAATGAAAATGAGACCACAGTGAAGACCTCTCTGAACAGCACAATTAGTGAGGTGGCAGTGTATGTCCCAGCCAGACCCTTCCAAACACTTACAATGCCTTTCCACTGTGGTACCTCTTTTGCTTTACTTATGAAAAGTTAAAACAGGCATATGAAACAAGACAACTTTGCTTTTTGTATAGAGGGGGATTTAAATTATTTTTTTCTTAATTTTCAGCCCGCCCACCTGAAAAGCTCCCTTGCCCAACTGCTTTTGCCTTGCCTTTTGCCTTGATATACAGTTATTAAGGGACACATCTTCGGCAATAGTGGTTAGCAAAATTTACATGCCAGTGACTGATATTATTATAAGTCGAAGTCCTCTACTTCTCTATTGCTCTCCTGGTGACGTCATCTCTGAGCCTGCCACCATGCTCCATCTTCCTCCAGTGCTAGCTAACAGCGTGAATTGTAGGCAGCGGCTGTGTTGTATTGAGGTCACAGTCACGATGCTGATGTGAGCTCCAACTGGCCAGCCAGTCATAGGGGGAGGGTTCAGAGGAAGACTTGCAAAGAAGCTTCAGTCATCTTACTGGTACTGAGAGAGAGCTGATTGGCAGCAGATGGGGGGGAGGGGGCACATGCAGAGAGAAAGTGTTGGGGTTCATCATGTGTGCATTAGCACTCTTTAACAGTAAAAAAATAAACAGAAATTATGAAAATTTTTTTTACAAATAATGAAAAATAAAGAAGGAGTTTCAAAAGGGGGGTTCTTTCGAACCAGACAAACCCCCCCTGGCAATGGCTATGCCCCTTCCTTAGGCAGGTCAGTAGCATTCGGCAGTGATGCGCCGGGTCCCTGGGTGGGCATCCAAGGGAGGCTCTCAGAAAAGGCAGTTTGCTGTCATTTTGGGTTTTGGGTCCCTGGGGGACTGGGAGGTGAGAGCATCCAGGGTGCGAGTTTGTGAGCAGGCAGAGTAGGACTCAGACATCCTGGGCCCAGGTTGGTGGTGTGGTTTCTCGGGCCATCGGGGCTGTGGAGGCTGTGGCAGGGCCTCTGCAGGGAGTTGGGACTGGTGTGAGCGGTCCCGATTCTTTCTCCGCGTGGCAGAGCAGCTTGGGAGGTAAGAAGGTAGGACTGGGTGTGGCATTTACTCATGGTGGGGCCTGCTTGGAAGGGCAGGTCCCGAGACACTGGGAATGAGTCCTGGGGTGGATCCTCAGGCATGGGGTAAACAGACCCACCCTTAGGCCTTTTAGACTGTGGCCCAGCTTGTTGCACTAATCAGGCAACACAGAAGAAATCTAAAGAAATAGAGCCACTGTGGGTGCTGTTTGGGGGTTTGAGCTCCAGGAAAAGTGAACCGGAAGCCAGCTATGAGGGAGAGAACCTTAGGAGACCAGGCCAGTCCAGAACAAGGGGGTTAGGGGAGATCTGTGTTTGGGAAGAGGCAGCTGAGGAACTAACAGGCTGCAGAAGAGGCTGTGTCCAAGTATGGGAGCATTTGGTATGAGGCTCTGAAATCTGCCTAAAGAGATGAAAGAGCTGAGGCAGACAAGTCAGGTGCTTACCAGTGCCAGCGAGAAATGGGAGCTTCACGCTTCTGGTTCAGTAGAGTAATGTGGGTCCTAAGTAAAGGTCTTGCTGCTTTAGTCAGTATTTTGGTAGCATAAAATATCCATGCCTATGTAAGCCTGAGAAAGCTCCCTCTTTAAGAGCAGTTTGCAAAAAGGTTAGCCCCATGGAGCCGTGTACTGTATTTTTTTTTCTTTTAAGGAATTGAGACTCCTAAGCCCTGTTCAATCATTTATGGGCTCAGGAGAATAAACCTGATTTTGTTTTGGGAAAATCGGAATCCAGTTTGTGTGTTTTTTTTGAGGCCTTAAAGCCATTCCAACTATCCTGTGCCCTCTTGCTTCCGGGTCCGTTGGGTGGACTCACGTTTATTTATTTAATTTATTTGAATTTTGGTAACCAGGTAGGCCCAGAGACAGAATGTCCCTTTTTCTGGGGCAACCCGGGAGCAAGGGTTACAAAGGGAGGAACAGTGATACAATAAATTATAGCACATGGTAAGTGTACACAGATACTTTTACAAAAACATATATAATAAAGCAAAACATCACTCAGGCAGTAAATTAAGTTACATCTTCAAAACTGGCATAGGGATAAAAGTCAGAGAACAATAACTAAGCAAAGCATATGTACAATTAGGTATAACTGAGTACAGAGTATACAGCCACACTGAGAAATTATTTACAACTGAGACCAACCAGACAAAGCTCGACTTGCAGCATAGCACCAGAACACAACATAGTAAATAAAGGGAGGATAAGCTTTTTACACCTTGAACCATGACATCCTCCTGTCCAATCTCAAAACTGTTGGCATGTCTGACTCTGTGACAAAATGGTTCCAGCAATATTTTGTACATAGAAAACAAATGGTTACCATCGGAGATTGGATGTCTAGTCAGAGGAACATAGAGACAGATGTACCTCAGGGATCAATATTTGGCCCTGTCTTATATAATACATATATGAACAGTGTTTGTATGTCAGATCCTAGGATTAAATATCACCTATACGTGGATGATACCTTTGTGTATGTTGAAAGTTCCTCTATAGAAAACATTAGCCTATACTTCAACAGGCTTTCGATGAATTACAGAATTACCTCCTAAAGTCTAGGCTGATCTTGAACCTTAAAAAATCTCAGGTAATGATTTTCTCTAAACAGCAAAAGTTGTGCTCTCCTGAATCAATTTTGCAGATTAGAACCCTCAATAATATTTTTTAGAACAGGTGCAGAATTATAAATATTTGGGAGTTCCTCTGGACTCCGCATTGAGCTGGAACCTGCAAAGTGCATACAGGATCAATAGGAAAAAAAAAGTGGGGAATGCTTAGGTTGTTTATCTAGGAACAAGCTTTCCCTGACTGAAGCAACACGAAGGCATCTGGTTAATTCTTTGATTTTACCCTTAATAGATTATGGGGACATAGTTTATGCAGGGGCCACACAAAGTAGTTTAAATAGACTAGATATAGTACATCACAAGTTAGTGAGATTCATCCTAAATGCCCCAAAGAGGACCCACAGATTAGAGCTTTATGAAAAACTTAAATAGTTCAACCTTAGATAAAGACGATTCCTACATGCTCTATTACTTATGACCAAATGTGCCTTAGTGCAAGCCCCGGACTATACCACTGACAAATTATCACCAAGGCCAATACAAGAAGGACTGAGGTCAGCATCAGGACTAGAATATAATCAACCAAACTACAGATCAAAGATGGGTAGAACACACTTTTTTTTTTTTATAGGGGACCGATGCTTTGGAACTCCATACCCCAAACTCTCCGATTAATAAATGGCAATATTAGACTACGTGAAATAAAATCCTGGTTCATTAAAGAGACAAGACAACGAACTATATTAGAATTGTCCTAGAGCATTTCTGAATGGTGGTGGTGGTGGGGGGGGGGGGGGTATTTTGGTCTTAGTATGTACTATAAGGTTATTTATTTTGGATTTCATATAACCTGAGTTTTGCATTTAACTCACTGCCTCCACAACAGCTCTCTGAAGTTGCACCACTTGTCTCCTGTATACTGTTAATAGTGAATCCTGGGCCTTTCTAAGCAAAATCAAGCTAAAGTCAGCATGCCACAAACAAATCCTAATAGCTCAAGAACTGTAAGTGCTAGACACAAAGTATGAGTGACAAAGTTATTCAGCACAAAATTACCTTTCCAATGGTGGCATGCAAATAATAATATGTAATTTCATTTTTTTCTATGCTGGTGGAAACAGCAACCAAAATTTGTTTTTCTCTAAACTAGGCAACATAAGCCACACACACCATACCATAAACAACTGCGAATAACTCCTAAAGTATACATGATATACACAAAATATCAGTGGCAAAATTGTTCAGCACAAGATTACTTTTCCAACGGTGCTATGCAGTCAAATATATATTCTGTTATATTATATATTAAAATATATAGGTGACGTCTCCAGATGTTGCAAGGGCACACAAGAAGTCAGTAGCTGACTTCTGTAGGCGTACTCAGGACACACCAGTTTATTTTACTGATGACTACAGGCGTCTGCTAGGAGACAATGAGTTAACTGTACATTTTTGTCTTTGTATTTTGTATTGTATGTTATTTAAATTTTACAACTTTGCACAAAGGACCTCACTGGAAATGAGCTTGTCTCACTTGAGCTATCCGATTCATTGATTCTAAGTATGAAATGAATAACATTTTTACTGCTACTACTTAAGCAAGCTCAGGTAAGGAACCCAGAAAGAGGGCAAGAGAGGGGAGAGTGATGAGAGATAAAGGGAGCAGTCAACAGGAGCAGGTACACAGTTGAGTAGAGGCAAGATGAGTTTTGAGAGAACACTTGAACAGGTAAATAGAGGTACAGGTCATGACAGTGGAGGGAAGAGAGTTCCAAAGAGAGGGACCAGAGAAGGCAAAGGCATGCCGATCCACTGATAGACAGGGTTTAGGGACAGAGAACAAAGGTAAGTCAGTCGACTGTAAAGGTTTAGTTACGGGTTTACACTGAATGATGGGCAGGAGGCAAGGATGAGTGTAAGGATGCACAAGTTTAAAAGAAGGCCAGCCAGTGAGCCAAGGACAGTGCGATGGTGATCTCTGGCATGAGCGCCAAGGACGAAGATGAACTGCCCGGGTCCACCCTCCTAATAAGAAGCTGCTGGGGAAAGTATATACAGGTTACTCACCTGTAACAGGTGTTCTAGAAAGGGTATATGTTGTTCATCCACACTTCTTGGCAGGTTCCTTGCCGCCTTAAATCTTCCTGGAAGGTCTTCAAGCTGGCTCCTCCCACTCACCCGGGTGATAAATCTCTCGGCTCCGCCCCATGACGCCAGATCTAGCCCGCAGGAAGTCAGGCTGTGCATTGAAGCCAAAGAGGTCAGGTGGGTTGTGTGGATGAACAACATATACCATTCCTAGAACTCCTGTTACAGGTGAGTAACCTGTATTTCTAGGGACATGGATATGTTGTTCAATCCACACTTCTTGGCAGACTCCTAGCAGTTCTCCGGGAGGAGGAAGGCAAGGTGCCCACCCACTATTTAGGAAACAAGGACTGGAGAACCGAGGTCCCAAAGCAAGCATCCCGGCGTGACTCAAGGTTAACGTGGTAGTGGGTAATGAAGGTGTGTGCTGACTTCCAGGTAGCAGCCCTGCAGATTTCCTGGATAGGGACGTCCCTGGAAGCAGCCACCGAAGCAGCGGTATGGCGGGTAGAATGAGCTCTTATCCCTTTGGGAGGCTCCATGCCCGGCAACCTGTAGCAGAGATCTATGCAGGACGTGACCCACCTGCCTATCGTCCGCTTGGCTGCAGGTCTGCCAGGTGCGGCTTCAGCGTCGGTGACAAACAGCTGGCGAGCTTCTCCACGAACTTCAGCCGTCCGGTCCTTATAGTAAGAGAGCGCTCTTCTAGGGTCCAAAGTATGGAGCCTATATTCGGCCTCTGAGGTGTGACTGGGGTAGGACACTGGCAGAGTCAACACCTGGTTAAAGTGAAACTCTGACACCACCTTCGGAAGGAATTTCAGGTGGGGGCACAGGACAACCTTGTCCCTGTGGAAGACCAGATAGGGAGACTCGATGGAAAGTGCCTGGTGCTCTCCCATCCTTCTGGCTGATGTGATAGCCACCAAGAAGGCGGTCTTCCATGACAGGTGAGAGATGTCACACCTGTGCATCGGTTCGAATGGCTTGCCCATGAGCTTAGCCAATACCAGCAGTAGATCCCATGGTGGTGGAGGTTCTCGCACTGGAGGGGATATGTGATCAAGGCCTTTGAAAAAGTGCCCGACCACTTTCTCCTGCACCACCGACTGCTTTCCGGCCCGCGCCCGGTAAGCAGAGATGGCTGCCAGGTGCACCTTAAAGGTTGTCGACCGAAGCCCTAGCTGAGAAAGGGACCACAGGTAGTCCAGAATGCTGGCCGCGGAACAGGAGGAAGGGTCCAGCCCCTTATCCTGACACCAAATGGAAAATCTCTTCCATTTGAAGGCATAGCATTTTCTGGTCGACTCCTTACGGGATGCCTCAACAACATTGAGGACCTCGTTGGAAAGACCCAAGGCTTGGAACTCTAGCCGCTCAGGAACCAGGCCGTCAGGTGCAGGGATTGAAGGTCTGGGTGGAGTACCTTCCCCTGATTGACTGAGATCAGGTCTGGGTGGGCTAGAAGCCGCCTCGGGAGCCTGGAGCTGAGGCTGAGGAGATCTGGATACCAGAACTGGCGGGGCCCGTCTGGGGCTACCAGAATCACCTGCGCCTTGTCCCTCCTCGCCTTGAGAAGCACCTTGTGGATCAAGGGAAATGGAGGAAAGGCATAGAAGAGGCCCGGGGTCCACGGCCTCAAGAAGGCATCCCCCTGCAGCGAGCCCTGCTGAAGGGGGCGGGCGTGAAAGAGCCTCAGCTTCACATTTTCCCTGGAGGCAAACAGGTTCACCTGAGGTGTGCCCCAGTGGGAGAACAGATCGTGTACTACCTCCGCAGGAGAGACCACTTGTGAGATGCAGCCCCATCCGGCTTTAGGCATCGGGCCAGAGTGTTGGAGGCCTCCTGCCACATGGATGGCTAGGAGATCCCGCCCAGACTGCTCACGAGGGACCAAGTGCGGAGAGCTTCCTTGCACAGGGGCAAGGAGCGTGTCCCACCCTGGCGGTTTAGGTAGTACATGGTCGTGGTATTGTCCATCTGGACCTGGACAACTTGACCCCATACAAACGGAGCGAAGGCGGTGAGGGCTAGTCGGACCGGTCGAAGCTCCAGCAGGTTGATGTGGCATCGGGACTCCTGAGGGGACCAGAGGCTGTGTGCTCTGTGCTCTCCCAGATGGGCACCCCAACCCATCCCAGAGGCATCGGTTGTTAGAGTGACCGTCGGCTCAGGGTGGACAAACGGGATACCTCCTGCAGATGAGCTGGAACGATCCACCACTGGAGAGCGTTCCACATCTCCTGGGTCACTGCCACTGGCTGGTCCAGAGGACTGGAGCGCTGTGACCATTAGCCGGCCAGTCCCCATTGAAGGGGACGCATGTGCCAACCAGCCCAATGGACCACACTGGTGCAGGCCGCCATGAGGCCCAGGATGTGCAGGAAGTCCTAGGCAGGGCACAGCTGCCCAACCAGAAATGATTGGGCAGAGGAGGAAAGAACCTGGCCTTGTCAGCCGGGAGCCGTGCTCTGGCTCGAAGAGAGTCAAGCTCTGCCCCGATGAACTGAATCACCTGCGTTGGCACGAGTTCTGATTTGGCCTCGTTGATGAGGAGGCCAACCTGAGAGCAGACCTGGAGGGCCAGATCCCTGGACTGCTCCACCTCTGGTCTGGAAGGGGCTGCAATCAGCCAGTTGTCCAGGTAAGGGTACATCTGAATCCTTCGGCACCACAAAAATGTTGTCACCACTGCTATGCATTTGGTGAAGACCCTGGGAGCTGGAGAGAGGCCGAAGAGCATGGTCCGGAACTCGTAAAGGGACCCCTCTACTCTGAAGTGGAGGAATCGCTGGTGGGATGGACGGATTGGGACGTGAAAGAACACGTCCTGGAGGTCCAGAGAACAGAACCACATGACTCATTCCAAGGATGGAATGATCTGAACCAGAGTGACCATCCTGAAGGTTTGAGACCTTAGGAACCTGTTCAGGTCATGTAGGTCTAGAATGGGGTGTCAACCCCCCGTCCGTTTTGGGACCAGAAAATACCTGGACACAAACCCTGGGTCTAGTGGAGGATCCGCCACCTCCCTGATCACCTCCTTGTGGAGGAGCAGGGCAATGTCAGCTCGACGGGCTGACAGAGAGGCCGCGGACCCTGTAGCCCCCCCCCCGAGGGGCGACGGCTTGGAAGGGCAGGGCCTGCTCGAATTCCAGAGGCAGACCCTTTCCTACCACTTCCAACACCCAGTGGTCCATGGTGATAGCGGACCAGGTGGAAAGGAAGTAGCGGAGCCGTCCCTCCATGGGGGGAACCCGGGGGGGGAGCGATGAGGCTGGGAGTGACACCCCTCAACCCGTCACTGGGCAGGCTTGGAACCTCCCAGGCCTTTCCCTCCCAGCTTCCTGCTGGAGGAAGCTGCAGGCTTGGCTTTGGGTGCCAAGTGCGAGCCTGCTGGCCCTGATGCTGGTGTTACTGGGCCAGTCATGCCGCAGGGGCTGAAGGACGAAAGGGCTTACGCTGCTGCTGGTGGCCTTTGTCCTTCTGGGCAGACGTGACCGAGTCCAAGGTGGCACTGGACTTCTCGATCCTCTGCAAATGACCCTCCACCCAGGACCGAACAAGTCGGTACCCAGGAAGGGGACATCTGCCAGCTTGTGCTGGGTATCCGCTGTAAAGGTGAAGATCCGCAGCCAAGCTCTGCGGCGCATGGCCACTGTGGCCACTACTGACTGGGCACATGAGTCTCCAATGTCAAGAGCAGTTTGGAGCTGCTGCTTTGCCATCACCCTTCCCTGATCCCGCACCTGTTTGATCGTAGTCTGGAGGTCAGCCGGGAGATGAGGAATCACCTCATCCAGGGAGCCCATAAGGGCATGGGAAAAGTGTGCCATCAGTATGGCCAAACTGGCCTGACGAAGGCCTAAGGAGGACGCAGCGTAGACTTTACGCCCGGCGTAGTCCAGCTTCTTGGACACTTTATCGGGAGGCTTGTCCACATCCCTAGCATTTCCAGAACACCGGAAAACGCTGTCAGTCACAAGCCCCTCTACAGAGGGGTGCTCCGAAAATCCAGAGAGTGAGCCAGTGGGGACCGCATACTTCCTGCTTATCTGGCCACTGCCATAACTCCAGAGCTGGGCCAACAATGGCCTCAGCCACTGGAAAGGCCTCCGTGGGAGAATCCCCTCGGTCCAGTATCTCCATGAGGGGATACTTGGCCCGCTTTGACACGGGTTCGAGCTTCATCCCAGTGGATTCTGAGATGAGTCGAAGCATTCCCATGAATGAGGATGGGCTCTCGTCCACTGCCTGTTCCCCAGTGGACTCCAGGTCGAGGGGCCTGGAAAACAGGGAAGAGTCATCGTCAGACTCCAAGGAGTCTGCAAACAGCTGCCTAGGGCCTGAGCCACCCTCCACATGCTGAGGCCAATCGGGAGTGAGGGTGACCAACAATCGATGGGGCAACCCCTGACCCAACCAAGAGTCCTTGGTCGGAGCCCCAGATTTAGGTTGTGGAGGCGGGGGTTCCACAATGGGTGGCGCAGCTGGTTTTGGCCAAACAACCGGCGCCGGCTTCGGCTCCTCGATAACCACAAGGGGTTGTTTCAGCCGTTTCAGTGACAACCACTTAATGGCCGGGGAAGGCGACAGGGTCGGCTTGTTCCGGTCAGAAGGAGGTGCTGCCACATCAAGTCCTCGTAGCGTCGATGCAATTTGCGCCGAAGCCTGTCCTCCGAGGAGGAAGAAGACGAGGACGAACGGCGCTGCCGCTTTCCTCGGTGCCGAGACCAAGACCGCCGATGTCGGTGGGATCGGCTGGACCGAGAAGAGGTCCGAGACCGAGACCTTCGGTGTTTCCGAGGGTGGGTCTGGGAGGGAGCGGGGGAACCCCGTTCCTCCCTCGGCTCGGGAACCTTAACCGGGGACTCCGGCACAGGAGGTGCAGACAAGTCCTCGGTTTCCACCAGGGGGACCGGTGAAGAAGGGTTGTCGGCTTCTCCAGTCGACAGCCCATCCAATGGGTCGAGAAAAATCTCGACCGCGTCGACGGGTGTCTCGGCCGGCTGACCTGACAGGGACACTGTGAAGCCAGTGGCCTTAGCCGCAACCTCGACTGAAGTCGAGTGTCGACTATCCGGGGAAGGGGACCTCTCCCGCTCCCACGAATGCCGACGGTGGAACTTACCCTTCGAGTCCTTCTTCTTGGACTGACAGGAATGTCCCGATGGACCCTCACCTTTTGTAGAGAGTGATTGACAAAGCTCCTTAAAAGAAGCCGTGTAGGAGGAGCCCAAGGAGAGTGGGATAAATTCCGTGACCGAGGAAGACGAAGATGCCTCCTCCTCGAGGGCGATCATCTGCTCAAGTTGCTCAGCCAAGCCAGCCGCCGTGGACACCGCCCAACGGGCCTCCTTTGACTTCACCGGAGGAATACATCTCTCAGGATGCCCAAGCTGAAGTCTGGCAGCACGGTCTTCAAGGATGTTGACTGAGAAGGACTTGCATAATTCGCAGGCCTTCGGATCGTGATCAAGCCCAAGGCAATAAACGCACGTGGAGTGCGGATCGGTCCGAGACATCATCTGCCCACATGGGCACCGCTGAAATCCGGGAGTCAACTTATCCATCGCAGCCGCGAAGGAAGAAACAGACCTAAGTCTAGAAAATTTAAGAATAAGTTTCGGTTTAACCAACAAGTTTAGATCCAGGCCTAAAACGTAGAGCGCTAAGGGGGGAACCTGAGCTTCCAAGCGGTAAGGAAGATCTGGCGTCATGGGGCGAAGCCGAGAGATTTATCACCCGAGTGGGTGGGAGGAGCCAGCTTGAAGACCTTCCGGCAAGATTTAAAGCGGCAAGGAACCTGCCAAGAAGTGTGGATTGAACAACATATCCATGTCCTTAGAGCCATTGTTGTGGGGCACCGAGACAGGTACCAGAAGACGTCTCGAAGTAAGAGAAATCTGATCTATACTGTTTCAGCTCAGAGAAATGTCTGGTGAGATTCTTGTGACTGGGACCCCCTCTCCCAGAATACCACCTGGCCCCTAGACGTTAGGGGGACCACACTAGGGATGGTCAATAGGATACTTTGCCTGTACCAGGCAGTCAGGATAGCTTTCTCCAGAACCACTGGGATCAGAGGGACGAACACGGAGGAAGCACTTTCAACCTCCAAAATTTCACAGATTCCTTCTGAGGAATCTTCTACCTCCAGGGAGAAACTCAAAGGCTCCTGGATTTGTCTCATCAAACATCATGAGAGCTATCACCATCAACAATCTTTGAACAATATCTCATACTCACAGCTTCTGCAAGTTCACATACAGTAATTTGTAGTATGAAGAAAAAGTACCTCTTACAGGTAAGAGAAACAACAGGTTTGAGAACAGCGGTTACCCAAGAATAGTTCTGAATAAAGCAACACAACAGATTAGCATAACATTTCACAAACACAAGCACTAACATCAAGGCAAAAAAATGTGGAAGGTGATGGAACTGGTGCTAGTGGTTAAAGCTAACAATAAAGTACGAGACATAAAAAAAAATTGTAAATATGCACTGGACTATTCTCCAGCCTTTTCACAAGAACAAAAGGATAGTTGCACAGAGGCCTGTAACATCAGGTATCACTAGGTAAGTGAGGAACAAAAAAGGCCGAAGTCCAAACAAGTTGTTCCTAATCTGAAAGAGTAAAACATTTCATATTTCCATTCGCGTTTATATAATTATCCAGATTCTTTTTAAAAGTGTTTTTATTTATACTGCAGATTATTGATAAGGGTAACTTATTCCAAAGATTTGCTGCTCTTATTGTATAAAAATACTTTCTTTTATTTGTTTTAAATCGATCAATTTTTAATTGTAATGGGTGACGCCTAGTTTCTATTTGATCACATTTATATTCTAAATTTAATTCTGTCATTAAATAATCATCATTTAGAATATCATAATACAGTAACATATCATCCCTGTGCCTTCTCATCTCAAGACTATACAAACCCAATTTATCTAATCTTTCTTGATATGTTAGATTTTCAAATGAGAATAATGACTTTGTATACCTTCTTTGGACTTTCTCAAGTTTATTTATACTTGTTTTCAAATACGGGCTCCATAACTGACTACCAAAATCTGATATTGGTCTGACACATGACATATAGAGTGGCATAAGAACGTCCGCCTGTCTACTTTTAATATTTCTTTTTATGGCAATGATTGTTTTATTTGCTTTGGTGACTGCAGAACTGCATTGTTCTTTAAAAGTTAAGTTATTGTCTATAAGTATCCCAAGATCCTTTTCATTTTCCTTCTGCAACACAGGGGTACCATCTATGGAATACTGATGGCTTTTGTTTTGGTTTTTTTTTTTTACCTAAATGTATGACACAGCATTTTTGATTATTCAATTTCATATCTCATCTTTTTGTCCATTCTTGTATAATGTTAATATCTGCTTGTATTGATAGTATTTGTTCTTTGGATTTACAGGGTCCACACAACTTTGTGTTATCTGCATACTTAGTAATATTACTGGTTATACCTTCTTCCAGGTCTGCAATAAATATTTGAAAAATAAATGGACCCATTACAGAGCCCTGTGGTACACCACTAGTAACTGCCCCCTCACCTGAATAAAACCCTTGAATAGATACTGCCTGAGACCTATCAGTTAACCAATCTGTTATCCAGTTTATATACTTTATTAAGTTTTTCTGCTATTGCTCAATGCAGCACCCTATCAAAAGCCTTACTAAAATCAAAAAGTACAATGTCCACTGGGGTTTCCTGATCTAATAATCTACTCACCTCGTCATAAAAACATATCAAAGTAGTTGTGCATGAACGTCCCTTTTTAAACCCATGTTATTTATTATCAAATAATTTGTTTTCACTAAGTTTCTCTATGATCCTGTTTTTTATTAAAGTTTCCAAGATTTTACATGGGATGGATGTTAAACTAATAGGTCTATAATTATAGACGTTTGCTTTATTTCCGCTCATAAAGACAGGGGTTATCCTTGATTTTTTCCAATCTTTGGGAATTTTAGCAACATTTAGTGATTTTTCATACAGTATTTTCAATGGGAGAGAAATATGAGATTTTCATTAGTTTTACCATTAAAGGGGTACTATTGTCCAGTCATGGGGCACTATATTCTCTTAATCTGATTATTTCTTGTTCAGTTTCTTCTGTTGTGATAACATGGTTTCCAATAGTAGATCCTGCAAGTTCTGTAGAATTTATAGTTACGTTTTTTATTGTTTGTTCGGAGTAAATGGAACACAGATATTCATTAAAAATATTTGCTATGCGAGAAGGATCTCTTATGCATTTCCCTTTTATATTGATTGAACTTAATTCCTCATTTCCTTTTTTTAATGAATTTACATAGCTAAATAATTGTTTACTGCTGTTCTTTGTTGCATTCTCTGCTAAATTTAATAAAAACATTTTCTCTGCACTATTTATTCTGTTTTTGCACTTTCATTGTACTATTTTAAATTTTGACCAATTCTGCTTGGTTTTACTTTTTGAATACATACCATAAGCCTTATTTTTCTTTTTTTAATAGTTTTAAAACCTTTTTGTTTAACTATTTAGGTTTACGCCCTTGGAGCCATATTTACTAATACTTCTTACATGTTTTTCTATTGTGTTATGTATTATTGTTTTTATGAACATCCATGTTTCATCAACTGATTTTCCCTCAAGTTCTTTAATCCAGCCAGCATTACTAAGGTCACTATTAATTCCTTCCTTGTTTGCATTTTTATATAGATAAACCTTTGTGCATCCAGATGTTTTTTCTATCTTGTGTTGTATATCAAAATACACTGTTGAGTGGTCACTGTTCCCGATTGGTGCCTTTGGTGAGCAACTGCAAATGTTTGCTTCTTCTGATGTAATTACTAACTCCAAAGTATTTTCTAATCTCGTCGGTTTTAATACACTTTGTTGTTAAACTATTTTCTATACATGTCTCAAAAAAGGCTTTGCTTTGATTATTTTTTGTAGTTTTTTCCTCCCAGTTGATATCTGGATAATTGAAATCACCTGTTACAATAACTGGTCCCAGATGTAATGTAGCGATTACTTCACCTATAAGCTCATTATCGGCTACCTCAAATGTATCAGGTGGTCTATAACAAAGACTTAATATAGTTTTTCTATGTATGTGGTTTGTAATCTGAATCCAGACTGTTTCCATATTTTTCCTTTTTTTGTAACATCATTTGTTATATCTAAGTAACTTAATGAAGCTTTCATATAAAATGTGATTCCCCACCCTTTTTGTTCTCCCTATCTCTTCTAATAATATTATATCCTGGTATCTGCATACCCCAGTCTTCTTTATTATCTAGCCATGTCTCTGTCAAAAATGTTATATCAATATTTTCTGCTAGTAATAATGTTTGGAAATCATTAAATTTATTCTTTAAACTACGTACAATACTAAGGATACATTTTAGATTTTTCTTCACACAAGTTAGTAGTTTTGCTGCAGTTTTATGAGTTATTTGGGTCCAGCTTCCCCTAGTATTTAGTTTAAATTGATTGTTTCCATTTGTTCTCTTATCAATGATCCTAGTAATTTTGTCCCTTCATTATTGAGATGTAGACAATCTTTACTATAGAGGCTTCTCTTTCCATAAAAGTCTTCCCAGGAATTTATAAACCCTATACCTTCAGGTTTACACCACGTTTGTAAACACGTATTGATTCTTAAGATTGTTTTGTTTTTCTCTGGTAAGGCCCTTGGTACAGGGAGAAGTCCTGATATGATCACTTCTATTCCTTAATGTCGGAGGTCTTTGGACATGTGTATTAATTCCAAGCAAATGCCTTTTTCATGATTTACTCCAACATCATTTGTGCCTACATGTAATGTTACAATTTTATTTGTATTTGACAATTTTATGATCTTTGGGATTTCCTTTTTTATGTCATTTACCTTTGCCCCAGGGTAACATAGGACCATCCTACTCTCCTTATTTTTTGACAGATTTCAGTGTCACATCTCTTTACTATTGAATCCCCTACTACTATCATTTCTACTTCATTATTCAATCAATCCTCACTGAATATATCAAGTCTATTACTCAGGCTGATATCCTGAGGGGCTATTGTTCTTCATCCCTTTTTGGTCCCCCATTCCTTTTCTAACTGTACTCCATTCATTTTTTATGCAGTTTGTACTTTTTATTTACCGTAGCATCTACTAATTCATTATGTATATTTTCCACGGCATCGTCTTTCTTCTCTACAACGCTTTTTAGATTGGGCTGGTGATTTTAATGAGAACTGGTGACTGGGGCCAGGTGTTACTTCATGTAGCTGATTTGAAATACACTGTCTGGATGCCATAGCTAACACTATTTCATGGCTATGTAAACTGCTATTAATGCCACAATCGGTTTCCAGTCGTAAAACATCCTTCAGGTTTTGTAATTCTGTGGTTATATTTTATAACTTATACTGCAATATCTCATATTGGGTACATTTGTTACAATCGGGACCATTTTCTACCGCTATGCTTGATATACAGAACATGAAACATTTTACAGGTTTTGTTAATCGATCTTCATTGCACACTTCAATGAGAGTGTCTATAGTATCATAAGTACTATCCATTTTTAGTTTGTTTTTGTTTTGCTATTTTGTTTTTGATGTTACTTGGTTTACGTCAGTACAGCCTGCTACTCACAGTATATATTTTCCTCTTCCCTCGCCGACCTCACCAGACATGCCCGAGCTCACCCCGCTCGCTATGGGGTGAGTAATTTAAGGTCGAGGAACCTGGAAGTAAGGCGTGGTCATGTGACCAATTGTGACCAATCACGCACTACACTCTTCCAAAATAAACAGCGCTGTATCTAAATCCTATGCATTTTTCTCCCCTTAAATAAACTCCAGTTCTAGCACCAGTATGGAATATAAGTGCCCAAATTAACTTTAAAAATATACCTTCTCTCTCTGCAGTTATCAGCACGTTTGGTAGTGTAGTCCCTCAGTGAGCATGAATTATACTACCCAGACAGCTCTGCAGCAGTGTCCCCCTCAAGAGCTTAAAACACACTACGGTTAAAAAGCACTGTAGGAGCGCTAGAAAATGCACCTTCACAGTCAATTTTATCACAGAGGAGTAATGTCACAGCCTCCTCTCATACAAGGGCTATGTGTTTAGCAGTCAAAAAAATATTCAGACTATAAAGGACAGTCTAGTATATATGATGCATACCCCACCAGACACAGAAACCACAGGACGTCAATATTTATTGGGCCCTGTACAGTCAGAAATGGTACCTTGTGGCCACTGTGCAGTGTTGTGGACATTCAAGTAAGAAATGTACGTGCCAACATTCACATTATAATAAAAAAAATTTGCTATCAAGGAACACATCACGTGTGAAACTGCAGGGGTTATTTACCTGCTGCTGTGTCCATGTGATAACATTTCCATAGGAAATCCTGCTGAATCTGCTCAAGGTGAAATTCTTAGAGCATAAAAGTACCATATGGAAAAATAACAAAGGCACTCCAGTAGCGGAGCCCTTTAGGGAACACGGACACACAGAAGCATCATTACAGTTTGGGGGTCTTGAAGCAGTCAAGCCACCATTACAAGGTGGAGATCACATTAACATTTTTCAAAAATCAGAAATGAGATGGATCTACAATATGGATTCACTTAATATGAATGTGGGAATGAACAGGGACTAAAACTGGGGAGCATACTGGTAAATTATAGTCCTGTGGGTAGACAAATGTGACTGGGTTGCTGCACCCTAAAAGTACCAGATATATCTTAACCCCCTCGAGCTCTTAGTGTGCTAAACATCTTCCCTGCCCCCAGCAGAAAAACAGTTGTGAAATGTACCTTTTACATCCTTTTTGATGAAATCAAAACATTAAAATAAGAAGTAAGTTCAGCTACATGAGGTAGCTATTTTACAGTATTAGGATACCTTATGAAAAGGAATGATGGAAAAACTATGCTAAAATGAATATTCCAGGTTTTTATTTGTAAAAATATATTCAAGGAAAGGTGTATGGGATGTAATGGCCAACAACGTGAAAAAACGGGTTACTCACCTATAACAGTAGTTCTAGGAGTGTTGCATGTTGTTCATCCACACTTATTGGCATGTCCCTTTCCCCTTTAATTCTCGCCTGGAGGTCTTCAAGCTGGCTCCTCCCACCCACCCGGGTGGTATAACCCTCGACTCCGCCCCATGATGCCAGATCTTAGTCTGCTGGAAGCCAGGTTTGTGCTTCGCAGCCGGGGAGGTCAGGTGGGTCAGTGTGGATGAACAACATATACCACTCCTAGAACTACTGTTACAGGTGACTAACCTGCTTTTCTTAGGGATGTGGATATGTTGTTCTTCCACACTTATTGGCAGACTCCTAGCGGTTCTTCAGGAGGAAGGAGGCAAGGCACACACCCCCTACTTTGGCAACAGAGACTGGAGAACTGAGGCCCCAAAGCCAGCATCCCAGCGTGACCCTAGATCGATGTGGTAATGGGTGATGAATGTGTTTGCCGTGTTCCAGGTAGCAGCCCGGCAGATTTCCTGGATAGGGATGTCCCTGGAAGCAGCCACTGATGCAGCAGTATGGCAGGTGGAATGAGCCCTTAGCCCTACAAGAGGCTCCTACCTGCCAACCTATCGCAGAGATCAATGCAAAAATGTAATCCATCTGTCAGTTATCCGCTTTGCTGCAGATCTGCCAGAAGCGGCTTCAGCGTAGGTGACAAACAGTTGGCGAACCTCTCCCCGAATTTCCGCCATTCTCTTCTTGTAACAGGAGCGTGCTCGTCTCAGGTCCAAAGTATGGAGCCTGTACTCAGCATCCGAGTTGTAGTCCGGGTAGAACACAGGCAGAGTCAACACCTGATTAAGGCGAAACTCTGACACCACCTTTGGGAGACATTTTGGGTGGGGGCGTTGGACAACTTTGCCCCTGTGGAAGCCCAGATAAGGATGGAGTTCCCCAGTCCTTCTGGCTGATGTGACAGCCACCAGGAAGGTCGTCTTCCATGACAAGTGTGATAGCCCACACTTGTGCATTGGTTCGAATGGCGTGCCCATGAGTTTCGCCCAAACCAGCAGTAAATCCCACAGAGGTGGAGGTTCATGCACCGGAGGGGATATGTGATCTAGGCCCTTGAAAATGTGCCAGACCACCTTCTCCAGTGCCATTGTCTGCTGACTGGCCAACACCCGGTAAGCATAGATGGCTGCCAGGTGCACCTTAAGGGTCGAAGACCAAAGACCCCTTTGGACAGAGACCAAAGGTAGTCTAAAATGCTAGCCACAGTACAGGACAGAGGGTCCAGGCCCTTGCCCTGACACCAAATAGAAAATCTTTTCCATTTGAAGGCACAGCACTTTCTGGTCGACTCCTTCCTGGATGCTTCCACTTCTATGAGTACATCCTCAGAAAGACCCAAAGCCTGGAACTCTAGCCGCTCAGGTACCAGGCTTGTCAGGTGCAGGGATTGAAGGTCCAGATGGAATACCTTCCCCTGACTGACAGATATCAGGTCTGGGTGTGCTGGAAGATGCCACGGGAGCCTGTTGCTAAGGCTGGGGAGATCTGGATACCAGAACTGGCGGGGCCAATCTATGGTTACCAGGATCACCTGTGCCTTGTTCCTTCTCACCTTGAGGGGCACCTTGTGGATCAAAGGAAATGGAGGGAAGATGTAGAAGAGGCTTGGGGTCCACAGCCTCGAGAAGGCATCCCCCTGCAGCAATCCTCGCTGAGGGGGGCAGGCATGAAACAGCCTCAGCTTGGTGTTTTCCCTGCAGGCAAACAGGTCCACCATTGATTTGACCCAGTGAGAAAACAGGCTGTCTCATCTATGCGGCTGAGAGAATCCGCCAATTGATTCAAGGCTCCTGCCACATGGATGGCTAGGAGATCCGCCTCCAGTCGGCTCATGAGTGTCCAGATGTGGAGCGCTTCCCTGCACAGCAGCTGGGACTGCGTGCCACCCTGCTTGTTGAGGCAGTACACGGTTGTGATATTGTCCATCTAGACTTGAACCATTTGACCCTGAAGCTGCCGAGCAAATGCTGACAATGCCAGTCTGACTGCTCTGAGCTCCAACAGGTTGATATGGTGTCAAGATTCCTCGGGGGTCCAGAACCCATGGACCCCGTTTCCCATGTGGGCTCCCCAGCCCGTGAGAGAAAAATCGGTTGTGAGGACAACTGTCAGCTCAGAACGGACAAATGGGATCCCTTCCTGCAGATGGTCTAGGATGGTCCACCACTGGAGAGCATCCCACATCTTCTGGGTCACAGTGATCAGCTGGTTGAAATGACCTAGGCACTGAGTCCACTGGGGGGCCAGCTCCCACTGAAGAGGGCACATATGCCACCGGGCCCAATGGACCACGGTGGTGCAGGCTGCTATGTAACCCAGAAGGCGCAGAAAGTCCCAGGCAGAGCACAAGTGCCCAACCAGAAATGACTGGGCAAAGGAGGAGAGAACCGCCGCCCTGTCCACTGGGAGTCATGCTCTGGCTTGGCAAGAGTCGAGCTCTGCCCCAATGAAACATATTACCTGAGATGGCATGAGCTCCGACTTGGCCTCTTTGATCAGGAGGCCAAGCTGAGATCAGATCTGGAGGGCCAGGTCCCTGGATCTCTCCACCTCTTTCTTGGTGGAACCTGCCAAGAGCCAATCGTTGATGTAAGGGTACACTCTGACCCCTCGATGCCTGGGATGGGCTGCCACCACTGCAACGCATTTGGCGAAGACCCGTGGGGCTGATGACAGGCTGAATGGCATGGCTCGGAACTTTAATAGAGTTCCCTCTGCCCTGAAGTGGAGGAACTGCTGGTGGGAGGGATGGATTGGGACATAAAAGAACACATCCTGGAGATCCAGTGAGCAGAATCACATGTTTTGCTCCAGGATGGTATGATCTTGGACAGAGTTACCATCTTAAAGGTGCGTGGCCTGACATATTGATTCAGGTTGTTCAGATCTAGAATAGGGCACCAGCCACCCGTCCACTTCTGTACCAGGAAGTACCTGGAAATGAACCCTGGGTTAACTGGAGGATCTGCCACTTGAACCACTGCCTCCTTGAGTTGGGCTATGTTCTCTCTCACAGCCGACCGAGTGTGGGCTGATACTCTCTCCTTCCATGGGGTGCAGGCTCAGCAGGAAGGGTACTACTCAAATTCTAGAGGTAGACCCTGGCTGGTGGATCAGGTGGAAAGGAAGTGACGGAGCCAACCCCCCGCGGGAGGACCCAGAGATGGCATGACGGGGATAGGGATGGGAATGGCAAATCCTATCAAGTCACTGGGAGGCTTGGAGGAAAAGGGCCCAGACTGGAAGCCACCTGAACCCCGACCTCCTCTGTGGGCTGCTGGAGGCCAAGGGCGCCAAGGCTGTGCCTGCTGTTGCTGCCCATCTTGGAAGGGGGGATGCTGGGCCGCAGAACCATGGTGCTGAAATGGCTTCTTCTTCTTCTGCTGTTTGTTGGCGCCAGGGGCATCTTTTGGGGAAGATGTAGCTGAGTCCAAGGTGGCATTGTACTGCTCAATTCACTGAAAGTGGCCAACCACACCTGGGCCGAAGAGACTGGTGCCCAGGAAAGGAACATCAGTGAGTTTGTGCAGGGTATCTGCCATGAAGGTGGAAAGCCTCAGCCAAGCCCTGCGGCGCATGGCAACTATGGCTGCCACTGAACAGGCACAAGAGTCCCCAAGATCCAAGGCTGTCCGAAGTTGCTGCTTGGCAACAGCTCGGCCCTGGTCCCGGACCTGCTTGACCATAGTCTGAAGGTCTGCGGGGAGGTGCAGGAGAACTTCATCCAAGGAGCCCAGGAGGGCATAAGAGAAGTGCGCCATGATGATGGCCGAGCTTGCCTGATGGAGGCCTAAGGAGGCTGCATAAACCTTCCTGGCAGAGTGGTCCAGTTTCTTGGACTCCTTGTCTGGAAGTCTACCAGTATCAGCAGAGGTGCCTGCGCATCTGAACACAGAAGCGGTCACTAACCAATCAGCTGAGGGATATTCCCATATATATGATGAAGGGCCCTTCTCCGTCGACAGACTACCCTCCAACTCATCATCCAGCAGATGAGAGTGACGGTTGGTGTTGTCGGAATCCAAGGAATCTGGATAAATCGGTCGGCCACCAAGGTCCCCATGCACACACCTGGGGTGATCAGGCATGATGGGGACCGAGAGTCTACGAGGGAGACCTGGAACTGTCTGAGACTCCTTCATAGGAGCCCCTCCCAAGGGCTGTTTAGGTGGCGGCTCCACCACTACTGGTGGAGAGACTAGTTTTGGCCGAACTGGGGCAGGTTTTACCGGCTCTGTGGGTGGAGGAAACAATTTTACCAGTTCTAAAGGAGTCAGCTTCAGCCTGGGAGGTGAAAGCCACATAATGGCTGGGGTGGAAACCGAAGAGGGCTTCTGCCCAGACAGAATGAGCTGCTGCCACATCAGATCTTCATAGCATCGACAGAGTTTCCACCAAAGCCTCTCCTCATCCGAGGAGGACAAAGATGAGTAGTGGCTTCACCTCTTTTTAGAACGCTTATATGCCTTCCTCGGCCTGTCGGTCGAGGGGGTCAGAGATCTCAACCTCGATCGGACTTGCTGAGTGGGTCGCTCTGGGGACACTGTGGGAACCGGTGATTTACCCAGATCAGGGACCGGTTCCTCGATGGGAATACCAGCAAGCTGGTTTTCCTCATTAGGGAGAGGCAGGACTGGGGACCTGGTAAGTGAGTTGTCAGCTTCGTTGGGTGACAAAAGATCAACAGGGTCGAGAGTGATCTCCACTGTGTTGTAAATCAAGACCTCGGCCAGCTGACCAGTTGGCAAAGCCGAGAAGTCGGCGGCCGAAGAAGCAGCCTCGACCGAAGTTGAGACTGGAGATTCATGTGACCAAGATCGCTCTTGATCCCAACAATGTCTTTGCCGAGATGGAGAATCTCTCGGTTCCTTGTCCTTTTTACGGGACGGGGAGGTATGCGAGCACGAAGGACCCTTGTCCTTGGTGGGGGGGGGGGGAGAGAGGCACATCTCCTGAAAGGAGCCTGAGAATGTGGAGCCCAGGTTGAGTGGAACAAAAATCGGCCAAGAGGAGAGCTCTGCGGCCCATGCCGCCTCTTTCTTGAAGGCCTACATGTGTTCTAACTGCTCTGCAGACCCAGCAGCAGTGGAGACCGCCCACCGGGCCTCGTTGGATTTCACCAGTGGATTCCGTTTCTTGGGTCTGCCCAATTCGAGCCATGTGAGATGATCGTCGAGGACGTTCGAATTGGCGAGACATATCTCCACATGCCTGGGTGTCATGTACGACACCCAAGTGATGAACAGACGTGGTAGTGTGGGTCTGTAGCGCAACATTTTCTGGCCACACAGGCACCGTGAAAACCCGGGAAAGATTTATCTTCCATAATCGAATAACAAAAGTTGCAATCGCTAGCTCGAATGAGCTTAATCTTCAAGGAATCTGAAGATATCGAAGCCAGGGACTGCAAAACGCGATAGCGGAGAGGAGGCAATCTGACTCTTCCAGCGGAAAGGAAGAGCTGGCATCATGGGGCGGAGCCAAGGGTTATACCACCCAGGTAAGTGGGAGAAGCCAGCTTGAAGATCTTCCGGCGAGAATTAAAGGGGAAAGGGACATGCCAATATGTGTCAATGAACAACATATCCACGTCCCTAGAAAGCATTTTCTGTATGGAACACAGGCTAAGTAACTGCTTAGGAAACTAATACTAGGCAAGACTGGATAACCTCAAATTATGCTCCCTAGAACAACGCAGGAATTGTGGGGACATGATAGAAACATTCAAATACCTTAAGGGCAACAACAGGGTGCATGTGCAGAACCTCTTTCAGGTAAAGGACTACAGCAGGACTAGAGAGCACAACCTTCAACTTAAGGGGAGGAAAGTTAAGAAGCAATATGAGGAAATTCTTCTTCACAGAGCGTGTTGTGGAACCATGGAATAGCCTGCCTTAGGGGGTGGTGGGAGTCAAGACAGTGGGGGAATTCAAGCAGGCATGGGACAGACACTGTGGGATACACAAGCAGGGGGTAGGAAGCCAAGGGCAGACTTGATGGATCGTACAGTCCCCATCTGCCGACAGCTTCTATGTTTCTGTGTTCAGATGCATATACTACTGATGAAAAGGAACTACATCGAAAGTCCACAGCCCCATTCCCCTACCGCGCATCAAAGTGATGTATTTGGGGGCAGGGCAGCAGCGCTTGGCAATCGGTGGTCAGGTTTACTAGAGTTACGAGAGTGGAGCTAAATAAAGTTAAATTAATGCTTTTCTACTATGTAAAACATTTTCTTACTGGATCAGTTTGCTTCTTGGACAGGCAACTCATTGGAATGAGTTGCTACCCGAATTGAAGAAACTTGTCAGGGGCTCTTTAAGTGCGTTAAAAGGTTTTTTTATACATGATACTCTGCAAGGCATAATATGCAAGTAATAATACCCCACAGGGTGGGCATTATTGGAATATAATGGACCGCCAAGGGGCGTAATGAGGCCCAACGCTGCAGGCGGAGGGCCTTATAGCACCTGGAAGGTCCGTTATATCCCATAACGCCCACCCTGGAGGGTATTATTACACTTAGAAAATGGGCTTTAAAAAAAAAATATAGAGAGAAATAAAAAATATACGTTTAAAAAATAAATAAGTATTATAAGTAACTATTGTAGTAAAGTAGTGCCTGTATTTGTGAAATCAACACTGGAGGGTGCTGCATTATTTTGGTTTTAAAATTTTATTTATGTAAGTATGCTGTCCAGGTTAAGCGTCATTGTTGTTTTGTCTCCCGATGCCCCCCCCCCACACACACACACACATATGCAGAGACAGATGAGAGAAGATTGAATTTATTTTGATTTGTGTAATACAGTGTCAGTGGGAACAGGGAAATATAAGCGTGCTGATCTGGAGACTGGCTGTGAAGAGAGGTAAATGTTTCTGGTGGCGTTTGAAATGTGGCACGACTTTCTAGCGGTAGCGTCATAAGATGCTGCGAGTTGATATGACCGGGAGTGCTCAGTATGGCAAAGGACAGTGGTATTAAAAAGAACGGTTTTGTGTTGCTTCCAAATTTTTTTTTCTTTTGAGGAAAACAGTGTTGACTGAATGGGGGATAGCGCTACGGTAGCGCTATTGTGCAAGGGGATGGATTTGGGGGACGGGGGTACATTTGGTTTACTTTAAAAATGTGTTTGCTCTTTGTTTTCAGTGGGGAAGTTTAACGCATTTTATTATTTGTAGCAAGGTAAATATCGATAAACGAGTGGTGGAAAAGATGGTGGTTTGCGAGTCTCGCAATTTTTGTGGCCCCAGGATTTCCTTAGTAATGGGGCATGCTAAAGTGGTACTCGTTATTTTCCAGGCGTTGTTGAGAAATAACAGCCTGGGTGCCAGGCTGTTACAGCCAATCAGAATATGAGTTTCTCTTTACCCATTTTCTAAACAGACTTAACAGCTGTAAGGTACTGAACCACAGAAAATGCACAAGTACAAACAGCATGACTCACAGAAGCCTAGGTAGTGTATGCTATGCACAGTGCTTCTGAGTCTGCGAGGGAAGAGGGTAGCGGGTTGCTTAGTAACCCAGCATGCCCATTCATGTGGGCATGTCAGCTGAAATCATCACACTGCATGAGATCAGGCCTGTCACAAGCTCAAGAGGACAAACTGCACACACAAGCAATAGAATTAACTGGGAGTCAACACACAATTACTCTATCTTAAATAAAACATTACCACATATTCTTTAAATCATTAAAAGCCTGTTGGGACTGGCAGGTCTTCAGACCCTTTTTAAAGGCTTCTGCCAAAGAAGCCTCCTTCAAATAACCAGGTAATGAGTTCCACAGGGTAGGCCCGACCACCAAAAATGCCCGATCTTCCGAATGCCGCAGTCTAGCCCTGGGAACTCCAAGGAGGCAACCCTCGGCAGAACGGAGTGCCCAGGGCAGCTGGTAGAGGACAAGGAGATCTTGTAGATATTCCAGCCCTCTTTCGTGTAGGGTCTTATTGGTCAGCAGATCTACCTTGAAGACAATCCTCCTGACTGGCAACCAGTGCAGTTCGCAGAGGACTGGGGCGGGGTGATATGATTACACCTTTTCACACCCATCAGCAATCTTGCTGCCGCATTCTGCACCAGCTGCAGCTGGCAGAGGTTGCCTCCAGATAATCCTAGGTACAGGGCATTACACTAGTCCAACCTGGATGTGACAAAAGCATGCACCAGCAAGGTCGGGTCCTCAGATGGGATCAGGGATCAGATCTGGGCAATGTTCCTAAGATGTAAAGCTTTTAACCATGGCCGACACCTGAGCATCAAGTGTTAGGCCATCGTCCAGGATCACGCCCAAATCCTTCACCCATCTAGATGGAGTAATGGGAATTTCCCCCAGCACTAAGCCAGGTGGCATCCCCTCACCCACCGGACCAACGACCCGGATCCACCACCAGTACCTCAGTCTTGTCTGGATTAAGATTAAGCCAATTTTGAGTCGTCCAAGTCTGGATATCCTCTAGGCAGCTGTTAAATACAGAGGTTGCCATATGGTTTTTGGGTGCACAAGACAGGTATAGCTGGATATCATCAGTATAACAGTGAAAACCCAGCCCATACTACCTAATAATGCCTCCCAATGGCAGCATATACACCGTGAACAACAAGGGCAACAAGACTGAACCCTGTGGAACCCCACAGCACAGAGGCTTCGGGTTGGATGAGGCCAACCCCATTGTTACCCTTTGGGGGAGTTGCTGACAGTTGCCAGGGAGGAAAGGGATTTGGGGATTATCAACTCAGATGACCTAAAGGTGGCCAAGCAGAGTACAAAGACTGTAGGGAGGGCCAGTGACACATTGGGATGCATAGGAAGGGGTATCACCAGCAAAAGTATGGAGGTAGTGTTACCACTAAACTAAACAAAACACTGTGAGGCCTCATCTGAAGTACTGTGTGCAGTTCTGGAGGCCGCATCTTCCTAAGTACATAGACAGGGTGGAGGTGGATCAAAGAAGGGCGAAACCAAGTTATAAAAACAAACAACATATCACTAAACGTATTAATAATACCTGGAGTGAGGAAGACCTAAAAACTATAGAATTATCTGCTTATTTGATATGGTTCACTAAAAACAAAATTCTGTTTTAGATACAAAGCGTATCTAGATCTTTTAACTGAGCCTGACTTATGGAATCTTTTCTTAAATTACAAATTTGAAAGATTCCCCAGCAACGTACTTCAAGTGAGGTATAATAAACTTTCCAGGGAACTGGAGAACTCTATCTGCTCGTCGGGTGGGATAGAGGACTTACCACATGTCCTATGGATCTGTAAGTGCTACTGTAAAGAAAGATCCTACAGTTACTGCTACGGCCCAATGTTTTTGGAACTTCCTGAATTTGTACGCTTTTTATGTATTTTGAATAAAGCTTTTCGGTACCTACAACTTGAGTGGTGCTGGTATTGCTCCTTATGTTTGATTGTTATGCAGCACACTCAATGCAACGGAGCTGTTTTGCCTGTGTCTGTAAACTAACAATTTCCCCATCTCCCCTCCTTTTCTCCCTACTATATATGAAGAACTGCTTTTCCTCGCTCTTGACCCCCATCAGCAATACACAGCTGTTCCCACTTTAGCTTCCCTAACTGCCCTCCTTGCTTCCCTACAGCAGTTCTCAACTGGTATTCTCCCCATTCTTCCTCCCCCTACTTTTCCCTGTTCCTGACGAAGGCCATTTTCTTGGCCCTCACAACTTTCCTGACCTTTTCTGAGAGCCACATTGGTCTCTAGTGCCTATTACTTTTGGTTACTGTCCTCAGGCATATCTCTGATGCCTCAAGAATGGCCCCCTTTGTTGCCTCCATCTCTCCTCCACCCCTCCAATGTGGTCTACCAATTCTGGAATCATATCAATGACCTGATCAAGGGCAGCAAAAAGCCTGAATCCTGTCCCATGGAGATTAACGGTCAGCTCACAACTGACCCTTCTCAAATATCGGCTGCCCTTAACAGGCACTTCTCAGACCTCGAGGCCTACAAGACCTGCCTGTCTCCCTAGACTCTCCCCCCTACCTCAGATGAACCACCTCACATGGAAAGACCCCCATTTCACCTGAGACTGGCTAAACGCACTGAAGTACTAAACCTCCTAAGGAACCTGAAACCGAAAGGGTCAGGGGGACCCGACGGTATCAACCCTCGGCTACTCAAGGCAGGAGCTACCTCCTTAGCCTGGCCTATAACCATGCTCCTCAATCGATCAGTGAGGGAAGGAGCAGTCCCTGACCTGTGGAAACATGCCAATGTTGTCCCTATTCACAAAGGGGGGCTCAGGGAAAAACTCAACAACTACAGGCCCATCTCCCTCCTCTGCTCACTTGCTAAGGTGCAAGAAAGAGTCATCTACAATCAACTCAGGGACTACCTGGAAGCTCATCAGCTCCTTGCCCCCTCCCAACATGGATTTAGAACAAACCATGGTACTGACACTGTCCTCATTAACTTTACGGATGAAGTTCTCAGGGCAATGGACAAAGGGATACTCACTGGTGCAGTCTTTATAGACTTATCCAAGGCGTTCGACCTTGTCGACCACAACTTGCTGCTACAGAAGCTGCAAAATATAGGCCTAGACAATCATGCCCTGAAGTAGTTTGGGAGCTACTTATCAGGCAGGGCACAGAGGGTCTCATGGAAAGGGACCATGTCTGACCCACTACCCCTAAACCAGGGTGTATATCAGGGCTCAATTCTAGGCCCTCTCCTGTTTTCCTTGTTTACCAACTACCTGCGTACCCACTGTGGAGAGAGCTCAGTTGTGCAGTATGCTGATGATACTGTCATCTTCCGACCCCTGCATGACGTGGTTGCCCTAGGCCCTCTACTCCAAAAGGATCTCACTTCACTAGAGACTTGGCTATATAAGAACAGAATGGTACTAAATGCCGACAAGACCAAGGCAATTCTATTCAGGCCAAGTTCCCTGGGATTTGACAGTTCCTCATCCCTCTCCTTAACCTCACTCTCTGGTAAAGCCATTAACGTAGTCCCTTCCCTTAAATACTTAGGCCTCATGTTGGATCAGAATATCACATACAAGGAACACGTGGACCAGGTCACAGGACCCTACATCAAACTTGGCACCCTGTGCCGACTCAGGGACCAACTCATCCCTGAAGCCAGGCTCTCCATAGCTACCAGCGTCCTTCTGCCCAACCTGACCCAACTGCGGACCCTATTATACAGGGCATGGCTAAACAAGAGATTACCAGGATGCAAACCCTATATAATAAAATAGCTAGTTCGCAACCTTAGACCACCCGATCGTCACCACTGTGACACTTTGCCATCTTCGTTGGCCTACATTGGTCATCCCGCCTCCAACACCCCTTGCTTGTCCAGGCCTACAAGCTTCTCAAACCCCACACTCCACCAAGCATTGTCGGGACCATAACCGTTAAACACAATCCAAGGAACCTAAGGACCTCAGATAGAACGCTATTAGAAGTCCCTAGGGTATGGACAAAAGCTGGCGGAGATCCTTCTCCTCCCAAGCAGCCTGCCAATGGAACAAGCTCCCTCCCCAGGTGCAGGCCTCCTCCTCACTCATGAACTTCCGCACCAGGCTTAAGTCCCATCTGCTGACCTCAAGCGCATGCCACTGTCATGGCACTTAAGGCTCCTAAGGTACTCCCCTCCTCTCCAACTCCCGTCTCCTAGTTTAACCTTCCTACTACCTGCCTTATACAGACTGCTCGCCAGAGGCCACGTGTAACCCCTGAATAAACTATATGCAAAGTACTACCAATTGCTTACATGTCATGATAACCATGCCTGTACCCATGCCTGCATCCACTGCTTTTCTTTTACCGTGCCTGTAAGCCATGCCTGTATCCACTGCTTTTCTTTTACCATGCCTGTAACCATGCCCGTATCCACTATTTTTCTTTACTGTAATCACCTCATGATGTAACTCACAATGCCTCAAATGTTCCTTATGGCCTTGTTCATTCTTATAACTTGTATTGTTATCCTGGGTCGCCCCTGAAAAAGGGACCTTTGGGGCTCAGTGGGCCTACCTGGTCACCAAAATTTAATAAATAAATAAATTAACTTGTCCTGGACCAACTCCTGTCAAAGTGTACCTTTTTGTAATCTAGGACCTCAGCTCTCAATTAGGGTTTACCAATCCCCATGGTTAGCTCAAACCAGATAGGTTTATGGTTGCTGCTCCCTAGTGGCTCCCCTACCTGCAATGCTCCTACCATCTCTGAGCTGGTGAGTACGACACCGAGGATGGGAGCCTGGATGGTGGGTTCTTTAACTAGCTGCACCAGCAGACATTCCTGGAATGTATCCAGTAAGTCCTCACATCTGGTATTCCCGGCAGCCGGCACATCTCAGTCGATGTCCAGAAGATTCAGGTCACCCACCACCACAACCTCCCCCTTTGCAACTCTCCTACCATTTTCTTCCTCAAGCTCCCTACCTCTCTCCTCCACCTGTCATGGCAGTCTGTGGATCACCCCATCCACATTTTCATTCTTGTGACCGCTGTGAGATGCACCCACGATGACTGTTGCCTCATTATTTCCTCAGATGAGTCCATCTTTCACAGCCTCAATGCCATCCCTGACATTAAGGGCTACACCTCCCACTTTACCTTTTTCTCTATCCCTCCTAAACATGGTGTAGCCTTGGACTGCCAGGTCCCAGATGTTATTTCCTGAGACCCAAGTCTCTGAGATGGATACGACGTCCACCTCAGTGTCTGCAATCATTGTCTGGAGCATGCTGATTTTATTACCCAGACCCCTGGTGTTGAGACGGACCCCCTTCCATCTAACTTTTGATCCCCTCTGGCTACTTACTAGTGCCTTCCTTTTATTCCTCCCTGGTCTCCTTCCATTCCTGTTGATTGTGGGCTCTGTGATCCCCCCGGTCCCTTCCCCAGCCCAGTTAGTACTGAAATCCTAATCTTACCTGCTGTGCCTCTACAAGCCATTAGATAAGTGGGAGTACTAGTTAGGTTCTCCTTCTTCTCTTCTACCACAATGGTTCCCCAAGACTCAGTCTCCCCTGCAATCGGTTTAACTCATTATACCCTGGGTAGCCATTTGGTATCAGGAGAATCAATGGATAGTTCGGACTTCATATGGAGCTATTGGGTAGAATGAATTAACTGTCCGATAAAGATGTCAAATGTCTGCCCCAGTGCACTGGCCTCTTTTTCATCAGGTGAAGGCAGTCACCCTTGAGGATCCTCCTGTCCCAGAAAATCTCCTTAGTCCCCCACACAGTGGTACACCGTCTCTTGATATCATCCACAAAGAGAGGACCTCGGAAAAGGCCAGGGACCCTGAATGTACTTTCAGACTGTCCCCCAGACTACAAAGGTTCTACTTTACCGTCTCCATAGTTTGGTTTGCTAGATCATCGGTAGCCAGGTGTGCCAAACACCCTAACTCCTGCCCCATCCTCTTTATCCTGTCTATATCCTGGATGGTTGCTGCATCAGGAAGGCACCTGATCATCTCCCTCCCGTCTAACCCTTCTTCCACCACCCTCTCTCCCTCTGCTCACTGAATTCCCAACACCAAGACTCTCCTAATTGCTTTCTTCCCATTTGTTCCATGGGTGCCATCAAGTTGTTCTGTCCCCCCCCCCCCCGCGGAGTCAAGTATTTGAGGCTTCTTCAGTGGTGCAAAGGGATTTGCCATCTGGATGATGTGGGGCTGGACAACCTCCTTGTGACTAGCCCTGGCTCCCTTCCCCCTCCCTCTCCACCCCCTGGACCAGTGAGCATCTGTGGGAGTGGAGTGTTGGCTTCAGCTGAACTGGTGACACAGCAGAGATATCTCATCTCTCGCTGTTGCTAGCTAAGCATGGAGCACACCCTAATTAACAAGCATGCTCCTCTTATTAAAATGAGGGTGCGGAAAATCTCGCACCCATGGTTAACCCAAGAGCTCAAATTTGCACTTACCAATAGAGACAAGCTATGGGCTAGGGCCAGCCACACAAAGGACCCAGCAGACTGGCAAGCATTTAGAACTGCCCGAAATGCCTGTGTTAAAAGTGTACATGCTACTAAAGCAAACTTCTACATCTCCACTCTGGAGCAGGCCAAAGGGAACTCCCAAAAAATCTGGAAGACACTGAGCTCCACTGAAGGCCATCCTGCTGCTTCCTCCCTTCCCACCGAGATTCTGGCCAAGGATGGGATGGTTGAAAATAAACTGCGAATGCTTGAAGAACTTAACCTTCACTTTGCCACTGCCGGGTTGGCATTCGACTCCTCCCCATACGCTAGCAGAGTGAATAGCAACACTAGCCCGGATATAACACATGCTACTCCACCTCATCCCTTCTAGTTGTGCCTGTTTAGCTACAAAGAAGTCAAAGACATAATTCTTAGCCTTGACACCAAGAAAAGCGCAGGGGACGATGGCCTTGAATCATTTTTCTTGCGGTTAGGCTATGCCCAGCTCACAGGCTCCATCCTTCACATCTTCAACCTCTCTATTACAACAGCCACTGTTCCATCCTGCTGGAAATCTGCCCATATTCTTCCTCTCTTCAAATCAGGAGATCCTTGTGACTTAAACAACTACTGTCCTATCTCTATCTTGCCCATTCTCTCCAAAGTGCTGGAAAAACTTATATACAACCAACTAAAAAATCACCTCGAAGCACACTCACTCCTAAACCCGGCCCAATCTGGCTTCAGGTCGAAGCACAGTACCATCTCAGCCTTGGCTAAAGTCTCTAATGACTGGATCCATGCTATGGACACCAAGAAGGTTACTGGTGCAGTCTTTCTAGACCTCAGTAAGGCCTTCAGCACTGTAGACCATCACCTCCTAATCACCTGTCTTGTCTACATAGGTGCCACTCCACTTACCTTACAGTGGTTTAACAGTTATCTCACAGGAAGGATACAAAAAGTCAAAGCTGATGGCCTCCAATCTGCCCCCCTTCCAACTGCCAGAGGAGTCCCTCAAGGCTCCATCCTAGGACCAATCCTTTTTTCCCTGTACATCAACAACCTTGACTCCCACATAAAGAACTCTAGCATACATTTCTTTGCGGATGATACGGTTTTGTACGCATCAGGCTCATCCTTAACTGAAGTCAGGGAAGCACTCCAAACTGAATTTATCCAGTTAGAAAGCAACCTTATCAATGCCAAGCTTCTCTTAAATGCCAAAAAAACCAAGACAATGATTTTCTCGAGACTTGCCTTGTCTGGTGCCCTACCTACCCCACCTAAAAACTTCATAGTTACCTCCCTAGGTGAACCCTCGGAAGTCATACCTAAATTTAAATATCTAGGTATGTGGATAGACAACAAGCTTTCCTTCAACGACCACATCAAGGATCTATCAAGAGGCTTAAAGCACGCTTGGGTTTTTTCTTCAGAAATAGGACCCCCTTTTCTCTTGCGACCCACAAAAGACTTGTCCAAGCAACACTCCTTCCCTTGCTTGACTACGGAGACATTATCTTTATCTCCTCCCCAACCTTGAGCCTATCTAAACTGGACGTACTCTATCACCGTGCTCTTCGCTTCATTACTAATTCTGCGTACAGGACCCACCACTGTGATCTTTATGCAGCAGTTGGGTGGACCTCTCTTGCCACCAGACGCCTCCTGCATGCTGGCATTTGGACCCTCAAATTACTACTCCACAAACTTCCTGTCTATTTAACGTCTCTCATACACATCTCGCATAGCACCTACTCCCTAAGGAAATCCGACCTTATCCTACTAGATGTTCCCAGGACACGTACCACAGCTGGCCAAAGAGCTGTCTCATATGCCCTCCCAAACATTTGGAACCAACTACAAGCCATGCTGAAGCTAACCAGCATCGTATCAATTAACTCCTACAAAACACTAGCTATCTCTACATTCTTTTCTTCTGTGCCTTTGCTCCCCTTTGACCCTGCATTCCTGTGCTCTAGTGAGAGGGGCCAGGTGTAACAGAGCACACTTCATCAAGGAGGAGGGGCAGTACAATATAAAAGAACTGTGCTGCCTAAACCCAGAACAGGTATGCCATTTGCATCTATCATCTGAGAGACTGGTTATTTCTTCTGCTGTTTCGTTTTGCTGGACTGTGAGACTGAGACCTAAAGGAGCGTGCTGCTGCCTGTTGGGGGATTCGAACTGTGTGCCTGATATTTGTTAAAACTGTGAGCACTTTGTATAACCTCATTTCTTCTGTGCCTTTGCTCCCCTTTGACCCTGTATTCCTGTGCTCTAGTGAGAGGGGCCAGGTGTAACAGAGCACATTTCATCAAGGAGGAGGGGCAGTACAATATAAAAGAACCGCGCTGCCTGCAGCGCGAGCGCGGTAGCGCGAGCGTGAGTGGCCACTCGGTATTAGAAATTTTATTAGTAACAATAGGAGCAAATTTGAGTAGTATTTCTGCTGAGATTTACTTAGAAACTTAGGGTTAATCTAACTGGAAGTTGAATATTTTTATGTGAGTCTGGGTAGGTTATTTGTTTCATTAAATGTTAATTTTATACTGAGTTTTATTATTTGTTTTATTTTTTTTATTCTTTATTTAATTTATTTAATATATTCTGGGTGGGTTGCTTATATGCACAAGTTTTATATAGTATTTACTAAGTGGATTACCTGAGATTTCCTCTACCTTATAGAATTATCCCTGATATAATGAGGTAGTTGCTCATTATTTTATTATAATTAAAGATCATGTGCAACGGTTTTTACATATTTTTTATAAAAGCTTGAAAAGCTGAAATTCAAGTCCCTATGTCATGAGTAGTGTTTCCTGAAAATTTCATGCTGTTTGGTTTTTGTGGTTTTATTTAAATCAGCATTTGTTAACTTGCTGTACAGTGGCTGAAAACAGTGCGCGAAATCAATGTATGGGACAAATTAAGAAAATCACAGTGACACTGTTCATGAGCAGAGTCGTAAAACAGTCATTTTTGCCAAATTTTCAACATGGGGTTTGGGACCCCTTCTCATGAATGATGTCACTGTCATGGCATGATAGGGCCCAAAGGGTGATTTCGCAGTCACTGCGCAGTCACTGCGCGAAATCACCCTTCGGGCCCGAATAACACCATGACAGTGACATCATTCATGAGAAGGGGTCCTAAAAACCCCATGTTGAAAATTTGGTGCAAAAATTCCCAAAAATGCCTGAGATATGCAATAAAGTTGAACCCCCATCTAGCCCATTATACAGCTTACCGGCATTTCCTCAGTTCGTGGTCGGCTTTGAAGAGTGCAGACGTGTTCCCGGTCCACCGAAGATCGTCGCGCCGGAGTCCGTAGGTAAGTATGGGGTGAGGGGGGTGTGGGAAGCTGGAGTGCGCAGTGGGTGGAGTGCGGGTTGTGGGGGGTGGGAGACATGCGGGACCGTTTTGTTTCATAGGTTTAAAAAAAAAAAAAGCGTCGTGGGATGTTTGCCACGCTGGGGTGGGCTCCAGCATGGCACAGGGCAGAGACGTTCAGCCGGCCCGAGTTGGCACCCCGTCGGCCAAAGGACTGCTTGCCACGCTGGTGGGCTCCCAGTGTGGCACCAACCTCGGGGGAAGCTCAGCTGGCGGGGACTGGGCACCCGTCGGCTGCTCCCCGGTCGCGTCGAAGGCGCGCTGCCTGCATGTGGGGGAGCTACGCTCTTATCGCTGCTCACTGAACCTAGCTCCCCCTTTCAACTGCTTATGCCACTGCATTTTGGAGGCGTGTCATAGACAAGCTCCAAAATGCATTGCTTACAGGGGCTGCGCCTGCCAGCTCACTGACTGAATTGGAGGAGGAGGTGACACATCTCCGAAATCTCCGATGATGGCACTATGTTTCTGGCACATGCGTGCAAGCAACATAAAAATGTTCTTACATGACTGTATTTATGAAGACTACATCAAAAACAAGCTTTCTGCGAATGAACAACATTTAGATTTATTTTATACTCATTAAACAGCCCTTTCTTATATAGTTAGAAAAAATATGAGGTTTGATTAGAAAGAACAGAGCTGTGATACAGACAAGCTGATTTCTCACAGAAAAAGATTTCCACTACTTCAGTTCAGCATTGAAACCAAAATGATCAGCTTTTTAAAGGAAGAAAATTATATATTTTAAGCTGATCTATCTAAACACAAACCAGAGACTGTGTTTGTAAGAAACATGGAGAGCTCAGCAAATCATAAACTCTACAGAGTGCTGTCCAGATTGGGAATCTGAAACAGCAATCTACTCCAAAATGATGTCATCGCACTCTAAGTTTGACTGAGAGGACAGAAATAACTCCATTGTTTTAAGCCACTACAGAGCAAGTTAACAAATGCTTATTTTAAGAAAACCACAAAATCAAACAGCATGAAATTTTCAGGAAACACTAATCGTGACACAAGGACTTGAACGGCAGCTTTTTAAGCTTTTATTAAAAATATGTAAAAACCGTTGCACATGATCTTTAAAGTCTGATTAACAGGGTGGTTTAAATTTTCACAATGTTGATGTTATGGTGGGGAACTGTTCTGGTAGGGTGCCAGTTTTTAGTATGTGAAAATTCTGCTCAAAATAGAAAATCCTTTATAGAATGTCCATACTTGACAATAGAGTATAGGGGAACTATGATGGGAGAGAGAAATGTTCTAATTGGGTGGCAAGGGGACATTCATGCCTCTTTATTGAATATCCATATTGAGACAACTTTGATCAAATGGGTGTATATGGGTAGTGAACTTCTATGTGGTTGGGGACATAATGCTGTTTTAGAAAGTGCCAAATCTAGAAATTATTTAGTGAAGGGGAAATGTTTATATTTTAAAATGTCTAGAATGGGTAAACGGTTTGTAATTATAGGGTTAATGTTAAGTGGGGATGTTCAATTAAATCCTGGGCCTGTTGCTGATTTGAATCATGATTATACATTTGAAATGTTGAATGAAAAAGGATTGAAAATTGTGCATATTAATATTTGTAGTTTGCTTAAGAAAATTGAGTATCTAAGAGAGTGGGTGGTTTATTATAAGCCTGATATTTTAATAATTACTGAATCATGGCTACATACAAAAATTCAAGATAATGATATAGCCCTGGAAAATTTCTATATATAGAAAAGACAGATCCAAAAGAGGAGGGGGAGTATTAGTTTATGTTAAAAATTGGATTGATGTTAGGGAATTGCAAGATTTGTATAATTGGGCTGATTCAGAATTGATACCATTAGAATTAAAGCTACCTTATTCTAAACCCATCTTATTGATTGGCATTTACTGTCCACCTAAAAGCAGCTTAATGGTCTTCTCTGAAATACAGGATGTACTGAAGAATTATCAAAATTCACATGAAATTTTGATAATTGGGGATTTAAATGTTGATTGGGGAAATATAGATGCCCATCATAGTCTAATTGATATGGCTACTACATTGAATTTGGTGCAACTGATAAAAGATGTTACTAGGTTAAATGCAGTAAATCCCAGTAATTCAACTATGTTAGATCTTATTTTTACTACAAATCCAGAAAAGTTTATAAAGAGTGGGGTGTTACCAGACTCAATGTCAGATCATCAGATAATTTTCTGTATTAGAAATCAGAAATCTAGAAGACATCTAAGAATGTTGTACAAATTAGAGTCTTTAAACAGTTTGATTATGTTCAATTTATGCAGGAATTAGAAAATTATAACTGGGAGAGACTAGAACTAATTCCCAGTGTGGGGGATGCGTGGGATATGTTTCAAAAGGATTTAATACAAATTTGCAATAAACATGCTCCTATAAAAACTAGGTTGATAAAATCAAACAAAGCGCCATGGTATGATTCAGGTTTGTTTAAAATTAAAAGAGCTAGAGATAAGGCATGAAACAAGCTAAATTAGCAAAGAGAGACCAGGACTGGCATAAATATAGGCAATTAAGAAATTTATATACAAAGGAAATTGAAAGGCTAGATTGGCCTATTGTAACAAAAATCTAAAGAAATGATGGAAAACTCAAGAGTATTTTGGAACACAATAAATAAGATGCATAAGGGACTTAGCTTGGGATATCCTAATCATTTCCTAATTAATGGTAATAAGATGGATTTGGGAAACAAGGTGGTTAATGAGTTTAATACCTTTTTTACAAATACGGGTATTAATGAATTACAATTGGGTGGAGGAGATGTAAATCAGGTTCTACAGATAAATTCCCAGGTAAATGATACAGTTAGAGTTTATGTACAATCTGGTATGCAAGCTGAATTTAAGTTTACTTCTATTACTAAAGGAGATGTTAGGGATTTATTATTTCAAATTAATACTAATAAAGCAGAAGGTATGGATGGTATCCCTAATATCTTATTAAAGTATGCAGCCCCTATTATTGATTTACCCTTAGCAAACTTATTTAATTTGTCTTTTCTCTCTGTGGAGTTACCTCAAACTTGGAAGACTGCCAAGATTGTGCCAATTTATAAGACAGGATCTAGGTTATTATTAGAAAATTATAGACCAATTTCTCTTTTAGTAACAATTTCTAAAATTTTGGAGAAAATAGTTGCAAAACAATTACAGGTATATCTGAAAGATAATGAAATCCTTAACAGTTATCAATCCGGCTTTAGACCCCGAACATGGAACAAACACTGCCCTTATAAAGGTCACAGGAGATATAATGGAGAGCATGGACAGGGGGATGCCAGTGGGAGCAATTTTTGTTGACCTTTCTAAGGCCTTTGACACGCTGGACCATGGCATCCTCCTGTCCAGACTAAAAACCTGTGGTATGTCTGAGTCGGTTATAAATTGGTTTCGAAATTATCTTGACTCAAGATTGCAGCAAGTGACTATTAGAGAGTGGTCATCTGATTTGAAATTGATTGTGTCAGGAGTCCCACAAGGATCCATTTCGGGTCCTATACTATATAATTTATATATGAATGATTTGGGTTTTGAACAACCAAAGCTTCAATACCATCTTTATGCTGATGATACAGTTGTATATTTTGCTGATTCATCAGTGAGAACTATTCAAATAGTATTACAACAGGCTTTTGATCAGTTACAGGAATTTTTGCTCAGATCTAAATTGGTTTTGAATGAAAAAAAATCTCAGGTAATGGTGTTTCATAGGGGTAACGGGTCTAAAACTGAATATGGGGGTTACAAATTAAAACATTTTCAGGAAGAATCTTGCAACAAGTTGTTAGTTATAAATATCTGGGGGTGTATTTAGATACAAAATTTAAATGGGACAGTCATATAGATAGTACCTTAACTAAAGTTGGTAAGTGCTTGGGGTCATTATATAGAGTAAGAAATAGTACGTCTTTGGAAATTAGAAAATTAGTTGTAACTGTTGTTGTACTACCCATATTGGAGTATGGTAATTTGATATATATGGTGCATCTAAAGAGCAACTATATAAGCTTGATGTTATGTATAATAAATTAATTAGATTTATACTGGAGCTGCAAAGAGGGCACATAGAGTAGATATGTATAAAAGAATTAGACTAGCATACTTTGTCTCAAAGGCGGGCTCTTAGTACAATTATGTTAATGTTAAAATGTATCTCAGGAAAAGTCCCTAAAATATGGCTGAGTCCATTAAAATAAAAAGACCTATTGAGGGTCTGAGCTCTGCTAATTACTTGGACTGTGCAGTCCCAAGTTGTAAACGGCTTGGGGACAAGCATTTTTAATCGGACCTTCTATATGGAATAAATTGCCTGGGAAGCTTAGACCCTTGAGAAATTTCCAGTTGCACCAAATTAAACAATGGCTTATCGAAAATATTAGTTATGATGGGAAATAGTTTGAATCTTAGGATGGTAGATTGTAACTTGTATTAAATGTATACTGTGAATTAATCATTGTTTTTGTATGTTCTTCTTGTCCTAGTTTGTTTTATGATTTGGAACTGTGTTATATTTATTGATGTATAATTATAGTGTATATGTGTTTTCCTTCGTTATATATTGTTAACTTATAAGAGTAACTGGAAATCACACCTGGATCTCACTGTAAAGGAGCTTCGGCTCAGTGGAGATATCCTTATTCATTTTTTGTATGAATAAAATTTTTTTACTACTACTACTACTTTTTTTTTTTACTACTACTACTTACTAAAAGACATATGTAGGTGCTACTAGGCCTCCAACGCCAAGTCAACTTCCTAGGTACCAACTGGCCCTCTAATTATTAAGCTAAAATGTGCTGCATAATTTAGGGCAAGGTTAAAGCTGGAATGTACTGCACATATAGCATAAGGACTTCTATTGTGTATACCTTTTGTATTACATATTATTTTTCTTTGTTGTTCTACATTTTATATCTCCTGTCTCTGTAATTGCGAACTGTATGTGTATGTGCCTCAGGACCTCCTTATGAATGAGCTTGCTCAACGGAGTCTTTTCTGCAATAAACTTGAACACCCCAGGAAAAGAGCACCCCACAGTCACCACAACTCTCTCCTCACTGTACTCCATCCTTATTTTAAACCTAAGAATAGGGCTACACACAGAAAGGGTCTTGCTAGGATACTAGTTATCTCAGCAATCAGTAGAAGTTCTTTACAATTTATTTATTGTATTTTTACTTTCTCTTTTATACTCCCCCCGGCCTGTGGCACTCCACTCTTCGGGAGTCGCCATTGCCTGTGACGTCCACGCTCTCCTACCTGACCTTCCGAGCGGTCCATCCCCCACGGAGCCTTGGGTCTACCCCCCAGGCAGGGTTGAGGTGGGGGTCCTTACACCCCATACTTCTTGTTTCATTGGGATGCCAGTTCGGAGGCAGGTAGGAGGCATTGAGGACCGGGCTGGCGCTCTGTCTACCGGAGGTGCCGTCGGCCATTTTTTTCCCCATTTTCTTGCCTTGTGGTGTGCGCCCTGACGTCAAGGCGCAGAGCACCGACATCCACCACATGGTCCCTCTTGCTACTGGCTGGACTTGCCATACCTCGGGTCTCCACCCAGGGTCAGCCAAGTGCCAGGCCTTAGAAACATAGAAACATAGAATTTGACGGCAGATAAGGACCGCTTGGCCCACCCAGTCTGCCCATTTTCCTACCTAACAGATAAGCTGCAGATCCTAGTTAACCAACAGCTTACTTCCTCCCTACCCACTATGACTGCCTTATGTCTGTCCCATGCATTCCTGAAGTCCCCACTGTTCTTGACTCCCACGACCTCCTCAGGGAGGCTGTTCCATGCATCCACAACCCTCTCTGTGAAAAATACTTCCTCACATTACCTCTGAGCCGTCCCCTCAATCTTCAAATTATGCCCCTTGTTCTTGCACATCTCTTTTCTGGAAGATGCCACCCTCTTGGACTTTGTTAATTCCTTGAGGGTACTTGAAAGTTTCTATCACGTCCCTCTCTCCTTCTTTCCTCAAGGGCATACATATTAAGCTCCTTTAGTCTTTTCATTATGTCTTCTGGTGCAGACCCTGCACCATTTTGATGCCCTCCTCTGGACAGCCTCCACTCTGTCTATGTCTTTGCGGAGATGGGGTCTCCAGAACTGCACACAGTACTCCAGATGGGGTCTCACCAACTGTCTGTACAGAGGGATAACAACTTCCTGTTTTCTACTATTGATGCCTCTTCCTATGCATCCCAGTATCCCCAGCCTTCCTTGCTGCCTTCTCACATTGCTTGCCCACCTTTTGGTCCCCCCCTCCCTCCCGGAGAAGGCAAGCAGTCCCTGGGACACTCAAGCCCTCTCCCCCCGGCCGGCCCTTGAGCTGCCCAGGCTCATTCCCAAACCAGGTCACATGCACAAGCGTGCGCTTACTGTGCCAGCGGCCGGCTTCTTTACAATTCATTTTAAGCAGAAAACAACAATCAAACTTGATACTTAGCTATTGGCAGAACCAACAGTGAACCACTATTACAATGAATCAATGCAATAAAGTTTCTATTCAGAACCAGGAGTAGGGCTAAACCCTGAGAGGGTGTACTTCGGATACCTCATTTGCAAAACTCATAACAACAGGGTGAAATAGTGGGACCTAGAGCAATAGCCTAGCTATAAAAGACAACCCTTCCAATAAATGAATAGCAGGATCCACCTGGTAAACTGCAATTTAACAAAAGTTAAATACTGATCCTGAAAAACAGGTATACCAAACCAAACTTTATGGAATGCTATTCCAAACAAGATCGTAGCATTTTACATAATCAGGTTAAAACAATATAAAACAGAACTATATTTCTAAAATCATCATCATGGCAAGAGTTTAAATATCAGTGTAAGCTAATTCAAATAAATAAGTTTTCAAGGCGGATTTAAAGGCCTTCTAGATAGGGTGTAACAGGGCACCTTAAAATTTAGTAAAACAGGACAGATCAATAGCTAATTGGCAACACAAATACTGTAGTTGTAAGCAGTCTGAAAAACCCCAAATGCAGGTAGCAAACCTACAGTCTCTGTAGCACACAGTTCCCAAAATAAGTATCGCACCAACAGTTTCTGCAGCAATCACAGTTCCAAAAGCATATAGCACACTTACAGTCTCTGTAGCTCCTGCGGAGGCTTGCAGTTGGGGGAATGACGGGGCAGCATACCTGGCCGACGGCTGACTCATAGCTGACTCAAGGCAGACTCCTTCTGGTAGATGTCCATTGCACTGTTGTCCTTCACACTGAGGGCCACCTGTATGGGGGTCCTTTTTTTATATATATATATATATACATACATACATACATACATACACACACACACACACACACACACACACACACGGGATGGGTGGCGCTTCCCTCCTTCCAGCACCAGATTTGTGCTCTTCCTCTTTTGTGGTGCCCTGATTGGCTCTCCTTCAGGGGGCTTTGACTGGCTTCTTCTGGCCCTCAGCTAACAGCAGGACAAGCTGCTAAGGCTAACCGCTTATGGCCAGCAGTTCACACAAGGATGGTGTCATCACTGGGGGGGGGGTGACATGCAAGGCTACGAGGCTCCCTCACAGCCCAAAGACAGCAAGCTTTTCCAGACTCAACAACATAATCCCAGTCCAAGTGGGAGGCTACAGTACTTGTCCATAATCCGTGCTTTGTTATTTTCTTAGATCTTCTCAAAATGTAACCCACACCAAGGACTCCTGGTATGCAGCAGTGAGTTGGAAGAAGATGTGTGTTTAACATACTGGATATGGTATTTCATAACTCGAACTGCTGCAGCCATTATGTGACGTTTAACATTGAGAATGGCCAGTCTCTAACTTTCCTATTCTCAAGACCAGTTGCTAATGCTCAACTGGGTGGGACTTTGTGTTTGGTGCCGCTACCAACTTAGTTACCATCAGGTGTCAAAACTGCGGAAATGTGACGTGATCACTTGGTCCATGGCCCAAACCTTCTATTAAAAAGGAAAAATGCAGATCTGTTTGGGATCCCAAGGCAAGCAGAGGTAGCACACATCGGCAGCCGAAGTGCATTACTACCAGGCCTTGTGTCTGGACAAACAGTGTTAGAGCAGCACAGGCATGCCACCTGTGTGAGATGGCAACTGGAAACTGAAGTAATCTGATTAAATATTACCTGTGCATTAAAAATGTCTAATGCATGGGTAAAAACTAGTCCTGCTAGCCTGGATGCAGTACCAGTCTGAAACTGGTGTGCCAACTTCCAAATCTGTAAAGGTTAAACAGCCACCAGTTTCTTCTAGTGATACAGAAAGTAAAAACTGTCATCTTTTTAAGCACTTCACCTAAATACACACAAACAGTGCCATAAGTTAATTGCAATTTTTAATTTTTTTAAATCCTTCTGTCTGTCTCAGCCTGCCTGCTCCCTCACCCCCAACCCCCCACAGCCCACTTGCTGTCTGGATCTTGCTTGCTCACACCTGCTTCTTTTTTTTTGCTCCCCCAGCTCCTGGCTGGCCTCTCCTCTGGGCCTGCCTATGCCCCTTACTGCCACACTTCCCCTGATGCAGCCACCCATCACCCCACACTGCAGCCCCCCCCCCCCGGTAACCTGGACATAACCCTTTGCCGGGTGAATCCCTCTCCTCCAAGGGGGAAGGCACTGGTGGGGCAGCCAGCGCAATTCTTGGCCCGAGTGCTGCTGAAGTGGTCCATAGACTACTTGAGGTCTCGCGGCAGTGGGGCTGGCCATCGTCATCTGGTTGGTTGCGGGGCTCTCTTTTCCCATTTTGCTCCCCGGGGCGTGGCGTTCCACAAATGTCAAGGCATACACCGACGTTCACCACGCCCTATTAGTAAATGGAATCCAGTGCATTGCTGTACCTCTAGCTTCCGGCAGGGGTCAGCAAGCTCCAGTTTTTCATTTGTACTTTTAGCTTACAGTTTACTGTTTTACTGTAAATGCCATTTTGGGCTCAAGCTTACTATCAGACTAATTCAATTCCGGAGGCTGCACCTTCATTAAGGACATTGACAGAGTGGAGATGGCTCAGAGAAGGGCAACTAAGATGGTACAGGGCTTGCACCAGAAAACATATGAGGAGAGACTAAAGGACCCCAGTATGTACTCACTGGAGGAGAGCAGGGATTGGGGAGACATACAGAAACATTCAAGTACCTAAGGGCATCAGCAAGGTGCAGGAGGGAGACATCTTCCAATATAAGGGATGTACAAGAATGAGGGGGCATATGAAATTGGAATGTGGCAGGCTGAGGGGAAATGTGAGGAAGTTTTTCTTCACAGAGAGGGTGGTGAACACGTGGAACAGACTGCCACAGGATGTGGTGGGGGTGAGCACAGTGGAGGGTTTTAACATGCATGGGACAGGCATAAGGGTGTCTTAGAGGTGGGAAGGAAGGGTTAAAAGCCATTGACCAGGTAGGGTCAGAGGCCACAAACTAGCGTAGGACTTTCGGCAGATTGGATGGGCCTAGCGGTCCTTATCTGCCGACAATTTCTATGTTTCTTTTAGTTTAAGAATAAGTACCTCAAATCTCCTTAATGTTGTTTGTTCAAGTCAAGTGTATACAATGTTATGTATGTAGTTGTTAAAATACAAGAAATAGAGAACTGACTCCAATGCAAAAACAAGGCTGCATTTAAGAACCAAGTGTATCTGATTAATGTAAATGTACCAAGCCTGCAACAAACTGGATGACTCTATTAATGAAGTCTAAAAAAAGGGTCCTTTTCTGCCATCAAAAATCTGTTTTTTTAAACAAAAACAGTTTCTTTTTAAACAAAGAAAAGCACCTGCCAGCACCTACTCCACATCATTTTATCTGCGACTATCTTTACTTGTCCCGTTCTCCCCTGCCGACTGGAGGTGCCACTGATAACTTGGTTGCAAGATTTCAGTGTTCCCGCTTGTACTGTTTAGGAATTCAGTGATTTCTTTAGGCGATTTCTTTTGTCAAAAAGAGTATTGTGGATGTGATTAGTCAAAAGACATTTATAGAAGGACATGGATAATGGAAGATAGATATACTCATTAGGGAGACATCCATACCCACTCAACTTGTGCTGCCACCGATCACTTGGTTGCTATTGTTTCCAGTCTCACTGACACCGACCACTTGGTTGCTATTGTTCCCAGTCTCACTGCCACCGATCAGTTGGTTGCTACTGTTCCCCCTCTCACTGCCACTGATCACTTGGTTGCTACTGTTCCCCGTCTCACTGCCACTGATCACTTGGTTGCTATTATTCCCAGTCTCACTGCCACTGATCACTTGATTGCTATTGTTCCCAGTCCTGCCGCCGATCACTTGGTTGCTATTGTTGTTTCCAGTCTCACTGCCGCCGATCACTTGGTTGCTACTGTTCCTAGTCTCACTGACACCAGTTACTTGGTTGCTATTGTTCCCACTCTCACTGCTGCTGATCACTTGGTTGCTACTGTTCCCCCCCTCACTGCCACCGATCACTTGGTTGCTACTGTTCCCCATCTCACTGCCACTGATCACTTGGTTGCTACTGTTCCCAGTCTCACTGTCACTGATCACTTGGTTGCTATTGTATTGTTGTTTCCAGTCTCACTGCCGCCGATCACTTGGTTGCTACTGTTTCCAGTCTCACTGCCACCGATCACTTGGTTGCCATTGTTTCCAGTCTCACTGCCGCTGATCACTTGGTTGTTATTGTTGTTTCCAGTCTCACTGCCGCCGATCACTTGGTTGCTATTGTTGTTTCCAGCCTCACTGCCGCCAATCACTTGGTTGCTATTGTTGTTTCCAGTCTCACTGCCACCGATCACTTGGTTGCTATTGTTGTTTCCAGTCTCACTGCCGCCGATCACTTGGTTGCTATTGTTCCCAGCCTCACTGCCGCCGATCACTTGGTTGCTATTGTTCCCACTCTCACTGCCGCCGATCACTTGGTTGCTATTGTTCCCAGTCTCACTGCCACTGATCACTTGGTTGCTATTGTTCCCAGTCCTGCCGCGATCACTTGGTTGCTATTGTATTGTTGTTTCCAGTCTCACTGCCGCCGATCACTTGGTTGCTACTGTTCCCAGTCTCACTGCCACCGATCACTTGGTTGCCATTGTTTCCAGTCTCACTGCCACTGATCACTTGGTTGCTATTGTTGTTTCCAGTCTCACTGCCGCCAATCACTTGGTTGCTATTGCTGTTTCCAGTCTCACTGCCGCCGATCACTTGGTTGCTATTGTTATTTCTAGTCTCACTGCCACCAATCACTTGGTTGCTACTGTTCCCAGCCTCACTGCCGCCGATCACTTGGTTGCTATTGTTCCCACTCTCACTGCCACCGATCACTTAGTTGCTATTGTTCCCAGTTCTCACTGCCGCGATCCTTGGTTGCTACTGTTCCCAGTCTCACTGCCACCGATCACTTGGTTGCTATTGTTCCCACTCTCACTGCCGCCGATCACTTGGTTGCTACTGTTCCCAGTCTCACTGCCGCCGATCACTTGGTTGCTATTGTTCCCACTCTCACTGCCGCCGATCACTTGGTTGCTAACGTTCCCAGTCTCACTGCCGCCGATCACCTGGTTGCTATTGTTCCCAGTCTCACTGTCGCCAATCACTTAGTTGCTATCGTTCCCAGTCTCACTGCCATTGATGATTTGGTTGCTATTGTTCCCACTCTCACTGCTGCCGATCACTTGGTTGCTACTGTTCCCCCCCCTCACTGCCACTGATCACTTGGTTACTACTGTTTCCCCCTCTCACTGCCACCGATCACTTAGTTACTATTGTTCCCACTCTCACTGCCGCCGATCACTTGGTTGCTATTGTTCCCAGTCTCACTGCCACTGATCACTTGGTTGCTATTGTTCCCACTCACTGCCGCCGATCACTTGGTTGCTACTGTTCCCACTCTTACTGCTGCCGATCACTTGGTTGCTACTGTTCCTGTCTCATTGCCACCGATCACTTGGTTGCTATTGTTCCCAGTCTCACTGCCACCGATCACTTGGTTGCTATTGTTCCCAGTCTCACTGCCCCTGATCACTTGGTTGCTACTGTTCCCTCCCTCACTGCCACTGATCACTTGGTTGCTACTGTTCCCCCTCTCACTGCCACTGATCACTTGGTTGCTATTGTTCCCAGTCTCACTGCCACCGATCACTTGGTTGCTACTGTTCCCCCTCTCACTGCCACTGATCACTTGGTTGCTATTGTTCCCAGTCTCACTGCCCCTGATCACTTGGTTGCTACTGTTCCCTCCCTCACTGCCACTGATCACTTGGTTGCTACTGTTCCCCCCTCTCACTACCACTGATCACTTGGTTGCTATTGTTCCCAGTCTCACTGCCGCCGATCACTTGGTTGCTATTGTTCCCAGTCTCACTGCCACTGATCACTTGGTTGCTATTGTTCCCCCCCTCACTGCCACTGATCACTTGGTTGCTACTGTTCCCCCCTCTCACTGCCACTGATCACTTGGTTGCTATTGTTCCTACTCTCACTGCTGCTGATCACTTGGTTGCTATTGTTCCCACTCTCACTGCCGCCGATCACTTGGTTGCTACTGTTCCCACTCTTACTGCTGCCGATCACTTGGTTGCTACTGTTCCCTGTCTCACTGCCACCGATCACTTGGTTGCTATTGTTCCCAGTCTCACTGCCACCGATCACTTGGTTGCTATTGTTCCCAGTCTCACTGCCACCGATCACTTGGTTGCTACTGTTCCCCCTCTCACTGCCACTGATCACTTGGTTGCTATTGTTCCCAGTCTCACTGCCACTGATCACTTGGTTGCTATTGTTCCCAGTCTCACTGCCCCTGATCACTTGGTTGCTACTGTTCCCTCCCTCACTGCCACTGATCACTTGGTTGCTACTGTTCCCCCCTCTCACTACCACTGATCACTTGGTTGCTATTGTTCCCAGTCTCACTGCCGCCGATCACTTGGTTGCTATTGTTCCAGTCTCACTGCCACTGATCACTTGGTTGCTATTGTTCCCCCCCCACTGCCACTGATCACTTGGTTGCTACTGTTCCCCCCTCTCACTGCCACTGATCACTTGGTTGCTATTGTTCCTACTCTCACTGCTGCTGATCACTTGGTTGCTATTGTTCCCACTCTCACTGCCGCCGATCACTTGGTTGCTATTGTTCCCACTCTCACTGCAACCCCAAATCTTAGTACAGCATCATTGGGGTGGGGAGAGGAAGAGAAGGAGAAGGAGAGCCACTTGCCAATACTCTTGGTTGCCATTGTTCCCAGTCTCACTGCCACCGATCACTTGGTTGCTACTGTTCCCCCTCTCACTGCCACGATCACTTGGTTGCTATTGTTCCCAGTCTCACTGCCACTGATCACTTGGTTGCTATTGTTCCCAGTCTCACTGCCACCGATCACTTGGTTGCTACTGTTCCCTTCCTCACTGCCACTGATCACTTGGTTGCTATTGTTCCCAGTGTCACTGCAGCCGATCACTTGGTTGTTATTGTTCCCAGTCTCACTGCCGCCGATCACTTGGTTGTTATTGTTCCCAGTCTCACTGCCACTAATCACTTGGTTGCTATTGTTCCCAGTCTCACTGCCACCGATCACTTGGTTGCTACTGTTCCCACTCTCAGTGCCGCCGATCACTTGGCTGCTACTGTTCCCAGTCTCACTGCCACCGATCACTTGGTTGCTACTGTTCCCAGTCTCACTGCCGCCGATCACTTGGTTGTTATTGTTCCCAGTCTCACTGCCACTGATCACTTGGTTGCTATTGTTCCCAGTCTCACTGCCACCGATCACTTGGTTGCTATTGTTCCCAGTCTCACTGCCACCGATCACTTGGTTGCTACTGTTCCCACTCTCACTGCCGCCGATCACTTGGTTGTTATTGTTCCCAGTCTCACTGCCACTGATCACTTGGTTGCTATTGTTCCCACTCTCACTGCCGCTGATCACTTGGTTGCTACTGTTCCCCTCTCTCACTGCCGCTGATCACTTGGTTGCTACTGTTCCCACACTCACTGCCACTGATCACTTGGTTGCTATTGTTCCCATCTCACTGCCACGATCACTTGGTTGCTAGTTCCCAGTCTCCTGCCGCGATCACTTGGTTGCTATTGTTCCCAGTCTCACTGCCTGATCACTTGGTTGCTATTGTTCCCAGTCTCACTGCCATTGATCATTGGTTGCTATTGTTCCCACTCTCACTGCTGCCGATCCTTGGTTGCTACTGTTCCCCCCTCACTGCCACTGATCACTTGGTTACTACTGTTTCCCCCTCTCACTGCCACCGATCACTTAGTTACTATTGTTCCCACTCTCACTGCCGCCGATCACTTGGTTGCTATTGTTCCCAGTCTCACTGCCACTGATCACTTGGTTGCTATTGTTCCCACTCTCACTGCCGCTGATCACTTGGTTGCTACTGTTCCCACTCTCACTGCCACTGATCACTTGGTTGCTATTGTTCCCTGTCTCACTGCCACCGATCACTTGGTTGCTATTGTTCCCAGTCTCACTGCCACCGATCACTTGGTTGCTATTGTTCCCAGTCTCACTGCCCCTGATCACTTGGTTGCTACTGTTCCCTCCCTCACTGCCACTGATCACTTGGTTGCTACTGTTCCCCTCTCACTGCCACTGATCACTTGGTTGCTATTGTTCCATCTCACTGCACGATCATTTGGTTGCTACTGTTCCCCCTCTCACTGATCACTTGGTTGCTATTGTTCCCAGTCTCACTGCCCCTGATCACTTGGTTGCTACTGTTCCCTCCCTCACTGCCACTGATCACTTGGTTGCTACTGTTCCCCCCTCTCACTACCACTGATCACTTGGTTGCTATTGTTCCCAGTCTCACTGCCGCCGATCACTTGGTTGCTATTGTTCCCAGTCTCACTGCCACTGATCACTTGGTTGCTATTGTTCCCCCCTCACTGCCACTGATCACTTGGTTGCTACTGTTCCCCCCTCTCACTGCCACTGATCACTTGGTTGCTATTGTTCCTACTCTCACTGCTGCTGATCACTTGGTTGCTATTGTTCCCACTCTCACTGCCGCCGATCACTTGGTTGCTACTGTTCCCACTCTTACTGCTGCCGATCCTTGGTTGCTACTGTTCCCTGTCTCACTGCCACCGATCACTTGGTTGCTATTGTTCCCAGTCTCACTGCCACCGATCACTTGGTTGCTATTGTTCCCAGTCTCCTGCCACCGATCACTTGGTTGCTACTGTTCCCCCTCTCACTGCCACTGATCACTTGGTTGCTATTGTTCCCAGTCTCACTGCCACTGATCACTTGGTTGCTATTGTTCCCAGTCTCACTGCCCCTGATCACTTGGTTGCTACTGTTCCCTCCCTCACTGCCACTGATCACTTGGTTGCTCTGTTCCCCTCTCACTACCACTGATCACTTGGTTTGTGTTCCCAGTCTCACTGCCGCCGATCACTTGGTTGCTATTGTTCCCAGTCTCACTGCCACTGATCACTTGGTTGCTATTGTTCCCCCCACTGCCACTGATCACTTGGTTGCTACTGTTCCCCCTCTCACTGCCACTGATCACTTGGTTGCTATTGTTCCCACTCTCACTGCTGCTGATCACTTGGTTGCTATTGTTCCCAGTCTCACTGCCACCGATCACTTGGTTGCTATTGTTCCCAGTCTCACTGCCACTGATCACTTGGTTGCTATTGTTCCCACTCTCACTGCCACTGATCACTTGGTTGCCATTGTTCCCAGTCTCACTGCCACCGATCACTTGGTTGCTACTGTTCCCCCTCTCACTGCCACGATCACTTGGTTGCTATTGTTCCCAGTCTCACTGCCACTGATCACTTGGTTGCTATTGTTCCCAGTCTCACTGCCACCGATCACTTGGTTGCTACTGTTCCCTTCCTCACTGCCACTGATCACTTGGTTGCTATTGTTCCCAGTGTCACTGCCGCCGATCACTTGGTTGTTATTGTTCCCAGTCTCACTGCCGCCGATCACTTGGTTGTTATTGTTCCCAGTCTCACTGCCACTAATCACTTGGTTGCTATTGTTCCCAGTCTCACTGCCACCGATCACTTGGTTGCTACTGTTCCCACTCTCAGTGCCGCCGATCACTTGGCTGCTACTGTTCCCAGTCTCACTGCCACCGATCACTTGGTTGCTACTGTTCCCAGTCTCACTGCCGCCGATCACTTGGTTGTTATTGTTCCCAGTCTCACTGCCACTGATCACTTGGTTGCTATTGTTCCCAGTCTCACTGCCACCGATCACTTGGTTGCTATTGTTCCCAGTCTCACTGCCACCGATCACTTGGTTGCTACTGTTCCCACTCTCACTGCCGCCGATCACTTGGTTGTTATTGTTCCCAGTCTCACTGCCACTGATCACTTGGTTGCTATTGTTCCCACTCTCACTGCCGCTGATCACTTAGTTGCTACTGTTCCCCTCTCTCACTGCCGCTGATCACTTGGTTGCTACTGTTCCCCTCTCTCACTGCCACTGATCACTTGGTTGCTACTGTTCCCACACTCACTGCCACTGATTACTTGGTTGCTATTGTTCCCACTCTCACTCCGACCCCAAATCTTAGTACAGAATCATTGGGGTGGGGAGAGGAAGAGAAGGAGAACCACTTGCCAATACTCTTTTTTTTTTTTCAGCCGTTCACAGCCTTCTACTCCCACTTCTAGCGAGTGGAACTACCCTGTGTACAAACTGGTAGTCCTTACTCTCAAGAGGGTCATCACTGACCAATATCATAATTACCTATATTATATGAAGCAAAGATAACAGTTAAAACCAATAACAGACTCAAGCGTACCCAGCCTCTGCCAACCTGAATGCAGCTGAGCACCACTGGCTGGCTACGTCTTTTACCCAAGATTATTATGCAGAATATGGCCCAGAGCTGAATCATGTGGATGCTGATGCATTATCCTGACACCCTTTGGACTGTGATCCTACCAAGCATGAATGGATGACAATCTTGGGTTCTTTGGTCCAAGCATTGTGCAAAAGGTACCACAGTGATGACAAGCCTTCTCCAGTTAACCCTCAATGGTTTGCGAGCAGCCTGGGGCCCTCCAGTGCTTGCTGCCCCCTGCCTACTGTGAGTTTACTTCATTTCAGACATCTTCCCTGCCCCATCAGATTTGGTTTGACATGCTCCGGGAGAAATGTCAAGATACCAAGATCTGCAGCATTGTAGCAGCAATGGAAAAAAGTCATTCCTCTCCTAAACAGTTACGCAGTTTGAAAGCTAAACTGCTATTATGCAAAAGGGTCTGTCTGAAAGTAACATAAAAACACAGACTTTGACAGCAGATAAGGACCGCTTGGCCCACCCAGTCTGCCCATTTCCCTACCTATAAGATAAGCTAAAGAAAATCAGATGCCAGCACAAGTTACAACCATTTTCCCACAATCCACAAAGGTCCTTATACTCAAATATACCTCATGAAGGAGGCCTTGAAGCATTAGAGTATTACCTGGAAAGAAGGGATATGAAGGATCCACCAACAGAAATGTTAGTAAATATGGCAAAGTTTGTGTTAATGTCTAACACCTTCTTTTTTACAGATGAACAGTATATACAGGTTAAAGGGACAGCTATGGGGGCAACTTTTGCTCCAAAGTTTGCAAACTTGTATTTGGGAAAATGGGAAGAAGAGATTATTAGAGATAGGGAGATTAACCCATATAGAGACAAAATAGACATCTATAGACGTTTTATAGATGATATATTTATCATCTGGACTGGTACAGATAATGAACTCTTGGATTTTGTTAATTTTCTGGAACAAAGCAATAAAATCTACGTTTTTCATTGTCCTTCAGTTCCACACATATTAATTTTCTGGATTTGATAATTAAAAAGGATGGAACAGGAGGAACAGAAACAGATCTGTACAGAAAAAGTACAGACATAAATACACTTTTACAACCAGACAGTAGTCATTCATATCACACTATGGCAGGTATTCCAAAGGAGCAATTTTTGAGAATGAAAAGAAATTGCAGTACCCAGGAAACATATGAGAAAAGAGCTAATGAGTTGGAAAAGAGATTGTATGAGAGAAAATACCCTGTAAACACCATTACTAGAGCCAGAGAAGAAGTAAACAATATGGTAAGGTCTGAGGTTATGCAAAAGACAGGAAAGAGAGAGAAAGGTGACCTCTGAATAAATTTTGTAAGTACATATAATGCACAATCAGATGAGATTGGGAAAATTGTTAAACATTGGCATCTGGTGAGCTTAGATCCAGGTTTGAGGGACCTTAAGAATGTGAAACCTAGACTAGTACACAGGAAAGGAAAAAGTTTAAAAGATAGGCTAGTACATTCAGTACAACCAAAACAAGAATATACAAGGATGTGGATACCGAGGCAACAGGAGAGTTGCTTTAAATGCGGTAATTGCAAATTCTGTAAATCCCTGACACAGACAAAGAATTTCATTAACCCCAAAACAAAAAGAGAGACAAAGGTTAGAGGGTTTATTACCTGTATAACAGAAGGGTCATTTATATGGCTACGTGTACATGTGGATGTTTTTATATAGGTAAAACAAAAAGAAAATTGACAGAAAGAGTGGGGGAACATCTGAGAGCAATAAAGAATGGTGACATTAAGAATGCACTTGCAATTCATATGGGGAAGGTAACAAACTTAAAGGAACATGTTTGGTCTTTTTCAGGGATTGAGAAGCCTATAAAAAGCCCAAGGGGGGGTGACTACGACAATGTCTTGCTAAAGCGAGAACAATACTGGATTTTTGCTACAGGGGGGTCAGAAAGACCAGGGCTAAATGAAAGAATTGATTTGAAACCTTTTTTAAAGAAATAATTATTTTGGCCTGCTGTTTAATAGATTTGGTATAGTATGATATATAGTCATTGTATGAAAGTACCTTAACAGCAAGATATGTGTGCTAATTCGCATCTCCTGTTTATTTTTTATAGATACTTCTGCTAAACACTTGAATGCAAAGTGGATCCCCAAGAAATTGGAGGAGGACACTGATGTACAAAAATAATAGTGGTAAAAGTTAAAACTAAAGTTAAACTAAGTTATTTTTTAACTATTAATAACATAATGCAACAGTATTTTGCAGTGGACAAGTACAGAGAATGGTTTTAATTGTTTTTTTAATGGTGAGTGTGTATATCCTATTAGAAGTAAGTTATGTTGTACTGGCACTTTAAGAACACAAAGTATTTAATGGCACTTTATGGTTTGGATGTTATTCCTATGACTAAGCGCCAGGGGGCCTGAAACGCATTAGGAACGTTATACTGTAAGAGAGGACAGCTTTTTATGGAAGCAGGGTGCATTTAAAAATAAAATGAAGCACTTTTTAGCACTCTAAGTAAAGTCTTTCTTGCTTCCTTTGTTCATTACGGACGGTGAAATTGACAACCTTTGTGGATTGTGGGAAAAGTGGTCGTAACTTGTGCTGGCATCTGATTTTCTTTGATTTACTTGTTACCGCCAAGCACAGTTCCTGGGTGCAGGCCTGAATCTTTTTTACAAATCTATAAAATAAGCTGCAGACTCTAGTTAACCAACAGCCTACTTCCTCCTACCGCCACTATAAATGCCTTATGTCTGTCCCATACATTCTTGAATTCCCCCACTGTTTATGATCCCACGACCTCCTCAGGAAGGCGGTTCCATGCATCCACCACCCTCTCTGTGAAAAAATACTTCCTCACGTTGCCCCTGAGCTGTACCCCCATCTTCAAATTGTGCCCCCTTCTTCTTGCACATCTCTTTTTCTTTTAACATTGCAGATTTTTATTAAATAATCTTTGTCATACACTACATGACACCAATATAGGCCCCAGCTAGGGCATACAACTGAGCACAGGAATACTGTCAGCAAACAACAAATTGCAGGATACAAATCGACAGTCCAAATCTAGATTAGGTAAAGAACAAAGCATAATCTCACATATGCATAACCTAGTACAACATCATAGTGAACTCCCTAATTCAGTGCAGTAATCTAAGCAGAGGAAATTAATCCATGCACAACCAGGAGGTTGAGCATTTAGCCAGGAGGAATAAGACGGTTATGAGAAAGACAGACATCAGTGACCCCCCCCCCCCAATCAATAGATGGGGAGAGACTAGGTAGCTGGAAGGGGGAGAGCCAGAGACATATGCAGATAGGTGTAATATGTAGAGGGAGGGTGGTATTCAGGACTAAAAGGTCCATATTACTGAGTTAACATCCATCTAATCACACCAACAGCTCTGAGGGAAATATTAATTCCGGGGGTTGCTTTGAGGGGGTAGGAGGGACCAGACACAAACTTGAGTGGAGATAGGCGTCCCACTTCCTATAAAAAAGCCAGCATCTGGTTCAGGCTACCACAGGAGAGTCTGTTAAGGGTGGCCAGGCAGGCCAGTGACGACCATCAAATGAGAATGGAGGGAGGGGTAGGTTGTCTCCATTTCATCAAAATGGCGCATCTGGCCTCCATTAAAGCTGCTAAGACCCATTGCCTTTGTGGAGGGGAAAGCTGAGGCAGGGCATCGGGGTCACTAAGTAATAACATAGGGTTGGATCGATCCAGCGAGTGGTTAACTACACTCGATCAGTCGGCTAGCACTGATGACCAGAAGGAAGATACGGAGGGGCACTACCATAAAATATGAATGTTATCAGCAGGGCTTTTCTGGCAACCCCAGCACAGAGCGTGGTCGAGGAGACCCCTGGCATGGAGGGCTGTGGGCATTCTGTACATCTCAACAACATTTTTAGTTGAATGGATTGGCTCTTAACATCCCTGTAGACCGTATGCGCGGCCCTAAGACAGCGGATCCAGGTCTCCTGGGAGATGGGAAAGCCAATGTCTGATTCCCATTGTGTACAACACCTGATCGTGGGATCCGGCTGGGCGTCTCTCATGGTCTGATAGATTCTGCTGGCCAGGCCCCTGGGGGATGCATGTTTGTGCAGCAAGGCCATTCACAGCCATTTGGGGTCTACTACCCATCTGGCTTGAAGGGCGTGAATGGCACTCCGTATCTGGAGATATCGCCATAAGTCACGAGCAAGAAGACCGAAGTGAGACCTTAATTGGTCAAAGGACATCAACTGTTTAGAGTTGGGCAAATAGAGATCACACGCCCAAAGGATACCAGTCTCACCACCCTGACCACAGGATCAGCATTTTATCCCCCGTCACCCATTTGTTGTTCCACAGGTCCATATAGTCGGGGGGGGGGGTAGTTGGGCAGGTTTGGGAGTATAAGCCATTGCTAAGGCTTTATGCCAGGCCCTGTGGGTTTCTATCATAGCTGGTGAGGTGTGAGGGCCAGGCTTGCGACAGGACACAAGAAGAGAACTGAGTTGCACATCTCTTTTTCTGAAAGATGCTACCCTCTTGGACTTTATTCCCTTGAGGTCCTTGAAAGTTTCTATCATGTCACCCCTCTCCCTCCTTTCCTCAAGGGTATACGTATTAAGCTCCTTTAGTCTCTCTTTGTAAGGCTTCTGGTGCAGACCCTGCACCACTTTGGTTGCCCTCCTCTGGACTGCCTCCATCCTGTCTATGTCCTTGCGGAGATGGGGCATCCAGAACTGGACACAGTACTCCAGATGTGGTCTTACCAACTGTCTGTACAGAGGGACAACAACTTCCTGTTTTCTACTGGTATACATATTAAGCTTCTTTAGTCTCTCTTTGTATGGCTTCTGGTGCAGGGTCAACTGCTGTACCAAGAGACCCATTCTCCCCAGCCCCACAAGGTCATCTGAAGTCTACTGCTTCTGCACCTCTCGCTTTGTTGACTAACCATCCAGGCATTGCATGCCGAAATGGGATATTTAGGAGCCGAGAGCATTCTGGACTTAGCTCAAGCCCAGTTGTATTGGCCTACAATGGGTAAGAAAAATTTAGAACTACTAAGTCAACTGCGTTTGTTGTTTGCAACATATGAGTTTGTCTAAACAAATGACTGGTTCAGCCAGATGGCAACCTGCTAGGCTGGGAGCTGGAGGAATAATGCAACATGAACCAAATACACAAATCCAGTTTAATCTAGTTTTGTAAGAGAGGTTGTCTTCACAGTTCAAAGGTGTGATGTCAGAAAGAATGGGCTGATGATGCAAGTGAGAGGGCTGGCCTACCAGGAATATTTCTGTTACATGTGCCTCTGAGCAGGTCAGTTGTGCTCGGACATTGTACTGGTAACATCACGAGTTCGAGTCTGTCATAGCTCACAAGTGCCCAGTTGGATAAGCGTCTTCTACTTGGAAATTTAGTTTGCTTTGAGTTAGGTTGTTTTGTGTGATCTCTGTCTTTTCAAATGTGTTATTTTTTCTTGTCTGTCATATTCTTTATTCCCCATAGTCTATATTGTGCAAAATCCTGTTAACATATGTAAATATCCTGGAGTATTAAATGTTATTTTTATATACTTCATGCTTTCTGTGACCGAGTCTTTTTAAGGCCTAGATAACATGGGGTAAATTGACAAATCTGTGATCCATTTCTGAAGAGACAGGCTACTGCGCTAACATGTCTAAAGAAAGGTGTTCTCAAAGAAACATAGAATTTGACAGCAGATTAGGACCGCTTGGCCCACCCAGTCTGCCCATTTCCCTACCTAATGGATAAGCTGCAGATCCTAGTTAACCAACAGCCTACTTCTTCCTACCCCAACCCCTAGAATTGCCTTATGACTGTCCCATGCATTCTTGAATTCCACCACTGTTTTTGACTCCACAACCTCCTCCGGAAGGCTATTCCATGCATCCACAACCCTCTCTGTGAAAAAATACTTCCTTACATTACCTCTGAGCCGCAGCTGTAACTAAAGGGGTGGGTTGTTTGCCTTTTGAGAATGGGCACTATACTATATGAGCAGTGGCTCTGGTAGGACTGAGACCTAAAGATATCTTGAGTGAGTCAAGTCGATTGGTGACAGCATACTGTTGTCGAGGCACAGGTCAGGAAACAGAGAAAAACAGGAGCAGTTGTAGAATTCACATAAAGTATTTTATTTGTACTAGCAGTAACAAAAAAAATAAATAAACTTGTTACTTGCACAGCTATTTACAAAGGCAGAATAAAATAGTGAAGATTCATCAGAGTTTTCCTTCAATCTCTTTGTGTCCCTGTTCTCTCTGCGAGCAATTGCAGCTCTGTCTTATAAGTCCTTCCAACCCCCCTTCTTAACAAGCATCCTGTTTTTTTTTTCTAAAGTGTTCTAGTACATTTGAGGCAGGTGCTGGCAGGAAAACAATGTCTCAGAGCTGAGGCCCCTTTACCACAGCTCTTCTGCAAAAGGCTTAAATATTGCACTCAGGTAACCTTTTGAGTTTCCAATAGCTTTTTCCAATCCTCTCAAGCTATAAGTATATACATTTCAAAAATGAACACTATATAATTTCTAAACAAAGGATCCCAATATCAGTTACATTTCCACATAATGATTTGCACATATTTTTATATCAGCAGTTATGCAATGGAGGAAAAACACAGAACAACAAGGGAAGACTGAGAGATAGCGAGAGGCAAAGAATTGCGAGACTGTAGGGGTGATCAAATCCTAGGTCTCACTGGAAAATTAGGTTGCGCAACCAGACAGAGAAGATACAGGAAAGAAAAGAACAGAACAGATCCCTGCATTCAAACTCTTTCCATAACAACTGGAACAGGGTCCTATTCCACCCTGTCACATACACCCCCTTCTTAACAGGAAATCTGTTTTATTAAACAGGTTTCCAAGACTTTCTATTAATTCTCTACAAACATTAGCTTCTAATTTCCAGAAATTAAGTACATGTGCATTATCCTTTTATCTAGAACAGTACAGCAAACAGTAAAGTTTAAACTCACACATTTGTTTTTCAACCTTCAGAACCCTCAATTACTGATCTATATCTTGACAGAAAATCAGCATTGCTATTCTCTTTACCAGATTTTTGTATCACGTTAACTTTAAATAGTTGTAGTGCCACATACCGCCTTGTGATTCTGAAATTTTTATCTTTCATTTGGTTAAGCCAACAGAGAGGATTGTGATCTGTTACAAGTACAAAGTCAGTTCCTAGTAAATAAAACTTCAGGGACTACATGGCCCACTTTGCTGCTAATCATTCTTTTTCAATGGTGGAGTACCTTTTCTCTCTGTCATGCAACTTCCTACTTATGTACAGAATAGGATGTTCCGTCCCATCTATATTTTGACTCAGGCCTGCACCTAGGCCAACCTCTGATGCATCTGTTTGTAACAAAAATGGTTTCTCAAAGTCTGGGCTTCTCAAAACAGGGGCTGAACATAATGCAGCCTTAATGGCTTGAAAAGCTTCGTCACACTCTGGGGTCCATTTCACATTATTTGGGTACCGTTTTTTACTGAGTTCGGTAAGGGGAGTAGCTAGCTCAGCAAAAGCTGGGAACAAATCTCCAATAATAACCAGCCAGCCCTAAAAATGACCTGACATGTTTCTTTGTTTTAGGGACAGGACTGTTAGCTACAGCTTCTATCTTAGAAATGTCTGGCTTAACTTCTCTATTTCCCAACACATAGCTAAAATATCTGGTTTGCTACATGCCCAATGCACACTTGGTAGGATTAATAGTCAGACCTGCATTTTTGATAGCTTGGATAACTGCTCATAGGTGTACCAAGGTGGCTGTTACAGTCTGGACTGTACACCATGACATCATCCAACTATGCAGCACAATAACCAGTGTGACGGCATAAAATTACATCCATGTACCACTTGAATGTAGCTGGTGTTCTATGTAAACCAAATGGCATGGTGGTGAACTGATAAAATCCAACAGGAGTGGAAAATGCAGTTTTATCTCTAGATTCTTTAGCTAAAGGTATTTGTCAGTAACCCTTGATGAGATCGAGGGTACTGATATACTTTGCACTCCCCAGTCTGTCTACCAAATCATGTATTCTGGGCCTCGGATAACTGTCAAATTCTGACACTTGATTAAAGATCAAATGCCAGTGTTTTATAGATTTACAATAAACACAGGAATTCAAGTTCCTGTGTTATAATTAGTGTTTCCTGAAAATATCATGTTTGGTTTTGTGGTTTTCTTTAAATCAGCATCTGTTACTGTGTTCTGCAGTAACTGAAAACAATGAGAAAACAGTGAAGAATTTTCTGTCCCCCATTAGTGAGTGATGACATCATTCCTGCCCAGCCCGCCTGTTGCTGCAGCAATGAAGTCCTTAATTGCCTGTGATAGCTGTTACACTTCCCAGTCAGAGCAATCTGTAGGGCTAATTGTCTTTACTCCAAGTGTGTTACTAACCCATCTGGTTTGTGTTTAAATCGATTAGTTTACAATCTATCATTCTGTTCTCATAAAGAGTTGGTCATTTGTGTTTCAGTGGGTAACTGAAGTGGCATAAATGAATGTTTGTGAGAAATCTACTGTCTGTAGCACAGCTGAGTTCTTTCACATCAAAACTCTGCATTGTTGTTTGGCTATATAAACCCAGGGTTGTGTAATGGATATAAAACAAATCTAAAGTTTAAGCCATAGAAGTAGTGTGTCTTTGATGTAGCCTCCATACATATGTTCATGTGAGAACAATATTGTTATGTCAGACTGACAACCAAGTGTCTGCCACACTTTGCTATTTCAGGAACATATGAACTCACAAAATTCATTTCTCCGATGGATTCTGTGTGAAAATACATCATGTCTGTGTGTAACTAGACGTACTATATGTCATCCTGATGCCCCTGTCTCTTGTCCCTCAGCTGAGACTACTGCACCCTGCTTCATTCTACCCCCCAGTCAGGGACAATGCCACCTGTTGCCCCCTGTTCCAGTCTCCACAGACAGGACTGCTGTGCTCTGCTAAGCCCTACAGTCCCAGGGCCTCTGTCTCCACAGTTGGGGCTGCTGCACCATGCTGCCCAAGGCCACAAAAGGTGGGACTTTTGCTGCACCCTGCTACCCACTTCCACTGCTCCCAAAGGGGCAGGGCCGCTGCATTATATCACTCTGTCTCACAGTCAGGGCTGCTGTACCCTGATGCCACCCTTTGTCCTGTCACATGGTTGAGGCATCTGCACCATGCTGTCCTCCGACTCTGTCACCACATCCAAGGCTGCTTCACCCTGCAACCATGCTGACACAGTCAAGGCTTCTGTGGCCTGCTGTGCCCTAGAGCCCCGTGCCTCCACAGGTAGGGCTGCTGCACCCTGCTACCCTCTGTCCCCACCCTATAACACAAGACGAAAGTCCTTATTTTTACTTTCGAGCAGCTTGGGTAGTGTACCAAAGGATATGACTCTGGTGGCAGGGAGAAGCATGGTGCAACAATCCTAACTGTGGAAGCAAGAGGCTCTATGGTGCAGCAGGGCACAGTGGTGGCAGGGGGCAGAGGACAGCTTGGTACAGAAGTTTGACTGTGGGGCAGGACACAGTGGGGCATCAGGGTACAGCAGCCCTGACTGTGAGACAAAGTGCATGTGTTGCAGCTGCCCTGCCCTGCCCATTTGGGGCAGTGCAGTGTGCCTCAAATTCCCCACCTTTTGTTGGCCTTGAGCAGCATAGTGCAGGAGCCCCAACTGTGGAGGCAAAATCCCTGGGACTCTAGGGCTTAGCAGAGCACAGCAGTCCTATCTGTGGAGACTGGAATGGGGGCACTGGCCCTGCCTGTGTGTGTGGGGGGGGCAGCAGCCTCAACTGACGGGCAAGAGAAAGGGGCACCAGGATGACATATAGTATGTCTAGTTACACACATACATGATGTATTTCCATACAGAATCCCTCAGAGAACTGAATTTTGTGAGTTCATACAGTACATGTTCCTGAAATAGCAGTGTGTGGCAAACACCTATTTGCCAGTCTGACATGACAACAATATTGTTCTCACATGAATATACAGGTATGTATGGAGGCTACATCAAGGACACACTACTTCTATGACTTAAATTTTAGATTTATTTTATATCCATTAAACAACCCTGGGTTTATATAGGCAAATAACAATGCAGAGTTTTGATGTGAAAGAACTCAGCTGTGCTACAGACAGATTTTTCACAAACATTTGTACCACTTCAGTTACCCACTGAAACACAGATGACCAACTCTTTATGACAACAGAATGATAGATTGTAAACTAATCGATCTAAACACAAACCAGATTGGTTAGTAACACACTTGGAGTAAAGACAATTAGCCCTACAAATTGCTCTGACTGGGAAGCGCAACAGCTACTACAGGCAATTAAGGACTTCATTGCTGTAGCAACATGCTGGACAGGAATGATGTCACCACTCACTAATGGGGACAGAAAAATCTTCAGTTTTCAGTTACTGCAGCGCACATTAACAGATGCTGATTTAAAGAAAACCACAAAACCCAACAGCATGATATTTTCAGGAAACACTAATCATGACTCGGGAGCTTGAATTCCTGTGTTTATTGTAAATCTGTTAAACACTGACATTTGATCTTTAAGTTTCCTAAAATCAAGGCAGATTCTAACACCCCCTTCCTTTTTTTTTTTTTACAATTACCACTGGAGATGACCAAGCACTCCACGACTCTTCTATGATACCCAATTCTTTCATTTTTGTATTTCCTTAACCATGTCAGCTCTTAACCGCTCTAGTAACCTGTATGTCTTTTGCCCAGTAGGGCAAGCATTCCTTGGCACCGATACATGCTCAAACCCTTTTGCTCGGCCTAGTACTGTGGTAAAAGTATTGTTAAACGTCTTTAGCACATTATGAATTTCTGCAGTTTGTTCTGAGGTTAAGGAAACATTCACCTTTACAGCATCAGCATTTATAGTTTGTTCCAGTCTATCATAAGCTACATCAATGTCTTCTTTATCAGTTTCTCGTAAAACTAGCAAAGTAGCTTCTGGCATTTTTTCAGCCCATTTCTTGAGGAGGTTAGCATGGTATCTTAGTAGGATTTTTCCTGTCAGGGGTCTCAGTCTTGTAGTTAACGGTGACAGTACATCTAAGCACTTTATAAGGCCCTTGCCACTTCATTAACAGTTTATTTTCCATTGTGGGTAACAGTAGCACAACTTTTTCACCTGGCTCGAAAACTTTTTCTTTTACCCCATGGTCATAATATACCTTCTGCTGGTTTTGGGCCTCTTCCTGATTACTATGGGCAATTTCAAGATATTTTGCCAGCTTCTTTTTTAGGGCACACATACAAGACGTTATAGATTGTTTTTGAGTGGGGTTATCGTTCCACGTTTCTTTTATCGCATTTTAGGGTTTGGTTAAAATGCTCAACAAGACCACCTGTCTGAGGGTGATGGGGGAGGTTCTTATGGCAGTGATACCTAGTAGTCTGTACAGCTCCTTAAGTAATGCAGCACCAAAATTACTACCCTAATCAATAATAATTTCTTTAGGTATGCCCACTCTGCTGAAAATTTTTGCAAGCTCTGCTGCCACTTTTGAAGCTGTGACAGTATGCATTGGAATCGCTTCTGGATATCGAGTAGCACAGTCGCATACTACCAGGATAAATCTATTACCCTTTTTACTTTTGTCTGGAGGACCAACCACTTTCATTGCAATTCTCTCAAAAGACACATCCAACAAGGGTAGGGGCACCAGGGGGCACCTTGTCTTTTCTAGTGACTGGGGCTACTTTCTGACACTCAGCACAGGAATTACAATAGGTAGCAACATCTTCATGAATTCCAGGCCAGTAAAATCTATATAGCAATCTGGCAAGGGTGCGATCCCTGCCTGAGTGACCAGCCATAGAACTATCATGTGCTATCTGTAACAACTCTGTTCTACACTTCTGTGGTATAACCAGCTGTTCTGTCTGTTCCTGTGTCTGAGGTTTAACCCAAACTCTGTACAGTAACCCATTACATCTTTAAAATATTGGTCCACCCTGTTTTGGTTTCACCCCCAGCTGCTTAAAATAACCCTGGAGAGAAAAACTGTTAGCTTGTTCTGAAAGAAAATCTCAATCGGTTATCAGTTTAGTTTCAGCATTTTCATATGTTAACCCCTTATGTCCATCAGTCATTTGTTGCCACAGTTTCTTCAGGCATCTTCTTTCTTTCCTGGATTTCCAGATCTTGGAGCTGTGCTCAAACAAGTCCAAATCATAATCGACGAAAGGAAAAGAGTCCCCACCATCTGAAATTTTCTTTGTCTGAGCTCTTCTCACCACAGCTGTTGAAACATCAGGATTTACTCCTTCTCTGATTAACTCAGTAAATCCTGGAAAGTCACTTCCAATAATCACAGGTACAGGTAACTTGGGTGCTACCCCCCCTTTCATTTGGTGCGACACACCCTTAATGGTCAAAGTCACTTGGGTGGTGGGATAGTATCGAGTGTCCCCGGGCTGCAGATGGCACCAGTACCTGGCCCTTTTGCACAGGGTTTTCCCAGCACTTCAACATGCACTAGGGTCTGTCTGCTTCCCGAATCAATGAGTCCCTTTACAGTCTTATCCCCCACCAACACATCTGTTAAGTACTTTCCCCAATTTGCCATGGACAAATCTGCTCCAGTGTCACTCTTCTTACGGCAATTTCTTGCAATGTGACCTAGCTTATTACAGTTATAGCAAATAATGTTTTTTGGCACAGATTTGTTACCCCCACCAGAGTTCTTATCAGGCTTGGAGTTTAAATGGGAAAAGAGTGTCTTAGCGGTGCTTGGCTGTTACCTTGCTGCTGTGACGTCTGTCTGGCCATTTGGTAGTCCTCGGCAAAAGAAACAGCCTTTTCCCCACTTTCTGGTCGGTGTACCTTTACCCAAAGCTGCACATCTGTAGGCAGGATGTTCATGAACTGCTCCATTGCAAATGTGTCAATGATCTGTGGGACTGTTTTGCTCTCTTGTAGGAGCCATTTTATCAGGAGTTCTCTGAGTCATGTGAAGGCTTCTCAAGGCTTGTTGACAGACTTGTACTTCAGAGATTGAAATTTCTGCCTGTAGGTCTCCCCTGAGATGTCATACCTTTTTAGGATTTCGCTTTTCACCAGGTCATAGTTTTCTGACTGCAGTGTCCATATTGCTGTAGGCAAGTTGAGCTTTCCCTGTCAGGTAGGGTACCAGTCTGGTTGTCCACTGCTGCTTTGGCCACCGGCAGGCTGCGGCAACCCTTTCAAAAGTTGTCAGGTATGCCTGGACATCATCCGAGGGACACAACTTTGTAAGTTTAATGGCGTTTAAGTTGCTTATGTTTTGTTGCTCGTCTGGATCTGTGCCAGATACTCTGCCTTGGATAGCTTGCAAGGCATCCAGCCATCACTGCTCCTGTCGCTGCATCTCTTCTCTCATCTGCTGCTTCTCTTCTCTCCTCTGTTTCTCCATCTCTTTTTGTTGTGTAGCCCACCATTTGAAAAAGTCCATCAGGCTTTCAGGTTCTGTCACTGCCTGTTCTTTTTCCATAACTTGTGGTGGCTGTACAATCTCAGACTGGACTTCTGCTGATTCGGCTGCCATTCTCCTGGTAACCACTCCTGGACTTGCTGCTGCAGAATCCATACCTTCCTCTGTGCTTCCCTGGTACTAGATCCAGTACCCACGCACAAAACTCCTGCCTTAGAGTACGTATGGCAGAAATCTCACTTAGGCTGACACCATCGGTCGTCGAGGCACAGGTCAGGAAGCATAGGAAAAAACAGAAGCAGTTGTAGAATTCATAGAAAGTATTTTATTTGTACTAGAAGTAACATAAAAATATACTTGTTATTTACAACTATTTACAAAGGCAGAATAAAATAGTGAAGATCCATCAGAGTTTTCCTTCAGTCTCTGTGTATCCATTTTCTCTCTGCAAGCACTTGCAGCCCTTATCTCATAAGTCCTTCCAACCCCCTTCTTAACAAGCATCCTGTTTTTTTTTTCTAAAGTGTTCTAGTATATTCCAGGCAGGTGCTGGCAGGAACACAATGTAAGCAAAAAAATAGAAGGCTGGCTCAACGGTATACAAGACAGAAAAGCCTCACGCTAGGCCACAATAAAAATACATTCATTAAAATAAAATTAAAAAATATGTATATATAAAAAATATATATAAAAAAAAAGGCAGTAACACCCCCCTGGCAAACGTGTGTCAGCGTTTCACGCCACACTATCACTACTCAAAATATTGCACTTTGAACAATAAATAATAATAATAAATAAGAATAAAATGTATTTATAAAGCACAATTCAACATGTATCAAAGTGCTGTACAGAATTAAAACATAGATAAAACAATAAAATACAACAGTGAATCATAAAATACTAATCACCGAAAGCAAGGTTAAATAAATACGTTTGTAATGCCGTCTTGAAACACTCCAGGGTCAGGCACTCTCTAATTCTATAAACTATACAAAAAGGAGGGCTTTTAAATTTAATTTCCTGCCAAAACAGTGTAAATCCACCACTGTGTTAAACTCATTAGCATGATGCATAGGAATAAATGAGAGGCCCTTATTCAATACAGATGTTTCAAAATCTGTGAGACAATATCTGGAGATGTGAATAACCAGATTAGTGTGTGTGTTTGTCTGCAAGTCACTTACACTTTTTGGGAAAATCTGAAAATGCCTTAGCATCACATATATGAAAAGAAGGTCGTGGGCATGCTTTTAAATTTAGGGGCCTGGAAGTAGTAACATTGGGCCCGAATGGTGGGGACCTGAGCAATAAATTACTGTGAAACGTATTGGTACTATAAACTGTGTGCAGATACATATCCAAGACTCAATGATGCATTCCAGTTGTCCTCATACCTGCTGCTATTTGATTTTTGATCATGAATTAGGGATCACATCCTTTTTGTATAGTTTATAATATTAATTGTTCAAAATGCAATATTTTGAGTAATGATAGTGCTGACTGTGTTATTATAGATTTCATCTTCCCTCCTCCCCCCATTTTTCCCCTCATGTTCTTTCCCCCTTTCCTTTGTTTGGTCCCCCCATCCCCCCTTTTTTCTCGTGTCCTGAAGTTGTTTGGGCTATTGATTTAGTAATGCTGTGCTTTCTATATATACTTCATTATACATTTTGTATTCAGTAGGTGAATACATTGTAATTTAGTATTTATGGTAAGGTCCCCTTTAAGTGTGCACCAATGGTGTTTTGTTGTGATGTATAAATGGAAGGTATTTGTATTGCTGCTGACGTCTTGATAAAGCACCAGCGTGGCGTGAAACGTTGACACATGTTTGCCGGGGAGGGTGTTACTGCTTTTTTATATTTTAATAAATGTATTTTTATTGTAGCCTAGCATGAGACTTTTCTCTTTTGTATATCGTTGAGCCAGCCTCCTCTTTTTTGCTTAACTTGGTTGCATTTGGCGTGGCACCAGTAGCTGTTTTTTTTCTGAGCCGTGTTTCTTTTGTTATGATCAGGAACACAATGTCCCAGAGCTGAGGCCCCTTTACCACAGCGCTTCTGCAAAAGGCTTAAAAATTGCAATCGGATAACCTCTTGAGTTTCCAATAGCATTTTCCAATCCTCTTAAACTATAATTATATACATTTCAAAACTTAACACTATATAATTTCTAAACAAAGGATCTCAATATCAGTTACATTTCCACATAATGATTTGAATATATTTTTATATCAGCAGATATGCAAGGGAGGAAAAAGTCAGAACAGCAAGGGAAGGCTGAAAGATAGCGAGCGGCAAAGAATTGTGAGACTGTTGGGGTGATCAAATCCTAGGTCTCACAGGAAAATTAGCTTGCGTAACCAGACAGAGAAGAGACAGGAAAGGAAAGAACAGAACAGATTCCTGCATTCAAACTCTTTCCATGACAACTGGAACAGGGTCCTATTACACCCTGTCACACATACCAAGTGACTATTCAGGTGTCTGAAGGGTTGTGAAAACTGGCAGCATGGTGCAGACTGAGTTCTGGGAGAGAACCAGTCTGTGATGCCACATGACCAACAACAAGCATTTTACAAATATAGAAAAATGCTAGCTTGGGGGTAAGCCGCTAAGGACAATTTTGCTTTATTACTGCCTGGAGTTTCCAGTACAAATGGTCCTTGCACCACTGCCTATCTATGGTCACAGTGTATCAGTACCAAGTCCAAAGTGGCATGCTAGGATTAAAGGGGAAACCACTGGCATCAAAAGCCACGCACCCAAGTGTGGGGCTGATACCAATTTGCACTTGTGAAAAAAAAAAAGTTTTTTTTTTGTTTTTTTTCATTACTGTTTACTGTAGCATAGATTTTTTTTAATCAGCTCTGGTCAAATGATTGCCAATTCCACTGTTTTCTAGGGGCTAAGTATAGTCCTCTGGGACTGTATTTAGCTCAGGGAGGACAGCAGGGCCAGCAAACAGAAGATCAGAGCTTATAAAAACTCTTAACGTGTACTACAGGCTATTGAATCTCCCACTGCTGCAGCATTCCTTTGATGACAACTGAAAGGGATTCTGGGATTTGTAGTTATAGAAAGTGCCAGCTTGCAAGTCAGCTGAATCAGTCTGATACTTTTTACTGCAGTAGAGTAGATTACAAGTGCATTTGTTTTTTGGTTTTTTTTTTGCACACAAAGTGCAAAACAGGACCAGACCTCCACACTTGGGTGTGGGGCTCTTAAAGAACCAACCTTGGACTGCATCCAGAATTGTTTGGCCCTTGTTACTGCTTGTATGTGGAATGCTCCAGTCCAAGTCAAACGTGCTAAAGTCACCCAGATATGGCCCTCAGATGCAGCAGCAGTACTACTGCTTGCGACACCAGTGACCTGGGTCTGTGAATGAGTCCAGAGCATCAGTTAGCTGGCTGGGGGAGGAGTTTCTCCTTTGTAAAAACTGAACCAAATCATTATTTAGGATGTTATCCTTCCCTGACTGCTCCACCACATTTACTCCATCTATTTTCAGTTTTGCAATGCCCTCCCTAGTCTTCCTTTTCCCCTTTAAATACTAAAAGAATGCTATATCATTTTTTCTCCATTCCTCCATTATTTTCAGTTCCATATTTGCACTCTGATCAATTCTTTTTTAATATTCTAAACTTATTCACATACTCTTCATGACTCTTCCCCCATCTAGTCCTTCTCCTGTATATAGAAACATAGAAACACAGAAAGTGACGGCAGATGGGGACCAAAGGTCCATCTAGTCTGCTCAGATCCTACCCCCTACTCAGATACTTTTTGTCACTATCCCCTTGTGCCTATCCCAGGCTAATTTAAATCCCAATACTGTTTTGGATTTAATGACTGTGGCAGCTGGGCCATTCCACGGATCAACCACCCTTTCTGTGAAGAAACCTCTCCACATGTTGCCTCTGAATCTACCCCCCCCCCCAGTTTCATGTCGTGATCTCGTTCTTGTGTAGTTGTTAATGAGAAAGAGCTCCTAGGTGGGGACTCTGTTTATACACTTTAGGTACCTGAATGTCTCAATCATGTCCCCCCCATCTCTGCACTGTACCAGGGAGCACATGTTGAGTTCGCTTAATTTGTGTTTGTAAGACAACTCATGGAGACGGTGAATCATTTTAGTTGCCCTCCTCTGCACTGTCTCCAGTCTGTCTATATTCTTCCTGAGATAAGGCCTCCAGAACTGGATGCCGTACTCAAGGCGGGGCCTCACCTGGGACCTGTACAGTGGCAGGATCACCTCCCTTCATCTACTTGAGATGCCCCTACCTATGCATCCTAGCATTTTGCTGGACCTTACTGCTGCTTTTTCGCATTGGTTGCTCTCTTTTAAATCATCTGAAATAATTCCAGATCTCACTCCTGCCGGGTGATTACTAGTCCCCGGTGGTAGTTAGTACCTGGGTTGTTCTTACTCAGATGCATGACCTTGCATTTTTTTTACACTGAATTTTAGCTGCCACGTATGTGACCACTTTTAGAGCTTGAGAAGGTTGCTTCTCATTTGCTCCACACCCTGTACCATATCCACTCTACTGCAGAGCTTTGTATCATCTGCAAACAGACATATCTTCCCACCCATCTCATCTGTGATGTCACTGATGAACACACTGAAGATCAAAGATCACAGGACAGACCCTTGTGGCACACTGCTGGTCACTTCCCTGGCTTCTGATACTGCTCCATTTACCATCACAGTTTGGATTCACTGTTGAAGCCAGTTTCCTACCCATGATACCACTTCCTTCCCTACTCCTGTATTCTCGAGTTTATTTAGCAGCCTTCTGTGTGGGACAGAATCAAATACTTTACTAATGTCTAGAAAGATGACATCCATGGCACCCCCTGGTCCTCCACCCTAGTAACCAAGTCGAAGAACTTGATCAGGTTTGTCTAGCAAGACCTTGCCACTGTGCACCTGTGCTACTTGGTGTCCTGCTGTTCAGTTTCCTCCAGGAATGCTATTATTCTTTCCTTGAGCAGCCATCCCATCAACTTTCCTACCACTGAGGTGAGACTAACTGGGCGGTAGTTCCCTGCTTCCTTTTTGCTACCACTCTTGTAGATGGGGATCACTGTTGCATTTTTCTAGTCCTGTGGGACTGTCTCATCCCTCAGGGATCTACTAAACAGGTCTGCTAGGGATTCAGCCTTTTCATCATTCAGTTCCAGCAGTATGTGTGGGTAAATTCCATCCAGATCCATGGCTTTATCCACATTGTTGTTTTTTTAATTCTGCCTTTACTCTTTCTGCCATGAACAGGCTTGTGCCCACCCCCCTTTCTTTTATTTTGTCCCCTTTCAGGGTGGGTCCATTACCAAGCTCTTCCTTTGTAAAGACAGAGCAGAAGCACTCATTCCAGACCTCTGCCTTTTCTATGCCTTCTTCCACCTTTTTCCCATCCCTGTTTAAGAGTCTGACAATGCCTCCTTTGTTTTTCTTTTTGTCACTTATGTACCTAAAGAAGGTCTTTTTGCCTTCTTTTACCCCCCCCCCACCAAGTCTTCCTCTGTTTGTGCTTTTGCTGCTCTGATCACCTATTTGCCTCCCTCAAGCTACTCCTATATGCCTCCTTATCATTGTCACTGTTAGGGCTCTTGTACTTCTTGAATGCTTGTCCCTTTTCTCTTACTGTAGTTGTTACCTCTTATGAACCATAGTGGATTCCTTCTTTTTCTTGTCTTACTGACCAGCCTGGAGCATTTCTCAGTTACTTCTTCCAGTGCCTTCCTTATGCATGCCCAACATTCTTTCACCCCTACTGTTGCCTTTTCTCGAAGTTAGCTCTGAAGCAATTTTTTCTTTCTATGTGTTTATGCTCCTGACTGCCCGATGTCCTTCCACCACCACCAACCCAGTCCCATCACCCATCTTCTCAGGAACTGACCACAAGACCTTCAGTTCCCCCAACAATTTTTTTCGTCTGCTGCAGGGCCAGGGAAGGGAGGGCCATCCTCCCCACCCTGGAGACTGCCATCCTTCTCGGCCATCCTCAGAGCCCTGTGGGTGGTACAGGGGGCCTGTGATAACTGGTGGCTTTATTTTTGTTTTTCTTCCTTTCTACCCCTGCTGCACATCACTCTGGGATGGTGGCGCATGTCCGAGTGGAGGCACGCATATGCCACACAGACAAAAGCCCCTCACTTTTTGCCTCTCATACTGCACTGCCTACCAGCCTCCACCTGTTGGCAGTTGTTCACCACAGCAACAAGCCCTCCTTCCCAGGGGAGGATTCCTTGGGACACTGAATCCTCCCCCCACCCAGCCAGCCCCTGAGTGTCCCGGGACTGTTACTGAACCTGGGTCACCGGCATGGCAAGTGGCAGCTCCAACACTGAGCCACCGGGCTGGCTCCAATCTTTTAATTTTTAAACAGTTGTTCTCTCTCTCTCTCTGACCACCTCTTTGCTGAACCATGTTAGACATCTGTGTTTCCTGCCTATGCTGACATATCTTATGTTCCTTGGTCTCCCCAGTATCTAGCTGGTCAACCAAAAAAAAAAAATCATGCCAGCAGTGAATGATAGCCATGAACTGTGAAACCTCCTGTGCTTCCCACTCCAGGAATGTGCTAAACCCTTTAAATATAATGCAAGAAACAGAACAGCCCATGGGGCATGTACTGATCAAAGTAGCATTGCCCTGCACACTTAAAACCAGATTTGGTCCCAGTCATCTGAGTGCACCAGTAAGAGGAAGAAAACAGACTCAGTATCACATTTTGCTAATAAAGCATCCTTTCCTTTTCTGCTGATCGGCTCAGTGGCCTAGTCCCCACAGCCACATATCCCACCAGTTACTTCTATCGATGAACTCATTCACTGGTTCACTCTTCTGGTAGGATAGGTGATACCCAAAAATGAGAAGGGGAAGTTTTGCTATCATCAAAATAGGGATACCCTCAAGTCAGTGCTTCAGATGGAGGCAACAAATGGGCCCTCCACACTACCTGTCTTGCACCTTTTTCTATAGCTTGTCCCCTACCGCCTACTTTACAGATTTTAAATTGTCACCTCCCTGCTGATCCTCGGCCTTTCGTATGACACTCGAAACTCTTCTCCAAAATGGGCCTGTAATGCAGCATCTATTCTGTTTGAGTATAACTGCAAGGCCTGTTCATCAAAACCACCTTTAAACAGGACCAGTACAGGAGAAGGGGAACAGCAGTCCTTGGTGGAAGGTTTAAATGCTATTTCGATGGGCATTTAAACAAGCCAATGGTGGAGGCAGAAGAAACGAGGAGGCAGGGAATGTCCCCTCTAGACGACGCAGCAGGGAAAAATAGGCCAAGGGATATAAAATCCCCAGGGGTAGTGGTGTGTAGGGGCAGGGGATGAAGAGATGGGAGGATTGTAAGGTGGATCTAGGACAAAGGAAAATACAAAGATGGGGGGCAGAAGGAGGATAAAAAGGGAAAGGACAGTACCAGTGGGAAAAAAGGGTGAAGGAGGATGCACTTGGGAAGGCAGGGCATAGCAGGGAAGGACAAAAAGAGTGGACGGCCATTTGCACCAACACAAGGAACCTATCGAATCGCTTAACCTCTTGCAGATGATCACTGAGCCAACTCGCCTGAACCCTATATCCTCAAATCACACATTCCTTGACTGGGTGCTCCCATCCCACCCTCACCATATCTCTGATGCTGGTGTACCTCCACAGACCCTGAGTGACCACTGCATCACATACTGCTGTGAGAAAAGACGCAACTTCCCATTCAGCCCCTAAATATATTTAGTATCATCCTCGTTGCATCCTGGACTCTAATTCCCTTCTCTAGAACTTACCTTCTGCAAACTGGTGGTCTATGTATTCTGCCCCAAACGTTAATGCTGCTCTCCAACTCTTCTCTGACACCTTCACCCAAATTTAGAATAACTGTGCTCCCTTAAAAAAGGCACGAGTAACGCGTCTTCACTTCCCCTAGATAACCCCGGACCTCCTCTCCCTCTGTAAATCATGAGACAAACTCTTGGCAGCTTTTAGGGCCTCGAACCTACTTTTAGACTACCAGCAATATAGGTCCCATATAGGTTTCTTAGAGACACCTGTACCCAGGTCATTAGAAGAACCAAATCCGGCTATTTCCAGAGTCAGCTTCAGACCAGACACGGGTCCCCAGCTAACTTCTGGAAAGCTATCTGCAACCTCTTAACCCTCCCATCTCTCAACCCCCACATATCCTAAAATTTGATAGTGTAACCGTCTCTGACTCTGCTACAATTGCAGATACTTTCAATACATTTTTACCACCTGTTCCTCCCTCCTCTGACTCTTCTACACCTACAGGGCCTGGCTTCACTTCCCCCCTATTTCCCCAGTTAAAGTTTACAAGGCTCCTATGGAACTTAATCTCAGCAAAGCTAGTCCAGATGGTCTACACTCCAAGATGCTCCATACTCTGCCCCAGCCATCGCTGCCCCCTCGCTCACCTCCTAAACCTCTCCCTCTCTTCCTGCTCTGTTCCCCTAGCTTGAAAGCTGACCAAAGGGTTCCCCCTACATAAGGGTGGGGATCCCACCTCTTCCATCAATTATCGATCCATAGCTCTCCTTCCAGCCCTCGCCAAGCTCCAAGAATCTCTTATCTACTCAAGGCTCCTGGAACATATAACAGTCACTAACAACCCCCCATTGTCTCCGGACGCATTAATTGAGCCCACACTGCGGGTAAGTAAGGGACCCATTTCAGCACTTAAAATGGTTTTGGACCAATGGGCAAACAAAGATCTACAAAAAGTCTTGCAGTTAGTAGTGGATGGGGTACTCAAGAATTTGCAGACATTGTCTAGAAAATATGATTTATCCCCTAGACATTTTTTTCACATATTTACACATACGTATGAGACCATTACAAGGGGAGAACCTACCTGGTACCACACTAGAGCTGAAGTATTCCCAATCAAAGAGATTTCGCTCAATGAAGGGGAAAACCCCAAACCGAAACCTATGGCTAGGATATACAGTGCCCTGATAGGGGGAATGCCTGATCCCATTAGGGGTCTCAAATTGAAGTGGGAGGAGGGACCTGCATCCAGAGTGTTTAACAGCAGGTGATTGGGATTTGATACTGAAGAAGGGAATGGACTGTTCAAAGAACAACAGACTCAGAGTGATCCACTATAACATATTACAGAGAGCATATTTTACCCTCTCCCTGGCACACAGAATAAGCAAGGAAAGCTCCGCCCTATGTCCAAAATGCAAAACTCAAGAGGGTACCTTTTTCCACCTTGATTGGGAGTGTCCTAAGGTAAATGAATTCTGGGGTGGAACTGCTAAAATACTAAACCAGGTGGTGGGCTCCCAATTTCAGCCTGATCCAGTGTAGTCACTATTAAACCTATATAAGGGCAATGAAAGGGGTTGGGGAAGCTCACCACTGTGGGACATTGGAGTTGTGATAGCCATGTACTGTACTGCCCAGGAATGGGGGTCCGATCGGGACCCTAGAATGGCACAATGGGTCGCCATAGTATTACAGGCAATGAAACTTGAGCACATTCAGTACAAAGTCCTAGGCCAAGAAGACAAGTGCCATAAGATATGGGTTCCCTTGGAATGGGCCCTGGAATTCCAATGGTTTCCAGATGACTAGGGAATCAAGGGAGAGAATTTAGAACTAGCAAGGCCCACTCTACAGCCTGTTCCATTCAAAACCTATCAAGCTAGGCAAAGAGGAGATGGGGTGGGGTGGGGAGGAACTGAAGCAATGAGCTATCGGATAGAGTTGTATAAATTATCTACAAATGGGACTTCAGTTGCTCACACTGTCAAGTAGACACCATCCTGGATAATGTCATTACCTGTTTGTCTGCATTCATGATCCTGAAATGTATTAACTGGTGGATGCTCATGTGTTGTTATTAAAAGTCCTGCTGTGATATGTGTAACATATTGATAATGAAGAAAATAAAGTTTCCAAAAAAAATAAATAAATAAACCTGCCACTAACAGTCTTTCTCCCTTCCAGTCTGGCTTTCGGAAGCAGCATTCCATGGTCTCCTTCCTACTCTGGGTCACTGACACTATCCAATCCACCATATACAAAGGTTTTGTCACAGCAGCCATCTTTATTTTTTTTCCCCCCAATTCTTTTTCCCTCCAGTCACTGCTCATTAGGACTCTCTCAGGCATCCTGGCTTGTTCCTGCCTATCTGAGATCCCCCAGCCCGAGTCACCCCCCTGCAGAACTCCAACCCCTTGCACCTACCTTGCAGCTGGACACCCTTGGCTTGTACCCCCCCAAGATGCGGCTGCCACTCCTTCTTTGGCGCTCCCTGAAGTCTAGAATCTGCTGCAGGCGAGGCATGGGAGGAAGGAATTAGGAGACCGGGTGGGCGGCATCCGGTAGAGGGCATGAGGGCTAGGTAACATTGCCTATCCAATGGAAGAGGGTTTTTCCTTGTTTGTGAGCTCTCCCCGCCCCCCCCCGAGGCCGGACGTGCAGTGATGTCAGTGCAGGTGTGTGCCTCCCGCACCCATTTGCAGGTCGTCCACGCGCACCTTGGCTTCCTATCTTGTAAGTGATCCCAGGCTGCAGTGCACCCAGCCTCCGCTGGGTGTTACTAGCACCGGGGAGACACTCCGTGCCCTCCCCCCAGGAAAGGAGAGCGGTTGTCGGATGCTCAATCCTCTCCTCCCCGGCCAACCCCAGGTGACTCGAGAGCTCACTCCCGGACCTGGGTCACCGGCGTGACATGAGGTGTGGCGTCCAGCGCCTCAACCCTCAGTGCCCCCCGGCCAGCTGCAGCCATCTTTACTGACCTGGCCAAAGCCTTCAACTTTGTCTCCCATCCCCTCCTCACCCAGAAAATTATTTCCTTTGTTCTTTCCCCCACCACCACCAACTGGTTCAGATCGTACCTTCATCAAAGGCAGCAATCTGTGCTGGTAGGAGACAACCCTTCCCCCATTCTAACTGGCATCCCCAAGGCTCCATATTGTGCCCTATTCTATTTTCCATATTCATAAATGACCTCCCCTCCATCTGCTCCCCCTTCAGTATCCATCTGTATGCTGACGACACGTCTTATGCTTTTCCAGTCCTTCTGTCGTCGATGTAAAAGCCCCCCTCCAAAGCAACTTCGACAAAGTTCAGAAATGGTTCCACCTAAATCAGTTGGAACTTAATTCCATAAAATTAAACAGGAATTACTGTGGCTTTCATTGTTCACTTGGGAGCTTAAGCAACAGGTTGGTAGAAAAGAGGCCAGGAGTTATATTTTGTTTTAAACTGAAATATTTGATTAGTTTGTTAGTGAAATTAGTTCTATGTGTTAAAAATTATTACCTTGAATTTGAACTGATACTTGGGCTGTGATATTGTAGGTTTGGGGATAGATGTTTGGCAGGGAAAATTAGAAGGTAATTTAAATGTGTTTGCCTGGTGTTTGGTAAGAGTCCTCCACCCACCCTGTTTTGTAGGCTTACTTAAATACTGAAAAGCCACTGGGGTTGGGATTGAAGGCTGAGTATTTCTGTTTGGGACTGAAATTTTGAAGCAACAGGAGTTGGTGGGCCTGTGACATCATACGGTACCTGGAGTCTGCTTACACACACTGTTAGTGGGACTGAAACATACTGGACTGTATGTGTTTGTGAGACTTGGGAACTTTGTTGGTGGGGTTGAAATGGGTTTGTAAATAACTACAGTCAGTATAGAGAGAAACTGTACTCAGGGAAAGGGACTGAGAAAAGGGGTGTGCTATTATAAACAGAGGGGATAATCAGGGTGGCCATATTCCACCATGGCAGGCATCTTCGGAAGGGTTGTAGGCTGCACAGGCTGTGGGATGGCAATAATTCTAAATTGGGCCTGGAGAGGGAGGCTGCCCACTCTGTAGACAGCTATCTTGTATTAGGAGTGAGGTATATTGGTTAAGGAGTAAGCTGTGGGAGCTGGGGGGTGTCCAAGGATAAGGTGTGGATATGGGCAGCAGAAGGGTGGGGCTGAGGGAGGCTGGGGCAACGCCTGAAATTACAGGACATTATGCTACAGCAAGCAGAAGGGGATATTAGGGACAGAGGACCCTTAGATGGAAGTTGATGCTAAGGGGAAGCGTACAGGGTGAAAATTCTGAATTCAAGGAGACTGGAGGGGAAAAGTCAGGAGGGGCTGTTGTGCGGAAGCCTAAAACAGAAGACTGTGGGAAGGGAGCTCCTAAGTTGAACAGTGCAAGAGAGGAAGAAGAGGGTCAGTTTAGAGATGCAGTCAGGGGAAACTCGGGTTACTTGATGGAGGCTGACATAGAGTGTCACAATAAATTTGAGATACTAAGCATCCTAGAGGGGGAGGAAGGGGTTGGTGGAAATGAGGAAACTTATACAGAGGCCGGGGGGAGGGAGTCAGATACCCATAGGGCATCACAGAACAGCTATGGAAAGGATAGACATAGTCCCAGAGGGAGAAGGGGAAACATATATGTTAAGCAAATGGGGGAGATGCAACATATTCCAGACATGAGGGAGGAGAGCATGATTGGAGAGGAACTGGGAGACAAGGAGGTGGGAGTGGAGCCCCCCTTCAGCAGGAAGGTCAGTACCAAGGATGGGGCCCTAGCTAAAGGGGACCCACAGAGAGCCTCTGGAGACAGGGGTACTATTACAAGGGGGGATGAGGGTGCGGGGGAAGGGGAAACCATCAGGGCCAGGATAAATGGTTCAGATAAGAGAGGGTTAAAGGGGACACCTATTCAGAGGGGGTTTGAGTTAAGTGGGCAAAATAGCAAGGGAGGCAGAAAGGGGAGGGTGACAAGGGGGTCTCTAATAAGGCAGGAAGACTCCCATGAAATTGTGATCATGAATAAAGTGGGGAGGGGGGCTGAGAGGGCATAGTGGAGGTAACCATAAGGATGATGGCGGTGTTAAGGTTCTGTTACTGGGAGACTCGATGATTAAGGGTATCCATTGGGAGGGACAGGGGATGGATGCCATAGCCAGGTGAAGGTAGTGAGTATCTCTGGGCTGACAGTGCACAGAGCAAAGTTCATGGTGTATGAAATGGTTAGGGATTGTGGAGGCAAGCGTTCCTGGTGCATTTGGGAACTAATGATCTAGAGGAAATAGCATTATGGAAATCCAAGCAAGGTTCAAGAACTTGCCAGAGTCTGTCGGGATAATGGATGCAACATTTCCTTTTGGAGATATTGCCAGTACCAAAGGCCTCAGTGGAGAAAAAATGAAACTCACAGAGGTTAATAAATGGCTCAGAAGTGGGGTGAAGAGAATGGGTTGGGGTGTTAGGGAACTGGAATGGAGTTTGGGAGGATAAGGGACTATATCCAAGGACAGGTTTCATCTTGCCCCATTAGGAAGGAAGTCCTTAAACAGGGATGGCTGACTACATACAAGAAAGGTGGGGTTTAAACTTGTAAGGGGAAGGGATAAGGAGGGGCTGACCAGAGCCCTCCTCCAGATGAGGAGTAGCCTTCAAGCCCAAGGGGAGGAAACAGACTGGAGGTGGGTTTCAGGAGGAGCAGGGGAGGATGGAAGTATAAGGAATCTGGGTGGGGTTCGACAAAAAGGATCAGGGATAAGGGGTGGGGGTTAGTGTTAGTAAATGCCAGGAGTTTGGGAAACAAGTTGCCAGAGTTCCAGGCCATGCTGTTCGAGGGGGTGGATGTGGCGGCAGTCACGGAAACGTGGGCCAACAAAAACCATGACTGGGACCTAAATGTATGGAGGTACACTATGCTTAGGAAGGATAGAAAGGAGGGCAGAGGGGGTGGAGTGGCTATGTTCATTAGAGATGACATAGAAATTGCTATGGTAGAAGAGGCAGAGGGAACAGTGGAGGCCTTATGGGTCACCTTCACGATCCCCAGCAGGAGATAAGGTCAAGCTGGGTGTAGCATATAGGCCCCGGGATGAGTGATGTTCTAGAGGATGGTTTGCTGGACAACATCATTGCCCAGTGTGGTCCAAAGGGAAGGAGTGGTGTTGATGGGGACCTTAATATGCAGGTACTAACTGGGAACCATGTCCTCTAAGGTGGCCAAGGAGCAGAGGCTGCTGGATGGCTTCCAGGATGTGTTCTAACACAGCATGTGATGGAGCCCACAAGGGAGGGGCATGTCCTGGATGTGGTTCTGGCAGATGGGGATCTGGTAAGGGACATGGTTGTACAGGACCCCTGACTGGGAGTGACCACAATACTGTCTGGTTTCAAATAAGCATGGGGGGAGGGGAGAGATCTAGGACACTGGCAGTGGACTTCAGGGGGGCAGACTTTATGGGCATAGGAAATATTCTCAAGGATCACTTGAAGGGATTACCTCAACAACAAGTGTGGAAAGGAGATGGGAGGTCATAAAGCGGGACTTCAAGAGGCAGTCAGGATCTGCGCTAAGTTGAAACGTAAGAGCAAGGTCACATAAACCATGCTGGTGGTCCAGTGAGGTCCAGGTAGCAGTCAGAGAAAAGAAGGCGACTACAAAAAATATAAAACAACAAGAGGGATAGGGATAAGGAAATGTACCAGCTTGCATCTAGAAAGTCACCTATGGTGAGGGACAAAGTCCAGTAAAGAGCATCGGCTGGCACAGGGGATACATGGAGGAAAGGGTTCTTCGGTACATTGGGAGGCGGAGAAAAACTAAGCCATCTCAGCAGATTGAGATCAGAAGGAGGGGTGGGTGGAAGAGCGAGGGACCAGGCAGAGGTATTTAACAGTACTTTGCCTCTGTGTTCACTAGGGAGGGATGGGATATCTACAAAGCAAGGCACAAAGGGGATAGAAGCGGCAGGGTGGGATCAGGGGAGCAGCAGAAATGGAGCAAAAGGAGGAAAGGTACCCCAGGGGTGTCATCTGGTTAAGGATAAAAGACCAGTAAGGTGGAGGGGACAGATGATGCCATCCCACCAAAGGGTGTGGTTTGCCCTCAAGGCCCTAAAGAAAGACAAATCTCCTGGGCCGGATGGCATTCATCCGAGAGTACTATGGGAATTGGCGGACATACTGGCTGCACCCTGGCAGACTTTCAACAGGTCACTTGAGACAGGGGAGGTACCTAGAGATTGGCGAGGCACATGTGGTACCAATCCATAAAGGGGTCAAGGAAGTACCAGGAAACTATAGACCCATCAGTTTAACCTCGGTGGTGGGAAAATTAATGGAGAGTATACTAAAGGAGCGATTGGGGTTTACTTGGAGGAGGTGGGAGGTCTGGATAGTGGCAGCATGGGTTTTGTGCCAGGTAGATCATGTCAAACCAACCTTGTGGAGTTCTATGAATGGGTAACATCAGAACTGGATAGGGGTAAGCCTGTGGATGTATTATTCTTGGACTTCAGCAAGGCGTTTGACTCTGTCCCCACAATGGTCTGGTGGAGAAACTGATGGGGTTAGAGTAGGCCCTTTGATGATCAGATGGATTGAAAACTGGATAGCTGGACGCACTCAGAGAGTAGTGGTCTGTGGGAGCTCTCGAACCCTACAGAGGTTGGTAGTGGGTACCACAGGGCTCGGTCCTGGTCCAATCCTGTTTAATGCATACATATCAGACATCAGGATGGTATAGGGTGTGAAATGAGTCTCTTCCGGATGACTCCAAGATGGGAGCAGTAGTTGAGGAGAAGAGGGAGGTTGGCCCTGCAAGAGGACCTGGACACCCTGGAAAGCTGGGCTCACACATGGAAATTAAATTTCAATATCACCAAGTGCAAGGTGTTGCATCTTGGTGGGAAACTCTAAACACAGGTACACCCTGGGAGGAGGTGCTGGAAGCCTCAACAGGGGAAAAGACCTAGGGGTCATGGTGGATACATGTATGAATAACACTGAGCAGTGCAGGAGAGCAGCTAACAAGGCAAACAGGATGTTGGGATGCATCATAAGGGGATCACCTCTAGGAGCAAGGAAGTGATTCTGCCACTGTACAATGGACTGGTTAGACCACACCTTGAGTACTGTGTACAGTACTGAGACCACACTTGAAGAGGGACATACAGCTCCTGGAGAGGGTACAGAGGAGGGCAACAAAGATGATCGAGGGCTAGGGGATTTGACTACGAGGACAGACTTGAGGAGCTCTGCCTGTTTTCATTGGAGGAGAGGAGAGACAGGGGGACATGATTGAGGTCTTCAAGTACCTCAAGGGAATAAATAGGGTAAACATGGAGGGATCTTTAGACTAAAGCAGGAGGCATCACCAGAGGGCATGGTTTGAAGTTGGAAGGTGGAAGGGTGAGGGGAAAAGGAGGAGGTTTTTCACTGAGAGGGTGGTGGACCCTTGGAATGCTCTGCCTGGTGAGCTGGTTCAGAGATCCACAGTGGAGAGCTTTAAGAGAGGTGGGACAGACACAGAAAGTGGATGTATCAGATGATGGCCTATCCCGGGGGGGTGGGGATGGATGATAGGGGTTTCTGGAGCACAAGGGGTGGGAGGGTCTCGGCACCCAACTAAGGATCTAGGTTCGAGCAGACTTGATAGACCATAAGGCCTAATCTGCTGGCAAATAGTATGTTAGTATGTTAGTATGTAAAATCACTTTCCATGTTTTTTGGCACGAAACAAAAACTATCCAAGACGCAATGCCCCCCTACTTTCACCACCCTGGACAACTCACCTCTCCAATCTGTCAATTCTTTCAAATACCTAGGGGTCTGGCTGGACAGCAGCTTTGACTTCTCTGCCCGCATAGACTATATCTGTTCAAACAACATGAAGTCTTGCTATATTATAGACATTAGCAGTTTGTTCCAGCTCTAGAACTGCCCCGGAGTGAAATGGTTAAAACCATTCCAAAATAGAATTGTGGCACGAGAGGAGCTCTATCTGTCATTTCAAACTTGAACTGTCAGATTCTTTGCTCCGCCTCAGTGAACAGTCGCTCCGGAGATTTCTCCTTCTGCTCGGTTCATTTCTCGGTTTAAAAAGTGTTTTCTCGGTTGGATTTAACGAGAATAGTTTTATTTAACCATAAAACCGTTCAGTTCAAGCTCTATCTGTAGTAACCGTAAGTAAATGAAGGTTTTGTCTGTGTGGAACTTGTAAGTTATCGGTTCGGTTTTGAACCGATCAGTGGGTTTAAAACTCATTTAAAACTAAAGTTACTATTTTAGAGTGCGGTTCCGGTTCTTATCGGTTCTAAAAGCGGATTTATTCGTTTTTCCAATACCCGTGACACGGTTAGGAACCGATAAGGGTGTCTTGCCTGGCACTGCCGTTAAAAGGGCAAGTTTTGGGTTAGGCTGGCATTATGTCTGAGAAACCGAAAAGAAAAACCGGGCCCACTGGGTTTCAACACTGTGATGTTTGTGGGGAAGTCTTTGCCAAGGCTGACCCACACACCACATGTGTTTATTGTCTGGGGTTGACCACCTCCAGTCAGACTGCCAGGTATGTGAAATTTCCTGCAGCCACCCTGGAAAAAGATTGTGCAGGCTCAGGGCGAGAGGCCAAAAGTCCGCTGACCGGATGGCCAGCCGGTTGGTGCCAGCGAACCAGAGGAGTGCCCTCTGACCAGGGCCAGACTTCCTCGGGCAAAGAAAAGCTGGTTCTGAGGAACCAATTCCAGTAAAGAAAACAAGAAAATCAGCAGGTCTGGGTCCAAATTCCTTCTCCAACTGCTGCAGAGATAGCAAAAGCCATACAAATTGTCCAGTCACTGTCTCAGGGTCCGTCCAGACCACCACTATCTGGTAAAAGGTCGGTTTGTCCGGTCCCAGTGGTTCAGGATTATGATATTGAGAATTTTATGAACCAGAGAAAGGAGGAGGATTATGAACAGTATGAATGTGGCTGGGAAGGTCTGGGTGTGTCCATTGAACGGACATCTCCCAGACTGACCTTTAGAATCCCCTATGCTGTCTGAGTCCCCATCTCATTTTATGTTTTATAAAAAGTTGCTGAAACCCTCCAGCTTCCTTTAGAAGAGGCTGTGGATGAGCAAGAGGAGCCTGATTTTGTAGAAATGATGGATATTCAGAGTCTAGGAGATTGTCTATTCCTTTACATAAGTCTTTTAGAAACAAACAATTAAAATTTTAAAAGCTCTAATTCTGTGCCTCCTGTAGATAAAAGATGGACAGAAGGTATACATTGTCAGGCCCTGATACAGAATTCCTTTCTCAGCAATGCAGTCATGTTGGGGTAGTTCAGGCTGCTGCCTGTGATAAAGCTAATATTCCCTTGGCTTCACATCCTCCTGACAAGGATTCCAGGAAGATTGATGCCATGGCAAAAAAACAGTATATGGCAGCCCTCTCTGGGACTCAGGCAAGCAAATTATATGGCTTATGTAGCTAGGTATCAGAAATCTAGATGGGATACTGTTATGCAATTGGCCAAGCAGGCCCATGGCCAGCTGGCTAGTGAACTAGAACAGGTGGCTGCAGATGGCATTAAAGCCTCTAAGGTTCAGTTTCATGCTGCTGTGGATGTTAATGATGTTTCCTCTAGGGTCATGGCCACATCTGTAGCTTTTAAGTAGGTTGGCCTGGCTCAGGTGTACTAGTTTGTCACAGGATACCCAGACTAAGGCTATGGATTTTCCTGTGGTGGGAAATTCTCTGTTTGGAGAGCAGACAGAGAATTACATGAAGAAGATGGATGAATATGGGACTACTTACAAGAGTGCCCAGGCTAAGCGGCAAGCCACTCCTCAAAGACATGCCCCAGGGGTAAGGGTAGAGCCTTTTCACAGGCCTTTCTACCAGACTCAGGCCTCCTCTGCCTTTGCTCAGAGGGGCTTCTTCAGAGGCAGGGGCAGGCGAGGGGTGGGCAGACCTGCTCCCCCAGCCTAAAGCTCCTGCAGAAACAGGCACCCTGATGGGGTGCCCAGGGCCAGTCTCCTGTACCAGTGGGGGCAGGCTGGCTTACTTCAGTCAGGATTGGGCTTCTTTAACCTCAGACAAGTGGGTTCTGGAAGTAGTAAGCCAGGGTCTGGTTCTCAGCTCAAAAAGTTTCCCAAGTTGAGAAGCAGACTTTTCTACCAAGTGCTTCAGAGACCCTCGCTCTGGAAACAGAGGTCTCATCCTTGTTAGCTCTCAGAGCAGTAGAAAGGTTCCTCCCTGCATCAGGGCAGGGTCTGTATTCAGATACTTCTTACCCCAAAAAGACAGGAGAATGGCGCCCATTTTAGATCTCAGATATCTGAACAAGCATCTTTTGAAACCAAAGTTCAAAATGGTAACTCTGGCAATGATTTTACCTTCCCTAAGGCCAGGGGACTGGCTAGCCTCCCTGGACCTCAAGGATGCCTATTTCCATGTCCTAATCAGAAGATCCCATCGAAAGTACCTCAGATTCGAACTGCCCTCAGGTCATTACCAGTTCAAAGCAATGCCCTTGACCTTACCTCTGCTCCAAGGGTATTCACAAAGTGTCTAGCAGTGGCAGTGGCCCACTTAAGGAGGCAGAGGATTGCTGTTTTTCCCTATCTAGACGACTGGCTCATTGTAGGCCAGTCCCCAGAACAGGTAAAATCTCACCTGCAGGTCACCCAGCAGCTTCTCACCTCCCTGGGTTTTCTGCTAAACCTACCAAAGTCGGTTCTGGAACCAGTCCAGGTACTCACCTTTATAGGGGCAGAATTGGACACAAAGCTAGCCAGAGCCTTTCTTCCCCCAGAAAGGGTAAGGAATTTAGTGGCTCTGGCCTCTTCCTTCACTCTGCAGGTCTCTCGACCAGCAAGACACTTTCTGCAGCTCCTGGGGCACATGGCTGCATCCACAGCTGTTGTGCAGGGAGCCAGATTTCAGATGAGAGACATTCAGTTTCACTTGAGAACCTTTTGGTCTCAGAGAAGAGACCCCCTTTCCAAGTTGGTCCCAGTGACTCGAACCTTGATCCTAGCTCTCCAGTGGTGGCAGGATCAGAGCAATTAGGCGGGGGTTCCTTCATTTCCCTTCTCACGACTTGACTCTCACTACAGATGCTTCCCTTCTGGGTTGGGGAGCCCACATGGGCGACCTTTCCACTCAGGAGTTTGGTCCCCAGGAATCTCTGCTCCACATCAATTTGCTGGAACTCAGAGCTGTCTTTTAGCTCTTCAAGCTTTTCTGCATCTGTCCACGACAAGGTGATTCAAGTCAGAACAGACAACACCACAACAATGTGGTACATCAACAAACAGGGGGCACTCGGTCTTGGCCTTGTGCACCGAGGCAATGAAGTTGTGGTCTCTGGCCTATTCCTGAACACTTCCCTCATAGCAGTTCATCTTCAGGGAAGGACAATGTCTAGCGGATGCCCTCAGCAGGATTTCCCAGGGCCATCACAGAATGGTCCCTGGATCCTCAAGTGCTGGGGATAGTTTTTCCAGGTGGGGCATCCCTCAGATAGATCTTTTGCAGCCCCAGACAATCACAAACTTCCTCTGTTCTGTTGCAGGCCTCCAGTGCTGGGCTCAGTTCCCCTGGATGCCCTTCTTCTGGATTGGGAGGGAAGTTCCTCTAGCTCTCCCCTTTCCTCTCCTATTCAAAGTACTAGTCAAAATCAGATCTCAGCCTTGCAGGGTGATTCTGATTGCCCCGGATGGGCCAGGCAGCCCTGGTACCCACTCCTTCTGTCTCTGACAGTCCATCTTCCCTGTGCCTCCCCAGGAATCACAATCTGTTGACTTGTGCCCAGGGAAGGGTTTGGTATCGGACCTCAAATCCCTTAACCTCAAGGCCTGGCTCTTGATGAGTTAGAGTTTGCTGATTTACACCTCTCTCAGGGTGTTCTTGAGATCCTAAGGCTTCAGAAAGCCTTCCACTAGGCTACTTATAGTTCTAAATGGAAAAGGTTTTCCATTTGGTGTGCTGGGAAAATATTTCCCAGAATCTGCTGAATTGCCCATTTTGTTAGATTACATGGTACATCTTAATTCCTTGGGTCTCAGACCAGCTGCCCTGAGAGTTCATTTGGCAGCTGTGTCTGATTTTGTGTCAGCAGGAAAGTCATCCCCTCTTTCCTCTCATCCTGTGTTTTCCAAGTTTTTTAAGGGGTTACTCCATACTAATCCTCCCTTTCGGGAACCGGCCCCTGCTTGGGACCTTAATGTCTGCATTGCCCAGTTAATGCAACCCCCTTTTGAACCTCTATCTTCTGCAGAGCTTAAGTACCTAACTTGAAAACTGTTTTCTAGTGGCTATCACTCTGCCAGACGATAGTGAATTGCAAGCCTTGTCAGTGGAGACTGACTTTATTTCTTTCCACAGGGATAAGGTAGTCCTTAGGACTAATAGGAAGTTTTTGCCTAAGGTGGTTTCAGATTTCCATCTTAATCAATCTATCTCCTTCCAGTATTTTTCACTGATCACTCCTCTTGGTGAGAGGAGGTTGCACAACCTGGATGTTGAGAGCTCTTAGTTATTATATAGGCGTACCAAAGGTCACAGGTTCAATCCTCCAACTTTTCCTTATCTATGGTGAAGTTGGGAAAGGAAAACCTGCCACTAAGAGATCAATAGCCAGGTGGATTGTCTCTTTGTATCCAATTTTGTTATCAGAAAGTGGGCAGAGCCCCCGGTTTGAGGCTCATTCTACCAGGGGTACAGCTGCTCTAGCTGCTGCCAGAGATATCCCTTTATTAGAGATTTGCCAGGCTGCTACTTGGAAAGCGGTACACACTTTTACCAAGCATTACTCCCTGGATGTCCAGGCCAGGAGAGATGCTCGGTTTAGCACAGCTGTTCTTCAGAGCCTATTCCCTAAGTAGGTTCTGCCCTCCTCCATGGAGGTACTGCTGTGTATTCTGTTAATATCTATAATATAGCAAGACTTCATGTTTGAAGAAAAATTACTCACCTTAGTAATGTTGTTTCTTCTAATGGAGTCTTGCTATATTAGACCTCCCCCCCAACCTGCCCCTCTCAGAACCTCTACTTGGTGGGGTGCGGGCAACTTAGTGTGGGCACTACTTATGTCCTGTTAGCATTTTGTCCCCTTTGGGACTTTGGGGGTGTGTATGTGTATGCGTGTGTGTGTTTTATTATACTTATGTTCCATTTTCATATTATTAGAATGGTGTTAGTATTTCTGGTCCCCTGACTTGAGTCTTGGGTGTTGGGACCATCAATGGTTGTTATTATTTAGGTAGCCATTTGGCTAGTGTAGGTTACAGCTTCCACAGACCTTAGTGAGTTTGGCTCGTAAAGATCTGACAGTTCAAGTTTGAAATGACACAGATAGAGCTGCTCTCGTGCCAAAATTCTATTTTGGAATGGTTTTAACCATTTCACTCCGGGGCAGTTCTAGAGCTGGGACAAACTGCTAACGTCTATAATATAGCAAGACTCCATTAGAAGAAACAACATTACTAAGGTGAGTAATTTTTTCTTCCAATCTATGCCCTAAACTCAGTGCCCTTTACTGACATAAAGATTGCCTCTGTATGTTTACTCACCATGAATTAGTCATTAAGACTATTCTTCCCATATTCGACTATGCAGATATTGTTTATGCCTCCGCTACTACCACCTCACTAGCTAGACTTGACACCCTACTAACTCATTCTGCATTTTTGCCACCCCCCCCCCCCAAAACCACTGTACTCTCTACTCCTCTCTCTACCTCTATCCTCTAGAGACCAGGCACCAGATACATAGCCTCACATTCACTGGAAAATTCTGGTTCGGGTCTCTCCCCTCCTACCTCAACTGCCATTTTTTCCCCAGTTAGTTCCTTCTTGTACTCCCTTCCCTCCAGGATGCCCATACGTTCTCTCTCCCTCATCCTCGCTCATGCTCAGGTCAGGCGGCTTTCTCTTACCAGCTCCCTCATCTCTGGAACCAACTCCTCTGGGACACCGGTCATGTTGCTACCTTCTTTAGCTTGAGATCCCTTCTCTGTGCCATTCCTATGGCCCCTTGCACTTGCTTCCCCTCCTTTTTCTGTCCCCTCCCCCCATCCCCTGCCCATCAGGCCTAACCTCGTCTGCCATGCGTCACCTCTTCCCCCCCTTTTCTGATACCTCCCTCCAGTCCTTCTTCTACTTGCATTCTATTCCCTATTTTTGCCTGCCTAGAAATACAGGTTACTCACCTGTAACAGGAGTTCTAGGAGTGGTATATGTTGTTCATCCACACTTACTGGCAGATTCCTTGCCGCTTTAAATCTTGCCGGAAGGTCTTCAAGCTGGCTCCTCCCACCCACCTGAGTGGTGAAACTCTCGGCTCCGCCCCCATGATGCCAGATCTAGCCTGCTGGAAGCCAGGTTGCGCGTCAAAGCCGGGGAGGTCGGGTGGGTTGTGTGGATGAACAACATACACCACTCCTAGAACTCCTGTTACAGGTGAGTAACCTGTATTTCTAGGGACGTGGATATGTTGTTCAATCCACACTTACTGGCAGACCCCTAGCAGTTCTCCGGGAGGAGGGAGGCAAGGCACGCACCCCCTACTTGGGAAATAAGGAATGGAGAACCGAGGTCCCAAAACCAGCATCCCGGCATGACTCAAGGTCGATGTGGTAGTGGGTAATGAAGGTGTGTACTGACTTCCAGTTAGCAGCCCTGCAGATCTCCTGGATAGGGACATCCCTGGAAGCAGCCACCGAAGCAGCGGTATGGCGGGTAGAATGAGCTCTTATCCCTTTGGGAGGCTCCATGCCCACCAACCTATAGCAGAGATCTATGCAGGAGGTGACCCACCAGCCTATCGTCCGCTTGGCTGCAGGTCTGCCAGGTGCGGCTTCAGCTTAGGTGACAAACAGCTGGCGAACCTCTCCCCGAACTTCAGCCATCCGCTCCATATAATAAGAGAGCGCTCTTCTAGGGTCCAAAGTATGGAGCCTATATTCGGCCTCTGAAGTGTGATCGGGGTAGAACACCAGCAGAGTCAACGCCTGGTTAAGGTGAAACTCCGACACCACCTTCGGAAGGAATTTCGGTTGGGGGTGCAGGACAACCTTGTCCCTGTGGAAGACCAGATAAGGAGACTCGATGGAAAGTACCTGGAGCACTCCCATCCTTCTGGCTGATGTGATAGCCGCCAAGAAGGCGGTCTTCCATGACAGGTGAGAGATGTCACACCAGTTGCATCAGTTCGAATGGCTTGCCCAAGCGCTTAGCCAGTACCAGTAGTAGATCCCACGGAGGTAGAGGTTCTCGCACCGGAGGGGATATGTGATCAAGGCATTTGAAACGCACCACCTTCTCCTCCACCGACTGTGCCCCTGCCCGCATCACGATAAGCAGAGATATCTGCCAGTGCGCCTTAAGGGTCACCGACCGGCCCTAGCTGAGAAAGGGACCACAGGTAGTCCAGAATGCTAGCCAAAGAACAGGAGGAAGGGTCCAATCCCTTATCCTGACACCAAATGGAGAATCTTTCCATTTGAAAGCATAGCATTTTCTGGTCGACTCCTTATGGGATGCCTCAACAACGTTGAGGACCTCGTTGGAAAGACCCAAGGCCTGGAAATCTAGCCGCTCAGGAACCAGGCCGTCAAGTGCAAGGATTGAAGGTCCAGGTGCAGTACCTTCCCCTTGTTGACTGAGATCAGGTCTGGGAGGGCTGGAAGCCACCTCAGGAGCCTGGAGCTGAGGCTGAGGAGATCTGGATACCAGAACTGGCGGGGCCAGTCTGGGGCTACCAGAATCAACTGCGCCTTGACCCTCTTCACCTTGAGAAGCACCTTGTGGATCAAGGGAAATAGAGGGAAGGCATAGAAGAGGCCCGGGGTCCATGGCCTCAAGAAGGCATCCCCCTGCAGCGAGCCCTGCTGAGGGGGCCGGGCATGAAACAGCCTCAGCTTCACATTCTCCCTGGAGGCAAACAGGTCCACCTGAGGAGTGCTCCAGTGGGAGAACAGATCTTGTACTACTTCCAGCAGGAGAGACCACTCATGAGAAGCAGCACCTATCTGGCTAAGGGCATCGGCCAGAGTGTTGGAGGCTCCTGCCACATGGATGGCTAGGAGATCCGCCTCCAGTCTGCTCACGAGAGACTAAGTGCAGAGAGCCTCCCTGCACAGAGGCAAGCAGTGCATCCCACCCTGACAGTTCAGGTAGTACATGGTCGTGGTGTTGTCCATCTGGACCTGGACCACTTGACCCCGTATAAATGGAGCGGAGGCGGTGAGGGCTAGTCGGACCGCCCGAAGGTCCAGCAGGTTGATGTGGCATCGAGACTCCTGAGGGGACTAGAGGCCGTGCGCTCTGAGCTCCCCCAGATGGGCACCCCAACCCATCAGAGAGGCATCGGTCATCAGAGTGACCGTTGGCTCTGGGCAGACAAACCGGATATCCTCCTGCAGATGAGCTGGAACGAGCCACCACTAGAGGCCGTTCCACATCTCCTGGGTCACTGTCACTGGCTGGTCCAGAAGACCAGAGAGCTGTGACCATTGGCGGGCCAGCCTCCATTGCAGGGGACGCATGTGCCAGCGGGCCCAACGGACCACGCTGGTGCAGGCCGCCATGAGGCCCAGGAGGCACTGGAAGTCCCAGGCAGGGCACAATTGCCCAACCAGAAATGATTGGGCAAAGGAGAAAAGGACCACGGCCCTGTCCACCGGGAGACGTGCTCTGGCTCGAAGAGAGTCGAGCTCTGCCTCGATGAACTGAATCACTTGCATTGGCATGACTTCCGATTTGGCCTCGTTGAATAGGAGGCCAATCTGTGAGCAGACCTGGAGGGCCAGATCCCTGGACTGCTCCACCTCCAACTTGGAGGGGGCTGCAATCAGCCAGTCGTCCAGGTAAGGGTACACCCAGACCCTTCAGCACCGCAGGAATGCTGTCACCACTGCCATGCATTTGGTGAAGACCCTGGGAGCTGGAGAGAGGCCGAAGGGCATGGCCCAGAACTCGTAAAGGGATCCCTCTGCCCTGAAGTGGAGGAATCACTGGTGAGATGGACGGATTGGGACGTGAAATAACGCGTTCTGGAGGTCCAGAGAACAGAACCACATGCCTTGTTCCAAGGATGGAATGATCTGAGCCAGAGTGACCATCCTGAAGGTACGAGACCTTAGGAACTTGTTCAGGTCGTGTAAGTCTAGAATGGGGCGCCAGCCCCCTGACCGTTTTGGGACCAGGAAGTACCTGGACACAAACCCTGGGTCTGGTGGAGGATCCACTACCTCCCTTATCACCTCCTTCTGGAGAAGCAGGGCAATGTCAGCTCGACGAGCCAACAGAGAGGCTGCGGAACTCGTAGCCCCCCATGGAGCGATGGCTCGATAGGGTGGGGACTGCTCGAATTCCAGAGGCAGACCCTTTCCTACCACTTCCAACACCCAGCGGTCCGTGGTGATATCGGGCCAGGGAGAAAGGAAGTGGCGGAGCCGTCCCCCCACAGGGGAACCCAGGGAGGAGTGACGAGGTTGGGGGCAACACCCCTCAACCTGTCACTGGGCAGGCTTGGAGGAAGTGCCACCCGAGGAGCCGCCTGGGCCTTTCCCTCCCGGCTTCCTGCTGGAGGAAGCAGCAGGCTTGGCTTTGGGGTGCCAAGAGCAAGCCTGCTGGCCCTGATGCTGGTGTTGCTGGGCTGGACATGCCACAGGGGCTGAAGGACGAAAGGGCTTACACTGCTGCTGGTGGCCTTTGTCCTTCTGGGCAGACGTGACCGAGTCCAAGGTGGCATTGGACTTCTCGATCCGTTGCAGATGACCCTCCACCCCAGGACTGAACAAGTTGGTACCCAAGAAGGGAACGTCTGCCAGCTTGTGCTGGGTATCCACCGTAAAGGTGGAGATCCGCAGACAAGCTCTGCGGGCAAGATGGCACACTGCAGCTGCTGACCAGGCACACGAGTCAGCGATCTCCAAGGAAGTTTGGAGCTGCTGTTTGGCCACTGCCCTTCCCTGATCGCGCACCTGCTTGACCGTCATTTGAAGGTCAGCCAGGAGATGAGGAATCACCTCATCCAGGGAGCCCAAAAGGGCATGTGAAAAGTGTGCCATCAGGACGGTCGAGCTGGCCTGATGAAGGCCTAGTGAGGAAGCAGCATAGACTTTCCGCCTGGAGTAGTCCAATTTCTTGGACTCCTTATCGGGTGGCTTGTCCACATCCCGAGCGTTCCCGGAACTCCGGAAAATGCTGTCAGTCACTAGCCCCTCCCAGAGGGGTGCTCCGAGAAATTGGAGAGTGAACAGGTGGGAACAGCATACTTCCAAGCCATCCTGGCCGAAGGTGCTGGACAAGAAGCTGGCCGCTGCCACAGCTCCAGGGCCGGGCCAACAATGGCTTTGGCCACCGGGAAGACCTCCGTAGGGGAATCCCCTCAGTCCAGTATCTCCATGAGGGGATACTTGGCCCGTTTTGAAACGGGTTCGAGCTTCATCCCAGTGGACTCTGAGATGAGTCGAAGTATTCCAAGGAACAAGGATGGACTCTCGTCCACCGACTGACCCCAGTGGACTCCAGGTCAAGCGGCCTGGAGAACAAGGAGGATTCGTCGTCAGACTCCGAGGAGTCTGCGAACAGCTGCCAAGCGCCTGAGCCACCCTCCACCTGCCGAGGTCGAACGGGAGTGAGGGTGACAGACAACCAGTGGGGCAAGCCTTGACCCGACCGAGAATCCTTGGTCGGGGCCCCAGATTTAGGTTGTGGAGGCGGGGGTTCTACCACAATGGGTGGCGCAGCCAGTCTCGGCCGAACAACCGGTGCTGGCTTCGGCTCCTCGACTACTACGAGGGGTTGTTTCAGCCACTCTGATGACAGCCACTTAATGGCCGAAGAAGGCAACGGAGTCGGCTTGTTTCCAGACAATAAGAGCTGCTGCCACAGTAGATCCTCGTAGCGCCGACGCAATTTGCGCCGGAGCCTATCCTCTGAAGAGGACGATGAGGATGAGCGGCACTGCCGCTTTCCATGGTGCCGAGACTGAGACTGCCGACGTCGGCGGGACCGGCTGGACCTGGAAGAGGTCCAAGACCGAGACCTTCAGGGATTCCGAGGGTGGGTATGTGAGGGGGCAGGGGAAACCTGCTCCTCCCTCAGTTCAGGGACCTTAACCGGGGACTCCGGCACAGGAAAGTCCTCAGTTTCCACCGGGGGAACTGGTGAAGAAGGGTTGTCAGCTTCTCCAGTCGACAGACCATCCGATGGGTCAAGAAAAATCTCGACCGCGTCGCCGGGTGTCTCAGAAGGCTGACCTGACGAGAACACCGTGAAGCCAGTGGCCTTAGCCGTAACCTCGACCGAAGTCGAGTGTCAACTATCCAGGGAAGGGGACCTCTCCCGCTCCCACGAACGTCGACGGTGGGACTTACCTTTAGAGTCCTTCTTTTTGGACCGAGAGGAATGTCCCGAAGGTCCTTCTCCCTTGGTGGAGAGGGACTGGCAAAGCTCCTTGAAAGAAGCTGTGTAGGAGGAGCCCAAGGAGAGTGGGATAAATGCCGCGACCAAAGAAGATGATGATGCGGCCTGGGCCGCCTCCTCTTCGAGGGCGATCATCTGTTTCAGCTGTTCAGCTGAGCCCGCAGTCGCGGACACCGCCCAACAGGCCTCCATCGACTTGACCGGAGGATAACATTTCTCGGGTCGCCCCAACAGCAGTCAGGCAGCGCGGTCCTCCAAGACTGAAGCCGAAAAAGATTTGCACAACTCACAATCCTGTGAGTCATGGCCTAGTCCAAGGCAATAAATGCACATGGAGTGCGGATCGGTCCGGGACATCTTCTGCCCACAGGGGCACCAACGAAATCTGGATGTCGATTTGTCCATCACAGCTGCGAGGCAGAGAGAAGACTGAAGTCTTTTGAATTTAAGAATAAGTTTTGGATTGATCGAAGAGTGTGGATCCAGGCCTAAAACGCAGAGCGCTAAGGAGGGAACCTGAGCTTTCAAGCGGTAAGGAAGATCTGGGGTCATGGGGCGGAGCCGAGAGTTTTACCACCCGGGTGGGTGGGAGGAGCCAGCTTGAAGTCCTTCCGGCAAGATTTAAAGCAGCAAGGAACCTGCCAGTAAGTGTGGATTGAACAACATATCCACGTCCCTAGATTTATTCTTCTTTACACACTTTGCTTCATACAGATTCTGTGCAGTCGCGCATCTATCTTGTATAAAAGACAGCACTCAATTATATATACTGTTTCATCATGTTGCTATATACATATATATATATATATATATATATATACATATATACACACACACACACTTTATTCCGCCTATTGTATGTTCCCATGTATATACACACTTGAATTTATTCCACCTAGTGTATGTTCCTATGTATATACTTGTATTTATTCAGCCTATTGAATTTCATCTGACCAGCTGTTTTGATCTGTAATTGTCCATCTGTGTTACTCTCCCCTGTATTTTGCTCTCTCCCCCAGGTCGCACCTGGAAACGAGCCTCAGCTCAGTGTGCCTTTCCCGGTTAATGAACTTTAAAACAAATTAACATACTGTGCACTCTAGGTCCTTGTTGTCATGGTAACCATTCTGTGAAACAGTAGCCTTATAGTGTACGGTTAGGGCTTACTGTGCACAGAATTCGAACAGCTCAAAAACCTTGTTGTGCACGTTCTAAAGTTATAATGTATGGTGGAGCGTTGTTGCGGATGGAAATCCATCCGTTTCAGAACATTGTTCTGCTGCACTAGCTACGTCAGCTGGTTTGTTATGCTGCACTAGCTACATAGCTAGTGCAGCATAACAACTTAGAAGGTGGGCTTGCATGCACGTCTGGGTGACCTGCAATCCTTGGAGAGCGGCCACGGCAGTGAAACAGTCCCAGGAAGCGAACAGGAGCAAACAAAACCTCAGAAAGTAAGGACACCCCATTGTATGAGTGACTATACACTATAAAAAAGACTGTGTATGATCGCTCATACACGCCAAGGATATTTTTCAACTCTCGAGGTGTCCATGGTAATGAGACCTCTCAAGCTATGCTCTCGAGGTTCCAATTATCATGGAAACCTCTCAAGTGAAAAATATTCTGGTTGTGTATGAACGATCATACACAATCCTCTATGTTGTGCTTGTTCTTAAAAGCTTATTTTACATGTTCTATCATTAATTGCAGCTGTTATTCCCTTGCACTGACTCCCGCTGCCTGGTTTCACTTCTCTGCTCACTGTGTCTCAGCGTCACAGTAACCGCAGTTTAAAAAAAAAAGACATGTCAGCCACTTTCATTTTATTTTATTTTTTTAAACCATTCACTATAACAAATAAAATATGGATGCCCACACACAACTCATCTTGTGTTTCCATACGAGGGTAGAGACACCAGCATGGATCTCTCAAGCTTCGCTATCGAGGTCCATAAGCTGGTAACTCAACCACTCGACAGAAACACAGGCTTGTTGTGTATGGGCACCTATGCATCATTCCTTATGTTGTGTATGGCCTCCCATACACTATTCTATATATCTCCTCTCATCTTGACTATAGAAATTCAATCCTCTCTGGACTTTCCCCAAGTCCCTCCTCTCTATGTAAGAAAATGTTTATAATGCAGACACTTGCCTGCTCACCCACTCCTGGAATGAGGACCCCCATGAATTCAAACCTCTGTCATGTTCAACTCCCAGTTCAATCACGTATCAATTATAAAACTGCCCCTTTCATTTAAAAATTCTTCTTACCCGTTACAGTCTTTCAGACATATGAACATACAATGTGCTAGCAGAAACAGACCACCTGGTCTATCTAAGTCTGCTCGAGTGTGCAGCTAGCACCCCTAGTTTGCAGCTGCCCCACCCCCCTCCCATTTGTCATCTCACTGTCATTCCCCACCCTCACTCTCCCCTGTCCCACGCCCTTTTGAAACTGTTCACAGATTTACATGATACTACCCATTCTGGCAGGGTGTTCCATTTTGCTACCACCCTCTCTGTGAAATAGTGTCTCCTCATTTCCTTCCTAAATCTTCCCCCCCTCTATTCTTAGCGCATGCCCCTGGTGACCCTCTCCCTCCTTATTGCTTCCCCTCAGATACTTGAATGTCTCTATCATGTCCCCGCCCCTTCTATCCTCCAGGGTGTACATATTCAGGTCTCTCAGCCTGCTGTCATAGTCTGCCCCTTCCATTCCACATATCATCTTTGGTACCCGAGGACTGGAGGAGGGCAGATGTGATTCCACTTCACAAATGCGGGAGCAGGGCAGAAGCAGGCAACTACAGACCTGTTAGTTTAACTTCAGCGATAGAGAAAATGATGGAATCACTTCTGAAAGAAAGAATTGTCAAGTACCTAGAGGCCAGAGGGGCATAGGACCCAAGGCAGCATGGATTCACAATGGGAAGGTCATGTCAGACGAATCTAATCGATTTCTTTAACTGGGTGACCAAAGCAGTAGATCAGGGAGGGGCTGTGGACATGGCCTACCTAGATTTTAGCAAGGCATTTGACACAGTCCCACACAAAAGATTAATATACAAGTTAGCCAGCCTAGGAGTGGGTCCCAAGATGGTAGCCTCGGTAACAAATTGGCTGGAGAACAGGATGCAGAGGGTAACAGTAAATGGAGTCCACTCTGAAGAAAGGGGGGTTACTAGTGGGGTACCGCAGGGTTCAGTACTAGGACCGGTCCTCTTCAATGTCTTTATAAGCGACATTGCAGAGGGACTGGAAGGAAAAGTATGTCTCTTTGCAGACAACACAAAGATCTGCAACAGAGTTGATACACAAAGTGGGGTGGAAAGGATGAGAAGGACTTGGCAAAGTTGGAGGAATGGTCAAATGTATGGCAGCTTAGATTCAATGCTAAGAAGTGTAAGTAATGCACCTGGGAAACAAAACCCAGGGAAGAGTACACAATGGGGTGAGATACTAACAACAACAAAATGGAAAGGGATCTGGGGGTAGTTATATCAGATGACCTAAAGGTGGGCAAGCAATGTGAGAGGGCAGTAAGGAGGGCTGGAGGGATACTGGGATGCATACGGAGAGGCATCACCAGTAGAAAAGAGGAAGTTGTTATACCTCTGTACAGACAGCTGGTGAGACCCCATCTGGAGTACTGCGTGCAGTTCTTGAGACCCACTCTCCGCAAAGACATAAACAAGATGGAGGCAGTCCAGAAGAGGGCAACTAAAATGGTGCAGGGTCTGCACCGGAAGACATATGAAGAGAGACTTAAGGAGCTTAATATGTATAGCCTCAAGGAGAGGAGGGAGAGGGGGGACATGATAGAAACTTTCAAGTACCTCAAGGAATCAACAAAGTCAAAGAGGGCAGCATCTTTCAGAAAAAGAGGTGTGCAAGAACAAGGGGGAACAATTTGAAGATGGGGGGTCGGCTCAGAGGTAATGTAAGGAAGTATTTTTTCACAGAGTGGGTTGTGGATGCATGGAACGGCCTTCCGGAGGAGGTTGTGGAGTCAAAAACAGTGGTGGAATTCAAGCATGCATGGGACAGTCATAAGGCAATTCTAGGGGTTGGGGGTAGGAAGAAGTAGGCTGTTGGTTAACTAGGATCTGCAGCTTATCCATTAGGTAGGGAAATGGGCAGACTGGGTGGGCCAAGCGGTCCTTATCTGCCGTCAAATTCTATGTTTCTATGTTGCCCTCCTCTGCACCCCCTCCAGTAGCCTGATATCACGCTTTAGGTATGGCATCCAAAACTACACACAATACTCTAAGGGCGGCCTTACCAGCGACCTGTAGAGAGGCAAGATCGCCTCTCTTCGCCTGGACGAAAAAACCCTCGCTAGGCACCCTAGCATTTGGTTCACTTTTGCAGCCGCTCTCCTGCACTGGGCAGTGTTGTCCATGATCCCTGTTATCATTACCCCTAGGTCCTTCTCCTCGTATGGGATCCCCAGCTTAACCTCTCCCAGCCAGTATTATCTCCTTGGGTTCTTCACCCCAAAGTGCATAACCTTACACTTCTTTGCACTGAACCCCAGCTGCCACCTCTCTGACCATTCCTCTAGCTTGCTTAGTTTCCCCTGCAGCTGCTTCCATCCCTCCTCTCTATTCACCAATGCCCTGATTTTGGTGTCATCAGCGAACAGACTTATCTTGCTCACCACCCCATGTGCAATGTCTGATATGAAGAGCCCGAACAATACTGGCCCCAACACAGAGCCCTGTGGCACCCCACTCGTCACCGGCCTTGGAGTTGAGAGCTCCCCTCTCACCACCACCACCCGTTGCAGCCTCCCACTCAGCCAGCTTGTAATCCAGTTCATCATTTTTGCCCCTACCCCTACACCAGTTAGCTTCCCCCCAAGCCACCCACAAGGCACAGAATCAAAGGCATTGCTGAAGTCCAAGTAAAGAACATCCACCGCATGACCCTTATCCACCTCACCTGTCACCCAGTCATAATATTGTATCAGGTTGATTTGACAAGACTTTCCTGAAACAAACCCATGCTGCCTCATATCCTGGAGGCCATTGTCCTCCAGGTACGACACCAGTCTTTCCTTTAGTATTGTCTCCATGAGTTTGCACACTATGGAGGTGAGACTTACCAGGTGATAATTACCTGGTTCATCCCTTGGTCCGTTCTTGTGTAATGGTGCTACATGCGCCATCCTCCAGTGAGGTGCTGTGCAGATATCCACCAGCAGCTCCAACACCTCCGCCATCTCCCTCAGCACCCTGGGGTGGATACCATCCGACCCTGGTGCCTTGTCTACCTTCAGTGCCCTCAGTCCTCTAGGACTCTACTTGCTCAATTCTTCCATCTGTTGCCTCCTCTCCCCTGTCCCCACCCTCCCAGCCCATGGTGGTAGCAGTCCCCCCTTTTTTTCTGTGAACACTGAGCAAAAGTATTCATTCAGTGCTTCTGCCTGCTCCTCTCCCTTTTCCATCCACTCCCCACCCCTTTTTATCCTCACCATTGTTTCCTTGCACTTCCTTTTCTCCCTGATGTATCTGAAAGAGTCCTCCCCCCCCGGTTAATTCCCTGCGCTAATCTCAGCTCATTACTGACATCATTTGCTACTTGTAATCCCATACTCCCTGCTCCTCCAACTCCCCAACTCAGTCTAACTCCATACCAGGAAAAATCACTTATAAACTCAATATCTAACCATCTATCTACTTACTGCCAGGAGTGTCTCCAGGATGATCCTTGTGCTGCACGGTCTCTTCTCCCTCCACGTCACCACACGGGAGGCCATCATCCCTCTCAAGCAGTAATAAAAGCTGCTCCTTTGGGATGTTGTATCCTGCACATAAAAAGAGCGGAAACCATATAATGTAAATGTTATTCATAATCAGAGCTAGATACAGTTAACAAAAGACTATCCCAGGAATATCTGCATTGTGCCCATTGTTATTCACATTTGAAAACGGATGGACGACGACGATCCATAACCATAACAGAATTCCATCACAAATTATGGATAAATATTGGCCACCTCTGAAGCCAAATTGCTACATTCTATACTTGCGTGTTCCTGAACCCGGTGTGTTCTACTTACAGTACATATTCCTATACACCCTGTTGTCTCCATACTTATTGTTCCTATACCTCCTGTTCTCTCCTTACTTACATATTCCTGCATACACTGTTGCCTATATATCACTATATATCTATATCTGTATACACATACACACACACACATATATAGGGGGATACATGATGGGTATGAGTCTGATATGGAAAATATTTTTACTCCCTTAGAGTGACCTCTGGATATTCACAAGTGGTGAAGCCATTTGTGAGTATCCAGAGGCCACTGTGCAGGAGTGAAAATATTTTCCATATCATACAAGTGTACATCATGTATCCTATTTATACAATAGGGGCCCATACTGTTGAAAAGTTACCATTTGTGCTGGTTGCGTAGATGTGATAAATGTCAATTCTTGCACTTATCGCACTCCAGTGAAAATAAAAACAGGTTACTCACCTGTAACAGTAGTTCTAGGAGTGGTATATGTTATTCATCCACACTTATTGGCATGTCCCTTTCCCCTTTAAGAATCACCGGAAGTCTTCAAGCTGTCTCCTCCCACCCACCCAGCGGTATAACCCTCGGCTCCGCCCCATAATGCCAGATCTTAGCCCACTGGAAGCCAGGTTTGTGCGTCCGCAGCCAGGGAGGTCGTTTGTGTCCGTGTGGATGAACACCATATACCACTCTTAGAGCTACTGTTACAGGTGAGTAACCTATTTTTCTAGGATCGTGGATATGTTGTTCATCCACACTTATTGGCAGACTCCTAGCAGTTCTCCGGAAGGAGGGAGGCAAGGCGCCCCCCACTGATACTCACTTGGGAAATAGAGATTGGAGAAATGAGGCCCCAAAACCAGCATCCCAGCGTGACTCAAGGTCAGTGTGGTAATCGGTAATGAAGGTGTTTGCTGACTTCCAGGTTGCAGCCTGACAGATTTCCTGGATAGGGATGTCCCTGGAAGCAGCCACCGATGCAGCAGTATGGCGGGTAGAATGAGATCTTATCCTTCTGGGAGACTCCATGCCCGCCAACTCATAACACAGACTTATGCAAGATGTAATCCACCTTGCAATAGTCTGTTTTGTTGCAGGTCTGCCACACGCGGCTTCAGCATAGGTGACAAACAGCTGGCGAACCTCTCCCCGAATTTCCGCCATCCTCTCCTTGTAATATGAGCAGGCTCATCACAGGTCCAGGGTATGGAGCCTGTATTCGGCCTCTGAGGTGTAATTAGGGTAGTATACAGGCAGAGTTAACACCTGGTTAAGGTGAAACTCTGACAACACCTTCGGAAGGAATTTCAGGTGGGGGCATAGGGCAACCTTGTCCCTGTGGAAGACCAGATAAGGGGAATCCACCGAAAGTGCCTGGAGCTCCCCTGTCCTTCTGGCAGACATGATAGGCACCAGGAAGGCCGTCTTCTACAACAAGTGTGACAACGCACACTTGTGCATTGGTTCAAATGGCTTGCCCATGAGCTTTGCCAGTACCAGCAGTAGATCCCATGGAGATGGAGGTTCACGGACCAGAGGGGATATGTGATCCAGGTCTTTGAAAAGCGCCCGACCACTGTCTCGTGCACCAATGCCAGCTGACCGGCCCACGCACGGTAAGGAGAGATGGCTGCCAGGTGCACCCTAAGGGTCGATGACCGAAGACCCCCTTTGGAGAGAGACCAAAGGTAGTGGAGAATGTTAGCCACTGGACAGGACAGAGGGTCCAGGCCCTTGTCCTGACACCAAATGGAAACCTTTTCCATTTGAAGGCATAACATTTCCTGGACGATTCCTTTCTGGATGCCTCCACCACGGTGAGGACATCCTCGGAAAGACCCAAAGCCTGGAACTCTAGCTGCTCAGGTACCAGGTTGTGAGGTGCAGGGATTGAAGTTCTGGATGGTATACCTTCCCCTTATTGAGAGAGATCAGGTCCGGGCATGCTGGAAGCCGCTCCGGGGGCCTGCAGCTGAGGCTGAGGAGAACTGGATACCAGAACTGTCACGGCCAGTCTGGGGCTACCAGAATCACCTTTGCCTTGTCCTTCCTCACATTGAGGAGCACCCTGTGGCTCAAGGGAAATGGAGGGAAGGTGTAGAAGAGGCCTGGGGTCCACGGCCTCGAGAAAGCATCTCCCTGCAGCGAGCCCTGCTGAGGGGGGCAGGCATGAAACAGCCTCAGCTTGGTGTTTTCCCTGGAGCCAAACAGGTCCACCATCGGTTTGCCCAGTGGGAGAACAGGCTGTAAGCTACCTCCAGATGGAGAGACCATCCGTGGGATGTCTCGCCTAAGGGGCTGAGAGCATCCGCTAGATGGTTTGAGGCTCCTACCAGGCTAGGAGCTAGGAGATCTGCCTCCAGACAGCTGACGAGGGTCCAGATGTGGAGCACCTCCCTGCAAAGCAGACTGGAGTGTGTGCCACCCTGTTTGTTGAGATAGTACATGGTCATGGTATTATCCGTCTGGGCTTGAACCACTTGACCTTGGAGCTGAAGAGCGAAAGCTGACAGTGCCAGTCTGACTGCTCTGAGCTCCAACAGGTTGATGTGGTATCGGGACTCCTCGGGGAGTCCAGAACCCATGGGCCCTTTTGTCCCCCATGTAGGCTCCCCAGCCCATGAGAGAGGCATCGGTCATGAGGACGGCTGTCGGCTCTGGGCGGACAAATGGGATCCCTTCCTGCAACCGGTCTCAGGCGGTCCACCATTGGAGAGCGTCCCACATCTTCCAGGTTACAATGATTAGCTGGTCGAAATGACCATGGCACTAAGTCCACTGGGCAGCCAGCTCCCATTGGAGGGGGTGCATGTGTCACCGGGCCCAACAGACCACGGAGGTGCACGCCAGCATGTCACCCAGAAGGCGCAGAAAGTCCCGGTTGGGGAGCAATTGCCCAACCAGAAATGACTGGGCAAAAGAGGAGAGAACCTCGGTCCTGTCCGCCAGGAGCTGAGCTCTGGCTTGACGAGAGTCGAGCTCTGCCCCAATGAAGCACATCACCTGAGAAGGCATGAGTTCTGACTTGGCCTTGTTGATCAAGAGGCTGAGTTGGGAGCAGGTCTGGAGGGCCAGGTCCCTGTACCTCTCCACCTCCTGCTGGGTGCGACCTGCTAAGGGTCAATCGTCAAGGTAGGGGTAAATTCTGCCCCCCCCCCAACGCCTGAGATGGGCTGCCACCACTGTGATGCATTTGGTGAAGACCCGTGGGGCCGATGACTGGCCAAACGGCATGGCTCGGAACTCATATAGGGTCCCTTTGGCTCTAAAGCGGAGGAACCGCCAATGAGATGGATGGATTGGGATGTGAAAGAATGCATCCTGCAGATCTAGTGAACAGTAACACATGTTTCGCTCCAAGGATGGTATGATCTGGGACAGAGTGACCATCTGAAAGGTGCGTGACCTAAGATACTGATTCAGGTCGTGCAGATCTAGAATGGGGCACCAGCCCCCCCCCATCCGCTTGGGCACCAGGAAGTACCTGAAGACAAAGCCTGGGTCTGCTGGAAAATCCACCACTGGAGCTACTGCCTCCTTGAGGAGGAGCCGAGCTATGTCGTCTTGGAGAGTGTACTGAGTATGGACGGATACTCTTCCCCCCCCCCCCCGAGGGGTGAGGGCTCGGCTTGGAGGGTACTGCTAGAATTCCAGAGGCAGTCCCTGACTGACCACTTCCAAAACCCACCTGTGTGTGGTAATACAGACCAGGCAGAAATAAAGTGGCAGAGCCGGCATGACGGGACAGGGGGTGGCAGCCCACACCCTGTCACTGAGCAGGCTTGGAGGAAGATCCAGGACCTGAACCTCGGCCTCCTTTATGGGCCTGGGAGGGCCCAGGATTGGGCTGGGAGCGCCACGCTTGAGCCTGCTGCTGCTGTTGCTGCTGCCCTCCTTGAAAGGAGGGTTGCTGTGCCGGAGGGGAAGAGTGCCAAAAAGGCTTCTTCTTCTTCTGCTGTTTCTTGCCCGAATAACCTTTCACAGAAGTAGCATCCAAGGTGGCATTGGACTGCTCAATATGCTGAAGGTGACCAGCCACACCTGGGCCAAAAAGGTCGGTGCCCAGGAAAGGTACATCAGCTAGTTTGTACTGAGTATCTGCCAGAAAAGAGGAGAGTCTCAGCCAAGCCCTGCAATGAGAGGCAACTGTGGCTGCCATCAAGTGGGCACAAGAATCCCCAATGTCCAGGGCTATCTGAAGCCGCTGTTTGGCAACAGCCCGGCCCTGATCCCGGACCAGCTTGACCATGGTCTGCATGTCCGTGGAGAGGTGTGGGAGGACTTCATCCAAAGACCCCAAGAGGGCGTGAGAGAAGTGTGCCATGATGACGACCGAACTTGCCTGATAAAGCCCTAAAGATGAGGCCGCATAGACCTTTCGAGCTAAATGATCCAAGAGTTTGGATTCTTTTTTGGGAGGTCGGACAGTGTCAGCAGAACTACCAGTACATCTGAACCCAGAGGCAGTCACCAGGCTCTCGGCAGAAGAGTGCTCTGTGAACCCCGCAAGGCACCCCAAGGGCACCGCATACTTGTGGGCCATGCGGGCAGATGGAGCTGGACAGGAGGAAGGACGCTGCCAAAGTTCTAAGGCTGGGCCAGCTATGGCCTTGGCCACAGGAACGGCCTCTGTCGGGGTATCCCCTCTCTTGAGGATGTCCGTGAGAGGGCACTCCGCCTTTTTCTGGATAGGTTCCAGGGGCATCCCTGTAGACTCAGAGATGAGGTGAAGAATGCCCTGAAAGGACGAAGGACCTTCCTCTATCTCTAACCCATTAGTCGATTCGTCATCCCCGGAATGAGAATGGAGGCTGGTCTCATCCGAATCTGAGGAATCCGGATACAACGGTCGACCGCCCAGGTCACCTTTGACCCGCCAAGAGCGGTCCAGGGAACAGTGACCGAGAGATGCCGGGGAAGCCCAGTGTCTGGTCTATCTTCCTTAGACGGAGTCCCTCCCACAGGCTGCTTGGGCAGTAGTTATACCACAATCGGTGGAGAGACTGGCTTAGGCTGAACCGGAGGTTTCGCCGGCTCCATGGGCAGGGGAGCTGACTTCATCAGCTCCGAAGGAGTCGGCTTCTGCCTGGGAGGCGAAAGCCAAATAATGGCCAGGGTAGATGCCGGGTCGGCTTCTGTCTGGACAAAATCAGCTGTTGCCACATGAAGTTCTCGTAGCACTAACGGAGTTTCCACTGAAGCCTCTCCTCATCCGAGGGCAACCGATGACATCGCCTCTTTTTTTGTGCGCTTGTGGCTCTTCCTTGGCCTGTTGGTCGAGGGGGTACTAGACCTCAACTGAGATTGGATGGGTCGATTCGGTCACTAGGGAGACACCGGCGGGACCGGTGATTTTCCAGGGTCAGGGACCACTTCCTCGACAGGATTCCCAGCGGGCTGGGTCTCCTCGTCGGGGAAAGAAAGGACCAGAGTCCAATTGAGAGAATCATCGACTGGAGTTGGCGAAAATGGGTCGATGATTATTTCAACCTTGTCGATCGACACTTCAGTCAACTGGCCAGACAGCAAAGCCAAGAAGCCATCGGCCAAAGAGGCAATTTCGACTGAAGTCGAGACTGCCGGTTTCTGGGACTGAGGTCTCTCCCGATTCCAAGAATGTCTTCACCGAGACAAAGACAATTCCGGGTCCTTTTCCCGCTTACGGGACCGAGAGGAGTGCGTGCCCGCAGGACCCTCTCCCTTAGTCAGGAGAGACTGGCACAACTCTTGGAAGGAACCCGAGAAGATGGAGCCCAGGTTGAGCGAAACGAAGAAGCTCCGAGGGGAACATTCCCCGGCACGAGCTGCTTCCTCCTCGAAGGCTTGCATGCATCCCAAATGCTCCATGGATCCCGTGGCCACAGAAATCGCCTCACCGAGCCTCCTTTGATTTCTATACTGGAGGGTTCCATTTTTTCAGCCTCCCCAACTGGCCGTCACGAGAGCGGTTGTCGAGGCAGCTAGAGTGAAAATGCAAGACAAAAATGCTTGAGGTGTCATGCTCGACACTCCATGTGGGGACTAGTGCGCAACATTTTCTGGCCGCATGAACACCAGTGAAACTGGGAAGACGGTTCTATAATCAAGATGAGTAGTCATGATCGCTAATGCGAACTAGATGAATTTTCGAATAACCAAGGTTTTGAAGCCAGGGCCCACAAAATGCGGAAGCACGAAGGAAGCAACCTGAATCTTCCAGTGGAAAGGAAGATCTGGCATCATGGGGCACAGTCGAGGGTTATACCACCCGGGTGGGTGAGAGGAGCCAACTTGAAGACTTCCGGCGATTCTTAAAGGGGAAAGGGACATGCCAATAAGTGTGGATGAACAACATATCCACGATCCTAGAACAGGATTTATCACACTCATTTATCACTCACCCCCATTGTATGTATATTATATATTTATTTAGAGAGATATATATATATATATTTAGAGAGATATATATATATATTTAGATATATATATATATATATATATATATATATATATATATTTATTTATGCGATGGGGTGGAAATAAACAGTGTGATAAATCAGTTTATCTGAGTAACTGTGTACATAAATGTCATTTATGTATACAGTGCTTATGTCTATATGACTGTATGTCTATATATATTATGTACACATAAGGGATATGCAATGGAAGCAAGTGTAATAAATGCATTTATCTGCACAAAGCAATTTGAGCCTCTGGTAACCTCACGAGTGGCGTGAGCCATGAGTGAGGTGTCCGAGGTCAAACTGCTCGAATGCAGATTAATCATTTATTACACGAGTTTTCCATTGCATATTCCACTTATGCAGTTCTTTTGTTTTTACTTTTGCAGGGGGCATTTGTTAGTCAAAAAAGTGAATAAAATTGAATTTTCTGCCATTTTTTGCTGATTATAGAAAATCTAAAAGGAATCTAGAAATGAAACACCTCTCATTTTGTAGATATTTTTATGCTCAACAACTTCTGTGCTCAAAGTACCACAGTATCATTTTTTGTTTTTAAGTTATTTGCATTTCTTTGATGAAAAAGTGCACAAAAATGGAATTTTCTGCTGTATTTCGCTAATTCTGAAAAAACTAAAAAGTATCTATAAATTAAACGCCACTCATTTTGTAGGTATTTCTGTGCTGAATAAACTTTATTCTCACAGTACCATGCTATCATTTTTCATTTTAAAGTTATTTACCTTTGTTTGCGGACACAATGAAAATAAATACAGGTTACTCACCTGTAACAGGAGTTCTAGGAATGGTATATGTTGTTCATCCACACTTATTGGCAGGTTCCTTGCTGCTTTAAATGTTGCTGGAAGGTCTTCAAGCTGGCTCCTCCCACCCACCCGGGTGGTAAAACCCTCGGCTCCGCCGCATGACGCCAGGTCTAGCCCGCTGGAAGCCAGGTTGTGCGCCTGAAGCTGGGGAGGTCAGGTGGTCGTAGATGAACAAATACATACCACTCCTAGAACTCCTGTTACAGAGTAACCTGTACTCTAGGGATGTGGATATGTTGTTCAATCCACACTTATTGGCAGACTCCTAGCAGTTCTCCGGGAGGAGGGAGGCAAGGCGCGCACCCCCTACTTAGGGAATAAGTACTGGAGAACTGAGTTCCCAAAATCTGCATCCTGGCGTGACTCAAGGTTGATGTGGTAATGGGAAATGAAGGTGTGTGCTGACTTCCAGGTAGCAGCCCTGCAGATTTCCTGGATAGGGACGTCCCTAGAAGCAGCCACCGAAGTAGCGGTATGGCGGGTAGAATGAGCACTTATCCCTTTGGGAGGCTCCATACCCGCCAACCTATAGCAGAGATCTATGCAGGAGGTGATCCACCTGCCTATCATCTGCTTGGCTGCAGGTCTGCCAGGTGCAGCTTCAGCGTAGGTGACAAACAACTGGGGAACCTCTCCCCGAACTTCAGCCATCCGCTCCTTACAATAAGAGGGCGCTTTTCTAGGGTCCAAAGTATGGAGCCTATATTCGGCCTCCGAGGTGTGATTGGGGTAGAACACCGGCAGAGTCAACACCTTGTTAAGGTGAAACTCCGACACCACCTTCAGAAGGAATTTCGGTTGGGGGTGCAGAACAACCTTGTCCCTATGGAAGACCAGATAAGGAGACTCTATGGAAAGAGCCTGGAGCTCTCCCATCCTTCTGGCTGACGTAATAGCCACCAAGAAGGCAGTCTTCCACGACAGGTGGGAGATGTCACACCTGTGCATCGGTTCGAATGGCTTGCCCATGAGCTTAGCCAATACCAGCAGTAGATCCCATGGAGGTGGAGGTTCTCGTCCCGGAGGGGATATGTGATCAAGGCCTTTGAAAAAGAGCCCGACCACCTTCTCCTGCAACACCGACTACTTTCCGGCCCACGCCCGGTAAGCAGAGATGGCTGCCACGTGCATCTTAAGGGTCGTCGACCGAAGCCCTAGCTGAGAAAGGGACCACAGGTAGTCCAGAATGCTAGCCAAGGAACAGGAAGAAGGGTCCAACCCCTTGTCCTGACACCAAATGGAGAATCTCTTTCATTTGAAGGCATAGCATTTTCTGGACGACTCCTTACAGGATACCTCAACAACGTTGAGGACCTCGTCGGAAAGATCCAAGGGCTGGAACTCTAGCCGCTCAGGAACCAGGCCATCAGGTGCAGGGATTGAAGGTCCAGGTGGAGAACCTTCCCCTTATCCACTGAGAGCAGGTCCGGGCAGGCTGAAAGCCGCCTCGGGAGCCTGGAGCTGAGGCTGAGGAGATCTGGGTACCAGTACTGGCGGGGCCAGTCTGAGGCTACCAGAATCACCTGCACCTTGTCCCTCTTCGCCTTGAGAAGCACCTTGTGGATCAAGGGAAATGGAGGGAAGGCGTAGAAGAGGCCCGGGGGTCCATGACCTCGAGAAGGCATCCCCCTGCAGCAAGCCCTGCTGAGGGGGGCGGGCATGAAACAGCCTCAGCTTCGCATTCTCCCTGGAGGCGAACAGGTCCACTTGAGGGGTGCCCCACTGGGAGAACAGATCTTGCACTACCTCCGGCAGGAGAGACCACACGTGAGATGCAGCGCCTATCCGGCTGAGGGCATCAGCAAGACTGTTGGAGGCTCCTGACACATGGATGGCTAGGAGATCCGCCTCCAGGCTGATCACGAGAGACCAAGTGCAGGGAGCTTCCTTGCACAGGGGCAAGGAGTGCATCCCACCCTGTCAGTTCAGGTAGTATATGGTCATGGTGTTGTCCGTCTGGACCCGGACCACTTGACCCTGTACAAATGGAGCGAAGGCAGTGAGGGCCAGTCGGACCACCTGAAGCTCCAGCAGGTTGAAGTGGCATCGAGACTCCTGAGGGGACCAGAGGCCGTGGGCTCTGAGCTCCCCCGATGGGCACCCCAACCCAGAGAGGAGTCGGTCATCAGAGTGACCATCGGCTCGGGGCGGACAAGTGGGATACCCTCCTGCAGATGAGCTGGAACAAGCCACCACTGTAGGCAGTTCCACATCTCCTGGGTCACTGTCACTGGCTGGTCCAGAGGACTGGAGCGCTGTGACCATTGGCGGGCCAGCTCCCATTGCAGGGGACGCATATGCCAGCGGGCCCAACGGACCACGCTGATGCAGGCCGCCATGAGGCCCAGAAGGCACAGGAAGTCCCGGGCAGGGCACAATTGCCCAACCAGAAATGATTGGGCAAAGGAGGAAAGGACCTCGACCCTGTCCGCCGGAAGCCGGGCTCTGGCTCGAAGAGAGTCGAGCTCTGCCCGATGAACTGAATCACCTGCGATGGCACGAGTTCTGACTTGGCCTCGTTGATGAGGAGGCCAATCTGATAGCAGACCTAGAGGGCCAGATCCCTGGACCGCTCCACCTCCAACCTGGTGGGGGCTGCAATCATCCAGTCGTAAGGGTACACCCGGACCCCTCAGGACCGCAGGAATGCTGTCACCACTGCCATGCATTTGGTGAAGACCCTGTAAGCTGGAGAGAGGCCGAAGGGCATGGCCTGGAACTCGTAAAGGGATCCCTCTGCTCTGAAGCAGAGGAGCCGCTGATGAGATGGACGGATTGGGACGTGAAAAAATGCATCCTGAAGGTCCAGAGAACAGAACCACATGCCTGGCTCCAAGGATGGAATGATCTGAGTGACCATCCTGAAGGTGCGAGACCTTAGGAACTTGTTCAGGTCATGTAGGTCGAGAATGGGGTGCCAGCCCCCCGTCCATTTTGGAACCAGGAAGTACCTGGACACAAACCCTGGGTCTGGAGGGGGGGGTCCATCACCTTGCTGATCACCTCATTCTGGAGGAGCAAGACAATGCTAGCTCGATGAGCCAACAGAGAGGCTGCAGAACCCGTAGCCCCCCGTGGGGCGACGGCTCGATGGGGGGGAGATCTGCTCGAATTCCAGAGGCAGACCCCTGCCTACCACTTCCAACACCCAGCGGTCTGTTGTGATAGCGAACCAGGCGGAAAGGCAGTGTCAGAGCCGACCCCAAGGGGGGGGACCCAGGGAGGAGTGATGAGGTTGGGGGCGACACCCCTCAACCCGTCACTGGGCAGGCTTGGAAGAAGGGCCGGCCGAGGAACCTCCTAGGCCTTTTTCTCCAGGATTCCTGCTGGAGGAAGCAGCAGGCTTGGCTTTGGGGTGCCAAGCGTGAGCCTGCTGGCCCTGATGCTGGTGTTGCTGGGCTGGACGTGCCGCAGGGGCTGAAGGATGAAAGGGCTTATGCTGCTGCTGGCAGCCTTTGTCCTTCTGGGCAGACATGACCGAGTCCAAGGTGGCAATGGACTTCTCGATCCATTGGAGATGACCCTCCACCCCAGGCCCGAATAAGTCGGTACCCAGGAAGGGAACGTCTATCAGCTTGTGCTGGGTATCTGCCGTGAAGGTGGAGATCCGCAGCCAAGCTCTGCAGCGCATGGCCACTGCGGCCGCTACTGACCAGGCACATGAATCAGCAATGTCCAACGAAGTTTGGAGCTGCTGTTTCGCTACTGCCCTTCCCTGATCCTGCACCTGCTTGACCGTCATCTGAAGGTCAGCCGGGAGATGAGGAATCACCTCATCCAGGGAGACCAAAAGGGCATGTGAAAAGTGTGCCATCAGAACGGCCAAGCTAGCCTGACGAAGGCCTAGGGAGGAAGCAGCGTATAACTTCCGCCCTGAGAAGTCCAACTTGTTGGATTCCTTATCGAGCGGTTTATCCACATCCCGAGCGTTCCCGGAATACCGGAAAACGCTATCGGTCACTAACCCCTCCGCAGAGGGATGCTCCGAGAAACCGGAGCATGAACCAGTAGGGACCGCATACTTTCGAGCCATCCTGGCCGAAGGTGCGGGACAAGATGCTGGCTGCTGCCACAACTCCAGGGCCAGGCCAACAATGACTTCGGCCACAGGAAAGGCCTCCGTAGGGGAATCCCCTTGGTCCAGCATCTCCGTGAGGGGATACTTGGCCCGTTCTGAAATGGGTTTGAGCTTCATCCCAGTAGACTCTGAGATGAGTCGAAGCATTCCCAAAAACGAGGATGGGCTCTCGTCCACCGACTGACCCCCCCCCTGCAGACTCCAGGCCAAGTGGCCTGGAGAACAAGGAGGAGTCGTTGTCAGACCCCGAGGAGTCTGCGAACAGCTGCCGAGCACCTGAGCCACCCTCCATGTGCCGAGGTCGATCAGGAGTGAGGATGACCGACAACCTATGAGGCAAGCCCTGACCCGACCGAGAATCCTTGGTCGAGGCCCCAGTCTTCAGTTGTGGAGATGGAGGTTCCACTACAGTGGGTGGAGCAGCCAGTTTCGGCCGAACAACCGGTGCCAGTGGCGGTTCCTCAACTACTACGAGGGGTTGTTTTGGCCACTCCGGTGACAGCCACTTAATGGCCGGAGAAGACGACGGAGTCGGCTTGTTATCGGACAGTAAGTGCTGCTGCCACATCAATTCCTCATAGCGCCAACGCAACTTGCGCTGGAGCCTATCCTCCAAAGAGGACGAAGAGGATGAGTGGCGACGCCACTTTCCATGGTGCCGAGACTGAGACCGCTGACATCGGTGGGATCGGCTGGACCTGGAAGAGGACCAAGACCGAGACCTTCAGGGATTCCGAGGGTGGGTCTGAGAGGGGACAGGGGAAACACGATCCTCCCTCGGTTCAGGGACCTTAACCAGGGACTCCGGCACAGGAAAGTCCTCGGTTTCCACTGGGGGAACCGGTGAAGTAGGGTTGTCAGCATCTCCAGTCAACAAACCGTTCGACGGGTCGAGAAAAATCTCGACCACGTCGACGGGTATCTTGCCCGGCTGACCTGACGAGGACACCGTGAAGCCAGCGGCTTTAGCCGCAACCTCGACCAAAGTCAAAAGTCAACGGTCCGGTGAAGGGGATCTCTCCCACTCCCACGAACGTTGACGATGGGACTTACCTTTTGAATCCTTCTTCTTGGACTGACTAGAATGTCCCGATGGTCCTTCTTTCTTGGTGGAGAGGGACTGACAAAGTTCTTTAAAAGAAGCTGTATAGGAAGAGCCCAAGGAGAGCGGGATGAATGCCGCGACCGAGGAGGAAGAAGCAGCGGCCTGGGCCGCCTCCTCCTCGAGGGCAATCATCTGCTCCAGCTGTTCCGCGGAGTCCGCCGCCGCGGACACCGTCAAACGGGCCTCCTTCGATTTGACCGGCGGGTATCGTTTCTCAGGGCGCCCAAGAAGTAGTCAAGCAGCATGGTCCTCCAAGACTGAAGCAGAGAAGGAGCTGCACAATTCGCAAGCCTGCAAATCATGGCCAAGCCCCAGGCAGTAGACGCACGTGGAGTGCGGATCGGTCTGGGACACCTTCTGCCCACAGGGGCACCAACGAAAGCCGGGAGTCGATTTGTCCATCGCAGCCGCGAGGGAAGACGAAGACCAGAGTCTTGTAAATTTTAGAATTAGTTTCAGATTAACCGAAAAGTGTGGATCCAGGCCTAAAACGCAGAGAGCTAAGGAGGGAACCTGAGCTTCTAAGTGGTAAGGAAGATCTGACGTCATGGGGTGGAGCCGAGAGTTTTACCACCCGGGTGGGTGGGAGGAGCCAGCTTGAAGACCTTCCCGCAACATTTAAAGCGGCAAGGAACCTGCCAATAAGTGTGGATTGAACAACATACTGTATCCACGTCCCTAGAAAAAGAAAATTTTCTGCTGTTTTTTTTGCTAATTATCAAAAAATCTAAACAGTATCAATAAATGAAACACCATTTTGTAGATATTTCCGTGCTGAACAACTTTTGTGCTCATAGTACCATGCTATCATTTTTCGTTTTAAAGTTATTCGCATTTGTATATGGTTAATACTGCTACTGAGGCCAAACATTCTAAATGACATAAGCACTGTATAGATAAATGGCTGATAACCTAAGCACTGTATACATAAATGAAAGTTATGTACACAGGTACTCAGATAAACAGATTCATCACACTCTGTTAATCTCAACCCTTATGCATAAATAGGGGATATGCAATGGAAGCAAGTGTAATAAATGATTTATCTGCACTCAAGCAGTTTGACCTCGGACACCTCACTCATGGCTTACGCCACTCGTGAGATTACCCGAGGTCAAATTGCTCTTTTGTGTAGATAAATAATTTATTACACTTGCCTCACTGCATATCCATATTATATATATATTATATTTATATATATATATATATATATATATATATATATTATATTTATATATATATCTATCTACACACACACACACACACACACACACACACACACACATATACATATATACATAAATATACATACATACATATCACTATTCTAAAATTAGAAAATCAGAAACAATTATAGGCAGAAAAAGAACACAGGTCTATCCAGTCTGCTCTTGTCCTACCTACTTTCACTCCAGCCTATCACAGGGTTGGTTGGTCTAATTTGAGTCCCCTGTTAGCAACTCAGTCGGGTCAATAGCTTCACCCCCGCTCACCTCCCTTGCTCCCTCTGCTATCAACCCCTAATATCTGTCTCCTCCCTCCTTGAATCCCACACCATCTTTGCTATGACCTCTTCCTTTGGCAAGCTATTCCAGTTGTCCACCACTCTCTTCATGAAGAAGTATTTCCTCACAACTCTCCTACCCCCCGGCCTATTTGTATCTATGCCCCATTGTGCAAGTCCCTTCATGTAGTTTGAACAGTAGCTAAAAAGCCACCCTTTTGATCCCCTAGAGATACTTAAATGTTTCTATCATTTATCATGTTGTTACATAGATACGTAGACAGTGTCGGCAGATAAGGGCCTATGGCCCACCCAGTCTGCCCATTTGAGCTTGTAAGTTCAGTTTATGTTTTCCTAGAAGTCTGTTGCCCCTTACCCCTGACCTCCAGAATTCCTTTATGTCTATCCCATGCATTCTTAAATCCCGTGATTGCTTCAGCCCCCCACCACTTCCTCTGGCAGGGTGCTCCACTTGTCCACCACCCGTTCTGAGAAGAAATTCTTCCTTATGTTTCCTCTGAATCGTCCTCCCTCCAACTTCATCCCATGCCCTCTAGTCCTGGAACATCTTTTTCGCTTTTTCGCTTAAAAATAGTGTATTCCTGCACCCTGTTCCTCCCTGTGAGATGCTTGTATGTCTCTATCATATCCCCTCTCTCCTTCCTCTCCTCCTCTCCTCCAGGGAGTACATGTTCAGTTCCTTCAACCTGTCTTCATAGGACTTGTGATGCAATCCATGCACCATCTTTGTTGCCCTCTTCTGAACCTTCTCTACCCTGTCTATGTCCTTACATAGGTATGGTCTCCAGAACTGTACACTGTACTCCAGGTGGGGCCTCACTAGTGTCTTGTATAGCTGAATTATGACCTCCCTTTCCCGCTGGTGATGCCCTGCCCATGATAATCCCAGCATCCCATTTGGCTTTACCTGCTGCCTGTCACACTGTTTCCTACCTTGAGGTCATCAGAGATGATAACCCCAAGATCCCTTTCCTGCTTGGTGCATGCTATATCCTCACCCCCAACTGATATATTGTGCCAGGGTTTTTGTGCACCATATGCATTATCTTGCACTTCCTTGCATCGAATTTCAACTGCCAAACCCCTGACCATTCTTCAAGTTTCTGCAGGTCCCTTCTCATTCTGTCTACACCCTCTGGTGTGTCTACTCTGTTACAGAGCTTTGTGTCATCGGCAAACAGTGAAATTCTGCCTTCTAGGTCCTGTGCAATGTCACTGATGAAGAAGATGTTGAATAGGACCGGTCCCAGCACTGATCCCTGTGGTACCCCACTGGTCACTCTTCCCTCTGTGGAGTGACAGCCATTTACCACCACCCTCTGTGTCCCGCCACCCAGCCAGTTACCTACCCACCACACTACTGTCCTGCCCACACCCATATTCCCCAGTTTGTGTAATAGTCTTCTATGTGGCACAGTGTCAAAGACCTTGCTGAAGTCCAGATAGGCCATGTCCACTGCCCTCCCCTGATCCACCTCCCTAGTCATCCAGTCAAAAAATTCAACGAGGTTGGTCTGACATGACCTCCCCCTAGTGAAACCATGCTGCCTTGGGTCCTGTAGTCCATTGACAACCAGATGTTCCACCAATCTCTCCTTCAGTAGTGCTTCCATGATCTTCCACACTACTGAGGTGAGGCTCACTGGTCTGTAGTTCCCTGCTTCCTCTTTGTTCCCACTTTTGTATAAGGGGACTACGTCGTCCAGTCTTTGGGTACCTCCCCTGTTTCCAGTGATCGGCTAAACAGGATAGCCACAAGTTCAGCCACCACCTCTCTTAGTTCTTTAAGGACCCTGGGGTGCACCCCATCTGGCCCCATTGCTTTATCAACTCTTATTACTTCCAGTTCCTTCAGGACCCTTTCTCGTGTAAAGGGACTTGTGTCCATTTCTGCACCATTCTCACCCCTTGTACTCCCTTCAGACCCATTACCCTCCTCTTCCTCAGTAAAGACTGAGCAGAAATACCTGTTCAATATGTCAGCTTTACTGTTGTCATCCTCCACGTGGCCCCCATCCTCCCCCTTCAGTCTCACTATCCCTCCCTTTGTCTTTCTTTTTTCACTTATGTACCTGTAAAAGGTTTTGTCCCCTCTACCTACTGATTTTGCAATGTGTTCTTCTGTCTGAGCTTTGGCTTCCCTTACTGAACTCCCTGCCTCCCTTTGCTTCTCCTGGTACTTCTCCCTATCCCCTTCTGCCTGTGTCTTTTTGTATTGCCTGAATGCAATCTTTTTGGCTTTCACTTTATTTGCTACCTCTTTGGAAAACCATAATGGTCTCCTCTTCCTTTTCCTTTTGCTAACCTGCTTAATGCATAATTCTGTTGTTCTTGTAATCCATTTTAAATACTGCCCACTGTTCCTCAACCCCTGATTCCTGTCCCATTCCCCTTAATCCCTCTTTCAAGTATCTCCCCATGTTCCCAAAGTCTGCCCCCCTGAAATCCAGGATACGTGTTTTTGTGTGGTTTGGTTCTGCTCTTTCTGTGATTTCAAACCACAATGACTGGTGGTCACTGTTCCCCAGGTGCTCCCCCACTGTAACCCCCATCACACTGTCCCTGTTTGTGAGCACAAGGTCCAGTATTGCCTTCTGCCGAGTTGGTTCCATGACCAGTTGCTTGAGGAAGGCACCCTGAAGAGAGTCTAGAATAAATCTGCTCCTAGTAGATGCTGCTGCTGGGATGCTCCAGTCCACGTCTGGAATATTGAAGTCTCCAACCAGTACTACCTCATCCTTGTCTGCCATCCTTTGGATGGCTAGCATCAGCTCCCTATCTGTTTCTTCCTCCTGGGCTGGTGGTCTATAGACCACACCTGTGCGGATGGCTGTCCCCATTTTCCTTTCCAGCTTAACCCACAGTATCTCTCCCCCATTTTGTTCCTCCTGGATCTCTGTGGCCCTTACGTCATTTTTCACATACAGTGCCACTCCTCCTCCCTTCCTGCCTGCTCTGTCTCTTCTGAATATGTTGTAGCCAGGTATGGCCATCTCCCAGTCGTGGTTATCATTACACCAGGTTTCAGTGATGGCCACAATGTCCAGGTCTGACTGTACCATGACAGCTCAGATCTTCCATCTTGTTGCTAAAGGCTCCTGGCATTTGCACACATGGCTTTCCATGATTTGACTTCCCTAGACTGTTTCGCTGTTCTACTCCAGCCCCTTCCTTGGTTGTCCTTTATCCCTGGTTCTCCTTGCTGTCTGCCCTTCTGCTGAATTTTGCCCCTTTTCTGCCTATCCACCTCTCAGGCACTAATCTCCATCTTTTGCACACTACTTTGCAGAGATAGCCACTCCTCTTGTTGCCAATATAAATTACCTTGCACCTTCAAATGGAATTTAAGCTGCTAAATCTTCGACGATTTTATCACCCTCTACAAGTCCTTTCTTATTTCCCTAATCCTCTTGCCCAACCCATCACATATTTATGTGCCATCTGCAGATAACCATAAGCACTCCACCATCTACTCCCTCCTGAGGCTCTCTGATTCCATACTCACTGGGATGGACCAGGGCCTCATCATCTCTGTTATCTTTATCTATCTAGCCAAGGCTTTCAATACAGTCTCCCACTCCCTTCTGCTTATAAAACTCACTGCATCTGGGCTTTCAAATTCAGCCACCAGTTGGTTCCATTCCTACCTAGTGGGTGGACCACAATCAGTTCGGATTGGTGATACAATTCCCCCACACACACCCTTCCCATCACTGCTGATGTTCCTCAGAGCTCTGTGTTGGACTCCCTACTTTTCTCCATCTTCCTAAATGATCTCCTCACTGCCTGTCTGTCTTCTCACCTCCATCCACATGTATGTGGATGATACTGTCCTGTTTGCATCCGGCCCTTCCCCTTCTGTTGTAGAATCAAAACTTCAAGCAGGATTTTGACAAAGGACAGCTCTGGTTTCGCTCAAACCAGTTACGCTGGTTTCACTCAAACCAGTTATTTTCAAATGCCAAGAAGACGGTCTCCATTACCTTTGGCACAAAGCGGACTCTCAGCTAAACTCCCTTCCTTCTTACCATACCCTAGATTGGGCATTACTTGAGGTCACCTCCGCCTTCAGGTACCTTGGGATCTCGCTTGATCAGCACCTCGTCTTCTCAAGATACATTGATGCCATCCACAAAAAGCTACACCCTACACTGGGTGATTTATACAGAAACCGTGGTTGTATGCCTCTGCCGGCTTGCTATACCCTTGTCCAGAAAATACAGGTTACTCACCTGTAACAGGATTTCTAGGAATGGTATATGTTGTTCATCCACACTGTCTGGTAGGTTCCTTGCCGCTTTAAATCTTGCCGGAAGGTCTTCAAGCTGGCTCCTCCCACCCACCCAGGTGGTAAAACCTCGGCTCCGCCCATGGCGATAGATCTGGCCCGCTGGAAGCCAGGTTCTCGACAGGCGGCCGGGAGGCTTGGTGGAATTGTAGGATGAACAACATATACCATTCCTAGAACTCCTGTTACAGGTGAGTAACCTGTATTCTAGGGACATGGATATGTTGTTCATCCACACTGTCTGGCAGACTCCTAGCAGTTCTCCAGGAGGAGGGAGGCAAGGCGCACACCCCCTACTTGGGAAATAAAGACAGGAGAACTGAGGCCCCAAAACCAGCATCCTGGCGTGACTCAAGGTTGATGTGGTAGTGGGTGATGAAGGTGTGTGCTGACTTCCAGGTAGCAGCCCTGCAGATTTCCTGGATAGGGACATCCCTGGAAGAAGCCACCGATGCAGCGGTATGGCGGGTAGAATGAGCTCTTATCCCTCTGGGAAGCTCCATGCTGCCAACCTATAGCAGAGATCTATGCAGGAGGTGACCCACCTGCCTATCATCCGCTTGGCTGCAGGTCTGCCAGGTGCGGCTTCAGCACAGGTGACAAACAGCTGGCGAGCCTCTCCCTGAACTTCAGCCATCCGCTCCTTGTAGTAAGCGAGTGCTCTTCTAGGGTCCAAAGTATGGAGCCTATATTCGGCCTCCGAGGTGTGATAGGGGTAGAACACCGTCAGAGTCAACACCTGGTTAAGGTGAAACTCTGACACCACCTTCGGAAGGAATTTCGGGTGGGGGCGCAGGACAACCATGTCCCTGTGGAAGACCAGATAGGGAGACTCGATGGAAAGTGCCTGGAGCTCTCCCATCCTTCTGGCTGACATGATAGCCACCAAGAAGGCGGTCTTCCACGACAGGTGAGAGATGTCACACTGTGCATCGGGTTCAAAATGGCTTGCCCATGAGCTAGCCAATACCAGCAGTAGATCCCACGAAGGTGGAGGTTCTCGCACCGGAGGGGATATGTGATCAAGGCCTTTGAAAAAAGCGCCTGACCACCTTCTCCTGCGCCACCGACTGTTTCCTGGCCCGTGCCCGGTAAGCAGAGATGGCTGCCAGGTGCACCTTAAGGGTCGTCGACTGAAGCCCTTGATGAGAAAGAGACCACAGGTAGTCCAGAATGCTTGCCAAGGAACAGGAGGAAGGGTCCAGGCCCTTGCCCTGACACCAAATGGAGAATCTCTTCCATTTGAAGGCGTAGCATTTTCTGGTCGACTCCTTACGGGACGCCTCAACGACGCTGAGGACCTCGTCAGAAAGGCCCAAGGCCTGGAACTCTAGCCGCTCAGGAACCAGGCCATCAGGTGCAGGGATTGAAGGTCCAGATGGAATACCTTCCCCTGACTGACTGAGATCAGGCCCGGGTGGGCTGGAAGCCGCCTCGGGAGCCTGGAGCTGAGACTGAGAAATCTGGATACCAGAACTGGCGGGGCCAGTCTGGGGCTACCAGAATCACCTGCGCCTTGTCCCTCCTCGCCTTGAGAAGCACCTTGTGGATCAAGGGAAATGGGGGAAAGGCGTAGAAGAGGCCTGGGGTCCACGGCCTCGAGAAGGCATCCCCCTGCAGCGAGCCCTGCTGAGGGGGGCCGGGCATGAAACAGTCTCAGCATCGCATTCTCCCTGGAGGCAAACAGGTCCACCTGAGGCGTGCCCCAGTGGGAGAACAGATCTTGTACTACCTCCGGCAGGAGAGACCACTCGTGGGATGCAGCCCCTATCCGGCTTAGGGCATCGGCCAGGGTGTTGCAGGCTCCTGCCACATGGATGGCAAGGAGATCCGCCTCTAGGCTGCGTACGAGTGACCAAATGCAGAGAGTTTCCCTGCACAGAGGCATGGAGCGCATCCCGCCCTGGTGGTTTAGGTAGTACATGGTCGTGGTATTGTCCGTCTGGACCTGAACCACTTGACCCCGTAGAAAACAGAGTGAAGGCGGTGAGGGCTAGACGAACCGCTCGAAGCTCCAGCAGGTTGATGTGGCATTGGGACTCCCGAGGGGACCAGAGGCCGTGCGCTCTGTGCTCCCCCAGATGGGCACCCCAACCCATCAGAGAGGCATCGGTCGATAGAGAGACCGTCGGCTCAGGGCGGACAAATGGGATGCCCTCCTGCAGATGTGCTGGAACGGTCTACCACTGGAGAGCGTTCCACATCCCCTGGGTCACTGTCACTAGCTGATCCAGTGGATCGAAGTGCTATGACCATTGACTGGCCAGCCCCCATTGAAGGGGACGCATGTACCAACGGGCCCAATGGACCACGCTGGTGCAGGCCGCCACGAGGCCCAGGAGGCGCAGGAAGTCCCGGCAGGGGCACAATTGCCCAACCTGAAATGATTGGGCAAAGGAGGAAAGAACTGCACTGTCCGCGGTAGCCGTCGGTTCTGCCTGAGAGAGTCGAGCTCTGCCCCAATGAATTGGATCACCTGCTTTGGCACGAGTTCCGACTTGGCCTCGTTGATGAGGAGGCCAACCCTAGAGCAAACCAGGAGGGCCAGATCTCTGGACCACTCCACCTTCGTTCTGGAGGGGGCTGCAATCAGCAAGTCGTCCAGGTAGGGGTACACCCGGACCCTTCAGTGCCGCAGGAATGCTGTCACCACTGCCATGCATTTGGTGAAGACCCTGGGAGCTAGGGAAAGGCCAAAGGGCATGGCCCGGAACTCGTAGAGGGATCCCTCTGCCCTGAAGCGGAGGAATCTCTGGTGGGACGGATAGATTGAGACATGAAAGAATGAGTCCTGGAGGTCCAGAGAACAGAACCACATGCCTCGTTCCAAGGATGGGATTATCTGAGCCAGAGTGACCATCCTGAAGGTCCGAGACCTTAGGAACCTATTCAGGTCGTGCAGGTCGAGAATGGGGCGCCAGCCCCCATCCGTTTTGGGACCAGAAAGTACCTGGACACAAACCCCGGGTCTGGAGGAGGATCCGCCACCTTCCTGATCACCTCTTTTTCGAGGAGCAGGGCAATATCGGCTCGGTGAGCCGACAGAGAGGCTGCGGACCCCTGAGCCCCGGGGACGATGGCTCTGAAGGGCGGGCCTGCTCGAACTCCAGGGGCAGGCCCTTTCCTACCACCTCCAACACCCAGCGGTCCATGGTGATAGCAGACCAGGCGGAAAGGAAGTGGCTGAGCCGTCCCCCCATGGGGGGGGACCCAGGGGGGAATAATGAGGCTGGGGGCGACACCCCTTAACACGTCACTGTGCAGGCTTGGAGGAGGGACCGGCCGAGGGACCTCCTGGGCCTTTTCCTCCCTGCTTCCTGTTAGAGGAAGCCACAGGCTTGGCTTTGGGGTGCCAAGCGCGAGCCTGCTGGCCCTGATGTTGGTGCTGTTGGGCCGGACGTGCCGCAGGCGCAGAAGGGTGAAAGGACTTATATTGTTGTTGTCGACAGCCCTTGTCCTTCTGCGCAGAGGTGACCGAGTCCAGAGTGGCACTGGACTTTTCGATCCACTGGAGGTGACCTTCCACTCCAGGGCCAAAGAGGTCGGTCTCCAGGAAGGGGACATCCGCCAGTTTATGCTGGGTATCCGCCGTGAAGGTGGATATCCTCAGCCATGCTCTGTGGCGCATGGCCACTGCGGCCGCAACTGATCTGGCACAGGAGTCTCCAATGTCCAGAGCCATTTGAAGCTGCTGTTTTGCCACTGCCCTTCCCTGGTCCCCTACCTGCCTGACCGTGGTCTGCAGGTCGGCCGGGAGATGAGGGATCACCTCATCCAGGGAGCCCATAAGGGCGTGGGAGAAGTGTGCCATCAGCACGGCCGAGCTGGCCTGGTGGAGGCCAAGGGAGGACACAGCGTACACCTTGCACCCGGCATAGTCCCGCTTTTTGGACTCCTTGTTGGGGGTTTATCCATATCCTAGCCGCCCTGAACGCCGGAAAACGCTATCAGTGACCAACCCCTCGGCAGAGGGGTGTTCGGAAAAACCGGACAAAGAGCCGGTAGGGACCGCATACTTCCTGGCCATCCTGGCCGAAGGTGCAGGACAGGAAGCAGGCCGCTGCCAGAGCTCCATGGCTGGGCCAACAATGGCTTCAGCCACCGGAAAGGCCTCCGTGGATGAATCCCCTCGGTCCAGTATCTCCGTTAGGGGATACTTGGCCCGCTTGGATACGGGCTCGAGCTGCATCCCGGTGGACTCCGAGATGAGCCGAAGCAGACCCATAAAGGATGATGGGCTTTTGTCCATCGACTAGCCCCCGGAGGACTCCAGGTCAATGGGCCTGGAGAACAGGGAGGAGTCATCGTCGGACTCCGAAGAGTCTGTGAAGAGCTGCCTGGGGCCTGAGCTACCCTCCACCTGCTGAGGATGGTCGGGAGTGAGGGTGACCGACAACCTGTGTGCAGGCCCTGACCCAACCAAGAGTCTTTGGTTGGCGCCCCCGATTTCGGTTGTGGAGGCGGAGGTTCCACCACAATCGGTGGGGCAGCTGGTTTCGGCCGAACAACTGGCCCAGACTTAGGCACCTCGACTACAGCGAGGGGTTGTTTCAGCCGCTCGGGTGACAGCCACTTGATGGCCGGAGAAGGTGACGGCGTCGGCTTGTTCCCGGACAGAAGTAACTGCTGCCACATCAGGTCCTCGTAGCGTCGACGTAATTTACGCCAAAGCCTCTCCTCTTCCGATGAGAAAGACGAGGACGAGCGGCGGCGCCGCTTACTTTGAGGTCGAGACCGCTCGCTGCCGATGGATCGGCTGACCGAGACGATGTCCGAGACTGAGACCGAGATCCTCAGTGTTTCCGAGGACGGGTCTGGGAAGGGGCAGGGGACACCCGCTCTTCCCTCGGCTTGGAAGCCTTGACCGGGGACTCCGGCACAGGAGGCGCAGTCAAGTCCTCGGTCTCCACCAGGGGAACCAGTGAAGAAGGGTTGTCGGCTTCACCAGTCGACAGCCCGTCCAACGGGTCAAGAAAAATCTCGACCGCGTCGACAGGTGTCTTGGCCGGCTGACCTGATGGGGACACCGTGAAGCCAGCGATCTTAGCCGCAACCTCGACCGAAGTCGAGTGTCGACTGTCCGGGGGAGGGGACCTCTCGCTTCCCCATCGCTACCAACGGTGGGCTTTACAGTACCTTTCAAGTCCTTCTTATTGGACCGAGAAGAATGTCCTGATGGCCCCTCTCCCTTCGTGGAAAGGGATTGGCAAAGCTCCTTAAAAGAAGCTGAGTAGGAGGAACCCAAAGAGAGCGGGATAAATGCCGCGACCGAGGAAGAGGATGATGCGGCCTGTGCCGCCTCCTCAAGGGCGATCATCTGCTCGAGTTGCTCAGCCGAGCCAGCTGCCGCGGACACCGCCCAACGGGCCTCCTTCGACTTCACCGCCGGGTAGCGCTTCTCGGGGTGCCCAAGCTCTAACCAGGCAGCGCGGTCCTCCAGGACGTTGGCCGAAAACGAACGGCATAACTCGCAGGCCTGCGGATCATGGTCTAGGCCGAGGCACTAGATGCACGTGGAGTGCAGGTCCGTCCTGGACATTTTCTGCCCACATGGGCACCGCCGAAATCTGGGAGTCGATTTGTCCATCGCAGCTGCGAGGGAGTAATTTGACCGAAGTCTTGAAAATTTGAGAATAAGTTTCGGGCGAACCGAAGAATTAGGATCCAGTCTATACGCAGACCACTAAGGAGGGAACCTGAGCTTCCAAGCGGTAAGGAAGATCTGGTGTCATGGGGCGGAGCCGAGAGTTTTACCACCCGGGTGGGTGGGAGGAGTCAGCTTGAAGACCTTCCGGCAAGATTTAAAGCGGCAAGGAACCTGCCAGACAGTGTGGATGAACAACAACATATCCATGTCCCTAGAAATGATTCTACCAATTTTGACTATGGTGATGCGGTCTACAGCGCTGCTCCCAAATCTTCCCTAAGTAGACTGGACTCCCTTTTCCACCCTTTCTGTCATTTCGCTCTGGACTGTCCTCCTCTTACCCATCACTGTACCCCTTTACCAGTCACTCTTTCTTCCTCTCCTAGCTGACATGCGCCATATCCACAGAGCCAATTTTCTTGCCAAATTCTGGTTCCACTCCATCCCTATCTCTCCTCCTCAATTTCTCTCAGTCATCTTCTCACTCACTTAGAAACCATGATCATCGCACTTTAACCATCCCACCCAGGACTACCTTGGTTGATCAGGTTGCATTCTCACACTATTTCCCAAAAATCTGGAATGTCCTCCAACCTCCCAACCATCATGCTCCCTCCCTGCATATCCTCAACTCTCTTCTCAAGGATCACTTCCCCTCCCCCCCATGTAGATGTGCTAACTGAGTAAGTTATCACCTTTTACCGTAATTACCTCTGCTCTCATTTTGCTGATTAGTATTCTATCCTATTTTTGCTTACAATACTATTTGTGTTATCTTTTTTAGTCTCCTGGTACCTTTTGTAATTGTTGTAGTTTATTGAAATGTATGGTCATCTATTTTGTTCCTTCTGTGCAAGCCTGTTTCTACTCACCACTATGCACTGTATTGACTTTTGCTGCTGCATTTCTGTGTATCCCATTCCCCTCTCTCCCAGGACGCATCTGGAAACCAGCATGTTTGCTCAGTATGTCTTTCCTGATGAAACGTTTAAAGAAATAAAGAAATAAATAAACCTAATTTCTCCCTGTATGTCCATTCCTATGTCACAAATCAACATACTGAAAAGAATCTGTTTGAGGGCAGAACCCTATGGCACCCTGTTCATCACATTCCTGACCCAAGTGAGTCACATTTATCACCATCCTCTAAGTTCTCTGCCTCAGCCAGTTGCTTATCTAATTGTATAAGCTCTCCCTCATTCCTATGCCTCTCACGTCCTTCACAAGTCTCTTGAGAGGCACCAAGCTGAAGACCTTGCTAAAGCACAAATAGATGAAGTCCACAGCCTGGCACTTGTCCACTGTCTGAAGAAGTCAACAAGGTTCATCTGGCACAATCTCCCCTTAACACCGCAGTGCAGCCTTTTATTATGTGGGTTGTTTGTATCAAAGAATTCCACTATCTGCTCCTTGACAATAGACTCAAGCAACTTTCCCACAAATGAAGATCAGAGTAACCGGCCTGCAATTTCCTGGGTCACCCTTGTTCCCTCCCTTGTAAAGGTGGCTTCCATCTGCCACAGTTCAGTCTTTCGGAAACACCTCTGCCACCAAAGAACAGAGAAAAGATCTGCAAATGGTTTCGCCAGTGCACCCCCACTTCTCTTAGTACCACAAGGGTGAAGTCTGTCTTGCCCCAGTGCCTTACATACAAACCTGAACATTTGAAAATTGTCAGCAGAAGAAGGCCTAGCAGTCTACCAAGTCTACTCATGTTGTAGAGTCCAAAGTGGCAGCTAAGGGCGCTGTCCTCTCTCCAACTGCTACTTCCTTCTCCTGCCTACTCCCTCTTGACCCAAACCTTCCCTTTAACCTGGCCTGTCCAACTCTCTTTTGAAGCCTTCTATTGTCTCCACTGAGACCACCTCCTCAGGGAGCTCGTTCCACCCTGAAACCACCCTCTCTGTAAAGAAATGCCTCATGAACTCTCTCCTGAACCCTTTTTCCTCCAGTTTAAGGCAATGCCCACTCTGTTTTACTGCCACTGAAACTGAAGAGGTTTCCTTTATTCACACTGTTAATAACTTCATGTACTTAAAAGGTCTAAATCATTCCCCCATCTCCTTCCTCCCCTCCAGGGAGTACATATTCAGGTTCTCCAGACTCTCCTTGTATGCCCTACTGACCTTTATCCATCTTAGTTGCCCTCCTATGGATCTAGCAGGTTAATGTCTTTCTGCAGGTAGGGATGCCAGTATTGCACAATATACTCAAGATGCAGCCACACCAGTGATCTGTATAGCAGCAATATGACTTCCTCCCACCCGAGAATGATTTCCCCCGACAATGCAGCCGAGCATTTTGTTGGCTGTTGCTGCAGCTTTCCTGCAGTGTGAGGAGTGCTTTTGGTCACCGGTGATCATCAACCCCAGTTCTTTCTCTTCCTTGGATTTAGTTACCAGGATACCTCCCAGGCTGTGCGCCATCCTTGGGTTCTTGGCTCCAATGTGCATGACCTTGCACTTCTTTGATTTGAACCAGAGTTGCCGACTTGCCATATTCTGGACCACCTCTTGAGCGTGACCAGAGCTTACATTAGGATCTGTATCCCTTCTGCTGTATCCACTCTCCCACAGAGCTTGGTGTTGTCTGTGAAAAGGCAAATATTGCCTTTTAAGCCGGACTGCAGCTGATGACTTCCCTAGAACCTGAGAGCTCATCCACTACCACCCTCTGAGTCCTGTCCTTCAGTCAGTTTGCCAACCATCCAGAGTGCTTTTCCCCTACCCCCATATCCTCCAGTTTTCTGATCAACTTCCTACAGGGAGCAGAGACAAAGGCCTTTCTAAAGTCCAATAAAGGTTATCAACTGCTTGGCCCTTGTCCACCGTTTCCATCACCCAGTCAACGAAATCGATTAGGTTTGTTAAACAGGATCTCCCAGCCATGAACCCATGCTGCCTCTCATCATGGAGACTGTCTTTTTTCCAGGACACCTTATAACTTTTCCTTAAAGATTGCCTTCCTGAGCTTATCCACGATGGATCTGCAGTTGCCCGGGCCATCCTTGGGTCAACGTTATGGAGCGGCACCACATGCACCACTTTCCAGTGCAGTGGTACAACCCCCAACTCCAGTAAATTGTTGAACAGGTTCACGAGGGGGCCTTCTAGTTCCATTGCTAGCTCCCTCAGTTCCCTGAGATTGATACTATCCAGGCCTGGGGATTCATCTACCCTGAGGGACAATTATACTTTCTTCTCATGTCCTCACTGATCCTTTCATTACTACACCCCCTTCCCTTCAGTACCCGGTCATCCCTTTCCGTTGTAAACACAGAGCAGAAATATTGTCTTGTCCCCACTATCTTCCACCCACCCTCCCCCTCTTTAGCCATTCAATACCATCTTTTTGTCCCTGTTTTCACTAATGTACTTTAAACAAGCTTTTCCCACTTTTTTTTTTTTTAAATCACTTCTGCCAACTGCAGTTCCCTCCTGGCATTTGCCAGCGGAACTGTTTCCCTGTCTCACTGGCGTTACTTTGGTACTCCTCACTGTCTCATCCCCCTGGGTCCTCCAGAAATTCCTATAAGTGGTCCTTTTACTCCTGAATGCCTGGGCTACCTCTCTGCTAAACCAACTGGGTGCTTTGGTCTTTGTGTTTTTTCCCTTAAGCTCGACACACTTTTTGTGGCTGCTGCTATCCCTTCTTTGATAATGGACTGCTTCTAATCCACCCCATCCCTTCACTGAGGCTAGCCAGGTGACCCTTAGCAGTCTCCCCATCTTCCTGAAGTTCGCCCTTTTTAGGTGTAGGACCATGGTCTTTGTGTCAGCCTTCTCCCGCCCCATGTTCAACCTGAACCACCATACAGTGGTTGCTCCCTCCAAAAGGCTTCTCAACCTGGATGTCTTGAACATGGTCCCTGTCATCAGTACCATATCTAGGGTTGTTTTTTCCCCTAGTGGGTACCATGGGTTAGAAATCCGCTATGCCTATACTATGTACTACAATGCCCCCTCATAGCCTATAGTCCTATGTACTACAATGCTTCCTCATAGTCTCCCCACGACCCCAAAACCCCTCCTCCACCCCTCCTTCTGCCCCTGCATGTCCCTTCTAGCCACTACCCACATTCGTTTCTTCCCCATCCCTGTTGCTGGCCCTAAGTTCACTCCCCTATCCCCTTCAGGTCGCAACTCCAGCAAGCAATTCCAGCTTTCACTACTCAGGCCCCTGCTTCTGCTTCTTATGCTGATGTCTGGCAAGATACACCCCAACCCAGGCCCTACCTTTCCTATCAACCCCCGTCACCCAGCAACTGAAGGCCTGCACCTAGCCTCCATCAACATCAGCTGAGTGCTGAAAAAATTTGACTCTCTTCAGGGCTGGGTTGCCCAACATCAACCAGACATATTCTCCCTGGTGGAAACCTGGCTCTCCAAAAATACCCGATACTGCAATTTCCATTTCCGGGTACTTAAGTTTTCCATGTAGATAGAAGTGGCAAACATGGTGGTGGCTGCGCCATCTATCTTTGGGATACCCTGCAAGGCCAAGATCTCCCTCCTGACCAACTGGACCACGGCACCCAAGCTCTCGCTCTAAAAATTACCATCTGCAAAGCCACTGCCTCTCTCTTCATCACCTCTGTCTACATCCCTCCCCGGAACCAGTTTTTCCTTCTTAAAGTGTACCACTTACTCATCAATAGTTATCTACTGTGTTTCCTATTGCTAATTCTATATTTGGATTCAATTAGGCCCAGTCCTGTTGCAAAGGCAGGATCCCTTAGTGAACTATATATGAGACACAGATCTCCCCTTAATCTTCTATACCTCAGGGTATACATATTCAGGATTTTTAACCTCTCCTCATAAGATTTTCCCTCCATGCCTGTAATAGTCCTGGTGAATCTTTGCTGGACCCTCTAAATTTTTAGAATGTCTTCTTTTATGTAAGGAGACCACACTTAAATGCAATATTCGAGGTGTGGCCTAACCAACGCAATATATAATGGCAATAGTATATCCAATGAACGACTGGCTACATGTCTAAAAATACAATGAACGACTGGCTACATGCCTAAATACCTTGTGCAAGTTGAAGCCCCCCACAATTATCAGCTCATCTTTGCCAGCAACTGCCCTGATTAAGTACCCCAACCCCCTATCCCTTTCCTTCTCCTGGTTAAGTGGTCTGTAAACTACCCCCAGCCTTACCTTCTTTCCTCTAGTGGACTGCAACTGCACTCACAGCATTTCTCCCTTCCCCTTCTCCTCCCTCATAGGGGTTATTCCTTTCCTTTCCTTACAAATACTGCTAACCCCCTTTCCCTACTCCCCTGTCCCTTCTGTAGAACCTATACGCAGGGATCGAGAGGTCCCAATCGTGGTTTGGTATAGCCCAAGTCTGTGCGACTGCCACAATGTCCACCTCTTCTCCACCAACACTGCTGGTCATCCATTTTGTTACCAAGACTTTGTGCATTTGGTGATACCACTCTCCACCATGACTCATTGCTTTCCCCCAGCAAGGTTGTCCTCCCTCCAGCCCTTGAATGCCTGCTCCCCCCGCATTTCACTGCCCCTGTTTCTCCTTAGATCCTCTGTTATCTTTCCCTTTGTTAGGGGACCCAAACCTACACTCCCTGCTGCCACACTACCATGACCCAATACTGTTCCGGGGAACACTTAGTGCATCCATTGACCAACTCCCTCGCAGGCACATTCTCCCGCTCTTAACCACTGATGTGCGTGATGCCAGGGCTCTGCCTACTTTTTCCTAGCCTGGCATCATGGAGGGTTCCGATGCCAATTGGCTTCCTGGTAACCCCCGAAATGGTGTGGGGGGGGGGTTACGCTACATATTTTAAATGTGGCACCCTGTACACAGACCTGTCACATAGGCAGTCACGGTAATCATCACAGGTTTGTGCAAGGTGCCCTAATAAAACGTTTGCCTATTAAAGTTTAGGAAGCTCTGTCCCATCCTGGTATCCTTCTGGTAAGTCATAATGGTTTAACTGCACATCCAAGAAGGGAAACAAACAACAATAGATCATTTTCAAATACATCTTTTTGTGGCCATGGCAGCGTGCTCCCTCTCCGCGCAGTCAGCCTAGCGACCTGAGTGAGCCCAAGACATGAATGAATGAGTAATCGTGACAAATAAAAGGAAATAAAATCAATCAATGCAACTGTATATTTGCAAGACACAGACCCAAAAGTACACCTACACACTGCAACTTCAGTCCCCAAAATATAATAGCACATCAGATTATGAATATTGGAGAAACTACAAATGTCACCCCCACCCTCCATTCATAATTCCACAATACCACCAATTTGACAATACAGAGTGCTACATTTTTTTCTTCCTTTTTTCATTATAGATCAAGGGAGCACTCCCACCCAATCGGAGTGCTCCTTTCTGCTGCGCATGAGACACTCTTATTCTGTGAAGAGTGTCTCATGTGCAGATGCCCTGGAAACAGACACATTCGGGACAGTTTTTTTTTTTTTCTTCTTTTATGTTATTGAGTGCTCGATCTATTAAATATTTTAATACCCCCACCCCCCGACACTCATTGCAGGTAAGAGTGGTTTCACTTGCCTTCTTCTCGTGCCAGAACAGCTCAGCTTTGCTTCACCGTTCTCTCATAAGCAGAATGCGCGCATATCTACTCTTATACCCCAATAAGTGGCTCTGGGGGACATATTAATATATATAGTTTCGCTGATGGCTGTTCCACTATTGCCGCCCATAATGCTGACTGCTGTGTGCGAGGGTGTCAGACAGGGAGACAGCTGTGTGACACAGATCGTCAGTGGGACTCGTGCAGGAACCTCCTTTCTCACCTCACAAAAGTGTGCTTAGTTTACAAATGTGTGAAAGGGTGTTGTTCCTAAATACACTGTAGTATCCGGTTTTGTGACGGCACGAGGGGATGCGAATTAAACTATTTTACTACCAGGCTCTGCAGTACATCATTTTCAGAAGGGGTGGTCCTGGAATGAAACATGCAGCTATGTAACTGAAATGTTGAACTGATACTCATTCCATTGTAATTCCGTTCTGATGGGTGAGGTGGGGGGGACGTCAGACACATTCAGTGGCCAGCATTTTAGGATGGCTAAGTAATAGTAAATCAAAAAAAAAAAACATAAACCATCAGACAAATATTTTAGTTCCCTATTATGTTTTATTTGTTGCATAAGCTGTCTGTTCTACAGTTCATCACCCCTTACTGCTAAAGCACATTAGACTGTCCTGAAGGTATGTTGAAATATCACCATGGCAACTAATAGCTCTGTCTTACACTTCCTCATGACGACTACACATTCAGAGTTCAAAATCAGGTCGAAAGGCTATTTTATTTAAAAAAATGCAATTTAAAAATGAATTAGTTTTTGAAAAGCCAACATATACGAAACAAACACTGAACTTATAGTAACAGCAATAAGGTATCACCAGAGGTTACAGTAACAGTCACTTAATCACCCCCTTGTGGCAATATGGCACTCTGCTGTGCCTTGTGCCACATTACACCCCATGGGGGTGGTTAACAAACTGTTAATCTAACCTCTAGTCATACCTTATTGCTTAATTGTGGTTTGAAGCTGCAGTTTGAAACCTGGCTAGAGACTGTGTGCCCCTTCTAGCCTTAAGTGGGTGCTGATTGTTCCCAGAGGTATCCACTGCGGCCAACCACTGCAAAGAAAAAGATTTGTGATCTCCTGAACCCCAGGACAGAATCTACCAGCAAGGATGGTCTGGGGAGTCAGCCAGGTAGTGCTACTGCTGGACGCTGCTATCATCTTCCCTGAAGACGTGTTGTCCCCGGTCCCCAGTTCTACCCTGTTCCAGCATCTTATCCAGCTTGCAATACGACAGTAGACTACACAGAAGGTGACAAGCTGCAAGACCCTGCCAAGCAAGCTTCTAACCTGCATGCCTAGCTTGACTGACTGCACCTGCAAACATTGCCAGACCCTGCCTGAACTGTGCTACAAAACCGTGAGTAACTTCAGAGCCTGCCCCTGCCCTGGGGAATTTCCAGTTTTTCACATTTCTGTTATGATGGCTAAAAGTGCACCAACACCTGCAGCAACGTTCAGGCCTGCACCTTCTTAACCGGGTACCCAGACGGGACAGTAAGGGGTATTGGTACCAGTGGGGAGGTGGGCAATTTAAATGTGTGTTGTTGTTGGGGGTGGGCACCGTGATTATTATTGCTACTGTTTGCATATTCAAATTGCCATTTTTATCTGCATTCCTCATTTAATAAATTGTTTCTTGTTGTTGGCTAATACTGCCAGTGAGCATATTATTAGCTATAGTCATTAGTCATTAATTGCATGCAAGGTAAAGTACTGCGGCTGTTTATGGTATTCTGTGTGGGGGAGTGACTGGAAGGGGAGGTGGGGTGGAACAGCATCCTAGAGGGTTATACCCTACAAACATCTGGTCCACTATATTACTCTGGGTGGAAGCATAGTGGTATTACTTATTCTATTTGGGAAAGAACCCTCAGTCACCATCAGAACAGAGCCCAGGTCCCTCAACCTGGTTTGTTTGCCAACCCCGCAGGGGTAGTAGTCCACTAGTACACGGTGCCTGGATTACACTTCTCAGCCTTGTGAGTACCCTATACCCTATAATTTACCGCCTTTCCAACTTCCGCCTGTTCTCCATGCTTGGCTTTGTTAAGCACTCTGGAAGAAGGCCCTGTCTTCCACTGTGAATTTTGAGCTTAAATATTCATGTAACAGATTCACCTTCCTCTCCTCCTCACCCACCAACATCCCTCCTTATGTAACCTTTATACGCCTTCTCTACCAGGGATGGGAGAACTGGTTCTGATAAGCATTGAACCATCCAGAACCAATGCCGTTTTCCATAAAATAACCTTGTCAGAACCTTCTTTCAGGTTCTGTTCATTTTAAAAACACTGAGTTTTTAAGCAGTAAGGTACAATGGGGGTTAGGGTAATGTCCTGTTATTCACCCCCCGTGAGCATGATGTGGCACGAGGAAAAAGGGGAGTGATTAACTGGACAATAATATAACTCCTGTTGTACCTTACTACTTAATTAACATAGAATATATGGGACATGACTGACCGATCATACCGCTGGACTGCATTCACCATTATAACAATGCATCTCAATATACTCCCCTAGCAGGTCTTGTCTAGTTATAGCAGGAAAGCTGGTGATGCTGGTAGAAAGACTCAAACAGAGGCTTGAGGTAAAGAACACTACTCCAAGCTGCTTTAAGTTTCCTTTCCCTTTACTGACAACAGATGAAAAGTGGCCAACGGTGGTTAAAACAGTTTGTGTGCTTTATACTAAAAGATTTTGGGAGTACTGATAAGGCTCAGATAACTATGAGAACCTTTTAGGGTTTATCATTTTGTGGCTTTCCCATCCCTACTCTTTAAACATTCGCTTCTCCACTGGCCCCACTGTACCTAAAGAAGGTCATATAATGTGCCTTATCTCCCTCCACTAACTTGAGCTCTACCTCTGAAACTAATGTCACAGAGGGAGAAGCTATATGTTAAGCAAAGTTTGCCCCCTCAGTGACAGCTGTTTCTATCTCAAGATTCCACGAAACGTCTGCAACCTTGATGTAAATTAAGGATAGCTTGCATATTTATATCACGGCTCAAGCCTCACATTCCGTACTCCTTATGTTCCTTGCCCAATTACTCCTTGAAACGGAGAGATAGGCCTTCCCCAAAACGTGGAGGGGGGTCGCTCTCCTCTATAAAAAACATCTTGATATTACGGTCTGTCCACCCACCGGCTCACCCTCGGTCTGCGAGTCCCTACACACAACAACTGCCCTTGGCGCAAAAAAACTCCACATTGTCTGCGCCTACAACCCGCCCACTGGGAGGTATCACAGGTCTTCAGGATTTGCTTAAATCAAACCATCACAAACGCCAAGCAAAACAAGGTCATAATCATAGGTGACTTTAACCTAAACTGGCTGGGATCAACTCACAGCACACTGCTGACACTAATGCAGAGCTATAACCTGCACCAGATCTTAACTGAACCCATTAGAACCACCCCTTCTCTAACTACCTCCACCCTCATAGACTGGGTACTGGTGAATCGCCTTGACCATGTGCAAACTGCAGTATCTTGGCATATGCTATCACAGACCACTCCCCCACTTTCTGTGTATGGAGCCCAGAGACTGCTCCCCCATCCCTTCCAAGCTACATCACAATTACCAACTTTGCCAAACTGGACATGGAAGCTTTCCTCTACGATGTATCCTGTATCAGCTGGTCTGATATCTATCACTCCCATGATGTTCAAATAGCCCTTGATATCTTCATTGATAATTTCACAGCACTTCAGGATAAACATACCCCGAAGGTCACCAGAAGGGTCAGGGGTAAACAAACAAGATGGCTACACAAGGACCTGCTGGCTGACCTGCGTACACGGGACAAACTCTGAAAGAAGTATAAAGTGTCCAAACTACCAGAGGATTACAATACCTATAGGGCCTCTTGGAGCCCCTGTAAAAAAAACAAATCAGAACAGCAAAGAACATCTACTGCAAGGAACTGCTCACAAACTCTGCTGGTGACCCTAGAAAATCCTGGACACAGATCAAGACCTTTCTTGGGGCTACCCAGGCATCAACCCCAGGGGATATGATCCTAAATGGTGTGCATTGCAACAACTCGAACACTATAGCAAATGCCTTTAACAGATTATTCACAGACCTGTCTCAGTACACCTCGTCCTTCGCCTCACCTCCCACGGCATCTCAGCCTTACTGCACACCCCAGAGATCTGCATCTGGTGCTGACCACTGCCAACTAACTACTACCTCCCCTTTCCACTTTAAAGCTATATCTAGATCTGAGGTCCAAAGGCTATTGCAAAACATATCCGACAACACTAGCCCCGGCTCAGATTCACTCGAGCCACGACTTCTGAAGCTAGCGGCACCATTGATTGCCTCGCCACTGGCCAAGATTTTCACTCTGTCTCTCTCTTGGCATTGTCCCAGATTTCTGGAAGATTGCCCACATTACGCCTATCCTTAAAAAAGGAGACCCAAGGATATCAACAACTACAGGCCTATAGCCATCCTCTCTGTGCTAAGCAAGCTACTGGAGAAGCTTGTTGCAACCCTAACCATTGACTGTCTCACAAAGAACAACCTTCTCTCAGACACTCAGCATGGTTTCAGAAAAGGGCACAGTACCTCAACCGCTCCTCTCAAATTCTCCACCGATGTACTCTGCAATATGGACAAAGGCCTACACACTGGAGCAGTATTTATCGATCCTACCGAAGCTTTCAATCTTGCTGATCATCCCCTGCTTCTGTCAACCCTGCATAGACTTAACTTCTCATCCTCAGTAGTTGACTGGTTAAAACTACCTATCAAACAGATTACAACTTGTTAAATTCAACTCCGCTCTCTCGGATGTGACCAGCACTGACATTGGAGTACCCCAGGGCTCCATCCTGGGACCCCTTCTTTTCTCGCTATACATCAACAACATAGATTATGCCATACTCTCCTGCCCAGCTATCCTATACACTGATGATCTCGTCCTCTACTCCAGCGCTGACAAAGTTAACATCATTAACAAAAACCTCTCCTTGGATTTCAGGAATGTGCAAACATGGCTAAATGCTAATAAGCTCATCCTCAACACAAAAAAGACCCAAGCCATGCTATTTGGCACTGACCCCAAACTCAGGGCCTATAAGGAACCCCTCCGAGTCCCTGACTCTGGGGGGTCTCTCATCAACTGTGTCACATCCTTCAAGTATCTGGGAGTCCTCCTTGATAAATCCCTTGATTTCAGTCTGCACATCCAGTCAACCTGTAAAGCAGCAAATGCCAAACTTGGACTCGCCTATAAGACTTGTCACCTGCTAACACCATCCGCCAAATTGGCACCTGCCAAGGGTATTCTGCTTCCAGTGCTGACATATGGTGTCTCTACTTTTGCTAATGCCCATAAGACTGCGCTCCATAAATGGGATGTCATGTATAACAACATATGTCGGTATGCCTCCTCTTCCCATCGCCTCAAGCACCACTGCACACTGTATAGCAACCTAAGCTGGCTTTCCCCAACTGCCTGACTATACTCCCTAGCGACCCTCACAGACTCTGTAATCCGTAACCAAACCCCCTTCTCCCTTGCAGCTCTACTTGTACCACAGACACCTGCCCACGGACTACGCTCGGCAAACAAATTTCTACTTACCGTACCGAGGTGTCTTACTTCAAAAGGCTCTGGAGCATTTCACTGCACCGCCCCAGCCACCCGGAACTCCCTCCTTCCCTCCTGCCCTGAGGCAGGTTAACTCCCACCCAATCTTCAGAAAAGAACTATATCACCACCTATCCCAGAACCCCTGCACATGCTTTGATCCCACTTAATGCCTCACAGCTAAACACCCTATTTCGCCCAAGACACTGCTGCACTTCTAAACAAGCTTTGCTATAAAATGTCTTTATAGCTGCCACTTAGCCCAGTTTCAGTTATTTGCATGTACTGATGTCACTTTTGTCATCTCTGCATAGCTATATGTATTATCTCGCGTACTGTCTGACTTGATCTGTATTCTAACCTGCCTGTACTATGTACCAGTACTATATACTATGTATTGCATAATCTCATCTAATTTTACGTATGTATTCTCCCGGGTCGTGCCTGAAAATAGTCAACTTTCGCTAGCGCACCTAACCCGGTTAACAAAAACTAAATAAATAAATATCTAGGGACTGCTGACACCTACAGGTATGCCCATTACTGAACCAAGATATTTTTATGGTTGTAAAACCATGCATGTGCTTTAACAACTTCCATCTCCAGGGAAGTCGTACCTCCTCCAACAACACAGAGTGTCACAAAATGGAAGTGGAGCGGTAAGTCTAATGTACTTCAGGTACTGAGTCACAGTTTTAAAAAGGTACAGGAATTGTAAAGCACTGCCCCTGAGCCAGTCCATTCATCCTTTCTTTCTGACATGATATCAGGCTTGAAGTTTTAAAAGTAAGCCCACTCCACTCAGAATAAAAGATCCCACCTGTGAGACTGTATCTTTCCTTACCTACTGAAACCATGTTTTCATAATTCTGCACCATCACTTCCCTGTGAAGCTGTTTCTCCTGTTTGCTCAACATCTTCCACTCCTCTTCAGAAAAAGCAACAGCAACATCTTCAAAGCTTTCTGGTACCTGAAAAGACATGAGACAGGTTTAATTGAGCTTTGATTTCACTGCATGCATTGTGAAATCTACAACTTTTCAACAAGAAGGGGACAGACAAGGTCAAAATTTGTAGTCTAAACTACAAGGATGAATCCTCACCCTAGTGGATGATGGACTGTTGATAGCTTGATTACCTAATTGGTGAGCTAGCAGGCAGCATGGCCACACATTTTCTGTCTATTAGTAGCATGGATATGAAAGAAGAGGCCAGTTGGCAGTACAGGACTTTACTTTTTTTTTTAATTATATTTTTATTGTTTTACCAATAAAACTACAGTATACCATACACTCATGTAAGAGATCACATATTCATCACTACGATACGTCAAATGTATTAGGAAATATTAATCTATACAATCTTGTTTTTGGATAAGGGGGTATTCCTTTTTTTAAAATAAAGTCCAGTGTATAATGTCCATGATATGCTGCACCCTACACAGCTTTGGGTGACCTGTTGCAAGAAAACAAAAAGGTAATCCAAACATTTAACTGCAACAGCCTGTGTTGTTATGGTCCCCATACCTAAAATAGTTCTCCTTCAAATGTTAAGTGTTGAAATACAGTCTCCCCCACCAACCATTATTCCAAATCGTGAACAAACTTTTACCTACTTTAATTTATTAAATATTAAACCTGAACCAAAGTATCACAAGTACTGACCCTCCATATGGCAATTTACATCCTTTTAAAATGGCCTATATATATTCCTCCCATATAATAGTCTACAAACTTGAAGCAATTACTTAGGAGCAAAAGGGAATTCAGCCATTCTATTTTAATAAAACAAACATTCTGCCATATTCAAAACTTAAACTTAGAAGGTTTAAAAGGAATAAGAAAGCTTGATACATATCCTCCATAATTGGAAGAGGAATTACAAGTCCCAGACTATTCAGGTTTCTTCTTCATCAGATGCATCTGATTCGAGAGTCTCTCCTGGTTTCACTCAATGAAATTTTTCAGATATGGCCTCCGCTTTCCGTCCTGCATCTTCAGGGTCTGTATACTGATAGGTGCAACCACCATAGTGCATTCTGAGCCTGGCTCGCATTAGCAATGAATGGGCCACCCCTAGACTACGTAGTTTAGCCCTCACGCCATCAAATTTCTTTTGCCTGGTCCTAGTAGCATAGGAGAGGTCAGGAAACAAGTGTACTGTGTCGCCCTGAAAGTTTAATTATACAGAGCTTCTGGCCGCTTGCAAAATCCGATCTCTGACCCCTGGGCTTGATGTGATCAGTAGGGCTGTTCTAGGCATGTTTCCATGAGCTGCAGCAGAGCGAGGAGAGATCCGGTAGGCCAGAATGAGACACTCCGGCTTAAGCTCCGAACTTAACTGTAACGCCTCTGGCATCCATCCTTGAAGAAAATCAAACAAGTTGTCCTCTTCACAATGCTCGGCTAAGCCCACAATACGCACATTTGAAGCTCTCTGGGAGTTTTCAATAGCCTCCAAATGGTATCGGAGCTGTGAGTTCTCCTGGACCAACTTGCTGGTTGTAACTAATGCCTTTGTTGCTGTAGATTCCACCAATGAGGCAGTTTTAACGGCATCTTCTATTTTATTTTCTTGCTCTACTAAGCGGGTCAGAATAGACTCAACTTTTTTATTGATGGCTTGCATTGATTTCTGGAACGCCGACCAAGGGGGGTTCAGTACCCTGGGTAGATAGAGCCGCTGCCTCGTGTTGCTCCACTTCAACAGGCCTCGGTTTTACATTGCCTGCAGGTCCCTTATTCGTTTGTCCCATCCTTGCAAAAGAGACACCAAAAGATGCAGCACTGCTTGGCGATTTTGAATAAATCGTTGAAAGTTTGTTTTTTTTTCAGTAGGAAAGTTTTATTTCTATAGTTTACAGTTGGTTGGTTAGGGAGCCGATCCACAACACGACTATTCCGTAGGAGTGCTCCACAGCACCCCCTTTAACTTTTTTTATGTACAACCCATCTTTACAAAAGGAACAGGTGGTTGTTAACATATGTGGGCAGCACGCAAATGGTGTCCGGACCAGTGTTCCCATTCACGCATAAATGTACGTGAATCACACAAAAAATAAAAATTTCACGTACATCTATGTGTGCAGGGGGTACACTGCACGTAAAGGAGCCGGACCCGGTGTGAGTTTTGTGAATTCAGCATGAGCTTCTTTATGTGCCACCTGTACTATAAGAAAGGGTGCCCTCCCCCCTCCCATCCCCATTTAGAGCTGTCTTCCGATTGGTTCATCACACATAGAATTCGCACTGTCTCTGTCCACCAGTTCAACGTGGGTGACGTGCGCAGATGAGTGTAATCGCGGGCTTCACATGTTCAACCAATGAAGGGGAAAGCTGTGAGCTGCAGATCTTTAAAGAGGAGTAAGTCAGAGTACCGACTGATACAACAGCGATAAACTCGCCACAGACCTGGTGCTTCATCTGTTTTAAGATCATCAGGTATGTTTGCTTTGGATCAATCGAGTAAAGAGTTGTGCCTGAATAAGTTCCTTTCCGTCCAAACAGCGTGTTCCTGCCAGCCAGCCTAGTCCTGACCGTCCCATATAGCTCCAACAGTGACTGTCGCCGGATCACCTTCTTATTGTGAAATATTTTTTTATTATTATTATGAAATATTTGCGCTTGATCTATATAGTGTGTTCATGACTAACTGCGCTCGCTTTACAGCCTGGTTACCCTTTCTGTCATCACCTACGTGTTGTCCCAGTGAGAGCTGCCGATAATGGCCAGTGGAGGCAGGAACTGAAGATGTTTCAGAGTCAGACATGCAAGTTACTTAAAATAAATCAAGTTTTAGTGCAGTTTTGTTTGGCTCTATTTCTATTTGGGGAGATGAAAGCGCCCCTTTAATGCTTATATTGTTTGGTGCGTCTTGATGTGACTGGGAGGAAGGGAACTTAAGTGACCATCCAGAGCAAATGAGTGGCACAGGATTTGCGGTGCTGTGGTGAGGACAACTGTGGCAGCCACTGGGGGAGGGGATGCTGGCTTCAAAGGAGCAGTGTGGTGTGGAGAGACGGAGGTCATCTTTCAACACATTATTGGAAAAGGGGGAGGTATGTTACTACTGCAAGTGCATTATTGTGTGTGTGTGGGGGACAGAAGACTTAGCTAGCCTGAACCTGGAATAACTTTTGAACAATGCCCTAATGATGGCAGAGAGTACCCCAGTGGCATTGGGGGCAAGGTGTGTGCAGCAATAATGATACCCTGCTGTACTAGGCAGACTGTGCCCCCTCCCCAAAAATACACACACAGCAAATAAAAACCTAACTATTCTCCAAAGTGCTGCACAGATCTTGCCTAGTGCTGTAAAAAATCTGCAGTGTCAGTTACTTTTGTTGCACTAAGAATTCAGAGTAAAATTTCCATAGCTTATTCTTATTGTTATTTCAAGTTCAGGCAGTAGGTGAATGAGTGTGTGGATCAAAAACAGGTGTTCTGCTTATGTTGAGTGATTGTGGCATACCCCTTAACAATAAAATGTACCGCCAGTAATTTTTTTTTTTTTTACAAGTGGTATGGTGTACCCTCAAAACTCATTTTGTACCCCGGAACATTTTTGAGGAGGGTATGCTGTACCCTCTGTTACATGGATGTAGTGGGAACACAGGTCCGGACATCATCCTCTATGGGAGGAGCTACAGGAAGTTTACAGACAGGGTGCCCTCAAAGTGCCAGCATTCCTGATTTTCTGTGTTCTAGTAAGAGCTAGGAGTTGGTGCTCGGGAGGCAGCTAGGTGCCACAAAGCTGGCAGGTAGTGGACACTCCAGGTGTCCTTGCTGGATAAGCACCCAAGAGGTGCAGGCAAGGGGTAAGCCAAGATACCCAAGGTATGGGTGCCAGCTGAGATGGGTGACCAGGCACCACTGGGATGTCAGGGATATTCCTGATTGCTCACCATGCAATTTTTTTTTCCTCACCTCCGACCCTGGCCCACCTTCATACTGGCTCCTCCAGCACTGTCACCCAACTTCTCATGGCTTGCCATTGACTTTATCCTCCACATTCTCTCTCCCTACCTTGGGTGCTACAGACTAGGAGAGCGGTGGGCCAAGTCTCTCACTGCACAGACCAGGTCCCAGATGCAGAAGTGCCATGTCACCGGTGCTGGGCCTGCAAGGAGTCAGTATTCACCCTGCTGAGGCCTCTTTCCATTTTTCTGGGTCCCCTCCTTCTCAGATGCTGGCACCAGTGGTGTGCGTGCACACACATGCATCTGTGTGTAGTGCGCGACACCAGCCTGCGTCCTTCCTTCCCACTTTATGCCTCTCTGACTGTACTATCATCTGTGGTCACCCTCACCCAGGTGGCTGTGAAGCAGCGGAGCCGACAACCCTCCTTCCCCCAAGAAGGAGAGCATCCTCCCAGACACTCAAGCCTACTTCCCCCCATCCAGCCCCGATGCCACAAGATCGTTTCCGAATGTGGGTCACCAGCGTTGAGAGTGGTACCATTACCACTGCGCTGACAAGCCAGCTGCATCAGAGGCCTTGTGAGGAACATGCTAGCCTGACACTCAGGCCAATGAAGAATACTGGGCCACTTGCCGGCATGACACTTTCTCTAACAAGTAACAGGTTATACATGCAGGTACTGCCAGTAGACGGAAAGGCAGATAAAACATGTTTTGGCACCGAAGGAGGAAGAGGGAATCCTGGGCACCATGTTACCTGAAAATTATGTTAAGGCCATCTGTAGGTGCCTTGCATTTCAAATCAAAAAGGATATGGAGTGTGAGAGAAAGAACTCTGGGGGAGAACTGCTGGCTGCAAGGAATAGGCACAATGTAACACAGTAAGCAGCAGCAGCTATGCAGTTAGCATTACATACAGTCACTGTGGGGTAAACTGGCTACCCAGGAAAACAGAATTACCATTATGAATTGTGTATGAGCTGACTAACTGGGGTCTTTGGGCCTGTGACTACTTACTGTGATATCCAGCATATTCTGTTTGGCTATCTAAGGTGGCCACGTACACCAGATCCAGCAGACAGTCAAGCAACCTATGCTGCGGAGTGCGACAAGCTCCCAGTGAGCAGTTCCACAATAAACCCCGAGACACAGGAGTTCTCTGGGCTATGCTCCCCTGAAAGGGGGAACTGCAATAACATTCCTCTCAAAGTTTCAAATGGTATGAAGCAATGTTAAACATCAAGCACTAAAGGTAAAAACTTACTATATATCACCTATTACAGCTGCCCTAAGGCTACATTTGTAGGAGGGTGTGTAAAAGTTAGCTCTCACAAATCCCTGCTTAGCTCTCTTTTAAGAGCCTAGGACAGAGTCACGCACATTAACTTCTTAGCCTTTGGAAACACAGTCTAAACCAGCCAGGACAAGCAATAAGCACCACACACGGACAGACTCCTGGCAGGGGTTGCAATAAATATACAATAATGAATGGGGAAGTGTACTTAACTTGAATTTAATGGTCGCCCGAGGTGTGGGATGCTACATAAGCGCCCTCGGGGTTTAGTAAAGCCTCCCACACTGAGGGCAACCATTAAATTCGAGTTTGTCACTTCCCCATTTGTTATTAAATATAATTGCTGGTCAGCAATTTTATTTAACATTTAGATTTAGCTCGCTGTTGTAATCAGTGCTTACCGCATTTCAGCACCTCAGAGCTCTTCCCACTGCCACTTGTTCAATGCGGCTGTTGAATGGCAGGATTAACCAAATAAAATTTGTAGATGTTTGAGGAGAAGGTGACGAGCACTAAAAAAAAAAAAAAAGTACGAACGGAAAACCAACAAAGTTCGTTGGTCTGGCATGGCGGCTCCTCGCTACGCTGAAGAAGGAGCCACAATGTTTTTGAAAATGTTTAGCCCGCCCAGAAGTAGGTGAACAGCCAATGAGGAAGTGGCTGTGTCTGAGTGACTTGGCTCGTGTTTGTGGTTATAATGACAAATTATAACTCGGTCAGGCAATGGGAAAAATTGCTGACCAGTTATTATTTTATTATGGTGACGTGCACATATTTGTAACTAGTATTTATTGCCTTACTATGACTGCATTTTACACTTTCTGTAATGATTTAAATATCTTTATTTATCCTTTTGTACTACCGTGTGTGCCTTATACATGCAGGTCACTTCTAAAAAAGGAACATGCTTCCAGTGACCATACCGAATTAACAAATGCTCAAACAAACATTTATTTTTTAGTTTTAGGTGTGAATCACAAACTGTCAGCACATATTTCAAAATACTTTTGATGATAAAAGCATGTCAAACGGAACCCATTCTGTCTTGTTGAACGTTCCCTTTATTGGTTTGTTTACATAGTGACCCAGCGTTCCTTACCTCCAGCTTCATGATCCTCTGTTTCAGTCTCCAACACCACAAACTGCACTGTTCAGAAACACAAGCAGCTGCTGCTCTTCAGAGTTTGGGACTCGAAGAACCAAGGATATCTATCCACAGAAAAAACAGTTCCCACTGCAGCTCCCTGTGTGCACAGTTCTGTACCCTATTTCTATGCTCTCACAGGTTAAAGTGCACTTCCTGTCCGTCTATGAAAACTGTCCCTACGCCCACCATTCAAAACAACTCATTAATATTCATAATTGCAACAGCAAGGGAGGAAAAAGAACGAGAGCATGCTAAATATTTAACTGCTGTATTGCTACCATATTAATCTCACGTTATGCTTTTGTTGACTCATGTTATACTTTTTGCTGACTAATGCACTTTATTACTGATGCTGGTATGGGAATTGTATCCCCCTGTTTTCTGCACCCGTGCAATGATTATGTAATACTTGCCTATGATTTTCCTATGCTATGCCTTGCCTTATATTTCCTATTAGCGATTACTGTATGTTATTATTTGTGGATACCTGACAATGCTTTCTGGCTGCCACTGTTTTACCTATTCCTGTTTGTGCCACCCTGCCCATGATTTTTGACGAGGATCCTTTGTAAATGAGCCTTTAGATGTGACAAACTAGCACATCCAGCATTGACTTGTGACTGTTAGTAGAGAAGAACGTTTCTGCCTACATATTCAGAGCTGGCCAATAGCGCTGCACAGCCTGTAGCACTGAGCCAAAAATAATGTAAGCTGGCTCTGAACTATATAGTTAGCACACATTAACAGAGAATGCTGACAGAATACTGGGGCACGTCGGTGCAGCACTAAGTGGATATGGGCTGCACTGACACCGACACAGCCCAAGGTTACATATGGCCCACAGGATAGTGTGCCCAAACAGGGATAGGGCCAAGGGTCCTGTGAGCCATATTCAACTCATGCATGCAAATGAGCCTATTAGGCATGCACGGCACTAAGGGACCATTTACATTCCCATTATGGGATCATTTGCATGGGCACAGCAGCCACCTAGCGCCAATTTAGGGTAGGTTCAGTAGAAACTGCCTGCTAGTCTAGTGGACCAGACCTTATCCTCCTAATTGCCTCAGTCACAGATGCGCTTTGACCTGCCTCACTCGTGCATGAAGGTGCTGCCATCTGACCTTTCTAGCCAACCTGTTCCAGTATCATCAAAGCAATCTCTGACGGATTATCCAGAGCCCTCTGTAGAGGCCACCACCTGGTCATCGATCGTGGTAGCCAAGTTTCTCCATCCTCCGACTCATCAGACCTGGATGAAGGCAGTCCTCAGATCAACCATCCAGTAACAGTCACCTGCGGACAAGACCCTGCAGGTGCTTTCATGATTGTGCCTTGAAGATGGTAGGTTTAGTTGTTGCATGATGGGATCGGGAGAGACTGTTGGGGGAGTAGAAGGGCTGAACACTCAGACTGTTAGCTTTTAGTTTTTATTCTGCTCTCCCCTACTGCTGTTTCCGCCAACTCAAAGCACTCTATTTCAACTTCTTGCTATGAGGCCTGCCAGTAACCCTCAACTGCTTGCGTCAAGGTTCTGTACTCTAATCACCTTGGCCTGCATCTTCCACAGACTGCTCAGACTTTTTCAGTGTAGTGAACTGTCTATGCTGCTGCAGCTTGGGACTCACAGTATACTTTAAATACTAAACCCATGTTTGAAAGTATGTCTCACCATCCTTCTGTTATTACAGGTCACTGGTGTATTGTGTATTAATTCTGCTGGTCATGTTGCTGGGGCAAAATTGTGCATGGTGAACTCCCCCAATCTAGCCTTACACGCAATAGGTCTGTTACAGGTTCCTTTGACCACATGCATCCCCCCCAGCAAGACCAATATTAATATGCGCAATACCCCTACATAAGTCTGCATTGCTTCTCCACCTGAAAATATTCTTACCTGATGTTGCAGGACCTGCAGTAAGGCTGCGTCAGCCTACCTGAGCTTATCCCCCCACCCCACCCGCACTCTATGGGTGCATCACCCCCTATAATGCCACTTGCCCCTTCACCTCTTGCTCTCCCCCCAACCCTGGTGTGCTGCTCTGCTGTAGAACACCCTGACCAGGTGCCCCTAGGAGCTTTATAATCTGAGCCGAATCAGCTGTCCTCACAGCCTGGGAGAGACTTTCAAAGACAGTATGTGAACTATTGCACTACAGGTGAAATATGAACTCTATCCTCAGCTGATATAAGCATTAGCTCCACCCGATCAAATTGTTGAATGATTCGTGTTGGGCAGGGGCATCAGCAGTGGTGGGGGCTCAAACCTGTGGACACCATAGCAGAACTAACACAAAAGGGATGTAGCTCCTCCCACAGCTTCCTAGTTTTCTGGGACAGTTGTGAGGACGCCTGCTCCTTTGAAGGCTCCCTGCAGTGACCAATACAGCTTATGACACTGTTGTAAGCACACAGCCTCTTGGTGCTGCAGCCTGGCAATGCAACAGCCTGCTAGACTGTGTGGCTCACCCATACTCTGGTACAGCTCAGCTCCAGTGAACTGGAACCAAGCTCACTCTGCAACCACCACACTGTGGGGCACCCCACCACCATCCTCCCCATCCCCCCACCAGTGGCATGAGTTAAGATAAGCTATAGAGCACAGATGGTGTGGACCTGACTAAAACCTCTCTTTAGATGTGGCCTGACTGGGCTGGGGTCAAAATTGTCCACTATTCTCAGTAGGCAAAACTTTAAGGTATTATGGGAAGGTTATTATGTTGTATGCTGTTTGGTTGGAGTTTGGGGGATTGGAGGAACACAGTTTAAGCGAGCCTCATGTTTGTCTCGCACAGTTTTGCTAGAAGAAGTGGTAAGGATGAAATCAGTAAACAGTTTAAAGCAGGGACAGGACAAGCATATGGGCTTAGAGAGAAGGGGGGGGCAGAAACTATCAGGTGGTACAGCCAATAGGGTCTCTGTAGAATAGTTAGGTAGAGTGGGCAGACTGCATGGGCCAGGTAGGCCTTTTCCTGCTCTTAGTATCTATGTAGCTATATATGTATGAATGTTTATGATACCCTCGGGAGACAGCTGGAGAACCTGGGTATTATGTTTTGCTCGTCCCTTATGCAACTGCCCTGCAATGGTTTACACATGTATATAAGTTTATTGGTTATTTGGTTGATGGTATGGTATCTACTACTACTAAATCTTTACTCTTTGGATGGTTGTAGACTACCCATTAGGACTTATTTATTTATACATTTATTCATTTGTTAACTGGGTAGGTGCACTGATCCAAGGACCGTTTACAAGCATGACCCTGGCCACTGAGATGGCACAAGAATACAGCGATGTAAATAAAATAGATGTTTCTCCAGCGTGCCCCCAATATCAGGTACAGAATTGTAACCCACCCATGCCCCCTGTCTAGGGGCATATCACATCGCAGGTGGTCCCAGAGCATATCGGAAAAGGGGGTACCCTCAAGCGCTAAACTACTGAGACAAATGCACCTCCATAAAAGGCAGGAAAAGTGAAGACTGGCATCTTCAATCACCTGTGCATTCTCACTCTCACCCATTCAGATCTGGATTCTCCCCGATTGCTGGCACACCGGACCAGGAACTCCAACTGCACATCTACCATCTCTCTGGAGCCCCAGAGCCCCTACGGTCCCACAAAAGCGGGATGGAAATATCATCTGGCATCAAACTTATGAGAAATTAATTCAGCTGCAAAGGAAAGGGGAAAAAAGTTTTCATTTCATTAGCTTTCCCCCTTCAGTTTAAATAAAGCACTCACTACCATTCTTCTCCCAACTAACTTCTTTATTTTGCTCCTGATCAGCAAATGATTTCAGCAGTGCAGGGGTCACATCCTTCATTCAAATAAATAGAACAGCTCCATGGGGCTAATCAAACTTTTTACAGACATACTGGCTGGACGTTAGAGCAGCAGGAATGATGGATTTTAAGGCACTAATAAGCAAGGACTTTTTTCTACCCCCTCTCTCTTGGATGCTTTACCCAAGACCTCTCGACTCAGATCCTTTCAATCTCCTGGCTCTCTGGATCTGGTGAGCCAAACCTTTTTCTTCTTTCCCAGGTTATCTTCTCTCTGGCACTGGTCATCCCCCAAAAACCCTGGCACAGGAAAGTGAGATGCTTCCCCCACCTGTACCCCTGGGTGCTGGCCCATACCACAGGAGGTACCAGGATTTTCCTTATGACCCAGGCCCCATAATCCAGTGAAGCTGGTTCCTGTTCTGGTGCTGCTTCAGCACCCACACCTTCATTTTCACCCTGCCTCTATCTTCTCGGCTCCACTGGTGCAGCTGCCCCTAAACCTGGCCCTGCTCCAGTACTACAGCCCTTTGCCACTGGGGAGATCCTGGGCTCTGCCACCACCCAGAGCCCTCCAAACAGCCTGCCTTCACCAACAAACAGCCTAACTCTGCTCTGAACCCTGTTCTTCCTCTACGGGGAATCCCTGCCAGGCCCATATCCCTTTCATCACCTCCTGGGCTTGCCATTATGGCCTGCAACCTGCCCAGCCTCCATGTGTCGGCGCCCCAGGACCTGCCCCTCCAAGCAGGCCCCATATATTGGTGAAAGCCCCTCCCCCCCCGGCTTCCTCTACATACCTAGACCAGCTTGCCACACTGGGACCAGGGGACAGCCACTGCCACCGGCTCCCCTCTTGTGGGGACCCTGCCACTTCCCCCACAGTGCTGGTGGCCCATGAATCACAAGTAAAATGGGGTCTCTAAGTGTTCCTACCTGTCCTGGCTCCCCATGGCCTACCATCTTTCCTGCCCCCAACAACGCAGGACCCGGCTTACTATACTTCCCCCACAGAGCTCCATTCCCCCCAGCTCCTCGTTGCCACGATGCTGAGAAGGCCATCCTATCTACACTTGGGGGTGTCCCCCACTGGCCCACCCGGACTGTCGAGCTCCCTTACTTGCCCGCCTACCTCTGCTTCTTCAGCAACCCCTTCCAGCCCCGACCCATGCCCAGGCTGGAAAAAGCCCCCAAACTTCCTGTCTGCTCCCTTATATAGTCCCTAGACCTACTCTCTGCTGCCACCATGAGGCGTCCAGCAGCCACTATCCCCTAGAGCACTAAAAATTCCCTAGCTTGGGAGGGAGGTAGGAGGGGGAAAGGGATGCCTACCATGGGAGCATAAGCCCCTACTTTAAGGGGGGCTTACAGAATGAACCCCTAATCTAACCATGACAGACTGTTAGAGATGCCCCCCCCCACAAGATACCCTGCACGCTTGCTTGCAGACCCCATTGCTGTAAACATGCCTGGGAACCCCCACAAAATCCCCCATGAGGGTAGATCTAAAATGTCATTATTAGAATTTTAAGGGGTAGGCTCCCCCGTAAAGCAGAAGCAGGTTTTGATGCATTTTAAAAGGGTACACTCCTAGCTTGCCCTCCTAATGGAGACAAAGTTAATCTCCTCTGAAGAACAGAAACTTCAGCAGGAATAGGCCAAATTAGAACTCCTCAGCACAGCCCTGCCCAGGTTGAAAAACAGGGGAAGTCAATTTGGTAAATAGATCCTTGCAATGGAAACCCCAACAAGTGCACAAGGACACAGAAGGGAGGTGGCTGATTATTATCTTTGACATACCAACAGGCCCCTACCGGTGGGCAATATATATACCCCTAATGAGGTCTCCCTGGTATTCTTCCACACATTTGTGGACTGCCTGTCCTAAGTCCATCAGGTTAATGCCTCAGCACTAATGAGGGGAATTTTTTTATCTAATCCTGGACGTGCCCATAGACCACAGTCATGTGAAACCCAACCAAGATACAAGAGTGGCACTGGCAGTCAAACTGTGGATGGCAGACCAAGCCCTAGTGGATATCTGGTGTTTACTTCACCCCAGAGTTAGAAACTACTCCTGCTACTTAGTTGCCCATAAATCGTAGAGCAGGATAGACATCTGACTAATCTCCAACCAACTGACCTCAGCGGTCTTATTGGAATCCATAACCCTGCTTCTGATCTCAGACTATGCTCCAATCCAAACAGACCTTGCCTGGGGCCCCAAGTATCCTACTCCCAGCCTGTTGGCTAGATCCTCTCCTCCTCCAGGACCCCCATTTTAAAACATGGGTGTGGGCAGAAGCAGAAGAATATTTCCTCCTCAATGATATGGGTGACACCTTGGTCGGAACCCTGTGGGAGGCCTTTAAGGCCACACTGCAAGGTCAGGTAATTGGCTGTGCCTCACACCCCAGAAAGGAACATGAAAAAGAGCTAGTAGACCTGGAACCTAAACTCTGGCACCAAGAAGTGGAGTTCAGTACCCAGCCCTAAGATGATCAGAACTCTACATTACACAAATTCATAGTCAGTCTATGGCTGGAGATTATTGCACTGGCCCAGAAAGCTGATCTGACACTCATCAGGCTGAGGCATAAGCACTGCGAGGGGGGAAATATGGCAAGGTCTTAGCCTATGGGCTTTGGAAACAGCAAGCTGAGCAATACATTGCCAGCCTTCAGGATAACCAGGGACATCTTGGCTCTGGCTGAGGATATTAATGATTGTATGAAAAACTATTTTTCAAAACTGTATAGATCTGATAAGGCCTTGGATCATTCCTGAATAGATGCATTCCTGTCACTATCCAACTGCCCAGACTCATGGTGGAACAAATATCTGCTTTAGAAGTACCCCAATCTCTAGTGGAAACAAGCTCTGAACCCCCGTAAGGCCCCAGGTGGAGATTGGATGCCCTGTAGAATTTTTTCAGCTCTTCTTCCTGACAGTCTGTTCCATTCTACAGCAGATGTATATGGAAGCAGATGGCATCACCTCCTTCCCTCCCTCCATGCACATTGCCACCATAACGGTCTTTCCCAAAAATGGGAAAGATCCAACCCTCCCAGCAAGCTTCTACCCTATCTCCCTCATTACGATTGATAGTAAGCTATATGCCAAAGCCCTCGTCCAATGGCCAGGCACCCTTCTACTGCCCTAATTCACCCAGCACAAGTGGGCTTTGTGACAGGGAGACTCAGTTCAGACCATTTGAGATCCCTACTACACATTATGCTCGCCTTACCCCCACTCCCACTGCAGCAGTAGCAATTGACTTTGAAAAAGCATTTGACTCAGTATAGTAGGGGTATCTATACAAAAAATACCAATCACTTGTCATCCCACACAGGTATATAACTACCTTGCATATTTATATGTGGTGATTATATGCCATGTTGGATGACAGGTGCTGGATCTTTTTTGGTTATTTGCCTGTGCTGTTGATGACTGTAGCACTGTCCTTGCTTGGTGTGGTTCCTTTCAGTGCCTTGGGTACCTGTACAAAGTCCTTGAATAGATAGGATTTGGCCCACAGTTTCGAGCCAAGGTTAAAACCTTGTACCCTTACCCTCAGACCAAAATCCTCACCAATGATACATTGTCATCCCCATTTTCGCTACCTAAAGGCACGGGGTAGGGATGACTGCTATCCCCCCTTTTATTTGTCTTGGCCATGGAGCCTTTGGCTGCATCTACCCGTCAGCACCCAGGATGCCAGGGTATTCAGGGGGAAAGACTCAACACAAAGTACTATTATATGCAGATGACATGCTAGTCATACTGAACCAAGCAACTACGTCAGTCATCCTACTTATTCCGCTGCTGAAATCCTTCTCTGAAATTTGGGGATTATGCACTGAATAATCCAAAACAGATGTCTTGCCACCTAACCACCACTGCCCCCCGCCAATAACTTATGCAAATTAAGGCTTCACTGGGTGCAGGATCATATTACCTACGTGGGTATTAGAATTACACTGAAACTCAGCAGACCTTGTGAATTTAACTTCATTCCTCTCCTTGCGGTATCCAGCTGGAGTGCGTGAGATGGAAGCATCTGCAACTGTCCACGGCAGGTAAACCTGAGGAACTCAAACAGTGACAGCTCCCTACCAGTTTCACCTTATTTCCCATATACCTGTCCATATGCCCAACCGGTGGTTTGACTAATTTGATAAAATGGTTGGTAGCTTTCTGTGGGGCGGCAAGTAACACAGAAAGAGTTGAAACAATTAGGAGCTCACTCACGCAAAAGGGGGGGGTAGGGGGGACTCCCATGATTCAAGTGTTATTACTGGGCCTCCTGCACAACCCAAACGATGAGGTGGTTTCCCTCATGAGACCAAATTACCCCGCTATAGCTTGATATGGAAGCCCCTTGGTTGGGAGAGGTCTCTCCTACAATCTGCATTTGTAACTTCCTGGACAAGCATTCTAAGGGACACCCCATGATCACTAGCTAACTCCAATCCTGGAAACAGCTCCAAAAATGGTTAGGCAAGGAGCTAGCCCACAAGAGCATGACCCCCCTGTGGGATAACTCTTCTATAAGTGGTGGAGGTAAAGCAATATGCTGGACCCTGTGGTGCAATAAGGGTATACAAATACTGGCAGACCTCCTTGTCCCTCAACAAACAGACCTAAAAATCTTTAAGGGGTTGCAGATTTGCTACTCCATTTTCCAGACTGATTTCTGGTTCCCTCTAGATCAGACCCTGACCCCTCAGCTCGAAAAACAACATGCATATCACCCACTCCCAACCCTCACCCACTCAGGGTCAAGCAACCTAAGGGTAAGGTGGATAACATGTATTATTTCACCCGAGATGTTTTCCCAGGCCAGTCTGTGACAGCTGAAAACAAATGAGTGGTAGCCTTTGGGTAGCCTGTCTTGGATGAGGACTTGAAAACCTGCTGGAAATTAGCACACACTGTACTCAGGAACCCCAGAAGCAGGCTGATTCAGAATGAGACACTGCATCTGTGGTATCATACCCTGGCAGTCCTCCATGAGAGTAAGATGTGGCACCACAGGTGTTGACCTATTACATATTCTTTGGGCTTGCTCCCTTATTAAGCACTACTGGGCACAGATCCATCACTTTATCAGCCAGGTGCTTGGTTGCCAAGTGGCTATTCCACCACACTCCTAATCTTTGGTTCTCCAAAAATAGAGTCCATATCTCAGCCCCAGAGAATTTAGAGGCTGGTGTGGAGGCCAAGAGTCTCCTTCTTTGATGTTGAAGGACCACAGAGATCCCCACCAACACAGAATATACAGCCTGCCTAGCACAACTTGTACAGTTTGAGCACTTTATCCATGCAGCCTCAGGGGCAATGACCTAGTACTGGGACATTTTTCAGTTTTCCTTTAAAGCAGCAGTGCAACTAAAAAATGTTTTCACAAAAAGCTAGATTCAGCAGCAATTCATAAAAATATTTGCATACTTACCAAATCTACTTTTCTAGGTACTGTATCTCCTATACTGCATACCATGAGTTTTTTTTTTGTATGAATTTTCTCTGTCCTAACCCTTACCAGGTATACAATGGTATATCTAAGCCAAATGGGTTGGAGATATTTTTTTTTCTTGCGATAAAAACTAAATCAAAACAATTATAAAATACTCTTATTTTTGATGGAACTAGAAAACGTTACTACCAAATAAAACTGGAAGACGCCTGGAATTTGTTATAGTGAAAAAAGGTAGGGTCAGATTTTTTGCCCAATTTCATTGCACTGCTACTTTAATCAGCCTCACAGATGTTCCCACTGCTGTGTACCCTTCCATGACCTGCAATCACATTAGGTGTGCTATCGCTGGCAGTGTACTTCACAAGAGTCCATCTGAAAGAGATGGTCAAGATGTTCACATTAGTTAGGTATCAGTCTGCATATAGGCTCTTGTTACTCCCCCAGTGTTGTTAGTTTGGGGAATTTGACTCTATCCAAGGTAGCCATACTACAGTATATCAAGTTGCAAACCTATCAGATTTACTAAATGTTGCTTATCCATTTCAAAACATGCTAAGTTGTAATTTAAAAGAAAGAGGACCCCCCCAAAAAAAATATCCTTATTTGTGAATGACATCACCTTATACTTAACTGACATCTCCAGTTCCCTGACAACCCTGGCTGCCTCTCTCTCTCTGGGTACAAACTGAATGGGGTGAAATCTCAGATCCACCCTCTCAATGGGACTTGCACACAATCTCTGTTCACTGGTTCCTTGTACCAGTGGTCCCCAGACAGGGTGGTGCTTGGGTATCCAGGTCAAGTTCTCTCTCTCTGCTACCATTGCAGCCAATGTTTCATGTATATTAGACATACTCTCCTCTGATCTGGATAAATCGAAGTCCTTATTACTTTCCACCTGGGGTAGGGTGAATGTCCATAAGTTAACAGCACTTCCTAAATTACAGTACAGTTCCCTGCCTCCTTCTTTAAATCTGTGTCCTACAAACTGTCAGCCTTCATATACAAACACAACCCCCCAAAAATTAGACTGCAGATTCTGTAGAGGCACTGGACAGAGAGACTGTGGTTTGGGCTTCCTTAGTTTGAGAATGCAACATGATCTGGTGGTACTTCATCAGGCAGTTACCTACCTTAAACCCAGCCTTTTCACATACTACCCCAGATAGCTGGAACCGAACACTACACGATGCAGCCTTCCTCACTTGCAGGCCCTCCTTCTTCCTGATTGGGGGTTCCCAAAGCAAGGCCTCCCTACACCAAGCATACTAAGAGAAGGTGGCAGAAATATGTGTCTGGCTGAGGGTTGGCTCACAAAGCCTTTAGGTTGCAGCCCATCTGTAACAACCCAGCACTGAGAATAGATAACTCAGCCTTTGAGTGAGGAGACTGGAAGGCCAAGGGGATTAACTCACTCGGGGACCTCTGTTATCTGCACTCAGGAGTATTGTGTTCCTTCTCAGATCTAACCCCCATAAAGGATATCCTCGAGGCTCATTTCTGGAAATACCTTCAGCTACTAGACCTACTAAGCATGAAGGGATCCCAGACTCATGCCCTACTCCCCCAGGGCCACTTGAAATCTGGGTACAAAAATTGCAAACACTGAAGAAAGTACCCCCACATCTCAAGTCTCTGAACACCACAGCACAATCTAGCAAGACTACTGTGGTCCCCAAGGAAACCTGGCAAAGGGAATGAGACATTTCTATTCCCCAAGCTGTCTGGGATTTTTTATGGGTTCATACATACAGAGGATCAAGGGAGGTCAAGCAAAAATCTTGCAGTATAAAGTGCTTCCCAGGATATATAGGACTCCCCAAGGGCTACACAGAGCAGGCCTCATGAACAGCAGTGATTCCTGAAAGTGTTCCTTTCCACAGACATCTCTAGCGCACATCCTGTGGTACTGTCCTGCCCTGGAATCCCACTGGGATTGTGCCTTAGGCAGTGATCTTTTGCTGTGCCTTAATGATCCCCAATTGGCTTTCCTTGGTGTTCTCCCCCAAGGATGCATGCTCTCTCCAACGTGAGCTCTGTGGATGGTGGGAGCTATGGCAGTGGCTAAATGAATCATACTTTGCCATTGGAGAGAACCTGACCCACACTCTGTGCCAGAATGGGAATTGGGAAAATATACTTTTCCTTATGGCTAGGTATGAGAAGTTGGCACATGTGACAGCAGGCAAGTTTTTCACTTATGATAAAATCTAGAGTGTGCATATCTCCATTCTCCACCATAGAGCTCAGATTCAGAGAAGACCTCCCCCTGCCAATGTGAAGGCTTACAGACCTACAGTGAATTCCCCACCCCTTCCACTTCTATCCAATAATAGCTAGGGACATTTTACTTTATACACACTGGTTTATCAGGACCCCTCTACTGCTGACCAGCACTGTCTATATTTACACCTCCCCAGTCCTATATATGCCCTATACACCCCTGTTTTGCCCCTCCCCCTACTGTTATCACTCCTTCTGCCTTTCCCTCCTCTTCCCCCACTATGACACGATACCTTAGAATATTCCACTCAGAAGTTTGTCCAATTTGTGGAATGCTCTGGTGTTTGTTACCTATTCCTATGGCTGGAATACACTTAGTACCTTGCCTTTACTAGTTCACCTGGCTCTACCAATCCAAATAGGCAGAGGACACTGGGTGCAAGCTTATAGATGGCTAGGACTGGGATTGGACAGGATTGTGTAACTGACCCCAGTTAGAGATATTACTCAGGGATCTATGTATCCAGCTATGGTTAGTTAACTTTCCGTCTTATTTATCTATTAATGTATAGATTCCATTCTATAGTTATGGAACTATCAAGTTGTACTATTCGCCTTTTATGTTCTGCCTGTACCTGCTAACATACCTTGGTCAAGTTTTTCAAAAATATGTGTTGCACAAAGTGTTTTAATTTGTGTATGTTGTCCTGGTGTGCCCTTCCCTTTGTTTGCTCTTAGGATTTTTTTCTAAATTAGCCTGCTGGTTATATGGTAGTTTTCTGGCCCCTGGGGATCTCCATCTTAGCATGGTTTATTGTTCTTTTTCCTCCAATGCCTCCTGTCCCACGTGACAGGATGCATCCAGGACCACTGATTCAGCAAGTACTAGAGATAGCAGCCTGATGTTCTGGCCTCTGCAAAATCGCTCTAACTCAATATTTTTGTTTTCTATGTGTGTGTGTCTGGTCAAGCCAGCAGGAGAAATGTTTTGCTTTTAAAACTTTTCATTTCATCAAACTACACATAGCCATAAGAAGCACACAATTCACCCCAGATCATCAATGCTATAATTATTTAAGACACGTGTAGTTTTCCTACAGAATAACCCTCTCCATTGCCTGTGTGTTTAGCATCACTGGATTTCTCAGTTAGGTACAATGTTATCTGTACAATCTGAATTATGTACAATGTTATCTGTAAATAGGGATTGATAATTACGTTACTGTCTGCCATAGTATACTCTGTGGTACTGTTAGCTATACTAGTGGTTCTTAACTGTAGTAATTATGTTCTCTGTACATTTTTTTTATGCTAGTTGTGAATGTTTGTATGATGTAATTGTGTTGTATTGTGACATGTTCCTGTAACTATATTAGTTGGTCTTGTTATTGCAATTGTCATACCTGTATGGTTTCCTGTGTCATCTATTGCACTATAAGTGCACTGCACTTACTGGATCACCACTGAAAATGGGTCTTGTCCCAGTGGGCCTACCCGGTTACCAAAATTCAGTAAATAAATAAAATAAATAACCCAGTCAATTAGCCCTCAAGTATTTGTTAAACTGTAGGTGAAGCCATTAGTGCTCACTGGCTAAGACAGTTTATTTAATATCACAGCTCTAGTGTTGTAAAATTGTCTGTAAACCAGTGCTTGCTGAATCAATGGTCCTGGATACATCACTGTCACATGAGACAGCAGAGCTGGACTGGACCACCGGGACACCTGGAAATGTCCACATGGGCCCCCCCTCTGTTGGGCGCAGAGTTAATCTTTGTATTTACCATCTATTTTTTAATTAAATTGCGTATTTTGGGCACTGTAAGCAAATGTAGGATGCAAAAAGAGAGCTAGTGTATCAAACTGAACGGGTATATTGAAATGATTGTGTCACCCTGTGCCCTCCCCTATTACTTTTCCAGGTGGGCCCCTGTATCAACTATCCAGGTGGGTCCCCCGCTGTACCCCAGTCCAACCCTGTGAGACAAGAGGCGTTGTAGCAACAAGAAGAGCAATAAAGCATGCCAAGATGGAAATCCCTAGGGGCCATACAACTACCAGAAAACTAGCAGGCTAATTTAGAAAAAAAACTCCTAATAGCTGACAAAGGAAGGGCACACCTGGACTAAACATACAAATCAAAACACTCTGTACAACATATATATATATATATATATATTTTTTTTTTGCAAGTTCTGACTGTAGTACTCCTTAAACCTTAACAATGCAGACTCTGTATAATTGTTACACATATATTGTATAATTGAAAATTCAATAACTTTTATGGCAAAAAAAAAATATTCAAAAAAGAAGGGGATTACCCAAAATGCTCTGGGGTGGATTAGGAAGAACTCTGTGTCCAGCAGATCTGCTGGGGTTTGTGCTTTAGCATGCTGTTGGTTTCTTATTAATTCACTGAAGCAGGTTTAACAAAATGGAGAACCCTCAGCTTGCCTTTTGTCTACTCAGAGAGAGAGAGAGAGAGAGATTTAACCATAACAGCTCAAGGCAGTTAACATTGTTGATGTTACGTGGGGCTACAGAGCCAAGCACAGTAAGGGTTAACCCACACTGTTTTTTTCCTAGAGAGAAAAGGCATTTAAACAGTTACACTTCTGCAAAGGAGGAATAATGTTGGATGTACTGTGTGTTAAAAAAATACTTAAAGAATCTTCTAACAGGGATGTTTCAGGAAGCTGCAAAAGCTTTTCTGTAAAGCAGCCGTATTTATAGATTTCAGCAAAAGATAAAAAAAAGTCCTTGTGTAAAAATTCCTTCAAGAAATTTCTAATGGGGACATTTTCAGTAAGCTGCCAGTGTGTTTCTGTAAAGCAGTATGTATCTTCAGCCTTTTTGTCTTCCTGCCCTAAAGTCACATTTGATCTCTGACCCACCATCAAAGTCACCTTTGGTCATGGGTCAGAGATCCCAGGCATCGAAAAGCTGATTCTTGACCAGGGGACATGAGAATGAGGGAGTCAGGATTCATGAGGCTAGGTCGTGAAAAATGAAGGAGGCAGTGTTCAAGAGCTTAGGTCATGAAAATGAAGGAGTCAGGGTTTGGGACTCGAGGAACTGAAAATGATGGAGCCAGGGTTCAAGACCCTAAAACATAAAAATGAGGGAGTCAGGGTTCAAGATCCTAGGTAATAAAAATGAGGATGTCAGGGTTTGAGATCATAGGTCATGAAAATGAAGGAGCCAGGGTTCGAGACCGCAGGTCATGAAAATAAGGGAGCCAGGGTTCAAGACCATAGGTCATGAAAATGAGGGAACCAGGTTCAAGTCCCTAGGACATTAAAATGAGGGAGTCAGGGTTTGGGGTCCTTGGCAATAAAAATGAGAGAGTCATGTTTTTAGGCCCTAGTTCATGAAAATGAGGGTGCCAGGGTTCAAGGCCCTAGGTCATGAAAACGAAGGAGTCAGTGTTTGAGACCCAATATCATGTATAGATTAGTATGGTACACTAGTACATTAAAAATAAGGGAAACAGTATTCAAGAATCTTAGGTGATAAAATGACACAGTCAGGGTTCAAGATCCTAGGTCATGAAAATGAGGGAGCCAGGTTTCAAGATCCTAGGTCATGAAAATGATGGAGTCAGGGTTCGAAACCCTAGGGCATAAAAATGAAAGAGTTGGTGTTTGAAATACTAGGTAATAAAATAACAGAGTCAGGGTTCAAGACCCTAGGTCATGAAAATGAAGGATCCAGAATTCAAGGCCCTAGGTCATTAAAATGAAGGAGTCAGGGTTTGAGATCCTAGGTCACGAAAACAAGGCAACTGGAGCTCGAGACCTTAGGTCATGCAAATGAGGGTGGTGGTGTTTGAGATCCTAGCTTACAAAAATGAGGGAACCAGGATTCGAGACCCTAGGTCATCAAAATGAAGGAGTCAGGGTTCAAAACCCTACATCATAGAAATAACATAAGGGAGTCAGGGTTTGAGATCCTATGTCATAAAAAAGAGGGGATCATGGTTTAAGACTCTAGGTCATGAGAATGAGGGACTCAGTGTTCGAGACCCTAAGTCATGAAAATGAGGGAGCCAGAGTTCTAGACCCTAGGTCATGAAAAATCAGGGTTTGAAATCATAGGTCAAGAAGACGAGGGAGTCAGGGTCTCAGACATTAGATTGTGAAAATGAAGGTGTTTGGGTTCAAAACCGTAGGTCATGAAAAGGAAGGAACCAGGGTTCGAGAACCTGGGTAAAGAAAATGAAGGAATCAGGGTGAAAGCCCCTAGGTCATAAAAATGAGGGAGTCAGGGTTCAAGACACCAGGTCACGGAAATAAGGGAGTCAGGGTTTGAGATCCTGTGTCATGAAAATTAGGGAGTCAGGGTTCAAGACCCTAGGTCATGGAAATAAGGGAGTCAGGATCTGAGATCCTCTGTCATGAAAATGAGGGAGTCAGGGTTCGAGTTCCCTAAATCATGAGAATGAGGGAGTCAGTGTTCCATACTGTAGGTCTTGAAAATGAGGGAATCAGGGAAAATGAGGGAGTAAGGGCCGAGACTCTAGGTCATAGAAATGGGAGAGTCGGGGTTTGAGACCTAGATAGGTCATGAAAATGAATGACTTGAGTTCAAGAAACTGACCCTAGGTCAGGAAGATGCAGGGGTGTGAGAAAAAATTTCATCACACAGAATTAATGCTTGCATGTTAAATGGGGTCAGTTTTTGTTTCTTTTTTCTATATACGTTTTTCACTCCTGCAACTGGGACAGGTTTGTGCTCCCATCAGCCCTGCCCTGCATATGCCTACTGTCCATCACCTCCCCACGACTTACCAGGCAGATAAAATACTTCTACGGATTCCCCCTGTGGTGGGGTCAGGGCAGAGGGTCATCCTCTCCCCTCCTGAAGTACACATTCAGTCTCGGTCTTCTAACTCTTAGTGATGAGATGGATGAGTGACCTTTGGGCAGAGCATCACGAATGTGTGCCCCGCCACTATTTTTTATCAGTTTTCTCCCAATTCCCCTTGCTGGGCTGCACACATCAGCATGCACATCTGGAGGCATACGCATGCTGCAGAGTCCCACAGCACCACCCACTTTCTGCCACTCCTGTCCCACCTGGTGGCAGTCACCTGGCAGAGTCAACAGTCCTCCCTCCCTACAAGAGGAGAGCAGTCCCTTAAATGCTCAGTCCTGCCCCATGGCCAACCCCAGGCAACCCGTGCTCATTTCCAAACACAGATCGCTAGTGTGAAGCAAGGTGTGGCATCCAGAGCCTTAACCCTCAATACCACCGGGCCAGCTTTCGTTTGTTTCTTTTTTGATGGGAGTCCCTCTAACTTCCTATATAAGGAAGGTAACTCTGGCTCATATGGACTCTCTCAAGCAACTTTTGAAAGGCTTGATACTGCTAGGGGTAGCAAAAGCAACATCAAGGATTGCACCGAATGCCCTCTCTCAGCTCAACACTCCACAGGATGAAATCTAGGAGCAGAAAATATACAAGATCACATGTGTTCTATGCGAGATGCGATAAGGGGCAAATGCCTAGTGGTACAGTTTGTGACATAAAAAAGAATCTGGACATGATGTTTCAAGATACAGCCAAAGCTAAAACTGACACCGGCACGCAACAGAACCCAGAAGCCTATTTGAGGGGACTAGATGTGAACCCTCATGAAGATACGAGAGTCTGAAGCAGATACAGCCTACAATGTGGAGCAGATCTTGGGGACCCACTACTAGTGAGGGTAAGCCTGAGAAATCCCCAATGGCAGACAATCATGAGGAGGAACCAGAGAAGGTTGTAAAAAAGCATCCAGAGCTGATTAGTACAGAGGGGACCAATGTAGCGATGACTGTTGAGCCAGAGATAGACAACAAACCTAATTGTGGTGTGGCTAATGATAACAATACAGGAGAAGAGCAAGAGGTCAATGATTCTGAAAGTAAAAGAGAAAAAAGATGGGGAGAAAGCTCTGCCATACATCCCCAAGGTAAATATTATGTTTGTGAAGATTTGTATGTTTTCAGACTGTTACATCGTAGCATGAATTAGAGGTCATACAAAATATAGATGATCCGATCACACAGTAAATGAACTTGGTGAGACTGTATATAAAGTACAGGAACCAATACTTCCTACTGCTTTATTAAAATGATGGAGTTGCATTGTAGCACCAGCCAGATTCAGACAGACTGATGGGTGTATCTGAAGTCCACCGTTTGACTGTGTGTGCCGTTGGTGTGACTAGTTGATAAATGTCAGCATGCTCTAGAAACAAAAGGGATGGCCATGAAAGTAATAAGGAGGGAGAATGCAGCACTGACATCACTTCACAAACATGTGCTGTGACTAGATAGGGGTTGTGTGTGAAAAAATAGACCCATGTGTTAAATCCTCCAAAAGCGATCACAGTGTGTATTGTAAATACTTAGAAAATGGGTACAGCAAAAGCTGCATTTTGATTGGCTGAAGCACCCTTGCACCCATGTTGTTATTTCTTAACAACACCCACTAAATGGCCCGATTTCCCCGATCCATGTGGTACTAAACTTTCAGCCCTACTTAGCACCCAGCACAACAAAGGAACATAAAAAATACCTGTTAGTTCTATTTTGTTTTTCTTGGTGGCTCCTCAATCCACCTCCCTCGACCTTCTGTCCCTCCTTGGCAATGCGCTAGTGTGGCCGCCCACTAACTATCACATCAAAATGAAACCGGGAAGCAATAGTTCCTTGGGATAAAAAAAATTAATAAATAATATATTGCGTCACGGACTTTAGAATGATGTGGCACTTTATTTTGTTACCAAAGTAGTGATGGTGGGGGAAGGGGCGAATGAAAGTTGGGACTGGGGAGTACCTAAAGACACCTGCCATACTCTTAGCCCTGCCTCAACAGTCCAGCTGCATTGGCATTCTGCATGCCGCTTTGGTGCTGGATGGTTATAAGACTGAATTATCAAACTCCAGCGCAATAATTTTGTGTTTTACTCACTAGTCCTGTGGAATCCTGTCAAGGGATTGTGATCTGTGACCACATTGAACTCCCTCTCATACAAATAAGGCTGCAGCTTCTGAAGGGCCTATACTATCCCCCAACATTCCCTCTCAACTATGGCATATGCCTCCTCCTTGGGCAGAAGCTTCCAGCTCAGATACATTATGGGGTGCTCCTCCCCCTGCGGCATAACTAGGCTCAGGAAGCACCCAGCCCATGGTCCAAAGCTTCAACGTGCACTGTGAACCTTAGGTCATAATTGGAACTAGTGAGCATGGGTGACCTACATAATGCCTCCTTTAACTGCTGGAAGACAGTCTTACAGTCCTCTGTCCAAATAACTTTTTCTGGCATTTTCTTTTTTGGCAGATGTGTCAGGGGCTTAGTGATATCACTGTATTGAGGGACAAACCTCCTGTAGTACCCAGCTGTCCCCAGAAATACCCTTACCTCTTTCTTTGTGGCAGAGATGGGCCAGGCCTGGATGGGATCAACCTTCACTAGCTCTGGATGGATGTGTCCACTGTCACAAACCCACTCAACAGGTCAGGCCCTCTGCTCCCACAGTGCCAACCTCCGAGCGCAGTCTTGTGAACAAGAACAGAAACAGGGTAACCCTCCTGTCTGTTTTGTGGGGTCGAATCAACCTTTGGTCTCAAGTTCTGGAGGGATTCAAACTGTGAACCTCTTGCTAGCATACCCAATGTACAGGCTTAGATAATTCTGCTCTTCGGGGATGCCATATACCTTTCATCTATGGGCACCTAACCAGGTGTACAAAATGAACCCTTAAAACACTCTATGAAAGACCTCAGATAAACTCTTACCTCTTTCCCAGTTTGGTATTACCATTAAGCTATGCACAGTGTCAACTTTAACCATATATGCTTCACTTGTCAAATAAAGAATTTCAAAGGCACCCCAAGCAGTCTCTTTAAAATAGAGGTTTACTTTAAAATAGATAAAAATGAAAAAAAAATGTAAATACAGAACAATATATCATCAAACATTCAATCACCTAAAAGAACAAAGTTTAAAGTGCAAACTCCTACCAACCATACACTTAGACTTGTCTATCTAATGTATTCTTATCTTCTTATGGTGCAAATAGATGCTGTAGCTTCAGAGTCCAAACATGAATGTCTCTAAATGGAATACAGACTACAGTTTAAAACTGGCTTTGCCAACCTCTTTGCATGAGGTCACCTAGCTCATTCCTGTCAGAATATAAAAATTATACAAAACAGGATGTCTTATCAAGTAGGAGGTAAATTAAATAGGTGACATCAGCTAAAACTCATTTCCCCATATGACTTCCCAATCAAGTCTGTGATTTTCCAGTATCTTCTCTCATCCATGAGCAGTTTCCTGCTTCACAAAGACATCACAGAACCTTTTTTTTCCCATAACTTGTTTATTAATTTTCCACAGTAATACAAAGTACAACAAAAAAGGGAAACAAATCTCACATTAAACACAGACAATAAAGGACCGTTACTACGGTAATCCAACATTTACCCATTACCCCCCAACTACTTCTTCTATATAACCTCTGCCCACAATAGCCCTTCCCCTATTAGTACCCACCTGGATTACTCCACTCTAACCAAAAGTTACACTAACAAGATGAAAACTAAAATAAACTAACAATAACATAGTCTAATCAATTGTGCAGTCTGTTAATACATTAATAATAGGTTTATCTTCCATATTATATCCTCTCCAACTCATTCCCCCAGGGTACCGCCCCCCCTTTCCCTGATTCATCTTTTATATTTGCCTCCACTTCCCTTTCAAGTTCCCTATCATTTCATTCTATCCTTGCAGGCCTTTTCTCAATGTGCTCATCTCTCCTGGTGGCAATGTGGCCATGAATGTTCCCCACACCTCCCAGAATTGATCCTCTCTATTTTTGTTCACATGTAATCTTTTCAGACACAGTACTTGCAGACACATATTTTTCCATGCTTGAATCGTGGGCACTTCATTAGACACCCATGTATTTAATATGCAGTGTCTGGCCAAAATAACCAAAATTCATACGCATCTTGGAATGGGTCTCCAGTCCTCATCCTCTGAAGCATCCATCCCGAACAACATGACCACTGGGTTCTGATCTATCTGCCTACCCCACACTCTACCAACTTCCCTGGCTATGGCTTCCCAAAACTGTTTTAAGATTAAGCACTCCCAGAAGCAATGTATATATGTTCCCTGCTCCACCCCCCCGTACCTCCCACACAGAGGGGATATCTTAGGGCGGAATCTATGAACCATACTTGGAGGGCAATAGAGTCTATGTACAAACTTATAATATGATTCCTGGTACTTATTACAGACTAATAATCCTTTATGGAGTTGCAGTAGTAGGCCCCAGCCCTGATCTGGCATTGTCCTCCCCAGATCTCTATTCCATAGGGCCCTAGTTTTACTGGTATAGTCAGGCATGTATTGCCGCCCCATCCTTGCCGCTCTTCCTATTAATCCACCCGGCCCCATCCGGGTACCAAGAACCATTGTTTCTATCTGCTCCAAGGGGGAGTTGTCTGTTCAGCTTCTCACTATTGTTTTAGCATAATTACTTGCTTGTAAGATTCGAAACATCTCTGCCCCAGGCATTCCCCGAGCTCGACTCCCGACGCTATCTGCCCTTTTCTCCACATATCTTTTACACATTTTATACCCTTTTCCTCCCATACCAGGAAACTTTTGTCTTCTAGTCCTGCCAAAAATCCAGGGTTCCCCCTAATTGGTAATAAAAGTGTTTCTTCCCCAGATCTCACACCGAACCATTTCAACAGCTGTTCCCAGCCTTCCAGTACTGACATCACTAGTGGGTTCGGGTTTGCCTGTCTACCATATGCCTTCTTACCTCCCCCTCCCAAGAAACCTGATACTCTTACCACTCCTTCCCCTTCCTCTAGATCTAACCACCCAGCTTCTGTTGGTCTATTTACCCAGTCACCTATAAATCTATAATGCATGGCTAATGCATAATTTTTTAAATTTGGTAGATTTAACCCACCCTTGTCCCCCTCTGCCTGTAGTCGACGAAGACTCACCCTTGATCATTTCCCTCTCCATAAGAAGCCTACCAAGGCTTTATCCACCCTTTTCATATCTGTCTTGTTTAGCTCCATGAGCAGCATTTGCATCAAATACAAAATTCAAGGTAGAATGTTCATTTTTATAAGATTTATGCAGCCTAACCATGATATAGGCAAATCCCTCCATCTTCTTAGTTCTTCTTCTATGCTCTGTACCATTGATCCATAATTTATCTTATACAGCTGGTTTAGTTCATGCCCAATTCAAATTCCCAAATATGTAAATTCCTTTTTCACCTTTTTAAGACCCCAGGCTGTGTTTTTGAATCCTCTATCAATTTCTCCCCACAGCATTATTTCTGATTTGTGGAGGTTTATTCTGTACCCCAAGAAGGCCACAAATTCCCTATCAGCTCTAACAACGGGGGAACTGAGTTGGCCGGATCCCAAGCATATAGTAACTTATCATCCACGTATAATGTAATCTTGTGCTCCTTACCCGACCTCCCAGTCACTCCTTTAATGGCCTTCGAATTTCTAATTGTAATCGCTAAAGGCTCTATAGCTAATGCAAATAATAAAGGCAAGAGAGGGCAGCCCTGCCTGGTACCCCTTTGAAGTGAGCATTTTTTTGTTAATTTCCCATTCACTAACTCTCTTGCCTGAGGGGCTCTATACATACTTCTGATTCATCCGATAAATCCATCCCCTAATCCATACATCTGGAGAACCATCAACAAATATGTCTATTCTATACGATCAAATGCCTTCTCAGCATCCATTGTTAGAACTGCAATATTCTTTTGTCCACGTGAGGCTTTCCATATTACATTAAGCAGTTTTCTCATATTATGATATGAGCTCCTCCCTGTGACAAAACCTGTCTGGTCTGGGTGAACTAATTCCGGCATGAGCTGGTACAGTCTCCCTGCCAGCACCTTAGCCAGTATTTTAGCATCGCAATTTAGTAAAGAGATCGATCGGAACGAGGAACACTCCTGACCATCTTTCCCTGGCTTTGGTACCAAACAGATGACTGCCTCTCTAAAGGATACCAGAAGGCCCCCCAACTTCAGAGAACACTTGATGTAGCAGATCCACCACCTGTTCTTTCATTGTTTTATAAAATTCTATGGGAAATCCGTCCGTCCACCGGCCTTCCCTTACTTCAACTCCTGTATTGCTTGTCTAATTTCCAGATGCGTGATCTCCCCCCCAGCTGCCTCCATTGTTGATCAGTTATTTTGGGCACCCTAACCCCGATCAAGAATTGTATTGCTAACTCCTCTGAACCGGCACATTCTGCCTGCTAGAGCTGTTGGTAGAATTGCTCAAATCTATCCCTAATTAAGGCCTTATCCCTCAGTATCTTTCTTTCTCTGTCTTTAATTTCTGTTATGTGTGTATACAACCTTCTTCCTTTTATTAGTCTGATCAGTAGGGGGCCAGATCTGTTCCCCCACTCAAATAACCTACTTCTAACAAACTGCCACCCTTGCCTCCCCCAATAGGAAAGCATTTAGCGCCTCCCTTGCAACTTTCAAACTTTGCACCCTTTCCTCCGTTGCTCTTTCCACCACTACCCTCTCCAGTGCTTTCACCCTCCCCTCTAATTCCACCCTAGTGGCCTCCTTTCCTTTTTTGTACTGCACAACAAACTTAATTATGGCTCCTCTAATGAAGGCCTTCCCTGCTTCCCAAAATATGCCCGGGGATTCCATCGACCCTTGTTAGTCTCTTTATAAAATTGCCACTGTTGCCCCAGGTACTCCACAAATTCTTTATTACCTAACAGGTACCTTGGGAACTTCCAGGGTGGAGGACCCTCCCTCTGCTCTTTTACCTCAAAAATCATCTGGACCATAGCATGGTCCCTAAGGATAATAGGGCTATGTTCCACCTTTCGGATTCTGTCTAGCCACTGTCGGGGCATATAAATGTAGTCTATCCTAGAACATATTTTATGCAGGTTCGAGTAAAAGGTGAACCCCTTTTCACCTGGATGCAAAGCCCTCCAACAGTCAATCATATCCATATCCAATATTCCCTCCAGCCAATGTTTCAGCCCTCCTCTATGCCTATTCTTTCCCTCTGAGTGATCCAGGTCCTCTTGCATAACTGCATTAAAATCCCCACCCAGAATTAACCCTTCAAATTGTTCTCGCATTAGAACATCTAAGACTTCCTGATAAAAGGCCGGATCAAATACCGAAGGGGCATAGACACATCTAAACTTTATTTTTTTCACCAGAGAGCACCTCTTCAACAAAGATATACCTCCCTACCCCCTTGTCTGTTATCACCCTTGTGCAAGTGAATGGAAGTGTCTTGCCCATCAGCACCGCAACCCCTCTTTTATGTGAGCTGTAGAATGACGCACAGCACCACCCCACCCACCCTCTTACCAGTTTCTGGTGTTCTTGGGTGGTCAGGTGCATTTCTTGTAACAATGCCACCTGAGTGCCCTGACGGCAGAGGGCTGTCAGTATACTAGTTCGCTTAATTGGCGACATGATCCCCTTCACATTCCAGGATGTAATCCCCAGTGTTTTTAACTTATTCATTTATCCACCATGCCTCTCCCTTCAGCCTCCATCTTACTTCCACCCCATGGAAAACATCCCACATTCCCATCTTTCCAGTAATTATTGCAATTTCTAATAACCTATTACCCTTTATGATTAATAAAAACAAAAGATATTTCCAGCACTGCAAACATATAACACATATACAAACAACAACCCCCTTTCCAGGTACATTCCCCTCCCCTCCCAAATCTTCCCCCCAGAACATCCCCACCCATATTTACACATTCTACATGCTACACGTCCCCCTACCATTCAACTCCAAGAATAGTCCTACTTTGAATCTTGTAGACGTTCCAGTCCCCCCATCCCTGCTTAACTATTTTTAATTAAAAACGCCCTTTTATCTATCAAAACAGCCTTCCCTCAATTATATAGCAATCAACATTTCAACCAGCATATTAAATTAGTAACAGTCATCCTGCTATGAACAGTCCCAGGCGCAAAGCAGCCATCCCAGCCTTCCTATTTTGATATTCCAATTTGGCAGGTAATTTAGCTTTTAATTATACCCGAGTTGTCAGTCCCACAAACAGAGGCTTGCAAATGCCCTCACAAGTTGCAGAGGCCCCGGGGGCACTGACACTGCCCCACAAACTTACACAGCGGCGCCCCCCCCAACCCCCTCTTACCAGCTTTGGAAGATGCATCAACTCAGAGGGCTATATTGTGCTCTTCATTCAGCAGGACACCCAGTTCCCGATACTCCTCACACCATGCGCCAGTTCAATAATTCCTGCACCACACCTCTCTCACGAATGTGCACACAGCCAGCCTCTCGTACATTTGGTACATATTCTTCGGTGCTCTGCATCCCTTAATCGTCTCCACCTATGCCAAACCGATAGCTGCTTCCAAGAAGTGGCACCATAAAGTTATCAAACAACCGGGGTTGGGGGGAGTAGAGAACAGCAGGATATTACCGAAGTCCTTCAAAAAACAAATGAACAGATAACAGATACTCCTCCAACTCCAAACAGTCCAAAATGCTATTTCAGCCTCTGGCAGTCTCTTCTCTCATCATGAGCTTCTCTCATATGGCGTCATCCAGCTGGTCCCTCTCAACCTTTCTTCCTCCGGTCCTCTACAAATGCAGCAGCCCTCTCCAGCTCCCAAAATGAAAATGTAGCTCCCTCATGCTTAATTTTAAAAATCTCCGGGTACAGCAGAAAACAGTCCACCTTAAGCTCCCTGAGCTGTGCCATTATGGGGTTAAAAGCTCTCCTCTTCTTAAGGACCCTGTTGGAGTAATCTTGAAACAGATATAGCCTCTCCCCCTCGTACTTGACTTCTTTCAGGCTCTAGTATGCCCGCAACATCTCCTCCCAATCCTGATAATTATGGAAACGAAAAATGATCTGTCTCAGGGGTTGCCCCGTTGGCGGCCTGGCTGCCACCGCTCTGTCAACCCTCTCCAGCTTCAGCTTCCCTCTCTTCAGCTTCATGCCCAACAGATTTGGCAGAGTCTCTGCACAAAAAGATAGCACGTCTGATCCCTCTTCCCCTCCAGGAGCCCCCGAAGTCGCAGATTAAGACGTTGGGCATAGTTTTCCTGGTAGTCATGTTGTTCCGTTAACTCCTCAAGCTCTTTCTCTAATTTCGAAACTCGCGCCATCAGGGGCTCCACGTCACCCTCAATTTTGGATATCCACTCCTCCGCCTCTGTTACTCTGCTAGCTTGCCCTTTTATCTGCTCCACCATATTCTGCAAACGGCTTTGAATTGTTTGCTCCAATTTGCTCCATTTACCTTCCAACGCCTCCAGGACTTGTTCCGATACTTCACAGTTCAAGACCGCCATTTCTGTTGCTGAAAATGAAATCAGACCAATGGCCTCCGGAGCCTTCACTGCTGCTCGTTTTCCCTGACCTTTGGATGCTGACCATTGGCCCTTTCCCGGAGTTGGTATTAAATATTCCTCCATGATATATTCACCTTTTCCCCTACTGTCTTTCTGCTGAGCTTTTTCCACTTGGAGGTTGCTAAATTTAAGTTTTATTTATAGCAGGGACAGAAGCTGTGGGAATCCACATCTTTACAAGTGGCTGCTCATTAGTGCCCCCCATCAGAGAACCATTTATGACTAACTGTCAGATCTCACTGAGGTGTAATATGCTTTGTGACACCAGATGCAATTAACTGATCTTCTTGAGAACGTCATAAAATGGATATTTTAGGTCTTAACTTCAAATAACCCAGATCCTAAATAAGGCTATAAGATGCAAGTTTTGGGAAGTTAATCCCATCACAGAGATCTGCTGTTTAACATATATCCTGTCCTGTTAGAACTGAAACCTTGTGGGGGGGGGGGGTTATCCCAGGAGCACAGCATTTTTCATGACAGACAATCGCGCTACATTGTTTTATATTACAAAAAATCATAGAGTAATCAGAACTAGCTGTCCAAGTGTCACATCCACTGCCCACCCTGTGCCCAAGGTAGGACACTTCAGCCATGCCTGCTTGGCATTTGTCCACCTTACCTGTCAGCCCTGCAGCCTTCAATCTATGGAACACCTTTCTCAGATTCCTCACATGATCCTCACATGTCTGGCTGTAAATGGTGATCTCATTTATGTATGCCAGTGCATATTAATCTGCCCCAGCCAGAACGCGATTCACAATCTGTTGGAAGGTTGTAGGGGCATTCTTCATCCCAAATGGCATTACTTGGAATTTAAATAAGCCATATGTGGAAATGAAACCAGACCTCTCCCTGGCTGCAGGGGTTAGGGATACCTGTCAGTAGCCCTTCATTAGGTCTACTGTGGTCAGGAACCGGGCTCCCCCAAGCTGTTCCAAGGTCTCATCCATTCTGGGCATGGGATAGGTGTCCAACTCCGTGCAGCTGTTGAGCCACTGGTAGTCAACACAGAACTGTGTGGTACTGTACTTTTTGGGGATCAGGACCATGGGCAAGGCTACTGGACTCCTGGATCACTCCAGGAGCCAGCATCTCTCTGAGTTCCACCAGCATGGTCTGCTTAACCCCCCTCTGATACCCTGTAGGGGGAATGCCTCAGTGGAACTTGGGTGCTAGTGTCCACATGATGTTCGACTATTGTGGTGTACCCTGGCTTTCCTGTGAATATGTCTCCAGATTCTCACAGCACCCCCCTCATCTCCACGACCTGGGTCAATGTCAGCTGCCCTGAGAGGGTGAGGTTATCCACTAAGGATCCCTCCCATGCTTCCCCAAGGAGGTCCACAAGGGGACCCACCTTATTTCCCTCTTCTGGTGCACTGTACACAGCGAGGGCCATTTCCCCCTTATCACAGTAGAGCTTCATAATGTTTACATGATATACCCTCTGCCTGAGTCTTCTGTCAGGCAACCCTACTACATAGTTAACATCACTCACCTTCCAGATTATGGAGAATGGGCCCTGCCATGCTGCCTGCAGTTTGTTGTGTCAGACTGGGACAAGTACCATCACTCACTGTCTGATTTCGTACTCCCAGGCTCTGGCCACACTGTCATACCAGGTTTTCTGCTGCTTTTGTGCTGTGGCTAAGTGCTCCTAGGTGAGCCCCATGAGCTCCTTAAGCCTGGTCCTGAAGTTCAGGATGTACTCTACAACAGATTCCCCTTGGGGGGCATGGTCACCTTTGCATTCATCCCTGACTAAATCTAGGGGCCCCCTCACCCTGTGACCAAACAGGAGCTCAAAGGGTGAAAACCCTGGGGACTTCTGTGGGACTTCCCTGTACGCAAACAGAAGGTGGAGCAAATATTTGTCCCAGTCCCTTTTGTGCTGGTCAGGAAATGCTCTGAGCATAGTTTTGAGGGTCCCATTGAACTGCTTGATGAGGCCATTTGTCTTGGGGTGATGGGGTGAAGCACAGAGATGTTTCATCCCAGACTTCTCCCACAAACCCATCATTAATGATGACTTGACATTCATCCCATGGTCTGACAAAATCTCCTGGGGAAATCCCACTCAACTAAAGATTCCCATGAGCTCATCAGCCACCTTTTCTGCTTTAGTGGAGGACATGGCCACTGCCTCGGGGTACCTGGTTGCGTAATCCATGACAACCAGCATGTATCTTTTGCCCATGTGACTTGGGGTACTCAGGGGTCCCACTATGTCCATGGCCACCCTCTTAAAGAGATCATCGATAATTGGCATGGGTACCAAAGCTGCCTTAGGTTTGTCCCCTACCTTTCCCACCCTTTGGCACTGTGGACAAGCCCAAGAGTAATTTATCACATCTGTGTACATACTCAGCCAAAAGAAGTTGTTGGCAAGCCACGTTTTTGTGTGGGTAATACCCAGGTGGCCTGAACAAGGGATGTTATGGGCCAGGGCCTAAAGCTAGTCCTGGGGACTACATGCTGCTGGAGTAGCTCTCTCTCTAGCCCCCTCTGTAGTGTACACTTCCTGTACAACAGTCCATTCTCCAAGTAAATTGACTTTTTGTTCCCCTGAGAGTCCTTAGCACTATCTACTAACTCTCTCAGTTTTTGGAAGGTGGATCAGCTCACTGCACCCTACCCAGCTCTCCCATCTGAGCTTTCTCAACTCCCCTTCAGGAGAAAATCTGCCCCTGCCTAATGCCTCCTTGGTTTGCAACTGGGGCTCAGGGCTGCTACTCCTTGCTAGCCCCTCACCCACATTAGCTGCTTCCTCACTGCTGAAGGAGGGGTCTGCACTGGCTGTGTCACCACCTCCTTGCCCTCAGAAGCTTGCCCTTTTGCCTGACTACAGGTAGTAACACATACTAGGTTTTCCCTGTGATTAAAATTATTCCCCATGATCACATCCACAGGGAGATCAGGTACAACTCCTACCTCCCGTACCCCATAGCCACCCTCCCAGCTCAGGAAGACCCAAGCCATTGGCACTTGGAACATTGGACCCATGACTCTCTGAATCTTGGAAAACTGCCCTGGAAGAATCTGCTGTACCTGGATCAGATCCTGCCTCACCATGGAGATGGAGGCGCCAGTGTCCCTACTGTAAATCCCTGTTACTGTCCCATCGACTAGAATAGGGTACGTGTGCACGGTGGAGTTTGATGGCACTACAGTGTGCCCACAGCCTACCAACTGCTGAGTATTGTCTTGTTCACCCCCTGCCCCAGGCTTTTGCCCTTTGCTTCTGTTTTTAGGGTAGTCATAAGATAGATGCCCCACTTTCTGGCAAATCCATCATTCCTTTGCCCCCGGCTCCTTGTTCCCCATAGAACCAGTGGGTTCTGTTTTTGATTTAGGTGCAGGCTGGTTCCCTTTAGGCTGCCCTCCCTGGGTCCTCCAAAACCATGTGTTGCCCCACCTCCATTGTTCTTATGCTGCGTGTATGGTGTACTGGCAACATACAAATCAGCACTCTCTGATGCCTCCTTATGGAGTTGTATGCATGGTCCAGTAGCCATTTGTGCAGGTCATCAGGTACAATTTTAAGAAATTGTTCCCTTACAATCAAATCTTTCATTTGCTCTACAGCCCCATCCACCCAGTGGTCTAAGTAGGCACACATTTGGACATGCAATTCAGCATAGCTGTCTTCAGGGCCTTTTCTCAGAATTTTCACTTACAAGCCTCAGGAGTCAGTTCAAAATATTTCAACAACACCTTTTTAACTTTATCATAGTCAATACAGTCCTTGTCATCCATTCTAGCAAATGCATGCAAAGCACAGCCAGTAAGCAATGGTGTCAGGTGGGTCATTCACAAAGCCATGCCCAAGTTAAACTGCACACATACCCTTTCAAATGATTTTAAAAACAAATCAAGATCATCTCCCTCCTGGTACTGTGGGAACATTTTTGAATTAATCATGGCTTCATGGGTTGGAGCCCCAACACCATTACTTACAGGCTGCTGCGGTGTTTGCTGGTACAGTTTCACCATCTTGTTCTCATGCTATTGTCTCTGGATCATGTGCTGTTATTCTTTCTCTCTTTCTTCCTGCATCAGTAACTCATGCTGGCGAGTCTTCTGTCTTTCTTCCCGCATCAGGATCTCATGCTGCTGAGCCTTCTCCCTTTCCTCTGCCTCCAGCCTTGTCGCTCCTTCTGAATCTGGATTTCATGCTAACGAGCGCCCCCTCTCTCTCTCTTTCCTCAGCCTCCAGCTTTGCCCTCTGCAGCTTGGCCTCCTTCAGCATAAGCTCCACCTTCAGGATCTCAAGCTGAGGTTGAGCCACTGCTGCACCAGCTCTCAGCTCAAGTTTGGGATGCGCAGCTCCCCTAGCATGTGCCACAATGTGCCCCCCTTGCTCAGCCACTGGGACCGCAGTCTCATTACCTGGGTCACCATCCTCAGTGACTACCTCTTGCCCAGGTATTGGGCCATCCGCCTCTGGGACTATCTGCCCCCCCCCCGGCATTTGGTCATTCACCAACAGTGCTTCCATGAGTGCACTCTTTGTCAGACCCTCATGGGCAATCCCCGCTCTCTGTGTACAGTTCACAAAGCCACTGCACATTAAATTTACCATAGGTGGAGGAGCTCATATTGTCTAACTGCCCTACAGTTAGCCGTCTAGAAATTAAAAAAAAATAATAATAATAAACAGTGTAACCTTTTGTACATCCTGTTTCGTGACTGTCAAGGTTAGTTTCTGCTGGCATTCTGTCCCCAGTGTGCTAGGTAAGACTTTACCTCTCTTTCAGAGTTCCTGTCTCCACAGGAAAGCACACTGTGCACAAATTCTAGCTTTAAATCTGTGCACTGATCTGCACCACACTGTTAGCAGTTGCAGCACAAAACCCACCACTCTGCCACCAATGTAACAAAAATCCCACACCAGAGACTTCTACTTCACTGTCACCACCAGGGTTTTACCAGGACAGAAACCAGGACACTTCTTCCTTGCACAAGGTCAGGAAGGTCAACACAATAACTGTGGGCAGAGTTTCCTTCAGCGATGGTCTGTAAATAGAGCCCAGCATAAATAATAAAAATTTCTCCTTTTTAACATAATAGGCAGTCACTGGGTTTATCAAAAATAGATTATTTACTAGAGAACCACAAGTACTTACAAACAGGATATGTTTAAAAGATTTACAAGTTTACTAGAAAGGAAAATAAATGAAGTTAAACAGACATTTGACAGACAGAAACATTTGGCTATCCTTACCTGTAGCCTATTTACATTCTGCTGGCTATAGAAGATACTTTTCCATAAGATGTGCCTCTATGTGCAGCAGGGCTCTCCTTCTTTCAGGTGTTGAGTGTTGCAGAGAGAGCGAGAGCTGAACCTCAGCTCCCTAATTTATTTTCTTAGGCTGTGGGGAGTGGTCTCACCATATGAGTGACAGTTGCATTCTGTCCAACCCTGTGTGTGTTCGTGTGTGTGTGTGACCCTATCCTTCAGCACCTCTAACTTTACAACATGCACCTGGGTCCTTTGTACAACATAGAAACATCTCCAGGAAGGATTACCTTCTGGGATTATTGCTTTATTGCCTCCTCCCTAGCCTTCCTGTTAGTCATTCATGTTAGTTTTCGCACAAAAACATCAGTCCCTCCACCCTGGGTGACATAAATTGTCATATACTGTGTGTTCATGTGATCTGGCAGACATCTTTGCCCAGTCCAAACAGGACCTGAAGAAGGTGCATATTCAGAAAAGAATAAATTAATCAAAAGAATACACGGCTCTGATCCCTTTTCCTGTCACAAAAACTCACATGTACAGTTGATGAAACGTATTAAGAGAAGTATACAGAGACATTTTCTACTGCTTTACATATAGGGAGACTCGTGGAAGTAATTAATACGGCTGTGTCAGCAAAACATCACAGTTTAATATGATATGATAGAAGGCATACTTAGGATGGCAGAGAAAGGGGAGATACTGTTGATAGGCGACCTTAACATGCCAGATGTTAACTGGAGCACCATTGCGGCAGCCACATCCAAAAGCAGGGCCATTCTTGATGCCCTTCAGGTAACATACCTCAAACAGCTAGTTTTGGAACCTACTCATGAGGGAGCAATCTTAGACCTCATACTCTCAAATGGGGACAGTGAGAGGATCTCAGATCTAGAAGTGGGTACCCATTTGGGAACAAATGACCACCAAACAGTGCGGTTCACGATAAACTCAGCAACAGAGTCAAGCCATACAAAAGTGAGGGTTCTTGACTTCAGGAGGGCTGACTTTGGCAAGATGGGAGAGTGCCTTAGAAAAGCACTAGCAAACGGGCTAGAAGGAGGGGTGGAGCAACAATGGGGAAATATCAAAACTGCCATCACAGAGGCAACAAGCCTTTGTGTGAAGCAAATAAACAAATCAAAAAGCCACTATGGTTCTCAAAAGAGGTGGCGGTGAAGGCCAGGGAGAAAAAGATAGCATTTATGAAGTATAAGGAAACACAGAAGAAGCAGGACAGAGAACTGTACCAGTTAAGGCAGAAGGAAGCAGGGAGGGAAGTCAGAATAGCAAAGGCACAAACTGAGGAAAAGATAGCTAACTCGGTTAAGAAGGGGGATAAAATCTTTTATAGGTATATCAGGGAGCGTAGAAAGACAATGGGAGGAATAGTGAGGCTGAAAAGAATGGATGATGGGTGGGCAGAGAGTGACAGTGAAAAAGCAGGGATACTGAATGAATACTTCTGTTCAGTATTCACAAAAGAGGAAGTGGGAGAGGTGCCTAATCCAATTAACAGAAGCACTCTGGATAGGGGGGTTGATTCCAGTCCTTTCACAGAAGAAAGGGTTCTGAAAGGACTCCTAAAACTGAAGGTGAACAAAGCAATGGGGCCAGATGGAATTCGCCCCAGAATTATAAAAGAATTAAGCAGAGAACCAGTGACACCATGAACTACCCTTTTTAACAAATCATGGGAGGATGATGTGGTACCTGAGGACTGGAAAAAGGCAGATGTGATTCCCCTTCACAAAGTGGGAGCAAGACAGAGGCAGGAAACTACAGACCTGTCAGCTTGACCTCTGTGGTAGGGAAAGTGATGGAATCACTTCTGAAGGAAAGAACTGCTGAGTACCTAGAGGTCAGCGGGGCACAGGACCCAAAGCAGCATGGGTTCACAGTGGGAAGGTCATGTCAGACAAATCTAATTAATTTCTTTGACTGGGTGACCAAAGTAGTAGACCAGGGAGGGGCTGTGGACATGGCCTATCTAGACTTTAGCAAGGCATTTGACACAGTCCCACACAAAAGATTAGTAGTAAAATTAACCAGCCTGGGAGCGGGTCCCAGGTTGGTAGCATGGGTAAAACATTGGCTGAACAACAGGACACAGAAGGTAATTGTAAGTAGAGTCCACTCTGAAGAAAGAGGGGTTACTACTGGGGTACTGCAGGGTTCAGTACTGGGTCCAGTCCTTTTTAATGTCTTTATAAGTGACATTGCAGAGGGACTGGAAGGAAAAGTATGCCTCTTTGCAGATGACAATACCTCTCAACCTCCTGCCTCATTAATCAGGGACAAGGCTTAAAAAAATCAGGGACAAAGGACCAAAATCAGGGACACTTCTTAAAAATTGGAGACATCCACTCAGGAAGCTGGTAGAATAAAGGGATTAGTGTAAAATGCATTTTCTAAATAAGAACAAATCTGTATCTTTAATGTTTGACATTAGTTTGTGCTTATAACCCCCACTGTTTGGTCACGGAAACACAATTCTTAGGAGGGACAAAGTAAAATTTTGAGGCAAAATCAGGGACAGTTGAGAGGTATGCAGATGACACAAAGATCTGCAACAGATTTGATACACAAGGAGGCCTGGAAAGGATGAGAAGGGACTTGGCAAGGTTGGAGGAATTGTCAAAAGTATGGCAGCTTGGATTCAATGCAAAAAAGTGCAAAGTAATGCACTTGGGAAATAAAAATCCAAGGGAAGATTACACAGTGGTGGGGGAGGTAGTAACAACAACAAAAATGGAAAGAGACCTGGGGGTAATCATATCAGATGACCTTAAGGTTGGCAAGCAATGTGAGAAGGTGGTAGGGAGGGCTGGGGGTACTGGGATGTATAGGGAGGGGTATCACTAGCAGAAAACAGGAAGTTGTTATCCCCCTGTACAGACAGTTGGTGAGACCCCATCTGGAGTACTGTGTCCAGTTCTGGAGATCCCATCTCCGCAAGGACATAGAAAGGATGGAAGCAGTGCAGAGGAGGGCAACTAAAATAGCGCAGGGTCGGCAAGAGAAGCCATACGAGGAGAGACTAAAGGAGCTTAATATGTATACCCTTGAGGAAAGGAGGGAGAGGTAGGACATGATAGAAACATTTAAGTACCTCAGTGGAATCAACAAAGTCCAAGAGGGTAGCATCTTTCAGAAAAAGTGATGTGCAAGAACAAAGGGACACAATTTAAAGATAGGGGGGGCGGCTCAGGGCAATGTGAAGAAGTATTTTTCACAGAGAGGTGGTGGATGCATGGAACAGCCTTCCTGAGGAGAGTTCTTGAGGTCTAAAACCGTGGGAGAATTCAAGAATGCATGGGACATACATAAGGCAATTTTTGTGGGGGGTAGGAAGAAACAGGCTGTTGGTTAAATAGGATCTGCAGCTTATCCTCTAGGTAGGGAAATGGGCAGACTGAGTGGGCCAAGTGGTCCTTATCTGCCATCAAAGTCTATGATTCTATTTTAAGTGTAAGAAACAAAACCCTGGACTGTGTCAGCTGCTGTTAATTTCATCTAAAAAGTGCTGATAACCCCTTGCAGATGCTTAGACAGATCTACAGAGAATCAGACAGGGGATTAGAAAAGAGGCCAAACAGGTGGCCACCAGAAGTTCTCCTTCAGTCCTGTAGCCACTATATGGCATCAGAACCATCTATTGCGGAATCCGACCCAAAATGGCCACCGGGAGAGACTGAGTTAAATAATTTTTGAACAGAAATCAATGGCCTCTTTTGTAAAATGAATAAAGTTCATTCACCATTGATCCGGTATACACATGGCATTTTCTAACCACACTATCCCTTGGCTTCATGTATTATTTCACAGAGAACAAAAGGGTTTGTAGAATGTGACAGCATTACGGTAATAATGTACCTGCTCATACAATATCAATCTAAACATCAGACTTTAGAAGTTTCTAATGTCAAATTGCATATGAAATATGCCAGTTATGCCCTCTACTGGGTTTGGTGTACTCCAGAAAAAAATGTGTGAAGAAATAGACACGGTTATCAAAGTGTCTGATTAAACCCTTCTTGAAAATGATGAACAAAGAGGCGGTCCATGCTTGACGATGCTATGCTGCCAGTAACAATGTAGTGCAAGAAAACAACAAAATGAGCACCCACTACACTACAAAGAACTGTAAGGCTGCTTTAAATGACAAAAAACTCCTTTAATATAAAGGGAGTGTGTGCTGCAGTTTCAAATATAGTTACCTCTTGGGGGGCACTCCCAGAAAGCCTGAGGTTTTCAATGGAAACTTTGTTCTTTATCAAGGGTGAAGGATCTCTTGAGAAAGAAGGGAGTTGCCATTCGAAATTTCAGGTTTGTTGGGAGCTCCCCTGGAGGTAATTATCTTTTATAAACCGCAGCATGAACTCCCTTCATAATAAAGGAGTTTTTATCATTTAAAGCAGACTCATGGTTCATTGTAGTGTGGAAGGTGCCTGGTTCTGTTTGTTTCCTTCTTGAAAATGTTAAATTGATTGTTCCTGAATACTTGCATGCTGATGAGAAATCGCTCGCTTCTCTGTTCCTAATGGCCAAAATTGGCTTCTGCAGCTGTGCTATAAAACTGAGGAAGATGGTTGATGATATAACCAAAATTGTAACCAGTATGGTATCAGTTGTCTACTGCTTCACTCATCTTATTTATTAATTTATTTATTTAATTAAGAGTTTTAACCAGGAAGGCATACTGAGCAGTGCATGCTCGATTCCAGATGCGTCCTGGGGAGGGGGATTTAGGATAGACAATATACAAAGAAAAAAAAATACATTACATGCTACAGCACAAATACATGTTGAAAGAGTCACATTGTACAAAATACACCTGCCTCTTGGCAGGGGAAAGGTAAATTGTGCAGTGAGAGAGCTAGAGCACACACAGAGGCTTAAGTGCAGCAGTAGCTGAGCATTGTTAAAATGTAGTAACAGATATACAATCAAACAGTTGGACATTCAAGCAGTCAGATGCCTTATGGGGCTAGCTGCACATGTAGGCGGTGGCGAAATGCTGTTTAAGGAGGAGGTTGAGCTGCAGAGAGGAGGAGGAGTGTCTGATCTCAGCAGGGAGAGTGTTCCAAATGCAGGACATTTGGTACTTGAATGTAAGCTGACCTTCGGCAGAGGACATACATGGGAGAGAGAGGAGCCTAGAGTCAAAGTTCTGGAGGGCGTAGGATGAAAGGGTTTGGGCAGCTAGGGTATTAGCAAGGTATGGGGGGAGGGACTGGGACCAGTATTTTGCTGTTATCCTAGCGCAATCTGCCATTCTCTGATCCTGTAAGGAAGGTAGGTCTAAGGAGCTATAGAGTTCACAGTGGTGAGTTGTGGGGGGAGGGTGGTCCAGGGAAAAATGGCAGAAAGAATGGAAGAGCGGGTCCAGCCTGGCAAGGGAGGACTTGGGGGCCAAGCTATAAACTGTGTCCCCATAATCAAAAAGCGGGAGTATCATTTTCTGAACAATTTCTTTGCAGGTTGGCAAGGGAATGCAGCCTCTATTCCTGTATAGGGCTCCCAGTTTTGGGTGAAGTTTTTTGTGGATAGCGTCAATGTGGGCTGAGAAGTCTAGGTGATGGTCGAGCCAGACCCCGAGGTATCTGAACGAGGTGCAGGTCTCCAAGAAGGCCCCATCTAAGGTGTGGAAGGAAGAGGATGTGTGGACCTGGGAGAGCCTTTGCCTGGTCCTGAAGGTGAGTGAGACAGTTTTCTTTGGGTTGAGAAATAGCTGGTTAGAGTGAAACCAGAGTTGGATTTCATCAAAATCCTCCTGGAGTCTGGATGACACTTCGGCGGGGGAGGAACCTGTAGCATATAGTACAGTGTCATCAGCATACATGTGAATGGATGAAAGAGGGCACACTGAGGGCAGGTCATTTAGAAAGATCGAGAAAAGTATCGGGACAAGGACCAAGCCTTGTGGCACACCTATTGTGACAAGTAGTGGGGCAGAGGTGTGTGATGCAATTCTAACTGCTTGTTGCCTCCCTTCTAGGTAAGAGTGGAACCAGCTAGTGGCCTCCCCTGAGAGACCTGCGAGGGTGAGTTTAGATAACAGGAGTGAATTGGAGACCATGTCGAAAGCCATAGCTAGGTCAATGAAGATACCTGAGGTGACGTGCCCATTAACCATGCCAGTGAGGATGTCGTTTGTTAACCTTAGTAGGGAGGTGATTGTGGAGTGCTATTTCCAGAAACCAGCCTAGTAAGGAGAGAGAAAGGAGGAGGAGTCAAGGAAGGGGGATAGTTGGGAGAGAACAAGTTGTTCCTGGACTTTGACTAGAACTGGGAGAAGGGAGATAGGGTGGTAACTACCCGGCTAGAAGGGTTCACCTCCTTTAGGAAGAGGGATGACTGTGGCATGTTTCCATACTGCTGGGATCTTGGTGAGAGAGAAGGAGAGGTTGTAGAGGGAGGCCAGTGGGGTGGCGATGGCTGGGGCAGATAGGTATAGCATCTTGGAGTTAAGGCCATTGGAGTCATTGAGAGGTCACTAAACCACCTACTAAAAAGCAGCCTGATCCCCCTCAAAAAAAGATGCACAATATACACAGAATTAGTTTGACAGGACCTTCCTTTTGTAAACCCATGCTGTCTTGGATCCTGTGCCCCTATGGATTCCAGGTGTTGCACTATCCTTTCCTTAAGGAGTGCCTCCATAATCTTGCCCACTACTGAGATAAGACTGACAGGTCTGTAGTTTCCTGCTACCACTGTTGTGGAGCGGGATCACATGAGCCCTTCTCCAGTCTTCTGGGACCTCTCCTATGCTCAAAGACTCACTAAACAGTTCTGATAGTGGCTCTGCTAGTTCCACCTTTAGCTCCTTTAGTACCCTGGGATGTATGCCATCAGGTCCCATTGCCTTGTCCACCCTGAGCTTAGGGAGCTCTTGTAGGACCCTTTCTTTTATGAAGGGAGTAGTGCTCACCTGCCTCCCCCTTGTGTCCATGGTGCTGAGCTGTAGGCCCTGCCCTACCTTCTCTTCCGTAAATACTGAGCAAAAGTATCTATTTAGGATAGATGCTTTTACAGGGTGCTCCTCCTCACATGCCCCCTTTTCTCCTTTGAGCTTAGCAATACCCCCTCTGGACTTTCTCCTTTTACTAATGCATCTATAGAAAGTCTTGTCACCTTCTTTTACTGTTTGTGCTAGTGTTTCCTCAGTTTGGGACTTTGCCTGCCTTACTGCCTTCCCTGCTTCCCTTAGGGCAGTTTGGTATGCCTCCCTATCTTCATCCCGCTGTGTTTCCTTATATTTCCTGAAGGCCAGCCTTTTGGCTCTGACCTTTTCTGCTACTGTGTTTGAGAACCAAAGTGGTTTCCTTCTTCTTTTGCACTTCCTTTTCTGTCTAACACAATGGGATGTTGCTTCAAGTACTGCATCCTTAATGCTTGCCGACTTTGCCTGTACTCCCCCTCACCTGTGTTTCTTTTTGCCAGGGCTAGCTTAACTCTGTTGGCCATCTTATCAAAGCCAGCTCCTCTGAAGTCCCATATTTTTGCCTTGGAATGGGATGATTTAGTTGTAGTGGCCAAATTGAACCATACCATGTGATGGTCACTGGCCCTCAGGTGACCTTCTACCTGGAGATCTGTGATCCCTTCCCTGTTAGTCAGTACTAGATCTAGGATAGCCCTGTCTCTTGTGGGTTGCTGTACCAGTTGTTTGAGGCCCTCCCCCTGCAGGGAATCCACCATGTATCTAGTTCTGGCAGATGTTCCTGCTGGTATTGACCAATCTGTATCCGGCATGTTGAAGTCTCCCATTATCAGAAGCTCCCCTTTAGCTATCATGACAGGGGTGTGTTCCCCTTGTTGCTCATATGTAACCATTGTAAATATGATTGTACCTAATCTATGTAACCCTGTTTGTATCTTGAGCTATGTAACACTGTTTGTCCTGTCTGTAATGAGGAGCCTTTGTAAATGAGTCTCTGACTCAAAGGTTGTACATCCAAAATGTACAAATAAATAAAAAGGCCTTCAACACTGTCCCACATAGGAGGTTGATAAATACGTTGGGTAGCCTGGGAGTGGCCCCAGTGTGGTAAACTGGGTCAGAAACTGGTTGAGTGACAGGACACAGAGGGTGTTGGTAAATGGTGTTCAATCTGAGGAGAAGGGGGTGACCAATGGGATGCCACAGGGATCTGTGCTGGGCCCAGTCCTCTTTAATATCTTCATAAGCAACATTGCAGAGGGGCTGGAGGGGAAGGTATGCCTCTTTGCAGATGACCCTACGATCTGTAACAGGGTCGACACATGGGGGGGGGGGTTGGAAAAATGAGAAAGGACCTAAACATGCTTGAGGAGTAGTTGAGAGTGTGGCAGCTAAGATTCAATGCAAAGAAGTGCAGACTCATGCACTTGAGGTGCAGACATCCCATGGAGGAGTACAAGATGGGGAGAGATACTGACGGCCACCAGTCAAGAAAGGGACCTGGGGGTAATCACATCTGATGACCTAAAGGTAACCAAACAATGTGAGAAGACTATGGGGAGAGCCAGTGGGATACTAGGGTGTACAGGGAGAGGTATCACCAGCAGAAAAAGGAGGTGGTTATGCCACTACAGATCGCTAATGAGACCTCATCTGGAGTACTGTGTCCAGTTCTGGAGGCTGCATCTCCAGAAGGACATAGACAAAACAGAGGCAGTACAGAGAAGGGCAACAAAAATGGCGCAAGGATTGCACCAAAAGTCATATGAAGAAAGACTAGAGGACCTCAGTATGTATTCCCTAGAGGAGAGGAGAGAGAGGGGGAATATGTTAGAGACATTCAAGAACATCAGGGGTATAAACAAGGTACAGGAGGGTAGCATATTTGAGAAAAAAAGGTGTACAAGAACAATGGGGCATGATATGAGGCTAGAGAGGGTTAAGCTCAGGGGCAACATGAGGAAGTACTTTTTCACAGAAAGAGTAGTGGATGCTTGGAACAGCCTCCCTGTAGAGACGGTGTGGCAAAAACAGTAAAGGAATTTAAGAATGCATGGGACAGAGATAAGAATACTCTAGCAATTGGGACGAGAGGGTAAGCTGCAGATCAACTAGGGTCTGCGGTAATGCATTAGGTAGGGAAAAGCTGCAGACTAGGTAGGCCACACGGTCCTTATCTGCAGTCACCTTTTGTATATCTGTGTATGCAGAGAGAAGAGGACAGGGAGGTGCATCAGGAAAAGTAGAGTGGGGCAGGGAAGGCAGTGCAAATGCTCAGACTGAGGAAAGAATAGCCCAAGGGGTAATAAAAGGGGACAAGACATTTTTGAAGTACATATGTGGAAAAAGGAAAACTAGGGGAGGGACGGTGATGTTAAGAAGGTCAGGTGGGGACTGTACAGAGGCGGATCACGAAAAAGCAGATATTCTGAATAAATACTTTTGTTGAGTCATCACAGAGGAAGAGAAAGGGGATGGGCTATATAAAAGCAACCGAGGCACTGGAAAGGTGAGGTAAACACAAGTCCTTTATAGAGGAGAGAGTCCTGAAGATAGACTCACAAATCTGAAAGTAGACAAAGCTATGGGGCCAGCCAGATGGGGTACATCCAAGGGTACTGAGAAATCTCAGGGAGGTAGTGGCTGCACCTCTGACAGTCCCTTTTAAAAACTCACTAGAAACAGGAGTGATTTCAGAGGGCTGGAAGAGGGCAGATTTAGTCCTGATTCACAAAAGTGGTAGCAGGGAGACCAGCAACTATGGCCAGTCAGCCTGACATTGGTAGTGGGGAAGCTAATGGAGTCACTGCCAAAATAAAGGATTATGGAGCATCTTGAATCCAGTGGGTCACAAGGCCTGAGGCAACACAGATTTATGGGGCCGGGGGATTCATGTCAGACAAATCTGATATATTTATTTGACTGGTTGACCAGGGAAATAGATTAGGGTGGGGTGGTGGACATGACCTACTTAGATTTCAGTAAGGTTTTCAACTCTGTTCCACATAGAAGGCTCATAGGGAAACTGGGTAGCTTAAGGGTGGGTCCAAAGGTGGTAAACTGGGTAATGAATTGGTTAAAGGATGGGTCACAGAGGATGGTGGTAAACTTGAGTTCACTCCAGTGAAGGGGGCTGCCAGCAGAGTGCTACAGGGCTCAGTACTGGGACCAGTCCTCTTTAATGTATTTATAAGTGACACTGCAGACGAGCTGGAAGGGAAGGTATGCCTCTTTGCAGATGACACCAAAATCTGCAATAGGTTGGACACTCCAGAAGGGATGGAATTGATGTGTAGAGACCTGAGAAAATTCGAGGAGTGGTCAAGAGCAAGGCAGCTGGGTTTAATTTGAAAAGGTGCAAAACCATGCACTTAGGGCCCAGAATGGAAATACAATATGGGAGAAGAGGTATTGATGATCACCAAACAGGAAAGGGACCTGTGAGCAATCATAGCTAATGCTCTCAAGGTGGCAAAGCAGTGCAATAAGGCAGTGGGTAGTACCAGTGGGATGCTGGGATGCATCGGAAGGGATATCACCAGTAGAAGGTGAAAGGTGGTGTTGCCACTGTATAGAGTGCTGGTGAGACATCACCTGGAGTACTGTGTCCAGTTGTGGAGACCACATCTCAGAAAGGGCATAGATAAAGTGGAGGCAGTCCAGAGGAGGTCAACTAACATGGTTTGCATCAGAAGCCCTCTGTGAAGTTACTAAAGGACCTCAATTTGGACTCCTTGAAAGAGGAAGGAGTGAGGGGAATATGATATAGACCTATAAATGCCTCACTGGGGTAAATAAGGTTCAGTAGGGGAGTATATTTTAGAGAAGAAGATGCACCAGAACAAGGGGACATGCAATGAAGCTGGAAGGGGGTAAATTCAAAAGAGATGTGAAGAAATGCTTCTTCACCGAAAGAATAGTGGGTGCCTGAAACAGTGTTCCAGCAAAGGTGTGGGGTGAAAACTGTGGTAGGTTTCAAGCACACATGGGATAGACACAAGATAATCTTAATGAGAAGCAAGGGGTTGGGGAGCCGGAGATCAAGCATGGTCTGCGGTGACAGTATAGGCAGGGGAAAAAATGGTCTCAAGCTGACAAACCAGCACCAGTCACAGGAACAGTAATTCTGTTGCTTTATCATAAAGTATAAATACAAAGACACTCACATGCTCAGTGTGCTGGCCCAAAACCTGGAGAACAGCAAAGAACAGCGGAATACCAAATCCCTGAGCAGTTTTGCACTTATGTGCCTTATCAAGGAGATACAATTCAAATATGATTCCTTTTAAATACTCCAACAACAGGAATTTAGTGCCATTAATTACAAGTTAAATAACTGTGCTAAAATGCAAAATGAATAAATATAACGATACCATGTGCTATATATGTTACATTTTTGTGAACTAGTATGTTAAAAAACATTTAAAATACTCTGATTTCCCTGTGCATGTCTAACTGCGATAATGCTGTCATGAATATTTAAATAGCACATCACACATGGTAATGAGCTTGCAGTAGCAGTCAATTTTTCATCAGTCTCTGAACACTTAGACTTTGACAGTCCAATATATAGATCATCTTTAAAACATATTCTACTTTCACTCTCTTCAAAATTGGACCCATTTTACAGCCGTCCTGTATCAGATTGAGTTGTTGATGAATTATAGATTGTGAACCACCGGAGTATGAAATCCCTTTTGGAAAGGTATGGAGAGACTTATTAAAGGTTAATCAAATCATTTACTAAAAAGAAGAAAACAACTGAGAGAAAGAGAAAACACAGTTTACTACATAATCTCGCTTGAATATGTCTTTTGATGGAAGGTCGTAGGCGGTCATCCATATTTATTTTAATATACTGACCCTAAATTTCTAAATAATTGAATTCTGACTATATCTGTACTACCAAGAGAGAGAACCATACATAAAAATGAGAAACAATACATGTAACTAACACTACAAAGTGCACTGATAATAATTTGCTCATAGAGTAGGAAGAGATGTCTACTAAATACAATTCAAGCTGACATAGGATGGATGTAAAATGAGTTCAATTCTGAAGACAGCAAAGGAAGAATTGTTTTAATCTATATATTGGAGTGTCAAAGTCTAAGTGTTCAGAGACTGATGAAAAATGGACTGTTAGTGTGCATACTTTAATATGCATGAAGCTCTGTTTGAATATTCATGAAGGTGGTATGGCAGTTAGACATGCACAGTGAAATCAGTATTTTAAATGTTTTTAACATACTAGTTCACTTAAATGTAACATATATAGCACATGATATTGTTATATTTATTGATTTTGCATTTTAGCACAAATATTTAACTTGTAATTAGTGGCACTAACTTCCTGTTACAGGGGTATTTAAAGGTAATCTGAATTGCATCCCCTTGATAAGGCGTATGAGTGCGAAACTGCTCAGGGATTTGGTATTCCGTTGTTCTTCGCTGTTCTCCATTTTTTGGACCTGCACACTGAGCATGTGAGTGTCTTTGTATTTGCATGTTATTTATGATATATGTAATAAAGCAACAGACTTACTACATTTTCTGTGACTGGTGCCAGTTTTCCAGCTTGAACTGATTGTTTTATAGCCTGACACAGTGATGCTGGAGCTCCCAGTTTTGCACAGTAGAGAAAAAAATGGGCAGACTAGGAGGTTCAAGCAGTCTTTAACTGCCATAAAATTTTTATGTTTCTGTGTTTTAAAATTATGGTTAGCAATTTACAGAGTAACATTTGGGAAGCATCCTATTGATTCATCCAGTCACTTATTTATGACCGTATAAGACATAGGTCTAAAGGCATGGGGTCATAACCGTGCATGGCAAAACAACAAGGGCTAAAAATGTCACAGCAAAACAGCCTGGACAAAAACAAAGTCGAGCAAAACACTGACCTGTTCCGTGCACCATGCCTATCGATCACAATGGGTCTTCATGTGTTTTTGTGGGTGGATTCACCCTTGCACCCCCTCCACGTGGATGACTTCATCTCCCACACACCCCAAAACTTAATCAACTAACTACGGGTGCAGGGGGTGACCTTGGAAATGAGGAGAAACTTAGGAGGGAAGTAGTTTTTTTTTTTTTTAAATGTGGCAAAAAGATGTAGCAGGGGAGACCTGGGGGAACCAAACCACGGTCCCTGGTCTCCCAACTGCATCATGTGCAGGTGCCCTAGCCACTCTTCCACAGGAGTGGCATGACCAGGCACCCAGCACACGGCAACTTGTCCAGCTTCCCGATCTGTATGCAGTGACAGGGGCATCAGTATTGCCCTACCACTGTTCTACCCATCGCTGTAATCCCAGGTGCTCATTATACAGTGCAATTAATACCACGCTGTCTTACATGCATGGTATTGACCCAGTAGTGGTCTAAATATGCAGTAGATATACCTACAGGTGAAGAACCAGCTACATTTTTACAGAAGTGCAAAGAACTAGGGCTGTGCACAGGGCTGCTTTTTAATATTTGTATGAGTGTTTCTGGCATTTGTATTTGTTTGCATATCAGTGATGGCAAAATATTTAATTTTACATTTCAGATCTGTCTCTCTTGTTAATGACACAAGACCAAGGGTTTGAGAGGTTTCAATAAAATATGCAGTTATCTATAAAATATGCATTCACGTAATGAGCACTAGTAGTCACAGGTGTTTCCCATCAGCCTAAACCAAGGTCTAATACTATTTTGTGTGGTCAAACTAAATGATAATATTTAAGAGTGACATTTGTATGTGTAAAAAGTGTAGTATGTGTGTTCATTTGTCCTGAATAGTATTGTTTTTCAAGGCCCTACACAGGAAGTGATAGAGAGTCTCCCAGAATGGTTCCTGTTGGAAACCATCAGGGATATGATGGAATCTGGTTCTACCTCTCCGAAGCAGTTAGAAAAATAACAGAAGATTATCTGTTATGTCCAGGATGTCTGTGGTCCTTTACTTTTATTGCAGAGGTTGTATACATGTGTATTGGTTGTCTGCAAATTGGAACAGAATCTGAAATCACTCAAGCTGCTCAAAGCACACCTTAATTGCACCCAGATCCTCCACCTCCTTCAGCAAACATCTGTGGGGTACCGAATAAAAAGCCATGTTGAAGTCAAAGTACAGCAAATACACACCATGGCCCCTATCTAATGCCTTCATCACCCAGTCAAAGAAAACTACCAGGTTAGCTGCCACGAATCCATGCAGCTTACTCTCCTGGAGACCATTTATCTCCAAGTAATCCTTGAGATACTCTTTAACCAGTGACTCCATTAGTTTTCCTGCAGCAGAGGTAAGACTGACAGGTCTGTCATGCCCTGCTTGTTCCTGTCCCCCTTTATGGAACAGAACTATGTCTGCCACTGTCCAATCCTTTGGAAACACCCTTTTCCTCAGAGAGCTGTTTAACAGATCTACAAGGGGATTGGCCAGTTCCACTGCCAGTTTCCTAAGTACTGTTGAATGCAGCCCATCTGGTCCTGGAGCTTAATCAATCTTTAGGGCTGCCACTTTCAGTAGTAAATATGGTAGCTTTATAGCCTGTCTGTTCGGAAACAGATCACATAATTGCCAATTTACCCTGTTTATCTATACCATAAATGACTATGTCACAGAAAGAGTGAAGTAAATAAAAATAACATTTAATACCCCATAATATTTACCTAAGTTACAGGATTACACACACTAAAGACTATAGGGAATCCAGTATTCTACAGAGATAAAAATAAACATATTTGAAAAGACAAAGATCATGCAGAAAAATCTAACTCAAAGACTTCATGAGTTACTGCAGACTCAAACACATATTACAAGTTTAAAATCCCAGACGCTACTGAATTCTCATAGCAAACATACAACAGAAATATCTTTGGTTGGCTGGCCCAGTATACCTGCATCATTGGACAGGCCTCTCTGACATCACACCCTGGAGATTCCTTTGATCTCTGAGGATCACCTTCTTCCTAGAATGGGTCTAAACTGGTTTTGTGGATTAAAGCTTGGCCCTTTTATTATCCAGGCCAACTGCTCGGCAGAATACCATCTAACTGGACCAGTCATGTGTTACCCAAAACAACAGAAACTGAGCACTCACCACCTTCATTGTAGAATAATGACGCCAGCACTTCAGGTATTGTAATCATGCAAAGCGTGTTTCATTTTTAATTCAGAAGTCCAAAACATGATGGACAGAGTTCAAGAATTGCCTAATGTATGTCAGATCCCCACTATAATCCTTTGTCAAAGGCAGTCTTGTGTTTATGGACAAAACATAGCCATTTTGGATGAAATGGGGCCCAGCCATTTGAAGTCTACCCAAAACAAAGGGCTTTTCTAGGCCATGAAGTGCTGCTGTCCCTCGCTTACCCTATTTGTACCTTTAGGACAAAGGACTGCTTAAACAAAAGAACACTGACAGTCAAGTGCCCTAAAGCTTGGGCCACTGAATAATGTACTTTTCAGTTTCAGCCAGACCTCCCACCTCACCTAAAATACTTTACATAAAAAAATGAAAATAAAAAACACACAAAAAACAAAATACATTGCATTGTTGTTACATCTCCATCTCCTGGAAAAATGAAAGAAAAAAAGCTTTTAACAACCCTAAATGGTCTTTTCATGTTAGCAGGTTAGCTTTACCTGCCATGCCCCAGTTCTCTCTCTCTCTCTCTCTCTCTCTTTCTCTCTGGTTCAACAATTCATTCATTCTTTAAGGCACCTCCTGTTCTACTGTATATTGGGCCACTGGTTATTGCCTAGGCAAACCATCTGCATCACCATGCTGTGACCTCCTGCGGTATCTAATGTCCCTCCATGTCATATGACTGCAGCACCAGGTTCGATCTTGACAATTTAGGGTTTTGCCCACTGGTCCTGTGGAGCCATGTGAGGAGACTGTGTTCGTAGACCAGTATGATGTCCTCCCATACTGATATGGTTGCAGTTTCTGCACAGCCCAGATGATATCCAGACACTCTTTTTCAATTGTAGTGCAGGACTCCTCTCTGGGCAGCAGCTACCCACTGAGGTACATGACTGGGTGTTCGTGCCTGTGTGCGAGACCTGACTCAGAACTGCCCCCAGACAATGATCAGATGCATCCATGTGCACAATGAACTTCAGAGAATCCTCAGGCCTCATGTGAACAGGTGCCCGACACAATGCCCTTCTCTCTTGTGAGACTGGACAAGGGTTTTGCCATGCTACTGAAATTTGTCACAAACTTTCAATAGTACCCTGCCATCCCTAGAAAGGCTTGCACTTTCTCTTTTCTAGGCATGTCCAATCCCTGTATGGCTTCAATGTTTACCGGCTCAGTTTGGATGTACCCACTCTCCACCCTGTGCTTAAGGCATGACATCTCTGCCATTCCTATTTGGTACTTCTCCACTTTGACTGTCAGCCCTGCAAATTTCAGTGAGCAGAGTACTTTGGTCAAGTATTTTAAATAATTATATCTGGGAAATGAAGGTAATCTTCTAGATTTCTTTTCCAGACTCCAACAGGTGTGCAGCAGAATTTCAATAAATGACAATGAAGTCTCTGCAAATTAATTCAATTCTCTTATTGCTTTATTGGTAGTGTTGGCCCCTACGTTTCGCTGTCTCCAGCTTGATCACGGGGCTTCTATGGATACAAAAATTATAATCATTAAACCACCACATCAAGTACTTCATTTAAATATAGATTAACTATCAGTTTGGATTTAATAATACTGCCTTTTATTATATCTTTATATACCTGCAAGCACAAGTCCTCTCACTTTCAAAACCTTGTGTACCACTCTTAGTTCTCTTCACCCTAATTTAAATAAACCAAATGGCTGTGTTAAAAATACATTATTATTGTAGAACCCGTAATTTTATTTATTATATTAAAATTGTTTTATAAACTGAAAACATACCTGTATTTTCAAATTGTACCCCTTTTAAATTTCAGTGGTATCCATCATAATCTAGATAATAAAAATTATAATAATCGGTCCCATGTTTTTATGAATTATTTAAGCTTTGATAATTTAAACCTTAATTTCATTTCATTTTTTCTTTGCTCACCTGAAATACCACAGCTTCTTCTTAAAAAACAATCCAAGTTTGCCAAGACTTCCACAGTAAACGAAAAATTCATTTGAAATAATTTATATGGAGTGCTTAATATGTCACTATATTTGCCACAACTAGTTATTTTGATAACGTGGAGCACCCGCGATTTAGCAAACACTAGATACGAAAAAACTGCGTTCCAAAATCTCCTAAAAAGCCAAAATTTCTGTACTCCAAACCGCGGAAAGATGCCGGTGCCTGTTAAGCTCTCCTTTAAATAGATTAATCATCCATTCATTTTCGATTATTTTCGCGCGGTTTGTTGAAAGGCTTACGTATCATTTTCTCATTGGTGCTTAAATTAAAGACACCCTATTCCACAGCTTCCTTATAAATATTCATGTTACAGGTAAAGACTGACCACTGCTATACTCTTCCGTCTTACCAAGGAAACACCTTCTCATTAATATTCATTAGTTGAAACGCTACGTCATGTTGACCTTGATTTACATCGCGTTTTTTTGCGCTTCCACTTATTCGGTTTGATCTTACAAACCACTATAATTTTCAAATCAAATATACAGCGATCTTTATTATAAGAGGCTACTAAACACTCCTATATGAATTTTTGAGACCGTATATGAGGTGTGACGCGCTATCTCTCATACTTTCATCACTAACCATTAAACTAACGATATAATATCAATTTAACCATAAGAAAAAACTTGTATGGTTATATTAAATTGCTACAAATAATATTTTTATCTCATACTGAAATTAGGGGTTAATTTACAAACAAAAACTGTTTAGTATTGATATAAAAATGTGTTTTAACTGATTTTATAAAAGTCAACATGATTTTTATCAACAAACCATGTTTATTTAAATGGTTGAAAGAGCTTCAGACATACATAAAACAGAAGACTTTTTAAACCTTACATACATAAATTAATTATAGTCATAAATAGGCAAATCAATCCCATATATCTCTTTGAAGGTTATAAGGCAATATTTCAGTGCTCAATATTTAATTCTAAATAACCTTAATATGTTTCAACTATTTTCCTCTGTCTTTGAGACACACCAACATATGTAACTAAATTTTTCAAAATTCTGTAAACATCAAAATTCTCAATAAACTCACAAAAATTTAACAAAATAATTTACAATAAACTTCAAAAAAACTTCAAAAAAGTTAAGGAACCCATCATTTTAAATGTAAGTTTCTAATTTATATGCAAGCTACCCAGTTGCTGTCTACATTCATTCCCATTCTTTTATCCAATGTATTCAAATTACAAATCCATTTCATTTCCTGTCTGTCTAATAATTTCTTATAATCCCCACCCCTTAATGGGAATTTAACTATTTCCAAGCCCCAAAACCTTAAAGATGCTCCTGTGTGTTGTGCTTCATTAAAATGCACCGCCACTGGTGATTTATCATTCTTGATCTGAATGTCACTTTTATGTTCTCTATTCTTAACTTTAATGCCCTTTTTGTTTGTCCACATATAATTTATCACATGGGCATTGGATCACATAGATTACCCTTCAGTATTACAATCTATATGGTCCTTGATTTTAAACTCCAAATTATAATAGGGATGTTTAAAAAGACTTCTTACTAGTGTTGTTGCACACAGCACATTTACGCATCTAGTCATTCCTGGTTGTAGGGGTCCCAAAAGTAGCTGTTTGTTATCTTCGCTTTTCACAAAACTGTGAATGTACTAATTTATCTTTAAGATTCCTTACCTTTTTGATACAATTATCGGTCTATGTTGTAATATCTTAATATGTTGATTGTCTGTAACAACAAGATACCAATATTTATTTATAATCTGTCTAATTTCCTCATTTTATGATTGTATTTAGTTGCAAAGACTAATCTCTGCTCCTTCTGTTTCTGTTGTCTGTTTAATAGTTCCATACGAGTGATTTGTGCAATCTTTTGATTAGCTTTTTGTAAAGTTTTATGGGGATATCCTCTTACATTAAACCTTCTTAACATTTCTTCTTTGTGACATTCATAATCATCCTTTTGTTTACAGTTACGTCTGACTCTAATTAATTGTGAATAAGGGATGCTCTGTTTTAATTTAGGCTCATGGTAACTCTTGTTATTCAATAAAGTATTTCTATCTGTGGGTTTTCTAAATAATGTTGTACTACATTCGGAATTCTCGATTTTTATCTCTAAGTCTAAAAAAGGTATTGTGGTTTTATGAAAATTTAATATAAACTTTAAGTTTATATCGAAAGTATTCAATAGTTCATGAAAATATTTTAATTCTTCCTCCGTGCCTGTCCATAAACAAAAAATATCATCAATAAATCGTTTCCAAAATACAATTTTGTCAGTATAAATATTTTTAACTGAATTAAATACAAACTCTTCTTCAAAGATAATCATGTATGCATTAGCATAGCTTGGCGCCATCGTGCTTCCCATTGCGGTCCCCTTTTCTTGTTGATAAAACTGTCCTTCAAACTCAAAATAATTGTTTTTTAAAATAAATTTAGCTAATTCTTGGAGTAATACTGTCTTAGGAAATTTACCTGCTGTTCTTTTATTTAATATTTTCCCCATATTCACAACACCCTCTTCATGTGGAATTGATGATATAAGTCTTTAACATCCCATGTGACCAGAATATAGTGCCTTCTACCATTGTCTATTAAGGCTGTCTCCAATTTTCGAATAAAGTCTGTCGAATCCTGTATATATGTAACATTCGTTTCAATTAAGGGTTGTAAATAATAATTTATGTATTTAGAGATAGGTTCCAAGACTGAATTTAATCCTGATATTATAGGTCTCCCTGGAGGGTCAAATAAATCCTTATGGATTTTTGGTAAAGCATAAAATGCAGGTATCTTTGGAAATTCTACAATGAGCAACCTCATTTCCCAATCTCTGAGCCAGTTTAAATCTACAAATTCAGCTAGCAATTCTCTTAACTCACTCATTATTCTTGGAGTAGGGTCCATATCTAATACTGAATAATTCTCCACATTACATAGTAATTTTAAACACATACGCTTATAATGATCCCTATCTTGTATAACAATACCACCCCCTTTATCTGCCTGCTTAATTATTATGTTGTTGTCTTGACTTAATTCCTTAATGGCTTGAAATTCATCTTTGTTAAGATTATTAAACGGAGGCCACAAGGAGGATTGATTCTTAAAAAGTTCCATAATTTCCTTTTCTACCATCTTACAAAAACATTCTATACCATTATTTCTTCCTATTGGGGGATTAAAATGAGATTTAATATTTAGTATTTGCTTTAACTTACTTTCCTCACTAATTGTAACTTCCTGATCTCCAAAGAAATTTTTAATCCTTAGATTCCTAAAAAATACTTGTAAGTCGACCATTAGCTCAAATGTATTAATGGGTTGTGATGGGGCAAAGCTTAAACCCAGGTTCAATACTTTCAGTTCTGTGTTATTTAAATTTCTTTTACTTAGATTAAATATGGGCACTATCTCTGTGTCTCTCTCATTCTCCTGTCGATATTGATTCTTCCTCCTGGGCCTCCCCCTCTTAGAATTCCAAGAGGATTACGTATCACGGTGGAGCCAAATATTGGCATAAATACATCAAAATTATACACGAAATGGGATGGTATAAGAAATAGAGCAAGTTATGATTTCATGTATGCTCTTATTGAGGCGATCATAGAAGAAAGGATAGCAATAGGTGAAGAAATGCAAAAATATCAAGAGTCATTACAGCAACAGTTCAAATTAGAAGAATATACTGCTTCTTTGGAAAATTTAAAACAGAAAATATTAGATTATGAAAATAAGTTAAAACAACAGAAAATTAGGAAATTTATAAGGGACACTAATGACTATAGAGATAATAGGGTTTATACCTACAAGCAATATAAAAGACAAGGATATAATTATACACAGGATAGTGGTACAGATAGTGACAATAGTTACACAATAGATACATCTGTGCGTTCTAGAGAGGATGCTACTGGGTCTGGTGAATCCATGCCCTCCAGCGGTGCAGTGGAAGATAGTTCAACACGAAGATATGATTTAAGAACCTCAAATTACAATTTACAGTTTAATAGAGGACAAGGGGGTTTTCGAGGAGGCAGAAGGGGAAGAGGGGGAGGCCCAGGAGGAAGAATCAATATCGACAGGAGAATGAGAGAGACACAGAGATAGTGCCCATATTTAATCTAAGTAAAAGAAATTTAAATAACACAGAACTGAAAGTATTGAACCTGGGTTTAAGCTTTGCCCCATCACAACCCATTAATACATTTGAGCTAATGGTCGACTTACAAGCATTTTTTAGGAATCTAAGGATTAAAAATTTCTTTGGAGATCAGGAAGTTACAATTAGTGAGGAAAGTAAGTTAAAGCAAATACTAAATATTAAATCTCATTTTAATCCCCCAATAGGAAGAAATAATGGTATAAAATGTTTTTGTAAGATAGTAGAAAAGGAAATTATGGAACTTTTTAAGAATCAATCCTCCTTGTGGCCTCCGTTTAATAATCTTAACAAAGATGAATTTCAAGCCATTAAGGAATTAAGTCACGACAACAACATAATAATTAAGCAGGCAGATAAAGGGGGTGGTATTGTTATACAAGATAGGGATCATTATAAGCGTATGTGTTTAAAATTACTATGTAATGTGGAGAATTATTCAGTATTAGATATGGACCCTACTCCAAGAATAATGAGTGAGTTAAGAGAATTGCTAGCTGAATTTGTAGATTTAAACTGGCTCAGAGATTGGAAATGAGGTTGCTCATTGTAGAATTTCCAAAGATACCTACATTTTATGCTTTTACCAAAATCCATAGGATTTATTTGACCCTCCAGGAGACCTATAATATCGGGATTAAATTCAGTCTTGGAACCTATCTCTAAATACATAAATTATTTTTACAACCCTTAATTGAAACGAATGTTACATATATACAGGATTCGACAGACTTTATTCGAAAATTGGAGACAGCCTTAATAGACAATGGTAGAAGGGACTATATTCTGGTCACATGGGATGTTAAAGACTTATATACGTCAATTCCACATGAAGAGGGTGTTGTGAATATGGGGAAAATATTAAATAAAAGAACAGCACGTAAATTTCCTAAGACAGTATTACTCCAAGAATTAGCTAAATTTATTTTAAAAAACAATTATTTTGAGTTTTAAGGACAGTTTTATCAACAAGAAAAGGGGACCTCAATGGGAAGCACGATGGCGCCAAGCTATGCGAATGCATACATGATTATCTTTGAAGAAGAGTTTGTATTTAATTCAGTTAAAAATATTTATACTGACAAAATTGTATTTTGGAAATGATTTATTGATGATATTTTTTGTTTATGGACAGGCACGGAGGAAGAATTAAAATATTTTCATGAACTTGCCTTAGACAACTAGTATTGGAGCCCACTCAAGAGGGAACAATCTTAGACCTGGTTCTCTCAAATGGAGATGAGGAGAGGATCACAGATGTAGAAGTGGGTAGCCATCTGGGAACTAGCGACCATCGAACAGTATGGTTCACAATAAACACAGCAATAGAGTCAAGCCATACAAAGACAAAGGTACTGGATTTTAGGAGGGCTGACTTTGTCAAAATGGGTGAGTGCCTATGGAATGCACTAGCAAATGGGCAGGAAGGAGGTGTGGAAGAACAATGGGGAATAATAAAAACTGCCATCACAGAGGTAACAAGCCTTTGTGTAAAGCAAATAAACAAAATGAAACGAGGTAAGAAACCACTATGGTTCTCAAAGGAAGTGGCAGTGAGTTCAAGAGAAAAGAAGCATTCAGGAAGTACAAGGAATCACAGAAGGAGCAGGACAGAGAACTGTATCAGTTAAAGCAAAAGGAAGCTGGGAAGGCAGTCAGAACAGCAAAGGCCCAAACCGAGGAAAAGATAGCCAACTCAGTTAAGAAGGGGGATAAAACCTTTTATAGGTACATCAGGGAGCGAAGTAAGACCAAGGGAGGGATAGTGAGGCTTAGTAAAGGGGAGGGAGGGTGGGCAGAGGGTGACTGTGAAAAGGCAGAGATACTAAACAAATACTTTTGCTCAGTATTTACAAAGGAAGAGGGGGAAGTACCTAAAACAAACAGTAGAAACACTCTGGATACAGAAGTTGATACCAGCCCATTTACAGAAGAAAGGGTTCTGAAAGAACTCTTAAAACTGAAGGTGGACAAAGCAATGGGGCCTGATGGGATTCATCCCAGAATTCTAAAAGAACTAAGGGTAGAACTAGTGACACCACTGACTACCCTCTTTAACAAATCATGGGAGGATGGGGTGGTACCCGAGGACTGGAGGAGGCAGATGTAATTCCCTTCACAAAAGTGGGAGCAAGGCAGAAGCAGGAAACTATAGACCTGTTAGTTTAACCTCAGTGGTAGGAAAATGATGGAATCACTTCTGAAGGAAAGAATTGTTGAGTATCTAGAGGCCAGAGGGCACAGGACCCAAGGCAGCATGGATTCACAGCGGAAGGTCATGCCAGACAAATCTGATAGATTTCTTTGACTGGGTGACCAAAGTAGTTGATCAGGAGGGGCTGTGGACATGGCCTACCTAGACTTTAGCAAGGCATTTGACACAGTCCCACACAAAAGATTAATATACAAGTTAGCCAGCCTGGAGGGGTCCCAAGATGACAGCCTGGGTAAAGAATTGGCTGGAGAATAGGACACAGAGAGTAATAGTAAATGGAGTCCACTCTGAAAAAAGGGGTTAGTAGTGGGCACCTCAGGGTTCAGTATTAGACTGGTCCTCTTCAATGTCTTTATAGCGACATTGCAGAGGGACTGAAGGAAAAGTATGTCTCTTTGCAGATGACACAAAGATCTGCAACAGAGTTGATGCACAAGGTGGAGTGGAAAGGATGAGAAGGACCTGGCAAGGTTAGAGGAATGGTCAAATGTATGGCAGCTTAGATTCAATGCTAAGAAGTGCAAGGTAATGCACCTGGGAAACAAAACCCAGAGGAAGAGTACACAATGGGGTGAGATACTAACAACAACAAAAATGGAAAGGGACCTGGGGTAGTCATATCAGATGACCTAAAGGTGGGAAAGCAATGGAGAGGGCAGCAAGGAGGGCTGGGGATACTTGGATGCATAGGAAGAGGCATCACCAGTAGAAAACAGGAAGTTATTATTCCTCTGTACAGACAGCTAGTGAGACCCCATCTGAGTACTACGTGCAGTTCTGGGAGACCCAATCTCCGCAAAGACATAGACAGGATGGAAGCTGTCCAGAGGAGGGCACTAAAATGGTGCAGGGTCTGCACACCGAAGACATATGAAGAGAGACTTAAGGAGCTTAATATGTATAGCCTCGAGGAATGGAGGGAGAGGGAGACATGATAGAAACTTTCAAGTACCTCAAGGGAATCAACAACGTCCAAGAGGGTAGCATCTTTCAAAAAAAGAGGTGTGCAAGAACAAGGGGGCACAATTTGAAGATAGAAGGGGGGCGGCTCAGAGGTAATTTAAGGAAGTATTTTTTCACAGAGAGGGTTGTGGATGTATGGAACGGCCTTCCAGAGGAGGTTGTGGAGTCAAAAACAGTGGTGGAATTCAAGCATGCATGGGACAGTCATAAGGCAATTCTAGGGGGTGGGGGTAGGAAGAAGTAGGCTGTTGGTTAACTAGGACCTGCAGCTTATCCATCAGGTAGGGAAATGGGCAGACTGGGTGGGCCAAGCGGTCCTTATCTGCCGTCAAATTCTATGTTTCTATGTTTCTATGTTTCTATGTAACTATTGAATACTTTTGATATAAACTCAAAGTTTATATTAAATTTTCATAAAACCACAATACCTTTTTTAGACTTAGAGATAAAAATCGAGAATTCCGAATGTAGTACAACATTATTTAGAAAACCCACAGATAGAAATACTTTATTGCATAACAAGAGTTACCATGAGCCTAAATTAAAACAGAGCATCCCTTATTCACAATTAGAGTCAGACGTAACTGTAAACAAAAGGATGATTATGAATTTCACAAAGAAGAAATGTTAAGAAGGTTTAATGTAAGAGGATACCCCCATAAATCTTTACAAAAAGCTAATCAAAAGATTGCACAAATCACTCGTATGGAACTATTAAACAGACAACAGAAACAGAAGGAGCAGAGATTAGTCTTTGCAACTAAATACAATCATAAAATGAGGGAAATTAGACAGATTATAAATAAATATTGGTATCTTGTTGTTACAGACAATCAACATATTAAGATATTACAACATAGACCGATAATTGTATCAAAAAAGGTAAGGAATCTTAAAGATAAATTAGTACATTCACAGTTTTTGTGAAAAGCAGAAGATAACAAACAGCTACTTTTGGGACCCCTACAACCAGGAATGACTAGATGCGGTAAATGTGCTGTGTGCAACAACACTAGTAAGAAGTCTTTTTTTAAACATCCCTATTATAATTTGGAGTTTAAAATCAAGGACCATATAGATTGTAATACTGAAGGGGTAATCTATGTGATCCAATGCCCATGTGATAAATTATATGTGGGACAAACAAAAAGGGCATTAAAGTTAAGAATAGGAGAACATAAAAGTGACATTCAGATCAAGAATGATAAATCACCAGTGGCGGTGCATTTTAATGAAGCACAACACACAGGAGCATCTTTAAGGTTTTGGGGCTTGGAAATAGTTAAATTCTCATTAAGGGGTGGGGATTATAAGAAATTATTAGACAGACAGGAAATGAAATGGATTTTTAATTTGAATACATTGGATAAATTCCCATTAAGGGGTGGGGATTATAAGAAATTATTAGACAGACAGGAAATGAAATGGATTTTTAATTTGAATACATTGGATAAAAGAATGGGAATGAATGTAGACAGCAACTGGGTAGCGTGCATATAAATTAGAAACTTACATTTAAAATGATGGGTTCCTTAACTTTTTTGAAGTTTTTTTGAAGTTTATTGTAAATTATTTTGTTAAATTTTTGTGAGTTTATTGAGAGTTTTGATGTTTACAGAATTTTGAAAAATTTAGTTACATATGTTGGTGTGTCTCAAAGACAGAGGAAAATAGTTGAAACATATTAAGGTTATTTAGAATTAAATATTGAGCACTGAAATATTGCCTTATAACCTTCAAAGAGATATATGGGATTGATTTGCCTATTTATGACTATAATTAATGTATGTAAGGTTTAAAAAGTCTTCCGTTTTATGTATGTCTGAAGCTCTTTCACCCATTTAAATAAACATGGTTTGTTGATAAAAATCATGTTGACTTTCATAAAATCAGTTAAAACACATTTTTATATCAATACTAAACAGTTTTTGTTTGTAAATTAACCCCCTAATTTCAGTATGAAATAAAAACATTATTTGTAGGAATTTAATATAGCCATACAAGTTTTTTCTTATGGTTAAATTGATATTATATCGTTAGTTTAATGGTTAGTGATGAAAGTATGAGAGATAGCGTGTCACACCTCATATACGGTCTCAAAAATTCATATAGGAGTGTTTAGTAGCCTCTTATAATAAAGATCGCTGTATATTTGATTTGAAAATTATAGTGGTTTGTAAGATCAAACTGAATAAGTGGAAGCGCAAAAAACGCGATGTAAATCAAGGTCAACATGATGTAGCGTTTCAATTAATGAATATTAATGAGAAGGTGTTTCCTTGGTAAGACGGAAGAGTATAGCAGTGGTCAGTCTTTACCTGTAACATGAATATTTATAAGTAAGCTGTGGAATAGGGTGTCTTTAATTTAAGCACCAATGAGAAAATGATACGTAAGCCTTTCAACAAACTGCGTGAAAATAATCGAAAATGAATGGATGATTAATCTATTTAAAGGAGAGCTTAACAGGCACCGGTGTCTTTCCGAGGTTTGGAGTACAGAAGTTTTGGCTTTTTAGGAGATTTTGGAACGCAGTTTTTTCGTATCTAGTGTTTGCTAAATCGCGGGTGCTCCGCGTATCAAAATAACTAGTCGTGGCAAATATAGTGACATATTAAGCACTCCATATAAATTATTTCAAACAAATTTTTCGTTTACTGTGGAAGTCTTGGCAAACTTGGATTGTTTTTTAAGAAGAAGCTGTGGTATTTCAGGTGAGCAAAGAAAAAATTAATGAAATTAAGGTTTAAATTATCAAAGCTTAAATAATTCATAAAAACATGTGACCGATTATTATAATTTTTATTATCTAGATTATGATGGATACCACTGAAATTTAAAAGGGGTACAATTTGAAAATACAGGTATGTTTTCAGTTTATAAAACAATTTTAATATAATAAATAAAATTATGGGGTTCTACAATAATAATGTATTTTTAACACAGCCATTTGGTTTATTTAAATTAGGGTGAAGAGAACTAAGAGTGGTACACAAGGTTTTGAAAGTGAGAGGACTTGTGCTTGCAGATATATAAAGATATAATAAAAGGCAGTATTATTAAATCCAAACTGATAGTTAATCTATATTTAAATGAAGTACTTGATGTGGTGGTTTAATGATTATAATTTTTGTATCCATAGAAGCCCCGTGATCAAGCTGGAGACAGCGAAACGTAGGGGCCAACACTACCAATAAAGCAATAAGAGAATTGAATTAATTTGCAGAGACTCCATTGTCATTTATTGAAATACTTTGGTCAAGTGCCTGATGTGATCCTCTCTTGTTTGACTACAGATGGTGATGTTGTCCATGTACACCAGATCAAAGTCTTCTGCCCCAGACAGAATGCAGTCCACGAGCTGTTGAAAGATGACTAACGCATTCTTCATCCCGAATGTCATTACTCAAAACTCAAATAGGCCAAATGGAGTGATAAAGACCAAACACTCTCTGGCTTCAGGGATCAGAAATTTTTGCCAGTAGCTCTTTATCAGGTTTATGGTGGTCAGCTACATGGCTCCCCATAATCACTCTAGAACCTCTTCCATCCTGGGCATGGAGTATGTGTCCGGCTCTGTACAGCTGTTGAGCTTGAAGTAGTCAACACAGAACCTTGTGGTCCCAGCCTTCTTTTGGACTATGTGACAGGGGTGAGAGGGTTGGAAAAGACCCATTCCCATTTGTTATACATAGATACATAGACAGTGTCGGCAGATAAGGGCCTGTGGCCCACCCAGTCTGCCCATTTGAGCTTGTAAGTTCAGTTTATGTTTTCCTAGAAGTCTGTTGCCCCTTACCCCTGACCTCCAGAATTCCTTTATGTCTATCCCATACATTCTTAAATCCCACGATTGTTTTATCTCCCACCACTTCCTCTGGCAGGGTGTTCCACTTGTCCACCACCCATTCTGTGAAGAAATTCTTCCTCACGTTTCCTCTGAATCGTCCTCCCTCCAACTTTATCCCATGCCCTCTAGTTCTGGAGCATCTTTTTTGCTTAAAAATAGTGTATTCCTGCACCCTGTTCCTCTCTGTAAGATACTTGTATGTCTCTATCAGATCCCCTCTCTTCCTCCTCTCCTCCAGGGAGTACATATTCAGTTCCTTCAACCTGTCTTCATAGGACTTGTGATGCAATCCATGTACCATCTTTGTTGCCGTCCTCTGAACCTTCTCTACCCTGTCTATGTCCTTACGTAGGTAAGGTCTCCAGAACTGTACACTGTACTCCAGGTGGGGCCTCACTGGTGTCTTGTATAGTAGAATTATGACCTCCCTTTTGCTGCTGGTGATGCCCCTGCCTATACATCCCAGCATCCTATTTGCTTTACCTGCTGCCTTGTCATACTGTTTCCCTACCTTGAGGTCATCAGAGATGATAACCCCAATATCCCTTTCCTGCTTGGTGCATGCTATATCCTCACCCCCCAACTGATATATTGTGCCAGGGTTTTTGTGCCCCATATGCATTATCTTGCACTTCTTTGCATTGAATTTCAACTGCCAAACCCCTGACCATTCTTCAAGTTTCTGCAGGTCCCTTCTCATTCTGTCTACACCCTCTGGAAAAATTAGAGCTGTACTGTTCATGAGGAGGTGTAAAAAATGGCAATGTTGAAAATATGAAAAATTGGTGAAGTTACAAGCATGCGTAGAAACTGCACAATGCACGCCCATTATGCAATTATTTTGGGAATTTTTTTAGCCAAATTTCAACGTAGGCATTTTGGGAACTCTGAACATGAACAGTGTCACTGTGATTTTGTTAATCTGTCCTGAACATTTATTTCCCACAACAACCACGCCATTGTGCACCACATGTGTGAAAACACATTTTGGGCAGGATGTCAAATATGACAACTGTACTGTTCATAAGAAGGTGTAACAAAATGGCAAAGTTGAAAATCTAGAGTGAAAATATGAAAAATTGGCGAAGTCACGAGCGTGTGTAGAAACTACACAACGCATGCCCATAATGCAATTATTTTGGGAATTATTTTTAACTGAATTTTCAATGTAAGCATTTTGGGAACTCCGCACATGAGCAGTGTCACTGTGATTTTGTTAATTTGTCCCGAACATTGATTTCCTACAGCGACCGGGCCATTGTGCGCCACATGTGTGAAAACACATTTTGGGCAGGATGTGAAAAATGTCAGCTGTACTGTTCATAAGGAGGTGTAAGAAAATGTCAAAGTTGAAAATCTGGAGTGAAAATATGAAAAATTGGTGAAGTCATGAGCACGCGTAGAAACTGTAAAACGCACACCCATAACGCAATTATTTTGGGGATTTAACCAAATTTTCAACACAGGCATTTTGGTACCTCCGCTCATGAACAATGCCACTGTGATTTTGTTACTGTGTCCTGAACGTTGATTTCGCACAGCGACCGCGCCATTGTGCACCACATGTGCGAAAACACATTTTGGGCAGATGTGAAAAATGACAGCTGTACTGTTTATAAGGAGGTGTGAAATGGCAATATTGAAAATCTGGAGTGAAAATATTAAAAATTGTCAAAGTTACAAGCCTGCATGGAAACTGTGCAACGCAAGCTTGTAACACAATCATTTTTTTGAATTATTTCACTAAATTTGCATGATAGGCTTTTTGGGACCCCACCTCATGAACAGTGGCACTGTTGTTTCATTAATCAGTCCTGAAAGTTGATTCCATGCAGTGACTGCAAAATGACCTTTAGGGACCGAATAACAAGATGACAGTGTATGTGTTCATGAAATGGGGTCCCAAGAACCCCATGTTGAAAATTTGGAGGCAAAATTTTAAAAAATGGCTGCTATATCCACGTAAGTAGAATCCCCCAAATTTATGCCATTATACAGCTTACTGGCATTTCTTCAGTTCTCGATCGGCTTTGAAGAGTGCAGATGTGTTCCTGCTCCCCCAAAGATCATAGTGCCTGACCTCCAGAGGTAAGTATGGGGTGAAGGGAGTGTCAGGAAGTGGGGTGCACAGAGGGTGGTATGGGTTGGGGGGGGCGCCACCAACAGTGGGAGACCTTTTTCTTTGTTTCAGGTACAGAAAAAAAACTAACACTGCGGACAGTTTTCTTTCTTTACAGGTGAAAGAAAACAAATGTTGGGCACATTCGGGTGGGCTCCTAGTGTGCTCCATGACTTGCAGGGGTGATGTTGGCCACACTGGGTTGGGCTCCCAGCGTGCCACACAACAGGGGTGGGGCAGGAACATGTAGACGTGGCCAGCTTTCCGTTAAATGGAGGCACACTGGGGTGGGCTCCTGGTGTGCCACACAATCTTGGGGAGGTGTTGGACACTCTGACAGGTGGATTGGGCACCCCCGGAGTTGGCTTTCTGGGGATTGTGTGGCAAACAGTGGAAGCTGCTGCTGCCGCCGCCATGTTTGTTTAAATGTTTCACCAGGAAAGACATGTAAGGGAAGTGTGTTATCTGTGCTGCTGCATAACAAGCTTGTCTCTGATTGCAGCAGCACTTTTCTTACAAGTTGTGTCCACTTTACATAATGCTTGTGTCAGCACTAGCATGCTGGCTATTTGGGGAATGACGGATGCACCTACTAAAGCATGCCCTGCATTCGCTGACACTGACACACCTCAGAAATGTGCTACTAGCACAAGATGTTGCTTGCACAGGCACACAAGCCAACATAATAAAGTGAAATAAAAAAGTATAGTCAGAGCAAATAACTCCCAGAAATAATTACATTGAGGCATGCTACTAGGCACAATCCTGGGAAAAAGGAAACGTCAGAAAATTAAAGTACAAGTACAGCAAGCTCCTTAACAGCAAATAAACACAGAAAATTCCCCCAGTTTGTACACTCACCACAATAGAGCTTGCCAAACTTCAGTGAGGAAGGAGGCCTGCAACCTGCCAATCACCATCTTGTTTTCTACACAGTCAGCCTCATGGCAAGCAGCCTCCATCTTGTAGCAGCAAACAATATCAAAAATAGTGACCACCCTCCCCTCCAGTTGTGTTATCTCATTACAGCTACATGCCAAATGCCTTTATCCATAGAAATAAATGGTGCCCCATGCAAATAAATGGCAAACCTATGTAATTAAAGAGACAGTACCCCAAATAATTGACCTTGTGATACAACTTTATTTAAATAACACACAACACCAAAATAGAGTGGAAATTGTTTACTAAGATGTGAATTGATGAAAATTGCTTACAAATAACTCATTCCTATGACCTCCTCTCAGTGACACGCAGCTCATCTCTGACCATGAGGTCTGTGGACGATGCCGTTTCGAGCACTGCAAGCTCTGGCTTTCCAGTTTCATTTGCTTCAAGAGCATGGCGTCTCAAAATTGAAACTATCCAACAACATCCAGTCATCCATTGCAGCTCAAGGGAAGACCCCTATGCAGGTCATTCAGGATAGCCTCACGTATATTAAAGCTATTACCATGAACTCAATGATCCATACCAGCTGACAGCCAGTACCTTTCTCAGCACTACCCCATGAAGATGCTGTTGACTGGCTCAAGCAGTTTCAGGCTTGGATCTCCTTCAATGGTTGGATAGATCCCTTATGAATCTCCAATGTCATGTGCTTGCTCTTGAGAGGGACTGCCATCTTGTGGTCCAATGCACTTCCAGACTAGAGGGGACATAGCCACCTTGTATACCACCTTCAAGAATCATTTCCTACAAGTACACCCACCCTGGTTGTTAGAAGAGGCAACTATGGGAACGCACCATGCAACCCTCAGAGTCCCTAGAAACCTTCATAGTGAACACTGAATCACGTTGTCAATGTTTGCAAAAGTCAGAAAAAGATCAGATCACAACCTTTGTCTGGGGACTGCCTGCCCAATTTTGTACCTATGTCATACAGCAAAGGCCAACCACTTGGACGGACACAATCCAAGATGCATGGCATTCTCAAGAGTCCCTCTCATTGTTCCAATCTGCCAGTGCACACACGTCACAAACCTCACAACTAGCTGCACTTGCAACCTGTGTCCAACAGCAACAAACAATGATTGATAAGCTCATCTGCTGAGACAGAGAGAGAGAAAGAAAGCAGCCAGAGCTTCCTTAAATCAAGGAGGTTATTTTCTAGACTACACTGAATTGAATTATTACTTTTTGGATGTGTGTATGTAAGTAACTAGCATTGATTCTGTTTTTTGGGGTTGACTTTTCTTAGTTTAACTTAAATTTGCCAGGGAGAAACTGTAGCTGTGAAATATTTGCAGTCATTTATGACTAGACCTGTTACTTAACATCTGTCAAATAGGTGTCTGAAAGAAAGGAAGGCACTCCCTGGGTGGAGGGTCAGAGTTGTAGTTGATTGTTTCTGGAGGGCATAGGTTTACTCCCACCCACCCTGCCTCACCCACACCGCCCCAAGTGCATAACTTCCCTTTACAGCAGGGGCTCTGACATCGCTTCCCAAAACTGCTAACAACATACACCTGTTCATATCCTTAAAGGCACAGCACACCGAATAGGGGGTAGAGACACTCACAAGCTTGCACACACTAAAACAAGAACAAAAAAAAAGAAAAGCATCTGTAACAGGAAGGGACACAGACATGTGGGGAGTGGTGCAATGCACTGGCTGTGGAGCAGCAGTCTTCTGGGAGACATTCTGGAGACTGCATTACTGCCCTATTTGCAGGCACCTCTCTGGTCTGAGGGAGGAGGTTGTTCGTCTCCATGCTGACCTGGCAAGGATTCAGTAAACCCTCACCCAGGGACCACCCAGGCCACCGCCACTACCTCAGAGGTTGCCAAGAAAGAGGAGTTGTTGGACCACAGTGGGCTCAGGGAGGGTGAGGGTGGTGGAACAGAGGGGCACCGCTCCAGCTCTGCCTCTCCACAATTCATTTGCCACTCTGGCAGAGCATGGTTCCTCTATGGAGGCACCTGCAGTGGAGACCAAAAAGGATGTTGGGAACCTCCACAATGGAGACCCATAGGAGGGTGGCGCAGGATACCAGAAGGAAGGAAACAACTCCTGGTGGGAGACTCAATTGTTAGGGGGGTAGAACTGGGGGAGGAAAGGGAAAGGGAGGTAAGGTGCCTGCTCTGTGCCATGGCTTGGAGGGACAGGAAATGAATCATCAGGATAGTGGAAGCAGCTGCAAGGGGGAGTGAGCTGGATGTCATTATCCACCAAGTGACAAATGACCTGGCTGTGAATGGGATCAGCACAGTGCAACAGGAGTTTGTGGAGTTTGGGAGGGGTCTTAGACAAGTAACACACACATAACTTTCTTGGAAATGCTACCTGTCTATGGCATGGATGAGGCTGGGGTACTCCACACCATGGGATTCAATGACTGGTTGAAAAGCTGGTGCAGAGTTCAGGGATTTGGCTTCATTAAGAACTGGGGCTCCACCTGGAGGAAAGCAGGCCTATACAAGCACAATGGTCTGCATCTATCCAGGAGGGGAACCAGGATCCTAGGTGATACTAGTGATAGGTTTAAATGCTTCATTGGCAAGCATTTAAACTAGCCAAGGGGGGAGGCACCAAAAAGGAGAAGGGAAATCCTAGCCCTCAATTAAAAAAATCAGGGAAGTTAGTGAGGCAAAAGACAAAGGCAGTAAGGACAGGGATGGGGCAAAAAGAAATAAAGCCATAAATAAATAAGGTTAATGTGTACCCATGCCCGAAGTCTAGGTAAAAAGCTCCTAAAACTGCTGGCCTTGATGGAAGAGGGATGCCTGGATATCATGGCAGTCACAGAAACATGGTACACAGAGAACCATGACTGTGATGTCAACATACCAGGGTACACAATCTATAGGAGGGACAGGGAAGTAAGAAGAGGAGGAGGAGGAGGAGCTATCTATGTAAGGGAAGGGATCAAAGCAGCAGAACTAAAAGGTAAGCTGGTAGGAGAGGAGGCACTGTGAGTCACCTGGAGACTGGAAATGGCACTGCAATCCACACAAGGGTTGTATACTGACCCCCATCTCAGGAGGAGGAAGTGGACAAGGAAATGATAGAAGGCATCCTTGGATGGCAGAGAAAGGGGGAGATATTGCTGATGGGGGACCTGAATATGCCAGATGTTAACTGGAGCACCTTTGCTGCAGCCACAGTCAAGAGCAGGGCCATTCTTGATGCCCTACAGGGGGCATGCCTCAGACAGCTAGTTTTGGAACCCACTCAGGAGGGAAAAATCTTACACCTGGTACTCTCAAGTTGGGACAGAGAGAGAGAGAGAGGATCTCTGATCTTGAAGTGGGTAGCCACCTGGGACAAGTGACCACCAAACAGTGTGGTCCACAATAAACTTAGCTGGAGAGTCAAGCCATACAAAAGTGAAGGTACTGGACTTCAGGAGGGCTGATTTAGTCAAAATGGGAGAGTGCCTCAGAAAAGCACTAGCAAACAGACAAGAAGCTGGGGTGGAGCAACAAAGGGGAAACATCAAAACCACCATCACAGAGGCAACAAGCCTTTGTGTGAAGCAAATAAACAAATCAAAATGAAAGAAAAAAACCACTATGGTTCTCAAAAGAAGTGGCGGCGAAGGTAAGGGAGAAAAAGACAGCATTCAGAAAGTAAAAGGAAACACAGAAGGAGCAGGACAGAGTACCAGTTAAAGCAGAAGGAAGTGGGGAAGGCAGTCAAAATAGCAAAGACCCAAACCAAGGAAAAGATAGCCAACTTGGTTAAGAAGGGGGATAAAACCTTTTATAGGTACATTAGGGAGCAAAGAAAGACTAAGGCAGGGATACTGAGGCTGAATAAAGAGAAAGGTGGTTGGGCAGAGAGCGACAGTGAAAAAGCAGGGATACTGAACAAATGCTTCTGCTCAGTATTTACAATGGAAAAGCAGGGGGAGATACATAATCCAGTCAATAGAAGAACTCTGGATAGGGGGGTTGATATTAGTCCTTTCACAGAAGAAAGGGTTCTGAAAGAACTCTTAAAACTGAAGGTGGATAAAGCAACAGGGCCTGTTGGGATTCACCCCAGAATTCTAAAAAGAACTAAGGGAAGAACTAGTAACACCACTGTCTACCCTTTTTAATAAATCATGGGAGGATGATGTGCTACCTGAGGACTGGAGGAGGGTGGATGTGATTCCCCTTCACAAAAGTGGGAGCAAGACAGAGACAGGAAGCTACAGACCTGTCAGTTTGACCTCAGTGGCAGGGAAAATGATGGAATCACTTCTGAAGGAAAGAACTGTTGAGTATCTAGAGGCCAGTGGGGCACAGGACCCAAGGCAGCATGGATTCAGAGCAGGAAGGTCATGTCAGACAAATCTAATTGATTTATTTGACTGGGTGTCCAAAGTAGTAGACCAGGGAGGGGGTGTGGACATGGCCTACCTAGACTTTAGCAAGGCATTTGACACAGTCCCACACAAATGATTAATAAACAAATTAGCCAGCCTGGGAGTGGGTCCCAGGGTGGTAGCCTGGGTAAAACACTGGCTGAACAACAGGACACAGCAGGTGATAGTAAACGGAACCCACAGTGAAGAAAGGGGGGTTACTAGTGGGATCTCACAGGGTTCAGTACTGGGTTCAGTCCTTTTTTAATGTCTTTATAAGTTACACTACAGAGGGACTGGAAGGGAAAGTATGTCTCTTTGCAGATTACACAAAGATCTGCAACAGGGTTGATATGTAAGGTGGGGTAGAAAGGATGAAAAGGGACTTGGCAAGGTTGGGGGAATGGTTAAATGTATGGCAGCTTAGATTCAATGCAAAGAAGTGCAAGGTAATGCACCTGGGAAACAAAAACCCAAGGGAAGAGTACACAACGGGGGGTGAGATACTGACAACAAGAAAAATGGAAAGGGACCTGGGGGTAGTCATATCAGATGACCCAAATATGGGCCAGCAATGTGAAAAGGCAGTAAGGAGGGCTGTGGTGATACTGGGATTCACAGGGAGAGGCATCACCAAGAGAAAACAGGAAATTGTTGGCCCTTAGTACAGACTGTAGGGAAGACCACATCTGGAGTACTGTGTACAGTTCTGGAGACCCCATCTCCGCAAAGACATGGATAGGGTGGAGGCTGTCCAGAGGAGGGCAACCAAAATGGTGCAGGGTCTGCACCAGAAGACATATGAAGAAAGACTAAAGGAGCTTAAGATGTATAGCCTTGAGGAAAGGAGGGAGAGGGGGGACATGACGGAAACCTTCAAATACCTCAAGGGAATCAACAAAGTCCAAGAGGGTAGCATCTTTCAGAAAAAGAAATGTACAAGAACAAGGGGGCACAATTTGAGGATAGAGGGGGGATGGCTCAAAGGTAATGTGAGGAAGTATTTCTTCACAGAGGGGGCTGTAGATGCATGGAATGGCCTTTCTGAGGAGGTCATAGAGTCAAAAACTGTGGGGGGATTCAAGAATGCATTGGACAGACATAAGGCAATTCTAGTGGGGGGTAGGAGGAAGTAGGCTGTTGGTTAACTAGGATCTGCAGCTTATCTGTTAGGTAATGAAATGGGCAGACTAGGTGGGCCAAGTGGCCATTATCTGCCGTCAAATTCTATGTTTCTATGTTTCTATCACTACTGTTGACAGCTTGCACCTTAGTGCTCCTGCTGCCCCTGCAACTACTGTCAATACTCTGCAGCTACCTCAACTGCATCTTGAGCCACCTCAGCCTACCCGAGAACCAGTGACCTGTCAGTGGTGTGGATTCAGGGGACACACTGCTGCAGTCAGCCGCAAACTGAAAAACTTTCACAGAAATCAAGAAAGTCAAAGACATCCACCGCAGTGCAATTAGAAAAATGCTAGCAACTATTCTCAGGACCAGGGAAAGGAGTGCTGCCCAACAAACTAGGGGCTTTTGTAAGGCAGGAAAATAAAGCAACTGACGGCCCCACTGACTCTGGTAACTCAAACAAACTGCACCCTCCAGCTGCTAAGTCAGGCACAATCTCACCTAAGGAAGCAAAAGTCCCTGTCATCAGGTCACCCGTCCTCACAAACTGTGTCTCTGTCACCACTGGGAATTTGTCCACGCATGCCTTGGTCAACTCTGGAGCAGAAATCTCAGTTGTCCACAGCAGTATACTAGACAATCCAGCTATTTGTCCTGAACCTACTGTTGCCCCAGCTGACCTAAAGTACATAATTACAGCAAGCACTGCTACAGTTACTTATCACAGGCGTGGTCCATCTTAAGCTCCACTTTAACTCACAGCAAGCTACTGTTAAATTCTACCTAGTGCCTGAACTACAACCAGATGTGATTCTTGGCCTGGACTTTCTCAAAGCACACAAAGCCATCCTAGACTTTGCCTCAAACAAACTGTCACTAGATCCCCGGAGGCAGCTCACAGCTATAGACTCAGTCACTGTGCCTCCTAAATCAGAGATGGTTTTGATTGCCAAGATCCAAGGTGAACTACTCCCACAAGGTGTTGTTGGCATCATCACAGGATCCTCAGTTCTGCACTCCTCAGGTCTACTTCCAGGGAACACCTTGTCTGCTGTGCATGGTGATTCAGTATTCCAAAAATGCTGCAATTTCACAGACAAGCCAGTGGTCATCTCAAAGGGTGCCAACAATGGAAAGTTTGCTTGTCTGTCTTCAGTGAACCAGCTTCATCTTCTGCACAAGCCTCAGCCTGGTTCCACCTAATATTCGTCCTGTCAGTACCATCACAACCACTCCAGCTTCACAAGGGATGACCCTCAACCAGCGGCTATCTGCCTCAAAACTTTCAGCATGTCCATCAAAGAAACAGTAACTTCTGGAATTCCTGGAGAACTACCTAGATATCTTTGTTGGCCCTAATAACAAACTTAGATGCTGCGATATCCTGCAACACACCACTGAGTTGCAGCCGAACCAAAACCCAATTCATCAGCGGGTCTACAAAGTGGGACACAAACAAAAACAAGTCCTGGAGGACTTAATCAAGGATATGCTTGAACAGGACATTATTGAGGAATCTACGAGTCCCTGGGGTACACCTTGCTTTCTGGTGGTTAAGAAAGACAAAGGATACCATTTTATGGTGGATTACAGAAAGCTCAATGCCTACACAGTGCAGGATGCTCATCCCCTACCTACAACCAAAGACGCCTTAGAGAGCTTTGGTGCGTCTAGCCCAGCTTACTTCACCACTCCTGTAGACCTTCAAAGTGGATTCTACTAAGTTACTATTGATCCAGCTTCACTCCCATACACAGCCTGGTGCTGCCACTTGGGACTTTTTCAGTTTAAGCATCTGCCCATGGGACTTCAAAATAGTCCAGCCACATTTCAAAGTGTCATGGAAGCTGTATTATGTGGACTGTTTTGGAAATCTTGCCAGTTTACCTTGATGATGTTATCAGCACCTCAAAGAGTTGTTCGAACATCTCAGGCAAGTCAGCCTCAAGCTTGGCCCAGAGAAGTGTTGGTTTGCACAGCATCAAATCCATTACCTAGGACATATGGTCATTTCGCAAGGCACTCGCCAGACCCAGATAAGCTGTCTGCTGTAAAAGACTATCCACAGCCTACAACCTTAAAGCATTCCTGGGCTTGTCTGGCTACCATAGATAATTCATTTGCAACTATGCCAAGATTCAGCTCTACTGTACGCTCTGACCAAAAAGGGATGTGACTACATATGGACTTCCGAGTGCAAAGAGGCCTTTGAAACCTTGAAAGAAAAACTTATTTCTTCCCCAGTACTGGCCTACCCAAGGTTCGACCAACCATTCAAGCTTTACACAGATGCTAGTTCCTTTGCAGTGGGCACTGTGATGTGTCAAATCCAAGATGGAACAGAACAAGTAGTTTCCTATGCCAGGCGTGCTCTCTCATTAGCTGAGCAAAACTATGGCATCAGAGAAAAAGAATGCCTAGCCATGGTCTTTGCTGTAAAGAAATTTGACTGTTACCTTTGCTACTCCTTCACAGCTATTGTACATCACTCTGCCCTCAGATGATTGTTTGAAATGAAGGAACCAGTGGGAATGTTCATCCGATGGATTGCCATACTGCAATGCTACAATTCTGAGATACAATACCAACCAGGTCGAGTTCACTGTAATACCGATGCTGTGAGCCAGAAATGTTATCACTCCACATCAGCCTCACCAGATGAAGAAGCCTGGCTACAAACTCTTCTTTTCCACTCCACAGATGAGCTCCATGTGGACACTCCTACGTCACCTCAAGTTGCTTTGCTGCTACCAACTGCTTCTACAGACAAAAGCACCAATCCTCACTTATTGCACGCAGCTGAAGAGTTTCTTACAACCTCCAATACTAATATCTCCCTGGCAATTATACAAATGCAACAAAAATGACTCTCAATTCTCAGACATAATCATGTACTTGGTGACTGGAACCTTACCACAACAAAAGCAACACCGCCAGGATGTCCTTTTCCTTGCTTCACAGCATTTTCTCAATGATAGTGTGTTTTTTCACATTTGGACCGAGGAAGGCAAGGGCCATCACATGGACAGAACTCATGTACAGTTAGTTTTGCCAGCCTCTCTAGTCTCTGATGTTCTTTAGTCCACTTATGCCTCTCCACTTTCTGGAGGTCATATGGGAAGCCACAGAACTCTCGAAAAGACAAGGCTTCACTTCTTCTGGCCTCACATGAACAAGGACATTGTCCAATTTGTCAAATCCTGCCAGCCCTGTTCCCAAAGAAAGCCTTCTGCCAAACCAACGAAGGCACACATCATTCCAATGCCTGTAGCCACTGAACCATTCCAAAGAGTCAGCACGGACATTCTTGGACCCTTGCCTATATGCCCTGACTCTGGCAACAAGTCCATTCTTGTTTTTGTGCACTACCTTACAAAGTTAGTGTCAGTGGCTCAGTAGGTAGCACACTCGCCTCTGAGGCCGGGAGATCAGAGGGCTGTGGGTTCAGTTCCCACATCTGGCACTTGGGTTAATATCCCAGTACTGACACTGCAGTGCAGCATGAGAGGGGTGCCGCACTTCTGAAGTGCTGTCTTTCGGATGAGACGTTAAACCGAGGTCCCATCTGCCTGGATTGGTGGTAGTTCAGATGGATGTTAAAGATCCCATGGCACTTATTGAAAAGAGTAGGGGGATTTCCCCGGTGTCCTGGCCAAATTTCTCTCATTCACTAAAAAAATACCACCAACAGCTTAATCTGGTTCAAAGTCAGTTGGTATTCATCTGTATCCCCCTCCCCCGGGTCGTGCCTGAAAATAGGCAGGATTTGTCTAGTGTACTTACCCAGTCAACAAAAGCTAAATAAATAAAATAAATAAATAAAAAGTATTTGGAATTAATTCCCTAAAAGACATTAAAGATGCCACAGTGGCAAGTGCCTTCCTCAGCACAATCATTTGCCATCATGATACCCCAGCATACCTACATTCAGACAGAGGCACTAACTACCTTTCAATTATTGTGCAAGAAACATGCAAACTTCTCAACATCAAAAAGACTCACACAGCCAGTTATCATCAACAATGTAATGAACAAAGTGATAGAATGATGTCTACCATTCTTAATACACTCTCCAAGTACCTGGATGAGACTCACGACACTTGGGATCATTTTGTTCCCTTCATTCAATTTGCTTACAACACCAGCCCTTGTATTGACAGTACAGAGTACACACCATTTTTCCTAGTCCATGGATGTTACCCAAGAACACCTCTGGACAAAGATCTCTCGCTGCTAGAAGTCCTAAAGTCAGCTTCATCCTTCATCAATCCAATACTGTAACAGCTCAAACTTGCCAGACATGTTGCAGTTGACACACACTGGACCAGAGAAAATCTGCAATACAGAAAATGTATTTATTTTTATTTATTGAAATGTTTCACCAGGAAAGGCACACTGAGCAAAAAAGATGTTCGTCTTACGGTGCAACCTGGGGGGGGGGGGGGGGTTACAGAGGAGAACAACTGTATACATTTGTACAGAAAACAAAATTACATGAGTGAATTTACACGATGGTACATAGGTATGATACCCTGTAAACAAGAAGTAGGAGCAAACATAGGTAACATTGCCACAGGGAGGAATCCACATTGTTGTCCACATTTACAAGAAGAGAATGTACAAGGATTATAATGACAAAGGATGTAAACTATGACTCCATACATGTCAGCTACTAGCTACGGTAGCATGGTAGACAGAGGAGACAAGGTTGGAAGTGCAGTAGGGGGTAAGTGCAGAGGTTGGGAATATATGCCAGCATTTGTAGCCGTAGCTAAAGCCGCTGGTTAGGCCGCATAGGATCAAGTGACCCTGGCAGTTTACAGTGCAGTAGTTTGTCAGGGCAGAGGAGATGGAAAACCTAGAGGAGGAGTGCCAGATTTGTGCCGGCAAGTTGTTCCAGAGCCTCGGGAGGTGGTAGGAGAAGGCCAATTGGCCAGCAGTGGTCCGGCGGTGAGGGATTACTAACAGTCAAGAATCGGTAGATCTGAGGGTGTGGGAGGGGGGTTGGGGATAGGGAGGAGGTGAGGTGGGATGGAAGGGACCCAAGCCAGAGGTTTGATGCAAAATTGGCAGAGTGCAGTAGATGCCGGCTGTCAAGAGAGGGGAAGGCCAGCGCATGGTAAAGCTTGCAGTGGTGGGTGCGGGAGGGGCATTGAGGGCAAAGCGGCAGAAAGCGTTGAAGAGGGCATCCAGTCTGGATAGTGTCAACTTAGGAGCAGCACTGTAGACCACATCCCAGTAATCGAATGTAGGTAATATCATTTTCTGCACAATTTCATGTCTGACCAGTAGGGGGATGCAACTGTGTTTCTGTAGAGAGCGCCAAGTTTAGGGAGCAGTTTTTCAGGATAGCATCCACGTGAGCAGAGAAGGATAGATGTTGGTCAAGCCTGACGCCAAGGTACCTGAAAGTTGGCATGTCCTCAAGGATGGTCCCATCAAGGGTGTGGAAGTTTGGGGGGTAGTAAGCCAGGATTGTCTCTGCCTAGTACCAAAGGTCATGGAGACTGTCTTCTTGGCATTAAGAGAGAATTGGTGGGAGCTAAACCAGTGCTAAACTTTGTTGAAATCAGCCTGGAGACTGGTAGTAACTTCCTCAGGGGTACGACCACAGTAAAAGTGGATGGTGTCATCTGCATACATGTGAATTGAGGCAGATGAGCAGGCAAGAGACATGTTGTTTAGGAGGATGGCAAAGAGGATGGGGCCAAGTACTGAGCCTTGGGGGACACCAGTAGCTAAAGGGAGTGGGGGGAGACGTGGAGCCAGCAATTTTTACGGATTGAGTTCTCCCTTCCAGGTAGGCTCTGAACCAGCTGGAGGCAGGCATGGATAGGCCAGCTTCAGAGAGACAGGATAGCAGCAGTGGGTGGCTGACAGTGTCAGCATCCAAGTCACATGAACCTTCATTTTCTGTTGGGGACATCATATACTTGTACTGACCTGTTCTAGTTCCAAGCACCACCAAAACACTGCTTCACCCTTGAACTGGTCCCTTCTATATTGTGGAAAAGCTCCCTCCTATTCATGCTCGCTTGTGCCGTAGGTTCGATGGAAAGCTGGTACACAATAAAATCCACATCAACAGTACATGGGTACCTGAATAATACCCTCCCTGATTATCCCAGTCCCCCAAGTAATGAAGCTGCACTTGAACTTGCAATACTTTCTGAAGCTAACTTCCTGCTGACAATTTGACACCCGTTTCACCAGAACCCCACAGTCCTGACACTTATCTGCCGGATCTTGTTCTACCTGCTCAGCCAGATGGACTTTCTGGGACTTTTCAGTCTCTTGTGTCTTCTCAGGACTCTCATGGACCCCAATCAGTGTACCAGATTGAGAAGATTTTGCACAAAAGAACATTAACGGATCATGGAGATACCATGTCAAATGGTGTGAGTTTGACAATACTCAGAACTCTTGGGTCTCCTTTTGTGACCTGACCCCATCCTGTCAAGAACTGGTACAATCCACATATACATCTATTCCCACTGACCATAAAAGTCACAGAAACAAGTGAACTTGTTATTTGGACTCAGTGTGGTCTTTTCTCTTTTCATTACGGGACTCTCAGTGTGGCAATTCTGTGATTTCTGTGCCATATTCCCTTTAACCATCTGGTTCTAATTTACTGTTTGCTCTAACATTCTTCTCTCCTAGATCCTAGAAAAGGTTGTGTTGTTCCAATTGGAACATAAATTTTGAATTGCATTTGGGTAATTTTTGCTGCTCCCCTTTCCCTGCACTTTAGCATTTGTGGCATGGCCAGCCTCACGTGCTATGGTGTCCCCCCCCCCAGTATGATACTGACTGGCCACCAGTGTAGCCCAGACTATTTCCTCTCCTCCCCTGCAGCAATGTATTGTGGTTTTCTATGAATCATTCACTCAATTAATCATTAGTCTTCTATTAATGTCTCCATGATGCAGATAAATGTTATCTTGATGTTTACAAAGGTTTTCTTCATTTTTACTGTTGTTTCATGCATAGCAATGCTTTTACTTGTTCGAGTGGTACTCACATTTACAGTACCCAGGGTGATGTGGAATACAGAGTTAAGCATGTGGCTTAAGATTAGCTGCCGCCCCTTTAGCTAGGAACAGTAATGTGTAGCCAGCCATGGTCATGTGTTATGCTAATTATTTGCCAGCAGGGGCTTGGAAACCCCAAATTTCCTGTTTCCTCAGAGTCTTACCTGTACCTTGTGCTGATGAGATGTCCCTGCTTGTGTTCCAGAACAAACTTTTTATTGTTTATTATTTTATGCGTCTGACTCCGTTCGGTACCAGCAGTCAATTATTGCAGAAGCACCAAATGGAAAAGCAAAATACTATAGAAGGTAAGGGATCCTGTGGCAGACCAAATACCAAAACGTCACACAAGCGTATATACCACCACAGACAATTGCTTAACTGTTGTGCAACAGAAACAGACAGACAAAGTTACTTTAATTTGGTATTCTATTTATAGAAGATAGTTTAAAAACGTTAGCGTTACTTATATATATTATGGTTATGCAGCTGTACCAATAAACACTTTTATATGAACAGCTTCTCCTAACATCATTAAATATTGCTTTCTTTTTCTATAACTGTTTATAAAACATTTGAAATATTCCTTGTAACTATGTACATTTGCAATCAGTAACACTTAGCAGTGCATTCTGGGATTGCTAACATCATCAAGCATGATTAATATGCACGGTTTCCAATGCTGAACCTTGTTTACATCTTCTGCCCAAACTTACATTTTAAGAGCAACACGTTCCACAGAGGTAAATCTTAAGTGATAAAAAACATCTAAATTCTATAACAGTCTGCAAATTAGCAACATTGCAACACTGCTAACCTCCATTATTCAACATACACGTTCTATTATTAGAACTATACAGAGGAGTGCTTCAGGGCTGCAGTGTAATACTTGAAATGGATAGGACCATTTATTGTGAGATTTGTCATGTTAAATGTGCTACTGCTTTCAATACTACTAAAATTCTGTCAGGTAGCGTCTGGTGTGTTGTGGTTGAGGTATTTGAGTGGGATTCACTGTTAGTGCTTTACCTGGTTTGCCACTCTTATGTTGAACCTTTACTTTTGGCATCGGAGTTCAGGATCGGCATTTCAATCTTTTCTACTTCTTTGGTACTTCAGTGTATGTGTTGGTGGATATTATGGGACCAGATGTTACCCATCTATCATGTTCAAATATTCACTGATAAATGATGGCCCCCTGGGTGGGTGGCTGGGAAAAACAAGAAATTCTGCTATTAATTATTGTGGTTCACAAAGGTACTGCATGGTAAACTTATTGTAATCTGATGCTTTTGCCTTTATGTATTTGTTGCAACTGATCTACTCTATGTACCATGATATACCTGCTGTATTACTATGATGTATCCTTGTACTGTCTGTGCTGTTTACTTCTTTGTATCAGGGACCTCCTTGTGAATGAACGTGCTCAAAGGAAGCTATCCCTACACAATAAACTGAACCGAACTGAACAGCCATGGTTCTACTGTGGAATTAATCCATGGTTGATTTTTAGTAACCTGTTAGTATTGAACCAATGAGATTTTGCTATTTACAGCTACTGTACAGAGTCATGTTACAAGATGCAATTAGAAACTGCCAGATCTTATATAAAGAGCGCAATGTTTTTGTCTTTTCAGTTTTTAGATTTAGGTTGAGAGATAGTCTCAGAAGGACTTTTGCTTGGACTGCCTGTGATTAAAACCATCTTGTACAAATGCTGTTATTTTGGTTTTTTTATAATAATAAAGTTTGACTTGCAAATTTTATAACTTTTCCTGGACTGACTATGCTTTTTGATCTTTGCCTCTACGACAGACCAGTACCACAGGGGAGTTCCAGGAACTACTGGACTTCTGGATTACCCTAAGAGCCAGCATTTCCTTGTTGTCCTGTTCAATGCTATGTTTTGCTTCCTCAGGACTCTGTAGGGTGGCTGCCTCAGAGGGGCCTGGGACCCACTCAACCAGCATGGTATACCCAGGTTTCCCTGCGAACAGTTCCCAAAATGTATTCAGCACCCCATGCATTCTGGCAGCTTGGACTGGTATCAGCCACTATTAGAGGGCAGTGGCATCCACTGAGAATTCTCCTGTAACCTCTCCTAAGAGATTCACCATCAGATCTGTTTCTTCCTTTTCCTCCAGATAGCTGCACGCAGCCAGAACCATCTCACCCCAGTCATGGTAGGGCTTCATCATGTTTAAGTGGTAGATTCACTGTTTGCACCTCCTGTCTGGTAGCTCCACCACATAATTAATATCATTCAGCCTCCTGACCACCAAGTAAGGATCCTCCCAAACCACTTGTAATTTATCCTGTCAGATGGGGATGAGTACCATCACCCAACTTCACATTCACGGGCTGTCCCATGGTCATGCCATGTCTCCTGTCTCTGTTGTGCAGTGGCTAGGTGCTCCTTGGCAAACCCTATGAGTTCCTGGAGCCATGACCTGAAATTCAGGGCATGCTCTACAACAGTAAGCTCACCCTCCCAATCACCACTTACCAAATCAAGGGATTACCTTATGGTCAAACAGGAGCTTGAAGGGTGAGAACCCTGTGAACGTTTGACAGACTTCACTATATGTGAATAAGAGATGGAGTAAGTACTTGTCCCACTGTCTGACATGCTGGCCTGTGAATGATGCAGTAGAAGGAGAGGAGACTATTGCATCATGTGTGGCTACACTTTTTTTGGGGGGGTCCTATTGTTCAGGAAGTATGCAACAAGAGTAGATGAAAGATTTGAAACAAAACAAGGTTGGGTGTAATTGCATTATTAGCATGCATTTCACTTCTACTAAGAAAGGAAGCAGATAAAACAACCAGCATAATAAGTTAATTTTACAGATGGTAAGCAATCATAAAAGGTGGGATTTCAATCAAAAATTATACGATACAAAAAAGGTTGACAGTGTCCCTTTAACAAAGATTTAAGTGACGCATTAAATAGCTCAACCAGACCATTATTCTGTGGGTCACATGGGGTGCCCTAAGCTGCTCATCCCATACTTCTCCTAAAGTCTAGCCATTAGGGCGGATGTCAAAAATGTGCCCTGGTCCAACATAATTTCCTGGGGAAAATCTACCCAGATGAAGATCCCTAGCAGTTAATAGGCCACTTTTTTGCCTCAGTGGAGGACAAGGGCACAGCCTCTGGGTACCTCATGACACAATCCAGGACCACAAAAATGTATCTCTTACCTGTGCAACTTGGGGTGCTAAGTGGTCCCACAATGCCCACAGCAACTCACCAAAATGGCTCTTAAATTATAGGCAGGGAACTCAAAGCCACCTTAGCCTTGTCCCCAACCATTCTTACCCTCCAGCACTGCAGACAAGTCTGGCAGTAGTTTGCCATGTTCTTAAAGATACCGGGCCAGTACAAATTGTTAGTTAGCTGCCTTTTAGTACAGCTGACTCCTAAGTTTCCAGAAAAGGGTATATTATGGCCTAAGGTCAGAAGCTGCTTCATTTATCTTTATGAACTACTATCTGCCAGAGTACCCCTTCCTTCAGTCCTTCCTCTGGCACCCACTCTCAATCTAGGAGCCCATTCTCCCAGTATATACCTCCTTTTCTCTGAACCCTGAGAGTCATCTTTCACCCTGGTGGCTAACTCCATTAGTTTCTGTAGGTATGGGTCAGCTTGTTGAGTTCTCCCCAGCTCTGCATGCCTGACCTTCCCTTAAACACACTTTCTTGTAGGAGACCCGCCCATGGCTGGGCTCTCCCAGTCTGTAGCTCTGGCTGAGAATTGTTGCTCCCAGCTTGTTCTTTAGCTACAATGTCCCTGCTGCTGAAGGAGGGGTTGCTTCTATCTGCACTGTCACCTTTAAGTCCTCAGAAGCTGGTTCCCTAGCCTTACTATGGGTAGGGTAGTGTGACACACACCTTGTTGGCCTGACTGTCAAAGTCATTACTGATAATTACATCAATGGGCAGGGCCAGTACAACACCTACCTCCCATATGCTCAGGCCACCTTCCCAGCTAGAAAGAGCCAAGTCATTGGCACTGAAACCATGGGACCCATCATGCTTCTACCTCTGGAAAACTGGCCCAGGAGTATATATTCTTTCTGACTCAAATCCTATTTTACCATTGAAACTGAGGCTCCACTGTTCCTCAATCCCTGGGTTACCATCCCATTTACTAAGACAAGGTGCTCGTGTGTAGTGGAGTTAATGGAAACTGCACTCTGTGTACAGACCAGCTGCTTGGGGATTCCAGAGCTACCCATTACAACTGTACTTGCCATTTTTGCTATATTTCTGGACAGTCATCCAAACGGTGTCCCAGTTTTTGGCATATATAATATTTGCATTTCCTTGACTCTTTACTTTTGAAATCATTTGGATTCCATTTTGATGGGGCAAAAGCTGGCTTCCCTTAGGTTGCCACCCCCACTGCTCCCTTAAAACCACCTGATATCCCTTCTTCATTGTTTTTGCACTGTTTATGGTCAGCTGAATATGAACCGATCAGCTCTGTTGGTCACCTCCTTTGTGGAGTTCAGAATCCAATCCAGAAACCATACTGTCAACCCCTCTGGCATAGTCTTTAAGAACTGTTCCACAAAGAACCAATCTTTTTTCTGTTGCACAGAGCTAGCCTTAGCATCCTCTAACCATCACTCTAACAGACTGCCTAGCTGTACCTATATTTTATAATAGCTGTCTCTCAGTACCTCCCTTAAACCTCTAAATGTTTCTCTATAGGCCTTGGGGAGACAATTGAAAACATTTTAACATTTTTCACTTTCTTGTAGTCCATACAGTCCTCATTGCCCATCCTGGTGAAGCCTTCTAAAACCCTTCCCATAAGAAGTGGCAAAAGTCGAATTGCCCCAGAAACCCAGTCCAATTCAAACTGCTCACAAATTCTCTCAAAAGATTTTAAAAACAAATGAAGATAAACCCCTCTCCTGACACATGGGGAACATTTTGGAATTAGTTTTGGCTTTTTGGGCCAACTCCCTGATGCCAGTACTTACAGTTTGTGGTGCTGCCTTCAGAAGCAGACATCTCTTGTTCTCACTCCTCTCTCATGTGTATATCATGCTCTCTCAAGTGGATCTTGTGCTGGTGCTGCGTTTCTCACTCCTCCCATGCTTTCTGTCACTCCTTCTTTCTCTCTCTCTCTCTCTCTCTCTTTTTCATGCTGTCTCAGCTGGATCTTGTGCTGGTGCTTTATTTCTCACTCCTCAGCTTCCAGCAATATCCTCTGCAGCTCCATGTCTGCCTTCACCTTAACCAGGATGAGCTCCAGCTGCATCATCTCTATCTGCACAGCTGCCCCAGATCTAGTCTCAGGCTCGGTTACATGCTCCCTTGCCTCAATTGTTTGCTCTCTTGTCTCTGTCTCACAACTTTGTCTTGCAATGACCACTTTTACTCCACCTCGCAGGTCACTTTTCTTGAGGGCGTATATGAGTTCTACCCATGGCTAACCTTCCTCCAAGACAAATTCTCTTGCTTTACACAACTCCTGAAGGTTTGGCAATGTGCATTTCTCATATGACCCAGACATAGTGTCTTCTACCTATCAACTCTTACTTACAACAAAACAAAAATGGTAGTATATACAGTATCCCCTTTGTACATCCCATTCTGTGACTCGACAAATAACCTCTTTTATTGACAATCCATTTCAGATCGCAACGGCTGCCAGCCAGTTTGTCACAGAGTGATTCTCTCCCAGAACTCAATCTGCACTGCTACCAGATTTCACAACCCTTTAGATGCCTGAAAGGGTTACCTTGGTAGGCAGCCACCACTCAGTGTGACTCACACTTGGGGTATCATTAGGTCAGAATCCCACTAGAGCCACTTCTCACCTAACACAGTGCTTTGTCCCAAAGGGCAAAAGATCCAACCCTTTGGTCATAGCTGAGAACACTCTGCCTTAGATATGGTAACTTTGTAGCCTTCCTCTTCAGAAATGGATCACAGACTTGCCAGTTTATCCCTGCTTATCTATACATGAAATAACTCAGTCATAAAAAGCATGAAGTATATAAAAATAACATTTAATACTCCATGACACGTATATGTTAAAGGATGATACACACTAAAGACTATGAGAAATACAGTATTTTTACAGAGATAAAAATTAACACATTTGACATGACAGGGGATACATAGAAAAACCCAACTCAATGCTTTCTATAGTCTAAGTAGAGTAGAAGAAGCTTACTCACAACTGGCAACTGGTGCGTTATTGCAGACTCAGACTTATGATGTCATTAGTTCAAAATCCTAAACATCACTGCCTTCTCATTGTAAACATCCAACAGAAATACCTTCAGCTGACCAGCTACACGTTCGTCATCATACATGCCTCTCTAACATCACATCTTGGACCTCCTTTCAATCTTTGAGGACCACCACTTTCCAGAATGGGTCCAAACTGTTTTTTTAGATCACATTCAACTTGCATTGTTCCTCCACTAGGACAAGATGGTGGCCATGCTGGCCTAGCCATTGGTAGCAGCAGCAGCACTGTAGTTTATTTAATTCATTTAAATTTTTTTTTTAACTTATATTTTATTAAGTATGCAATAAATCATGACATAATAAACCGTCAGGCAGTCATACATAGTACATTTGCTTAAAATAAGCCATACAGTGTTCCAGTAACTTAATAGTCAATTATTCCTGAATGAGTTACTTCATTTGACGGTTAACAAAATAATCCCCACATTAAAGTTTTCCAGCAACTTAAACAGCTTGTATAGCTGATTATAGTAATTTGAAGTCCAAGAAAACAAGTCCCAAAAGTGACTGGTGCTGTCATGAGTCAGGTTATCATAAATGTCCATCTACAATCGTGCACCCTATCAAAGGGTAAAATATCACACTTCCAAAAATATCGAATAACATAAATGCCAGAGCCCTGCAACACATTCTAAGAGCAATACACAGTGTTGTATATCAAGAACCTTATTAAACTAGTAAATAGTAAACACTATTAGTCAAAACAAGTTTGTAAGAGGACCTGAGGGTCCTAAGAAACATTATTTCTCTCAACAGCTTTATTTCTTTACTTAACAATAATAAATCTTATAATAATCTATACCATCGTTTGAAGATTGGTTATAACATAAACAAATGAAGGGAAAAGTTTGAGAGGTAGGGAAGGAGTAGTTGATGGAGGAAGAGGGGGAGAGGGTGGGAGAGAAAGCAAACACATCATAGCATTTTATAATCGCCTAATGAGTAACTTTATGGAACCTAAAAACACCACAGACTTTTTGGTATGGAAATAAATCCTAATATGTACATCTTTAGATATATTTTAACCACTTCCCCTCTAAAAGCATTAATAAACAGTTTGGTGTCTCATTTTTTAATCCCCTGATCTCCCTAATCCCATAGTGCCTAGAGTCTCCTACTAAGAGTAGTCCATTCAGGTCTTCCGTTCACCCTCTGACTCAGATGCTTCTTCCCTTGCCAAAAATAGTTTTTCCAGTTTCTCTAATAATTTGGCCACTTCGGACAGCTCCAAAAATTGGTAGGCCTTACCTCCATATATAACCGGAGGCTCACAGCCATCAGCATAACATGGTGGATCACCAAGGCATGAAGTTGCTCCCGAACCCCATCAAAACCTTTCCTCCACATCCGTGTTGCATAGCTCAAATCTGAAAACAAGTGTATCCTTATATCCTGCCAGGTGATGAGACTCAAACATTTGGCTTGCTGTAATATTAAGTCCCTTTGGGCTGATGCTTGAAGTTCCACCATAAGAGTACAAGGAGCTAATTCCCCAGTGGCAGTCTTGGGCCTACCGCCACATGGTGTCACTCTGTATGCCTTCAAAATAGTGATAGTGTCTTCTAACTGGAGAATGTCATGTAACCAGTCATGGAGAAATTTATTCAGGCTATCTCCCGCCATCTTCTCTGGCAATTCAAGCACCTGAATATTCATGGATCTGATGATATTTTCCAAATTCTCTAGGCACTGGAAAGAAGGGTATTCTCTTTTGTAAGGCCTGATGCAACTATGAGCACCCTATGCACTGTCTTTGCTGTTCCCTTTGATTCCTTAGCCAGCATCTCCACCTGTGTGTGAATTTGCTGTAGGTCACTTTTAAAGTCCTCCAATTTCTTATCCAAGCCCTGGATCATGCTCAACTGGACTGCATTAGATAGTTGTGATCCATCTGGTTCAACTGAGGTGGCAAGACCTTCTTTTGCTACCACCTGCTTTGGAATCTTTCTGTTGGGCTCCCTCTGAAGTAGCAGCTGTTTTGATGCCTCGGACAATTGCGAGCGATTTCTTTGCTCCCCAAACACAATTTTGGGCTCTTTCAAAAGCTGAGAAGCTCTTTGTTCTGGTTCACAAATTTACTGGCTATATAGAAATTAATTTTTTAATTTTAAGAAATAATGGTGGTCGCTCTCAGAGCACTCCTAGTGAGCTGCGAGCTGCACACTGCTCAGGTGCTGGCCACACTCCCCTGCACTTCATTTAAATTTGGTTTAGCTTTGTTTTATATTTGGTTTTAGCTTGTAAGTTTATGTTAAGTTTGTTGGCGGCTAGTTTATTTTTGATAGTTAGCTAGGGCTTGAAGTGAGTTAGTTAAAGTAGGTATAGTGTCTCCGGGGTTAGATTAGTTGTCGTAAACTTACCTCTGGTGTGTTCACTAAGTGGAGTCGCTTATTGTTACAAAACTTGTAAGGTCTCTGTTTATCACTGGTGTTGTAGGTCCAGAACACCAGTGTTTGTATGGTTACTATGATTCGTCCTATCTGCCAGTAGTATTCCGGAGTTGGAGCTGGAGCTGGAACTCTGAGGGTTTTGGCAGAGTCCCTGGATTTGGAAGTGTCTTTCAGTCTCTGGAAGGGAGATCCATTGGTTAAAGAGGAACCATTGAAGGAATGTAGCTCTACTAAAACATCTAGTATGGATCCCTTGCAGCTGGACTTTCGTCTGGGACAACAACAAAGGAACTAGAAGGGGGACAGGATCAGATCTACAGTACAGTAGCTTCTTGTTTTACATTGTTTTTTGTGGATTCTACTTGGTAGAATGTTATTTCTTTTCTTTCTTACTACTAAGGGGCTAGCAGGGTATTGTTTGGGGCTGTTGGAATTTTGAAACCTGTTTTGGTAGCTATAAGTGGGCTCATTTGTTTGGTTCACTATGTGGCAGGCTGCATTTGTAGAGGCCTATTTCTTCTGTTTTAAAACATAATTGGTGTAATTTAACTGGGTCTGTTTCTTTGAATTGGAGACCTATATCTTCTAATTCCAAGCCTATTTTGATGTGTTGTTGGTGAAGCTGTTTGAATTGGAGTCCTGTTTCTTTGGGTAGTAAACCTATTTTGGGGGCTTTGAGTAGAATTGTGATTCATTGTTGCTGGCTTCACTAGCTGCAAAGTTGAGTGCACAGTGGAGAAGGGTGCTAATGGTCTGACCAGAGGCCTCAGCTACCTGATTGTTTCTGGAAGACTTGGGCTGGTCCCACCCCAAACCCCTCTCCCCACCCCCTGGTCCATTATTTCCTTTATACTAGGGGTTCTGACATCACTTCCTCAAACAGGCAAAGAATATGCACCTGTCATAGCAGAAGCAGACATCCAGGAAAGGAACAGCAGCAAGTGAAGAGGTGACTGCTCTCTCAGTGGAAGGGAAGTAAATGCAAATCTAGGAGCTTTCATCATTACTTCTTCGCATTGATATTGCATTGGGAAAAGGAGGAGTAGGAGTTTGAAGAAGGTTGTGCAATGGCTACTTAAAGTCTCTTTTTGAGTGTGGATAGGAAGGATAGGAATATAAAAAGCAGTTGCTCAATATATCTAAACATGTGCAACAAAGGAGGTAAGGGAAATAAAGAAAATGTTTTGCACTGATAGAGGGGAGAGAGGGGAGACTTGGGGGAGTGTATGGTATCTTGCATCTGGAAGGGTGGGGGGGTCGCTGGTGGGCAATGTCAGCAATAGGTAGGGTGGTAGGCTGCAACAACTGCGGTGCACCAATCTTTCTAAACATTGCCTGGAGTGTGGGAGGATGTTTCATGTGCAACCACATAGAAAAACTTAGAAAGGAGATTTAGGGTCTGCAGGAGGAACTAAGACAGGCAAGGCAGATTGGGGGTGGGTTTAGCCCAATACTGGAGGGAGGAAGAAGGGGAGATGAGGGAGGGCAATTTAAGCCAACAGTGGTGAGGAGAGGGTCAGAAGAAGGGAAGCAGAGACAAAGGGGCCCAGGCCAGGAAGAACGATTGCCGGGGAAACCAGGTCAGGAGACAAAAGACAAATGGAAGGTGGAGATAGAGACTTGTGAGGGGAGGTGAAGAAGTGGCAAAAGTCATGGAGTGGAAAGGAGATAACAGGTTACTATGAAGAGAGAGGGAGCGGGCATTTGTGAAGGGTCTTCAGAAAACAGCTGTGCACTGCTAGAGAGGAAGAAAGTGGAGGAGGGAAATGATGAAATTAGAGGAGTAATTGATAAATGCCTGGACCAAACTGGAGCGGGGGGAAGTTCTGCTGGGAGAAATGCAACAGGGTAAAAGGGGAAATAATGTGCAGGAGGAAGAAAAGGAGCTGCAAATGAGAGAGGAGATGAATGGAAGCAAGCAGGAATAAGAGGGTGGAATCTTAGTGCTGGGGACTCCAATACTAAGAGAGGAGTTAGGTGGGTAGCAAGGGGAGAGGCATAGTCGCATTTGGGTGGAGGCCATGCCAGGAATGACAGCGGAAAGGGTGGGACAGTCTGTTCTGAAATATGCTAGAAGGGTAGGGACAAGCCTCATTTAATTATACATCTTGGGACAAACAACCTGGCTGACAAGACAGTAGATGCAGTCCAGAGGAGGTTTGAGGAACTAGCACTATGTGAGGGGCAGAAAGAGCAGTAACTTTTCCGAGATACTCGGTGCCAAAGGCAAGCACAACAAGAAAGCTGAGAATAGAGGAATTTAATGGATGGCTAAGAACCTGGTGTTGTGCTAAAGGGTATGGGCTGTTAGGGAGGGAGGGACCTGGGAGGATAGTAGTCTCATGCCAAGGTCAGACTACACTGAGTGAGGATGGAAAGAAAGTGTTGAAACAGAGGATGGAAGAGTATATAGAGGAAGTTGGGAATTTAAACTAGGAGTGGGGGGTGGCAGTTGGGGAAGAGATATGCAGAGACCACAGGTTGGGAAATAATATGAGCTTACCCCCCATAACAGTGACAAAGGACAAATGGCAAGTACTATGGGTGATGCTAGGAAAGGAGGACAGGATGGGGCGGGAAGGGTGGAAGGTGGTTACCCTTAATGCTAGGAGCCTTGGGAGGAAAACTGCAGAGTTACAGGTTCTCATGGCAGAGGGAGAGGTGGACATTGCAGTCATCACAGAAACATGGGCCACCCAATACAATGACTGGGACCTGTCTGTACCAGGGTACAGGTTATTTCATAGGGACAGGATGATTGGGAAAGGAGGGGGGTGGCACTATATGTGAAGGAAGGACTGAAGTTTGTAAGGGAGGAAGGGGAGGAGGGTAGTACGGAGTCACTTTGGATGCAAATCCAGGATTCCAAGAATAGGATTCTTAGAATGGGAGCGGTGTACAGGTCATCATCTCAGACGGAGGAGTTAGACAGGGAACTAGCAGGACAGATCAGGAGTGACAAAGGACAAATGGCAAGTACTATTGGTGATGCTAGGAAAGAAGGGCAGGATGGGAGGGGGGGAAGGGTGGAAGGTGGTTACCCTTAATGCTAGGAGCCTTGGGAGGAAAACTGCAGAGTTACAGGTTCTCGTGGCAGAGGGAGAGGTGGACATTGCAGCCATCATGGAAACATGGGCCACCCAATATAATGACTGGGACCTGTCTGTACTAGGGTACAGGTTATTTCGTAGGGACAGGGTGATTGGGAAAGGAGGGGTGGCACTATATGTGAAGGAAGGACTGAAGTGTGGCGGGAGGAAGGGGAGGAGGGTAGTAATGAGTCAATTTGGGTGCAAATCCAGGATTCCAAGAATAGGATTCTTAGAATGAGGTGTACAGGCCACCATCTTAGACGGAGGAGTTAGACAGGAATTAGGTGGGACAGGATCAGGAGGACTCAAGAAGGGTAGTGTGGTGATTGTGGAGGACTTTAACATGCCAGGAGTGGACTGAGCACCCCAACAACCAGGAACAGAAGGGAGCAGGTACTGCTGGATGCCTTCCAGGACAGCTTCCTGCTGCAAATGGTCAGTGAACCAACCAGGTTAGGGAATACCCTTGACCTGGTGCTGGCAAATGGGGACTTTGTGAGAGAACTTACAGTGGAGGAACCGCTATCGGGGAGTGACCACCACCAGTATGGCTCACATTGGATATGGGCAAGGAAGGAGGGAATCTGGCACAAGAGTGCTGGACTGGAGCGCCAACTTTGGGAGGATGGGGAAGTGGTAAAGCGCACCTGGCCCGAATTCAATCTAGTATGGATACTAACCAGAGGTGGAGCCATAAAGCTGGGGATAGTGGAGGCAACCAAACCTGCTGCAAAGCCCAGAGCAAGAAGGCTAGGGCTAAGAAACCAATCTGGTTGAGCAAGGAGGTCATGGAAAAGGTAAGGAGGAAAAGAGTTGCCTTTAGGAAGTACAAGAAAACAGGGAGGGGGGAGGACAGAGAGGAGTACTTGACAGAATCGAAGGAGGTGACAAAGGCAGTAAGGGAAGCCAAAGCATCTACGGAACTCAGGCTGGCAGAAGGCAATACGAAGGGGGAGAAGGACTTCTTTAAGTACATCAGGGAGAAAAGGAGCTGTAAGGACCACATAGTAAGGATTAGGAAGGAGGGGGGTTGGGTAGAAGCAGGGTACGATAAGGCGGAAGCACTAAATGAGTACTTCTGCTCAGTATTTACTAAAGAGAAGAGGGGGTAACACCCAAGGTGGGAGAAATGGCAGAAGCAGCGGAGGAAGTGGTGACAGATGGGGAAATCATGGAGGGCAGAGTTCTAGAGGGTTTGAAGGCACTGAGGGTGGACAAGGTGCCAGGCCCAGATGGCATCCACCCCAGGGGTACTGAAGGAGCTGGCAGAGGTCCTTGCAGGACCTTTGGCAGACCTATTTAATGCCTCACTACATTCGGGGTGTGTACCTCAGGACTGGAGGATGGCTCATGTGGTACCCCTCCACAAGAGTGGCCCCAAGGATGAACCAGGAAACTACAGACCAGTGAGCCTCACATCCATCGTGGGTAAGCTAATGGAGACTATCCTGAAGGACAGGCTGGTGGCCCTCCTAGAGGCCAAAGGACTACAGGACAACAGACAGCATGGCTTCATACATGGCAGATCCTGCCAAACCAACCTAGTCGAGTTCTATGACTGGGTAACTAGGCAACTGGACAGGGGCCACGCAGTGGATGTCCTATATCTGGACTTCAGTAAGGCATTCGACTCGGTGCCACATGGAAGGCTGGGAAGGAAGTTAGTAGGCACAGGGCGGGTGCAAAGCTGGTGAGATGGGTAGGAAACTGGCTGCAGGGAAGGCAACAGAGGGTGGTGGTGGGTGGGGAGCTCTCACACCCAAGGGCAGTGATGAGCGGTGTCCCACAGGGCTCGCTGTTGGGACCAGTGTTGTTTGGGATATTCATTGCAGACATATCATGGGACATCAAGAGCAAGATCAGTCTGTTTGCTGAAGATACCAAGGTTGTCGTGGTGGTGGATGACCTAGGGGGACGGCAGGGGTTGCAGGATGATCTGGCAAAGCTTGAAACCTGGTCAGACACCTGGCAACTAGGCTTTAATGCCAAAAAGTGCAAGGTGCTGCATTTTGGGATGAAGACCCCAAGGAGGAGTTACCAGCTAGGGGGAGTGCAGCTAGCCCAGACAGAGGAGGAGAAGGATCTGGGTGTGCTCATTACAGGGTCAATGAACAACTCGGCACAATGTAGGAAGGCAGCTGCAAAGGCCAACAAAATGCTGGGTTGTATTGCAAGGGGTATATCCTCGAGGAGGGAGGAGGTGATTCTGCCACTGTATAGGTCATTAGTTAGACCACACCTGGAGTACTGCATGCAGTACTGGCGTCCATATCTGAAGAGGGACATTAAGTTACTGGAGGGGGTGCAGCGCAGGGCGACAAAGCTGATCAAGGGGCTGGGTGACTTATCATATGAGAAGAGGTTGAAGGAGTTGAACATGTACTCACTGGAGGAGAGGAGAGACAAGGGTGACATGATTGAAACCTTCAAATACATGAAAGGAATAAACAAGATGGGTACAGAGGGGCTGTTCAAAGTAAGGAAGGGGAGGGCCACCAGGGGCCATGATATGAGACTGGAGCAAGGAAGGTTCAGGAGGGCGATGAGGAGACACTTTTTTACAGAGAGGGTAGTGGCTGGGTAGAATGCATTACCTGCAGAAGTGGTATGCAGTAGAACATTGGACTGCTTCAAACGAGGATGGGACAGGACAAGGGGGAGTGTTAATGAAGGGGAAGGGTGGGGCAGCTGCAGAATAAGGGGTGCTAGCTGCACATTCGAGCAGACTTGGTAGACCTCTAGGCCTTTATCTGCTGTCAAATTTCGTATGTTGGTATTGGTGCCTCATATTGGCAGACTACACATGATGGTGTTTTGTCTGTAATTTCATTGAAGTATGGTTAGGTTTCACAAACTGGGAGGTAGGAGTGAGCTTAGGGGGGGCCTGCCATAATTCTGTTTGGGGGTGACCACTGTACACTGGATCCACTACAGGAGGCACCAGTCAGGTCTGCAAGGGGGTGGATGTGTGATACTTGTGCTTTTGAGGTTCTCTCAGGGGGGTTACTGGTGGGCAGACCTTCAGCTGGGTACCACAGTTGTGGGTCTATCCAGGTGGTGTGATTGCCTCCTGAGGTGAGCGTTGGGGGGGCCTCTCCCTTTGCTCCCACTGGTGCTCCTGCCTGCCATTACTTGGTAAATTATCACTGTTAGGACTGGCGGAGTGAGGATTTACTGAAGAAGAACAGCTGTGGGGAGAAGATCACCTTATTCCAGGATGGGATCCACTGGAAGGACTCCATTAGAATTTACTACTGGTCAGACCTTCTTTTTATTGGGTTTGTGAGATTTCAAACTGTTTAGGCAGTGAGAGTGCCTGTAAACTGTTTCTAATTTTTCAAACAAACAAATCCTGTGTACTCAGTCCAAGGTCTAAGTGAGAGCTGACTTAGGTCTGAGGCATTTATTTGGTCTTTTGTCTGGAAGAGGTGAGAGCTCTGATGGACACTATTAAAACCCAGTCTAAAGAGACTTAAGTGATTGTCTCCTGCTTCTACAATATATGGACATTCTGCCATAAGACTTTATTTAATTTTATATTGATTGCTTTTGTGCATTAGCATGTTGTTATTTTTTGGAGGGGGGTTTTGCGATAAGGGAGGGTTAAAGTTATTGCGGATTTCTGGTGTGGATGTTTTATGATTAAGTTTGGGTGTATGTGCTAAATTCTGTGATTGTTTCGTGGGATTGGTGGTGTGAGTATATAGTTTATTGTGGGTGGGTTCATTGTTATTTTGTGGAGTTTCTTAAATTTGGTGTATGTGTGTGGAGTGAGAGAATATTTAAGTGGATTTGAAGACTGTGGTGTGTGCTGTCTGGCTGTTAGGATGTGTTGGAAAGGTGTGAAGACGGTCAGGCACTATTCCCCTACCTGGCTCAGGGGCCTCCACCCGTTCAATTGTCCTCTGCTGTCCTCAGAAGCATATAGAGTGAGTCAAGCTCTGGGTATAGCTATGGGGGGTGCTGGGCCTGGAGGGGAATTGGAAAAGAGTGGGCAGATTGGGGTTGTGGGAACAAGGAGATGCCCTGGGGTGAAATGGGTCCAGGATGGGGTCCTCCCTGTCTTGTTCCCATATCCAAGGGCTCTTTGTTGTCCAAGCAAGTGACGCGGTCTTCCTTGGCTGCTCTTCCTACTCAGATGGTGCTATGCAATGCCAGGTCCATTAAGTATAAGACTGCTTTAATAGTGGATCTTTTTGGGTCAGCGGACCTGGCTTACATCACTGAGACCTGGCTGGATAAAAATGCTGGTCCAGCATTGGCCTTAGCAATTCCGACTGGGTACTCAGTGATACACCGCCCGAGAATGGATTGTAGGGGTGGAGAGTAGCCAACTGTTTTATGGAGGTCCCAGTAGGGATCACCAGCTCCTTTGAATGTATTGTGGGTGCGAGTGTAGGGTGCAGGATATTTCTCATCTATCATCCACCAGGAGATGGAAAAGTTTTCCTGCAGGAAGTCGTAGACTTCACCATCGATGTGGTGTTGGGATCACCCGGATGGTTGATTCTGGGGGATTTCAATGCCTGGGTCAAAGATGAACTCTCACAGTTTGGTCAGGACTTCCTCCAACTAATGTGTTCACTGGACCTTACACAGGTTGTTACCTCCACGACCCACATTGGTGGTCATTTACTGGACTTGGTGTTCCTCCTAGAGATGGAGAAATATGACTTGGTGGTGGAGCCAGTCAGAGGTCTGACCATCATACTGTAGGGTTCAGTTTTGTTTCTCCCCCAAATAGGTCTGCCCCTATGGAGATTGGCCAGTACCGCCCTTTGAGGAGTGTGACCCTAGATTGTCTAATGGTGGTGCTTGCTCTATCAGGTATACAAACCTAATGCATGGATCCAGGGAATCTAGTACTCAACCATAATAAGGTGGTGACAGAGGCCCTGGATTCCATAGCTCCTGTTCGTGTTCACCCACTCACTTTTCGCCCAAGGTCCCCATGGTTTGATGGGACCTTGAAGAAGCTGAGGAGGGTGGGACGAAGGCTAGAGAGGGGGTGGTGGAAATCGGACCTGGAATGTGACAGACTTAGATTGATGGACAATTATGCAGTCTATCAATCGGTAATCACCCATAAGAAGACAGCGTTCCTGTCCAGGGAGATTGCCGCTGCACAGAACCGACCTGCTCAGCTCTTCCAGACCACGGGCAGACTGTGCAATCCAATCTGTCTTCAGTCTGGCAGAGCTTTTTCATAAGAGAAGTGTGATGAGTTTGCTCAGTTCTTCACAAATAAGGTTGCCACTATCAGGTCCAGAATCTGCCCTACCCCTCTAGTGGGTATTGCGGACATCGGCAGGAGGTGGCGGGCACCCAGTTTACCTGGTCTGACTTTAGCTGGCCAGAAATCATGGAGGTAATAATCCCTCTTTACAAGACACTGGTTAGTTCCCATCTGGAGTACTGTGTGCAGTGCTGGAGGCACACCTTCACAAGGACATTAACCAAATTGAGGCAGTCCAGAAAAAGGCAACCAAAATGGTGCAGGGACTGCATCAGAAGACATATGAGGACAGATTAACGGAGCTCAATATGTATACCCTTGAGCAAAGGAGGGAGAGGGGTGATATGATTGAAACATTCAAATACCTTAAGGGGATTAACAAGGTGAAAGAGGCTAACATGTTTAAATATAAGAAAAATAGTAGGACAAGAGGACACAGCATGAAACTAGAGGGAGACCGATTAAGGGGGAATGTGAGGAAATTCTTTTTCACAGAAAGGGTGGTGGAGGCATGGAACAGCCTACCTCAGAAGTGGTGGCTATGAATACAGTGCAGGGCTTCAAACAGGCATGGGATAGGCATAAGGAAGCAATACAGATGAGTATGAATATATAGGTCACCGACAGAGCAAAGGCCGATGGCACATTTATAAGGCAGAAAAAGAAATGAGCAGACTGGATGGGCCTTGTGGTCCTTATCTGCTGTCAACTTCTATGTTTCTACGATATCGTGATGGTCGGCCAGTATTTGTGGCCAACCAGCTGTAGTTTGGACCTGGGCCCTACATGACGTCTTGTAGAGTGCGTAGGTGACACCAGCCCGCTCCTAGCTAAGATAGTCTGGTGGTCTTTCTGGATCTACTCATGGAGGCAGTTGTTCAACACCTCCTTAAAAAGCCCTCCCTTGACCAGACCTGTCTCAAACCTACCCTTTGTGGGTAAGGTTATTGAGTTGGTGGTTGCATTGCAGCTAGACAATCATTTGTCCAGCCACAATATCTATGATTCTCTCCAGTCAGGATTTAGGAAGAGGCATAGTATTGAGACAGTTCTTGTCCTGGTGCTAAGTGACCTCCTAATAGTGAGAGATTAGAGGATTCATTCTGTCATGGTCTGCCTTGATCTCTCTGCAGTGTTCAACACTGTAAGCCATGGTGTGCTACTGGAACACCTGTGGTTCATCTGTGGACTATTTCATCTGGTCCTCAGATAGTTATGATCTTTCCTTGAGGGTCGGACTCAGAGAGTGTTGTCTGGAATTTACTCCTCAACCCCTCTCTCCCTATCCTGTGGGGTACCGCAGGGTTCCATTTTGGCACCCATGTTGTTCACAGTGTAAATTCTGCCGTTAGGAGAGATCATTAGGTGGTACGGTCTGAGTTTTTACTGCTATGCAGATGATACTCAGCTGTACATGTCATTTGTACCTGGACAGGATGTAATCCTCTCAGTATTTAATAACTGTCTACTCGAGATCCAGGACTGGATGAGTGCCAGCTGGCTGTGGTTGAACCCAGCTAAAACTGAGGTATTGGTTGTGGACCCAGATTGATGGGAGACGAGTTTGTTAGCAGGACAACCCCCTGGACTTTATATTGAGGGTATTCAGCTGACTACCACAGACTGTAGTTTTATGGATTTTAACATTCTTGTTTTGCTATGATGGTCTTAAATTGCTATGTTTGGTTATTCTATGTACAAGAACCTTGGTTTTAGATAGGCGCTTTTTATAAATAAAGAAATCAATCAATCAAATCCAACTCCTGGTCTAGCAAGGTGCTGTCCCAGTGACCCAGTCATTAGTTTACAGACAGACAATAGTGGAGAGGAGCCCATCCATTTAATGTTGAGGTAAGACAAAAAAGCCTTTACAGGGCAGGAACTACTGTTGTCCTCGCCCAACCTCCATAAGAACCCAGGAATGCTCACACAGAAGGCCTCTCCTAGCTGAGTGCACCAAGGCATGGGCTACAGAGAAACATAAAACATAGAAATTGTCAGCAGATAAGGACTGCTAGGCCCATCTAGTCTGCCCACAAACCCTATACCTGGTCACCAGAGAAATGTAATTTTCAATTTCCACCAGACCTCTCACCTCAGCTGAAATACTTTATTGAAGCACAGATGATAACAAACATAAACAAAAAACACAAAAAAATGAGACACAGTGGCATCTCCCATGATGAAACACACCTTTAAAGCTCTCTGCACTATGCTGCAGCAGACCGACTGAATAAAGCTAAATAATTTCAATAGTAATTAGTCCCCTTTGTCATGGAGGAAACTTTGACATTCACTTCATTCTGGCATTGTCACATGTTCCTGAGTGACAAAGGGGACTAATTACCATTGAAATTACATTGCTTTATTCAGTAGGTCTGCTGCAGCATTCTGCAGAGTGCTGCAAAATTGCATTGTATCCTGGGGGACACCACTGTAAATAGTTCCTGTCCTGTAAGCCACACCCTTCTGGACTGGGTTCTTTTGTAACAACCCTATAAAAAGGGTGATAAATATGTGGTCAGTAACTATAGGCCTATAAGCCTAACAAGTGTGGTATGCAAACTTCTAGAAGGGATAATGAAAGAAATCTTATTGTCACAAATAGATCTAAATGACACAGATCATCATGGCTTCAAGAAGGGTAGGAGCTGCACTACAAATTTGCTCTGTTTTTACGAAAACATCAGTAGTGTATTGGATATTGGGGCCCCTTGTGATGTAGTCTACTTAGACTTCAGTAAGGGTTTTGGTTCTACCCCACATTGGGGAATAATAGAAAAATTAAGAGCTGTTCATGCTTGTGCTGCTATTATAAACTGGATTACAGGATGGTTATCAGCTTGAAAGCAGTAAATAATTTTAAATGGACATTTATCTAGTGTTGGGGAGGTCTCGAGTGGAGTCCCCCAGGGATCAGTGCTGGGGCCAGCTTTGTTTCAGATCTTTATTGCTGATCTCAAAACAAACTTGAATTTCTGGGCAAATAAATACGCTGATGACACTAAAATTGGTGGCCCATGTGGAACCACTGCTGAAACAGAGTATCTACAGCAAGATTTGAATAGTGTCTCAGCAGGGGTCAATAAATGCCACATGAAATTCAACTTGGATAAGTGTAAAGTGTTACATATAGGTAAGTAAAATAAAAAAAGAAACACTTTCTATGTGGAATCCCCTCAGAAGAATCTTCCACGGAAAAAGATCTGGGTATATTAATATCTCATACTGCTGAAACAGGTACACAAACCCAAGCTGCAATAAAAAAATTTAATAACATAATTTGATCTATAAAAAGGAATATCATGGAAAGGGCATTGGTAGAGGTGTGGAGACATCTACATCCAGGGGAAAGGAAGTACTCTTTTTTTTCACATGCCCACCAGATTTATTCCTGTCTTGATTACCTCTTCGTATCCCCACTTATGATGGGCCTGAGCACAGAGGCATCATATGGCCCCATGGTGATTTCAGACCATGCCCCTTTGAAGGTAGATATTCAACTAGGCCCAAAGGAGCCAACAAGTTGTCAATGGAGGATGGACCCAATTTTACTCCAAGACCCCATATATGTCAGGTTTATGAATGGAAAGATTACAGAATTTATATCCATTAATCATACTAACATACTATTTCCCAGCAGATTAGGCCTTACGGTCTATCGAGTCTGCTCGAACCTCAAATCCCTAGCTGGGTGTCAAGGCCCTCCCCTCCCTTGTGTTCCAGAAACCCCTATCATCCATCCCCACCCCCCTGGGACAGGCCATCATCTGATACATCCACTTTCTGTGTCTGTCCCACCCTCTCTTGAAGCCCTCCACTGTGGATCTCTGAACCAGCTCACCAGGCAGTGCATTCCAAGGGTCCACCACCCTCTCAGTGAAAAACCTCCTCCTCTCCCCCCCCCCACCCTTCCTCCTTCCAACTTCAAACCCTGCCCTCTGGTAATACCTCCCTGATTTAGTCTAAAGATCCCCTCCATGTTTACCCTATTTATTTCCTTGAGGTACTTGAAGGCCTCAATCATGTCCTCTCTGTCTTTCCTCTCCTCCAATGAAAACAGGCAGAGCTCCTCAAGTCTGTCCTCATACGTCAAATCCCCTAGCCCTCGTATCATCTAAGTTGCTCTCCTCTGTACCCTCTCCAGGTGCTGTATGTCCCTCTTCAAGTGTGGTCTCCAGTACTGCACACTGTACTCAAGGTGTGGTCTAACCAGTCCATTATACAGCGGCAAAATCACTTCCTTGCTCCTAGAGTTGATCCCCCTTACGATGTATCCCAACATCCTGTTTGCCTTGCTAGCCACTCGCCTGCAGTGCTCAGAGTTATTCATATATGCATCCACCATGACCCCTAGGTCTTTTTCCCCTATTGAGGCCTCCAGCACCTCCTCTCCCAGGGTGTACCTGTGTTTAGGGTTTCCCCACCCAAGATGCAACACCTTGCAGTTGGTGATATTGAAATTTAATTTCCATGCATGAGCCCAGCTTTCCAGGGTGTCCAGGTCCCCTTGCAGGGCCAACCTCCCCTCTTCTCCCTCAACTACTGCTCCTATCTTGGAGTCATCAGCGAAGAGACCCATTTCACACCCTATACCCTCCCTGATGTCAGATATGTGTGCATTAAACAGGATCGGACCCAGGACCGAGCCCTCCGGTACCCCCACTACCAACCTCTCTAGGGTTTGAGAGCTCCCCACAGACCACTACTCTCTGGGTGCATCCAGTTAGCCAGTTTTCAATCCATCTGACCATCAAAGGGCCTAATCCTAACCCTATCAGTTTCTCAACCAGACCATTGTGGGAGACAGAGTCAAACGCCTTGCTGAAGTCCAAGAATAATACATCCACAGGCTTTCCCCTGTCCAGTTCTGATGTTACCCATTCGTAGAACTCCACAAGATTGGTTTGACATGATCTACCTGGCACAAACCCATGTTGCCGACTATCCAGACCTCCCACCTCCTCCAAGTACACCCCCAATCATTCCTTTAGTATACTCTCCACTAATTTTCCCACCACCAAGGTCAAACTGATGGGTCTATAGTTACCTGGTACTTCCCTCGACCCCCCCTTTATGGACTGGCACCACGTGTGCCTCTCGCCATTCCCTAGGTACCTTCCCTGTCTCAAGTGACCTGTTGAAGAGCTCCACCAGGGGTGCAGCCAGTATGTCCGCCAATTCCCATAGTACTCTCGGTTGAATGCCATCCGGCACAGGAGATTTGTCTTTCTTTAGGGCCTTTAGGGCTAACCACACCCTTTTGGCGGAGATAGCATCATCCGTCCCCTCCACCTTACTGGCCTTTTTATCCTTGTCCAGATGTGACACCCTTGGGGTACCTCTCCCTCCCTCTTGCTCCATTTCTGTTGCTCCCCTGATCCCACTCACTGCTGCTTCTATCCCCATCGTGCCTTGCTTTGTAGATATCCCATTCCCCTCCCTAGTGAACACAGAGACAAAGTGCTTGTTAAATACCTCTGCCTGGTCCCTCGCCTCTTCCACCCACCCTCCTTCTGATCTCAATCTGCTAAGATGGCCCTTAGATTTTCTCCTCTCCCCAATGTACCGGAAGAACCCCTTTTCCCCTCCATGTATCCCCTGTGCCAGCCGCTGCTCTTTACTGGACTTTGTTCCCCTCACCATCCAGGTGACTTTTATAGATGCAAGATGGTACATTTCCTTATCCCTATCACCTCTTGTTGTTTTATATTTTTTTGTAGGCCGCCTTCTTTTCTCTGACCGCTACCTGTACCTCACTGGACCACCAGCATGGTTTATGTGACCTTGCTCCCTTACATTTCAACTTAGCGCAGATCCTGACTGCCTCATGAAGTCCCCGTTTTAAGACCTCCCATCTCCCTTCCACACTTACCATTGATGTAATCCCCTTCAAGTGATCCTTGAGAATATTTCCCATGCCCACAAAGTCTGCCCCCCTGAAGTCCACTGCCAGTGTCCTAGATCTCACCCCCTCCCCCATGCTTATTTGAAACCAGACAGTATTGTGGCTGCCCCAGTCAGGGGGTCCTCTACAACCAGGTCCCTTACCAGATCCCCATCTGCCAGAACCATATCCAGAACATGCCCCTCCCTTGTGGGCTCCATCACATGCTGTGTTAAGAACACATCCTGGAAGCTGTCCAGCAGCCTCTGCTCCTTGGCCACCATAGAGGATATGGTTCCCCAGTTAGTACCTGGCATATTAAGGTCCCCCATCAACACCACCCCTTCCCCTTTTGGTCTACACTGGGCAATAATGTTGTCCAGCAAACCATCCTCTAGAACATCACTCATCCCGGGGGCCTATTCTCTACATCCAGCTTGACCTTATCTCCTGCTGGGGATCGTAAGGTGACCCATAAGGCCTCCATGTTTCCCTCTGCCTCTTCTACCCTAGCAATTTCTATGTCATCTCTAATGAACATAGCCACTCCACCCCCTCTGTCTTCTTTTCTATCCTTCCTAAGCATAGTGTACCCCTGCACGTTTAGGTCCCAGTCATGGTTTTTGTTGGCCCACGTCTCTGTGACAGCCGCCACATCCACCCCCCCCTCGAACAGCATGGCCTGGAACTCTGGCAACTTGTTTCCCAAGCTCCTGGCATTTACTAACACCAACCCCCATACTTATCCCTGATCCCCTTTGTCGAACCCCACCCAAGTTCCTTATACTTCCATCCTCCCTCTGCTCCTCCTGAAACCTCCACCCCCAGTCTGTTTCCCTCCTCCCCCCTTGGGTTTGAAGGCTACTCTCCTCATCTGGAGGAGAGGGCTTCTGGTCAGCCCCTCCCTTATCCCTTCCCCTCCTCACAAGTTTAAACTCCACCTTTCTTGAATGTAGTCAGCCATCCCCTGTTTAAGGACTTCCTTCCCTAATGGGGCAAGATAAAGCTTATCCTTGGCATACGGTCCCTTATCCTCCCAAACTCCTTTCCAGTTCCCTAACACCCCCAACCCACTCTCTTCACCCCACTTCCTGAGCCAGTCATTAATACCCAAGATGTTCATATAAAATATGTATGGGATACCTTAAAGGCATATATTAGGGGTGAAACACTCTCTTACTCTGCTTATAAACAGAGGGGTGAGAAGGAGAGAGAATATGGCTCGGAGTCCCAAATTTTAAAAATGGAAAAGGAAACAATGATAAACCCTACAGGGGAAAGAATCAGGAAAATTAAAGTCCTAAAGGGGAGATATAGCCAGATAACTAATAAATGGATTGAGAGAGACCTTCTCATTACAAATACTCAAACACATTTCAAAGGGGACTATGCTGGGAAATGGCTTGCAAATTTGGTGAAAAAGAAAAGGGCGGAATGCACCATACTGGCCATGAATACGCCTAATGGGGAGCATACCATTGATCAAAATAATATTAACAATTTGTTTAAAGAATTTTACATTTCTTTGTACTCCTCACAATTCCCGAGTAATGGGGACCCACACACCTTTCTAGACAAAGTTCCCCTACCTGAGGTAACATCTGAGCAGACAGATGATCTTAATAGGCCTATTACGCAAGAGGAGATTAAAAAGGCAATCAAATGTACGAACCGGGGAAAAGCCCCAGGGTCAGATGGCATACTGGATGATTTTCATAGGGCCAAGTGGGAAGCCATCGGACCACTATTAGTAGAGGCGGTGAAAGTAGCACTGAAGGAGGGTGCCTTCCCTGATTCAATGTATGAGGCTATGATAGTGGTTCTCCCAAAACTGGAGAAGGACCCAAAGCTCTGTGGATCCTATAGACCGATTTCTTTGCTTAACTCAGATTACAAAATAGTGGCCAAGATCTTGGCCGGGAGGCTGGAACCCCTCCTGCCCAACCTGATTCAAATGGATCAGGGGGGATTTGTAAAGGGATGGCAGGCTAAGCACAATCTGTGGCAGGCAATGAATATTATCCATAAATGGTTGACAGGGAAAGATAAGATGAGGGGATTCCTAGCTCTCAATGCCGAGAAGGCATTAGACCAGGTGGAATGGCCATACGTGTTTGCAGTGCTTGAAAGATTTGATCTGGGAAACACATTTGTAAGGTGGATGAGAGCTATATATAAGGCCCCTAAAGCCCAGATTTAACCAACAACACCCTATTTTCCCCTTTTTGTTTAACCTGGGGCACACTACAGGGCTGCCCACTTTCTTCCCTAATATATGCATTATGCATAGAAACCTTAGCGGCCTATGTTAGGTCTAATCCTAATATAGAGGGATATTGGGAGAAGGGGAATAACCATGTAATTTTACTTTTCACAGACTATGTTCTGCTGTTTTTGGAAGACCCTGAAAGGGCCTTACCGAACCTAAATAGGTGTTTTGAGGTGTATGGGCCCCTTTTGGGCCACAAAATTAACTGGATAAAAAGTGAGTGGCTCCCACTTGGGAAAATCAAAAATTCGATAAAAATTGCAGGCATGGATGTCTCACCCTCTAATGCTATTAACTACGCATTAAGGACGCATCTGGAATCGAGCAGTACTCTGCTCAGCATGCCTTCCTGGTGAATCTCTTAAATAAATAAATAAATAAATAAACTTAGGGGTTCTTCTCCCAAATAAATTCTCACTCATAGTTAATTTAAATTATAATCCCTTGATTCAAAAAATCAAGGAGGATTGCTTTAATTGGAGAGCCTTCCCTTTATCTTTAATAGGTAGGGTAAATCTTATTAAAATGCCTATCTTACCCCGAATATTATATTTATTTCGGAAAATCCTTCTCCCCCTACCTAACAAATATATAAAATCCATTGAAGGCGCCATAATGTAATTGTTATGGCAGGGAAAATGCCCACGAATTCAAAAGCTGGCCCTGTGGCGCAAAGTGGAAGAAGGCGGCCTGGGCCTGCTCCACATAAAATATTACTATATAGCAGCCCAGTTGGCACAGATTCCAGATCTCCTGCAGAGGGATGTACATAAGAAGCCCCAATGGACAGGCATTGAAGATACGGATGAGCTTCCCCTATACTACTCAATTTTAGTTGACTCAGCATTAGAGCCAGAGGAAAAGTGGGTCCTTAACCCTTGTACTAGAAACTCATTGAAAGTCTGGAAGGTAGCTCACAACCTTCTAGGAGAGCACACCTATAGTTCCCCTGATACCACACTAAGGTTGGTCTTGTTGAAAGGGGGAAAACTGAATGTAACTCTGGGTAACCATCTTAAAGTATGGGCTGGGAGAGACTTGATGAGGGTGGCTCAGATACTGCAGGGAGAGAGGGTCACTACCTTTCATGAGGTTAAACTGAAATATGCTATCCCTCCCTCACACTACTTTAAATATCTTAGAATCAAGGAACGTGTGGAAACACTACTTTCAGAAAAGGGGGGCCTTGCAGACCTGCACTATTCAACATTGGAGGAGTTATTTAAAAGATTCTCACAAATAGATAAATTTAAACCTTTGCAAAGGTGTCATAGACTGCTAGTGGGCTAATTAGGAGATCCCCTGGAGGCAACTAGTGGACGATGGGAAGCAGACCTGCTCCAGGAAGGTCTGACGGGGGGGGGGATGGACTCTTATACAAAAACATTTACTTCAGTGCTTGGTCAACAATAGACTGCGATCCCTCCTATATAATATTATGAGGAAAGCATATTTCACCCCAGAAAGAGCCCATAAAATCAACCCCGATAACTCACAGTTCTGCCCCAGGTGTAGTCTATATGTAGACACTTTTTTCCACATGTTATGGGAATGTCCCGAGATTAAACCTTTTTGGATGGGTGTTGAAACTATACTTACTAAGACTTTACTCACACATATATATATATGTGGATTCCTCAGATGTTTTATTAGGGCTCCGGGGGATGGGAGGCAGGTTTCCCAGAGATGGTAGTAAGTTGAAGAGAATTGGGAGAATTGTGGGTATAAGAGAAGTGGCACTTCACTGGAATAACCATACAGCCCCCACAGTTTCCGCCTGGATGAAGGAACTACTGCATTTGATGAAACTAGAACGCACCCAATGTCAGGTACCTGGCCTTAGGCAAAGATATGAGGAAATATGGGTGCTGTTAAAATCTGCAATGGGTTACGATTGGTTCCCAACATTTTGAGGAGACATAGTGAACCTGGTTGGCATCTAATCAAAGGCTATTACGTCTAAAAGTGCAGTGTTTGGAGAGGTTTGACATTCCAGAAGAGTAAAACTCCAGATGAGCAAAATTATTGATGTATTAATACTAACATAAAGTTAATGTAACTGGATTTGTAATGTGTATGGGCATACCCAAGCAATACTGAATGGTATGCTCTAATGAGCTGATCTTGCAATTGTCTAACTCTAAGCCTATATATCATGCCGATATAACAATGGATGTAATTTTGAGTGAAGCCTCTTGTCCTGAGGAATAAATAAAGTTTACAATTAAAAAAAAAGGAATATCATGTCTCAGGATACATCCTAACTCTTCTACAGTATATCATGCCTATGTACGCCCTCAGTTGGAGCACACCTCACAGATCTGGTTCCCCTTTAGAATGACAGAGAGAAATAATATTGAGAAGGTGAAGAGGAGATGCACAAAAAATATTTTAGGATTGAGAGATCTAAAATACATAAATAGACTATCAGTATTGAACCTTATGTCTATTGAAACAAGGAGTATGAGGTCAGACCTTTTGTTTATGTATAATGTCATGCAGGATCCTGTATTGCTGTGTGACCTGAGTATTACTTTTAAACAAGATAATATTATTTATTTGGAAAATGTTTCACTAGGAAAGACAACATGAGCTGCAACCAGCTCGTTTCCAGAAACGTCCTGGGTGAAGGGGGGGTACAAGAATTGGGACAACACGCAAACACATAGCAATAACAGAGCAATACAAGTACAATTACTAAAATAAAACAGTGTAGTACAATTACAGAGCAGAAATAACCCAGACCAACTGGACAGAGTAAACAACCATGTTTGGATACAACGTACTTTGCAACAACCCAAGTGCAGGTGATCCAGTAGGGCAAAGGTTAGAGGATTGCTAACAGATTTGAAGTACTAGAAGTAGTAGGCTAGGCACATGATTCAAAGTGCTATTGTATACCCAAGGAAGGGCAGTTATAAGACAAGTGGGGAAGTGGACAGGCGAGGGGCAGAAGGTGGGGGATGGAAGAGGGAGAGAGAGGGAGAAGGATAGCCAAGATCTAACCCCTTCTGCTTGCTAAGAACCCTGCAAAAGGGAGAGGACCAGGCAGAAGGGGAGTGGAGAGAAAGGGAGTGGAGAGGCAGAGAAGAGAGGGGCAGAGGAACAGGAGGGGATGAGAGGGATACGGAAGTAGGGAGGTGGGCAGACGATGGATTTGAAAGTGGGGGGGAAGGGAGAGGGGGAAAAAGAGAAAGAGCCAATCCATTCCCCTTTAGTGTGCAGATAACCCTGCAATGGGTCAGGATTAGAAAGTAGGGGGAAAGGAAGAGGGGTACAAAGAGAGGAAGTCAGGATCTATACCCCTTCAGGATGACAGAGAACCCTACAAGGGGGACAGGACCAGGCAGAAAAGGAGGAGAAAGAAGAGGGCAGGGAGGAGGAGTGGAAAGTGGCGGGTGACCAGAGGGGAGGAGAGGGGTGAGGAATAGGGAGGCTGAAGAAAATAAGGGTAAACTAAGAATGGAAAAAAGGGAGAGCATCGGGGGGTAGTGGGGGGGGAGGACAGCAGTAGAGTGTCAAAATAGCTCAGTAGGTTGTGAATGGTAGTAGAGAGTCGAAATGGCACAATAGGTTGTGGTAGGGGTGGGGAGAGGGTATAATAGGTGGCAGCAAGTGAGAAAGTAATCAGAGGAAGGGTTCAGTTAGAAGACAGAAGATAAGTCAGGAACAGAGGAGTAGGAGGTAGTGCGCAAGGATGGAAAGAGTTGCAAAGGAGGGCTAGTAACAAGTACAATTAGGAGAATAGAAGTAAAGCAGAGCTAAAGGATAATGTGCCAGGGTTGGGAGGGCTGAAGGGGGGCTAAGAACAAGTGCAGTTAGGGGAATAGAAATTATGAAGGGCTAAGGAGATTGAAAATGGGGAAGCGGAAAGTCTGATAGGATCTGGCAGTGAGTTCCAAAGCTTTGCAAAGCAGTAGGAGAAAGCTTCCTGGTCTATGGAGATAGAGCGAAAAGGAACAGCTAGAGTGCATACATCAGTGGACCTGAGAGGGTTGGAGGAGGGAAATGAAGCAGAGAGTAAGGTGGAGAGGTAAGATGGGAGAGTCCCAAACCAGAATTTAAAAGTGAACTTAACGCAGTGAGAGAGACTCCTGCAAGCAAGGGAGTGGGAAGCTAGAGAATGATACAAGATACAGTGATGTGTGCAAGAGGGGGAATCAAGAGTGAAGCAACAGAAAGCATTGAAGAGAGTATCCTACCTGGTAAGGGAAGACTTAGGAGCAGCACTGTAGACTATTTCACAATAGTCAGAAATAGGGAATATCATTTTCTGAACAAAATCACACCTAACCGGTAATACAGTAACCAGGGGCCATCCGCTTCAGATGGGGGGAAGAAATTTAAACACAACCAGAGAAATATTTCTTTACATCCAGAATTGTAAATACCTGAAATGCCCTACCAGACAATGTAATTCAGAGTAAAAACAAAAACGAATTCAAAAGTAGGTTGGATATGTACATCGCATCAGGAGTTTCCTTGAACTACTTTTAGAATTTTTTGTGAAATGGAGCAAACATGGTCCTTGGCCTCCTTGCTCCAAACAGACTCCAGTATGAACCTCAGTATGAACTCTACCAAATCACTGCAGCTGGTATTCCACTGGATGCATTCAGTGACCACTGCATGACCTTTTGTGCTAGGAATGTTTAACTTCATCCATCTCCCCCAAATACATTATGTCCAGCTCCCTCTGGTTGCTCAGCATTGATTCCTTCCTAAACAATCAGGTTGCTATGGACTAGTCCTCTGTCCTCTCTCTCCCTAACACTGACGTGGCCCTCTCACTGGTCCACACCAAATTTACACTCATCTGGGAAAAAGATGCACCCCCTCAGAAAATCTAGGGTTAAAGGTTCTTACTGCCCCTGGATCGCTTCTGATCTTACTGACCAGTGCATGTCCCATGATCATGCCTGGGCCTGTTTCAAATTATCCTGGCCCCTTCCTGGCCTCCTGTCTTGCAGGAATCTCAGGAATTCCTGTATGGAAGACAGTCTGTGCTGCTACATCCCTTTACTTCAAACTCAATCTGCAGAATAACCTTAACTCCCCAGCAAAATTCTGAAAGGTTATTTACTCACTTTTTGACCCCCCAACCCAGTTCGATCCCCTTGTCCTCCTGGTAAATGGTTCACTTATGTCCCTCTTTCTGTAGCTGCTCACTTTAATGAATTTATCACTGTCTGTGCCCTTTCCTCCCCCCTCCTGGTTCCTCTCCTCCCACTCCTGGTTCCTCTCCCTCCTCTCTCATCCTTCTCTCCACTCTAGCCATCCCTGGTACTCCATTTCTGCCCAGTTACTCCTCAGGAAACCTTGCTCACCCTCTCCTCTCTCAACTTGACTGAATCCAGCCCGGTTGGGCTGGGCCCTAAACATCTCCATCGCTCAGTACTTGGATTCACCTCCCCATTACTCACCTTCTCAACCTCTTCTTCTTCCTCTGCACTGTCTCTTCATCTTAGAAGATTGCTCAGGTTCTCCCCCTTCTCAAATGGGGGGGGGAGACCCCTCCTCCCTGGGCAACTTCTGCCCTATATCCTTTTTCCCTATTCTTGCCAAGCTGCAAGACAAGCTTGTCTATTCCCAAGCTTGTCTCTATTCCTTCAAATGCCTCTCTCCTTTCCAGTTGGCTTTTAGAAGCACCACTCCATAATTTCTTCCTTCCTGCAGATCATTCATCCTCACTGGGATGGATCAGGGACACATTACAGTGGCAATCTTCACTGATCTGGTCAAAACCTTTGACTCAGTGGCTCACCCACTCTTCCTGGAAAAGCTGAGCCCCAATGGCCTCTCAGCTCCCACTGTTGACTGCTTCTGTTCCTACCCTTGGGCTATCTGCAGTCAGTGCAGGTTGAAGGCACTCTGTCCCCTCCCCTTCCTATTCAGTCTGGAGCCCCTCAGGGCTCTATCCTGGGTCCCATCCTCCTTTCTATCTTCCTTAATGCCCTCCTCTCTGCCTGTACCAACTCATATATACATTACACATATATGCAGATAAGTCAGTCATCTACCCCTCTGGCCCTTCAGTCACAGCTGTGGAAGCCTCACTCCAGCAAAACTTCCACAATGTACTGCGCTAGTTCTACTCCAACCAGCTCTGTGTCAGCACTAATAAAACTGTGTCTATGACCTTTGTTACCAGCCAGAAACTGGCCAGGTACCCCCTCCTTTCTTCTGTACCCTGGATGGCACCCTTCTTGAAGTGGTCTCCTCCTTCAAGTACCTCAGTGTGTGACTGGATAGCAGGCTCAACTTCTCAGCCCACGTCAATGTCATCCATTCCAAGGTTTACCCCAAACCGGATACCCTGTACCAAAAGAAGGACTGCCTTTCTCCTGAGGTCTGTTGGGAGCTGGTCACCAAAAATTTTTTCCCAGTGCTTGACTATGTGGATGTGGTCTCTGGCATAGACCTCGCTTCTTCCTTTGCCAGACCGACAGCCTTTTTGATGCTTGTTGTAATGTTGCTACTAACTCTGCCCAGATTCACCACTGCTCCCTTTATTCCTATTCCCACTGTGCATCCTTCATCTTCAAATATCGGTTTGGTTCCCACCCCATACCTTTCCTGCCTCCTCACTCCTATCCACTCTGCCTCCTACTCCCATTGCTCCAGGGACTCTTGCCCCTTGTCCTTCTCCCTTCCCCACCCACATTCCTCAGCTTGGCCATCTGCTTTCTCCTATCACCTTCCCTCCCTCCCTCCCTCTGGAAGATGCCCCCTTCCAGTCTCTGTCTCTCCTATTTTCCCCTCTTCTTTGAACACTAGCTAAAACTTCACCCCACCCCATCCAGCCTCTGTCAGTCCCTCCCGACCCTTCTCTGCCAGGTGCTGCCATACCTCATTGCAATCACTTGTGTACTGCCATCTCCTGTTATAGTCTGTACCCAACAGTTATTGCTATTTATTCTTATTTCTTCTCCACTTGCACCTTCGTCACTTCATTGCACGCATTTGCTAACCAGCATTCAGTCTCATGGATCTGCCTCATCAACGTACTGCAATCCTGTGATTTTGTACACTATTTTGCATTTTACTTTGTACCTTATAATTCAAGCTGTGTTGCTGTGTTATATTTGTACCCCCCCCCACCGGTCTCACCTGGAAATGAGTCTTTGCTCAGTGTGCCTTTCTTGTTTTACCAGTTTTATAGGTCCACAGTCCCTGTTGATGTCCCCAATTCCCCATACAATACAGAAATCGCTGTGGATCTTGGTGCTATGCAGCTTGCTACACCACCAAGGGTGTGCTATACCACAAAGGCATAGAAACATAGAATTTGATGGCAGATAAGGACCGCTTGGCCCACCTACTCTGCCCATTTTTCTACCTAACAGATAAGCGGCAGATCCTAGTTAACCAACAGCCTACTTCCTCCTACCCCACTAGAATTGCCTTATGTCTGTCACATGCATTCTTGAATTCCCCCACTGTTTTTTAGTCCACTACCTCCTCAGGAAGGCTGTTCCATATATCCATAACCCTCTCTGTGAAAAAATGAGATCACTGTATGCTGCTAGATGCTGTGTCAGGTTGGATGAATATGTCCTGTGCCTTGATGTGTACTTCTCACCAGGGTGCTAGGTGCACTGAACAGCATGTTGTTGTAGCCCATGTCTGTTCCATGTATATTGTTTGTGGTATTCAGCATGGGTGGAGGTATGCACACACCATGTAAGTCATGGCTTTTACAGTTGTATTGGAATGGCTGTGCCAATCTAGGACCTACCTTTGTGCTTGGTTACTCCCAATATCCGACATGCATTCACCCCCTACTGTGGTGATGGTATGATTATTGTGTTCAGTTTGTATAAGATATCATACTACATGCATCAAACCAAGTAATATGGGGTGTACAAGGGCTTTAGTTGACATGTGTGGGTATGCTGGAAAGTGGCAGTGAGGAAAGCAGAACAGGGGGTCTTGCCTACAAAGTGCTAGTTTCTAGCTACAACACTGGTATGTAGTGTTGATTCTGTGCCCAGTCCCTGGTCTCACCTGTCAATGTACCATAGTATGGCTGTGCATACCTGTCCAACAGGGTCGTGTGTGGTCCTGCCCATCTCTGCCCTACACATGTGGCTGCAGTGGCACAGTATGTGTGTACAGGCATGTGTAGTGTGAATGTTGCATGGTACTGTGCCTGCAATTGATCACATGTAACCGTTGTCCCTTCTCCGACAATAAGACCCATGCAAAGCCAGTCAGGGCTGGATGGGCTATGGTAGGACAGCAGACAGGTGGAGAGGTAGACCAGCCGTGATGGTGGAAGTTGTCTGTTGAGGAAGGGTGAGTGGTCCCCTGACAGCCATTGCATTGTGTGGTTCACAGTCCATGTTGCATGTCTACACTAGGCTGCATGTTTTTGCTGAGGAGGGGATGTCCATGTGTGTGGCTTGGCAGGCTGCACACATGCCTGTGAGGGCAACTCCTCAATGGTTGCAGCTCAGGCCCCTCTCCTGGACCATGAGATACTTTTCCACCATTGACACTTTGGTGTAGTAGGGGCGGTGCCATCTACAGGTTGGATTGTTATGCCAAGATCCCTGCTGAACTCTGTAGGTAATGTGCCCTGGCATGCATTACACTATTCCATAGCCTCTTATGATGCATAGTTGGAAGGGTCTGCCCAACCCAGTGATGTCCATTGTGTAATCATTCTACAGTACACAAGGAGCAACTTGTATACATTACAACACACAAGGATATCACTGGACTGATGACCTGCGCAGGCTCTGTATCAGAGGCCCCTATTGGTAGGGCAGGCCCTGCATCTGCTGGGATGGAGGGTGCCTACAGATGGCTCTGCCACTGCACTCACATGTTACCTTGCTGCACGTGGTGCTGCATTATGGTTCCATCTGTCCTGCATACAGCTGTGCTGTGTGTGTACCACTGGTGTGTGATCCTGGGCTCCACCCCTGCATCTGCTGGTCAGGGTGGCTCCTGCATGTATGTTGTCCTGCACTCCTGTGTGTGCCTGTGTGCTGCATGCCTGGTCTGCTGGGCACTCTGTGTGTGGCTGTAACGCATGTCCACTGGGGCTGATACACTGCCTGTTGTGCTCTGCCTTGGTGCTGCTGTGGCATGTGCTGTGTTTTCACATCTGGCTAGTCTGCTGGTGTCCTCTGTCTCTTGCACAGCTGTGTCCAGCTCCACTGCAGCATGGCACACTCATTCAATGTATAGTCCTCCACTGTTTGGGTACACAATACTGGCTTTGGTAAGCCCCACACATGCCACTGCAGCTGCATGACTTTGTCCACCCGTGTGTGGATTGTCATCTCATGTGCAATCTGGTTGTACATGTGTTATGCACAGTGTGCAACTCCTGTGTGCCTCATCCTGTGTGCACAGCTTGCTGAGTTCAATGTCTATCTGCCCATGGGCACCTGGGATGTAGCAGGAAGGTGCAGAGACATCATGCAGACAGAGGGCAGGGAGGGGTTCCTGTGGTGCCAGGTCTGCCTGTTAGGGAAGGTGGTGAAGCAACGATGGACAACATTGCTGCCTTCGGGGAACCGGCAGCAGCCATCCGGCCAGATGGGCAGCAACAGCAGCAGCCACTTGCAGGCCAATAGGGGCTGCCCATCCATTGTACTGGACTGAGTGGTGCCCGTATTGGGCACGATTACTGGCAGTTTGTCATTTGTTTTATTTTATTTTCATTTTCAAAGTTTACTCATAACTTTATCATTTTTTATTATTTTTGCCCTGAATTTTCAATATGGCCTTTTTTTGCCCCATCTCATTAGCCAGGTAGATGACATTTTTCAAATCTTCCTCAAAATGTGCTTTCAGAGTTGCTCTGCAAAATCATGTTTCAGGCGGGATTTCAAAACCCTCACCTACATGTTTTTTTGTTTTTTTTATTTTACTGAAAATATACCAACTTACAACAGTCACGACTGGCTATGACAAGGTACTGTACATATACAGCATATTCACCAACATTTTTTGTGTTTTATTTCATAATGTACATGAAGATAGGAATGTATTTACAATGTTTGAAAAAAGAAAGTAACTCCAAAAGTATCTGCGCTGTATAAAATAAATAAGCTACACACATTTGGACATTAGTAATAATACCAATAAGCGTGTTATAATACAAGAGGAGACATTTGTCAGCTACATTTTTGCCAGTCTGAGAAATGGGTCCCATATGTTGTGAAATCTACCTGAGTTGCGATTGGCAAGGTGGGTCAAGTGCCCATATTCTGCCAGTTCAGAAAGAGCTGAGAGCCACTAGGTCGGCCCTGGGGCAGTATCTGACCTCCACTTAAGGAGGATTTGCCTCTTGTCCTCCAAAGCAGCTCATATGAGCCAAAGCTTCTGCCATAAGAGCAGAGACTGGTGTGAAAGTGGGCCACCTAGTATCCAGAAGATGCTTTTGCATGGTAGCACCTGCCCTGTAACTTTAGTAAGTAAAGCTTTATTTATATAGCGCCCATCACCAAAGGCACTAGGTGCTGTACAATAGTAAGAAATATACAATAATAAAATGCGACAATCTAAAATATAGACTAGGGTAAAATATAAAATGTAACAAGTGGAACAATTATCGCAACTGAAATTAGTTAAAACTATATAAATTATGTATATTCGACTTTAATATAGGGAAAATGTCTCCTTAAATAGTAGTGCTACCACTGTATGGATGAGCCAGCCCCAGTTTGGAGCTGCATCAGTGAGTGCAGTATTCTGGGTAGTGCTACCACTGTACCGATGGGCCAGCCCCAGTTTGGAGCAGCATCAGTGAGTTTGGTATTCTGGGTAGTGCTACCACTGTACCGATGGGCCAGCCCCACTTTGGAGTAGTATCAGTGAGTGCAGTATTCTGGGTAGTGCTACCACTGTATGGATGGGCCCATTGGCTCCAAACTGGGGCTGGCCAATCCATACAGTGGTAGACTTTAGACCCCTTTTAAAGGCTTCCAATGAGGAGCCTCACTCAAAGATCTTGGGAGCAAGTTCCACAGGATCAGAATGGCCACAGAGAAAACACACTTACCAGATGATTTCAACTAGACCCTGGGAACTGCTAGGAGGACCTCCTCAGAGAAACAGAGAGAATGGGGGGAGGGTAGTAGGGAGACAATAGGTCACGCAGGTAGCAAGGTCCCAGGCTGTGTAGGGCTTTATAGGTCAGTAATCTGACCTTAAAGGCAATTTGCCACCTCACTGGCAGCCAGTGAAGACCATGGAAGACCAGCGTTATATACCAGGACCTGGAAGGCCCGCCAACAGCCTGGGCGCTGCGTTCTGCACCAGCTGCAGGCAATGCAGAGCACCAAAAGTTAGCCCCAGGTACAGGACAATGCAGTAATTGAGATTGGATGTTACATAGGCATGAATTAGTTAGGACAAGTCATCAGGGGATAAAAGGTTTTATCAGGGCAATATTCCTCAAGTGGAAAAACAACTTTGGATGATGGCTGACACCTGAGCCTTTAGTGTCAGACTGCTGCCTAGGATCATGCCCAGATTTTTCACCTTCACTGAGATGGTCAACTGGGACTCACAGAGTATAAAGTCAAAGTTCTCCCCAACCTGCTCAGCATCCCAGCAAAGACCAGGCTCAGTCACCGATACCTCCATCTTTTCTGGGTTGAGCTTTAGCCAGTTGGAGGACATCCAGCCCTGGACTTTCACCAGGCAGGAATTAAAAAATATAGCGATTGCTGGTCCAGGTGACCTGGACCCACAAGACAATCCTACTAACCTCCTCCACCTCCACTGGATCAAACTCACTCCAGATTTGAGGAGAGCTTCTGTTAATCTCAGGCCCAACACCACACACCAACTGGTAGGCCCTGGGGGAGATATCCAATCTGATAGGGCACACCCTGTTAGCGAAGAATAGAGCAAACTCTTCACATCAGGTAGATGACATGGCTCTCAACAACTGAAGGAAGGTAGGGTGAAGAAGCCAATCTACCATCAGAAGGAGTTGAGCTAGTCTATTCTTTGCCGTGGCAATCTCCCTGGACAGGAACTCTGTCTTCTTATGGGAGATTGTCTTTTGATAATCCTTACAATGGGATTTCAAAACCAATTTGTCCTTCTCAGCCTGGGATCTCTGCCAGCGGTGCTCCAGCCTCCGACCATTAGTCTTCCACTCCCAGTAAATGGTTGTGTCCGCAAAGGGAAGATTCTCCGGGGGGGGGCCAAACAAGAACTTCACCATGCAGTGATCCAACCAAATGACCGGATCAACCTTGAGGTGTTCAATCTTGAGACCCAGTGTGAACACCAGATCCAAAGAGTGACTGCGCAAGTAGGTCACAGAGATAATTACCCGTGACAGGTACAGTGATTCCATGGATTGGAAGAAGTCTTGACCAGAATACAAAAACTTATCAACCCAGGCAGTGAAATCAACATTGGTGGAAAAGGAGCATACTTGTGTCCAAAATTGCTGCAAGGAGAGCTAGGACCATAGGATGTGAGTGAGTGTGCTAACATCCTGATGGCACCACCAGCACAAATCAGTAGACATCACTCCCATTTTCTTGAGGACTTCTGGCATATGACACCATCTGCAAATATTTTTTTCTGAATCAGCTGGTATCTTACACCTCTGAAATCCAAATGAGCTTTCTTGAGCATTGTTACCCAGAGCTCAACAGAGATGTTAACTTGTAGCTCTTATTTATTTATTTATTTATTAAGTCTAGGATTACAAATACCTTTAAGCCATGGCTCTTTTACAAAGGTTCCACGTCAGAGAAATACAAATTATGGGGAACATCAAGAGAGGCATTACAACAATGTGGACATTGCAAACAGAGTACAGATTAATACAGTTCAAGGGTAGCATTGTAACAAGGCAGCCAGCGGCATATGTCAGAGAAAATAGACAACAGATAAGAAGTGCCAGAGTCATAGGGCGAGGGAAGAGGGTGGGGGGAGAAGGAATGTAGGAAGGGTGGCAAGAGGGTGAAAAGTGCAGCATTGGGTATACCAGGATGTGAGGGTAGAATCCAGTGAGGAGGGAAGGAGGGGGGGGGACAACTAGAACGGAAAGGGAAGTGGAGAAACAAGGTTAAGCTGGGCAGCCACACAAGCTGTTGGTACTGAGATAGTCCCGGAGCCTAGTTTTAAACATACCAATAGTTGGGGCAGAGGAGATGGTTGGGCTGAGGCCATTGAACCAGAGTGGTGCTTGATAAGCAAAACAGCGTTGTCCCTGTGAAGTGTGACAGATGCGGACTCTGAGGAGCTCTGCTCCCAGGCTGTTATTTGTTTCCGGAGGGTGAAACATTGGGGGTCGAAGATGAGGTCATATGTCCAACCTCTCATGCGTAATGGATGTGCCACCCACAATGAGATGTTTTTCTTAAGGTAGTGTCTGGCATGGTTGTTGGGATGGGCCCAATTCATGCAGTGAGTGCCAAATTTGAAAATTATGCCACACATTGGAATGTGGGAGATCTCATCACTTGGCCAAGGGTTGGAAGGAGTCTATTTGTGTAGATGAGGGCTCAAGTAAGTGGCCAAGCATGTTTTTTCTATTGCTAACCCAAGAGCCCCACCACACTGGCTGGCATTGGATGGTCAAGGGAGGTTGAGCAACAGCAGCTCCCATTTGCCCAGATATGGTGCGTTAGCATCCTGGTATTTCACTGATGTGGACCATGCTTGCCTGGCAAAAGCTGGAGAGTTTTTTTTTTTCAGTTGGTGTTGTTTCTCCTCCCTGGCTCCTGGTTGGCTATATCTACCAGGCAACCTTGTCCTCCAGCTGCTGGCTGTCCCTGCACCTCCACACTACAAGCCATAAACACTTGACCCCCATGGATTACCCCCCCATGGCGGGGTGCCCCTCATCTTCTCCACCAGGACCGGATCCAGCATGTGTGGTAATGCCCTCTGGAGGTGGCGTGCATTTCCATGGATGGCCATCATGCTGCGCAACCAGGGTCAATGTTTCTGAGTTTCTCCCCTTGCAGCAAGGAAGTGAACAATGACACCAGCAGAGGGAGCATGCCCGCACCTGCACCCACACATATTTCTCCAGGCATCTGCCCACTCTCCACCCCCTATCTACAGTGTCAGCATACCGCCTGCCAACCTCTGCTAGGGACTAGTCATACATCAAATACTGGCATCCCCCCCTCCCTGGAGAAAGAGAGCAGTCCTTTGGATGCTTGATCCTTCTCCTCCCCGCTGACCCCCGGTGGCCCATGCCCATTCCCGAACAGGGATCGCCAGTGTGACACAAGGTAAGGCGTCCAGTGCCTCAACCCTCAGCACCACTGGGCCATTGGAGAGTTATGAATAACGGAGCCTACCAGCACTTTATTTGTTCCCAGAGTCCAAGGAGGTCTGCTGTTGAGATTGGCTTCTAGGAAGAGTCAGACGGGGGCCTGACTATAGAGAGAAGGGATAACCAGTGGAGGTTATGTCTGATGCCCAAGGCTTGATGGTATGTCCACAGCCAAGGCACAGCATCCCCTTTTTTCACCCTAGAGTCCTCAACCCCTGCAGACTAAAGTGTGGCTTAGCCACATCCTACAGGAAGGAATCAAAAAGCTTCTCAAAACTTAGAAACTGTGTATGTCGGATAGGGACTGATAGGCTGTTGAGGTAGAACAGAATTTGGGAAAAGCCATCATCCTGTAAGCTGCTAATTTGCCTCTGAATGAAAGGTATAGCTTTGTTTCATCTGCAGAAGTCTTCCTCCAGGGACAAGAAGAGGAGGTTCACATTAAGGTGTACTATATATATCTAAGGTCTGCAGGTAATAAGATACCCAAGTAAGAGATGTAGAAGGGTGCCCACCTTAGCCCCAGATGGAAAACTGAGTTCTCATGAGTATGCTTGTTCAGTTGGAGACCTTCAGTTTTGTCCCAGTTCACCTTAAGCCCACAGAGCTGAGTGAAAATTGTTAAGATATTTAATAGGACAGGTAATGAGGAAGCTGAATTCATCAGCGTCACCAGCAAGTCATCTGCATACATTAATGTTTTGAGTTGTAAAGTGCCAAACGTATGCCCTCTACCTCCAGGGCCTGTTGAATTCTCTAAAACATGGGCTCCATGGCAACAAGGAATAAAAGAAGGCAAAGTGAGCTATCCTGCCTAGTGTCTCTGCAGAGGTTCACAGGGGACATGTTTTTTTTTTAAATATTGCGTAGGCCTCCATGTATGTAGTAATTTGTTAACATTGTTATTGGTTTGTTGTACTGTCTTATAAAGTTGGTTGTTTTCTCTATTCTTAAAATGTATGTAATGTCAGCCACTATGCTCCTTGTGGAGTATTTGGCTGCAATGTGTGGCTGAATAAACTAAGCTAATACCATTGAGCCAGTCAGGATATGTGCTGAGGGACTGGTGTACAGCAGGCGCACCCATCTGGTAAAATTAGTGCCTATACCCATGGCACACATGGCCTGGTACAGGTATCCTCATTCTGTTGAGTCAGACATTTTTTTGGTGTCTACACTGACCTGCAGAGATAGAGTAGAGCAATTGGATGCTGCCCATATGACATCAACAGCTGCCTGAAAGTTGTCCACAGCCATCCTACTTTGGAAAAACCCAGTTTGTTGGTTGGCTATGCTGTGTGGGATCACCATCTGCAATGTGATTGCCAGAATCCTGGCAATTATCTTTGCATCTACATTGAGGAGGGAGATTGGCTGCTAATTAATTACTAATTGCAGGTCTTTTCTTTGCTTCGGTAGGTGTGTAATCAGGGCCTCTTTCATGGAATGTGGAAGAGTCCCTTTAGAGTAGGCATCCAAGATGACAGTCATTAAGTGCAGTCCTACCTCCGGCACGACGAAATGATAAAACTTGACCAGAAAGCCATCTGGGCTAGGGGTTTTACCTCTGGGGAGGGCCTGCACCACCGGTTGAAGCAAATGTGAAGTGATGGATGCTTCAAGGTCTGCCAGTTGGGACTCAGAAATAACCAACAAATGTGCCCCTTGCAGTAAGTCAGTGAGGCAAGGGGATAAGGGCCCCCTTTGGACTGATAAAGGTCAAAGCAGAATGTGTGAAATGCTGCATTGATTGCTGTGGGGCTGATAGCTGTACTCCCAGAGGGTAGTTTAATAGAGCCAATGTGCTGCACAGCCTGATGCACTTTTGTGCGGTATGCAAGGATAAGTCCTACATTTTCACCCAACTCCCAACATTTGTGGGAATTCCCCTGTAGTGTCCTTGCTACAGCAACTGATGTGAGTATTAATATGATATTTAAGCTGCAAGATATCTTAGAGTAACCCCCCTGTAAATGGGGGTTCCCAAAAGTCTTCCAGGAGCTTGCCTGAATGCTCCAAGTCTGGGCGGTGTTCAGCGTCTGAGCTGTTTAAATGTGGTTCCAAGTGAGTACTATTTGAGCCTCCATGTACTGTCTCTTTAAGAGCTGCCTGCTTGCAGACTTAATTAGTTTGTATGAGGGGGAATGTGTATTTAATGCTCGAATCCCGCCCGGGCTGCTGTCAATTCGCTCAGTTTCTGCTGTTGCTACATGTGCAGAGGAAACTTTGTTGAAAGATATAACTGTTTGCCAGAAATCATTTCGAGTAACTGAGAAAATGTAGTTGGTCTAACCTGTCTCCATTTCAGCACAAACTGTTTCAGTGTAACTCTTTCATTTTGGTCCTGAATTGCTGACTTGGACCAATCAGGATGATAGAGAGACCCCAAAATGGAGCCTGTGGATGAATTGGAACTTGGATTCTCAATTTTGAGCCAGCTACAAGGGGATTGTATGGGCAGTGACTCTGGGAAATGTAGTTTTAACCTTGGCACCTTTTTCCACCACCAGAGGGAGTCTTATTGTGAGTGACAGCAGAACCAGCCAACAGAATGGTGAGGAGCTAAAGGAAATGCCCTGCTCTGTGACTTAAAGATTAGATCAATTGTGACAGTGAAGAGAGAAGGAGCTCTGTGCTTCTTCGGTGTATAGTTTCGCGCAGGAAGCACGTGTGAGGCCCTGAGTTTCGGTCTGCAGCCTTTGTGAGTGCCAGTTTGGATGGAATCTGAGCTGTGAGGAGAAAGAAGCACTAGAAGTGTGGAAACCAGGCTCACCCTGTAGAAGACTGGAGAAATTGCTGATTCGCGCTCAGTCTGTCAGGAACTGAAGCTGCTGTGTGTGCTCCCAGTTATTTTGCAGTAATTGCAATCGGAATCGAGGAGCAGTCTGCCTGGTATAGTACTTTCTTTTTACATATGAATGTGCGTAGTGCTTGTGAGGAATCACTATTTCCAATCCCCAGTGCTGTGTGCTGTGTGTTGAAGCTGAAAGTAAACCCCAGCTTGTCTCGGACTAAATCAGTGTCAGTGTCAGTGGCTCAGTAGGTAGCACACTCGCCTCTGAGGCCGGGAGATCAGAGGGCTGTGGGTTCAGTTCTCACATCTGGCACTTGGGTTAATATCCCAGTACTGACACTGTAGTGCAGCATGAGAGGGTGCTGCACTTCTGAGGTGCCGCTTCTGATGAGACGTTAAACCGAGGTCCCATCTGCCTGGATTGGTGGTAGTTCAGGTGGATGTTAAAGATCCCATGGCACTTATCGAAAAGAGTGAATTTCCTGTGTCCTGGCCAAATTTCCCTCATTCACTAAAATACCACCAACAGCTTAATCTGGTTCAAGGTCAATTGGCATTCATCTGTATCCCCCTCCCGGTCGTGCCTGAAAATAGGCAGGATTTGTCTAGTGCACTTACCCGGTCACACAAAAGCTAAATAAATAAAAATAAATAAATAAAATAAAAATCCATTTGCTATCAACTGCAGTGGGGTCCAGTCACAAGGACTTTGTCTCCATGCCTTGTTGTTCTGGCAATCCAGAAGAACATCCACCATCCGGTTTTCAGCTTGGGTATTGTGAGTACAAGTCAGGGTATTCCCCTGCAGCCTGTTTTCAATCACAAGTGCGTCATCTAATTCTTGTTGTTTCACTGCTTCATGGACTGAGCCATCTGGCTCTGGATTACAACTGGGTGTTGTACATATATTTTCTTCTACAGGGCCCTATCCATCTGCACCTGCCAGTCAACCCTGGGCAACGGACATGGCTAGCCCCAACCTGGGTACCCAGAATGTGACTTTTCAGCCCCTGTATGCGTGTACAGTACTGTGATTTAATGCCACCAATTAACCTGATTTCCCCCTCCCGTGTTACTGCCCCCTAAATAAATCAGATTTGTTGTTGTTATACTATATGCTGTCTGTGGTGTTGGTACTTATGGAAACAGTATTGTGTTTTGCTGTGTATGTTGTTTAACCTTATTTTACAGGAGGTCCTCAGAGTCATGCTGCAGAATCAGTCTCGAGGGTAAGTGGTATCTATATGAGTGAACAGTGTGTATACGTGGGGTATTGGGGCTGTAACTCCGGTGTACTGTGTGAGTCACTAGAGGGAATAAAAGGGGATCTCAGTGTCCCAGAAGGCTGTGACCAAGCTAGTCTAACCACTACAAACCCTGACCTCTGGGTGGAGGTATCCGCCATAGGACCTAGGCCCCTCAACCTGTCCATAGTCAAACAGGCAGGGGTAGTAGCCCTTGGGATAGTGCCACCTAGGGGTTACACTAGTGCAACTGGGGAGAGTGAGAGTCCAGAGAACTGTATGCCTTCTCTTTCTCTTTCAGGGTTTTTTCTAAGTCCACAACCTCTTAGCACATCTTTTTTACATGGGCAGCACAGCCAATAATTCTACCATACAGGCATGTCCCAGATCACTGCAATGGTCACATCAGGAGCGTCATTTGTCTCCAGAAAGGGAGATCTCTTTGAAAAGCCATGGTCTGAAGTCTGACGGGGAAAACAGGAAAGAATCCATTCACCAGCGTGTGGGGCCTGTGTACATAAGTACTATTTATCAGACATACACATGCATGATCTGAGATGATTATTGGCCCTATGGAGGTGTGTTGGATGTCAAGCATCTGCCTCACTGGCAGCAGGAAGAAATCAGTTCTGCTGCTAGTGTGGTATGGAGCCGAGGGGAAGGTGAAATTTCACCCAGTGGGATGAAGCTCTCTCCATGGGTCTAAGTTAAACAATATTGCCAGTACTTTGAGAGCTCTCTGGGACTTTGTTGGGGGGGGGGCAATGAGGGTAGCAGGGTCAATACAGCAAGTCATTTTCAGTGAGTCATTTTCAGCAATGCTATTATAGCGACTGCAATAATAGCGATCGCTGCATTACAGCGCAGAACACTTTTAGCGACTCTGGGTTAATAGCCTACCTCCGAGATCCAGGTGCACCTCGGAGGAGGTTATTTTAGAAATAGGGGGTTCAGGGGGGCATAGCCCCCTCCCCCCGCAATAACATGTAAAATGATTGCCTACCAGTGTGGAAGAAGAGCAGAGGTTTTGTTCTGTAAGCATTTTTAAATGTCAGGTGGAGCGAGTAGGAAATGAATGCCGGCAGACAGATGTGAGTACAGATAGCGGGAGATTAAAGTGCTGTAAGAGACGATCTGAAGGGAGATGTACTAAAATGAAGAGCAAGTAAGTTGCAGATCTGACTATATGTGCCGAATAGGGACTCGCTGATGTTACCGTCGCCGTAATTGGAATCGCTATAAAAAACTCACTGTAATTGCAATTGCTGATACTACTTCACTGTATTGACATGGAACTGGCAGTGAGTGGTACCTCAATTTATCCATCACTGGATCCCACACTCCATTAAAGCCACAACCCACAATCAACTTATCCCAAGGCTGAAGCATTCCAGAATGTTTCTGTGCAAGTTCTGGAAGGAAGTTGTCAGTCTGTGCTGAGACCATAAATGTTCCTCAACCTGATCAGCTGGGAGTTCAGGTCCGAACTCTGACCAATACCCACCTCCCTTCTTTTGAATGTGCTGAGGAGAGGACTTGAGCCTGGAGATGTCTGTGAAATAAAATGGCTATGCCACTGGCTTTGGTGGAATATGAGCTCCCAACCATCTGTCCCACCCAGTCCCTGGTTAGCCTTTGGGTTTCAGCAGGAAGAAAGTGCTCCTCTTGTACATAGCAATATCACATTCTTCTTTCTTTTACATTCATTTCTTTATTAATTTTCCAAGAAGTTGACAATACATCAGGAACAACAACATGGTACAAAACATGCTTTACTGTTATTCGTGAACAATTAATATTTCCACACTAGTAATAAGTCACCATCTTATATCAATATTGAGGTTTATGGCATGACATCACACTTGGCTAACATATAGTAGAAAAGAAGGGCAGGGGCTGAGGCATAGATCCATTTTAAGGAGGCAGTCACTCAGACCCTAGGATGGCATTGTATACATTATACATTGCATGCCCCAGGTATTAAAGGTGCCCCTTCCCCCATCCAAAACCATCTTATGGTACAAAGCCTGAATCATTTGTCGTTACAAACATAACCCAACATCTCACTCTTAATTCATATTTAGGGTAACAATTGTTTAAACTGGCTGTTAACTTCTCCACGTGGTATATAATACACATTATTTCTCTTCACAGCTATATTATAGGAATAGTTGGAGGTAGCCAGAACTTGTTAATTGCTTTTTTGGCTGACTCTGCAGCTATATTTAACAGTTTCCTGTTATTTGAAGAGTAATGTCCCTCTGGTGGGTCTAAAAATAAGAATAGAGACTCCCATAGTTGGACTTTTCTTCTCAAAGTTCTCTGAAGTCATCTTGCAGGGCACAGAAAAAAGGGACTAGTGTGGAACAGGACCATATGATATGGCCTAACCTGGCCATTTGTGCACCACATTGGCATCACCACTGAGCACCCCTGTGGGGAAGGTATTTAACCTATTTATTGGGTTTAATGAAAAACTGCACTATTGTTTTCCAAGAAGATGCTTTCCTCGTATGGGAGGAAGTGACCTTATGGAAATTCAAAAGGTATGTATCCCATTCCTGTTCTGTGATTATAACAAGGACATCTTGTTCATGGGCCTTACGAATATGTTGGACAGTGGCCTCTTGCAGGGACTGATATATTCTAGAAATTAAGTGTCCCATAGTCTCCGTATCTGTTAGGGTCTCTCTCATGATTTGAAGTAATTGATGGACATCCACATGATTACAACTTTGCTTCTGTAAGTAAAGAAAACAGTTCTTAGATAGCACATACCTGTAGAAATGGGTCCTGGGTATGCTACATCCCCTAACTTAGTCCTTAAATGGAAGAATTTGCTTGTCCTTTACCAGTTGAAACCAACAGTACAGTAACAGAAAGAAAGGCGATGGTTTGGGTGCTGGTCCACAAGTAGGTAGTAAAGTGAATTATCTTGTCCTCTGCCTCTTGGAGAGCATGTCTCACTTAATGTACTAGACAGTCATACATCCTGGGCACAGCAGTGACTGAAAAGTATTTTCCACTTGTTATTAAGTATCATGGATCTAAGTATTCTATAAGCCTTTGAAAACCCACATCTTCTGAAAGAGAGTACGGCTGCAAGTCAAGTGCAGTCATTTCTGTTATTCTACAATTCATTACCACGGTTATTGGATAGTTTAGTGAATATTTAGACTTTATTTCTAAAACCTCTTGTAACTTGAACTGCTTCTTATAAGGGGTAAAGTGAGTCTTGACTGGGGCACTACATGCCATGACTGGTAAAACAGAGACCCTAACAGAAGTATTTTCTCGAGACAAAAGTGAACTTTCAGACCTCGGTGACTGCCATATGCAACTGTTTCAGAAGACTGTTCCTGCTCATGGAAAGCACTGCTAGATTTCCATGCAGCAATGTTAGACTGTTTGTTTGAACCATATATAGTATAATGATGGGGTGACTTTGCACAAAATCTCACATCATTGTGGTGACCTTTATAACATGGGCAGCTACGTCTCTGTGAGGTGATTGGCAGACACACACCAGGTGACCATTGATTAATCTCCATTACCCGCAGTGTGTGGTAAATGGGCCCCAGACACAGAGATCATGCAGCACACTGAACTTGTTATTGCAGCCTGTGAATCATTCTTGAACGCAGCCATTATTTGTGCAGCCAAGCGAGACAGATGGTGCAGCTGACTGAAATCCATGGCACTGTGTCTATGTGTTGGATAAGCAGATGGCATAGACTTGTAGAGATCTGGCATGCCTGAAGGTTAAGATTATGGTCTCGCTATGTATAGCTGGATGCTACAGGCCTTCGTCTGCTGGATTGCAGTTGCTGCATCACCTAAACAAGACTCTGGGATCATTATCCTTAGGAGATTTCAACTTGAATTGGCTTGACACTGCCTCTGCACCCCTCAAAACCATGTGTGACTCCCTCGGACTGACACAACTTATCAATGAACCCACAAGACCAAATCAAAAGAACCCAAACAATAGCTCCCTTCTGGATCTTATTTTAGTAAGTAAACCTTATCTATTTACTCATGCTGGCGTATTTTTCACAGATACAGGTGACCATTGTTACATTGCCTGCATAAGAGCATCAACAAAAGCCACATCAGCCTCAAAATTTACCACAAAAAGAAGCTGCCTCAACTTCAAGCCTCATACATTTAATATCCAACTAAGAAATTCATTACGCTGGCAGGACTTTTACCTTGCAAAATCTGTGGACGCGGCTTACAACATCTTTCATGAAATAGTAACAGGAGCCCTGGATAACCTTGCTCCACTGGTTAAAGTCCGTAATAGGTTGAAATCCTGCCGTTGGTTTACTGCAGAGCTAAAGTCTGCCCTACAAAAAAGAGATGCACTTTGGAAAATGGCGTGGAAATCTAAGCTCCCAACTGATTGGACTTTGTTTAGGAGGGCGAGAAATCTCTGCACCAAGCTGGTCAGAGAATCAAAGGCCATTTTTTATCATAGGGAACTCAACCCATCCTTGAGCTGCCCCAACAAATTCTGGAAAACCTTAAAAGACTTAGAAGGACACACTCCTGGTAACGTCCTACTCGCTAAAATCCTAGTTGGTAGCACCTCTTTATCTGACAAGCCCTCCATCCTTGAACACCTCAACAACCACTTTGCCACTGCAGGACTAGTCTTCGTCACCTCTCCTGCCAATAACCTACAATCCCAACTTAGTGTCCAGGAACAAGTAATTCCGGTATCTAACTCCTCATTCTCCCTGCAGCCAGTCTCGTTGAAGGAGGTTGAAGAACTTTTGTTACATTTGGATGTCAAGAAAAGTGCTGGAGCCTATTTTCTTGACCCCTACTGCCTGAAAATTGGTTACCAGGTCTTAGCTGTCCCACTTACTTACCTCTTTAACCTATCACTCTCCCAGGCTGCCTTGCCACCAATATGGAAGACAGCTCATGTCATCCCCCTATATATATATATCTGGAGATCCTGCAGACCTTAATAATTACAGGCCCATTTACTTACTTCCAATTTTATCCAAACTCCTGGAAAAGATTGTGAGTAACCAGCTCAAAAAATATATAGAAGCTGAAAATCTAATTAACCCTTTACAATCCGGTTTTAAGGCACAACATAGTACTGTCACTGCTCTCGCTAAAGTGACCAATGACTGGCTACCTAGTCTGGATACTAAAAACTTCGTGTGTGCTGTATTTTTGGACCTGAGCAAGGCCTTGATACCGTAGACCACAGTCTGCTTCTCACTTCACTCAGGAACATTGGCCTGGACCAACACTCCCAAAAGTGGTTCTCTAATTACCTTACAGGCCGGTTCCAGCAGGTCAAGGCAGAAGGGGAGTTCCCCAGAGCTCCATATTGGGTCCTCTACCAGGGGTGTAGCCAGGGATTTCAGATCTGCACACCAAGTGGACACACTGCTACCCCACCCCCTTGTTAGGGTGAGCTACACCCTCCCCCGGGTGTAGCCAGACAATAGACAAATGTACACCAGGACCATGTTTGTTGCCTCATTTGGCACAATAAATACAACTTTTGTATCACATGACAGTGGTTTTTGCCATGCATGGGTAAATACAAATGCCATGCATTGTTCGCTAAGACACCCACATACCAGCCCAGAGCCTGTAAAGTTATATTGTCCTTGGGATGCAAAGAGAGTATTAGTGACCCTGACCAGTCCTTCTAGTTTCGACTCATATGAATAAAATTACAGAAAGGTTCAGTATTTTCTTTGTTAATATTCATGGAAAAAGGAAGCAGTTCAGAGCCTATTTGCTACCCCCCTTAAATAAAATTGCACACCATGGAGTGCTTGGAGTATGCCTCCCTACACCCATGTCCTCTACTATTCACAATTTACATTAATAGAATCAATGACAACATCAAAGCTGCCAACATTCACCTCTTTGCTGATGACACAGTGCTCTACTCCAAAGGTCCCTCTCCTACTGCCGCATGTGATGACCTGCAACATGACTTTACCTTGCTGCAATTACAACTATGAAACCTGAAACTATTACTAAATGCAAAAAAATCCAAAGCAATGCTATTCTTACCTCGTGCATATGATGTCACACTTATATCATCCCCTCACATCACTACACTTCTGGGAGAACCCTTGGAATACATAACTAAGTTCAAATACCTGGGAGTCTCGATTGATCAAAGGCTGTCCTTTAATGACCACATAGAAGAACTGCTAAAAAAAACTCAGGCAGAGACTCGGTCTCTTTTATAGAATTAAACAGTTCCTGACAAGAGAGGCCAAGATGAGACTGGTTCAGTCCACTTTTCTTTTCCCTTCTTGATTATGCTGACGTTTTGTACTGTCAGAGTCAGACTGCTATGCTCGCAAAACTAGATACCCTTTACCACAGATCCCTTAGATTTATCACTTGTCTACCCTACTCGACCCATCATTTGTTCTTTGTATACAGCAGTGGGATGGTCATTGCTTAAGTACAGACGGCAGAGAAATGCAGCCATTTGGACGTTCAGAGCCATTTCCAGTAGGCTGCCCCAATATATATCACATTGCTTGCCTTTTTGCATAGTAGGCAAGTTCTCATTAAGAAGCACTTCCTATATCTCGTTATTTGTACCCAAAGTGAGATCTCATTTTGGTAGGGCTTCAATAAGTTATTTACTCCCCTTACTAAGGAATATGATACAAAAATCCTTGAAACTGGTCCATCCTCTGTCAGTGGCTGCTTTCAAAACAAGCTATGATTTCTTATTCACTGAATCCTATAGTTGTTATCATTGAACCTGTAATTCTGCTCCTACTGTGATGAACTGGGGTCCTAATGCTTGTTATACGGTCCTTTCTATCTTCCTCTCCCATACCCTTAGCACTCACCAGTATTCTTCATCCACCCAGTATTTTGATCTCCATCCTAATTTGGTCTATGTGCTTAGCACCAAATCTCTCTCCAAGACCATAGTACTACCTGGCCCCTCACCACAATTACTTATCAGTTATTTGCTCCGAAAACCTAATCTTCTGAACCAGCACTTTAGATTTCACATATTCCTCTCCCATCAGGTACTCCTTCCTGGCTCTTTCTCAAAAAAAATTAAAAAAACAAAACTAGCAAACAAAAAAAAAAGTTCTATTGCCCACCTCCACTGGTCTCAATCCTATCATCCAGTGTTGTACCATCCTCCTTTGTTAGCTTTAGGGTTGCATGCTTATGATGGAGCACAGCTATCTAAACCAGCACACTGATTCTGAAATGTCCATACACTGAAAATATTATTTCTAGTCCCACTGAATGTATCATCTAGTCTAGCATTGACCAATGTAATGTTTATACACAGTAAATATTATGTCTAGTCCTGCTGAATGTATAATCTAGTCTAGCACCGACCAATGTAATGTTTATACACAGTAAATCTTATGTCTAGTCCCACTGAATGTATCATCTAGCCCAGCATCGACCAATGTAATGTTTATACACTGTAAATCTTGTGTCTAGTCCTGCTGATTGCACCATTCAGCCTGGCATTGACCAATGAAATGTTCATATGCTGTAAATATCTTGTCTACTCCTGCTGAATGTATCATTTAGTCTCTAAAATCCTATACTATTTTACTCACTGCTTTTAGCCAATGTAAATTGTGTCTTTACGTTCTGCCCAGGTCCATCTTGAAACTGAGCATTGCTCAATGATGTTCGCCTGGTAAAATAAAGATTTTGATTGATTGATTGATTGATGCCCTGCTGTCAGTGTAAAAATACCATAGCTTGTAATGCTGTTGCCCTCCTGCCCACCCACCCTGCAGACCTCCACTCTCACAGTGGACCCATCATATTGTCCTATTCTTTTTCCTCCAGCCACTCTCCAAATGCAGTACCCATCAGTGCTCTTACCACCCAGTCGCCCAGTGGTCCTGGGTACCCGTTCCTGAGCTGTCATCTCATCCAATTGCCTCAGACACCCAGTATTCCTGAATAACACCCCCACCACTGTCCCCTGCTGCAGGCATCCTCTCATCAGGTTCCCCACACAGAATCCACAACTCACCGGGCAGGTCTCACTGCGATCCTTCATACCTGTCATTCCACCACTGTTCTTTCAGTGTGTGTGTGGGCAGCTGTGAAGGCGATCTGTAGAAACGGAAAGTAGCACGGCGACCAGGTTGCTAACACACTGACTCACATTTGACGATCACATTGACAGTAACGTACACCATGACCAGTACTAGTCCCACAACACAAATGCCGGTCAGTGTACATCTAAATTGTGCCCAAAGTATCTCTGTGTTCCACATGATACCCTCGGCAGTAGCAGTAAAAGTCGCTGCGATGTTGTCACTGGCCACCTGTTCTTCAGCTCGGGAGCTGTAGAGAGTGTGGTAAAGGGACTGTAGCTTGAAAGCATCCACGGGTTGGATCTTGCTGTTCTACGGGAAACAAAATTTTGTCAGGTAGTGACCCATGCAATGTTCCACATCCCCCAGTGTTGCAGGACCCTCTGTTGACAGCACACTTTACAGCACCACAAGGTAGGTTGTGTTGTCCTCGGACCTCTGCCAGTGTTACTTTATGGTTTAACAACCCTCCTGTGTCAGCTCTTCCTGGAGTGCACGGCCACTGTGGACAAACTCTGTGGCACTGTTAGCTAAGTCAGATTTTGGCAGCACCAGCTGTCCAACACCTGTGAAGGTAAGCAGCTGCCAGTACAGTCCTATGCAATTGCTGACTAAGCGGACATGGCAGCGTCATGAACAGTTGCGTTTCATTTGCGTTTCTGGCACTGGCAATTGGGCCTTATTGAGATTCTGCGCTGTACAGAAAAGTGTTATAAGCTTCATTATGTATGGCACTAACAGTAGATCTTGCCTTCTGTATACAGCACCCGTGTTACTTTTTTGTTTAACTCAGCTGTTATTGAGAGCAACAAGGTACATCATCAGACATTCCGATTACTGTTCATTACTACAGATGTCACAATTGAATCAAATCAATTAAGAGGAAAGGAAAATGAATAACACTACAAAGGAAATGTTATCATTGTTCCTCAATTATCCAATATATTAGAGGTGTACACTCAACCTTACTTCAGATAGTAATATATTTCCCCAAGTCTTTGGAAAAAAAAATAAGATGTGTTGAACCCATTTTTGTGATTTCCTACTGTTCCTCAATACATTGGCCAAATTGAGATTCCATGCCCAAGTTAGTAAACTAATTTTTACATCTCTTCTATCATTTGTTTGTCTGATCTTAACATACGTACATCTGTGTCTGCTATCTCACCCCTCCATACAACCATATAAGCAGATACAGTTGTTAAACCTGTTCTTATAACTGTTACATATGAAAACTAAAAAAGAGGAAAAGAAAACAAAAAATGAGCCTCAAGTGATAGATCAAGTAATTAAATCCATTCTTCCTTTTTGTACTTAGCGAGTTTTTCTGTCTTAAGGTGGGTAGATACTCCTTTAGTTAATTCCTTATTTGGTTATTTAATTATTAACTAAGCTGTTTCATAGTTGTGTGTATATAACATGTTTTCCCTTAGTCTGAATTTATATATTGGGTCCCTTGGGTCACTCCCACCTCCCTCAAATAGGGGCGATGGGAAATCTACCAAATGACCTTTCTGTCTGAGTCTTCCATCCACGGCCGAGTTATTGTAATAATTGCTCTAGTGTGGGTGTCCCTTCCATCTGCTCAATGTAGTCATAATACAGTAGCCACCTTGCATTAAATGTTTCCACTTGTAATCTTAACAAGGGCACCACCAGTTTTGGTGGGCACGTGGTCCGGTTGGCTCCGGAAGTTCATCCAACTCGAGCGGTGTTATGCAATGCCAGGTCCATTAAAAACAAGACTGCAATTATTGCAGATTTTGTAAATTTGGTGGCTCTGGCTTGTATCACTGAGACCTCACCAGTCCGGTTTTCGAAAGAGGCATAGTACTGAGACAGCGCAGGTTCGGGTGCTCAGTGATCTCTTGATGGGGGTTGCACTGGTATTCTGTTTTAACATCACCAAGACCTGGCTGGATGAGAACTCCGGCCCTATATTAGAGGCTGCAATTCCAGCCGGTTACTCTGTGTTTCACCGCTCGAGACTGGATCACAGGGTGGGGGGTTGTGGTCTTTTTTAAGACTAAATTGGGCCTCACGAGTGTACCAGTAGAGGAGACTAAGTCATTTGAGTGTACCATGGTAGCAGGCATAGGTTGTAGGATCATTCTCATCTACGTCCAGCTCGGGATGGGAAACGGTTTCTTCAGGAAGTTGCAGACTTCATCATTGACATGGCATTTGAGTCTCCCAGGCTGATGGTCCTGGGTGACTTTCTCTCCTGTCATGGCTCAGGGGGAACTCTCTTGGGCAGTCTTTCCTTGTCCTGCCCTGCCAGAGGATCACTGCGGCCTGAGCCCTCTCTCCTCCCCCACCCATAGCTAGCACCCCCCATTTAACCCACCCGGGGAGGGTAGCCAGACTCCTTACCTTAGGCTCCTTGACAAGACAGGCTCTGGCATGCAGACGGGGCCTGGGTGGAGGAGCGATGAGGTCGGCCGAGATGAACCCGGCACTGGGCATGGGGGATAGGTGCCATCACCTATCCTGACAAGCCAGGTTTTTCCTTGTTCTGCCCAACCCTTCCCCTCCTGCGTGTGCACACCCCCGACGCTGGGCGCACAGCAACTGCCAGCATCGGGCATGCTATTACATGCTGTCCCATGCTTCTGCGGTGCCCCGATCTAAACCAGAGGCTGCCGGAGCACTGGGCGCCCCAATACCCTCCCCCTGGGATCGGAGAGCAGTCCATCAGGTGCTCCATCCAATCCCTCCCCTGCCAACCCCCGGTGCTCGAGCTCGCTCCCGAACTCGGGTCACCGGCATAGCGAGAGACATGGCATCCAGCGCCTCAACCCTCAACACCACCGGGCTGGCCAACCTTACGCAGATAGTTAACACTGCTACCCATAAACATGGTCACTCACTTGACTTAGTCTTCCTTCTTGGGATCAAAGCCTCAGATTTGGGGGTGAAACCAGTCAGATGGTCCGATCATTACACCGTGGGGTTAAATTTTAGTGCCCCCCCTCGAAGGCCCACCCCTGTGGAGATGGTCAAGTATCGCCCTTTATGAGATGTTAGCTCTGAAGGTCTAACGGTGTTACTAGACCTATTGAATATTCCGGTGGCAAACAATGGTCTAGAGGTACTCAAGGTGACCTATAATATGGCCATTTCAGTGGCCCTGGATGTCATTGCTTCTGTCCAAGTTCGTCCTGTCTCCCTTCGCCCTCGGTCCCCATGGTTTGATGGGACCTTGAGGGAGATGTGGCGATTAGGTTGAAGGTTAGAGCATTGCTGGCGGAGATCTGCACTCGATGCCGACCACCTTAGATTGATGGAGCATTATCAAGCCTATCAATCTGCAATCATCCATAAGAAGGCAGAATTCCTGTCTGGGGAGATTGTGGCTGCTCAGAATCAGCCAGGTCAGCTTTTCTGAACTGTGGACAGACTGTGCAACCCAGTCTGTCTGCAAGTTCGGAAAGTGTTTTTGCAAATAGAGTGCGATGAACTTGCTCGGTTCTTTGCAACTAAGGTGGCTGACATCAGGGCAACTCTCCAGCTGGCACACTCTATGGGCATTGCTTTTGATCAGCACTTGGTCACTTGCCTTCAGTCTCCCTGGAGTGCCTTCAACCACCCAGAGTTCATGGATGTCATGAGGATTGTCCAGATTTTGTGCCCTATGTGCTGTAGTTTGGATCCTGGACCAACCTCCCTTGTTTTGGGTTGTACTGATACCATTGATCCAGTCCTTGCATGGATAGTTTGGTGCTTTCTGGAAACAGGTGAGTTTCCTAGCTCCCTGAAGGAGGCGGTAGTAATACCCCTCCTGAAGAAAGCTTCCTTGGACCCGAATTGCCATGCGAACTACAAACCAATCTCTAATCTTCCCTTTTAAGGGAAGGTGGTTGAGAAGGTAGTGTCGTACAGCTGGAGAACCATTTAACCATCCATGACATCTATGAACCTCTCCAATCCAGTTTTCGAAAGAGGCATAGTACTGAGACAGCGCTGGTTCGGGTGCTCAATGATCTCTTGATGGCGAGAGACTGGCAGAACTGTTCTAGCTTGGTTCTTCTAGATCTCTCTCTCTTCAGCCTTTGACACTGAGGACCATGGGGTTCTTCTCGGTCATCTGATGTTCATCTGTGGCCTTTCAGGTACAGTCCTCAGGTGGTTTACATCTTACCTCACAGGAAAAACTCAGAGGGTAGTGTCTGGGCTTTATTCTTCAGGCCCAGTCCCTCTGTCATGTGGGGTTCCTCAGGGATCGGTGTTGTTCTCCACGTTGTTCGCAGTGTACATGCTGCCCCTTGGAGACACTGTAAGGAGGTATGGGCTGAGGTTTCATTGCTATGCTGATGATGCCTAGCTCTACCTTTCCTTTGCACCCAACCAGGATGGAGCTCTCTCAGTATTTAATAAGTGCCTCACAGAAATCCGGGAGTGGATGTATTTGAGCTGGTTGAAGTTGAACTCGGGGAAACTTGGGGCTTTTTCTTGGGGGTCTACCACTCCCAGCCTCTGAACGGGTGCGGAACCTGGGGGTAATTTTTGATGAAGGGCTGACACTGCATCCGCAAGCGTCAGCCATCATCAAGACCTCTTTTTGCTACCTGAGTAATATCTCCAGGATTAAGCACCTTGTTCCGTCTGGTGACCTTCCTACATTGGTTCACGCCTTTGTGCTGGCACTTGAATTACTGCAACTCTCTATACCTAGGGCTTTCTGGGGTAGAAATCCACCATTTGCAGCTAGTGCAGAATGCAGCAGCATGGCTTTTGACAGGAACCTCTCGTTTCTGCCATATTTCTCTGGTGCTGCACAGTCTGCACTGTCTGCCAGTACAATGGTGAATCACCTTTAAAGTCTGTCTTTTGATTTACAAAGCCCTACATGGACCGGGCCCTGACTACCTGAAAGAGTTCTTGGTCCCCTACCGCCCTGGGTGATCGCTTCGCTCAGCTGGCGAGGCATTGCTAGAGATCCCAAGAGTGTGTTTGAAATCATCTGGGGCCCAGGCATTTATGCATGCAGCCCCATCTCTTTGGATCTCTCTACCCTGCCAGTTACATGAGTTCACGACCGTGGAGGGATTTAAAAAAGCCTTAAAAACCTATTTATGGATCCAAGCTTTTGGTGATTGAGGTATCTGTTTTAATTTAATGTATTTTGTTCTGCATAGTTAATTCTGTGTTATCTGATATGTTTTTAAAACTGTGAGGCACCTTGGTTCTGGAAAGGCACCATAAAAATAAAGTTTTACTATTATTTATTATTATTAACTTCGCTGTGATTGCATCTGCATTTTTAATTCCTTTGACATTACTCCACCATTGGGATATAAAGAGTGGTGTTGTGGTCATCCAGTTTTGGGTAATGACCTTTGCTGCTTGTGTCACTAGTATAAGAAATAGGTAAACAGCATCAAAGGTTTTGAGCTCCCTGGGAGGGAGACCCAAGACCAAACTTTTAAAAGAAAGAGTCTGTGTCAAGTGCAAAATTTGCTGAATTATCGATCCTACCTGGATCCAAAAGCTGCTCGATTGTGGGCAGTTACAGAAGATATGGCGATGATTACCCTGTTTTCTGCATCCCCTCCAGCACCTATCTGATGAATGGGTTTTGTAGTGTTTGGACATCTGGGGGGTTATAAAAAATCTACTCGTAATTTTCCACCAGAATTCTCTCCAGTATGAAGTGGCTGATGTCCTATGTGTGTATTTCAAAATTTTCTCCCAATCTTCACTTCTAATTAATTGTTCTGCTTCCCTCTTCCATCTTTCCTGTATTCCAACTATAGGGAGGTCTCCTGCATTTTCCCACATGAGATTATAATACTGCCATATAAACCCCTCTGAATCTAGCATTTGTCCTCTCCTAACCAATATCCTATTACCCTGTGCCAGCTGTGAGGTTGGGCCTGAGATCCCTGGTCCCTTCCCTATATAGTCTCTGCACTGTAAATAATAGTAAAAATCTTACTTAGAGATATGGTACTCTTTTTGTAAAGCTAGAAAATCCTTAATTATCTGTCCTGTAATAAATTGGTGTACATACTTTAATCCCTTTGCTTCCCACTGTTTAAAACATGAGTCCGTTGTTGATGTTGGAAATTCTGGCAGATATTTAAGTGGAAGAAATTCCCACACATAGTTTGGAGGTTCCCAACGTGTTCTCACTATGAGCCACATTCGTAATAGCACCTGTGTTACTAGCTAAATTATGTTTGTAAAAGTATATGTTCCTTGAGTTAGTACCTAAATTGTAACTGTGGAACTACAGCACATGTTGCTGTGGCAGGACACACAACACAATGTGGTACTGAAACCATATGTTGTGGAAGGACACAAAATAAAGTTTCCATGTTTCGTATGTGTTGTGACAGTGTCTTTTGTCCATTTGTGTCCATATGTTGCTCATGTTATAAACACAATAACCCACTCCAGGGTGTGCAGTTCAATCAACCAATCACTTTATTTAACAGACACTCGACCTGCAGCCACATGCCTCACAATGCACCTGGGGTGTTGATTAATCCCCAATAACCACACATCCTGTCAGGGGTTACTGCTTACGTTTCACACCCCCCACTCACACACTCACACGAGTGTTGCAGTGCACAGATACTGCTTAACTAACATCCTTGGGGTTTACGTAAAAATGATTCTAAATAGCAGATGTGGACTGTCTATATCTAGTAACAAGCCCAGTTGGGGGTCGATTGACTGGGTTTAACTGGGGAAGACATACTGGTGGAGGATGCAGGCTCATCAGGTGAAATGATTGTAGAATCCTCTCATCAGCACCAGTACCCCCATCACTACTGTCAGAATTTGTTTCACTTTGTTTGGCATGTGCCTTGGAAATTTTTCCTCTCCCTTTTAATGGTATAACAGTACTGTTCTCAACACCATCTACATTGTCACTATCAGAACTAGACAAAGTCAGACTCTTACAGTTTCCATGTCATCATTGTTACCATGGCCATGGTCATCACCATCACTAGATTTCAATAGAGCTGCCACTGTTACTTGGAGATTGATTTATTCAAAATGCACGTGCTGCAAATCAAGCACTGCACTGTGAGTTGCACTCGTAAGCCTTTGAAATGTATTGTATTATATGAATACTCTGCTTTCACAATTTTCTCAATTGATTTACTATTAGAAGCCTTGGAGGATAATGAGTCTTTAGAAACTTTGTTTCTGCACTAATGAGTCCTTCTACCATAGCCAGTCCTTCATCCGTTGTTGAGGTCTCAGCATTTTGAGAATTAGTGGCAATACCTGGAGCATTATCACCAGCTATATACCAGCTTCTGCTTGGCCCTATCCCTCCCCCTCCCTCCTTTCTTCGCTTCTCTCTATCTTTTCACCCCTTGATCTGTTGACACTGAACCCAGCCTCTGCCCGGCCCTCTCCCTTCCTTCCCCTCCCTCCTTTCTTTGCTTCTCTTTATCTTTTCACCCCCTGATCTGTTCCTAATATTGTACCCTCTCTCCCCCTCACCCTGCCCCCTCTGTCTAGACCCCCTCGACAGGTACCACACCTTACATCTGCACTCCCGGTTCTCATTCCCTCTCCACTGTCATTTCCGGCCTCTGTCCTACACGCCTTTCATCTCCTCCCTTCTCCTCTGCCCCTATTTCATCCCCCTACCTGTGCTTCAGGGTTCCAGTCGATTCACCGTGGTACTTGTTACCTCATCATATCACAGTTGCTGACCTTATCTACATTACTGTTATTAGCACATTTTCTTATCTGCAAACTACTGTATTGTGGTATTTATCCTGTATTTCTTTACAATATATCTTACACACTTGTTTTTGATCAAGCCTGTGTATTGTTACTTTTGTGTATTATCCTGTTATCTTGTACTTGTTTTCACCCAGGTCCACCCCGAAAATGAGCTCTGCTCAATGGTGTTCACCTAGTTAAATACAGATTTTGACTGAGTGATTGATTATCAGTACCTTCAACACACTTTGGTTCTTGAGTTTTAGTTTTTAATGGGATACTCGTTTCTGGGCTACTGAATACATTTACATTTATTACTTTGTGAGCCAGTAGCTTGAGTGTCACGACTTTGAGTACTCATGTTACCAATCTTTCTTAACTGACTTGTTGAGGCTCAGAGTCACACAGACAATATGCAGTTGGTGGGTGGCTGTTAGAGTTTAGTTCACACACAGGTCTGTGGTCTAAGCACTAAGCTGTAAGGGCTGGTGCCAATGCAAAAAAATCAGGGGTCAGAAAGTTTGCTCTAACCATCTCTGAGTCCTTCCAAAGCATGGATTTTTTTTTTTAACCAGCCTAAAATATTTTAATCAGGGGTCACCAAGTTGGCCAAACCCTCTCAAGTCACTAGGAGTCCTTCCACAGCAAGTCCACAATAGGCCCACTGAGCCGAATATTATAGATAGTGTGCCCCAGGAGTACAGCAAAGTACTTAAGGGACTTGTTCATAGTCGTACCGAGTGAAAACGCTGTTTCCAATACAGCACTGCCAAAACTGTGCTGCATAAATTGCATCTGACTTGACAGCGACAGAGATAGTATAATATAAGTTAGTTACCACTACCTCATAGTTGTCAAGTCAGGGGAGGAAGTAGACAAGTAACAAAAAGCGTGGCAAATGTTCAAGCTGCTCCCATGGTGGAGAGGCTAAGGCATGAGCAGTTCAGGCAGTATAGATTGGGAGACCAGGGTTCTGGTCCCAGTGTCATGATTCTTATGTTTTCCATCTTCCCCCCTACCCCAAATGTTTATTTGTATTTATCTTTTCTCCTCACCCTCACAGATGTACCCCCAAGTTTCTCCCTGTATCCCCCCGTTTCACCCTCCAGGAGCTGATTATTATAATTACAGGGGTGTGATGGACAGAGCCCACTGCAGAAACAAAATGTATATTTTGTATTTTAGCCATGGTAGCAGTCAGTGGTGTGTTTTTGGACCGCAACCATTGGCATTGTTTTTTATGACACTGTTTTAGCTTGGCCCTGTTTTTGACAGAGCCGTTTTTGCTGTGCAGTTTATTATGGTGCTGTCATTGACTTTGCTGTATTGACCTAGTGCCATTTATGGTTACACAGACAGTATGCAAGTGGTGCGTGGCTGTTGAAGTTTAAGTCACAAACACAGGTCTGCTACATATTATTCTGGTTCCCACTGGTACTCTAACCACTAAGTTGTAAAGGTTGGTGCCAATTCCAGAGTTCAGAAAAAATCAGGGGTCAGCAATAGCAAATGTGGCCTGCCTCTTATCCTTGCCAAGTCCTTCCAAAGTACAGATTTTTTTTAATCGGCCACAAAAAAAAAATTAATAAGGGGTCACCAATCTGGCCTAACCTTCTATGAGTCCTTCCAAAGTAAGGATTATTATTATTATTACTATTTTGGTTTTTACTCTGGGCGGGATATTCAGAAGGGTTGCGCCACTGATGCCCCACCGCGATATTCAAATAGAGTTGAGCCTGGCACAAATCCCGTGCGTGAAGCGCATCAGTAATGTATCTGTGGCGCGGGTGGAAGTGTGCCAGGCATACTGCACATCCCGATATTCAGCCCAGGATGTGCTGAGCCCATGCATGCACAACCCCTACCTCCGCTGCACAGAGGTGAGCCAAAAAAAAAAAGGAGTAACAGCTGGCCACCCACAGGTGAGCTGCCATATTGCAGGGTGCAACACGGCAGCTGCCACCTGTGGGTGGCCACCCGAGCTCTGGCTGCACCTTCCTGGCTGCGCCCCTCCATGCCCGATCGCGGGCATGCGTGAAATAGATAGTCCTATATCCCTGGTGGTCCAGTGGACCGCTCGCAGCCCGATCATGGGCATATGTAGAGAAATAACAATGTCCCATATCCTGGGTGGTCCAGTGGACCACTCGCAACTCGATCGCGGGCGTCAGTAGAAACATAATGCAACACCAATCCAACCCTGGTGGTCTAGCGGTACCCCCCTCCCCATCCGCCCACTGAGCCCCACCGCCCCACTCCCCCCGGGTCAGCGGCGGGCGCAGCTCCACACCCGCTTGCCACCCGCCCGCCTGCCGACTGACACTGTATGGTAGGGCTGTCACCATTGGTCCACAGCATGAGCTAATGGGCGTGCAGCCATACCATACTACAAAGTCAGATATCATATCTGGACTGTGTATGGTACGGGCTGCATGCCCATTGGCTCAGGCTGTGGACCAATGGGCATACAGCTCACCGTATGGTGTGTCAGTCGGCGGCGGTGGGTGGCAAGCGAGGTGGCCGCCCGCTGCTGACCGGGGAGCGGGCAGTGGGGCCCAGTGGGTGGGTGAGGGGGTACCACCAGATCACCAGGGTTGGATTGGTGTTGCATTATGTTTCTACTGACACCTGTGATCGGGCTGCGAGCAGTCCACTGAACCACCAGGGATATGGGACATTGATATTTCTCTACATATGCCCGCGACCAGGCTGCGAGCAGTCCACAGGACCACCAGGGATATGGGACATTGATATTTTTCTACATATGCCCGTGATCGGGCTGCGAGCAGTACACTGGATCACCAGGGATAGGGTTCACAGTTTAGAATATACTGACACCCGCAATCGGGCTGCAAGCGGTCCACTGGACCACCAGGGATATTGGACTTGTTCTACAAGGTACACATGCCTGTGATCGGGCATTGGGGCACTTTTCCGCGATGTGCAGGGGGTGTTGGGCTCCAACGGCTGCAGCCTGGCAGGGTGCCAGGTGCAAGTCGCTGGGGATCGGCACACCTGCATGTAAATGGGACCATAATGACATGCAAATGGCCCCATTTGTGCTTTGCATATATTGTGGACTCATTTGCATGTGCACTTTTGAATATTGTGATGGTTGCGCCTATCGCAATGGCACTTGCGCATCCTCCTGCACCACTCTGGCCACTTGTGCTGGCACAGTGCCACTGTGCCATGTGCACTGTGGGTGGCCAGGGAGCGATATTCAATTATGCTGTGCCATGACGCAGCTCCATTGAATATGACCCTGTCAACACCCCTGCACAGCCAAGTTGCTCTGCACCCAGGCTTGCGCCACAGCCTGGCGCAGTCTGAATATCCAGCCCCTTCTGTTTATGCTCCCCCCACCCCCTGCACTCCGCTTCTGTGGGAGTCACCTATGATGACTGTGCCTTGTTCCCTCTTACCTAGATCCCATGGTAGTCCTCCCATGTAGCCTTGGTTGCCCCCAGGCGGGGACGAGGTAGAGTCCATACACCCTGAACATCTTCCTTTTGTCAGAGCACTGGTCTGGACCAGGCAGGGGAGCTGTGGATCTGCGCCTGGGTGCTCCATCTCCCTGGAGTGCAGGGAGCCATTTTCCTTGTTCTGGGCATGACATGCACCCTGACGTCATGGTGTAACTGCCAATGTCCATCACATCTCCCCCTCCTCTACATGGCTGGTCACTTGCTGTAACCCAGGTCTCCACCTTGGGCCAGTCAAGTGCCGAGCCTCAGCCCCCCTCCCTCCCCGGAGAATGTGAGCGGTCCCCTGGATGCTCAGCCTTCTACCCCCAGCCGGACCTACAATGCCCCAGGCTCATTCTAGAACCTGAGTTGCCGGTATCATGAGCAGTAGCACTACCGCTGCACCGGTGGGCTGGCTAGGATTATTTTTTTTAATATTTTTTTTAATCATCAACCACAGGCCCACTGAACCATGCAGTAGATGTGCCTCAGGAACACAGGAAGGTACTTAAAGGACTTGTTCGGGGTCACATAGACAGCATGCAAGTAGTCAGTGATTTTATTTCAACACAGGTCTGCTATACATTATTCTGGTTCACACTGGCTCTCTAACCACTAAGCTGAAGAGCTGGTATCTGCCACCAAGGACGTCAACATCAAAGAATCAGGGGTCAGCAAGCTGGCCTAGCGTTCTCTAAGTCCTTTCACAGCAAGGATTATTCATCTTTTTAACAACTACACAAGGACCGTGGAGCTGAAGCTTATTTATTTACTTTTTGTTGATCGGGTACGCTGCACTAGGCATACATATGCCTATTTTCAGGCACGACCCGGGAGTTTACAAAGAAAGTTTCACATTATGGATAACATTAACAAACAAACAAGAAAATTGTACAGGATTCAGAGAATAACATCAAAACAATTGCAAATATTGGATTTAAGTACCAGCTCTATAGAAGTACAAAGTACATGGAATATCTCCGTCAAATTGTAGATTTTGGGTAAGGTCAGCAGACAAAACAGTGACAGTAAAGAGTTAATAGGTTTTCAGCAAGTCAGGTTGTTTTGGACAGCACTAGACAGTGTCAAGGTAAGGGAACAGTTGTTACAAGAAGTTGAGGTATGCTTAATGAGTATGCATTGATAGTGGGGTGAGATAAGATTTGCAGTATTTCTTGATAATAGGAGTAGGTATCACACAGTGTTTTGCTTTGAAGTGGAAGGGCTGATCAGTGGAGCTTTTAGGTAGGAAGGAACACCAAACTTAGTATACTAAGTGCTTGTTCATAGGGTAAGGTGGGGCAGCAAATTAGGTATATTAGGAGGGAGATGTGAAGGGAGAAATTTCAGGTTACGGGCACATGCATCTGTAGTTTTGGAGCAGATGGGAATGAAACTGGGATTTAATTACGCAGACAGACAAATTCTGTCTTCCAGTTAGGGGAATATTATTCCAGAGTTTGGGGGCTACTAAGGGGAAAGCCTGCTCCCCATATTTAGTCCTTGACCTGGGGATGGTCAGCTACTCAGTTCTCGATAATCTTAATGTTTAGTGTTTGGTATTTGCTGTAAAGAAGGAAAGAAGAGGGTGAGGTGCCTGGTTCTGTAATATGCTATGAACAACGTTACCTAGGGTGAGATCCATGAGAGCTTGGAGAGAGGGCCAACCAAGCTGACTGTAAAGTTGGCAGTGATGGGTAAGTCGGTTGCACGTGAGGGCAAAGAGGCAGATATTATTATAGCCTACAATTCATTTATGCAGTATTGAGCTAGAACTGTTAGCACTGACTGGAAGTCCATAAGATAGTTTAGATAGCTATATTGATCTTGGCAACCAGCGGGAGGTTTGTACTAGCTCTGTAGGCAAGGCCCAGGTTTGAGTTGGTGGCCTTACAGACATTCGTGCTGTGAAATCCATCGAGGTGTCTAGAGTGGTACCCAGGTACTTGAACAACTTGACTGTTTCAAGGTGGGACCCATTATCACAGATCGCTGAGAAGGGGTGCTTAGTTGTTTTTTTTAGCCTTAGAGGCGAGCCAAATAACATGGCTTGGGAATTGGCTTGATTCATTATTAGCTTATTGGTGTCCCCAAAGCACAGTCAGCAGATAGTACGCAAGTGATAGGTAAGCATGGGATTTTCAAACACAGGTCTGCTACAGATTCACCCTGGTGCTCCACTATGCTACTTAATGCTGATGCTACTGCCAAAAACTAGAGTTTAAATCGGGGGGGGGGGTGTCAGACTTTGCACTAGCATCAGCTGATGTTAAGACTTATTTCCACTAGTTCGCTGTGACTGGCTTGATTAAGTAAACTAGCTGCAGCTAATGCTGCTAATAAGATATTTTTGACTATAAATGACTGGCTTGATTAATAATAAGCAGAAGCACCTGCAATTTATATTATTTAACAATATCTGCTCTGTCTGTCTTGACTGCAACTGCAAGCACTGACTGTAGCTGAGCCTGCTTCCACTTTCCACACTAGTCTTCTGTGACTGAGACACAAGAAAGATGAGAAAATTGTGAGAATGAGATTGAAAAACAAGCGATATAAGCATTAGTGCAGCACCTGCAGGCTATATATTGGCAGGTAGTAGCCTTTCTGCTCACCCCACATGCACCAAAATCCTTTTCTCTTCCCCACCACCACCCTTCATTTTTGCATCTCAGTAAATCACAAATGTTCTTAATTCATAGTATTAGCATTTTTTTATAATCTCTAATGATTTTATTGTAACCGCCTAGGTGGAGCTATTCTAAGGGCTTCTGCTCCTGTCTGTATGACTATACACAGGTTGAGGAGCCTGAGTTCTCAAATAAGGTGCCTCCTCCCAGAGATATGGTATCAGGGTTGCTTATCTGCTTTGGTATAGCCCTCTGGGAAGCTATAACCACCCACCAACTCTCCTAACGGCCTATAATATAACACAGCAGTAAATTTATTTATTTATGTAACCCCTAGGTGGTGCTATCCCAAGGGCTACTACCCCTGCCTGTTTGACTACAGACAGGTTGAGGGGCCTAGATCCTATGGCAGGTGCCTCCACCCAGAGGTCAGGGTTTGTAGTGGTTAGACTAGCTTGGTCACAGCCCTCTGGGACACTGAGACCCCCTTTTATTCCCTCTAGTGGCTCACACAGTACACTGGAGTTACAGCCCCAATACCCCACGTATACACACTGTTCACTCATATAGATACCACTTACCCTCAAGACTGATTCTGCAGCACGTCTCTGAGGACCCCTTGTAAAATAAGATTAAATAACATACATAGCAAAACACAATACTGTTTCCATAAGTACCGACACCACAGACAGTATATAGTATAACAACAAGAAATCTGATTTATTTAGGGGGCAGTAACACATGAGGGGGAAATCAGGTTAATTGGTGGCATTAAATCACAGTACTGTGCACACATTCAGGGTCTGAAAAGTCACACTCTGAGTACCCAGGTTGAGGGGGGGCTAGCCAGATCCGTTGGCTAGCAGGTGCAGATGGATGGGGCCCTGTAATAGAAAATATATGCACAACACCCAATTGTAATCTGAAGCCGGACGGCTCAGTCCATGAAGCAGGGAAACAACAAGAATTAGATGGCACACTTGTGATTGTAAACAGACTGCAGGGGGAATACCCTGATTTGTACTCACAACATCCAAGCTGAGGACCAGATAGTAGATGTTCTTCTGGATTGCCAGAACAACAGGGCATGGAGACAAGGTCCTTGTGACTGGACTCCACTGCAGTTGATAGCAAACATATTTAGTCCAAGCTAAGCTGGGATTTGCTTCCAGCTACAGCACACAGCACGGGGGATTGGAAATAGCGATTCCCCACAAGCACTACGCACATTCATATGTAAAAGGAAAGTACTATACCAGGCAGGCTGCTCCTCGGTCCCAATCGCAATTACTGCAAAATACCCAGGAGCACACATAGCAGCTTCAGTTCCTGACAGACCGAGCACGATTCAGCAATTTCTCCAGTCTTCTACAGGGTGAGCCTGGTTTCCACACTTCTAGTGCTTCTTTCTCCTCACAACTCGGATTCAGTCCAAACTGGCACTCACAAAGGCTGCAGACCGAAACTCAGGGCCTCACACGCGCGCTTCCCGCGCAAAACTATACACCACAGAAGCACAGAGCTCCTTCTCTCTTCACAGTCACCACTGATCTAATCTTTTCAGTTATAAAGCAGGACATTTCCTTTAGCTCCACACCATTCTGTTGGCTGGTTCACCTGTCACTCACAATAAGACTCCCTCTGTTGGTGGAAAAAGGCGCCAAGGTTAAAACTACATTTCCCAGAGAAACTGCCCATACAATCCCCTTGTGGCTGGCTCAAAATTGAGAGTCCAAGTTCCAATTCATCCACAGGCTCCATTTTAGGGTCTCCCTATCATCCTGATTGGTCCAAGTCAGCTATTCAGGACCAAAATGAAAGAGCTACACTGAAACAGTTCGTGCTGAAATGAAGACAGGTTAGACAAACTACATTTCTCAGTCACTCTAAATGATTTCTGGCAAACAGTTATATCTTTCAACAAGGCTCCCTCTGCACATGTAGCAGCGGAAGAAAGCGGAGGCGAATTGATAGCAGCCAGGTGGGATTCGGGCATTAGAACACACAGTCCCCCATACAAACTAATTAAGTCTGCAAGCAGACAGCTCTTAAAAAGACAGTACGTGGAGGCTCAAATAGCACTCACTTGGAACCACATTTAAACAGCTCAGACGCTGAACACCGCCCAGACTTGGAGCATTCAGGCAAGCTTCTGGAAGACTTTTGGGAACCCCCATTTGCAGGGGGGTTACATTTAGGAAATCGGAATTAGAACCCTTTCACAATTAATAGGCAGCAGTAATAATGTGCTCACACCCTTCTCACTTACCACTAGGGCTAAACCTGCAGGAACTGCCTTGGAGACCCCCCTGGAAAATAAGGTTAGCAATACAGCAGTACAATCTTAATATTGTAACCCAACTAATAATATACAAACTAGCCGGGTTAAATGTGAAAAAGACAATCAGATTTACAGTATTAAGGGGACATGAACAAGGGACGGCCATGAATCTAGTCAAATTATTGGTAATCTGATTTGAATCAGACTTTTCTGGCATGCACTTTAAGTTCCAAAGATACAGTTCAACAACCCTAGGTACCCAGATGGTAGTACAGGCTAGCTTGAAGCGTTGTCCAGAGTGGCCAGCATTGCAGCTGATGTTGGGGCCCTTGGTAGAAGAAAAAGCAGTCAAAAATGCATACAACCCAATTATTTGTAATCCAAGCTGGTCATCTCAGTCTGTTGCAAAAACCCAATAAATGAAGACAATTAGATGGTACCACAATGATTTAAGCTTTCGTTGCAGGGAGCCACCCTGATTTGTATTCATTCTACCAGGAACTTGCTACATGGCAGGCGCCATGTAGACCTCGTGGTGATGATCTAGGTGGCATGGGGAAGCTGGGCTGACACGACGCACCTCCAGATGGTGTTGTGCAGGGGACTGAATCCCCAAGCCAGTCTCCCGCCAAAACGGTCTCTGGTGCAGGAGTCACAGCCTAGGCCAAGATGGCAGGGCCCAGGCAGGGTGAACAGTTCTGGCAAAGTTTGTAATCTTCTGCTGGTGAAGCCTCCAGCAGGCTTAACAGATTTGGTTGTGGGGACCCATATCATGACCCATGACTCACATTCAGCACATTTAAATCAATAACAACTTTGCAAAACAGTTCGGATTCAGTCTGGTTGTTAATCATCAGCTTTACTGTGCAAACCTTTCGATCCAAGTCTATTTCTCACACAGACTGGGCCGATCACTTCAGGAGCAAGTCTTCAGTCCAAACCGCAAGTTGCACTAACAAACTTTTTCTCTTTTGCCGCAGTTCCAAGGTGGAAATCGGACAGGTCTGACTTCTGCAATAGGCAGTTCAATGCAAGAGAAGGTGGCAGGAAGACCGGTCTAGCCTTTTCCCGCCGATTCCCCTACACTCCTTCTGGGAGCAACTGCTCAAAAACTTGAGCTGTTCACACTTCAACCTCCAACTCTAACTGATTCACTGTCTCTTGGCACACAGGGCATTTCTCTTGTCAATCCAAAGGTTCAGTTGGCTAAAGGAGCTGTCAGTCAGAAAGAGCTCCCCCTCCAGGTCCATTTGGGCACCAGCTGGATAAACTACGAGACTACAGAATTTCCTTCCCACAAGACCCCTGGGGACAGGATCCATTTTAGGTCCCCAGTGGTTCGATTGGTCCAATTACTGGAAGTCCAGGACCTAACATGGTGGCTTCCATCCAAATGTTCGAGCTGCAATCAAAGCAGATTACACAAACTTCTCTATCTTTAATATAACAGCAGAGAAACAGTAAATAATCACAGTTCTTATATAGGCTCCCTCAGTGTTGGATAAGTTTCTTTTTCTATTACTTTCTATTATGTTTGGAAACTTGTTCCAGGAAGCTCTGTGCAGTCACTAGCAAGGATAGAGAAGTACTAGAAAAAGTCATACACCTTACAATTACAGTTACTTATTTCTGTTTATACAAAAACAATACAAAAATAATAAATAACTATAACAGATTACATTTTTGAAAGTAACAGGCTAGTTACTAGTTAGTTTCAAATCAATGTAATCAGTTACAGTTACGTATTTCTTTTGTATAAAAAGACATGAGTAATTGTAACTGTAAAGTGTATTACTTTTTCCAGTACTCCTCCATCCTTGCTAGTGACTACACAGAGTTTTCTGGAACAAGTTTCTGAAAGTAATAAAAAAAGTAACTTAACCAACACTGGGCTCCCTCTGCGCAAGTAGCGACTGCAGAATGGAGCAAATTAGATCACTGTCTGGCCAGTCACAAGCCCTAAATCACTGGAACCCAGCACAGGCCAATTTTTAAATGCAGATTAGCTATTCTCTTAAAGGGACAGGTGCAGAGGCTCGATATGGCACTCTCACGCAAAGACACAGAACTACTTAAGACAGGACACCAGCCTGACAGTGGGCATTAAGGGGTCCAGGAAGACATTATAGTAAACCCCTATTTGTAGGGGGGGGGGTACATTATTATTGCTGTAGATGAGGCATAAGGTGAGTCAGGACTCTCAAAAATAGCTTTTTGGCTCAGTCTCAATTCTAGGACTGAGTTGCCACCTAACTGCTTCTTCACCATCTGTCTACCATGCACAGAACATCAACCAACACAGTCAGCAGCATTAGAAGAGGAACCACGTGGGTGCTTGTCTATCCAAACAAATCAGGTACACCTGTCATGTGAGACAGCCAATCTATGTCTGCTCCCCTTCCTCCTCTTGGCAGTCTCCATAGGGTTTTATTTAAGTCTAAAAATTGATTAGCGTTTTGCTCATAAAAGTTCTAAAACATTGTGAAAATGCATTGCACTTGCCTCACTGTGTTTAACAAACATAACACTTCTAGAAAACCTATATAAATGCTTTCTGTACAGTTAGTATTGTCCCAAGAAAAAAACTGCTAATCAATTATTTAAAACCCTGCTCCAAGATGCCTCCTGTGTGCTCCCTCTGTCTCTGTGACTGCTTCCTCCTCCTGGTGCTCAAGACGCCTCTTGTTTCATCCCACTCTCCTCTCAGCATTCATTAAGGTGCCTCCTACTCCCTTCAGCCATATTAAAGTGATCAAGGTCACAATCCAAACCAATCCAAACTCAGCAGATGGTTCAAAAGTGGTTCAGACACTTTTGTTGCTAGTTTGGGTAGGTTCAGATTTTCCATGAACTGGTTCATCCACCTCTACTATGGATCTCACCAGACTGATTGGATCCAGTGGGTTTGATGGATCCCATGGATCCAACTGGCACATCCAACTAGCCAACTGTGGATCTGACATAGGATATGTAGCTCCAACCTCGGATATCAGGATCCAACCTCAGATACATAAATATTCAACCTGGAAGCCTAGATCCAAGTTTGGTTAAATATTTGCTGGATCATAGGTCTGATACCAGCACTATCCGATGGAGGCTAGTCAGAGTCACAAAAGCAAAATCCAAGCACCACTAATGAGGAGACCAGCACTCAGTATACTGCCTGTCAAACAATGGAGAATACCAAGGGAATCATGCACTCCACAAGGCATGATGTACAACTGTTTATGGAGTCAACCAGGGAGGGAAACATACTAGACCCTGTGTTGTCAAACAGAGAGCACGCCAAATACATGGTCGTTCAGAACTTCCTAATTGGAAGTGATCACTGCATGGTATGGTTCTTCCTCAGTTTGGGCAAGGAAGCAGCCATGACCAAGACAGGAGCTGTGGCATTCAGAAGAGTGGACTTTGGCAGGATAGGCGACATCCTAGAGGGGCATCTTGCCAAGATCTGCCTAGAGAGGGATGCTGACTGGAAATGGTCTATTATGAAGCTGGGTCTGATGTAGGCCTCTAATGTGTGCAAAGACCCAGAGTAAGAAGTCCAGGATCAAAAGACCAAGCTGGCTTATCAAGGAGGTAGCAGAGAAAGTGAGGAAGAAGACAATAGCCTTTAGCAGGTATAAGCGAACCAGACAGGAGGCAGACAGGGAGGAGTACTCGAGGAAATCCAGAGAAGTGAGCAGAGCAGTCAGGGCAGCTAAGGCTTCAAGGGAGCTAAGGCTGGCACAGGGGATCAGAGAAGTGGAAAATGATTTATTCAAGTACATAAGAGAGAGGCAGAGCTGTAAGGATGAGATTAATAAGTACTTCTGTTTGGTGTTCACCAGGGAAAAGGATGGGCTTATGCCACAGGGGAAAAAAGGGGTGGGAGCAGGAGTAACAGATGGGATAATCCCAGTGGATAGGGTTTTAGAGGACTTTAAGGCCCTGCAGGTGGATAAGTCCCTGGGACCAGACAGAGAGCATCTAAGAGTCCTGAGAGAGCTAGCAGAGGTCTTGGTGGGCCCTCTGATAGACCAGTTCAACACCTCCCTGGAGACGGGGTGTGTGCCTCATGACTGGAGGATGGCTCATGTGGTGCCTCTCCACAAGAGTGGGCCCTGGGATGAGCCGAGTAACTAAAGACTGGTTAACTATACCTTCATTGTAGGGAAGTTAATGGAGACCATCCTGAAAGAGAGATTACTGATCTTTCTGGAAGAGAATGGTCTTTAGGATGTAAGGCAACATGGGTTTGTCTTGGGAAGATCCTGCCAGACCAACCTAACTGACTTTTTCGATTGGGTCACAAGGGCACTCGACAGGGGCCATGCTGTGGATGTCCTGTATCTGGACTTCAGCAAAGCCTTTGATTCAGCCCTACGTGGAAGGATGCTCAGTAAACTGAGAAACCCGGGAGCCAGGTAGAAACTAGTAGAGTGGGTCAGGAGCTGGCTGCAGAGCAGACAGTGGAGGATAATTGTAAAGGGGGACCCTCAAAACCCAGACCTGTAACTAGTGGGGTCCCTCAGGGCTCATTGCTCAGACCGGTGTTATTCAACAGCTTTATCGGGGAAATAGCAGACAGGATCAAGAGAAAGATTAGCCTGTTTGTAGATGACACAAAGATCTGTGCAACAGTGAAGAAGGGAGGCAAGAACTCAGGGAGGAGCTGGCAAAACTTGAGCACTGGTCAGGTGTGTGGCAGTTGGGGTTTAATGCTAAGAAGTGCAAGGTCATGCACCTGGGAGCCAGAAACCCCAGGACCAGCTACTGGCTAGGGGGGAATGCAGGTATCCATTTTGGAGGAGGAGGAAGGGGACATGAAACATTCTGGTCAGACCATAGGGAGGGCAGCCAGAGTCCACAAAATACCGGGGTGCATAGCTAGAGGAATCATCTCTAGGAGGGAGGAAGTCATCCTGCCATTGTACAGGTCTGGTGGCCAACTCGAGCTCAACACCCCCAGAGAGAAACTCGAAAACAGACTATTACAGCGACATTCACTGTAATGGTCTGTTTTTGGCGATGTTCTTTCCTGTCCTATCCTGCCCTGCCCCCTCCCTGAATCAACTCTGACCTGGAGCTGATAATCAATAAATGCAGGGGGTGCAGGGGGCAGAGCCCCCTTCATGGTGGCTGCAGGGGAGCACAAAAAACACAGTCTGTTGAGAAGGCACAATACTGGTGTTGGTATTGTGCCATCACTATCGGGGACATTGGGATCTTCACTGTCACGGTCCCTTGGTGCTTCCATACAGGTCACTGGTGAGACCACACTTGTATACTGTGTGCAGTTCTGGTGCCCCTATTTAAAAAAAAGGATGTCAGACTACTGGAGGGGGTGCAGCAAAGGGTGACAAAGATGATCCTAGGCCTGGGGAACAAACCCTATAAGGAAAGATTGAGGGAGCTCAACATATATTCTCTGAAAGATAGAAGAGAGGGGGATATGACTGAGACCTTCAAATACTTAAAAGGTGAAGGGGGCGCTGTGGAGCCTGAGCTAGACAGACGTTGAGAACGCAGCTCTACATCTATAAAACTAAAAAGATAAAATCGTACTTTTAGAATTAAAACTAAGTAGAAATAAAAGTTGTAATGTGTAGCTGAGAAACCCGGGATCAAGATGGGCAATCCTAAAAAGAAAGATCATGCATAAGCAGTGGCTGGTGGTCCGGCCATGAGATCGACCGAGCAGACACTTTCAACCAGCACTGAGGAGAAGAAACACTGCAATCACTAGACCACAAATTAAAAACCCTAATCTCTTCCATATCTGCTATGAATGCAAAATTAGATAGCCTAACTGGAAGGATAACTTTGGTGGAAACATCCGTAGAGCAACTACATAACACCGTAGGTGACCTGCAGCAACAGGCAACTAAATGTAATGCCATCAACGCAGGTCATCTGAGAGAAGCACAACATCTGAATAACAGGGTTTTAAATAATTGAATAGCAGTTTTTTTCTTGGGACAATACTAACTGTACTGAAAGTATTTGTATAAGTTTTCTTGAAGTGTTATGTTTGTTAAACACAGTGAGGCAAGTGCTATGCATTTTCACGATGTTTTAGCATTTTTATGAGCAAAACGCTAATCAATTTTTAGAGTTAAATAAAACCCTGGAATAACCATTTGGAACTCTTGGAAAATCAAGTAAGGAGCTCTAACATCCATTTGATCAGCTTACCGGAGGGGATGGAAGGGGATTATCCTCTACTTTTCTTCAAGGACTGGATCAGGGAGCAGTATGTAGCGCATGGGGATTTTTCAGAGTGGCGCTTCATCAAGGCCTACAGAATTCGTCCCCATGGGAGACAGACTGAGGCGGCTCCCCACGTGCTAATGGTAGCGGCTGACAGCATGGGCACAAGAGACTGCATCCTGGGTCTAGCTAAACAACTGGGGCCACTGAGTGTACAAGGCCACACAGTACACCTGTTTCCAGATTTGTCCTATTCCACCTGCCAGCACCGTAAAAAAATTGATGGAGTCCAGCGAAAGCACCGGGATCTCAAAATCCCACACGCGGTTCTCTTCCCAGCTACGCTTTGCATTGTTTACCAGGACACAGTGTTTGTATTTACTGACCCGACCAATGCTGGAAAGTGGGACACCCATTTGGAAGTTCAGTAAGCAAACAGCCGAGATTAGCAATCTGATAATGATTCTTCCAAAGAAAACTGAACGGGACTGCCTGGTGACATGCAATTAAGTTAACTGTATGATAGCAAGTAGCTGTCTGAGGCTTAGGGACTGGCCATCTTGTAACCACTCTGTTTTTCTTAACACAAAAAGTTTAGTTTAATTTCATGTTGATATATTGGTTCTATGTTTAAGAACCACCGATTTAAATGATACCAGCTACTAAGCCTTTTTCAGTATATGGCCATTGAGCTTTACTAATGTCTTAAGTAAACACAGTATTGCCCAGATATTCAAAACTGTGCCCCTGGGCTGGAGTAGTACTGCCCGGCGGGCAAACTTAGCCCGGAGCAAAAAGCAAGTCATATTCAAAAGGAAAAGCCCAGTGCAAAACCAGCTGAATATAGCATGCAAAGGAAGCCAGGCAAACAGGGCTAGGGGTGCAGGGCAAAATAAGCCGGGAATAACACAGCACTGAATATGGCAAATAAGGCAGCACTGAATATAGCACCCAAGGCAGGCAGTGCAAACACCCACAGGAACACAATGCAGTTGGAGCCGCCAGGCCCTATAACACAGGCAAAGGAGCACAGGCTGGAAAGGGACCCCAGGAACAGACAGCGGTGCAGAACCCAGACACCAATACACACCCAGCCAGGGGGAAAGGCCAGAGGGCACCAGCCTAACCCTGTAGCAAAAGGCAGGCACCCAATAATGACACAGGACACACTGCATGTATGAAAGAGGTATATACATATACATATATATATATATATATATATATATATATATATATATATATTGAGAGAAACCCAAAGGAACAGATACAGGCAAACAACAGGTGAACAACAGAAATAACAATAACCAGCAATGTAATGTAATATACAGAAATACTAAAGGAAACCTACACAAAACACTACTACAAAGGCAACCAATACACACACCTGAACAGGAACTACTACTACTACGACTACAACTACTACTTTGACCAACACTACAACTACCACTACCATATCTACAACTTACTGCTACCACTACACTACAACGGTGACTAAACTACGACAAACAATGACAAAGTGAACAACAGCAACCAAGGTTTATACAATGAATAACATGTGTACAGTGCTGTAGGACATACACAAAAGCAATGTCAGAAGCGGGGATGGGGATGTGAAAACAAACAATGAGGGAAAAGGGTGGCATCAAAACAGCAGTCTAGTAAGTGGGGGCGGCAAGGTAAGCAAAGGTGTGCTGCAGGTAATCATGGCTGGGAGTGCGCGGGATCCAGCAGACATGCCTCCAGCACAGTGGCCACCCTCCGGGTCTCAGAGATGAGCACAGCCTGCTGCTCTATCAGCGTGCGTTGCTGGCGCACGATCCACCACAGGAGGTCCTTGGTGCCTTCGGTCTCCTCTGGCCGCATGGCCCACAATGAGGATCGGAGTGGACCTACAAGAGGAAGGGGGTGCATGTGAGGATGGGAAACCAGCCAGGAGGCATACTGCAGCCAGAGGTGGCCATACAGGGATGGACAGCATGTCCTGACAACCATGCCCATGTGGTGCTGAGGAACACAACAGTGAGCACAACCGACCGATGCCCATGGGGCAGGCCTAGAAGACACAGATAACAACGCAACACCCAATACACTCAGAGACACAGGCCTCGACAACACCATGGCACAGACAACACCACCCACCCTGGCACTGCACACAATGAGACATTGCAGACACACAGGTGGTCCCCAGAATGACAGTGGGAGTGGGCCATGCACCAACACGCACATGGGAGACCAAACATCAGGACAGGCTGCCCATAGACAGATAGCAATGCAACAGAGAGCAGAGCGAAGCATCACCCAAAACAGGCGCTGGAGCAGCACAATGCAGGCACAGTGGATGGCCAATGGCCAACCCATGCCAGGGCCAAAGTGACCTACAGGAGACACAAGCCCACAAGGCACATACACCAGCAGGGATGGGCCAACAGACGCTGCCACACATGGCCCATGTACTGCAATGTGTGCGATGCCCTGCAGCTAGAACACACACATGGCAGGTGAACAGCCGTACATGGCCAGCAGTGATTGCGGACCGCATGGCAATGCCAGCCGTGCATGCTGACACTGGCCCATACTGCCCCCCGCCACAGGGCACGGCAGCCAGACAGCCAGACACCAGCAGCATTGTGCAACACTGGTGCGCAACACAGCACAATGCCACACCAGCAATGGCATGATGCCCATGGCGGCTGACCCACCAGTACAGTCAATGGCAGCCCAGAGGAGGAAACACACAATATAGAGGCACAGCACATATGAAGAATGAAATGTACTCATGCAACAGGCCCCTGGACTCTGGGCTACTCTCCTGCACCCGCTGCCGCATGGCTGGCACCCTCGGTCTGCCTCTCGATGCATCCTGGGACACCTCCTGGCCCCTTCTCCCAGTGCTGGGCTGCACGATCTTCTCTACAGTGGACAGAGGTAACAGCAGCATTAGCACAACACACAGCATGTACAGCGAGCGCCACAGCAAGATGCACACCCACCCCCACAACACTGTACACACAGGGCAGCCCAGGGACAGTGGTTGAACACAGGATACACCCACACAGAGGGCACCATGGCCCAAAGAGCATTCACCAGGCACACAGCACATGTAGGCATGGGGGCATAGCAGAGCTACAGTGCCAGACGCAGGTGTACTATGACTGGATGCACACACAGCTGTATAGGCTGTCAGGTGCCCAGGTGACAGCATCCCTACCCCACAGTAGTATAGGCTGCAGGATGGTCCTGTAGTAAGTCCCACCATCTGCAATGTCCCAACCTGCCACCCACACCATGGCCATGTGTCACGGCCGCACATGACACAACTGTGGTGTCACCCCCAGGGACACAGTATGCACCATGCAGAAACCACTACCACCGTGTATGCCACCTGGCAACAGTGGCAACTGTGCTCCTCCACAGCCTGTACCATAGTGCCCCCAAGGTGGCTGAAATGTGTGCCCCAAACCAGTGCCACATGTGCCCTAACACCTTACATGCTTGTACACCAGTGCACAAACACACACACACACATGGGCACATGCACGCACACACTGGCAGACCGAGAGACACGTGACAGAGGTATGCAACGTGCAACGCCACTTACCTGGCACTGACACAGTGCCCTCATGCACCATGCACTTGTAGCGCTCCAGCTACTGCCTCTGCCGCTGGCGCATGTCAGTGTGTCTATGCCGACACTTCTCGGCATCATGGGATATGCCCGTGCATTCAGTGAGCCTCTGGGCAATGAAGGCCCAAACCTGCTGGTGTGGGAGGTCACCCTCCCTGACCTGGTGCACCAGCTGTACAAGGTTGGCTGTTTCAACCTCCCCCCAGTGACTGTCCCTGTGTACCACAGCACGAAGTCTATGCCTCCCTGTCATGGTATCTGCTGACTGGTACCCTGCCACAAGTGTGATATCACAGACTGTGCCACTCCCAGAGCTCATTGTAGTGCCATGCAGTCACATGTCATAGCGTGGCGCTACCCAGAAGTTAGTGAGATGCACATGTGTGACCCCACCATGACCCTGGAGTGGCCATGACACGTAGCTCCGCGCTAAGTGGCATAGCGCAGTGCTGAGGCATGCTACACTGGGGTGCTAGCATGGCACAGGGGCCTCAGGTGCATGTGTGGAGGTCGTGCTATGCCGCATAGCGCTGCACTACCTGGACAGTGTGGTATTGGGTTACAAACAGCCCTGCGCTAATGTTTGCACGGCGCTAAGCTGATAGCCTGGTGCTATTCAGCCCCATATTCAACCGGCCTATGAAAATAAAGGCATTTGTGTATGCAAGGTGCAAACAGTGTGATTAGCATATCATTATCTGCTTATTTGCATGCCTAACAGGCTGGATTGTCCAGCTGGGCTATATAAGGGCAAACAGCGCTCCACCAGTGTTGTGTCATGGGAGTACAGCACTCATCTGATGCAACAGACAATCAGACACTTCAGACAGAGCAATGTTGCAGGAGGCAGAGCAGCAAGAGGCAGGTCTGTATAGCAGCCTGAGGCCTGGCGGTATGGCAGTGAGGTGTCACCAAGCTGGGGTGTACACACTGTGCACCTGCAGTCTGCCATGGTACAGGCAGGAGACAGGGTGGCCGGATGCAGGCCCACAGGCCAGCATGGTACTGCATAATGGTGCACATGGCCAGTGGTCCAGCCGGCCAGCCGACTTGGCCATGTGACACACCAGTGCACCTGCGGCAGACAACGATGTGAGTGGACCGCCTGCACACTGTGGTGGCCAGTCACCGGGCCGGGGGGGCCACTGTGGCCTGCAGGCATGCCCCGCAACTTTGTTACACTGACACGGGGGTCATGGACCCGCGTTCATAACTCAGGATGAGGGACGTTGAAGGTTGGACACCCTCTGACTGTGGTACACAGCCACAGACCAGGGGATACAGGCTCAGAACTGTGCAGTTCCCATTGTGCCAATGACAGCACCGTGGGGTCTGGGCCTAGTATCATGCACTGGTATGCATATCACGCATACTGTCTGGATGTGCCGCACATGCATTGTGTGCAGTGCACCGGTCCCCTGGGGGGCAGCTGGGGAATGGTGCAATGCCTGGGGGGCGATGGTAGGGATGCCCCTTGTACCAGGGAACACATGAGTGGTATGGTTGCTGGTAACATGGGCCATGCAGTGCCCATGTGGGGGCCAGTGCATGCAGTGTGTCCGCGGTATACGTCGTCAGACGTGCATTTGCACTGTGCACACGGGGTGGCCGCATTGCACAGTGGCTGTGTGTGCTGTACACACACATGCTGGCCTGGGCCTTTGCCATGCCACAACTGGTTGGTCTGTGTGGGCGTTGGGGGTGGCATGCACAGAGTGTTCCGCGTGTGCCATGCATCACAGGCACGCCACAGCAACTGACACGTATCCCTCTACATGTCTTCCATAGGTACAGCAGCACATCAAGAATGCATCCGAGCACATCGCTTCTGCCAGGACGAGCTGAAGATGCTGGTCCATGGGGACAAGGAGAGGGAGCAGGTGCTACGACGCCACAAGGCCACAGACATGGTAGTACGCCTGATGTGGGATGAGGTAACAGCAGGGGTGAACACCGTTGGCGGATGTGGCCATACCACGGATGCAGTGTGCAAGCAGTGGAGTGACCTGCTGCACCGGGCCAAGGAGGTGGAGGCCCAGTGGCTCAGAGATCTAATGCAGACCAGAGGTGGCCCACAATCCACACAACAGTGGCAGGAGGACCCATTAATGTGCATGGTGGCATCTACCCTTTGGCCAGTGTCCACTGCTGGCATACTTGGTGGAGGGTTTGAGATGCCACTCACACCACCTAGGATGGGTTAGTATCTGAGTGAATGCATGTGTGCATGCACCCTGCATGGCATCAGTGCACTGTTGCTTGGGTGTTGGTGTTGCTGTGGTGCCTGGGGTGCACACTGGGGGGGGCACCGCTGTGCACACTGTACACATGGGGCAGGAATGCATGCATCCACTGCCTTGGCAGGGCTGTCACCACAGCCGACACCCCAAGACATGTGCACTGTGGTGTGGGCATGTGCATGTGGCCATGGGCTACGTCTGTGGGACTGCTCTGTGTGGTGTGCTTGTCTGTGGCGTGTGGCATGTTTTCCTAGGGTGTGCATGTACTGGTGGTGGTTGTGGCACACTGTGCACATACCGTTTGTCACAAACCCACTCAGCAGGTCAGACCCTCTACTCCCAAAGTGCCAACCTCTGAGCGCAGTCTTGTGAACAGTGAACAGAACAAGGTACCCCCTCTTGTCTGTTTTTTGAGTTCAGATCAACCTTTGGTCTCAAGTTCTGAAGGGATTCAAACTATTAACCTCTTGCTAGCATACCCAATGCACAGGCTCAGATATATCTGTCTTCAGGGGACAGATATCCTTGCCTACGGGCACCCAACCTGGTATAAAGAGACAAACCCTTTTAAACTTTAATAAAGACCTCAGATTTAGAAGGCTTCTCTCTCCAGTTTGGTATCACCCTTCAAGCTTATATTTAGTATCTGCAATAACCATATACTTTTCTTACAACTAAAAAGAAGTCAAAGACAGACCAAGTAAGTTCTAAAAAGAATTTTACTAAAATAAAGATATGTAACGCACAAAATACAGAACTGTTATATCACAAGACATACAAATCTTTTAAAAGATAAAGCTTTTAAAGTGCAAATTCCTGCTTCAGTACTTAGTGTCTAAATACTTGCTTAAAGTGCTCCCAAGATGTATTCTTGTCAGAGTCTAGGTAAAAATGTGTCTCTAAGTAAAACAGAGTATTCCTTAAACAACTGTATTGACCAGACCATTTTAGTGTGAGGTCAGACGGCTCCTCCTCTGTCAGATATATATATATATATATATACATATATAAAAATATATCTAATAAAAAAACAGTAGTCTTTTCAAAGTATCAATTCTGCAATCTTTCAGCATGACTCATGTTTCAAAAGACATCTCTTTTGATCTCATGCTGTACCCTCCCTCACACAGGCTTCACAGGGACATTTACAACCTTGCACCTCTGTGTAACATCCTGGCTTCCCCTTCTAACGTCATAAACCTTGTTTATGATTTCTCTCTTAACAATATTAACTTAAACAAGTCTGTAATTAACTTAGAGAAACAGGATCCTTGATTAAAGTCTTCCATTTAACAAACTGTCTCTAAAAACTGAGTGTGTGTGAACTCACATGCTGTCAGCATTTTTCCTCATAGCTTCCATCTCTCAGCTGAAATCTTGGGGGGGGAATGGGTGAGGTCACTCCTAGTGTATTTGATTTTCAGCAGGAGACATTCAGTAATACATTTTATATTAAAAAGAAATGATATGGCACTCAGAACTTGTTGTCTACGTCACACCGGTCAGTGACTCTGTCCCTTCTTGTTCCACAGCAGTGTGTGCAGACCCTGCAGTGCGCCGAGATCTGGCAGGGATGGCTGCCATGGAGCTGGAGGCCAAGGAGGAGGACAAAATTCTGTTGACCTCCGGACTGGGTGCCAGTCATGGACCCTATGCTGCGCAACATGTGTGCTACTCTGATGGACATGGGATACACCTGCCGGGGGGTTCCAATGCTGGTGGGGACCTGGACCACAGTGCAGCCTTGGAGGATGCCCAGGTGGAGGATCTCAGTGGGGACCAGGTGATCCTCCTGATGGTCACCAGTGACATCGGGTCGGATGTGTCAGAGGATGGTTACCTCCTGCCTATGGAGGGGCCTGTGGTGGGCAGCAGAGGGGTGGGGCATGCTGCGGTCTGCATCACGGGTACCATGGGGGGGATAGCCATGCCAGCTTGGGTGGACTGATCCAGCCAGTGGTGGACCATCAGGGGGGCCATGTGTGCACTGCTGGACACGGGGTGGGGTACAGGACCCACAGGGGCACAGCACACCGCAGGTGCCCTGCAGCAGCAAGACATTCAGCTACTGCTACAGCATCCTCACCCTGTTGAGCAGCAGGCACAACCACCAGCTGGCATTGACATTGTCGCTGGCTTGCAGCCAGATGCCCTGGGGGCCTGCCCCCTGCTCCAGGCTGCCTTCACATCCCAGCAGGAGGACCAGATGGACCTGCATGGCCTGCAGTGTGAGCTGAGGCATGAGCTGTTGCAGATGGGGGAGACAGTGTCCTTGGGCTTTGCACGGGCAGAACAGTGGGCTGAGGACAGGTTGGGTCACGTGGTAGCCATGCTTGATCGTGGCTTTGCGGGTCTCACAGCCGCGGTGGTCACTCTCACCACAGTGCTGTGTGAGGGTGCATGGGGGACAGCAGGCTGTACATGGGGGACAGCGTGCCTGTGGCGCACAGGCAGCCCACATGTGGCCACAGGATGGGCACTGGCACCAGCACCACTGCATCAGGTGCATCAGCCGGCATCCAGCAGTCACCCACCCTGTCTGGCTCTGCTGGTCAGCGTGGGCACAGGCAGACCACCCTCCCAGCCTCACCAGGTCCTCCATGAATGCTTTCTCGGCTCAGAGCACCCCTGGCTCTGTGTCCCGTGCACATGGTGTGCGTTGCATGCATAGTGGTAGCCACCAGTGATAGGTATGGCTGCCATGCACATGTGCACTGTTAACGCCCACATGTACGCATGTGCAAGCACACTCACACACACGCACACATACACACACATGCACTCACACTGCCACACACACACGCACTGTCACTGGCACGTCCACACATGCACAGCCATGATGGCCCTTCCCACCCTACCACCACACATCAGGCATCACTCGCTTCACTGTGCCATGGCTGTGTACTCTAGTCACTTGCGTGTCCTGCATGGCCCACAGTTCACATTGACTTCACGCGTACATTCACTCCCACTGTGTTGTGCACATGCCTTTGGTTGTCAGAACTCTTGTGGTTGTCTGTACATATTAAATTCATTTCCACTGTACTGTTTCTTGTTGTTGTGCTGTGTTTACTCACCTTCTGGCCTGTGACAGTGTCCTGATGATGGAGACCCTGTGCTCCAGGGCCCTGCGGGCCATTCGAGGATCTCTCCTCTCGAGCTGCTCCACTGTCCCCTTGACTGCTGGCTCTGGTTTACTGTCGGCCTGTTCCTCAGGTTCAGGTGCTTGTATCCCATGGTTCATCACCAGGTTGTGAAGCATACAACAGACTAGGATGATACGACATACCTTCTGATGTGTTTAGGCATTGGAAGCGCATCTTAAGTATACCAAACACCCTCTATATGATGTTCCTAGTGGTTGCATGTGCCTCATTGTACATCTCATTGGCCACTGCGGACATCCGGGGTACTGGTGTCAGCAGCCAGGGTCGAAGGGGATAGGCACTGTCCCTTGTTGAGAGATGTGCACCTGTTAGTGTTGTTGTTCTGCTGTCTGCCCCTTGCTGTGCTGCACCACCTGTGTTGCTATCCCGAGCCCCTTCCTTGCCTTCCCCTGCCTATCCCTGCCCCTGCTGTGGTCTGTATGTGCCTTGCATGCTGATACTCACCGACTAGGTGCCCACTGGGTATCCTGCCCTCCTCAAAGGCCTGACACAGCAGAGACTGGTGCCAGATGAAGGCATCGTGGGCACTGCCGGGGTACTGCGCAAAGATATTGCTGATGCGCCCTGTCACATCGCATACCACCTGGCAGAGTGCGATACCCTTATGGTGTTTCCCGCTGGTCATTGGAAAATCCCTGTGGCTAGGAAGCACATCGCCGTTGTCACCTTCTCCTCAACTTTTATGACATGGCTACGTCTGGTGTTGGACTGTGGCTGCTCATGCAGGAGTTCACATAGCTGCCTCAACATACCCCTGTTCATCCTGTACCAGCTGGTGATGTGCTCATCTGGCAGGGTCTTGAAGGAGACCCTGGGCCGATACCACCTGTGTGCAACATACCATCTCCTTGGCCTGCGTTGCGGCCCGTATTGGCCCGGCTCCCTCTCCTCTTCCTCCTCCATTACTGCTGCCATCAGTTGCAGCAACACAGCATTCATCACTGCTGCCATTTTCACTTCCTGGTGTGGTCCCTCCCCCTCTGTGTTTTGCCCTGGGATAAGATCAGCCTTTTATAGGCGGTAGCTAGCGCCGCGCTAAGTGTCACACTACGTGTCCTAGTGCAGTGCTCTGGCTCCGAATATCCCATAGGGCTTGTATGCAGGTTCCGGCCCCCTCACTTTGCACTTTGCATACATTATTGGTTTGCCTCGTGCTATTGCGGTTAGTGCACGCTAACCGGTCCTTTAAATATCGTGGCTCCATGCTATTCCTGCGCTATTGCTGCACTATTGGTTTGCACGTTGCACTAAGTTTTGAATATCTGGGCCTATGTTTTTAAGAATTTGGGAGAATATAGCTGTGTTATCCCGAAGCCTTAATATACTTTAAGATCTTAAGGTCATTTTAGGGGGCTGATATATACTTCCCCCTAGCAGATTTAATCTATAGGTAAAATGGTGGATCCCATGCTGTGTGAGCGAAGCAAGTATTAATATACTTCAGGATAAATTCGGATGTTTATTCCATCTGGTCATGGGTTACAACTACACAGAACTGTGGACTTTTAGTGCTGAACCGATTTATTATAGATTTCTCCCCCGAATTATAGGACTAACTTGGAGATACTGAAATCCTGAATATAACTGGAATGTAAATTTTTCAATGCTGCAGTTTCCAAGATGCAATGTACCGTATAACTGTACCTGATTCACATGTAAAATCAATAAATACCAAATTAAAAAAAAATACTTAAAAGGTATAGCTAGGGTTAGTGCAGAGGACATGTTCAGATTAAAGGGAGGGAGGGTCACAAGGGGACACAGTCTAAAATTGGAGGGGGTGAAGATTCAGGAGGGAAATGAGGAGAAACTTTTCACAGAAAGGGTGGTGGCAAGGTGGAACAAATTACCAGAGGAGGTGATCTCGCTGAAGACTGTGGCAGTTTTAAAAGGGGGTGGGATAAGTTAAATGGTAAGGTCAATACTGAAAGCCAGACCGGTTGTGCTGAGGGTTGAGGCACTGGATGCCACACTTCGCACTACGTCAGCGACCTGAGTTCGGGACCAGCAGGGGAGGGAGAGGATCGAGCATCTGATGGACTGCTCTCCTCTTCTTGGGGAGAGATCCAGGGTGCCTCTGGTGCAGTAGAGACCCCACGGTGGAGACCAGAGGTACTACTCATGGAGCAGCTAAGGAGGAGCATAGCGGATGTCTTTGGGCAGCCATGCTGACATCATTGCACGGCTGCACTCCTGGAGGAAATTTGGATAGAAAATCCCTGTCCTCGGGGATAGGCAAAGGCACCTCTGTCCCTGCCAGGCCACACTCCCAACACTGGACATTCTCCTCTCCAAGCCAAATCGGCCAGCCCGGCACACTAGATTCTAGATAGAGCACCCTGGGTGGATAGGTTGGCCCTACATTGGGGGGGTTCAGAGCCGGGCAGGGCCATCAAGCTGGTGCGAGGAGAAGGAGGTATCTCTGGTGGGAGGTAGAGCTTGGAGTGAGGCGAAGGATGCCAGAGAGAGAGTTCCTCGTAGGGCAGAGCATGAAGAAAGTTGACAAAAAAAAAAGGTCAATACTGAAGAGAGGCTTGGGAGGGTGGTGGGCTGGGATGATCATGCAGGGGGACTGCGAGTTGGGAGGCAGCTGCAGTAAAGTGTAAGCTGAACACTTGGGAAAAATTGATAGACCATTGGGCCTTTTTCTGCTGGCGTTTTCGTCTCTTCGTATGTTTGATAAGCCTTCCCTGTCTAGAATACAGGCATCTGTAGACCTTGACAAAGCAAATTTACAGCATTCGTGATGATGATGATGATATGTAGCATCCTTGTGACTCATAAACAACCAAGTGTATATACAGTAGCACCTTTATGAGCTGCCGTAGTGTCACCCCTTTGTGATTATTTTAACTATTTCTATATTGTGAATTGTCTGAGTGTCACCGCAGTAAAGATAGCAGAGGAACTGCCAGTCAGGAAGTTTGTGATTGCTTTAGCTGTTTCTACGTTGCGTGTACTGTCCTAGTATCACCCCAGATTAGATAGTGGAGGAATTCCCATGGTGTGAGTTTGTGACTACTGTAACTCTTTCTACATTGTGTGAACTCTCTGTGTCTCACCCCAGTAAAGATAGCGGAGTAATTGCTGGTCAGGGAGTTTGTGATTACTTTAGCTGTCTCTTCATTATATTTAGTGTCCAAGTGCCACCCCAGTAATGACTGCAGAGGAATTACCACTCTGTGAGTTTGTGATTATTGTAACTCTCTCTACGGTGTGAACTGTCCAAGTGTCACCCCAGTAAAGACAGCAGGGAAATTGCTGGTCAGGGAGTTTGTGATTATTGTAGCTGTTTCTACATTGTGTGAACTATCAGAGTGTGACCCCTATAAAGATGCAGTAGCAGAGGAATTCCCACTCAGGGATTTTGTGATTATTTTAACTGTTTATACATTATGTCCTGTTTTAGTGAACTAAGTGAATATTTGTGGCCACCAGTGCTGGGACTGTTTGCAAAGGGGGTTCCTGACTGTTCCATTCTGATACCCCTAGACACAGGAATTGCCCTGGACAATGCCAGCCCCCATCAAGGCACCTACAGAACCAGTCAGCAGGCTGAAAGCGGGTTGCTCAGTACTTAACTATTTTATATTGTATTCAAACAGAAAAGGGTTCTCAAGCAGTGTTACCTCATGCTCAATGGGGAGCACAGTTCTTTGGTTTTCTTGACTGTTTGCTAGGCAGTATACTAAGCATACAGGACTTCTCATACATTTTAAGTTGCTACTACAACACCATTTTGTACCTGATTTCACAATGAATATGAGAGATAATTACCTCCACAGCTAGGTCAGAACATCTGGAAAAGAGACAAAACATAGAGAATACTGGATGGGCAACAATGCAGAACCAGTGTGTTCTGCCATAGTGGGGTTTTATTCCCTGTGACCTCAAGAGCGAAGCTTGAGAGGTCCATGGGAATCAAACCCTGAGGTGGCAGAACACACTAGTTCTGCATCAGGTTGCCCATCCCATGTTTTGCATAGTATATGGTGCCCCTGGTATCCTATTTTAGGATTTCTAACTATGTTTTCATTAAAAAACAAATTGTAGTCTCCCATTTCGTATTTTGGGAGCTATGACTTGTTCTTGCTGAGTTGTGTGGTTGCTAGGGACTGGGTGTCCCTATGTTAGCAGCTCACACTCCCATTGGTTGCCGCTGTAGTGTGGGTGGGTTTTAGAAGAAAAAAAACATGGCGGGTAGATGTCTCGCTTAGCAAGTTTACTCATGAACTGGAGGCAGAAATGTCTCTTTCATGCTAGTTCTCATCATGGAGAATAAACTGCTTCCAATTGGTGAGTGTTTTTTAAAAAGAAGCCACACCCAGCTTCCATGTTTGAAACAGATTATAACACTATTGACGCTCAGCGTTTGTTTTTTATGCAGGCTTTCAGATAGGGCTCGAGCTTTTCACTCTGAATGAATGGAATAATGTTCTGCATGTACAGTTAGTACAACATTCCATTCATTCTTGAGTGTGTGACTGAACAGCGGTTCAGTATTGTGGAATTTCTAGTTAGAATAGCGTTCTACCATACACTGTATTTGCATACAACCATCATTTACATTACATACAAGATACAGCTCGAAAACATAAACAGCACATACCTCTCAACTGTCCCCGATTTTCAGGGCCCTCCCTAACTTTTCCTCAAAATTTTACTCTGTCCCTCCTAAACTTTGTGTTTTTGTGACTACACAATGGGGATAGTAAGCCCAATATAATGTCAAACATTACAGTTACAGACTTACTCTTCTTTAGAAAATGCATTTTACACCAAGTCCCTTATTCTACCAGCTTTCTGACTGGACAGCATCAATTGCTAAGATGTGTCCCTGATTTTGGTTCCTTGTCCCTAATTTATGAGGCAGGAGAGAGAGAGGTATAAAACAGCACAGGAGGTATAAAACAGCACAGAATAGTCTGAAGGCAAATGCACAAATATCTGAACATTGCATAGCACCGAACTGCATATAAGTGAAACTGATTGTAAAAATTAGGGCTGGGCATCGGGTCGGGTGACAAGTATGGGCCGTTCGGGTTTGGCAGTGTTCAGAATTACTGGTCCGAATTGAGATTCACACTGCCAAACCCGAAACAGCAATCCGAAATTTCAACCCACAATTTCCCTGCACAATGCATGTAGAGGAGCACAGATGTGAGCTGTTCAATGTGTGCTTTTTTTTTTTTAAGTTCTAACTGGTTGCTGATTGGTCTGACGTCCCCTGTCCCTCCCAGTTCAGCAAAGAGGGCGTGCATCTTAACAGTGGAGGTCGTCGGAGGAAAGCACGCATCAGCATGTTTACTGCTGACTTGCAGAGCGTTATGTTTTATGCCCGATCCGCCCAAAACAACCGCCGATGTGCCACAAAATTGATGCGGTCTCCCGCTTCAAGGAGAAAATCTTGAAATCCCTTCTCCAACTTATAGGGAGGTATGTGTTTCTTTTTTTTTTTTTTTCATGTGGACTGGAGACCATGTCGTGTCTGCTCTGCTGTATCCATCGAGATGAGGCGTGAACTGGGGCCCGACTTTAGTCCCTCCCTCCCGCCAGCTAGCCTGCCTGTTAGTCCCACTCAGTTCATCCCTTTCCCTTCCGGACGTGAACACAAATGCAGTGCACACCGTCTCTTCAACACCCACCTACATGGCATGATACTGTTCAAGTAGTGATGAGCTTGGTTATTATTAAATTTAATAACCAAGCTCATAAGACAAAAGGAATCTTCTGTCCCTGTCCTGCCTTCAGGCCCCTGCTGTGTTTATCCAAGTCGAACTCTTTCGGCTAGAGCTGGGCATGAGAATCACCACTATAGGAAACTAGGGCTACTTGTGACAGGAGTTGGAAACTTGGCATTTAATTTCTCGGGCCTAATCGGGCCATTTCTTAAGTTTTGCTCAATCTGCCCGAATTACCCATCGAGCCAATTTACAACTTGCACAGCCCTAGTGAAAATAAAGTAAAGTCTGTCTCTTGTAACAGTGTCTTGTCAAAGATGGTGTGCCTGCCATTTTAAATATTTAGCAACCCTCCTCTTTCTCCACCCTTGCTGCAGCACACTATGAATATTAATAAGTTGTTTTGAATGCTGTAGGGACACATTTCAGAGGTGGACAGGAAGTGAACCATAGGCTCCGAAGCTATAAGAGCAGAGCAGAGGGGGATTGCAGAAGGAATAGGTTTTCTGTAGATAACATTGTTCTTATTGTCTGAAGAGTAGCAGCTGCTTGTGTTTCTAAACAGTGCACTTTGTGGTGTTGGAGACTGAAACAGAGGATCATGAAGTTGGAGGTAAGGAATGCTGAGCACAGGGGGTGATACAGAGGAAACAGGTTTTCTGTGGATAGATGTCCTTTGTTCTTTTAGTCCCAAACTCTGAACAGTGCAGTTTGTGGTGTTGGAGATTTAAACAGAGGGTCATTGGAAGTAAGAAATGATAAGCACACGGGGAGATTCAGAGGGAACTGTTTTTCTGTGGATAGATATTCTTTGTTCTCCTAGTCCCAAACTCTGAAGAGCAGCAGCTGCTTGTGTTTCTGAACAGTGTAGTTTGTGGTGCTGGAGACTGAAACAGAGGATCATGAAGTTGGAGGTAAGGAATGCTGAGCACACAAGGAGCTGCACAGAGGGAACCGGTTTTCTGTGGATAGATATCCTTTGTTCTTCTAGTCCCAAACTCTGAAGAGCAGCTGCTAGTGTCTCTGAACAGTGCAGTCTGTGGTGTTGGAGACTGAAATAATCATGAAGTTAGGGGTAAGGAATGCTGAGCTGTTGTGTAAACAAACTAACCCTCACCGAAGTCTGAATACTAATTTTTGTCTTCGTCTTGTCTTCTTTGCTAGTATTGAAATAGTAATTTTATGATAATTGTTGACTAATATTCAGTAGTAGTGAAGTAGTCTGCCAACAGACTGAACAATTTTAAATGAGCTATGTATTTGAAGACTAACTTAATAATAAGTAAGTATTCAGTTATTAGTTAGGTAGTCTAATATGCAAATTAAGACAGTGCTGGGAAGATTAGATGATTACTTAAAGGAGTACTTCTGAATTGTATAACTCAATATCAGTGAAGACTAATGAAGACTAATTGAATCCTTCTCAGTAGTGGTAAAGTAGTATTGTAGTACTCGATTAGTATTCATATTGGGCCATGTATGCAATTTATTGAACATTTCGGAAATACAGCCTTTGAGTCAGAGACTCATTTACAAAGGCTCCACGTCGTAAAACAAAACACAACAGAAATAAACAGTGTATACAGCTAAGATTGAGTTGAGTTTCAGGAGAACAAACAGGTTCATGGTTTAAATTGGTGGTTACATTTCAGTGATTCTGGGTAAAAGTAGCGGGCAGCAGTGCTTGGCCAGGGTCAACCAGAGGGCGACAAGTCAGACTTTGGGGAAACAGGCACACACAGTACTGGAGGTAAGGTAGTGCTTGAGATCGGATTTGAAGCTGATAAGGCTGGTGGAATTACGAATGACCCCGGGGGACCTCGTTGAGCCATACTGGGGCTCTGTAGGAAAATGCACGCTGCCCGGGTACCGTGTGCCTGCAGGCATCCTGTTATATGTGCCCCTCAAAGCGGAGGATATCCCATCATGGCTTGAGGGTATCCCAATCCTCTTATCCCCATCCCTACCTAGTGTAAAAGAAAATTGACAGGATGCGTTTGTGAATGCTGCAGTTGTGACTGTAACTCTGTCCCTCTGTGGCACACAGAGTCTGTATGCTGTTCTTGTGATCCTCATGTGATCAGGGTTTCATGTTGAGTGACAGCTTTGGGCTGTACCAGTACCCAGCTGTTGCTCAATATGCACCCATATGCACACAGACAGTGTGAAGCAATGCAAAAACACTGTTGTTTACACCCTTCATTTTCCAGTGTATCTGCCTCTGGTAGTGGTCTAAAATGTACTGGCACTTTTACACAGCTCCTTAATGTAATGGTACACCAGTACCTACAATCTCCTTCTCTGCATGGTCAGGGGATCCAGTCTGCTGGTAGAATGGGAATCCAGCTGGATGCCCGCTGGAGTCTTCCACTCGACTTGCATCTGGCTCCCTGTTCCCACTGCACTCCTGTGCACATGTGGGGAGGGGTAACAGACGGGTACCATTTTAAGGCACATAAAGAAAGCTGGGCAAACATCTTTTTAACTCCCCAAATAAAAGTCTTTATCAATAAAAATGAACTTATCTTTGCTGACATTCGACCGATTTTTGAAAAAGATTACACCAAATGGAGGGTCCAGATCTTTCACTGCGTAGAACCACCTAAACCAGGAGAAATAGTGATTGAAACTGCATGGGCATGTTACTTTATGACAAAAATGAGTGATGAATAAACTTGAACATTGAAACACAGTTCTATACTACCATCTTTTTTATGTTCATTAGAAAAAACGGCAATAAATTTACACGTTTTCCTAAATTTTACCTAAATCATGCTTATAGGCCTAACAATACTCGAGTACATTCAACACTTAATGTTACATGTCTGTGCTTACATCTTAAAGCTGGCAATTGTGATGCTCACCACACACCGCAGTTACTGGTCAGTAACAAGTTGTTGCTGGATATATTTGAAATTCCTTTGCTCAAAGCAGACTTTACAACAAAGAAAATTACCAATGTGTGCCTTATATTTCTCAGAAACATAGAAAGTAAGGCAGACGTAGACTAAGCGGTAGTGTAAGTGCCCCCCCAGTCACCACAAAAAGCATCTGTAAATATATACAACCACAACATGGGTGGATAGTGACCCCCACTCCTAATCTCTGCCAAAGGTATCAGCTCCCCCTGCTACAGGCTACCCAGGCCAACCTACCTCCTGCTCAGCTCCAATAGCCCTGCACCAGGGCAACCCAAGCTCCCCTCTGTCTTAGTCCTAGCCTATATAGCCCACCGTGGCTCTATCTGTTCCCATGGACCTTTGTCTGGACCACAATAGCTCCACTTGTCCCAGGCTTACCCTCTCCTCCAGGCTCACACAGCCCTGTCCCTGTGTAGCACCAGTCTTTTCTGGTCCATGCTGTCCCTCTGGGTCACATTGGTTCCCTTCTCCCTGCCTGGGGACCACGTCGGCTCCTCTGCCATGCCTGAGGCACCACCATCCCTCCCTCTGCCATAACCTCTACCTATCCCTGTTCTGCTCTGCACCATCCTTAGGATGTTTAGGTCTTTGCTGTCCCTTAATTCCCATGGCTCTGCCCCAAGACCGATGCATTCCACCTTGCACCAGCCACCATCTGCCCTGATTATAGCCTTAGTCCACCCCAGTTCACACTGTCTTGAGCTTCCCTGGCCTACTTTTCTCCCTAGCTCCCATAGCCATTCCCTTTGACTACTCAAGAGCTCCCTGCCCTGGAATTACCTGGCCCCCCAGCTCCCATGGCAAGTTTTCCCAAAGGTGTCAGCTGCACTTTAATACAAAAAGATTCAGACATACTTACTATGAACACACTGCACCTGTACTAGAAACCAGCAAACTCCACCAGCAATATCTAGACAGAGACAACATTGCAAAACAAAAAAAAACAAAAAACAAATGGATGTTTAACCCACACAGGCCTTCACACAGACTAACAAGATTAGTGTGGAGAACAATAATAAGGTTAACCACTCCAAGGAACCAGCAGACAAAGTCAAGAAAGAGCGAAGTTAAGATGACGGCACACCACAGACCCTCTCACTGGGCCCTATGCATTATTGATGTGGAGTGGCTACACGTGGTAGTATCTAGGTAGCAGCCACCCACCCACTGTACCCCCCCCTGCATGGCATGCATGAAGGGAAAGCGTGCTGACCCACTGCACCTGATCCCCACGTCGTGGACATCTCACGCTTGGGGTGTTCTAGGCAGCACACGCTGCATTCATTAACCCGTGAGTGCTGCCCGCATGGGTGTGGAGTGTGCGCAGGATATGCCAGGGAGATTCTGTCTTAACCCACTGTGCACCCCCACAGGCACAGGCCTGGAGTCACCAGGGGAATGGGACAGGGCACACATACTACCTCTGACTGCTGGCTGCAGGAGGCAGCAGGGGTGGCTGTATGGGTGAGTAGCTGGAAATTTCTTGAGCGCCGGCACTGGGACTGGAGGGTGCCGTGCGTGTCTGGGTGCCTGCAATGTGCATGCACAGCCCTGGACTCGCTCCACCCTACATGAGGGATCCACTATGGGTCCCAGGGGGCATCCCATTGGATGCCCACCTAGGATGACGACAACTCCTCCCCGGCCGCCCTACAGAGTCCTGCTTGCTGGGGGGGGGGAGCCACGGACAGGTGGCCGGCATTGGTGAATGCTGGTATGGGTGCACCTGTCTGCAGGGAGCAGAGTTGCGGGCAGGGTACATGCATTTCATGCGTACCTACGCCCCTTTCATGCATAGGGGCCACTTGTAGTATTTCTTTTTTGTAGTAGTCGTTTCTTGGTCCCCAGACAGTGACACCCTTCTCCAATGCTTACACTGCCCACTCAGGATGTGCATCACTCCACATATTACTACCACCTGACTAAGCCCCTCTTTGATCACACAACTTGCTCCCACTACAGCATTTCCCACCTGCCTCCTGAAAGTCCAAGCCTTGTACAGTTCAGTCTAGTGTATTCAGTGGAAACTCTGACCCTCTTCCTGATTTGATTTGTGCAGTCTCTGGTGCCCAAGTGTATCCCTACTCACTCTCCCTGACTGACGATGAGCAGATACTGGTGTCCACCAGTCCACCCTCCTTGACCCATTCCAAGCAGTCCCTGGTGTTGAGTGGTACCCCTCTCTGACTGGTAACAATTAATACCGCCTCACTCTCCCCAACCTGTAGTCTTCTGGAGTCCAGCTGTACCACCTCTTTCTCCTAGGAACTACTGAAATATAGAAATTGTGGGCAGATAAGGACCGCTAGGCCCATCCATTCTGCCTGAAAGCCTTACTCTAGTTTTTAGCCTCTGAACCTAACTGATCAATGGCTTTTCACTCCACCTTCCCACCTCTAGGGTAACCGTATGCCTATCCCATGCATGTTTAAAACTCTCCACTGTGCTCGCCCCCACCACTTCCTGTGGCAGTCTATTACATGCATCTGCCACCCTCCCCGTGGAAAAAAAAATTCCTCACATTTCCCCTCAGTCTGCCACCTTCCAATTTCATGTCATGCCCCCTTGTTCTTGTACATCTCTTATATTGGAACATGTCTCCCCCTGCATCTTGTTTATGCTCTTAAGGTACTTGAATGTTTCTATCATGTCCCCACCGATCCCTCCTCTCCTCCAGTTCAGGGGTTGAAATTGGCACTGGCCTCCTAGCCAAATGCTGGTAAATTTTGTATCGGGCTAGTAAGATTTCAATTTAACAAGCCCTGCAGGTTTGCACTGGAAAAGGCAACCCTTCATTATGTACATGAGCTGGGCCAGTGGAAATGTTTGTGGGACCAATGGATCTTTCCAGTCACTAGCCCTGCTGGCTAGTGGCTGCAAGAAAAAATTACTCACCTTAGTAATTAGATTTCTTCTAATGAAGTCTTGCAGTATTCTAACAATTGCAGTGATTCCCAACCTTTGAACTGCCCCGGAGAACAAAGAGTTAACTTTCTATGCAGGGCATAGAATGCTGAGCTCGAGCTTGGTTGAAGTCTCAGACTGGAATGTTTTGAACTTAAACCGTCAGATTCTTATGAGCCCAACTAAACTAAAAATTCTATGTGGAAACTGTAAATATTCTTACTAGCCAACTGGCTGAAAAAAGTTTTGGATTCCCAAGGAAGACTCAAGTCAGGAAACCCAAAAACAAAACCCAATGTACTAAAAATAACAATAATAAATAAGCACACAAACAAAAAGGAGGAGGGTGCAAGCAAAAAATAGCCCTGGGGTGCCAACACTGCACCTGCCCACCCATTTCCCAAAAACAGGTTCTGAGAGGGGAGGCATGGAGGGAGGTCAGAATACAGAAAGACTCCATTAGAGGAAATATAATTACTAAGGTGAGTAATTTTTTCTTCAAACAGCATGACGTCTTGCTGTATTCTGACAATTGCAGACTACCAAGCAGTACCTCCAAGGAGGAGGGACAGAATCTACTTTGGGAATAGGCTCTGAAGTACTGCTCTGCCAAACCGAGCATCACTCCTAGCCTGGATATCCAGAGAGTAATGCTTGGTAAAGGTATGGACTGTTTTCCAGGTGGCTGCTTGACAAATTTCTAAGAGAGGGATATCCCTGGCAGCAGCCAGGGAAGCAGCTGTACCTCTTGTGGAATGAGCCCTCAGGCATGAGGGTGGAGTTTTCCCCAGTTTTTCATAGCAGAATTGTATACAAGACACAATCCACCTGGCAATAGATCTTTTGGTGGCAGGTTTGCCTGTGAGAGAGGAAATACTCCCTCCAATTTTTGTTTTGATCTTTTCCTTCATTCCTAAGAATGACAATGGGTTGGGAATATACTGCTGCTTCTTGTCCTTGTCTTGTTGTTTATATGTTTGTTTGTTGGGCTGGCCACCCATTTTGTTTTTATGTATGTTTGTCTGTCGTTGCTATCTATGTCTTTTTCCTAGTGCATAATATTCCCATTGTCCATCCTTCTAGTAAAGGAAAAGTGGAATCCTGCTGACATCAGGATTATATGCCCTGTGGCAAAAGTATTTATTTCCATGTTTATAATTATGCTAGGATGTTTTTCCCCCCATTATAATGGGTTTCGTTATAATAGAGGGTCTATAGATTTATTCGTATGGAATGAGGTCTCATTAGTAAAGGAGGAATGGTTACAATAAAAGAAAGTGTCTCAAAAGTAAAGAATAGACTTGTTGCATTTAAAATGGCAGGACACTGCCACTTTAAGAAGCCCTCTGCATATAGACTATATGTCATTTTGAAAATGTGCTGCTTTTAAGGAAAAATACAGCCCTGTAGCGTTAAATCTACCCTTAAAACCCTTTTCTTGCAGAGCGCCTACAAAAGTGGCTGTTTTGCTTCTCGTTTGTTGCTGCAATCCCTCTCGGCGTTGCGATTGCCGGTAAAAAGTACCGCGCGATCGTGAGCACGTTCGTGAAGGTGTTTTGCCTTCAAACAACCCCAAATCATGGCGTTTTGTTGTAATACCACTTAGTCCTGCTTGGACATACCCAAAAGAGATAGAATCCACTGCTGGAAACGTTTACCTCGATGTTCTGAGGATCGAGGGCTCTGTGGTCCTGCTGGTGCTCCTAGCAGCTCTGTTTGTTTTTTCCCTATGCAGCAACTCCCTTAGGAGCTGGCCGGCCCTGAGTCTGTTAGCTTTATACTGACTTAAAGGGGCGATTCCTACTCCAACTAGCTTATCATCCCAAACTTATCTTAAAAGGGCTATATTTCATTTTGTTGCTTTAGGAAATAATGTCACATCATTAGAAAAGCACTGTAATGTTGAAACTGAAATAAAGATATTGTAAATAAAGAAATAATATTCTAGAAAGGGCTCAGGGGAGGAGTTGAATGATCACATGACCCCTGAACACTATAAAAAGCTGATGTTCTTAGCCCGAGTTAGATTAGTTGGTCCAAGAGATCAGACCTGGACATGCTGCTGTAAGCATCCTAGGGAGCTAGTGCCTTCTAGCCTATGAATGACCATTTGCATTTGTTTTCCTTCTCTTTATTTTGTCACATCCAGTTCATTTTCTCATGCTTATTTTGATGGTTCTGAATAAATATATTGAGTTTTCCTACTTCAAAGACGCCTCCTCGGTCCATCATTACCTACAGCCTGCAACATTGCCCTTTCCCACTTCTCCATAAGTGAGGAACAACTGGAGGTAGTCAAACCTGTGACCCTTGGTACGCTCTATGTAGTAACTAAGGGCGCTTTTGACATCTAAACTGTGTAGCCTCCTCTCTCCTGAGGAAGAATGATCAGTGAAGAAAACCGGGAGAGACATAGACTGGTTTAAATGGAAGTCTGAAACCACTTTGGGCAAGAACCTTCTATTGGTTCTAAGGACCACTTTAATTCCTGTGAAATGAGATAAAATCAGGTTCCACTGACAGGGCTTGCAATTCACTGATACGCCTGGCAGAGGTAATGGCTACCAGGAACACAGTTTTCCAAGTCAAGTACTTAAGCTCTGCTGAAGACATAGGCTCAAAAGGGGGTTGCATAAATTGAGCAATGCAAACATTCAAATCCCAGGCAGGGGCAGGGTCTCTAAAAGGAGGGTTGGTGTGAAGCAATCCTTTAAAAAATTTACAGAACACAGGATGGGAAGATAGTGAGGAAGGCTTCCCCACAGACAAAAATGCAGAAACAGCTGACAAGTGTACCTTGAGAGTAGCTGGTCTGAGGCCTAGGCCATTAAGATGGACCATATAATCCAGAACCGTAGGCAATTCAGCAGTGTCTGGAGAAATATGCTTCTTAGAACACCAAATGCTGAATCTTTTCCATTTGGAGTTGTAAGTCTTTCTGGTGGAGGGCTTCCAAGAAGCCTTGAGGATGTCCAGAACCCCTTGGGAAAGATGCAGATCTGCAAACTCTAACTCTTCGAGAGCCATGCTTTGAGATTGAGAGACTGAAGATTGGGGTACCAAATCCTTCCCTGAGACGATGTTAACAGGTTGTAATTCCTGGGAAGAGACAGGGGAAGATGGACTGCTAGGGACAGCAACAGGGGGTACCAGGGCTGTCTGGCCCAATCTGGAGCAATCAGAATCACCTTGCATGGTTGAGACCTTATTTTTACCAGAACTTTGAACAGGAGTGGGAAGGGGGGAAAGGCATACAGAAACTTCCCCTCCCAGTTCAGGATCAGGGCTTCCAGAGGGACTGAGCCCAGGACTGGAGGTCTGCAACAAAAGAGAGGGAGTTGGTGATTGTCTGGGGCTGCAAAGAGATCTATCTCTGGAGTGCCCCACCTTGAAAAAATCACTTTCAACACCTGAGGGTCCAGGGACCATTCGTGATGGCCCTTAGAAATCCTGCTCAGTGCATCTGCTAGCACATTGTCCTTGCCTGGAAGGTGAACTGCTACAAGAGAGGTTTGCAGGGAATAAGCCAGGGACCACAACTTCACGGCTTCCTTGCACAAGACCATGGACCGAGTGCCTCCCTGCTTGTTGATGTACCACATGGTTGTGGTGTTGTCTGTTCTGACTTGAACCACCTTGTTCTGTACTGACTGTGAGAACGCTTTTAGAGACAGAAAAACTGCCCTGAGCTCTGGAAGATTGATGTGGAGAAGGGATTCTTGGGGGGACCACAGCCTCTGGGCAGTAAGGGACCCCAGGTGGGCTCCCCAGCCCAAGAGAGAAGCATCCGTGGTAAGGACCACTGAACAAGGCTGAGCAACAAAAGGAACACCTTGTCTTAAATTGTCCTGATCCTGCCACCACTGGAGGGCTTGGATCAAGGTCAGAGTCACTGGGATCAGTTTGGTAAGGGAATCCTTCTTCTGAGACCAGAAATCTCTCAGGTGGAACTGAATATCCCTCATCTGGAATCTTGCCCCATGGACCACTGCTGTTGAAGCTGCCATGTGGCCCAAGAGCTAAGGAAATGCCTTGCTGGTCGAGATACCTGCAGGCTGAAGGAAGAAGCTAGTTCCATAAGAACTCTTGCCCTTTCTAGAGGAAGAAAGGCTCTTGCTCTGAGTGTGTCCAGTTCTGCCCCTATAAAGGTAAGAAGCTGGACTGGTTCGAGAACTGACTTGGGAAGGTTGAGAAGAAATCCTAGAGAAGTGAGCACTTGCTGGGTCACTTGTAGGTGAGACTTGACTTGGTCTGGAGACTGACCCACTATGTATCGTCCAGATAAGGAAAAATGGAAATCTTTTGCCTTCTTAGAAAGGCAACTACTACTACCAGGCACTTTGTGAAAACCCTTGGGGCTGAGGTTAGGCCAAGGCATTGCTCTGAACTGATAGTGGCCTGAGGGACCTCGAACCTGAGGTACTTTCTGTGGGAGCATCTGATGGGAATGTGAAAGTAGGCATCTTTGAGGTCCAGGAGACTAGCCAGTCCCTGGCCTTAGAAGGAAGGATTATTCCCAGAGTTATCATCTTGAACTTTGGTTTTAAAAGATGTTTGTTTAGATATCTTAGGTCTAGGATGGGTCGCCACTCCCCTGTCTTTTTGGGGGTCAGGAAGTACGTGGAGTACAGTCCTTTGCCCCAGTGTAGGGTAGGTACTCTCTCTATAGCTTTTAAAGCTAGGAGAGAAGAACCCTCTGCCTCTAGGGCAAGGGTTTCCGAGAGATTTGCAGGTGGAAAAGATCTGGCTCTCATCTTTGAAAATTTTTGAAGCCGAGAACGGTCCTGACTTACTACTTCCAGGACCCACTTGTCTGATGTAATAGACATCCAGTCCTGGACAAAATAAGCCAGCCTGCCTACTGGAATAGGAGAGTTGACCTGGGCAAGCCCATCAGGGTGTCTGCTTGGCAGGGCTTTAGGCTGAGGAGTGGATGCAGCCCTGCTCATCCCCCTCTGCCTCTCCTCTGAAGAACCCCCTCTGAGAAAAGGAAAAGAGGCCTGTGCTTGGTAAAGGCCTTTGAAAGGCCTACCCTGCCCTAGACTGCTGCCTTTGAGGAGTTGCCTGCCTTTCCTTGGCCTGAGCACTCCTGTAAGTGGTCCTGTACTCATCCATTTTCTTCATGTAATTCTCTGTCTGCTCCCCAAACAGAGAATTACCCACTACAGGAAAATCCATGACCTTAGCCTGGGTGTCCTCCGAGAGGCTAGTACATCTGAGCCAAGCCATCCTCCGAAGAGCCACAGATGTAGCCATGACTCTTGATGACACATCATCAGAGTCCACAGCAGCATGAAACTGAACTTTAGATGCCTCAATCCCATCTGCAGCCACCGCCTCCAGCTCCTTGGCTAGCTGGGGGGAGGCCTGTTTAGCCAGTGCTAGTACAGTGTCCCACCTGGACTTCTGGTACCTGGCTGTATAGGCCATGTAATTCGCCTGCCTGAGTCCCAAAGAAGATGCCATATACTGCTTCTTTGCCATGGCATCAATCTTCCTGGAGTCCTTGTCAGGGGGGGGTGTGAAGTCAAGGGAATATTTGCCTTGTCACAGGCAGCAGCCTACACTACCACAACATGGCTGCATTGCTGATATAAGAACTCCGTATCTGAGCCTGAAAGTGTATACCTCTTGTCCATTCTTCTATCCACAGGAGGTATAGTGTTAGGAGACTTTAAGATTTTTTGTGTCTGTTTCCCAAAAGATTTATGGAGGGGAATAGACAGTCTCCTGGACTCTGGGATGTCCATCATCTCTACATAATCAGGCTCCTCTTGATCTTCCACAGCCTCTTCCATAGGAAGCTGGAGGGTTTCAGCCGCCTTTCTGTAAAACATAAAGTGAGAAAGGGACTCAGAAAGCCTAGGAGGGGAAACACCTGAAGGTCTGTCTGGGGAGATGTCCGGTTCCACGGGCACATCCAGACTCTCACTTACATCATCATCCTCAAATTCTGCTTCCTCTTCAAATTCCAGTTCATAAAAATCTTCAAGGGCATAATCTTGAACCGGGGGAACCAACTGAACTGAACCCCTGCCAGAAGGAGCCGGATCGGTCGGAACTGGACAGAGCGATTCCACAATCTGAATCGCTCTAGCTATCTCTTCGGCGGTCGGAACATGAACCTCTGGATCTGAACCGGTCGATTTATCTTTGTGTTTTCTTTTTGTAGGAACCGATCCCTCGGAATCTGCTCTCCTTTTGCCCGAAGAAGTATCGCCCTGGTCAGAGGGCACTCCTTCTGGTTCAGTCGAAACCGAACCAGGCTGGCCATCCGGGTCAGCGGACTTCTCGGCCTCCTTTTCCCTCAGTCTACCTAATCTCTTCTCAAGGGTAGATTTGGGAAAGTTTTTACATATTTGGCAGTCTGAATCGAGGTGGTCAAACCTCAGACAATAAACACAGGTGGTGTGGGGATCGGCCTTAGCAGAGACCTCCCCACACTCACTGCAGTGTTGAAACCCAGTGGGTCCATTTTTTTCTTGGGTTTCTCAGACATGGCCAACCTAACCAAGCTTACCTTTTTTTCAGCAACCGCAAGGCAGGACTCCTTATCGGTTCCTAACCGTGTCATGGTATTGGAAAAAGACGGTTCAAAACACATTTTTTTAGAACTGATAAGAACCAGTAAAGACACAAATTTCACTAACAAATGGCCGGTTCAGCCGAACCGAGCCGCACTTTTACAAGTTCCACACAGAAAAAAGAACAGTTCCTATCTAGTACTCACGGCACCACAGACAGAGACTGAACCGACTATGCGGATACTTTTTTCGGTTTAAAAACCGACGAAAACTGAAAACTTTAACCGACTTTCGAACCGAGCTGAAGGAGAAATCTCCGGAGCGACCATTCAGTGAGCCAGAGTAAAGAATCTGACGGTTTAAGTTCAAAACACTCCAGACAGAGACTTCAACCGAGCTCGAGCTCAGCATTCTATGCCCTGCATAGAAAGTTAACTCTTTGTTCTCCGGGGCAGTTCAAAGGTTGGGAATCACTGCAATTGTCAGAATACAGCAAGACTTTATGTTGTTTGAATACTTAATTTTGACCCTGCAGTGAGTACATATTGAGGTCCTTTAGTCTCTCCTCATATGTTTTCTGGTGCAAGTCCTGTACCATAATCACCTCCCCCCGGACCACCTCCATCCTGTCAATATCCTTATGAAGGTGCTGCCTCCAGAATTGCACAGAGTACTCTAGGTGAGGCCTCACTAGCATTTTGTACAATGACATCACTACCTCCTGCCTTCTGCTAGTGATACCTCTGCCTATGCACCCCACCATGCCACTGGTCCTCCCTGCAGCCTTTGTACTCCACTCTGACACCTTTAGGTCATCAGGAATGGTAACCCCCAGGTCCCTTTCTTCCTTGGTGTTCATCAGCAACTCCCCCCATCCTATATCTCTCCACAAGGTTCCCTCTTCCCAGGTACACTATTTTGCACTTCTTTGCATTGAATCTCAGTTGCTACACCTCAGACCACTTTTTTAAGATTTCTCAGGTCCCTCCTCATTCTCTCTACCCCATCCGGCATATCCACCAGTTGTAGATGTTGGTGTCATCTGCAAACAGGCAGACCTTTCCCTCCAGTCCTACTACAATGTCACTAATGAAGACATTAAAAAAGACTGACTCAAGGACTGATCCCTGAGGTACCCTGCTGGTCACCCCCCTCTCCCCAATTCGATCCCACGTACCACTACCCTCTGCTTCCTATCCATTAGCCCGTTCCTTTCCCAGTTTACCACCTTGTGCTCCATGCCCAGACTACTAATTTTGTTGAGCAGCCTTTTATGTGGGACGGTGTCGAAGGCTTTGCCAAAATTAAGGTAGGCAATGTCTATCGCCCCTCCCTTGTCACCCAGTCAAAAAAAACAATCTATCAGATTCATCTGGCACGGCCTTCCTGCTATGAATCCACGTTGTCTCAGATTCTGGTCACCACTGAATTCCAAGTGTGCCACAGTTCTTTCTGCTCCACCCTGCACTATCTATGCTGCTGTTTGGGTAGGGTGATCATGGCAGAATTTTCTTTTTGCAAGTGGTGAAGAGTGAGGCCCCCATTTGGAGACCTTGGCAGCATGTAAAGGTAATAAAAAATTATGTATGAATATATGTGTACGTATTTATGTAGAGTGGTGTGTGTGTGTGCCTGTGTCTGTGTGTGTGTGTGTGTGTGTGTGTGTGTGTGTGTGTGACTATAGTACCAAATAGTGATGTGAACATGTGTGTGTGTGCACGTGTATCCGTGTTGTGTTGTGTCTGTAAAGTGCTCCGAGTGTGTGTGTGTGTGTGTGTGTGCGCGTGCACGCAGGGAGGTGATACTGGACCAGTAGCAAACCATCGACCTTGGCTTTAGAATGGACTCAGTCACTGAAGGCTGTCTTGGGTGGAGGAGGAAGGATTCAGTGTCACTAGGACTGATCTCTCTCGGGGGTGGAGGGCCATGTTGCTTCACCCACTGACCAACACAGGGCAGGATGAAGACACCAGCTGCTATGCTCCCAGCACCATCCACAGGGCTTCAGATAGCCAAATTGGTAGAGAGTCGGGGGGGGAGGGATTCGTCATGGCAAATGAGAGTCTCCAGACTAGGGAAGGGATGGGGATAATGACCCTTTCCCTCCTGCCTCCCCTCCATGGAGGGAATCTGTGGCTGTACCGAAGGTCCACGTTTAGTCCCTGGGATTGTGGGTGATGTTGCTAGGTGGCTGGAGGCAGTATGGTACTTCTGTGTGATGCAGGGCCTACAGCAACTGGGGCTTCGTGCTGGCAGTTGTAGTTTTTCCCCATTTTCATGCCTGCCCACCTCTTCCAACACAGTGAGTAGTCTTGTCAGACCTCCACACACACACACACACACACACACACACACACACACACACACACACACCGGAGCAAGTATCTCTGAACATTACCCACTGTAAGGCAGCATTTAAACCCACTAACAAGTTTATAAATTGTGTAACTGACCTGAATGGAGCCAGGCGACCATCAGGCCACTGGCATTTCTACACAGAGTGACCCAATGGGTACGTGAAGAGGTTCAGTGAGCAATTAGTGACACATTTTCCAGCTGCAGCTGATGTAACCCCAGCTAGGTATGTGTCACTGAACAGTTTGTTGTATGAAATCCTGTTAAACAGATACACTTCAATAAGTAACTAACAAACAAACAAAAAGCTTGGAAGACGCTTCAAGTGTTTTGCCAATAAAACCAAATTTTTCTGACAATAAATGAGACTTTGTGTACCCCCCATCTGTATAGTTAACTAACCTGCAGCTCAGACATTAGCCACACCTCCTGCCTTGAACTCAGATACTAGCCCCCCTCCACAGGCCTATCTTGACACTAGCCCCCTCCCTCCACAGCACCTGACACTAGCATGTTTTCTTTATAGCTCCCCATGACAGTAGCCCCCTTGACTGTACACCTTCCACAGACCCCAACACTACCCTGGCTCCCTCCACCGCCCCAAACACCAAACCACTTCCCTCTATTTCCTGGCTCAGTCCCCACACACCCCCCTCCTTCTCTTTTACCACAGTCTCTCTGAACACCCTTCCCTCTTTAGACATCCCACTTTCTAAGCCCATGGATATCACCTCCCCTCCCTCCCTCCTGGGCCCCCCCGACTCCCAGAAACCACACCCCTTCCTCCTCAGCCATTTGAGAATCATCCATACACTTGTTACCCACCTGCCCTGCAAGGCCCCCCCTGGACACCACCTCCTCAGACACCTGAGGCACACATAAACCCTCCTCTACACTCTCCCTACATAGGCTCTAAAACTAACTCCATAATCCCCGACCCTAGCTGATCCATATTCCAAAGCCCCAGACACTAGCATCTCACTTCTGCAGACACCAGCCCTCCCAGCCCCCGACAACAGCCCCACGTCCTTCCTTGGCACAAGACACTAGCCCCACCTCCTTCACTGGCATCAAAATTGGCACTGTCCCACTAGCTAAATGTAGCAGATTTTGTATCTAGCCAGTAAGATTTTCCTTTAAATAGCCCTGTGGACTTGTACTGGAGAAGGTAACACTTCAGTAAGTACACCAGTGGAGAAGTCTGTGGGATTTTTACCTGATTACCAAACAAGAAAATCATTTTTCTCAGTCACTAGCCCTGCTGGCTAGTGGCTGCAAAACCTAATTTTGACCCCTAAATTAATATGACTTACCTGCTCGGTTCGAATCACAGTGTCCAGGGTTGGATTGGCTTGGGTTTGGGATATTCTGGTAGCATCTAAAGGGAAGGCACAGAGAAGGATGTGGAGACAAAAGTGTCAGAGGTTCTAGAGGAGAGATTAGGGGTCAGAACTAAACAAGATACGATACTTATCTGAAAGGTAGACAGTCAACATCTGGCCAGATCTGTTAAAATAAAGGTAAAAATGAGGAACGTAGTAGCTTGAGTAGAGATAGGGAGCAGCAGAGAGATACAAATGGTAATACAATATAGGAGTAAAGAAAGCAGAGTTTGAGTGGAAAAAACAGAGTTAAAGAAAAGCTACTGTATTATAAGAAAAAGTTACACAACACTAGATTTCCGCCAACTGTATTTAACTATATTGTTTCTAGTTATTTTTTTTTTTTTTACTTTCCCATGCTGTTGATCTACTAAATATAGTAGGTAATGCAACACTTATTTCACTGAGTCTTTCAAAACGTAGAGTTCCTTCCAACCTTAAATTAGTGTTATTACGTAATTATATACCCACATAACCCGTTACACCCAAATCAAACTGTACTTATCTAATAGGTAAAGGATTATGGACCCTATATTCAAAGCCAGCCAGCTGCACGCGCAGACGTCGGTACCACATGATAAAATGGGGACAACTGGCTCCGGCACCATATTCAAATAAATAGCACGATCTGAACTGACTGCACTATTCATTTGAATATCAGCCATGGTTGCGTGGCACCCAGGCAGTGTTCACCATGCTTTGTGCTGCGCTACAATGGTACGGGCTGAAGACCACCCAAAGGGGTATTGCGCAGCACACACCGATTAGTCCTGCACCCCTATGGGCAAATATTCAAACAAAGATGCAGATGAACCCACTGCACTACAAGGTAATTTGCGTGCCCATTATGGACTCCTCTGTATGCTGCTGCAGCTACTGAGTGTGATGGACCACGCCCCCCCTCCAATGCCCAGATTCCCATCCTTGTTTAAAAACAATATACTTCCTGGTGGTCTAGCAGTCTCTCACCAGCCCTGATCCCCATCCTTGTTTGGAAAATGAAAGAATTCCCCGGTGTTCCGGTGGTTCCCCTTCCCTAACATCTACCTGCCTGTAGCAGACAAACCATGTCCCTGATGGTCTAGTGGACCCCCACTCTGGCAGGTAGTGCCCTATCACCCCACTGGCCCCCTTGACCGAACATCGAGAGCCAGTGACCGGCACAGCCTTCTGATCAACTCCACAGCCAGCCATAGACTGAGTTCTCCTGGCACCCGTACTGTACAGTGCGCCCTACGAATGGAGTACAAAGCCTTTCCCCCTCGCCTACAGAAATTGACCTTGGAAAAAATGCAGTGGACAGGCAGAGTCATGCCATTCATGGTATTCCCATCCCCCATACTATTTTCGTCTGCTGTGATATCTGAGTCACAAACTGTAGTCGCTCCAAGAACACTATAAAATTCACAGTGTATATATAAACATAAAATCCATGTCAGATATTAGTGGCGTAGTCTCGTTTTCTTTCACAAAATACTATGCTACAACAATTTCTTCAGCTAATATTAAATATTTTGTTAAGCCAGCTGTTCTGGATTCTGACCCCTTGTTCCAATAAAAAAAAAAAAATATTTCTTTAGCTTAAATGGCACAAGGTTGAGAAGTAAATTGCCTAGTAACATGCCCTGGCTTGCAGCATACTACAGTATATAAACACAACAGCTTTACAAAAATACCCGACATTTGAATTCAAAGCCGGGAGGAGAAAGTCTGTTCTCCTACCACATACAAACACATGTTGGTATACATTCTAATAACTGCAAATGCACACATTTCTTATTCTGAAAGTCCAGTTTCTGTATGACAAAACTTTAAAAATGCAGTAAAAACAAAGAAGGCACTAAACATATGCAGCATGTAATTAAACATATGCAGCAAGCAAGTCAAGGATTTCAATTGCAATCTGACCCAGCACAGTTAGAAACTTTGCAAAACTGCACTGTATTTAAGCTAAGAGTCTCTCTAGAACTATTCTAGATTAAAAAACACTTTTCTGAGTTAAACTTTTTACAAAACTGTAGAAAACAAATACCTGAAAAGTCTCTGCATGTCTTTTCTCTCTGGTCTCACAAAGAAGCTGCAACTGCCAAGACTGTTTTCAAACCAGGAAGTGCCTCCCTCTGGCGGTATCATATCCTGACAAAAAGCAAGAGTCATGGGAAATGAAGTCTTTTTTGAGTAGATTTTTAAAGCAACATGCTAGTGCAATCTGTCAGTTTTGCAAGATGTTTCAAATTATTTATACAAAAAAATGAAGGTCATAAGGACAATTACACAAGGGTGTATCTTAGAGGACTGGTTTTATTTACCCATTTACTTACCTAGGGGTGTAAAAAATAAAAGATCTCTTTTTCAGTGAAGTCCTGCTTTTTCTGCGCGTTTTCATAATTGAATAGAGTCTTGGGAGATCAAATATGGTCACTGATGAACACGAAGCTACTGTGGCAGGCCTGAAATATTAAAGCATTAGAAAACGGGCTTTCAATTTCCTGGTCTCTGATTGGTTGGTACCCCTGCCAGAGGGGTACATTAACTTTCAACAGACGACCAGGAAATTAAAAGTGCCATCCCCAGTGCCCCTTTACCCACAGTGATATCTCTGTGCCCATCCTGCTTTCTGATTGGCCGAAAACACCTAATTGACTTTCAAATCGCCGCCATTTTTTTGTGTCGCTTAGCGAAAGAAAGTGCCCTCATAACTCGATAGTTCAGTGCTGCCAACTGCCATTCTGTCGCTTAGCGAAAGAAAGTGCCCTCATAACTCGATAATTCAGTGCTGCGAACTGCCGGATAAAACCTCATACAATTTCCACTGAATAATCAAATAAAATTTCTGCCTTACAACTTGCTTTCCCTGCAGCGGACTGCTTGCACTGCTCATAATATCCTACTCGGTACCGCTGTTGATGTCCTGCTCGGTACCGCCGCTGGTTTCCCACTTGGCGGTGCTGCAAATCTCCCGTCACACTAAAATAAGCGGCAAGACTGAACTTCAGTAATAAAATAAAAATAGCGGTCTGCGAATCTTCCCGTCACGGGGGCGGGGGCATGACAAGCAACTCCAAATGCGATCGCACTGACGGCCGCTTTAGGGAAAAAAACAGAAATTCGATCGCACTGACAGCCAGCCTGGAAAACCAGAAAGCCCCTGCCTGCTTATCGCTCTGCTGCCCAGAATTCCTCACTTGCGATCACAGCTTTTACTGCGGTCCAGTAAACAGGAGACAGTTAGGAGACTGTGTGTGTGTGTGTGTGTGTGTGTGTGTGTGTGTGTGTGTGTGTGTGTCTCAACTAACTATTCAGATTGGCATTCTTATAAAGCAGGCGGAGGAACTATTTTATTTCAAAATGTTCTAAAAAGTCATTTTTTATTCATTTCTTTTTTTTTTTTTTTTTTACAGTGCCAATTTTCTAAACACAATAATACCCTCGAGGGTGGGCGGTATGGGCAATACCAGACCTTCCAGGGGCTATAAGGCCCTCCGCCTGCAGCGTCGGGCCTCATTCGCCTGGGCGGTCGGTGTGCCAATACCTCCCTCCCTCTAGTATTGCTTAAATAAAGGCAGCCAGGGGTTGCATTAACCATACATAACTTCGCACCCTTGCGGAAGCAATATATAAAGCAGTGCCATGCCCCAAGGGTGTGAGTAACAAATTTGCAACCCCTGTGAGTACCTTATTGTTTTTTTTAGCTATGTGAATAAAAAAACTCTTCAAACTAGCGGTTTACATTTTTTTTTATTAATTGTACCTGATTTTATATTTAAACAGTCCTTCCACCATCTGGTCATCAGTTCATCCATAGTCACTTTATGTTACAGTTCAGCTTGCAGATGGGAACATTGTTTAACCAGAGAAAGCACAATAAGCTGAAGCTTGTTTCCAGATGTGACCTGGGAGCACAAGGAGGTTAAGTGACTTGGTTAGGTTCACATAGTATGTACATAGGTGGCTGTGGGATTCAAACCCAGGTCTTCAGATGTTCAAAGACTTCTGTGTTTCTGCAGAGCTGTAGAACTCAAGAACATCTGCGCAGTTGCAAAATAGTATGTTAGATTCTGTCGTCATGCTGATGTTGGTATTGGCTAGCCAGCAAGTTTTTCTGAATAGGAAAATTAAAAAAATTAAAAAAAAATGTCAGTTTAGTGTGAATGTGTGGAGTTAATGGCTTAGATGCCAATCTTGAGCTGTAACAAAAAAAAAAAAAAAATCACACTGTTACCATGGCAAACACTGACTGACTAAACATGCCATCACAGAGGGGAGATCTGGGTCAAGAGCATAGCACAGGAACGATGACAACATTGTTTCTATGATGGTTGTTTTGGCAACAGCCAATGGGTTTTAGTGAGTTATTTTTCACTGTGCATGCTGTACCCCCCCCACACTGCTGCCCTCCCTGTCTTGGCCAACTATCATCACCTGGAGTAGCATTCTGACTACCATCTCTGCAGCTGAATCAACACCCTACACCTCAACCACCCTCCACCCCCTAAAACTCCCTGAACTAGACCCGCCCCAAGTTCACCATCCCCCCCCAGCTGACCACTCTCTCTGTAGCGGGAACCATTTCCCCAGCTGGCTACCTTCCACACCACTGCATTCCCTTTCCAGGTCCCTGACCAGACTCCCTGCTCAGACCTCTTTCAGTAAGTATCACTGGTGGCAAAGCATGGGCTAGTGGTAGAGGGGTTGGGAGACTGTGGAGACAGCAGGGGTGCTGGGGGAACTATGGGGTGACGGGGCCTGGATGAAGGAGGTGGAAAGGGGACTCAGAGTTGGGTTGTGGATGGAACGGTTACTGTGGAGGAAGCTGTGCAGGGATGTGGAGGGAGCGCAGGCAGTGTTGGCGGCCATGGAAGGAGGTAAGTCTAGTATCTGGGGCCATGTAAGAAGATTTAGCTAGTGTCAGGCAACAAAGGGAAGGGAAGGGGCTAGTTTCTGGGGCTACGCAGGCCTGTGGAGGAAAAGTATCTTGACAGTCTGTATGGGGAGGGTGGGTGGGTGTTTAACTGGTCTGGGAGGTGTCAGTGGGAGACCATGCAGGGAGGCAGTGGGTCAAGGGTATGAGGGGGTCTCAACTGACCAGAGAGGGACAGGAATGTTAAGGTTGCTGTGGCTGACAGGCATTACTGGTTAGAAGAAGGGTTGGGCGGGAGTACTTGGGGGCTGTGAAAGGAGTGCAAATGGCATGAGAGAGGATTTAGTGATCTGTAAAGAGAGGGGACATCAAGTGTTGGGGATGATTGACCAGTCTACCCCCACAGCTGGAACCCCCTTCATAGAGACCAGCCAGGCTCAGAAGCTGGACCCACTGAAGAACATACTGACTGTGTGCCTCCATCCCACATCTTGACCCCCCCTTTCCACAGAGGGGGTTTGGTGGGGTGTAAAGGAAGTTTATGTCAAGGGTTAGCAAGCAGTGGACTAGCAGTCCCTAGCATCTACTGGGAAACACCTCTCTCTCCCCCCTCATTCCATGTAAATTAAGTCCATTTACTATTACCCTCTGTGTCCAGCATAATCAGTTTTTCACACAATGAACTGAGTAGTATGTATTTATGTAATTGCCATTTGCAACAATGACCCATGATAGTGGTGGACCATACTTCTCAACTTTTTGCCAATGGAATGAGGGAAACAGACACTCTAAATTCTTGCTCTTTCTTCTTCCCCTGTGACTTGCACATACCCCAGATGGGAGAGAGGGATTTCCCAGGATGTTGCTCAGCTGGGGAGGCTGGTCATGGAGCTGATAGTGGACCTGCTTCATGAAGGATGGTTGTGTGGGTGAGGTAGATTGGGGTGATGCAGATTCAATGGTTGCTGAGGTGCCATCCTTCAGATGAGATGTTAAACCAAGGTCCCTTCTGTCCATCTCTGGTCGCCATCCAAGTAGAAGAAAAAGTTCACATGGCCAGTTAAAAAAAAGAGCCACAGAGATTCCCAGTGCCATGGCTAACAAAGGTATCAGTGTAGGAAAAATCATTTTTTAACAAAAATCCTGTTTAAGAAAGCTTATATTCACAGAAATGCACAAAACAAGAACTCGGTCAGTTTAAGATGGCTTACACCATGGGTGCATGTGACAAGATGAAAATAAGTATAGTATAAGTGAGACTAAAACGCCCAAGCCAAGAGAAGTAGGGTCACCCCCCCGAGCCAGGAGAAGTGGGGGCACCCTCTGATCCAGAAGAAGTAGGGCCATACCTACCCCCAAGCCAGAAGAATCAGGGCCACCCCCTTGAGACAGGAGAAGCAGGGCCATCCCACCATGAGCCAGGAGAAGTAGGGCCATCCCAGCCCCTCAACTGACTTTTTTTCTCCCTGCATTTGATCCCCCTTGCCACACACAGACCAGCCTTGTTCTCCCCCAGCTGACAAATCTCCCTGCAGCAAGACCACCGCCAGATGCTGGACCAGCCTCACAACCATGGCTGACTGCCTTCCCTGTAGGGGGACCACCCTTCCAGCTATAGGCCAACCTCCTACCCAAGCTGAATACCCTCCTTTCTGCAACTGGATCCCACCCTAAACCTTCATATCAGATCACCTTCATCAAGCAATCCTCCCTAGAGGGTGACACCCTAAGCCTCTGTACCAGATCACCAAGCAGATCCCTTTATGCTGCAGAAGGGGAATCCCTTACTATTCTGTTTATCAGTTCTGACTTTTACCTATTCTAGTTTGGTCTTCTGTTTTTACTGATTTGGTCCCCTTCCACAATTATCCAATATTTGTCCTCTAGTTGTTCATTATTTAGATCAGTTCTCCTCAACATTGGATTTTTTGTGACCCGTTTTCACTTGTTATACTTTAGGGCTCTTCAAGAGACCTTACAGTGGGCCTTTATCAAATAGTTATCGACTGCAAAAAATTCTGAGTCAAAATCTCAAGTAATTAATAACTGAGACGTTTTCTAATTTTTTTTTTTTATTTATTTCTTTTTGGTCCTCGGCTGGGAGGGGGGTTGTGCCTTTGGTCCCCACCTTTCAGCTAGTCTTCACAGCCCCAGCCCCAGTTGCGGCCAGAGCTACACCACCCCGCTGCAGCCCTTCCCAGACTGCACCTCAGCGAGTACTTACCCCACCACTGTGGAGACCTGGAGTACGGGCCCAGGAGGGAGCTGACTTGGGCCCGATCGTGGTGGCGCCGTTGGGGCAGCCATCATGCTACCAAGGATTTTTGTCTTGTAGGTAGTCCCCCCCCATTGGTGCTGCTGTGTAGTGGCGTCAATGACGCTGCAATGCACGCTTCCGTGCATTGCTCATCAGGTGCCGCCAGCACCATCCCTTGTTGTTGGCCCCAAAGCTTGCAGAGCCCCCAGCCACCACTAGGAGCTGGCACCTCAGCAGTCATACCTGCCCACCCACCCCGGAGGAGGAGAGACCCTCCGACCCCCGGCGATCTGTGCCCGTTCCCAAACACGGGTCACCGGCGTAGTGTGAGGTATGGCATCCAGCGCCTCAATCCTCAGCGCCACCGGGCCGGCAGACATTTTCTAAGTTTTACATTTAAAGTAATAAACAATTGAAAATGTTTCTAAGCCATTTGAACAACTAATTCACAAGCTGAATTCTGTTTAAGTTCAAAATTTCAATCAATCCATAATTACAGTATTTTTCAAAGTCTCATTGCTCAATAATTGCACAAATAAAACAATTCTCAACTAATCACTAGATAGCAAGGATTATACATAAGTTGCGTAAAATCCCTTAACCAACGGTCAAGCTGTATACAGTTGTAACCCCTAGGTGGCGCTATCCCAAGGGCTACTACCCCTGCCTGCTTGGCTTGTACAGTAGTAGGTTAAAGGGCCTGAATTCTGAAACGGGTACCTCCACCCGGAGGTCAGGGTTGGTAGTGGTCAAGCTAACCTGGGTACAGCCCTCCGGGACACTGTAACCCCCCTCTTTCCCCTCTAGTGGCCTGAACACTGTACAATAATCACTTTCACAATACCCCTGGTACACCACACAAGTACCCACAGTGTTTGCACTTACCACCAGGGCTGGTTACTCTGGCTCAACCCTGGGGATCCCCTGTAAAACAAGGTTATGCACAGCAAATAGCAACAGTACAGTACTTTGAGCACAAACTGGAATCACAGTCAGATTACATACAGAAAAAGTTAGATCTGATTTATTCAGGGGACTTGAACAAGGGAGGGGCAAAATCAGGTTAATTAGCTTAAAGGTTATATCAGTCAAGCAGTTATGCATGCGCTTTGAGTCCCCCCACACAGTCTCACCTCTGGGTACCCAGGTGGAGAAGAGATGGGCTAGCTTGGACCGTTGGCCGGCGTCGCAGCTGGTTGGGGCCCTGTGATGGAAAACACAACATGCACAGTACACAATATTTGTAATCCGGAGCCAGAGGGCTCAGTTTGTAAAGGAAACAAAACAACAAGACAGTCAGATGACACACTCCGATTAAGCTGTTGTTGCAGGGAGCTACCCTGGTATTTACTCACGATACCCAAGACTGGACACAGGCTGGATGAAAATCAAGACTGCAGGTGGTTGATCTGGAATGCCAGGGAAAGCAAGGCCCACACGAGTTGCAGAGGCGTCGTTCCTGTTCAGGCGTGGAGCAGGGGGCTGATTCCCAGGCAGGTCTCTCGTCGATGGCTTCTCTGTGCAGTGGGTAGTCTGGCTGAGCCAGTCTGGCAAAGCCCAGACCGCATGGAGACAAATTCGGATGCAGTCCATTTTGGACTGTATACAGCTTCCAGCAAGCAGAACACAGTTCACACAGTAGGGAACTAACTCACAACCCACTAGCAGCTCATAGCACATTTACATTTACATTTATGGGAATTCTACTGTACCAGGCAAAGTGCTCCTCGGTCACAATCGCAAAGTCTCTGCACACACCGGGAGCTTAGGGGTAGCTGGAACTCCTGACAGGCCAATTGCATTCAGCAAAATCTTTGGTCTTCTTCAGGTTGAGCCTCACCCACTTCAGTAGCTTACTTTAGTCACACAAACTTGGATTTAGTCCAAAATAATTCTCTTCTCTTCCTCTCAGGAGCAGCAGGCAGACATGTAAGCCAAAAACTCAGCCTTTTCACGGTTCTCCCATGCAAATCCACTCAGGATTACTGCTCAGAATCACTTCAGCTCCTCTCATTTCACTTCCCAGCTCAGAACTAACTTGAAAACTGCAAGCAACCTGGGACTTCCCCAAGATCCAAAAGATTTGGTGGGCTGATTTGGCTGTCAGTCAAAGCAAGAGCTTCCCCTTCAGTTGCAAAAAAGGTGCAAAAAGCTCCAAACTAAAGTTCCTACAGATTTTGAATTCAGACAGCTCCTGTAGTCCGGCTACATTTTAGGTCCCACCAGCACTGTTTGGTCCAATTGGCAGTCCAGGACCAAGATAGTGGAGACAAACAAAACAGTCCTTGCTACAAAGAAGGCAAGTTCGACAAACTACATTATCATTATCACTCTAAATTATTTTCAGTAAATAGTTACGTCTTTCAACAGAGCTCCCTCTCAGGTTACTTATAACTGCAAATAGGCAGCTCTTAAAGAGACAGTACGCAGAAGCTATACAGTCTCTGGTAATCACATTTAAACTGCTAAATTGCAGGACACCAGCCTGGCAGTGAGCATTTAGGTAAGCTCAAGGAAGACTTTTTGGGAACCGCCATTTGTAGGAGGGTTACACAGTACTGTATACGGTACGCGCTCCTTGACAGCTCAGTTGGTGGCTGGCTGTGGTGGTGTGAAGAGGGCTGTGATGGTCGCCAGCTCTGTTTCAGGATGAGAGAGTGGGGTGGTGGGCACTGCCTGTTGCAGTGGGGGTTCAAAAGACCACCAGGGAATGAGATTCTTAATATTTTAATATACAGGCACATTGGAGATAGGGAGAAGGTCGACTAGACCACCCAGGAATTATTTTGTTAATATTGTAATTTACAGCGGTTTGGGGGGAGGGGGGAGGGGCACTAGACCACCCAGGAATTATTTTGTTAATATTTTAATTTACGATCACATCAAGGCTGGGGGGCACTAGACAACCAGGGCCATGATTAATATTACTTTATTTATTTACTGAAGGAATCGTAATTACAACCTTTGAGTCAAGGACTCCTTTGCAAAAGCTCCACGTCATATATACATTACATACACGATATACATACATTAAAAGAAATGACAAGATATACAATAATAAATATACAGAGAACACACCAGAAAACATACATTGCAAGTTCAGAGACAGTATATACAATAAGAGGCATATAATGAGGCTACAGTTTAAGGGGTGAAAGGACCAGCCCGGGTCAAATCGTTATAAATCCAGCATGTACAATAACATTTACAGAAAATCAAAAGGTTATAGTCACAGGCAAGGAAGAGAAGGACTAAGCACAGTCACAATTGGACTGGGAGATGATTTCAGCATGGAGTAGGGTTTTAAATGGGCCTAGTCGCTGTTAGTGGTGCTAGCCAGTCGCATTCATTCAACGGAGGGCCCTGTAATAAAAGGAGCGTTGGCCCAGAGAGTCCTGCAGTGGGGTACAGAGATGGGGGCTAGCAAGAAGCTCCATGTAGACTGTGGCTAAGTGGAGGGCTGAACAAGGTGGCAGAGACCTGGGGGGGGGGGTGTTTAGGGAGAGCTTCCTAGCAAGGAGACAGGTCTGGTACTTGAGTCTGCCTTCAAATTTTAGCCAGTTGGTGCATTTATAGAGTTCACAGGTGTGTATCCAATGGTTTCGTCCAGTGACTAACTGGCAGGCTTTATTTAGGGAGATCATGATTCGATGCAGGGCAGTGGGGTCGGCCGTGCCATAGAGAACAATCCCATAGTCAAGTTGAGCACTGATGATGTCACGGCAAGACCTAGGACATCAGGATTACTAAAAGAGGATGGGTCAGAATGGGGGCATATGTTGAGGGAAGGCTCCAAGAGTGGTGCAAGTGGACAAACCCTCCCAGAGGGTGATAGTCTAAGAACCCTTAGACAAGCCTTGACTAGTCAAAGGGTGCATAGAATTTTGTCCTCTGGGAGAGTCGCCGGTGCGTTGTGAGATATGGCATCCAGCGCCTCAGCCCTCATCACCACCGGACTGGCCCCTTTCTTAGTATTCTTGATAGAGCAAAAGTTGTAAAAGAATTGATCAGAATGAAAATTAACCCTTGCATATAAAACAAACAAAAGTATTAAAGTCTTCATTTATCATTAGAAAGTGGTCAACAATTTGTACTTCTAAAATCTGTGTATAATATTCATTTAGTAATAACTTAGTCTTAAAAAACAATTACAGTTGAATACTTCTTAGAATTTAGTATTCCTACAGGGAAGTAATATTTTTCTGATGATTACCAAAGATTAAAAATGACTAAATTTAGTCTTAAAATAGTAATTAATTACTACTTTGAGACTACATTTAGTATTCCACTATGGTGAGGGAAAATACAAGACAAAATGGAGTCTGTCTGACATGCTTTTGTAGTTAAAAGTATTTATAAATGTGTGCTGAAAGTTGATGGAAGGTTTCACACCTAAAACTAACAATGAAATGTTGCAATATAGAAACACAGACAATGATGGCAGAAAAAGACCAATGGTCTGTCCCGTTTGCTTAAGTTTCATATTTAGACCTGTGCCGTACTGTCCTAGACCTCTCCAACCTCCCCTCTCCCCGCAATCTCCACCCTTAGTAACCTTAATACCCTTCATACAGTCCTAGCTGTGCTTGAAGCCACCAACAGTTTTCGCACACACCACTTCAGCTGACAAATTGTTCCACGGCTCCACCACCCTCACAGTAAAATAGTATTTCCTCACATCCCTCCTGAATTCGCCCCAATTAGTTTCCACTGATGTCCCCATGACTGTGAGTTAGTATTCAGGCCAAAAAAGTTTCTCACAATTCACCCTGTTAATTCCACTTAGGAACTTGAAGGTCTGTATCATATCCCCCCTTTTCCTTCTGGTCTCCAGTGAGTACGTGTTCAGTGCATTGAGGTGCTTCTCATAAGACCTGCCCTGTTGGCCCTTAGTCATCTTAGTCACCCTTCACTGCACTATCTCCAGCCTCTCCTTATCCTTCTTGAAGTGAGGGCTCCATAATTGGGCACAGTACTCCAGGTGAGGCCTTACCAAAGCTCTATAATGGGTTAGAATTACCTCTTTCCTTCTACTATTAATACCCCTCCCGATATACCCTAGCATTCTGTTTGCCTCACTAGAGGCCTTGTTGCACTGGCTTGATTGTTTGAGGGTGTCGCTGATGACTCCTACAGTAGTAGCCACAGACACTGCCAGCTATTTCCCGAAATTCCTGTGATATTTCCAGAAATATCTGATGCTTTTTGCATTTAAACAGTAGGGGCAGCGGAGAGAAACTCTTCAGAAATTTCGCGAAATATCTGAAAATAGCTGGTAATGTCTGTGGCTACCTCTGTAGGTCCTGTTACTCAGTCATAATGCTGAGTCTTACCCCACCCATCCAGTACTCATTCCTGGGGTTCTTGTTCCCTAGGTACATCACCTTACTCTTTTTTGTCATTAAATTTCAGCTGCCAAATGTTAAACCACATCTCTACCCTCTGCAGGTTACTCTGCATTCTCTGCATTTCTCTGATTTCCTCATCAATCTCCACCCCTTCCCCCCCAACAGAGCTTAGTGTTATCTGCAAAGAGACACAGTCTACCCTGGATTCCATCACCAGTGTCGCTGATGAACATGTTGAAGAGAACTGGACCCAGAACAAATCCCTGTGACACCACGATCATGCCCTCCCTTCTGATTTAGCCCCACTGGCCACAGCTCTCTCCTGCCTCTCCTTCAGCCAGTTACCTGCCCACTTCACAGTGACCTTAGCCATACCCAGCTCCTTTATCTTCTCAACAAGCATCTGTGAGGTACTGAGTAGAAGTTAAAGTAGAGCAGATCCACAGAATGGCCCCTGTCTAATTCCTTTGTCACCCAGTCAAAGAAAACTATCAGGTTAGTCTGACAAGACCTCCATACTGTTTACTATCCTGGAGACCGTTGCTGTCCAAGTAATCCACAAGGTCTTCTTTGATCAGTGACTCCATCAGCTTCCCTACAATAGAAGTAAGACTGACAGCTCTGTGTTTCCCGCTTGTTCCTCCCCCCCCCACTCCATTGAACAGAACTACATCCACCACCCTTCAGTCTTTTGGAATTACCCCTTTCCTTAGTGAGGTGTTGAATAGACCTACCAGGGGTTCTTCCCGTTCCACTGCCAATTCCCTGAGTATTCTCAAATGCAACCCATCTGGTCCTGGAGCCTTATCAATCTTTAGGGCTGCCAACACTTTCAGGACCTTTTTACTAGTAAATATTGGTGGCCTCATCTCCGGGACCCCCATTGTGGCTGCTTTGATGCCACTCTCTGGCAAGGGCCCACATCCTCCCTTGTGAAAACTGAGCAGAAGTACTCATTGAGGACAGTGGCCTTTTGCCTGTCCCCCTCAATCACCCCACCCCCATCAGCTAGCATTACTATTCCCCCTCCTTTCCTCCTTTTCCCCTAAGATATCTGAAGAAATGTTTATTTCCGCTCATGACCCCTTCCGCAATACGCAGTTCTGTGACTGCTTTTGCCTCCCTAACCGCCCTGTTTGCCTCCCTGTTTTTCAGTAAATATTCTCCCCGTTCTTTCTCCCCTTGTTTTTCTTTATATTTGTAGAAGGTCTTTTTCTTGGCTCTAATTGCTTCCCTGACCCTTGCAGAGAACTATAATGATCTCTTGAATGTGTTCTTTTTGTTTACTGTTCTCATGCATACCTTAGATGCCTTGAGAATGGCCCTCCTAATTGCCCCTCTTCCACCCCACGTTTATCAACCCCGACTAACTTATCCCTGACCAGCTCCCTCAGCCTATTGAAGTCTGTCCTTCTAAAATCCAGGACTTCACCTCTCGATTGCATTTTACTGGACCCTGGGGCCCTTTCAAACCAAAGAGAGTTATGGTTGTTGTTCCCCAGTGGCTCCATTACTCACATAGCTCCTACCAGCTCTGGATTGGTGAGCAACACACTGAGAATTGTGGTCTGCCTGGTGGGTTCCTTAATTAGTTGTACCAGCAGACAGTCTTGGAACGCAACCAACAAAGTCTGACTGCTGGTGCTTCTGTCACTGGACTATCCCAGTTGATGTTAGCAAGTTCAGATCACTGTAGGCACAACAGTGGCTGTAAGCCACCAGACCCTGCCAGAGTGCAAAAAGGATGCTTCACCTTGAATCTCAGCTGCCTTAATGCACCTTAAAAGAAATGGCCATAGAAACATTTTCTTTTAAACCAGACAGACCTGCAAATGCTTAATCCTGATATATGAAATTCACTTCAACACCCAGGAAGCCTGGCACAGTCTACATTGAACAATATGAGTGCAAGCTTGCTGGTTTCAAGGACATTCAAATTCCAGCCAGATAAATCCATTAGATTCAGACATTGTCTAACAGCTTCAAAGGTACTCTAAAATCAGAACCCTGCATTTCTTAAGGTCACTGAGTCATACCATGAGAAGGGGGCCTCATCTCTGAAACCATATAGCCAAGGAACTGGATTCTTGAAACAGGGAACAACCTGCTACCAACCACCCTAGATACATAAGACTGCAATGAGATCATCTTCCATCACCCCATCTTGAACCTGCGCAGTGGAAGGTCTTGTGGTTATAAGTCTATTGTCTGTCACCTTATGGACAAACGTTCAAAAAGGCAAATAGGCAGGTCAATGACAGAGCCATAATGACTCGGAACATCTCCGCACGTATGCTATAAGACTTCTGACCCAAGGCAGGCTTCTGCCCAAATATGGCTATACCATCCCAAAGCCTCATGCTACTCCTGAGGTAGGACGAAACCTCAGGACACTTCTAAGGAAGTATCCTGCCTATATAGGACAGCCCCAAGGATCACAACTTTGTAATTACCTACTAACTCGACCTGAATCTGTGTTTCACCACTGGAAGAGCTCTTACATCAACGCTACTTGTACTGAACTCTGACAACTACCCTGCTGAAGAATTCTAAAGACTCTTTGCATCTGCTATAATGTAAGAGACATTGAAACTTGTACTGACTATCATTTTCTATTTTGCAAGCCTAGAGGAGAAAAAGAACTCTGAAACCTAGGAAGAAATCTTCTTCACACAGCCATCTAAGATACTCCAAAATCTTCAAGACGAAAAGGAGGCAAGAGACTCTTTTGAAAAAGTTGGTGAAATATATATATATATATATATAGACGTAGACATACCTTTACTGGTTTAAGGGTGATTACTGAAATACTGTCTTTTGAGAATCACGGTTCTAGAAATAGATATATAAATACTGCAGTGAAATGTTATCGTAGATGCTAACAAAACTTATTAGTACCAAGGAGTTAGGAGTTGTTTCTAAAGAATATTCTAGGAAAATATAGTGCCTTAAAAGTGTCTCCAGACAAAGGAGAGCTAGGCCTCATAACTAGGAAGAGAAAACTGTGACAAGATTTACTGTGCACAAAGCAGACAAAGGTCTGGATAGAATTTCCTGATGAATGCTTTATAATGTTCAAATATTGAGAATATGTTAACTGTTAACTGTGTGTGTGTGTGTGTGTGTGTGTGTGTGTGTGTGTGTGTGTGTGTGTGTGTGTTGAAATAAACAGCTTTTTATGATATTCCATGTCTAAGAAAAGTCTGTCATCTCAGAAAATTACCACAAAAAAACAAGTAAGCACAACACCTTTCAAATAAGAACAGCCACAGAGGTAAAGTTAATAGTAATTGTGCTTACATCACCCACCGCTAGTACTACTTCCTCCTTTGCTACCACTCTTTCAGGTTCTTCCCATGGCTCTCTGTCCCTCTTCTTTGCTTGTCCTGGAGCTCTACAGATCACCCCCAAGTGCAGTTTCTTGCCTGAGGCTGCCACGAGTTGCACCAACAGTGACAGTCTCCCCATTACCACCCCTGATGCAGGTCAGTGAGCCTCACATCAGTTGTGGGAAAGCTCATGGAGACCATCCTAAAAGAGAGACTAGTGACCTTTTTGGAGAACAGTGGTCTCCAGGATGGCCAACAACATGGGTTTGTCTCAGGAAGACCCTGCCAGACAAATCTAATTGAGTATTAGGACTGGGTATGAAGGAGTAGCCAAAGCTAGTAACCGGGGAATGGTTACTGTTCTAAGTCATTTGTTTGCTCCTTCAAGGGTCTAATAATAGCTTGAGGGTGTCCACATACAAGAAATTGAAGGATGCCAGACTTTGTGATAAATTTCTTCTGTTTTATTTTTTCTCTCTTCAGCCCTGATGTTTCGCACGTATAGTGCTTTTTCAAAGGGCTTCCTAAAAAGATTTTTTAGAAAATATATATGTTATAATAATCCAGTAATATATTTGCTTACATTTATTGAAAAATCTTTCTAGAATCTTTTACACCAAAGTGTTCACAAACCACAGTTCAAAGATATTCGACTTCATGGCGTTCATTTAAATACCATTTTGCTCATTATACTTGTAATCCCCCTACAAATGGGGGTTCCCAAAAAGTCTTCCTTTGAGCTTGCTTAAATGCTCCCTGCCAGGCTGGTGTCCTGTGTTTTAGCAGTTTAAATGTATTGCCAGAGAGTGCCTGTATAGCCTCTGTGTACTATCTCTTTAAGAGCTGCCTGGATTGCAGTCATAATTAATCTGAGAGGAGCTCTGTTAGAAGATGTACTTGTTTGCTGATCATTTGTTAGAGTAGCAATAATATTGCAGTTTGTTCTAACCTGCCTTCTTTGCAGCATGAACACTTCTGTTTGTTTCCATCATCTTGGTCTTGGACTGTCAAAATGGGCCAGTCAGTACATTTGGGACTCTAAAATGGAGCCTGCCTACAGGGGCTTGGTGGGGCCAAAACTTGTAGGAATTGTAGTTTTGGGCTTTTGGCATCTAAAATAACCTGGAGGGGGAGCCCTTGTTGTGACTGACAGACACATCAGCCAACCAAACCTTTTGGATCTTGGGGAAAGTCCTAACGCTGCTTGCAGTTTCAGTTACTGTAGATCTGAGTTGGGAAGTGAAGAAGTAACAGCTTGAGATATTTCGAACAGCAATCCATAGTGGATTTGCATGGGAGAACTGTGGAAAGTCCTGAGTTTGGCCTGTGGAAAGGCCTGAGTTTGGCCTGCATGCCTGCCTGCTGTCCCTGAGAGGGAACTTGTGCTTTTTTCGGACTGAATCTGAATTTGGAGAGCGAATTAAGCCACTGAATTGTGACCAGGCTTTAACCTGAAGAAGACTGAAGATTTGCTGAATGCGATCAGCCTGTCAGGACTTCCAGCTACCTCTTAATTCCTGGATTATGCAGAGACTCTGTAATTGTGACCGGAGAGCCATTTGCCTGGTACAGTGGAATTTCCTTACATGTGAATGTGCTGTGTGCTTATAGTGGGTCATGATTTGGTTCCCTACTGTGTGTCTGAACTGTATTTTTCTTGCTGGAGGCTGTATCCAGCTCCATGGACTGAATCCATGTTCTAGAAATAGATTATATGTATAAATACATCCATTTCCATTTGCCTGGGCCCTGCTACATTGGCCCAGCCAGAATACCTGCTACGCAGAGAAAGTCATCGACAAGAGACTGGCCTGGGAATCAGCCCCCTGTTCAACTCCTTGAACAGGAACAACACCTTGGTGATTCACGTGGGCCTGCTTCTCTGGGCAGTCCAGCTCAACAGCCTGCAATCTCGATTTCATCCTGCCTGTGTCCAGTATTGGGTATCATGAGTAAACATCAGGGTAGCTCCCTGTAACAACAGGAAAATCTAAAAGTGTTGTCATCTGATTGTCTTGTTGCCCTTTCTTTCATGAACTGAGCCCTCCGGTTCTGGATTACAAATAGTGTGTGTTGTGCATGTTGTTTTCTTCCATTGCAGGGCCCCAACCAGCTGCAACATTCCAGGCTAGCCCACCGTTTTCATACAGTACCTGGGTACCCAGAGTGTGCGACTGTGTAGGGACTCTGAACTGCATGCATAACTGTCTGATTAATATAGCTTTTGAGCAAATCAACCTGATTACGCCCCTCCCTTGTTCAAGTCCCCTGAATAAATCCAATTTAAATTTGTTTGCATTTAACCGGACTGTGGTTCCAGCTTGTGCCAAAGTATTGTACTGTTGCTATTTGCTGTGCTTAACCTTGTTTTACAGCGGGTCCCCAGGGTCAAGCTAGAGGAACCAGCCCTGATGGTAAGTGCAAACTGTGTGGGTAATTGCCTGGTGAATAAGGGTCATTGTGAAAGTAATTATTGTATATTGTTCAGGCCACTAGAAGGGAAAGAGGGGGGGTTACAGTGTCCCGGAGGGCTGTGCCCAGGTTAGCTTGACCACTAACAACCCTGTCCTCCGGGTGGAGGCACCTGTTTCATTACCCAGGCCCCTTAGCCTGCTACTAGCCAAGCAGGCATGGGTAGTAGCCCTTGGGATAGAGCCACCTAGGGATTACGTACTATTTAATTACTCTACGTGAGACTTGCCATTAAATTTACTTAATTAGCCCAGCTTTGTAAGTCTTATATCATAGCCCCACTAAAGGCTTTTCACCACTTTTGTCACTACAGGGGCACCTGATTAACACACTTATCTTAATTATCTATCAGCTAGCCATTAAATGTCCACTGATTTTCTAAACTGTGTCAAAAATAAACCTGATTTAACATTTGTATCTGCCACTTTACTATTGCACATCGAAAAAAACTTACTTTCCAAAGTACTTTTAAAACTCTGTTGTTGGTTGTTGCCCATCTTAATGTTCAAACAAGCAGTTTCACCAGCTACCAAAAAAGAGAGAAAACATTTTTTTCAATACTGCTACCAGCATTTCACCTTAATGCTAATTTGGGGTGATGCGTGTACCTTTTAAGTTTTGTTCTAAAATATAGCAGTCATTTACAAGGAGCAGCAGCGCCCTTCTAAATTCAAGAAACCGTCTGGACCCCTGTAGGGTGAAGACATATTCCTTTTATATTTCAAATGTTCCGTGCTCTAAACTTTAAAGAAATATTTCAGGCAGCTGCTTAAACTTTAGAAAATGTTTGTTGTACCTGATAGCCATGTGCTTGTGCCTTTCTTGATAGCTTGACTACTCATTTGTGTTGCCCTGTTAAATCACAAAATGCTTCCTTTTAATTTACTCTTACAGGTTTTGTTTTTTTAAACTTCTCTGTGTGTGTTCCAAAGTCTGTACTCACTTTTAGGTCTGCTGGTGAAACACTGCACAGCCTTGTGGCTCCATTTTGAAAAAGTGCTGCTAGGTGTGTAATCAGGCAAGCCCTGCCACTTTTTCAAAATGGAGCCACAAAGCTGTGCAGCGTTTCACCAGCAGACCTAAAAGTGAGTACAGACTTTGGAACACACATAGAGAAGTTTGAAAAAAAACAAACCTGTAAGAGTAAATTAAAAGGAGGAATGCTGTGATTTAACAGGGCAGCACAAACCAGTAGTCACGTTATTAAGAAAGGCACAAGCACATGGCTATCAGGTACAACAAACATTTTCTAAAGTTTAAGCAGCTGTCTGAAATATTTCTTAAAAGTTTAGAGCACCGAACATTTGAAGTATAAAAGGAATATATCTTCACTCTGCAGGGGTCCAGACGGTTTCTTGAATTTTAGAAGGGCGCCGCAGGTTCTTGTAAATGACTGCTATATTTTAGAACAAAACTTAAAAGGTACACACATCACCCCAAACAAATTAGCATTAAGGTGAAATGCTGGTAGCAGTATTGTGTATTGAAAAAAATGTTTTCTCTCCCTTTTTGATAGCTGGTGAAACTGCTTGTTTGAACATTAAGATGGGCAACAACCAACAGTAGAGTTTTAAAAGTACTTTGGAAAGTACATTTTTTTCCTATGTGCAATAGTAAAGTAGCAGATACAAATGTTAAATCAGGTTTATTTTTGACACAGTTTAGAAAATCAGTGGCCATCTAATGGCTAGCTGAAAGATAATTAAGATTAGTGTGGTAATCAGGTGCCCCAGTAGTGACAAAAGTGGTGAAAAGCCTTTAGTGGGGCTATGATATAAGAATTACAATGCTGGGCAAATTAAGTGAATTTAATGGCAATTCTCATGTAGCATAATTAAGTAGTATAATGAGAAAAATAGTACTTAAATAAATGGCATGAACTCGAGTGTCTTTGAACTGTGGTTTGTGAACACTTTGGTGTATAAGATTCTACAAAGATTTTTCTATAAATGTAAGCAAATATATTACTGGATTATTATAATATAGATATTTTCTAAAAAATCTTTTTAGGAAGCCCTTTGAAAAAGCACTATACATGTGACGCGTCAGGGCTAAAGAGAGAAAAAATAAAATGGAAGAAATTTATCACTAAGTCTGGCATTCTTTAATTTCTTGTCTGTGGACACCCTCAAGCTATTACGACTGGGTGACCAGGGAGCTGGACAGGGGCCATGCGGTGGATGTCCTGTATTTGGACTTCAGCAAGGCCTTTGATTCCATGCCTCATGGGAGGCTGGGGGGGGGAGCTGGAATACATAGAGGTGGGAACGAAGATGGTCAGAATGATCATCAACTGGCTGAATGGAAGGCAGCAGAGGGTGGTGGTGGTGGTGGGGGGACTCTTATCATCGAGGGAAGTGACGAGCGGGTGTCACAGGGATCGGTACTGGGACAGTGCTGTTTGGGGTATACATAGCTGATATCTCACATGGGATCCAGAGTAGGATCAGTCTGTTCACTGACGATATGAAGATGGGAGCTGTGGTAGATGACATTGAAGGGTGGAAAGGGCTACAGGAGGGCCCGACCAAACTACAGGAGTGGTTGGAAACATGACAGCTGGGGTTCAATGCCAAGAAGTGCAGGGTACTGCATTTCGGAGCTAGGAACCAGGGGAGGAGCTATCATCTGGGAGGGGTGCAGCTGGAAAGCACCAAGGAGGAAAAGGACTTGGAGGTGCTTATAATGGGCAGCATTAACAACTCGGCTCAGTGCAGGAAGGTGGCAGCAAAAGCCAGCAGGATGCTGGGGTGTATAGTGAGGGGAATCTCCTCCAGAAATAAGAAGCTCATCCTTCCCTTGAACAGATCTCTGGTCAGGCCGCACCTGGAGTACTACGTGCAGTACTGGCGCCCGTTCCTGAAGAAGGACATCAAATTGTTGGAGGGGGTGCAATGTAGGGCAACCAAAATGATCCAGGGATTGGAGGGAAAGTCCTACGGGGATAGATTGGGCGAGCTGAACATGTATTCCTTGGAGGAGAAGAGGGGTAGGGTGGATATGATTGAAACCTTTAAATACCTTAAGGTGATAAATAAGGCTAATACAGAAGAGAATTTTCCAGCTTAGAAGAGGGAGGGATACAAGAGGGCATCAGCTGGGATTGGAAGGGGAAGATTCAAGAGGGAAATCAGGAGATATTTTTTCACTGAACGAGTGGTGGATAGGTGGAATCCTCTGTCTGAGGAGGTGGTATCCTATAGAATGGTTGGCGGCTTTAAGAGGGGTTGGGACAGGGTGAGGGGGGGTGCGATAAAGAGTGGTGGGGAGGGTGGGGCAGCTGCAAGTTGAGGGGCTAGCTGCACAATCGAGCAGACTTGATTGACTGTAAGCCTGCTTCTGCAGTCATTTTCATATGTTCATGTCTTCTATCACCTTGATACCCTCCTTGACAAAAGGGCGAGCTTTCCCCCTCTACTTGTTCCTCTATTCCTCCTGAACACTGAGTACCCAGGGACTATCATTTTCCAGTCGCTGTTTTCTGAGGCCCACATTTCCATGACGGCCAACAGGACCACTTCAATGTCTGGTTGCCGTCAGCACATGGAGCTTACTGATTTTGTTACCTAGGTTCCTGGCACTGACAGAGGCATACCTCCTTCCATCTGATCCTGATCCTACTTTACTACTACCCTTGTGATTCCTTTGTCCTCTTAATGTCACCTTGTTTTTCTTGATGCTTGCACTCTACATTCGCCCTCTCTAATGCCCTTCACCTAGTCCAGTAGGGGCTACAGCTTTTTTGTACATGTTGTCCTGCTACAAGCCCCCAGATGTGGGGTAATACTAGCTATGATACCCATTCCCTCAATTGTCATCATGCTTACCCTAGACCCAGTCTCCCCTGCAGTCAGTTTAAATGCCGGATACAGACGTCAAACGTCTGCCCCAGCATGCAGGCCCTCTCACCTGCCAGGTGATGTTCATCATCCTTGAAGAGTTTCCTATCCCAGAAGTCCCCCCAATCCCCTATAAACTGGAACCCCTTTTCCTGACACCATCTCTTAATCCATCCATTAAACTCCTCTGTCACATCTCTGCTTGTCCCATCCTGCTTCCCCTCCCTGCTCCACACAGGGAGGACTTTGTAAAAGGCTAGGGAGGTTGAGTGTGCTGCCAGTCTGTCCCCCAGCCTACAGAATTCCACTTTATCTTCTCTACTGACTGGTTCACCAAATCATTGGTACCCAGGTGTACCAGCACCACCAGCGCCCCCTGGTCCCTGTCCATCATCCTTCCTATCATGTCTAAATCCTGACTGGCTGATTCTCCAGGAAGGCATCAGACCATTCATCTCTTGTTCAACCCCCACACCATACTCTCTACCCACCAGTCATTGAATCCCACAACACTAAAACTCTCCTGGTAGACTTGCACCCCTTGCATGCCATCACATTGTCCTGTTCTTTTGCATCAACTGACTCGGCATCCCCCCAGCAGAGTCAGATGCTTGAACCTCCTCTAGGGCTGAGAAGGGATTTGCCATCTGGGTGTTGAGGAGCTGGACAACCTCCTCATGGCTCCTTCCCCTCTCCCTCCCCACCACTCTCCAGCCCCCTGGACTGCTGGGTCTCAGGGGGAGTAAGGGTGTGGGTGGTGGACTCCATCTGAGCGGATGACGAAGCTGAAATATTTCTACCCTTGCTGCCACCAACTGATAATGGAGGTCCACCAAGGTTCTGCAGGTGCAGCAGTGCCTCCTCCTTCAGAGCACAGCCCTAGAGAAGAGCACCCCACAGCTGGCACAACTGACTGCCTACACTCTGAACCCCATCCCCATAAAGATCTGTACTAATCAGATGACTAATTTGACTTGTAGTGCTCACCCAAATAGGGTGTAGCTGAAGGCACAACTATAGCACAGCAAACAGAGGATTAAAAGTATTACTATGTAGTGTTCACCTGATAGGGTGTAGCAGTAAGGCTCAGCTATAGCACTGAAAACAGGGATTAAAATGACCATGCCATGTTCACCCACCTAGGGTGAGGCTGTAGTCTTGGCAATAGCACAAACTACTACATAATGTCCACACAAATAAGGTGTAGCTGTAGGCCCAGTTATAGCACGGAAGTCAGGCGTAAAAAGTACCTCATCCTGTTCACCCAGATAGAGTGAAGCTGAAAAATGTAACTATAGCACAAGACAATCCTGCAATTAAAGCTACCCCAGCTCTAGCACTGAACACATGGATGAAATTAAATTTTGCATAAGCAATGAGAAATTAACTTCAGCTAGCACAGATATATAAGCAAAGATAAGCTAAGACCTTATAGCTGAATGCTTCCCAGATAATACCCCCACAAACACTGCAGTTCAATGTTCTTATACAGTTTTACCAGAGATGAGATGGGCAGAGTTCCTGGCTTCTGGCTGCATCTCCTGGCATGGAGGGCTGCAGCAGCAGCACAGGGGGCCGCTAGAGGTGGGGAGAGTCAAGAGAATAGGGGAGCCACTGATTGGCTCTTGCAGGAGCCAAAAAGAACCGCTGATTGGTGGGGATAAAATCCACTTAAAGCCCTGGCTGGAATGATGAGTCAAGGTGGGGAAGGCTGCTGCACAGGACCACAGGAAAGTGTATCCAAGTAAGTTACAGCCTTCTGTGAGTCCCGCTGAATCGGCTCTCAATGCTGCCGCCACTTAGATTTATTTTAATTGTTAACTGGGTAGCTAGGCTCACTGAGGAGGAGGGGCTAAAAATGCTGTGGGTCATCCTGGAGATAGGATCTGGGAAGGTCACCCATACCAAGGTAGTGTACAAACCTCCAGCAGAAGGGGTGGAGATGAATAGGGCACTAGGGGAACCCAGCTTCATGATGGCAAGCAAGGGGGGAGGTGCTGCTGGTTGGAGATTTCAGTCTGCAAGATGCGGAATGGAACCTTCCAGTTATGACTTAGCCAAGGAGTAGGGCTATCCTTGACTCCCTAGAAGTTGCTTTTAGAAACATGGAAACATAGATTTTGACAGCAGATAAGGACCGCTTGGCCCACCCAGTCTGCCCATTTCCCTACCTATTGGATAAGCTGCAGATCCTAGTTAACCAGCAGCCTATTTCTTCCTACCCCAACCCCTAGAATTGCCTTATGACTGTCCCATGCATGCTTGAATTCCACCACTGTTTTTGACTCCACAACCTCCTCCAGAAGGCCATTCCATGCATCCACAACCCTCTCTGTGAAAAAATACTTCCTTAAATTACCTCTGAGCAGCCCCACTTCTATCTTCAAATTGTGCCCCCTTGTTCTTGCAAACCTCTTTTTTTGAAAGATGCTACCCTCTTGGACTTTCTCGGGCAGCTAGTCAAAGAGCCTACTACAGATGGGTCAGTGTTGGACATGGTGCTTACAAACAGGAACAATATTGCAAACGTCACAGTGTGCAATCTCCTAGATACCAGTGATCACCGTACAGTGTGGTCCAATATATGAAGAGGTGCAGAGGTGAGCCACATGAGGGCAAGAGTCCTGGATTTCAGGACAGCAGATTATTATTATTATTATTTTTTTTTTTTAATAGAGCTCTTTGGTCCCCATTGCCTCCTCCCGCCAACAGGCGACGGGGACACATAGGTATTTTACAGTTTTTCTCCCCTGATCGCCCAATGCCCTGGCACATGGCCGTGCAAGGGTGTGGAGGCATGCTACACACCCCGTGGTGCCAGTTCAGCCCCTTCCACCTCCCGATGCTTTTGCTACCCCCTCCCTGCTTATGCTACCCACCGGACCTCCACCTGGTGGGAGCGGAACTATAGGGGGGTACCAACCACCCTCACCACCCTCGAGAGAGAGGAGAGCTGCCCATTGGCATGCTCAGTTCTGCTCCGCCTCCCCCCATCCCGGCACCCTGATGACCTGAGGTAATTCCTGAACCCGAGTCGCCAACGTAGCGTGAGATGTGGCATCCAGCACCTCAACCCTCAGCTCCACCGGGCCGACTCAGATTTTAAAGAAATGGGAAACTACCTCAGAAATGGCCTTGGGGGGAGATTGCTAGGGTGGAGAAGATACACAGTGGGGAAGAATAAGGGAGAGTGTAATTAGGGCAACAGACCTCTGCATGAAAGAGGTAAGCAAAAGCAGAAGAAAAGGAGACTGTTAGGGTTCTCCAAGGGAAAGGTGGTGAAAGAAAAAAGGGTGGCATTCAAGAGGTACAAAGAAAGGAAGATGGAGGAGGACAGGGAGGTATGCCAAGCAAGGTAAATGGAAGTAGGCAAGGCAGTTAGGGGAGCAAAGGTACAGTCAGAGGAAAGGATTGCTGGAGGGTTGGCTAAAGTTATTGAGTGGGGAGAAGAAAAAAACAAGGGGGGATAGTGAGGATCAGAAGAGCAGATTTGGGAGTACTGTACAGTAGGGGACCAAGAAAAAACTAATGTCTTAAACAGATACATCTGCTTAGCCTTCACAGTATAGGGAGGAGGGGATGGACCACCAGGGAGAAACAGGAATGGTGGTGGGGGGGGGAGGTGGACACAATTCTATTTTCAGAAGAGAGTCTTGAAAGGACTCACAGCCCTGAAGGCAGATAAGGCTACAGGACTGGAGCGGATAAACTCCAGGGTACTGACATTATTTATTTATTTATTTATTTATTTATTTATTTAAAGGTTGGTAACCAGGAAAGGCACACTGAGCCGAAGCTTGTTTCCAGATACAACCCGGGGAAGGGGGAGAGAGCAAGATATACACAAGCTATAATTATACAGTTATATACATTCATGAGATGAGCAAGAGTGAATGAAACATATAAGTAATAAGTAACAAACACAGAAGCAGGGCCTAACAATATATCTGCCAAAGGGCAGCTGAATACTAGGAGAAACTATGCATAAGCTAGCAAACAAAGACGCGAGAGCACAGGTATTGTATAGCAGTATACACAAAATATGGATATACATGTATATAGATTCATGAGATGAGCAAGTATTGTACAGCAGTATACACAAAATATGGATATACATGTACTGTATATACAGTCATGAGATGAGCAAGTATTGTACAGCAGTATACACAAAATATGGATATACATGTATATAGATTCATGAGATGAGCAAGTATTGTACAGCAGTATACACAAAATATGAATATACATTTATATACATTCGTGAGATGAGCAAGATTATTTACGGCAATTATATACATAGTACAGGAGCAGCAGGGGGAAAGAAAAGGGGAAAGGGTAAGAATGGATGAAATGTATGGCATTCAAGGAGGATGGAAATGAAGGCAAGGGGGAGACGCTTGAAATAGTTTTTGATGGATGGCGCAGTGGGTAGACCTCGCACAGTAAGGGGAAGAGAGTTCCATAAGGCAAGGAACCGGTGGGCGAAGGCTAATGTACCGGATTGTGAGCGGGGTGTGATCAAGGCAAAAGAGCGGTGGTCACGGGAGCACAGGGAGTAGCCTGAACTAGGGGCTGGGCTAATAAGGAGGAGAGGTAGGAGGGAAGGGTATTGAACCAGTACTTAGTGGTGAAGGCAGCGCAGTGTGCCAGGTGGCGGTCATTAAGTGACAGTAAGGAGACAGACTGGTAAAGAAGACAGTGGTGGATGCAGTATGGGAGGTTTGAGGCAAATCTAGAAAAGGCTTGAAATAGCGGGTCTAATTTTGCGAGGGAGGATTGCGGCGCAGAGCTATAAACCACACCGGCATAATCAAATGAGGGGAGGATAAGCTTAGAGACTATTCCCTCCTGATGGGGAGGGAGAGACTGTCCTTGTGCCTATAAAGCATTTCTAATTTTTGATGTAGTTTATGAATATTTTCCAGATGTAGGGAGAACTCTAATTTGGGGTCCCGCCAAACTCCAAGGTATTTGTATGACTCGACTACAGTGATTTTGGAGCCATCGAGGGCATATATGTTGGGAGTTGTTATTTTGGCTAATTTCTGGGCAGAGCCAAAAGCCATGGCAACTGTTTTCTTAGTGTTGCAGTTAAGCAATTTGTCTTCCAACCACTGTAGGTGTTCATGAATTCAGCTTGGAGGATGGGTTTGACCTGAGGCAGGGAGGGGCTGGATGCAAATATAACAGTGTCATCGGCGTACATTTGAACGTGTGAGACTGAACTGGCAGCGGGGAGATTGTTTACGAAGATTGAGAATAGGGTAGGACCAAGGATTGACCCCTGAGGAACACCAGCCAAGATGGGAAGAGGAGCAGATTTAGTGTCCCTTAGCTGGGCAGATTGGTACCTACCAGTTAAATAGGCCTTGAACCATTCAGTAGAGGTAGAGGATAGTCCTATTGCTAGGGGGTCTTCAAGGAGAAGGGTTCTGAGCCACAGAATCAAAGGCTTTAGCTCATAATAACTCAGAGAGGTGCTAGCTGCCCTAATGACAGCCTTATTAAACTGCCCACTGGAAACAGGAGTAGTTTCAGATGACTAGAGAAGGACTGATCTGGTCCCTCTATATAACAGCGGCAGCAGGGAGGAGGCTAGCAACTACAGGCCGGTCAGTCTTACTTCAGTGGTAGTGAAATTAATGGAAACTTTGATGAAAGAAAGACTGGTTGAAAATCTAATCCATTGGGCTTCAGGACCTCAGGCAGCGCAAATTCACTTGGAAAAGGTCATACCAAATTAATCTGATAGATTTCTTTGCTTGGGTGACCAGGGAGATTGATGAGGGGAGGGTAGAGGATGTGGTCTATCTGGACTTCAGTAGGTCCTTCGACATGTGCCCTACAGGAGGCACCACTGATTAAGAAGTTGACCAGCCTAGGAGTGGAGTCCAGCAGTGAAACATAGAAACATAGAATTTGTCGGCAGATGAGGACTGCCTGGTCTACCTAGTCTGACCCATTTTTCCCCTGCCTATACTTTCAACACAGACTGTAGTACATGGAGTTAGAAACCGGTAAATAGATAGGAGACAAAGGTGTTAGCAGCACTCACACTAAGAATGAGAGAGTGACCAGCGGGGTTCCACAGGGTTTGGTTCTTGGACCAGTCCTCTTCATTTTCTTCATAGGGGACATTGCAGAAGAACTGAAGGGGAAGGTATGCCTTTTTGTAGATGACACCAATATCTGTAATATGGTGAACACTCAGGAGGGGGTGGAGAAAATGTGCAGGGATTTTGGGAAACTCATGGAGTGGTCCAATACATAGCAGTTGGGGTTCAATGCCAAAAAGTGCAAAATCATGCACCTAGGGCACATGAACCCTGGTGCTGCATATAGGATGGGGGTTAAGTACTGACAGTCACTAAATAGGAAATGAACGTTGGGGTTATTATATCAGAGAACCTCAGGGTGACAGTGCAGTGTGACAAGACTGTGGGCAGGGCTAGTGGGATGCTGGGTTGCATGGCTGGAGTATCTCCAGCAGAAGGAGGGAGGTGATGCTGCCATTATATTTCTTCCTGATACGATCCCACCTGGAGGACTGTGTCTAGTTTTGGAGACTGTACTTCAGAAAGGACATAGACAAGGTAGAGGCTGTCCAGAAATGGGCAACTAAAGTGGTGCAGGGTTTGCTTAGGAAGCCCTGTGAAGACTGGCCGAGGTATCTCGGCGTGTACGCCCAGGAAGAGAGGAGAGAGGTGACATGCTTGAAACCTGCAAGTACCTTATGGGGTGAATGGTACAGGTGGCAGTTCAAGCATACATGGGATTAACATAGGGGCATATTAGAAAAGAGGCAAGATGGTTGCTGAACACCAAATAGGGTCTACACAGGTGGAATAGTGAAATAGGTTGGGAACACTTGAGCAAACTGGGTGGGCCAAGCGGTTCTTTTCTACTGACAAATTCTGTTTCTGTATTTCACAGGAACCAGGATCCTTTTTTTCAGGATTGACCAGTGCATGTAAAGCATACAGTACTACAAAAAGATAATTATACTGGAAAAGAATCTTCTTAGCCAATCAGAATGCAAAGTTACTGTCCCGTTATTCTGTGATAACCAGACAGTAGAATGAATAATGGCACAGTGGCTCTGCATCCTGATTGGCTGCTGTGTGTGCACTTGGTTGCTCAGGGAGCAAGCCCAGTTTGCCCTCCCACTTCCATACACAGTATCCAATCAGAGACTCTAGTAACACTACAGTGCATCTGTTAGAAACAGTTGCTGCTTTCTCACAGACACACTGTAGAGTTACTCACAGATTTTGCCATTTTTAAATTTCTAAACATTTTTCAAGTGATGGTGTAACCCCCCTACAAATGGGGCTTCCCAAAAAGTCTTCCTTGAGTTTGCCTAAATGCTCACTGCCAGGCTGGTGTCCTGCGTTTTAGCAGTTTAAATGTGATTACCAGAGCCTGTATAGCCTCTGTGTACTGTCTCTTTAAGAGCTGCCTATTGCAGCCTAGGTAATCTGAGAAGGAACTGTGTTGAAAGATGTAACTATCTGCTGAAAATCATTTAGAGTGATAATGATAATGTAGTTTGTCTAACCTGCTTTCTTTGTAGCAAGGACTGTTTTGTTTGTCTCTACTATCTTGGTCCTGGACTGCAAATTGGACCAATCAGTTCTGGTGGGACCTAAAATATAGCCGGACTACAGGAGCTGTCTGAAGTCAAAATCTGTAGGAATTGTAGTTTTGAACTTTTTGCACCTTTTTTGCAACTGAAGGCGGAGCTCTTGCTTTTACTGACAGCCAAATCAGCCAACTGAATCTTTTGGATCTTGGGGAAGTCCCGGGCTGCTGGTAGTTTTCAGTTAGATCTTACCTGGAAGCTAAAGAAGAAGGAGCTGAAGTGATTCTGAGCAGCAATCCTGAGTGGATTGGCATGGGAGAACTGTGAAAAGGCTGAGAGTTTGGCCCGCATGTCTGCCTGCTTCTCCTGAGAGGGAGAGAGAAGGGAATTATTTTGGACTAAATCCAAGTTTGTGTGACTAAAGTAAGCTACTGAAGTGGGCCAGGCTCAACCTGAAAAAGACTGAAGATTTTGCTGAATGCGATCAGCCTGTCAGGAGATCCAGCTACTCCTAAGCTCCCAGTGTGTGCAGAGACTTTGCGATTGTGACCAGGGAGCGCTTTGCCTGGTACAGTAGAATTCCCATACATGTAAATGTGCTATGAGCTGCTAGTGGGTTGTGAGTTAGTTCCCCACTGTGTGAACTGTGTTCTGCTTGCTGGAAGCTGTATCCAGCCCAAAATGGACTGCATCCGAATTTGTCTCCATGCGGTCTGGGCCTTGCCAGACTGGCCCAGCCAGACTACCCACTGCACAGAGAAGCCATCGACACGAGACCTGCCTGGGGATCAGCCCTCTGCTCCACGCTTGAACAGGAACGATGCCTCTGCGACTCGTGTGGGCCCTGCTTCTCCTGGCATTCCAGATCAACCACCTGCAGTCTCAATTTTCGTCCAGCCTGTGTCCAGTCTTGGGTATCGTGAGTAAATACCAGGGTAGCTCCCTGCAACAACAGCTTAATCGGAGTGTTTCATCTGATTGTCTTGTTGTTTCGTTTCGTTTCCTTTATGAACTGAGCCCTCTGGCTCCAGATTACAAATATTGTGTACTGTGCATGTTCATGTTTTCCATCATAGGGCCCCAACCAGCTGCAACCCAGGGCAACAGTCCTGGCTAGCCCATCTCCTCTTCTCCACCTGGGTACCCAGAGGTGTAACTGTGTGGGGGGACTCAAAGCGCATGTATAACTGCTTGACTGATATAACCTTCAAGCTAATTAACCTGATTTTGCCCCTTCCTTGTTCAAGTTCCCTGAATAAATCCTTTCTGCATGTAATCTGACTGTGGTTCCAGTTTGTGCTCAAAGTACTGTACTGTTGCTATTTGCTGTGTATAACCTTGTTTTACAGGGGGTCCCCAGGGTCGAGCCAGAGGAACCAGCCCTGACGGTAAGTGCAAACAGTGTAGGTACTTGTGTGGTATACCAGGGGTATTGTGAAAGTGATTATTGTACAGTGTTCAGGCCACTAGAGAGGAAAGAGGGGGGTTACAGTGTCCCAGAGGGCTGTGCCCAGGTTAGCTTGACCACCACCAACCCTGTCCTCTGGGTGGAGGCACCCATTTCAGAACTCAGGCCCCTTAACCTGCTACTAGCCAAGCAGGCAGGGGTAGTAGCCTTTGGGATAGTGCCACCTAGGGTTATTGGAGGCTCACCGCTGGGATTAGCGTCCCTTAGTGGCCAAATTTGAGAACTGTTATTAAAAATAAATGGCTACCCCAAAAGAACTGGCTGTACACCAGTTGGTGGGGTGATGTACTGGGCAGGAGATCGACCCCCAAAATGTTATACTTATCCTAGATATATCTCTGGGTACCAATAAGAACACTGTAGAGGGAGTACTTTCCAAGGTTGAATGTTTACAAAACCCTGTGGTAGTGGGTCGACATGCTAATCTGCTCATCCAAAGTTTCATGGCGTTAGTAGAGTGTAAGGACCCAGTAGACAGTTCCAAAGTGCCACGGACTATCACCCCCAAAGGAGCCCTCACTGCCTGGAGAGTGATAAGTAAAGACCCCAGGGAGAATGAGCCCCCCCCCCGGACTATCAGACTTTTGAGGAGAAATTTGCTAAGTTGTTGCTGGAGGAAGGGAAAACTGTGGAGGACTTAAAGAAACTGTTCCTGCCACCTGGGGGTGTTCCTCCTCCAACACCCCCTCCTGCTCCAGCACCCGTTATTGCCCCTCCTTCTGTGCCCATGCCAATGCTGGCTGCTATGTCTGTGCCTGCCATTAGTCACGACTCTTACCGAAGGTTGAAAATCTTCTCCGGCACCCTCCCCACCCCCCAAGGGGAGGATGATTGGGAGACCTGGATAGATTGTGTTGCCCCTTTGGTACCTGAATGGCAGTGTGCGGAGGCTGAGAAACAGAAAAGGATCATAGAAAGTTTGAGGGGTTCCACCCTAGAAACCATTAAATTTCTGAGGTCCACAAACCCTGATGCATCTGCCCAGAAGTACCTATCTGCACTCGAAGGCAATTTTGGGAGCATTGAGTCAGGGGAGAACTTGATGTGGAAATTTCAAGGTACAAAACAATGGCCAGGGGAAAGTTTGTCTGTATATGTTACTCGTCTGGAAAGAGCGCTGCAGAAGGCTTACCGAAAAGGTGGGGTAGCCGCCAGTGACTTAAACCATGTGAGGTTGGGGCACATACTGCAACATGCAAAGCATTCTGAATTGCAGCTCCTTCAGTTAAGGCTCCCAGATAGGAGTAACCCACCGGACTATTGTGACTTGATAAAAGAACTCTGGGAGGTTGAAGATGAAGAGGGGGATTGTAATTCTAGGGTGAGTGCAGCCCAAGTGATCACGGCATCGGAAGGCCCTTCCAAAGTGGGGACCAATGAGGGTGTGCCACCATGGGATGAACTGCTGAGGGAGATCAGGGAAACAAAAAACAGTCTCTTTATGTAGGCCGCTCCTGCAAGTACAGGCACCGACCCTTATCCAACTGCATCTGCTATGGGGGTGGGGGTGTCCACCCAGGCATCTCCTGCTGACAGCAGCCCAAAACTCGATGTTTTGACTATGGAAGTAAGAGAATTGATGAGATGTCTCCAAATGCTCACCACACAGCAGACAGAGATGGCACCAAGGTTTTCAGTTGGTAGTACTACCGCCCCAGCTCCCAGTGTGATGCCTCGGCCACCCCAAATCCCAGAAAACATATTTTGCTATAATTGTGGGAAGGATGGGCACATGAAGAGAGAATGCCCGTCACAAAAGACCTAGATAAAGTTGTATACAGGCTTCAAGGAGAGCTTGGAGAGCGAATCAGTGGTTGAGAGTGCCCAAAATGACCGCAGTGAGGTTCAAGTAGTAACTCAAATCCCTATGTGGCTAAATCATCTGTCCAGGCCCCTGCTGCTGTCCCTCCAGATTGGTCCAAAATAGTGGGCCCTTCAATGGAGACTACCGTGGCTGTGAATGGTATTCCTACTCGGGCTGTGCTGGACAGTGGGTCTCAAGTGACCATTGTATTTAAGGACAGGTATGACAAACACTTATCTGCTGTTCCCTTACAGTCCCTTTTTTTTCTTAAATAAAGGATGGAAATGAGAAAGGAAAAGTGTGGCCTACTGGGATTTGAACCTCAGATCTCTGTTATGCCATTCCAGCACTCTAATCATTAAGCTACAGGCTCACTGGTCAAAGTGTCTGAGGAATTTCCTTTACAGCCACACACACTCCTTTTTCTAGTGTTGCGCAATTATGCAACTAGGAACCAATTTAGAAATACCACTTCTCTCAGTGCAGTTTAACCCCTGCAAGGTATACATATGTTTAAATCAAGGATGGAAATGAGAAAGGAAAATTGTGGCCTACTGGGATTTGAACCTCAGATCTCTGGTATGCCGTTCCAGCGCTCTAACCATTAAGCTACAGGCTCACTGGTCAAAGCATCTGAGGAATTTCCTTTGCAGCTACACACTCCTTTTTCCTTACAATCCCTGGAAGGCCTACATGTGTGGGGGCTGAGCGACAAGTCTTATCCCTACCAAGGATATGTCCAGCTCTGGGTGTCATTTCCTGCAGCTGTAACTGGTATAGAGCAAGTCGAGACACTGGCCTTAGTGTGTCCCCATACTGGACTGTATGATGGGGTTCCCTTGTTGATTGGGACCAACGCCTATATGTTTGGGAGACTGGCACAACTCTGTCACAAGAAACAAGTTTGACGGACTTGGAGGGCCCTGAGAATTCCTGCTCTGATCAAGAGGGCCTATGATTTGCAGCAGAACCCCAAGGGAGTGGACCAGGATGAACCAGTAGGGGTCGTGTGGAAGAAGGATCCCAATTCAATGGTACTGGCCCCTAACACCCAGTGTACCGTTCAAGGGGAGGTCCACCTCTGCAAATATGTCAAAAACAAAATACTGATGTTGGACGTGCCAGGCGATGGAAAATTGCTGGAAGGATTATTGGTTAAGCCCAGCATCTTGCCAGCTCATGCTCATGCCTGTGCACGACAAGTGATGGTCCAGATTCATAATGTGTCTGATGGGGAGATCTGGGTGAACAGAGGGTGCACCCTAGCTACGGTACACTGCACAGACACTGCAGCAGTGTTGCCCAGCAACAAGCACCCTGGCAAGACAGACAGAGTGACTCCCGACTTGTTTGATTTTGGTGACTCCCCGTTGCCAGCTGAATGGAAGACTAGAATTAGCCAGAAACTTGCCCAGAGTGATCAAATGTTTTTGTTGAAGGAATGGGACGTAGGATTTGTCCAGGGTGCGGAGCATCACATACACCTGCCCAATGAACGGTCATTTCGAGAGAGGTCTTGACACCTAGCCCCTGCAGACATAGATGATATGAGAAGACACTTGCAAGAAATGCTCACGGCTGGTGTGACACAAGAATCCAGGAGCCCATATGCTTCTCCCATTGTGGTTGTGCATAAGAAGAATGAATCTGTGAGAATGTGTGTTGATTATCGAACTCTGAATCGGCTGACCATCCCCGATCAATACACCATGCCCCGTATACAAGATGCTCTGGATTGTTTGAATGGGAGCAAATGGTTCTCGGTGTTGAATCTTTGCAGTGGATATTACTAGTTTCTGATGACTCCGAAGGACTGTGAGAAGACAGCCTTCATCTGTCCTTTGGGGTTCTACGAATTCCTGAGAATGCCACAGGGGATATCGGGCGCCCCAGCCACCTTCCAGCGACTGATGGAACGAGCATTGGGAGACGTGAATTTGCTAGAATGCCTGGTGTACTTGGATGATGTCATTGTGTTTGGGAGCTCCCTAGAGGAACATGAGAGTCAACTGTACAAAGTACTAGACCGACTGGAAGATTTCTGCCTCAAGCTGTCCATCGACATGTGCCAGTTTTTCCAAACCTCTGTGAAGTATGCGGGGCACATAATATCTACAGAAGGGATAGAGACTGATCCTAGTAAAGTTGAAGCCTTGACTACTTGGCCCCAGCCCCACAATTTGAAAGAACTACAATGTTTCCTGGGATTCTGTGGCTACTACCGCCGGTTCATAAAGGACTATTCCAAAGTGATTTGGCCACTCTTGAATCTTACCCAGGGTTACCCTCCTACCAATTGTAAATACAAAAAAGGGTCAGTCAAAGAACCAGACAAAGCATATTTCTGCCCAGTTGAACTTTTCGGGTCCCGTTGGACGCCTGACTGTGAAGCAGCTTTCCACAAAGTCATATACCAGCTCACCCTCGCCCCCATCCTCGCTTATGCTGATCCCACCAAACCCTATGTGCTGCATACTGACGCCAGTCTGCAGGGTCTAGGAGCTGTACCGTATCAAGACCATGAGAATGGTTTGAGACCAGTGGCATTCGCCAGTAGGAGCTTCACCCTGTCAGAGTGAAACTACCCTGTGCACAAGTTGGAGTTCCTTGCGTTAAAATGGGCCATTGTCGACCAGTTTCATGATTACCTCTATGGGGCAAAAATATTGGTGAGGACTGACAATAACCTGTTGACCTATGTACAGACTTCAGCTAAGTTAGATGCCACGGGGCACCGGTGGCTTTCTGCATTGTCAACATATGATTATGCTGTCGAATACAGACCAGGCCTGAATCATACTGATGCTGATGCCCTATCTCGGAGGCCTATTTCCAAGAGTGACGGGGTCAGGCTGTCTGAACCTGACATCCGAGCATTGTGCCAAAAGTTTGATAGAAATGAACAGATGTCTACAGACACAGCGGGCTGCTTAGTAGATTGCTTGGGTCCCTCTGACACCTGCATACCAGCTGCGTATTGCCACTTCTCTGCTCTAGATATTAGTGCACTACTTCAGTTTGACAATGACAGCATTCAGTGGGCTCAATCCTGAGATCCTATGATTCAGCCAGCACTTGACGCCCTTCGTGCAGGAAAAGATGTGTCCAAATTGCGTTCCTCTGATCTACGAGCCGCTTTATTGTTTAAAGAAGGCCCCAGGTTGAAGCTGCTTAATCAGTTGTTGTATAGAGAGACTGCAGATCGGGGTGGCCAAATAGACAAGCAACAATTGGTCCTGCCCACAGCCTTCAAAGATTTGGTACTGAGGTCCCTCCACAGTCATATGGGCCACCTTGGTATCGACTGGATCCTTGACCTAGTACGATCTCGATTCTGCTGGCCCAAGATGGGGGCCGATGTTGAGCACCATGTAAGGACTTGTAGTCGCTGTCTGCAGAGAAAAGCCCTGCCTCAGAGGGCTGCCCCCCTTGTCAACATTACTACCAGCACCCCAATGGAACTAGTCTGCATGGACTTCTTGAGATTAGAGCCTGATCAGCGAAACATTGGCAATGTGTTAGTGCTTACGGACCATTTCACACAGTATGCTCAAGCTTTTCCCACCAAAGAGCAAAAAGCATCTACCGTGGCCAAGGTGCTAGTGGAAAATGTCTTTGTCCACTATGGTGCCCCCCAGCGAATTCACTCTGATCAGGGCCGGGACTTTGAAAGTCGGCTAATCAAAGAAATGCTCTCTCTATGGGGGTGCGAAAGTCAAGAACCACCCCTTATCACACGCAGGGGGATCCTCAACCAGAACGCTTTAACCACACCCTACTAGACATGCTAGGCACCTTCCACCCAAAAGATGAGCATAAATGGAGCCAGCAGATTAGCACCTTGGTACACACATACAGTTGCACAAAGAATGATGCTACCGGGTTCTCTCCCTACCGCCTCATGTTCAGGAGAGTGGCCCGGTTGCCTGCTGATGTCTGTTTTGGGGTTTCTCCCGATGGGGTCTGAGCTGACGATTACCTGCAATATGTAGAAAAACTGAAAGCTCAATTGAACCATGCCTATCAACTGGCCCAGACAATGGCCTCCAAAAGAAATCTAGCCATCAAAGAGAGACATGATAGAAAAGTAAAGGCTCAAGAGCTTAGGCCTGGAGACCATGTGTTGTTGTGAAATTTAGGATTGCATGGCAAACACAAAATTGCTGATCGATGGCACCATCTTCCCCATGTCATAGTTGGAAAGTTGGATGATTTGCCAGTGTACAAAGTGCGCGCAGAGAATAACTCCAAAGCTGTCAAGACCATGCACTGTAATCACTTGCTACCTATTGGTCAAGTTATAATTGAGGCTGAACCCACCAAGATTGATTCCCCTGGACCAGTGACTCATGCTGCTGCAAGAAAGAAACAGAGTCAGCCTGCCCCCATGGTTGCCAATTTAAGACTTCCGCCATGTAGCAGGCCCTGAATGATAGTGACTGCCAGTCTAACTCGGATGACAGTGACTGTGATAATGCCTATTACCCCTCATATGAACCGAGTCAGTTGTTTCGTGGAAATCGTATGTTGAATTATGGGGATGAAGCTGGGCGTTCTGGACTGCCCAACACCCCGGCATCATCTTTGGAGCCAATGCTCCCTGAAGGTGAAGTGCAAAGTATCACGTCTGAGGATGCTGAGTCTTTGTGTATCGTGGAACTGTATGATTTGCCTGCAGGAGAGGCTGATGGTATGAGTCTTTCTGGTGACATGCCAGAACTTGAGGAACACTATGAGATTGCTGACAACCCCTGTCAGTGCCAGAGTGTCTTCAAAATGAGCCAAGTGTTGTAGAAACAGAGACTACAGAGCAAGGGGCTGACAGTGTTCCCAGCTTGGACATTCTCTTTCATGCAGAAGCACCCCTCACAAGGGATGAAAGCTCCAAGACCATTGCTGAAAGTACAGAGACTGGTTGTTCACCCTAGAAAGACTGGCCGAGCTGTCAAGCCAGTGGTGCGCTTCAGTTACGATTCCCCCGGGAGACCAGTGGATTTGCCTCTGAATGTAGTCCACAAAGGTGTTTATGTCTCTCAGAGCTCACTGCCCAAATTGAGCTTGACGGCCCATTCCAGGTTACTTGTTTTGCCCTCTCACCATGGTGCCCTGCCCCATCCAGCCCCAAGTTGGCTGATAGGGAAGGGCCCCCTCTTGCATTGTTTAGAGTACAAGAAGTTATTACATGATTCTGTATAGTAATGTTCAATTTACCTTTGTGAAATATGCATAATGTATTGTCAGAATGCAAATGATATAGTGGAGTACATTGAAATGTATAGTAAAGTGACAGGTTATGCCAAGTGATGAATCGGATAGTACTTGTATAGCATGCTAATGGTATAAATGTCTTGTATATGTTGCATTTTCAATGTTATGATGGTACAGACTTGACGCGGATGCCAAGTTTTCCTAGGCAGGGAAGGGTGTTAAACCCCCCCCCACACACAAATGGGGCTTCCCAAAAAGTCTTCCTTGAGCTTGCCTAAATGCTCACTGCCAGGCTGGTGCCCTGTGTTTAAGCAGTTTAAATGTGATTACCAGAGCCTGTATAGCCTCTGTGTACTGTCTCTTTAAGAGCTGCCTATTGCAGCATAGGTAATCTGAGAGGGAACTCTGTTGAAAGATGTAACTATTTGCTGAAAACCATTTAGAGTGATAATGATAATGTAGTTTGTCTAACTTGCTTTCTTTATAGCAAGGACTGTTTTGTTTGTCTCTACTATCTTGGTCCTGGACTGCAAATTGGACCAATCAGTTCTAGTGGGACCTAAAATGTAGCCGGAATACAGGAGCTGTCGGAAGTCAAAATCTGTAGGAATTGTAGTTCTGAACTTTTTACGCCTTTTTTGCAACTGAAGGGGGAGCTCTTGCTTTGACAGACAGCCAAATCAGCCAGCCGAATCTTTTGGATCTTGGGGAAGTCCCGGGCTGCTGGCAGTTTTCAGTTAGATCTTCCCTGGAAGCTAAAGAAGAAGGAGCTGAAGTGATTCTGAGAAGCAATCCTGAATGGATTGGCATGGGAGAACTGTGAAAAGACTGAGAGTTTGGCCCGCACGTCTGCCTGCTGCTCCTGAGAGGGAGAGAAGAGAATTATTTTGGACTAAATCCAAGTTTGTGGGACTAAAGTAAGTTACTGAAGTGGGCCAGGCTCAACCTGAAGAAGACTGAAGATTTTGCTGAATGCGATCGGCCTGTCAGGAGTTCCAGCTACCCCTAAGCTCCTGGTGTGTGCAGACTCTGCGATTGTGACCAGGGAGCGCTTTGCCTGGTACAGTAGAATTCCCATACATGTAAATGTGCTATGAGCTGCTAGTGGGTTGTGAGTTAGTTCCCCACTGTGTGAACTGTGTTTTGCTTGCTGGAATCTGTATCCAGCCCAAAACGGATTGCATCCGAATTTGTCTCCATGTGGTCTGGGCCTTGTCAGACTGGCCCAACCAGACTACCCACTGTACAGAGAAGCCATTGACGAGCGACCTGCCTGGGGATCATCCCCCTTCTCCACGCTTGAACAGGAATGACGCCTCTGCAACTCGTGTGGGCCCTGCTTCTCCTGGCATTCCAGATCAACCACCTGCAGTCTCAATTTTCGTCCAGCCTGTGACCAGTCTTGGGTATCGTGAGTAAATACCAGGGTAGCTCCCTACAACAACAGCTTAATCTGAGTGTGTCATCTGATTGTCTTGTTGTTTCATTTCCTTTTCGAACTGAGCCCTCTGGCTCTGAATTACAAATATTGTGTACTGTGCATGTTGAGTTTTCCATCACAGGACCCCAACCAGCTGCAACCCAGAGCAACAGTCCTGGCTAGCCCATCTCTTCTCCACCTGGGTACCAGAGGTGTGACTGTGTTGGGGAACTCAAAGCGCATGCATAACTGCTTGATTGATATAACCTTTAAGCTAACTAACCTGATTTTGCCCCTTCTTTATTCAAGTCCCCTGAATAAATCGGATCTAACTTTTTCTGCATGTAATCTGACTGTGGTTCCAGTTTGTGCTCAAAGTACTGTACTGTTGCTATTTGCTGTGCATAACCTTGTTTTACAGGGGGTCCCCAGGGTCGAGCCAGAGGAACCAGCCCTGACGGTAAGTGCAAACAGTGTGGGTACTTGTGTGGTGTACCAGGGGTATTGTGAAAGTGATTATTGTACAGTGTTCAGACCACTAGAGGGGAAAGAGGGGGGTTACAGTGTCCCGGAGGACTGTGCCCGGGTTAGCTTGACCACTTCCAACCCTGACCTCCGGGTGGAGGCACCCGTTTCAGAACTCAGGCCCCTTAACCTGCTACTAGCCAAGCAGGCAGGGGTAGTAGCCCTTGGGATAGCGCCACCTAGGGGTTACAATAATACTGAAGAATAATAATAAGAAGTATGGGTTTCCTCTGTAATAACTGCATCTTTTCCCTTGGTGTTTATTACCCCTGATCTGGTTCTTACCTTGTGAACTTAGATCACTATGGTATTATTGCTATGATAAACATAATTACATCATGCTAGAAAGTGCATAATGCAGTCATAGTAAATCAGTAAATACTACATAATATGTGTACACTTTGAGATAAATATTAGTGTAAACCCCTTTCACCTACACCTGTAAGCACTTTGAGACTTACCACTATTTTTGGCTGGTTCCAATCACCATTCTATGCTAAAAACGGTCTTCTCTGCTCTTTCTTCTCCTGGCGTTACCTTCAAACATGGGACATTACTTGTTATGGAACATGGCCACTGGCAAGGTAAACAGTACATTCAGAGGCAACTTTCAGCCTAAGGACTCTGTCAGGCTGGCATACTCCTCACTGACCTCCACTGCTCTATAACATTTTTGGCCAGCATAACTCACTAGGCATCACCTACACCACTCTCTCAGTGCCTATCCAGGTGCACCCTATGACCCACCCTTCCAGGATGTCATTCTAATGATGCAGGACATGGGTACCCCTAACCCTGCTTGTGGACTCCCCCCACATACATTATGGAGATGAATCTCCTATCTGGCTCCTGCTATCTCTATACAATACCTGGTTCACCTGTTTCTCGGGTGCACAGTGACCCCAGGATGCAGGTCTCAGGTCGCTGCTCCATCAGTATGGCCACAACGAACGTCAGGGGAACCTGTCTTAGACCTAAAAGCCATTGAGGAGATGTCCTTTGAGGGAGACACCCTGGGATTCCCATGCTCTCCCAGTGGCCTTCTAAACTCCACAATTATGAGAAAAACACCAGATCCTCACCCACAAGTTCCAGTAGTTTGGGACATCTCCTGGGTGCCTGGCAACCTCTATGCTCCTACTTGTGTTACGCTGATGCCTTCACTCTGGCACCATGTCCAGAATTTCATGCCATTCTATGGGTTTAGGAGTGAGTGGCATCTATGGTTTCAGGTGGGAATATACATTGGTGAACTCCTGTGCCCTGGTCAAGTCCTGTAGCCAGCCCCTTGGTAAGTATGTCTTGTGCCCACCCTGCAAATCATGCAGAAATATGCCTGACATCCAGCATCTTGCTGCAGTGCCTGGCCACCCCTATAAGCCATTACTGATGCATTGGGTGTTCCAGCTCATGTGATGGCACCTGGAGTGCTGATGCTGTTTTCCAGCTCCCTGGTACCTAACTGCTTCACTGCCAAGGGTACTAACTCCTATGTCCACGAGTACAGAAACTAAAATGATGCAGGCACCTTTAGGGCACCCTATCTGTACAGTTTCTGTAGCTTCTCCCACACCAGCTTTACCCATGGAGGATGATGTGGGCACCATTCCCCTCCTGGTCCCATATGGTAACAACCACTTCCCCCTACTGTAGGGAGGGGTGTGTTATATAAAGATAAGTTACAAAATTATGTACTGCCATGCCACCGCTTGGTTTGTATTAGTGCAACAAAAATGAGCACCAGCAGCTGCTATCTTGCCTGCTAGCTCACTCCTCAGATCATTGAACTGCCATCAATTCATTGTCAGCTGGGGTGAAATGGAGAAGTGATTTATCATTGGTGAATGGGTGACTGATTCATCTTTGAATTTTAGGTGCAAATGTTAGCATTGTCTGCCCCTTTGTTGTTAAAAAGTTGCAGATTTCTCAAAAAAGTGCAATTAAACACATCTCATGTCCTTACAGGTACCAGAAAGCTTTGAAGATGTTGCTGTTGCTTTTTCAGAAGAGGAGTGGAAGATGTTGAGCAAACAGGAGAAGGAGCTTCACAGAGAAGTGATGGTGCAGAATTTTGAAACCATGGTTTCAGTAGGTAAGGAGTGACACAATATCAGAGATGGGCTCTCCATTCTGAGGGGGGTGGGCTTTTAAAATGTCAAACCTGATGTCAGGAAGAAATGATGAATGGACTGGCTTAGGAGCTCTGCATTAACATTCCTGCACCTTACTGAAAACTGAATCAGTATGTGAAGTACATTGATCTTACCCCTCCTTCTTCCACTCGATCCCTACCAGTTCATCCTGGTCCACTCCCTTGGGGTTCTTTCTAACAGCAGGGGAAGTGGAATTTATGGTAAGCAGAGGCACTGTGGCAAATGTGGGAGAGCAAGCTAGCACTCCCCTGACCAGAGGAGTGAGGCAGAATGGGAATAATAATATGAAGCAAACAAAGCGGCAGAAGGAGAGAACAAATGGTAAAAAGGAGTGGAAGCAGAGAGGTCAAGGCAGGGCAGAGAAAGTGAGGCAAGGAGAGTAAGCAACTTATATGTCAGGGGTCCTGGAACAAACAGGGGACCTTCAGGCATTGGATTCGAATGGCTTAGAAGATACCATGTCCCCATCTTCAAAGCCATCCACCATTGCAGCACAAGAGCTGTGCCATAAATAGCACATGGCTATTTCTGAGCAATATTCAGCCAGTTAGCATGCACTAAGAGAGCACGCTAACAGACTGAATATCCAGTCATGTCAGCACAGCGATAAGTGGATATGGGCTACTCTGACAGACTCTAAGGCTGCATATGGTACACAGCTGGTAGTCTAGTGGACTCCCTCCCGCCGATTGCCCCTGTGTTAAAATAATTGCTGCTCTTTCTGGTGTCTAGCTGTACCCCCTCCCCTGATCACCCTTGTTTTAAAGTAATTACAGCTCTCCCCAATGTCTAGCGGTCCCTTCCCTTCCCAATTACCCGACATAGGTTTTGTGCAAATTACCTGGTAGGCTAGTGCCTCCCACTGACTGCTACCAACCTCCCCCCCTCCAGATTGACACCCTCCACATGCTAAGGACCCTGAGGTCAGATCAGTGGCTGGCACAGCCCTCTGCTCACCTCTCCAGGTGTCCTTCATCCGACAGTCACAGAGCACAATCACGAGGACGTGTGCAGTCGCAGTCTGTGACTGTCGGATGGCAGCCGACCAAGGAGGTGAGTGAAGGGCAGTATCAGGGGCCGCTGTGACCTAAGCAGATGCGGTGAGTGTTGACCGGGGTGGAGTGGGTGCAGGGCAGGGTCCTCAGTTAGCGGGTGGGAGGTGGGTATCAATCAAGGAGAGACGTATTTATTTTAATACAGGGATGATTGGAGGGGGGGGCACAGCTAGACACCAGCGAGAACTGTAATAATTTTTATACAGGGGTGATCAGGGAGCTGCTAGAAACCAGGGATAGCTGTAATTATTTTAATACAGGAGCGATTTAGGGGTCCACAAGACACAGGGGCAGGTGGCTACAGTACAGCCTGCCTGCCTTCAGGGGTTGGGGGTGCAGCCGTAGTGCTGTGTTAAGACCTTTTTTTCAACGGCTTTTAACAGTGCCGCTCAGGGGGCTGTTTAGTGCCACTAATACTGTTTGAGTATACTGTTGTGCCATTAAGCATTAGGGACTCCCTCGTTTGCACTGGTGCAGCGGTATGGTTAGCACTATCATGCTGCCGAGTTTGGGTGGCGCTTCGGGGGCCTCTAAATAAGACACTGATCCATTTTAGCACATCTGCTGACTCTGTTTCTTCCATGCTAACCTTTTGAATATGGGGCCCCGCAGTTGTAGTGAAAATATGGTTTACACAACTAATTATGATTGGAATCTCTCAATCCCAGGCTGGGGGAGGGTCGTCTTACATAGAAACATACAAATATGCCAGCAAAAGAAGGCTTTACCCTCTCTTGTGCCCGTCCCTGATATGGAGCTCATGCATTGTTCATCACATGGCACTCCACCCTGCCTCCCCTTACACCTTTACCCTCAAATTGGCTTCATTCCACCCCTCTTAAATGCCCCAGCCATTTACAGATTCATTATGTTCTCTGGTAGCCTGTTTATTGCTGCCACCGCTCTCTCCCTGTGAAGAAGTGCCCCCTGATCTCTTTCTGGAATCTTCCTTCCACAAGTCTGTAGCCGTGTGCCCTCATGCTCCATCAACATTGTTCATACCTATGTGGTACTCAAAGGTTTCTCTCATGTCCTCTTATTTCCTTCTTTCCTTGAGCGAGTACATATTAAAGAGCTACTGACACCTCAGAGAAAACTTTAAAAAACATAATAGTTAGGTACAATTCTGCCTGCATTCCATTTATATTTTATATATTTCTTCTCATTATTTTTTACCTTAGGAGGCAGTGTAGCGTAGTGGTTGAGACACTGAGCTGCAAATCTGGAGTCCTGGGTTTGAATCCCATCAGCCCCCGCCCCCCCACTTGCGTACTGTGTGACCCTGAGCAAGTCACTTACTTTCCTTGTGCTCCCAGGTCACACCTGGAAACAAGCTCTGGCTTAGTGTATCTTTCCTGGTTAAACAAGTTCCCCTTTCCTAAGGAAATTTGCATAAATGTATGATCTTTATCCCTCAGAGTTCCTTTAGAGTCCATCTGACTCTATAGCATACTCTCTACTTCAAGTCATAATCCTCTGTTGTGACATCACAATCTGTTGCCATGGGAGTAAGAGTGATATCACCAGCAATGCTGTATGACTTCAGGTACGCAGAAAACAGCAGGAATAGATGAACTCTTCAGGAGCAAAGACCCTCATTTCATGCAAATGACCTCACTGCTAGATATTGGGGAGGAGGAGGAGTACAGAACTAATGGGAAATACAAGTTGGATTGTATTTAAGTATTAGTTTTTGGTTTTTTTTTAAAGTTCTTCGGGACATATCACTAGCTCTTTAAGGTTCTGCAGCCTCTGCTCATACAGGAACCCCTGCTGGCCCTAAGTTATTTTTGTTTTCGTGGCACTTCTTGGTAACTCCTCCATAGCTCCAGTACTGCACTCTAGGGCTGTGCAGGGGTTGAATAGTGTTTCCCAAACACCATGAACAGTAGGGCTCTGGGATATTTGGGAGCCTTTCCCGAATGGGGACCATACGTATTCGAAATTTCACTTTGGCAACCTGCTGAAATAAAAAATAAAACAAAACCAGCCCCCACCTTCCTCCCAGCTCAAACCCAGTACAAATGCAATCTGCCTGTTCTCCCACCTTCACCACCCAACACCCACAATATTTTGTGTTATACATGATAAATAATCTCACAATGGGCAACAGGCACAACCCACTGACTTTATAAATGAAAAGTGCTTGCTTTCCCTAAACATTAATAATAATTTCCTGATGTCCTGCCTCCATCCTCTCACCATGGTAGCACCCTGCAGGCATACCTTCCAGCAGACAGCAGCATGTAGCACCCATCAAGGCCGGATGCAAGACCTCAGAGCTCTAGTACAGCTCTCCCACACACCAACATTCTGCAGAACCTGCAACATCATAGCAGACATACCTTCCAGCAGACAGCAGCATGCAGCATACATCAAGGCTGGACGCAAGGCCTCAGAGTTCCAGTGCAGCTCTACCCCACACCATCAATGTTCTGTGGAGCCTGCAACATCACAGCAGGCATACCTTCCAGCAGACAGCAGCATGCATCAAGGCCAGGCGCGAGACCGCAGAGCTCTAGTGCAGCTCTCCCCCACACCACCAACGTTCTGCAGAGCCTGCTCCATCACTGCAGGCATACCTTCTAGCAGACAGCAGCAAGCAGCACCCATCAAGGCCGGACGCAAGACCTCTGCGCTCTAGTGTAGCTCTCCCTCACACCATCAACATTCTACGGAGCCTGCTCCAGCACAGCAGGCATACTTTCTCACAGATGGCAACACGTAGCACCCTTCAAGGCTGGACACAAGACCTCAGAGCTCTAGTACAGCTCTCCCACACACCATCGACATTCTGCGGAGCCTGCTCCAGCACAGCAGATGGTGACAAGAGATAGTGCTAAAAAGACATTTTGAGTGCAGTGTAGGTATCAGAGAGACACCGCTGGTTGTTTCTTTTCACTGCTGCTGTCTCTTTTCAGCTCGGTGGTGTGAGTTGGCTATGTAGGTTGCCAAGGCCGGCCTTAACCATTCTGGGCCCCTGTGCAGCTCCCTGCCGGGCACCACCACTCCATTCCCTGTGTCCCCCATCCAACATTTACACCTAACTAACCCGCCTGTCCTGTATTAATAAAGCAGTACCAAGTCTGCTAGTGTAATGCCCCACCCCATTTGGAGGCTTACCTGGTGTTCCTCCGGGTGCCTCCCGCTGTCTCCTGCTGTTTCGCTGCCTCCGTGGCTCCTTCTGCCACCTTGCCAGGTCCTCTAGTGCCCCTGTATTGGTGAGCCCTGTGGGGTTTTTAAAAGCTATTTTTGAGTGACCGACATGTCCCAGAGCAGCCGCTCACATGTTCGTGGAGGCGTACTGCATACAAGACCGCCAGTGCGGTCAGAAGATCAATTGTGTGTCTTCTCCATGTTTCCCGGTGCCAGGCTAAGTTATAAAGGCACCGAAGACACAAACAGGCAGCAGGGAAATATTTTTTAAAATAAATAAATGGCAGCTGCCTAAAGCGCTGCCTCCAGGGCACCAGAGAAAGGGTCAAGGGGCAAATGTCAGGGCATGGAAAGCCCTAATGAATATTCATGAGTTACTGAGTGTATCCGGGGGTAGTGTGTCATGGGAGCAGCAACTCCCTGAGGATACAAGGTATTTTAATAAGAGTGGACTTGTTTAAAAGAAAACTGTTGGGGCAACTAATACAGGGGGAAAGTAAAATTAAACTAAAGTTGATGCTGTCTGCACTAGAACTTTATGTGTGGAGGACATTAAAACAGACTGCTTATGCTTAAACTGCAGCCACCATTTTTGTGCCTTTCCACCAATCAGAGTCCAGGATTAAACAAAGGGGTGCTTGGGACTATGCCAGAGACTTGGTGGGAGGGGATTAACTGGGACAATTTCTAGGTGCCAAAAATAGGAGTCAATTAACATCAGAGAACTGTTTAAGACAGCATTGGCAGCCAATGGGATTTCTGGAACTGAGCCCCATATAAAAAGGGGGTAACAGCTAATTTTCTTGAGATTGTTGGAGAGACAGCCCAAGAGCTAGTGTGTGTGCCTCTGGGGAGCCTGCCTGCTCTCGGGGGTTAGGCCAGCCTGGCCTAGACTTTTTCTGACTGTCAGTCCGCGGGTCCAGATTGTTCCAGCCTGGGTAGCTGCTGCCTGCAGCTGCAGGTCATCTGATTCTATAATCCTAGAAGAGAAGATCAGCCTGCATCCTACCTGGCAGGACCAGAATGGAGCAGAGTTTATTGTCACATATAAATGTGTGTGAGTTGTGCAAAGTGCTGCACAGCTGAGTAGTCTGAACCCATTCGAGTTGCATCTTTTCCTCAGCCCTATTCACATTGTTTCACCATTTGAAGAACAGCATCGTTGACAAGGACCATGAGGGACTTCACCTCCATCTGCATCCATCTGTGTCTACAGGTCTTTTTTCATCAGAGAACCACCTGGTCTGGGGTACAGTGAGTAATCAATCAGGGTAGCTGCCTGCAACCAGTATTCAGTTTACATGATCATCTGATTTTCTGGTGGGTTGCTAATTGTTTTGGACTGAGCCATCCAGCTCTGGATTACAAATTGAGGCTTACAGTGCATGTCGTGTTTTCTTTCCATCCAAAGGGCCTTAACAACAGCTGCAATGCCGGCCTACCCTGGGCAACGCTTCAACCTAGCCTGAAATACCAACTGGGTACCCAGAGTGAGTGCGACTGTGTTGGAGAGACTCTTCAATGCATGCCTCATAACCTGAATATATCAGACCAACCTCAATCATTAGATTGCTGCCCCTTCCTTGTTCACATCCCCCAAATAAATCAGATCTATATCTTTTTGCATTTAAATTGGTTGTGGTGTACTTCTGTGCCAAAAGTATAGTGTCACTGCTGTTTCACTGTTACAGGTCTTGTTTTCTAGGGGGTCTCCAGGGAGTTCCAGTCAATCCAGCCCTGGTGGTAAGTGTGTTACAAGGTGGGGTTTTGCAGTGGTGCATTACAGTATATACTGGGATTATGTCCCCTGCGAATTGTAGTGGCCACCAGGGGGAGCGGGGGGGGGGGGTATCAGTGTCCCGGAGGGCTGTATCCAGCGCACTCATGCTCTTTATCAACCTTGTTCTCAATCTCAAGGAAGAGGCACCCTTTCACGAGCCCGGGCCCCTCAACCTGCAGTCACACAGGCAGGGGTAGTATTCCCTTTGTAATAGCACCACCTAGGGGTTACACTAGTTTAACCAGCATCTTTTAATTAGTGCCATTGACTGCATTGAAATATTTTACTTCACCATTGGAAATGAATCTGACTGAACGTGAAGCAAGAACTTAAGTAAGTACGGTACTACTACCGTAGTCATTTCTGTAAGGACAGGGGCATCATCACTGGACACACACTTCTGATACTCTGATTTGCAAACAAGTTAAACAACTTAACTTTTCTGGAGCTGTGAGTGAGAGAATAGGATTATCATGCAACACCATTAAGGTTGCCACCTGTCAGGTTTTTTACCTGGTGATCAGGGTTGCAGGGTCCCTATAAGGAAATCCAGTTTTGCTCTGTGTTGGTCATATTTTTGAGCCATTTTGAGTGCTCACATACTTCTGAAACAGATGTTGTATCATTCATTGTTTCAGCTACATGTCCAGGTTTCAAACAAGTTCTCTTGTAAATATAGCCCTTTGTTTGTGAAAGCAGTCAACCTGGGAGGTGTAAAGTATGGCCATTAACACCATTAGCACTTACTTAACCTAATCATTTCCACTACAGCAAAGCTCCCCCCACCTTTTGTAACAGTAACAGAGCCAGTTGTCTTCCACTTTAATTTGTTAGTAAACATTTTCATTTCTAACAAAATTTAGGTATAAAATATGTGCCCCCAAGGTGCAGGGGCACAGTTTGCACCTAGCTAAGGCCGGCCCTGTAGGTTGCTTTAAGACCAGGAAGGGCACTGTTGCTCTCGGTCAGACAGTTGTATTGAGTGCATGTTTGGGGACTTTAATGGCCATTTTGTGGGGTTACAGTACTGTAAAGTGTTAATTCTTCAATTCTTGTTTTCCTCGTTGCTGCAGCTCCAACCCCCACATCTCTCCCCCTCTCCATTACGTCTGTTTTTCCCACCCTTAACCATCGTTGTAACCCCTCCTTATCTGTATTGCAGGCATACCTTCTAGCAGACAGCAGAATGCAGCACCCATCAGGGCCGGGCACAAGACCTTGGAGTTCTAGTGCAGCTCTCCCTTACACGATCAACGTTCTGCGGAGCCTGCTCCAGCATAGCAGGTAGTGACAAAAGATAGTGCTAGCCCACTGCCACTATCGCGGTGGCTGCCTCACCCTCCCACTCTAGGTGGGCTTTTTGCCTTATAGGCAGCTATACCTACGTGATCAGGTCATGTGACCAACACCCTAGGTGGCTTTTGCCTTAAAGGCAGCTGTACCCACATGATCAGGTTACGTGACCGGCCTCTTACTTATCACTCTGTACCCACATGATCAGGTTACGTGACCGGTCTTTTACTTATCACTCTTACTTCCCATTAGCAGATTATATTGTCTGTCCTGTAGGGGGCGCTACTGCTCCACATTACCTGAGGTAACATTTTAGCTATACCTCTGCTACTATAGTCCTATTTTATGTTATTTTCTCTCTCGCCCCCCACCCCAGCTCTTGTATTCCTGTACTCTCTGTTATTCCACGGATTATCCCTGTGTGGGGCTTATAACGCTGACCATTGACACTGTTATTCACCTGTGTTAGCTGCTCCATTCCACTAGGCCATGCAATCCAGCCAGTGTTCTTTCCTCCACAACTACCTTTGTATCCTCTTCCTGGTCCTCTCTTGAACCTATCTCCAAACATTCCCACTAGCTCATTATAAGCTCCTGCCACTAGGGACATTTTAGTCTTTGTTTCTACAGCCTGCCTGAGGAGGTTGTGGAGTCAAAAACAGTGGTGGATTTCAAGAATGCATGGGACAGTCATAAGGCAATTCTAGTGGGTGGGAGTAGGAAAAAGTAGACTGTTGGTTAACTAGGATCTGCAGTTTATCCATTAGGTAGGGAAATGGGCAGACTGGGTGGGTCAAGCGGTCCTTATCTGCTGTCAAATTCTATGTTTTTATGTTTATGTTTCCTGCATCCTTTTATCCTAATTTATTTCCTCTATCCCTGTCCCACCCAAGTCATGCTTCTTAAGTCCCCCTTTTCTTCACCTTATCATACCTTCCTTCTTTTATCTTCCCCTCCTATCCTCCCTCTTCTCTCCCCCCCCCCCCATTTCAGAGTCCATACTATCACTCACTTCCTGCCTTACCTCCCCCTTGTTTGTCCCCTTGGACCTACAACTTCTGGCCTCCTGGCCCTTCTATCCTGCCCCCTGTTTTCATGGTAGCTTACTTGCTTTCAAGCTCTCACTCCCCTCTTTTCACTCTTGTTTCTCGCACCTTCCCCACTGTCTACCCAGGAGGTTTTCTTTCCACGCTTTCAAGCTCCTCATCACATTATTCCTCCTATTAGCAGGGGATATTGAGCATAACCCTGGTCCAGTCTCCTCCCTATATGCCCAAATTCCTTGCAGGATGAAATTAGCCCATATAAATAGAAGGAGCCTTCTCTCTAAACTTCCTTTGTTGTCGCCATTAGCCTTAGCCCTCTCTCCTGACATTCTAATCATTACTGAATCATGGCTAAATTCCAGTATTTCTGATGCGAGTGTCTCAATACCAGGTTATTCCCTCCTCTGCCAGGACCGCAGCACCAGAGGTGGTGGCATAGCTATGTATATTGCCTCCTCCATCCAATTCACCCCTATAATCGCTGTCACAAGCCCACTCCCATGAGGCAGGATTCTCTGCGTCTGTGAATCCCTCTTTTTGACCGGGGAGATCAGGATACCCTTCCTCTGTCCTTTTAGCACGCTCTTTGTTTCACAACAGAACATATGCCAGAGGATCCCAGGGCGCCCTCCCTCCGTACAAGGGGGTACAGATACAGTCTCGAGTCTGTGTTCCTGGGATAGCACCCTCTTGGCCACTGCACAGCAGACCAGAAAAGCCACAGGTATGTATAGGCTTCGGGCGGCCCTATACACCCTATTATGGGTCTTTCCCAGAAATGCAGAGCTCGGTTCAAGCCCCCACAGACTCCTCCTGAGACCTTTCTTATTTCCTCCCCTCTTTTCGTCACACAGAGTCCCTAGTGGTTCTGTTGTTTGGTAGTGCTTTGGCCCTTAAGCAATCACACAGGCATAGTATTGTTTGAACAACCCTCCTCCAAGGCAACACACACAAATGACACTGCAGACTTACCGTATCTTAAAAGTAAGCCAAAAACTTTACTAATTAATTAATAAATGCAGTAAATACATAAAGGCAAATACTTTTAGACATTGGTAACAGGATATTGAAAATAAAATGGAAAATATACATAAAACCTACACTTTAAAACTCTGAGATTAAAATCTACCTCAAGTCATTAGTTGCTGAATTTTGAAGTGCAAAGTCTTTAAAAGGCAATTGAAAGTCTTGGTTCTTGGTAGTGCAGAAGAATTCTTGCAGAAAATGTCTCTGCTGTCCTAAGCAGGCAGGGTCCCCAAATGTGGGCTAAAGGCGCTGACACAGTCTTTGCACCCTGTTTTATGGGCTTCTCAAAGGGCAGGTCCAGAGGACAGTGGCTTGCCCTGTGATTGACTAGCATTCCGTCTCTATGGCTACGCAACGAATCAGCTCTTAGTATTTTCTTTTTTTGGTGCCTCCCAGTGCCGGTGCCTTCTGCTCGGTCACAGACCCTCAGCTGAGACTCCCACATCAGCCGCCCAGCCAGTACCCCCTGGCTTACCCCCAGGGTGGGGTCACGGCACCCAAACGTCTCTGAAGGGTGTTGCAGTCAATGGGATAGGACAGGAGTTGGCCTGGGAGCCAATTACAGTTGTGGGCGAGCGCCATCCAGGCGGTGGGTGGCAGGCTTTTCTTAGTGTTTTAGCGAGGGCGGGGACGTGCAGTGAGGACCAGCATCCGCCCCGCCCTCTGATCCTGTTTGGTGTCAGTGCAAGCAGTACACCCAGCCTCCGCTGGGTGTCAGTGTAGCGCCGACACACTCCCCGCCCTCCCCCCTGGAGAAGGAGAGCAGTCTATGGATGCTCAGTCCTTCTCCACCCCTGCTGGCCCTCCAGCTTCCAAGGTCCGTTCCCAAACCTGGGTCGCTGGCGTCACAGATCGGCGCCCTGCCCCTGTGACAATGGGCAGGCCGCTCTTAGTATTTTATTATGTAACCCCCCTACAAATGGGGGTTCCCGAAAAGTCTTCCTTACGCTTGTCTAAATGTTCACTGCCAGGCTGGTGCCCTGCGTTTTTGTAGTTTAAATGTGATTGCCAGAGAGTCCCTATATAGCCTCTGTGTACTGTCTCTTTAAGAGCTGCCTGGATTGCAGTCATAATTAATCTAAAAGGGAGCTCTGTTAGAAGATGTGCTTGTTTGCTGATCATTTGTTAGAGTAGTAATAATATTGCAATTTGTTCTAACCTGCCTTCTTTGCAGCACAGACAGTTCTGTTTGTTTCCATCATCTTGGTCCTGGACTGCTGAAATGGGCCAATCAGTACCTTTGGGACTCTAAAATGGAGCCTGCCTACAGGGGCTTGGTGGGATCAAAAACTTGTAGAAATTGTTGTTTTTGCATTTTGGTGCCTAAAATAACCTGGAGGGGGAGCCCTTGTTGTGACTGACAAATAGATCAGCCAACTGAACCTTTTGGATCTTGGGGAAATTCCCAAGCTCTTGCAGCTGGTTTAGTTCTGAGTTGGGAAGTGAAGAGATAACAGCTTGAATGATTCAAGCAGCAGTCCCGGCATAGATTCGTGTGGGAGAACTGTGGAAAGGCCTGAGTTTTGGCCTGCGTGCCTGCCTGCTGTCCCTGAGAGGGAACTTATGCCTTTTTCGGACTGAATCCTAACTTGGAGAGCGAAGTAAGCCACTGAATTGTGACAAGGCTGCTACCTGAAGAAGGCCGAAGATTTGCTGAATGCGATTGGCCTGCCTGGACCTCCAGCCACCTCTGAACTCCCGGATTGTGCAGAGACTCTGTAATTGCGACCAGAGAGCCTTTTGCCTGGTACAGTGGAACTTCCTTACATGTGAATGTGTTGTGTGCATATAGTCGGTAGTGATTTGGTTCCCCACTGTGGTTTGAATTGTGTTCTGCTTGCTGGAAGCTGCATTAGAATTTCCTTACGTGTAAATGTGCTGTGCGCTGCTAGTGGGTCATGATTTGGTTCCCCACTGTGGTTTGAACTGTATTCTGCTTGCTGGAAGCTGCATCCAGCCCGACGGACTGAATCCAAAATCATCTCCATTGGGCCTGGGCCTTGCCACACTGGCCCAGCCTGACGACCCGCTGCACAGAGAAAGCCATCGACGAGAGACCTGCCTGGGGATCAGCACCCTGCTCAACACTTGAACAGGAACGACGCCTTGGTGATTCGTGTGGGCCCCGCTTTTCTGGGCACTCCAGCTCAACAACCTGCAGTCCCAATTTTGTCCTGCCTGTGTCCAGTATTAGGTATAGTGAGTAAACATCAGGGTAGCTCCCTGCAACAACAGCTAAATCTAAAGTCTTTTCACCTGATTGTCTGGTTGCTTTTTCTTTCAAGAACTGAGCCCTCCGGCTCTGGATTACAAATAGTGTGTGTTGTGCATGTTGCTTTCTTCCATCACAGGGTCCCAACCAGCTGCAGTGTTCCTTGCTAGCCCATCGTCTCCCCACCTGGGTACCTAGAGGTGTGACTGTGTGGGGACTTAAAGCGCATGCATAACTGTTTAATATAGCCTTTAAGCCAATCAACCTGATTACGCCCCTTCCTTTTTCAAGTCCCCTGACTAAATCAGATCTGACTTTTTCTGCATTTAACCTGACTGTGGTTCTAGTTTGTGCCAAGAATACTGTACTGTTGCTATTTGCTGTGCACAACCTTGTTTTACAGGGGGTCCCCAGGGTCGAGCCAGAGGAACCAGCCCTGGTGGTAAGTGCAAACAGTGTGGGTACTTGTATGGTGCACAAGAGGTACTGTGAAAGTGATTATCGTATATTGCTCAGGCCACTAGAAGGGAAAGAGGGAGGTTACAGTGTCCCGGAGGGCTGTGCCCAGGTTAGTTTGACCACTACCAACCCTGACCTCAGGGTGGAGGCACTCATTGCAGGACCTAGGCCCCTTAACCTGCTACTAGCCAAGCAGGCAGGGGTAGTAGCCCGTGGGATAGCGCCACCTAAGGGATACAATTACAAAACAAGAAATGTGCATTTCTGAATATGAGAGAAAAAAAAGGCTTAGAGGTCATCTGGTCTAAACCAGAATTCTAGGGGAAAATCCAGCCTCCCTCCTTGGAAATGGCTGTCATTAAACTATCCTCAGTACAGACATTTCCTTAAATGGTAGCCCATTCAGCTGAAATGAGATTATCTCAGGGCAGAAAAAGGAACCCAGATTGAATGGACCACTGGAAGTCTTGATTTTTCACAAGCACAGATGGATGTGCCTTGCTTCCAGTGCTGCTTAGTTATGCTTTTGTCTCCTTTTAAATGATTTAAACTCCAGTATGGCGTTATCTCACCACATTCGCAACATCCCTCCCGAAGTCCTACGAACTTCTTCTGATAAAGGTCTCCCTTCCCTGCTCCTTACCCATTTTTTGTAGCAGGGATTTACTGCTGCCCTAATTTTTTTCTCCTTCCTCTGTCTACTACTCTACTGTCTACACTTCAGTCTCACTCCTTTTCTGGTGAACTGTATATACTGGGTGATTTTAACGTTAACTGGCTTTCAACCACTCATAATAAAACTTGAAATGAAATTGCACTGATTAACCTAACCCAGTTAATAAAGGAACCTGCCCATCTAAACTCCAAATCCCTAAATCACTCCTTAATTGATTAGGTTCTCTCATCCGACTCACGTCACACTATTGCTGCCGGTATACTACATGACGCCTTAAGCCATCACCAGCTGGTTTACACTGTTTACAAAATCCATCACCCAAAACTCCCCCGAAAAATATTATTGATCCGCTTGTATAAATCCTTGGATCTGGACCTCGTTCTGAATTACCTTTCTAATACTGACAGATCTCCAATCTCCCAGTTTTCCTCCATTGATTCCACCCTGGAATACTTTAGCTCCAAATTACTCACCATCTGAGATCGCTATGCCCCCCCTAAGACGTACCCATGCACGCGGTTCTCACCCCCCTTTGGTTTCGGCTGAACTGTTGGCCTGTCAACATGCCAGGAATCAGGCTTGGAAGTTGCATAATCAAACTGGCTCTGCTTTAGTCCTCCCAAAAATACTGCACTCTCAGAAATGCTTGCACCAGGGCAATTAGACTGGCCAAAGCTGAATACTTCTCAACCACGTTCAATTCTAATATCAACCACCTGTCTGAATACTGGAAGGTGGTTCACTCCCTGTTCTCTCCGTCTTCTCACCATCCACCTCATGTTTGAAAGTGGATGATCTCTCCATAGCTGATCTCCTCCCTGTGGCCATTGAGTTTAAGTTCTTTACTCATCCTGTGCCGCCTTACTTCTTTCCACTCTCCCTCTCTTCTCAGCTCCATCCTGCCCCCTCTATCTATCCATCTCATGCAGATTACCCTTCATCCTCATATTTCTCTTTCTACCTTTTATCCCAGTTTGATGTTCCAAGTGCACTTCTGGCTCTTAACCCCACTAAGGGTAAGTACCCCTCTGGTCTCGACTCCAGAATCCTTTACCTCTCTGCTCCTGCTAGTGCTACTCCCCTTGCATCTTTAAAAATGTATCTTTCTCTCTTGCTTCTGTCCCTTCTCTCTGGAAACATGCCACTGGTATTCCTCTTCCAAACCCTCTTCCCCTGGAAATTGCCAGCCTATCTCTCTACTCCATATTCTTACCAAGCTGCAGGAACACTTGGTTCTAGCCCAGCTTTCTTTCTACCTTGATTTCTCCTTTTTTCACACATTACCAGTCTGATTTCTGCAAACACCACTCCACCATCTCCTCCCTCCTGAGGCTCTCTGGTACCATACTCACTGCGATGGACCAGGGTGTCATCACCTCTGCTATCTTTATTGATCTAGCCAAGACATTTTATGTGGTCTCCTACCCCCTTCTGCTTGCTAAACTCACTGCTGCAGGGCTGTCTACTGCAGCCCCCAACTGGGTTCATTCTTACCTTGTGGATAGACTACAGTCCATATGGATTAACTTGAACATAGACATTGTCGGCAGATAAGGACCGTGTGGCCCATTCAGTCTGCCCATAGGCCCTATTCCTATATGTGTCCACTGATCCTAAATAATCAATGGTTTTTCCGCACTCCCTCCCCAGCCAATGTTCCCTTGTGCCTGTCCTAGGCATGTTTAAACCCCTCCACTGTGCTTGCCCCCACCACCTCTTGTGGCAGATCATTCCAAGCATTCACCACCCTCTCTGTGTAGAAAAACATCATCATGTTCCCTCTTAATCTACCCCCCTCTAATTTTATATTGTGCCCCATGTTCTAGTGTTTTTTCAACATTGGAAAACTGCATCTTGTTGATGTCCTTGAGGTACTTAAAAGTTTCAATCATGTCGCCCCTTTCTCTCCTCTCCTCCAGTGAGTACATATGAGGACAGACTAAGGGACCTCAATATGTTTTGTGGTGCAAACCATGTACTATTTTTGTCGCTCCTTCACTGGATAGCCTCCACCTTGTTTATGTTCTTAGGCATGTGTGGTCTCCAGTACTGCATACAGTACTCCAGGTGAGGCCGTACCAGTGTTTTGTACAATGGCATCACTATCTCCCTCCTCCTGCTCGTGATACCCCTGGCTATGCACACCAGCATGCCACTTGCTCTTCCTGCAGCCTTTACACACCATTTTTCTACTTTAAGGTCATCAGATATGATAACCCCAAGGTCCCTTTCCTCTTTGGTGACTGTCAGTACCTCTCCCCCCATCCTGTAGTCCTCCCCAGGGTTGCCCCTACCCAGTTGCATGATCCTACAGTTATTTGCATTACACCTCTGTTGCCATACCTCTGACCATCTTCCAAGCTTCTCCAGGTCCCTCTTCATTGCCTGTACCCCTTCTGGAGTAGCCACCCTGCTGCAGATCTTGGTGTCATTTGCAAAAAAGCAGACCTTTCCTCCCAAATTCCCCTCCCTTTCCCATTAACACTGGTGTTCCTCAGGGCTCTGTGCTGGGCCCTCTGCTTTTCTCTGTCTTCCTAAACAACCTCCTCACTTCCTGTCCTCTTACCTCTATCCACATGTATGTGGATGATACTGTCTTGTTTGCATCTGGCCCTTCCCCCTCTGTTGTAGCATCTAAACTTCAACATGCTTTTGACAAAGTACAGCTCTGGTTTTGCTCTTAACTAGTTATTTTTAAATGTTGAAAAGACTGTCTCCATTGCCTTTGGCACTTAGCAGACTATCTTGGCTACACCCCCTCCCTTCGTACCACACTCTAGATGGGACTTTACTTGAGGTCTCTTCCTCATTCAGGTATCTTGGAGTCTGGCTTGAACAGCACCTCACCTTTTCTAGTCACATTGATGCCATCCACAAGAAACTACACCCTAAACTGGGTGCGTTATACAGAAATCATGCTTGTATTCCTCTGTCTGCCTGCCATGCCCTGGCCCAGAAAATGATCCAACCTGTTTTTGACTACAGAGATGTAGTCTACAGTGCTACTCCCAAATCTTCCGTAACTAGGTTGGACTCTCTTTTCCATTCTTTCTGTTTCATTCTTGCTAGTCCTCCCCATACCCATCACTGCTCCCTTTACCAATCTTTCTCTCTACCTTCCCTAGCCAACAGGCGCCATATTCACTGTGCCAACTTTCTTGCCAAATTCTGGTTTCACTCCCTCTCTCCTTCCCTAGCTCACCTCCTCCATCTCTCTCAAACCCTCTTCTTATCACGCACTCAGAAACCATTACCACCACACTTTAACAATCCCACCATGACAACCTCTGTTGGTCAGGCTGCATTCTTACACCATTTCCCAAATAGCTGGAATGCCCTCCCTCCTCCCATCCATCAATCTGCTTCCCTGCACATCTTCAACTCCCTTCTCTTGGTTCCATCTGAGGATCTTTCTACATTGGTCCACGCCTTTGTTACCACCCGTTTGGACTACTGCAACACCCTCTACTTAGGGCTTCCGGGAGTGGATATTCACTGATTACAACTGGTGCAGAACGTGATGGCTAGGTTGTTAACTGGAACCCCTAGATCCAGTCATATACCACCTGAGCTGCGCGAACTGCACTGGCTGCCGGTACAGTGGTGAATCACTTTCAGGTCACATTGCTGACCTATAGAGTCCTACATGATCAGGGAGCTCAATACCTGCAAGACCTCCTATCTTCCTATCTTCCTACTGTTCCTCCTGTTCATTCTGATCCTCCAACGAGGGATTGCTAGAGGTTCCCAGGGTACATTTGAAAATGTTTGAAGGGAGACCTTTTGCCTTTATGGCTCCTACCCTGTGGAATTCTCCACCTCTTCGGATGCAAGAGAGCCTGACTGTAGAAGGGTTTAAAAACTCCCTTAAGATATACCTTTTAAGAAATGCTTTTGAAGGAACTTAAGATTTTAAGCTTTTATTTGTTGAATTTAGTTGTATTATTTTAATGTGTTTTTTATAATCTATGTGTGTATGGTGTAAGGGCGCCCTGAGCTACGAAAGGGCGCTATGTACAAATAAAATTTGACTTACTTCTCAAAGACCATTTCCCCCTTCCTATAGATGTGTATGTTTAACTTTACTCTTACTATAATTATCCTTGCACTAGTGCTGATTACTCCCATCCTATATTAATTCTTAAAGTTGTTTTTTTTTAGTCTGTTACCACCTTTCTTGTTATTGTTGCTGTTTAATGTAATGAATTGTTTCTATTTTGCTCATACTGTGTATGTTTGTACTGTACTGCCTTTTTGCCCTGTTTTAACATTGCAGCTAAAGTATTGCAGTGTATCCCTCTCCCCTTTCCCCCAGGACGCATCTGGAAATGAGCTTGTCTGCTCAGTATGTCTTTCCTGATGAAACTTTTAAATAAAAAAATAAATAAATAAACCCTGATCCCATACTCCCTCTCCCAGCACTGCACTGTTCCTCAGCACCTTACCATGTGGGACGTAACCTATAGCATGTGCCATATTGCACTAGACGCTGCTTATTTCAGCCCCCCTGCTGCTCACTCTGCTCCTCCCTTGGTTGGTTTTGTACCACCACTAAGTGCAGCCTTGCTATGAGCTGCTTTATTTATTTATTTATTTTTGGGTTTTTTTTACATACTTTCTTTATTGCTTCTCAGCTGGGGGGGTATACCTGTGGTTCCCCCCATCCAACTGTAAGCCTTGGCCCTGCCCTGGCCGCAGCCAGAGCTCTTCACTCCTATGCCCTGCCCCGCCTAGCTACGTTGCAATGGGGACTTATCCTGCTCGCCACGGAACGCTGGGGGCAGACACCAGGGAAGCTACCTGGGAGGCATCAGGTACAGCACTGCTGAATCAGCTGTCTCTGTACTTGCAGAGAATTTTTGACATGACCCCCCCCGGTGCGGACGTGCAGTGACACCAATGATGGTGCTGTGCACACATCATCACACAGCCCATCCGACATCGTCCACGCCACCCCACAGCTTACCCGTGGTATGCCGCCCCAGCCACGCCAAGGAAACAATTGTAACCACAGTATACCCACCACCACCCGGAGGGTACAGCAGTCCCTGGGACGCTCACCCCTCCTCCCCCCGGCCGATCCTCCAACGCCCGAGGTCGCTCCTGACCCCGAGTCGCTGATGTGGCATGAGGTGTGGTATCCAGCGCCTCAACCCTTGGCGCCACTGGGCTGGCTGAGCTGCTTTATTGATTGATAAACTTATTTGATTAGGTAGGGTCCCTTTTTGGTTTATACTCAATGTTGTTGTCTCCTGATACACCCTATAACATTTGTCCTGTGTTGCCATGACATTTCTCAGACCAAGGTACTGTCCATTCTACTCCTCCTTGGATTGACTCTGTCCTATCACTAAGCACAGCCTTGCTATGGACTGCTTCACAGATAAACTTATAAGACCAGGGTCCCTTTCTGGTTTATACTCCATGTTGTAATCTCCCTATAACCTTTGCTCCAGTGATGCTTTGACCTTTCACACCACCCACCACAGCTCACTCTGCACCTCTCTGGGTTACCTTTGTTCCATCATTGGTAAACTTATTAGATCTGTGACCCTTCCTGGTTTATACTCCATGGTTCAGTCTCCTGATACACCCTATAATGTTCACTCCTATAATGCAATGACAGTTCTCGAACCAAGGCGCTTCACTAATATGCGACTTGTAGCATTCTGCGTATATGCTCCTAGGTTCTGGAATTGTCTTCCTGTACTAGTGCGTTGTTCAGATTCTTATTGTTTCTTTAAACTTTTTTTTTTAAAGCTGGTGCTCTTTAGGCACTGCCATAACTTATTTACCTGCACTTGTGATCTTGTACATGTTATCTGGTTCTACAGCTATAACGGGTTGAGTGATACTGTGTCTGTCACAACCTTTGTAAATTATTTATTGTTTACTTGCTGTAAGCTCTGTTTATCCCCTGGTTGTTCCTTAATATAGGTGCTTTATTGCTTAGTGTGCTTACCCAGTTACCAAAAACTAGCTAAATGAAAAAAAAATAATAATAACTAAACAACTGAACAAATTATGCAGTCAGAAGTTGACCTGTACAACCCACCCGCCCCATGGCCAGCTACCTTCAGAATGAATGAAAACACTCATGTGCTCACTCAGTCTAATTGTAAAACCAGGTGAGCAGTGGCTAGCCATGGGGTGGGTGGGTTGTGCCGATCAGCTGGTTTTAACATTAGTCTGAGTGAGCATGTGAGCACTTTCATTCATTCTGAAGGTATCCAACTGTGGGGGGGGGGGGGGCAGGATGTGCCAGTTGCTTCCAACTGCAGTCTTGGGTGTTGGGGGAGGAGGGTAGTGCCAAGACAGGGGGATGGAGGACATTAAGATTTTTTTTTTTTTTTTTAGCGTAAACACTTTTCATTCCTGAAAATAGCTTACAACAGTGGAGGCAGGTGGGTTGTGTTGGTTGCCCATTGTGGGATTATTTATAACATAGAGGATAATATATGGTTATATGTTGGTAATAAAACTTGGGCACTCACAAACCAATATAAGGACCACCAGAGCTCAGAAGAAGTAAAACACCTTGCATGATGCATTTTGTACCCAAGTCCTTTCTCAAAGTTTGAGAAAGGACTTGGGTTCAAAACGTGTCAGGCGAGGCTGGGGTTTTTATTGTTTTTATGTCATTCTGCAACTTGTAATAAATATGTTTACACTTGAGCCTACTTCTTCTGAGCTCCAGTGGTCCTTGTATTGGTTTGTGAGTGCCTGAGTTTCCAAGTTTTTGATGCCCGAATTTCTACTCGTGGGCACCACACTTCCCAGTGTGCAATATTTGTGTTCGTTGATTCATATATTGGTAACGGTTTGTTAACCATCAAGAGGTTCGTGGTGACCATATAAACCTTGAGGCGAAGCTCACAGAGGTTTTAAACGTCCTATGTAGATAGTTAAACAAACTGGTTGCCTCTATGAACCATAAATATTTTATTGTGTATGGTCCTGATAATGATTTAAAAAATGAGGCCGGATCCTTACTATTGTTGTTTCATTCACCGCCTCTCACCGCCATGGCCGTTTCAGAAGGCCATCAGTCCATGTAGTGCACATGCGCAGAGCGAACCCCATTGTTATACCATCAATGTGATGTACCATTGATAGGTTAACAGCGTAGTGACGTCATATTGATGGTATAACAATGTTATAAAAAGATGGCTTTCACCATATAACAACGTTCTACCATATATTATACAAAAAATTGAGGATGCCGGAGGTGGGTGGTATTGTGAGGATAAAAGAGGGTGGGGAGATAGGGCTGCATCGTTTACCATTTTTGGTTTTTTGCTGGAGGAAGAGGCGTGACATTGGGAAAATGGGGGAGGGTCTCATTTTCTTATTTTCTTCACAGATACAGAATACCTAAATATTTAACCATCAAATCCGGAGTATTTTGCCGAATATTCAAAAAAGGGTATTCGCATAGCCCTGCTGCACACAGTACCCTAAGTGCAGCCTCAGCATCCATCTGTATAGTGTCAGTATGATCTCTTTCCTTCTGTTGGGGACCCCACTACTTACATAACCTATCATCCTATTAGCCCTTGCTGCTGTTTTGCTGCATTGTACAGAGGGTTTCAGATGCTTGCGATTGTAGTCCCCAGGTATTTCTCTTCCTTGAACACCATGACTATCACACCCCCCCTAGCTTGTACTCCACCTTGGGGTTCTTGCTCCCAGTGTGCATGACCTTGTACTTTTTTGCACTGAGACACAGTTGCCAGATTCCTGGCCATCTTTCCAACTTTGCTAGTTCCTATGTCAGATTTCTGACCCCCTCTCTGTGTCCACCCTCCCACAGAGCTAGTATCATCACCAAAGAGGCTGATTTTGTCCTTAATGCTGCCCCTAGTATCATTTGTGAACATATTGAACAGCATCAGACCAAGCACCAACCCTTGATGAACCCCACTGGTGACCTCCCCCCCATTCCCGAGTACTGTCCTCCGACCTCCGCTTTTTGGGTTCTCCCACCTGTCCCACCAGTTTGCCACCCATCTAGTCATCTTGTCCACCCCCAGGTCCTCAACTCCCTGATCAATCGTTTATGGAGGAGCGAGTCAAATGCTTTGCTGAAGTCACGGTACAGTATGTCCATTGCCTTACCTTAGTCCATCACGTTTCAAACCCAGTCAAAAAACTGAGCAGGTTTTTTGGGCATTGTGCATAAGTGGAATGGAGGAGAACTCCATCAAGGGGAAGGGGTGGAGTCACTGTGGTTATACTGTAGCAGGTGAGAGGAGGGTAAGAACCTAATGTTTAGGGTTGAATACGGGCCTCCAAACCAGATTGAGGCAGGAGACGGGATGTTGGAAAGGGAAATTAGGAAGGCTGTTGAGATGGGGAATATGATCTTGACTGGAGAACTAAACATGCCTGGTGTAAAGTGGGACATTAGAGGGGCAAGAAGTGCATGGAACCAGGCACTGGTGCATGCCTTTTAGGACTGCTTCATAGCAGAGCATGTATGGGAACATAGTAATAATGGGACCGCCCCTAGACCTGGCACTCTTGAACCATAATTTTATAGAGGAAGTAAGGATCAAGGCCCCCATATTCAAAAAAGATGTGTGACATATCCCGGCAGAAAAGGAAGATGAGCCATGCATCTCCAACAGTGCACTGAAGCACGATCTTCAAAGGGGCAAGTTGTGCTGCCCACAAAGGAATGGGCCAGTGCACAAAATATTGTATGCCGCGCAAGTGAAGGGGGCATTCCCATGCATGTGCCGCACTTCGGCATATTCAGCGAGAATGAGCCCCTCAACAGCCAGAACTGCACAACCCACAGATAGGCCACGAAAAGCTGGCCTAACCCAGCCAGCTACCCACAGGTGGGCGTCGGAAGTGCACATGATTGTACTGCAGCCTTTCAGTCCTGGCAGTTAAGTGTCAACCCCCCCCCCACCAGCTCCTATCCCAAACTGGTGCAGATTCCTACCTCTCTGGAAGTCTAGTGGACTGCCCCCACCCCAGCACTGAATGCAGGTCCCAGTGTAACCCACACTAATCCCTGGTAGTCTACTTGAACCCCCTGCCCCAGCCATAATTCCACAACAGTAGAAAACTGGAGGCCTACCTCCAATCCATAATGAAAAGGACACTCCTCCCTCCCCACCTGTGCTGTCGACTGGCACAGCCCTCCACTTCCGTCCACGGCCAGCCGCCGACTGACAGGCACCGGAGAGCTAACATAATATAGGACAATGCTCATTGGTTTTGGCAGTGAGATGAAGATCGACACCCCCCCCCCACAGGCTCCACACCGGTGGCCAGGCAATCAAAAGTCCTGTGGCCAGGATGGCTCAAGGTAAGATCTCAGAGGAACTGGGTGATGGGGCAGGAGAGATCGATTAGATGGAGACCACTGTGGGAGAAGAGGATCATAAACTACAAATTGCACACAAAAAAATAAGAAGCTGTTGGAGCTAAGAGGGCAGCCTTCAAAAATTTATTTTATTTTATTTATATATTTGATTTATTGGTTTACAACCTTTGAGCCAGAGGCTCATTTACAAAGGTACCTCGTCACATCACATGTAAGACAGACGGTAATACAGAACACGGTATAGCAACAATTACATTAAGCATGTGTTACAGACATTTGTCACAAACATTCTTTACAATATTTGGATGTAGAATTACAAACTGGATCAGATAGAAGAGTGTAGACCAGAACCAGCTAAGGGGAGGAGGAGCAGTAAGTTATATAAAAAAAAAAAAAAAGGCTGAAGCTAAGGCAGAGCTCAGGATAATGGGTCGGGGTGTAAAAGAGAACAAATACTTTTTTAGGTGTATAAAGGGGAACAGGAAGAGTAGAGAATAGGACTTGGAGATCCACAATAGTTTATTTATTTATTGAAATGTTTCACCAGGAGGGCATGCTGAGCATATTGCTTATTTCCAGGTGCGGCCTGGGGAAGGGGGAAGGGAGACAGCAGTTTACAATAACAGTAGTATATACAGCATGTGAATTGCAGAATAGTATATCTAAGCTTACTGTATTTACAGTATTAGATGTAGGAATACAGTAATAGAATACAAACTTGTGAGGGATACATCCTACGTAAAGTTTAATGCATGAAATTAAAACACATTCATTTAATTTGGTGCTTGTTTGAAGCTAACTCACTTAAGTGTAATACAAAGAAAATGGACGCCATGACTTTCGGTATGGCCAACAGCTAGCCAAACTCCCCTACCCACCTTCCTTCCTTCCTTCCTCTCCTGGATGGATCAGAGATAGAGACCATGGAATCTTTCAAATTCTTGGGAGTTTGGCTGGACCCTAAACTTGATTTCTCTTGCCATATTGGTGCAATCCACAGCAAGCTCCGACCTAAACTAGGTGCTCTGTACAAGCACAAGGACAGCCTCTCCCTCCCCATCAGAAGAGAACTCCTCTTCAAGCTTATCCTACCATACATAGACTACGCAGATGTAGTTCATAGCTCAGCTCCTCAATCTTCTTTATCCAAGCTGGATCTTTTGTTCAATGCATTTTGCCGTTTCACCACAAACCTTCCTTATCATACCCTGTGACAGGGTGGAAAAAAAAATTACTCACCTTAGTAATGTTGTTTCTTCTAATGGAGTCTTGCTATATTATAGACATTAGCAGTTTGATCCAGCTCTAGAACTGCCCCGGAGTGAAATGGTCAAAACCATTCCAAAATAGAATTTTGGCACGAGAGCAGCTCTATCTGTGTCATTTCAAACTTGAACTGTCAGATCTTTACGAGCCAAACTCACTAAGGTCTGTGTGGAAGCTGTAATCTACACTAGCCAAATGGCTACCTAAATAATAACAACCATTGATGGTCCCAACACCCAAGACTCGGGTCAGGGGACCAGAAATACTAACACCATTCTAATAATATGAAAATGGAACATAAGTATAATAAAACACACACACGCATACACATACACACCCCCAAAGTCCCAAAGGGGACAAAATGCTAACAGGGCATAAGTGAGTGCCCACACTAAGTTGCCCGCACCCACCAAGTAGAGGTTCTGAGAGGGGCAGGTTGGGGAGGTCTATAATATAGCAAGGCTCCATTAGAAGAAACAACATTACTAAGGTGAGTAATTTTTCTTCAAACAACATGAAGTCTTGCTATATATTATAGACATTAGAGAATACACAGCAGTACCTCCATGGAGGAGGGACAGAACCTACTTAGGAATAGGCTCTGAGAACAGCTGTGCCAAACCGAGCATCTCTCCTGGCCTGGACATCCAGGAGTAATGCTTGGTAAAGGTGTGTACCATTTCCAAGTAGCAGCCTGGCAAATCTCTAATAAAGGGATATCTATGGCAGCAGCTAGAGGCAGCTGTACCCTGGTAGAATGAGCCCTCAAACCGGGGGCTCTGCCCACTTTCTGATAACAAAGTGGATACAAGAGACAATCCACCTGGCTATTGATTTCTTAGTGGCAGGTTTGCCTTTCCCAACTTCACCATAGGTAAGGAAAAGTTGGAGGATTCGAACCTGTGACCTTTGATGCGCTCTATATAATAACTAGCTCTCTTAACATCCAGGCTGTGCAACCTCCTCTCACCCGAAGAGTGATCAGTGAAAAATACTGGAAGGAGATAGATAGATTAAGATGGAAATCTGAAACCACCTTAGGCAAAAACTTCCTATTAGTCCTAAGGACTACCTTATCCTGTGGAAAGAAATAAAGTCGGTCTCCACTGACAAGGCTTGCAATTCACTTATCGTCTGGCAGAAGTGATAGCCACTAGAAAAACAGTTTTCCAAGTTGGAACTTAAGCTCTGCAGAAGACAGAGGTTCAAAAGGGGTTGCATTAACTGGGCAATGCAAACATTAAGGTCCCAAGCAGGGGCGGTTCCCGAAGGAGGATTAGTATGGAGTAATCCCTTAAAAACTTGGAAAACACAGGATGAGAGGGAAGGGGATGACTTTCCTGCTGACACAAAAGCAGACACAGCTGCCAAATGAACTCTCAAGGTAGCTGGTCTGAGACCCAAGGAATTAAGATGTACCATGTAATCTAACAAAATGGGCAATTCAGCAGATTCTGGGAAATATTTTCCCAGCACACCAAATGGAAAACCTTTTCCATTTAGAACTATAAGTAGCCTAGTGGAAGGCTTTCTGGAAGCCTTTAGGATCTCAAGAACACCCTGAGAGGTGTAAATCAGCAAACTCTAACTCCTCAAGAGCCAGGCCTTGAGGTTGAGGATTGAGGTCGGATACAAACCCTTCCCTGGGCACAAGTCAACAGATTGTGATTCCTGGGGGGCACAGGGAAGATGGACTGTCAGAGACAGAAGGAGTGGGTACCAGGGCTGCCTGGCCCATTCCGGGGCAATCAGAATCACCCTGCAAGGCTGAGATCTGATTTTGACTAGTACTTTGAATAGGAGAGGAAAGGGGGGGAAAGCATAGAGGAACTTCCCCTCCCAGTCCAGAAGAAGGGCATCCAGGGGAACTGAGCCCAGCACTGGAGGCCTGCAACAGAACAGAGGAAGTTTGTGATTGTCTGGGGCTGCAAAAAGATCTATCTGAGGGATGCCCCACCTGGCAAAAACTATCCCCAGCACTTGGGATCCAGGGACCATTAGTGATGGCCCTGGAAATCCTGCTGAGGGCATCCGTTAGGACATTGTCCTTCCTGGAAGATGAACTGCTATGAGGGAAGTGTTCAGAGAATAGGCCAGAGACCACAACTTCATTGCCTCGGTGCACAAGGCCAAGACCGAGTGCCCCTGTTTGTTGATGTACCACATTGTTGTGGTGTTGTCTGTTCTGACTTGTATCACCTTGTCGTGGACAGATGCAGAAAAAGCTTGAAGAGCTAAAAGACAGCTCTGAGTTCCAGCAAATTGATGTGGAGCAGAGATTCCTGGGGGGACCAGACTCCCTGAGTGGAAAGGTCACCCATGTGGGCTCCCCAACCCAGAAGGGAAGCATCTGTAGTGAGAGTCAAGTCGTGAGAAGGGGAAATGAAGGGAACCCCCGCTCTTAATTGCTCTGATACTGCCACCATTGGAGAGCTAGGATCAAGGTTCGAGTCACTGGGACCAACTTGGAAAGGGGGTCTCTTCTCTGAGACCAAAAGGTTCTCAAGTGAAACTGAATGTCTCTCATCTGAAATCTGGCTCCCTGCACAACAGCTGTGGATGCAGCCATGTGCCCCAGGAGCTGCAGAGGTGTCTTGCTGGTCGAGACCTGCAGAGTGAAGGAGGAGGCCAGAGCCACTAAATTCCTTACCCTTTCTGGGGAAGAAAGGCCCTAGCTAGCTTTGTGTCCAAATCTGCCCCTATAAGGTGAGTACCTGGACTGGTTCCAGAACCGACTTTGGTAGGTTTAGCAGAAAACCCAGGGAGGTGAGAAGCTGCTGGGTGACCTGCAGGTGAGATTTTACCTGTTCTGGGGACTGGCCTACAATGAGCCAGTCGTCTAGATAGGAAAAACAGCAATCCTCTGCCTCCTTAAGTGGGCCACTGCCACTGCTAGACACTTTGTGAATACCCTTGGAGCAGAGGTAAGCCGAAGGGCATTGCTCTGAACTGGTAATGACCTGAGGGCAGTTCGAATCTGAGGTACTTTCAATGGGATCTTCTGATTAGGACATGGAAATAGGCATCCTTGAGGTCCAGGAGGCTAGCCAGTCCCTGGCCTTAGGAAAGGTAAAATCATTGCCAGAGTTACCATTTTGAACTTTGGTTTCAAAAGATGCTTGTTCAGATATCTGAGATCTAAAATGGGCGCCATTCTCCTGTCTTTTTGGGGTAAGGAAGTATCTGGAATACAGACCCCTGCCCTGATGCAGGGAGGAACCCTTTCTACTGCTCTGAGAGCTAACAGGATGAGACCTCTGTTTCCAGGCGAGGGTCTCTGAAGCACTTGCAGGTAGAAAAGTCTGCTTCTCAACTTGGGAAACTTTTTGAAGCTGAGACCAGACCCTGGCTTACTACTTCAGAACCCACTTGTCTGAGGTTAAAGAAGCACAATTCTGACTGAAGTAAGTAAGCCAGCCTGCCCCACTGGTACAGGAGAATCGGCCTGGGCACCCCATCAGGGTGCCTGTTTTACCAGGAGCTTTAGGCTGGGGGTGGGGCAGGTCTGCCTGCCTCTAAAAGCCCCTCTGAGCATAGGCAGAGGAGGCCTGAGGTCTGGTAGAAAGGCCTGTGAAAAGGCCTACCCCTACCCTGGGGGCATGCCTTTGAGGGTGGCTTGCCGCTCCTTAGCCTGGGCACTCTTGTAAGTAGTCTTTCATCCATCTTCTTCATGTAATTCTCTGTCTGCTCTCCAAACAGAGAATTTCCCACCTAGGAAAATCCATAGCCTTAGTCTGGGTATCCTGTGACAAACTATACACCTGAGCCAGGCCAACCTCGAAAAGCTACAGATGTGGCCATGACCCTAGAAACATCATTAACATCCACAGCAGCATGAAACTGAACCTTAGAGGCTTCAATGCCATCAGCAGCCACCTGTTCTAGTTCACTAGCCAGCTGGCCATGGGCCTCTTGGCCAATGCATAACAGTATCCCATCTAGATTTCTGATACCTAGCTACATAAGCCATATAATTTGCTTGCCTGAGTCCCAGAGAGGCTGCCATATACTGTTTTTTGCCATGGCATCAATCTTCCTGGAATCCTTGTCAGGAGGATGTGAAGCCAAGGAATATTAGCTTTATCACAGGCAGCAGCCTGAACTACTAACATGACTGCATTGCTGAGAAAGGAATTCTGTATCAGGGCCTGACAATGTATACCTTCTGTCCATCTTTTTATCTACAGGAGGCACAGAATTAGGAGCTTTTAAAATTTTAATTGTTTGTTTCCTAAAAGACTTATGTAAAGGAATAGACAATCTCCTAGACTCTGGGATATCCATCATTTCTACAAAATCAGGCTCCTCTTGCTCATCCACAGCCTCTTCTAAAGGAAGCTGGAGGGTTTCAGCAACTTTTTTATAAAACATAAAATGAGATGGGGACTCAGACAGCATAGGGGGAGATTCTAAAGGTCTGTCTGGGGAGATGTCCGGTTCAATGGTCACACCAGACCTTCCCAGCCACATTCATACTGTTCATAATCCTCCTCCCCTCCTCTGGTTCATAAAATTCCTCAATATCATAATCCTGAACCACTGGGACGGACGAACCGACCTTTACCAGATAGTGGTGGTTCGGACGGACCCTGAGACAGTGACTAAGACAAATTGTATGGCTTTGCTATCTCTGCAGCAGTTGGAGAAAATTTTGGACTCAGACCTGCTGATTTTCTTTTTTCTTTACTGGAATTGGTTCCTCAGAACCAGCTTTTTCTTTGCCGAGGAAGTCTGGCCTGGTCAGAGGGCACTCCTTCTGGTTCGGTTGTGGCACGAACTGGGCCAGCCATCCGGGTCAGCGGACTTTTTGGCCTCTCGTTCCCTGAGCCTGCCCAATCTTTTTTCCAGGGTGGCTGCAGGGAAATTCTTACATACCTGGCAGTCTGACTGGAGGTGGTCAAACCCCAGACAATAAACACGTGGTGTGTGGGTCAGCCTTGGCAAAGACTTCCCCACAAACATCACAGTGTTGAAACCCAGTGGGCCCGGTTTTTCTTTTGGGTTTCTCAGACATAATGCCAGCCTAACCAAAAACTTGCCCTTTTAACGGCAGTGCCAGGCAAGACACCCTTATCGGTTCCTAACCGTGTCACGGGTATTGGAAAAAAACGTAATAAATCCGTTTTTTTTAGAACCGATAAGAACCGGGAACCGCACTCTAAAATAGTAACTTTTAGTTTTAAATGAGTTTTAAACCCACTGATCGGTTCAAAAACTGAACAGATAAATTACAAGTTCCACACGACAAAACCTTCATTTACTTACGGTTACCACAGATGAAGCTTGAACCCGAGCGGTTTTGCGGTTAAAAATAAAACTATTCTCGGTTAAATCCAACGAGAAAACACTTTAAACGAGAAATGAACCGAGCAGAAGGAAATCTCCGGAGGCGACTGTTCACTGAGGCGGAAATAAAAGAATCTGACAGTTCAAGTTTGAAATGACACAGATAGAGCTGCTCTCGTGCCAAAATTCTATTTTGGAATGGTTTTGACCATTTCACTCCGGGGCAGTTCTAGAGCTGGATCAAACTGCTAATGTCTATAATATAGCAAGACTTCATGTTGTTTGAATAGGACCCTGTCCCAGTTGTTATGGAAAAAGTTTGAATGCAGGGATCTGTTCTGTTCTATTGCTGTCACTGCTTCTCTTCTCTGTGGTTCTAAACGTTGGATCTCTTTTTCTCTCTGCTTCTCTGTCTCTTTTTATTGTATAGCTCACGATTTGAAAATGTCCATCAGGCTTTCAGGTTGTGTCACTGCCTGTTCTTTTTCCATAATTTGTGCTAGCTGTACAATCTCAGACTGGACTTCTGTCTCTGCTAGTTTGGCTGCCATTCTCCTGGTAACCACTCCTGGACTTCCTGCTACAGAATCCATACCTTTCTCTATGCTTCCCTGGTACTAGGTCCAGTACCCTCGCACAAAACTCCTGGTTTAGAGTTATGCACTGTGAAAATCCCACTTCTCACACCATCTGTTGTTGAGGCACAGGTCAGGAAGCATAGGAATTACAATAGGTAGCAACATCTTCATGAATTCCAGGCCAGTAAAATCTGTACAGCAAGCTGGCAAGGGTGGGATCCCTCCCTGAGTGACCAGCCATAGGACTGTCATGCGCTATCTGTAACAACTCTCTGTTCAATACTTCTGTGGTATAACCTATTTTTCTGTCTATTCTGATGCTAAACTGATAACTGATTGTGATTTTGTTTCAGAGCAAGCTAGCAATGTTTCTCTCCAGGGTTATTTTAAGCAGCTGGGGGTGAAATCAAAACAGGGTGAACCAATGTTTAAAAAATGTAATGGGTTACTCTACAGAGTTTGGGTTAAACCTCAGACACAGGAACACACAGGAAAATTGGTTATACCACAGAAGTATAGAACAGAGTTGTTACAGATAGCACATGTAAGTCTGTGGGTTGTATCCCTGACCTCTGTGTCCCATTGAGGCTACTGCAGTGCCCCCCCCCAAAAAAAAAACTTGCTTCAGAACCTCCCTGCCTATTCTTTTTTTGTGCTGACTTTTCCATTAGCAGATTATATCTTTTAGCCACTAGAGGGCCTAGTTATAAGCACACTTACCCAATCCAACCCAATACAATACAGTACAATTCTTGCCACATTTCACTTATTGTATGGTCAGTCTATCACTATTCATCAGTCTTTGCCCCCTCCCTCTTCTACTGATTGGTGCTGATTGATTGGCCACACCCAGCCAAGTTTCTACCCAATCCTCCTGTGCGCTTCTACACCTCCTTAGAGCTACTGATCTGTACACCAGGCTTGCTGTCTCTGGCAGGCACGACACTTCCTAATCCTGTCTTCTCCTATCTTCTTAACCGACTGTGTCAATAACTCTCCTAGCCCTCGTATTTGTGGTGCTATGGCATGCTCCTTATACTCAAGACTTTTCTTATTCCTAACCACCTTACCCATAGTGGCTCACCACAACAAAGAACATGGATCAGGTCCACCTCTGGAAATTTCCAATCCTGTAACAGGAACCTCATTCCACTGCACCTCCCCTTATTTAATATGTCCGCCTCCCTTTATCCTCAGCCCATATCCTTCACCCTTACACTTTCTGCTCCATTCATATATGTCGATCAGAGCACTCTCCTTAGCTTCCCTTCACTGCTGCCCTAGCATTACGTCACATCCATCATCACCTTGCGGAAGGTCGCAACGGAAAAAAGCTCTCCTATCCTGCAAAAACTGGATCAAGAAACTGCTTCTCTTGCTCTTTCTCTATTCTGGTAATGTGGAGCGAAACCCTGGACCGCCATTACCACTTGCATCTCCCTCAGAATTTGCATCTGCACCCAGACTTAAGTTCATGTTAGTCAACATATTGAGCCTCTCAAAAAAGTTTGATCAGTTCCATTCCTGGCTATGTACTGTTCAGAAGAGACTGCGGTGCAAAAAGGGGGGTGGAGTGGCCCTGTATGTCAATGAAAATATAAAAGCTAGAGAAATTCAGAATACACATAAGGAGCCAGAAGAACTGTGGGTCACCCTGGAAACAGGAAATGGGACAGCTATACGAACTGGGGTTGTGTACAGGCCCCCAGACCAGGGGGAGCACATAGTCACGTTACTGTTAGAAGATATACAAAACATGACAGCTAAAGGGGAGGTTCTGATAATGAGAGACTTCAACATGCCAGATACAGATTGGTCAATACCAGGAGGAACATCTGCCAGAACTAGACACATGGTGGATTCCCTGCAGGGGGAGGGCCTCAAACAACTGGTACAACAACCCACAAGAGACAGGGTTATCCTAGATCAAGTACTGACTAACAGGGAAAGGATCACAGATCTCCAGGTAAAAGGTCACCTGGGGGCCAGTGACCATCACATGATGTGGTTCAATTTGGCCACTAGAACAAAATCATCCCATTCCAAGGCAAAAATATGGGACTTCAGAGGAGCTGACTTTGATAAGATGGCCAACAGAGTTAAGCTAGCCCTGGCAAAAAAGAAATACAGGTGAAGGGGTACAGGTAAAGCTGGCAAGCATTAAAGATGCAATACTTGAAGCATCATCCCATTGTGTTAGTGAGAAAAGGAAGTGCAAAAGAAGAAGGAAACCACTTTGGTTCTCAAACACAGTAGCAGAAAAGTTCAGAGCCAAAAGGCTGGCCTTCAGAAAATATAAGGGTATGCAGCAGGATGAAGATAGGGAGGCATACCAAACTTCCCGAAAGGAAGCAGGGAAGGCAGTAAGGCAGGCAAAGGCCCAAACAGAGGAAATACTAGCACGAACAGTAAAAGAAGGTAACAAGACTTTCTATAGATACATTAGTGAAAGGAGAAAGTCCAGAGGGGGTATTGCTAAGATCAAAGGGGATAAGGGGGCATGTGAGGAGGAGGACCATGTAAAAGCATCTATCCTAAATAGATACTTCTGCTCAGTATTTACTGAAGAAAAGGTAGGGCAGGGCTCACAGCTCAGCACTATAGACACGGGAAGGGATGTGTGCATTAGTCCCTTCACAAAAGAAAGAGTCCTACAAGAGCTCGATAAGCTCAGGGTGGACAAGGCAATGGGACCTGATGGCATACATCCCAGGGTACTAAAGGAGCTAAGGGTGGAACTAGCAGAGCCATTATCAGAACTGTTTAGTGAGTCTCTGAGCACAGGAGAGGTCCCAGAAGACTGGAGAAGGGCTCATGTGATCCCACTCCTCAAGAGTGGTAGAAGGGAGGAGGCAGGGAACTACAGACCAGTCAGTCTTACCTCAGTAGTGGGCAAGATTATGGAGACACTCCTTATAAAAAAGGATAGTGCAACACCTGGAATCCATAGGAGCACAGGATCCAAGACAGCATGAGTTTACAAAAGGAAGGTCCTGTCAAACTAATCTCATAGATTTCTTTGACTGGGTAACCAGAGTGGTGGACCAAGGGGGAGTAGTTAATGTTGCCTACCTTGACTTCAGCAAAGCTTTCGATACTGTTCCACATAGAAGATTGATTAATAAGCTGGGTAGGCTCAGGGTGGGTCAGAAGTTGGTCAACTGGGTGGCAAACTGGTTGATGGGCAGAAAACAGAGAGTGGTGGTAAACAGTATGCAGTCAGAAGAGATGCAAGTCACAAGTGAGAGACCTCAGGGATCAGTCTGCGAGGACAGTCCTCTTCAATATCTTCATCAGTGACATTGCAGATGGACTGAGCGTAAGGTTTGTCTGTTTGCAGATCACACCAAGATCTGCAACAGAGTAGATGATCCAGATGCTGTGGGCAGAATGAGAAGAAGATCTGGATAAACTAGCAAAATGGTCGGAAGAGTGGCAACTGGGGTTAATACAAAGTGCAAGATCATGCACATATTGAAGAGAAACCTAAAGCCACCTATAGGCTGGGAGGGGAATTGCTAGCAGTCACAAGGGAAGAAAGAGACTTCGGCGTCATCATCACCGATGACCTGAAATCATCCAAGCAGACCTCTAAAGCAGTAGGTAAGGCTAGAGGTATGTTGGGGTGTATTAGTAGGGGTATCACAAGTCGGAAGAGGGAGGTAATAATCCCTCTTTGCAAGACACTGGTTAGGTCCCATCTGGAGTACTGCGTGCAGTACTGGAGGCCACACCTTCACAAGGACATTAACCAAATTGAGGCAGTCAGAGAAGAGCAACCAAAATGGTGCAGGGACTACATCAGAAAAAATATGAGAACAGATTGACGGAACTCAATATGTATACCCTAGAGCAAAGGAGGGAGAGAAGGGATATGGTTGAAACATTCAAACACCTTAAGGGCATTAACAAGGTGAAACAGTCTAACGTTTCAATATAAGAAAAATAGCAGGACAAGAGGACACAGCATGAGATTAGAGGGAGGCCGATTAAGGGGTAATGTGAGGAAGTTCTTTTTCACAGAAAGGGTGGTGGATTCATGGAACAGCCTACCTCAGGAAGTGGTGGATATGAATACAGTGCAGGGCTTCAAACAGGCATGGAATAGGCATAAGGGTGCAATACAGATGAGTATGAATAGATAGGCCATTGACAGAGCAAAGGCCTATGGCACATTCATAAAGTAGAAAAAGAAATGGGCAGACTGGATGGGCCTTGTGGTCCTTATCTGCCGTCAACTTCTATGCTTCTATGTTTCCAAGTTTGGGCTGCCCATACTGAGCCGGACCTCATTATCATAACCGAATCTTGGCTCAAAAAGTCAAACAGTGATCAACAAGTCTCCCTTCCTGGCTACAATCTGCACAGAGCAGCTAGGGAAGCCAGAGGGGGCGATGTGGACATCTACACTAAATCCAAGTTTACAGTCAGTGATATTCACTGTAAATCTAAACCTAAGGAGTATGAAATCATGTCTCTCAAATTACACCTTCCATTCACTGAATGTCTCACTATTATTGGTGGTTATCACCCCCCATCTGGTGGCACTGACATCCTCACCATACTTAAATCCTTAATCGCCTCTGCCAACACTGAAACTTTAATACTTGGGGATTTTAATATGGACTGGCTTACCCCCAAGTCGCACAGCCTGAAATCCTTCTGTGACAAAGTCAGCTTGGTCCAGTTAGTCGGTGAACCCACTAGAACCAATACATCCAATCCCGACAACAGATCTCACCTTGATGTCATACTTTCTACACATCCCCACAAAATTCTTCACTCTGCAGTCTTCCACAATGACATGAGTGATCATGGGATGGTTGTTTGTACAAGATCACAAATTATAGCCCGACAGCAACCAACACTCATAACTAAGCGGTCCTTTCTCAAGTTTAATGCATCGGACTACTTATTCGACTTGAGCAAAATTAGATGGCAAGACCTCTAGCTTGCCAAAATGATTAATGAGGCAGTCACTGTCCTTAATGACAACCTCATTGTGCTGGCCAACAAGCATGCCCCTTTGATCAAAGCCAGGGTGCGTAAAACATCCAACCCATGGTTTACATCAGATCTGAAGGCTACACTCCTATGCCGTGATAAACTCTGGGATAAGGCTAGAAAATTCAAAAGCCCAGCTGACTGGCAAGCATTCAGAGCAGCTAGAAACACCTGCATTAAACAAATCTGAAAGACACTCAAGTCCATCGAAGGTCGGCCTGTAGCCCCCTCCATCCCTCTGAAGATCCTCAGCAATGGCAGGGCTGTGGAAAACAGCTGCCTAATCCTTGAAGAAATCAACAATCACTTTGTAACTGCTGGCCTAGCTTTCGACGCTTCAACTTATGCAGCCTGTGGTATCAGCCAAGACTGCAATAACATTGACTTACAAACTTCGACCTGCCCGCTCCAGTTGTGCACGCTTAGCTATAGAGAAGTCAAAGATTCACTTCTTAACATAGACATTCGAAAAAGTGCAGGGGACGATGGTCTAGAACCTTTTTTTCTTAAACTAGGATATCTCGACCTCACCGCCCCATCCTCCACATATTCAACCTTTCCATTTCCACTGCCACTGTTCCCTCCTGCTAGAAATCTACCCACGTCCTCCCATTATTCAAGTCAGGGGACCAATGCGACCTAAACAACCATAGGCTCATCTCAATCTTACCTGTCCTCTCCAAAGTCCTCAAAAAGCTAGTTTACTCTCAAATGAAACTCCATATTGAATCATCTTCAGTCCTCAACCCTGGGCAATCTGGCTTCCAGCCAAACCATAGTACAGCCACTGCTCTAGCCAAAGTTACCACTGAATGGATCACAGCCATGGACTCCAAGAAAGTTACTGGTGCAGTATTTTTAGATCTCAGCAAAGCATTCGACACTGTTGACCACAATCTGTTAGTCTCAAGCCTAATAAAAGTAGGCGCCACCCCCTTGCTGCCCAGTGGTTTACCAGCTACCTATCTGGAAGGACCCAGAAAGTAAAAGCTGGGGTGGCCTCTTTTCTGCATCCCGCCCAGTTGTCAGGGGAGTCCTGCAAGGCTTCATATTAGGTACCATTTTCTTCTCCCTGTACATCAATAACCTTGACGCACATAAATCCCAGTCCATTTGCATTTCTTTGCTGATGATGCTGTACTGTATACATCAGGCCCTATACTGGCTGAAGTAAGGGATGTACTCCAAGTGCCGACTGTGCACAACTAGAAATCAACCTAATCAATGACAAACTTATCCTCAATGCCAAAAAAACTAAGGCCATGTTCTTTGCTCCAAACACCACCTCCACTTCCCTTGCAAACACGCACAAAAAATTCATCACTACCTCCCTAGGTGAACCCCTTGAAATCACCTCCAAATTCAAATATCTTGGTATGTGGCTAGACAACAAGCTTTCCTTTCATGACCACCTCGATGATCTGGCAAAGAGGCTAAAAATTAGGCTAGGTTTCTTCTTCCGTAACAAGTCCCTCTTTCCACTGGATATCAGAACTAGGCTGGTCCAGGCCATTTTCTTGCCTCTACTTGACTATGGAGATTTAATCTGTTCCTTTGCAGCAGTCTCAGGACTCAACAAACTAGACATCTTCTACCACCGCACCATACGGTTCATGACAAACCTACCCTACCGAACCCACCATTGCGATTTGTACCTAGCCATTGGCTGGACATCACTCTCAACTAGACGCATGCTTCATACTGGTATCTGGATTTTTAAGCTACTCCTGAACAAGCTCCTGAACTATCTATCAGCCCTTTTCCATATTTCCCATAGCACCTACTCTCTCTAAGGAAAATTGACCTCCTTCTCCTCCTCGATGTACCGAGAACTCGCACCTTACTCGGCAAGCAGGCCATATCGAGCATACTCCCAACTATCTGGAACCAGCACCAAGGTGTACTGAAGCTTCCCGGTACTGTCCCTGTCAGCTTATTTAAAAGGTTGGCTGCAGCAAAAATAAAAGATACGTGCAGCTGCTTCTAAATCCTAGCTCACTGCTCTAACCCTAGCCCACTGCTTCCTCTTACTTGCCTAGAAATTAGCTGCCTGCCCTTGATACTCCGAAATAAGCACTTTGTACCTTTTTTCTGCACTTGTATTTTTCTATGTCATTGTCATTTTTATGCAACATGTTAATGCTTGCCCGTAATTCTGTACTTGAATTTGTACTGTTTTTTCGATGATGCAATCTGTATCTACCTGTCTGTGTCCTTGTGAATGAGCTTGCTCAACAGAGTTTTCCTACAATAAACTTGAACTTGAACATGATAGTCCTATGGCTGATCACTCAGGGAGGGATCACACCCTTGCCAGATTGCTGTGTAGATTTTACTGGCCTGGAATTCATGAAGATGTTGCTACCTATTGTAATTCCTGTGCTTCCTGACCTGTGCCTTGACGACATACCCACCACTGTTCTCTGTACTCTGCCCTATCCCTCCCCTCTCTCGCCAGTCATCGTCTTGCCCATTGCATTTCATTCATTGCTAAATACTGGTTCGGCACTCTTCCCTCCTATCTCTCTACGTTACCAGCTCCCACCTCTAGCATGAGTTGCTCTCTTCGCACCTGCGACCCTCGCTCCTTCGCTGTTCCCCAACCATACTCACAATCGTGAAAGCTATCTTTTGCCTTCAGGCTCCCTGCCCTCTAGAACTGCCTCCCCCTCCCTGTCCACCTCTTGCCTACTGTAGCATCCCTCAAAAAGCACCTTAAACTATCCTTATCTACCACTGTTCTTGCTCCCCGCCTCTTTGTACCTAACACCCACCATCCCCGGAATGCTGGTCTCCCCTACAGATATTGTGCCAGCCTTCTTTCTCTGGTTCTTCAGCCTTCCCTATCCCTATTAAGCCTCCTGATGCTCTGCTTACTTCTCCAAGAGTATTTTCTCTTTGTATGTAATAATTGTATATAATCTCCAAAATTCTACTTGTACTTATAGACCATCACTGTGTGCATCTTAGTATGTATTGTTTCTTCAACCACACCATTTATTTAATGTATGATTGTTGTACTCTCTACATGATATTATTCTCCTTCCTCCCCTACCCTGGATTGCATCAGGAAATGAGCCCTAGCTCAGTGTGCCTTTCCCAGTTACCCAATTTTAAATAATAAATAAACTTGCGATGGATAATCACCCCATGTGATGTTTATGCCAAACTGTGGAGGGGGAAGACAGAAATTATTAGTAGAGAATGAAGAAGGTGAGCAGTGGACAGGGAGGTTCCAAGTCAGCAGGTCATGAATAGATAGCTGGATAGGGGTGTGGTGTGATTACAGTGGGTGGTAATAATAAAAGAGCTGCAGGAGTATGAGGGGGTTCTTGTCTGAGAGGGGAAGTACATAGTACTCAGAGAAGGGAGAATTGGGCAGGAAACAGAGGGGTCAAGGTCAGTGTTTGTTGTGTGATGAGTGTGTAGTACCAGGAGGAAAGAAGGGCATTGTAGGTTAGCTGGAGGGAAGAGAAAGGGCCTGGGTTTGGAGGATAGGGAAATTAGGAACAGGAACAAGTATGGGGGGGTGTAGTTATGTAGGAGGGAGGTAAGGGCCCCAGGGAAGGGGGCATTTTCAGATAGAGGGGGAGAGGGCATTCCAGAGCTTAAGACAATGATACAAGAAGGCGGATTTTCCGGCCATGGAAGATCTGTGTGGGAGGGCCAGGGGTCTGGGGCCCATGCTACAGAGGGGGTAGGGTGGGGGTAGATAGAGTAGAGGTGAGGTAGGGGGGTAGTGACCCAAACCAGAATTTGGCTGTGAAGAAAGCAGAGTGGATGAGGTGTCTGGTTTCAAGAGACAGGAGGGAGGGAGGGAGAAGGATGTGTAAAGTTACTGAGGTGCTAAAAGGTTCTGATAAGCCATAAAAGGGTCTGATTGTTATCTTTGCAAAATCTGTTTTAACCCTCGTTGTGCACCCTTAATCTATTGCCAGTGAAGGAAAAGGAATCTAAAAACAGCTTGGAGTGGTACCGCACTGCTTCCAGTCTCCTTTTAGGTCTTTAATATACTCCTCCAGCAGGTAAGACTTCTTACACGCTGAAGAACATGTTAAGCGCCAGAATCAATGTTTTAAAATGTGCTAGAACTGTAACAGTTTGCTATGTATACCTGTTACTGTATTTTTTGTATTCAGTTATTTCTGCATTGGTATCAGAATTTATCAGCTGAAGGGACAAAGTAGAGGGCGTATCAGATGCAAAAACTTGAGAATTTATGGTATACCGGAGAGTGAGGAGGGACTGGATATCAGAGGCTTCAGAGATGTTGGGGTTTTGGGGGACCTCTCTTAAGGATCGGAGCGGTGGCTAGTACCAAAACAACCAAGGACACACAGTAACTGTTTTAAAACAAAGTTTTACTTTGATGTTACAAGTTACAAATTTATTCTGTACATAAATTTCTAATGTTACTATGCAAGTTACAGGTTTGACAGAGCAGACTAATAGTCTAATGCTATTATAGCTATAGGATACAGAAAAAAAACAGAGAAGATACCCCTGTGTTTCTGGGAGCTTGGGCGATCAATCTGACAGCAGGTTCCTTGTTCTTTTTCTTTCCTCCCAAGACACAAAAACCTAGCACACAGGTGTGGGTTTTTATGCTGTAGCTGACTTCACTGTTTGAGTGGTCACTGGGTTTTTAGGCCAATCAGAATGTTGGGCCTGATGGCTAATTGGAGGCTGCATGCTCAGTGCATGGACAGAAGCCTGCAGCCAATCAAATCCTTCCAGCCTTCATGGTGAGTGTGTGGACAGTGGGTTGGTGAATGATTAATCAGTACAGTTAATAAGTACATTTGGCCACTAGATGACAGTAGTGTTCCATTTACAGTGTAATGGTAACTGGGGTTTGGGTTTGATAAGGTTTTATTAGTTTTTCATAGCCCTATTTAAAATAGAATTGTAAGGTTTTTATATGGTTTAAAGCTGCCACTGTTTTAAGTTCTACATGTCTTTTTAAACATACACATGCTAGAGCTCCCAGATCTACAGGGTCTTCTGTATTTTACAGGCAAATGAAGCTATTTACAGAAAAATTGTTCCCATAGACTTGCATTGGTTATATGGGGAAACAGAACAATTTGGCTTCCATAGGATATAATGTAATTTACAGGAAACACAGGAAATCACCTTGGAGGTACAGGGGAAATGCCAAATCCATCTGGGAGTACTGCAACATACAGGCATACTGTATTACAATTCATACAGAGAGGTAGAGAGTTTAAACTGGCATAGTAACTCTGACCTTTTGGGAAACCTTTACAAGACTGAAAACTGGTTTGACTCTGTCCTGTTTAATCAGTAACAGTTACTGATATCCTGAGGGAGACTGGACAATGCATCACAGTTTACTCAACAATAGTTATTGATTTTAGCTGTTTATCCTGAGGGACACTGGACAGTGCAATGCAGTTTTAGTTGAGGTGACCTTTAAGATATGGCATCACCAGCTGTTCACTGTTTACCACACAGGAACAAAATAAACAGAACAGAACCCATAAAATTCACCATCTGTGGCTATCTTCAAGAAGTTCCACCCTATTGTCATTTGATTTACCTTCATATACCTTTCTCAACCTGCAAATTCCTGTTTCAGTTATACAAGTCTTTCATTTTATTTCCTTCAGTATTCTCCTATTAACCCTTCAACTGTTTTTACACCATACTTATAATCCTATATTATTCTACAGTCCCCACTTTGAGGGGGAGGGAGATTCGTAGGGGACTCCCGACTCCTTACCTTACATGAACGTGTACCACATGAGCTATAGGTTAAATATGCGCTCTCTTTTTATAGCCAAAATATCTCTATAATATGTGCAGATTAAACATTTTAAATAACAGTACATTATAATTTGCATAAGCCCCACTAGTAATACTAGAGCACTAGTTGTTTTAAAGATAATATCCCACAAAGAGAGGAAAAAATCCATTTCCATGTTTCCTTCACCTTTGAGTTGCTCTTTCCTGCCCACTTAGTAAAAAATCTAAAGTTTCAGCAACCTGTGAAAGTCCTTGTATTGTAAGAATGCCCTGAGTTATAACAGTTTGTCCAATTTGTGCTTGGTGCGTAATAAGATCAGCCAAGTGGTCTTTTAAGTCTCCAACATAGTGGTCTGTATCATCCAGGCAGTACGAATTTAGGGTAGAGTTGCTGCTCAGAAATATGCAGCCAGGTCATTTCCAATATCCCTCTTTCGTCGTTGTGTTGATTGACCAGAATCTTTAAATGTCTTTGTATTAAACCTGAGTCTTGTACCACATAGTCACTAGAGTTTCTGCGCATATGGGAAAATGCCAAAAACCAGTTTGTGAGGTTTACCATGACAGGTAACACAATCCATGTGCTGTTTTCAATTAGGTACTCTCCTGTGGGAGTATGCACGAGTCCATCTTTGGGTCCAGGGAGTTGTGGAGGACATGCAGCAGCAATGAACACTGGTAACAATGCTACCAGAATCAATATTAATACCTTCATTTTGAATTAAATATCTACACAAAAGAAAAAAGAAAAAGATCAAGGTTTGTAACTGCTCTTATTAGGTCCATCCTGCTGCTTACATGTTGCGCCCTTTTAACTGATTAATATGATACCATTTTAATATAGTTTTATTTTTCTTCATGGGCATTTTTAACATACATACAGCAGGGCTTACTTTATCTATGAGCGGGAATGGTCCTTTCTAGGGTTGCCACCTTTCAAGAAGTCCAAAGTGGGACATTTCTTACTGAAACATGATTTTTCGCAGGACAGTACATAATCTCGACCAATGCAATGGACTTGTTTTCACTATATAATCATAATTAAGGCTAAATATTGTAGTTTCTTAGTTGATTATATTGTTTCTTATAATTTTAAGGTATTTTCGTTAAGGTATTGTAGTTTTCTGCAATATTTAGTGGAAAGTTAGAAAATATGTTTTCTTCTATAAAGTCAGGACATTTAGTATTTTTCATGTTTTTTTGCAGGACACAGCTGCCCAAATCAGGACTGTCCTGCGAAAATCAGGACAGGTGGTAACCCTAGTCCTTTCCATGATGGCACAGATGAGTGTTCCTATTTACTAAAATCTTTTACCATCACCAACTCTCCAATTTGGTATTCTAGTGGATTAACCTTTTTATTGAAGTAGTTTCTCATTTGTTTTTTCGATTTGCCAATAGTTTGTGCCACAAATTTACTCAGTTCAATAATATGTTCCCCCATCTGTTTCACCCAATTTTCAGTTACAGCCCCCTGCAACACAGGGGTGGCTGTGGGCACTAAAAGATGCTCTGGAGTACGTATTATTCTTCCTGTCATTGCCTGATAAGGGCTTACTCCTGTGGTAGCATGGGGGGTAGATTTCATTGCCATTAAGCATAGAGGTAACAGTTTGGCCCATTGGGTTGGTCGGTCAGGACAGAATTTAGTTAACATAGATACGTAGACAGTGTCGGCAGATGAGGACCTACGGCCCACCCAGTCTGCCCATTTGAGCTTGTAAGTTCACTTCATGTTTTCCTAGAAGTCTGTTGCCCCTTAACCCTGACCTCCAGAATTCCTTTATGTCTATCCCATGCATTCTTAAATCCCCAATTGTTTCAACCCCCACCACTTCCTCTGGCAGGGTGTTCCACTTGTCCACCACCCATTTTGTGAAGAAGTTCTTCCTCACATTTCCTCTGAATCGTCCTCCTTCCAACTTCATCCCATGCCCTTTAGTCCTGGAACATCTTTTTTGCTTAAAAATAGTGTATTCCTGCACCCTGTTCCTACCTGTAAGATACTTGTATGTCTCTATCATATTCCCTCTCTCCCTCCTCTCCTCCAGGGAGTACATATTCAATTCCTTCAACCTGTCCTCCTAGGACTTGTGATGCAATCCATGCACCATCTTTGTTGCCCTCCTATGAGACCTTCTCTACCCTGTCTATGTCCTTACGTAAGTAAGGTCTCAGAACTGTACACTGTACTCCAGGTGGGGCCTCACTAGTGTCTTGTATAGTGGAATTATGACCTCCCTTTTCCTGCTGGTGATGCCCCTGCCTATACATCCCAGCATCCTATTTGCTTTACCTGCTGCCTTGTCACACTGTTTCCCTACCTTGAGGTCATCAGAGATGATAATCCCAAGATCCTTTTCCTGCTTGGTGCATGCTATATCCTCACCCCACAACTAATATATTGTGCCAGGGTTTTTGTGCCCCATATGCATTATCTTGCACTTCTTTGCATTGAATTTCAACTGCCAAACCCCTGACCGTTCTTCAAGTTTCTGCAGGTCCCTTCTTATTCTGTCTACACATTTTTTAAAGTGCGATTTCCCCTTTCCACCACCCCTGAAGATTGGGGATGGAAAGCCACATGCAGCTCTTGCTTAATGTCTAGCAGTTGTTGTAACTGCCAAAATATTTTCTCAGTAGAGGATGGCCCTCTATCTGATGATACTACCATGGGCGGTCCCCACCTGGAAAACAATTTAAAAAGTAAGATTTTAGCTGCCATGTGGGCTTCTTGGTTCTTTGTTGGGAAAACCTCAATCCATTTTGTAAAGAGATCAACCGCTACTAGGCAGTGAGTAAAGTTTCCTGGAGTATGGGGTAGTGGACCAATAAAATCTACCTGGATATGCGTCCAGGGGCCTTTGTTGATAATAAATATGCCCAATTGCTGGATGAGGGTGGGTTGGTTTGTAAACAGGGAAGGCACCTTGCACACAGAGTACCAATATCTTGTTTTGAAGATGGCCACCACATTGTGGAGGCAACGTCTTGTAAGTTTTGCCTGAGGAAATGTCCTTCAACAGGGTGGGAGTGAAAGATATGAAATACCTCATTAGCCATATCTGTCGGAACGCACACCACTGGAAATGCTTGTGTATTGGGTTGATACATTAATATAGTATGGGAGCATTCTCCCGGTGACAGCATAGTGTCATGAGCCCAAGAAGTAGGAGCAGGGAGTGTCTGTCCCTGCTCGTGCCAGGCGCGCACACACTGATAAGGTAAATAAGTATCCTGGGATGACTTAAGGCCTGAGTTGGTAGTGGGGGTTAAGGCTTGTACAGGGGCCACTGAAACATACATCCAGGGCTCTGAAGACAGAGCAGCTGCTTGAGCTGCATGATGAGCTCGGTTGTTACCATCATTGTTAATAGTGCCTGAGGAATGCCCATTAATTTTAAGTATTGACCCACGGTGGTGTCTATTAACTAACAGTGACCAAACGTATAGCAGCAAACTTGCATGAGACAATGGTTTACCATTAGAAGCAGTAAAATTATTAGTAACATATGGTGGTAACATAGTTACAGTATTAACCACATATGAACTGTCACTATAAATATTGACAGGATATTCAACAGACTGTTCTAGGGCACAAGCTATTGCAGCAAGCTCGGTGTACTGAGAAGAATGTGGAGTACATGTATGTTTAATAATTGCATTAGGGGTTACAACTGCAAATCCTGTATGAACCTGGCCATTAACATAAAAGGAGGACCCATCTGTGTAAAAATTGGGTGCTTTCTTAATTTCTGAGTTGGAGAAGGAGGCAGGGGTAGAGGCAAAGAATAGGCTAAGGGGCAGTCATGTGATTCTCCAGTTTACAGTAGATGAGCTGGCAACAAAGTGGTCTTTTTCTCAGTAATGTCTAGGTCCCTTTGCATAAGCATTAAAGTCCATTGCGATAATCGTTGTGAAGAGATGATAGTAGCTCCGGGCTTCAGCAGGCAATTTAATGGGGTATGCAGAGTGTGCAACACAGTTTTCTGCAGTCCAGTGATGTATGTGAAGTTTTGCACTGCCCAAAAAGTGGCCAAAAGGTGGCGCTCACAAGCTGAGTACTTTTTCTCAACTTTGGTCAACACCCGAGAGGTGAAGGTAACTGGTCGAAGCTTACCATGCTGTTCTTGGCACAAAACTGCTGCCAAAGTAGTTGGAGAAGCAGAGACCTCTAGATGAAAAGGAAGTGCTGGATTTGGTTGTATTAGGAGGGTGGCATCTGCCACAGCCCTTTTGAGATCAGCAACAGCGTTAGTATGTTTGCCTGTCCAACAGGACCGGATGTCATCTTCTGGAATATTTGCTTTGAGAAGATCATAGAGTGGCCATGCTAAATTAGCATAGTGGGATATAAAGTCTCTTTGATAATTTGTAAGTCCCAAGAGAGAACATAATGCAGTCTTAGTAACAGGTAAGTCCAACCTTTGAATTACATTCACTTTTGCTTGGTCCGGTTGTTTACCCTCATGGATAATTCTTATTCCCAAAAAGTCCACCTCAGTCTGAACCAACTGGTGCTTTTTTGGATTTACCTTTAGTCCTGCTTTTTGCAACACCTGAAGCAGTTCTGCCAAGAGTTTCAAATGCTCTTCCTCTGTCTCTGTGGCCAGTAATAAATCGTCTACATATTGCAGTACAAGTTCTGGTCTGGAAAAATGAGTTAACACAGCAGCCATTCTTTTGTAGAGAATGGTCAGGCTATTATGTAGGCCTTGTGGGAGGCAAGTCTCTGTGTACTGTCTGTCCTTCCAGGTAAATGCAAACTTATACTGTGACTCTTGCTGTACAGGCACATTGTAAAATCCGTAAGCAATGTCCAAAGTGGAGAACACAGCAGCCTTAGGGGGAATTTTTGATAACAGAGTTGGGGGTCTCTCGGACTACTGGGGCACAAGCTAGGGTTACCAAATGAAGCTTTCGGTAATTAATAGTTAATCTCCAACTTCCATCTGGCTTTTTGACTGGCCATATGGGTGAGTTGGTGGTAGACTTGCATTCTCTCAGTACCCCTTGCTTTAACAAAGAATCAATAACACGTTGCTTATCTGCCTCACATTCATGTGGAATAGGATACTGTTTATGAGCTACATGGGCTTTGCCCACTATAACTTCTTTATCTAACCTTCCACAATCATGTTTATGTGTGGCAAATGCATCTTTATGTTTTTGGACTAACTTATTTACAAGAACATTATCATGAGTAGGAAGGGGCAGCTCCTCTGCCTTTTTGATGGCAAAAACTGAGTGTACATCTGAAACAGTAGCAACTGAAGGAGATTTAGACTCAAACCAAATACAGCCATTAGTATAGTCAATTACAGCTCTGGTAGACCGTAAAACAATCAGACCCCAGGATACCCCTTCCATCAGACAGATTCATTAAATGTGCTGTCAAGAGGAACACCTGATTATCAATGATTACTGTTGTGGGTTTAGCTCTGAGTGCAGCTGTGGTGGTGCCTTGAAATGCAGCAAGCCTAATTGGCTCACCGGTTGAAAGTGGGTGAGAAGAAGGGTGTGAGGTATGTATGCTGGACATGGAAGCTCCTGTGTCTACTAGCATGACTTGCTGTGGGCCTACTTCAACAGCACTAGCAACAATAGGTCTATTCCAGCCATCACGCCTGAACCTCACAACAGGCTGCAGGGAGGCCACGCATCCCTATGGGGCACTTTCGTTGGTCACTCGCCCAACGGCTTGTACAGCTTTGAGCCTTTCCATCTCAAGCTTCATGTTTGCCAGTTCTTCTAATAGTTCCCTATATGTGGGTACGGTCATTTGTCCTTCAGTAGGAGGGGCACTAGCCATTGTTAAAGGGCAGTTTGGTTTTATATGTCCAATCTGGCAACAACCATAGCATGTTGGAGGTTGTCCTTTTGCTTTTCCTCCTTTTCCAGGTACTACTTGGTTAGTAGGTCCCTCCACCACTGCTACCACCCCATTCCTTCCTTTTTCCTGGGTTTTAGCTATAGCCTCTGCCTTACGTAAACAATTCATGATTTTAAGGTAAGTTTTATCCACTGTGATTGCTACCCCCACTAGTGACTTAAGTTCTGGTAATACACTGGCAAGTAACCTTTTTTTGAAGGGAAGGTCCGCATAGGTGGCTTGAACAGCAGGAGGAACAGCTAGGCAGTAATAATTATACAGCCTTTCTGAATAGGCAGACACTGATTCTCCCCCTTCTCTGGTGACAATTGGCAAAGGCTAAGTGGAAATTCATTCCCTCTGCCCCTACAGCTCTTGCAACGTCGGTTGCAAACTATGCCAAAGTCCATCCTTGCCCTCCCAGAGCAGGGGTTGGCAGTGCCAGTTTAAGCTCTGGGTGCATACACTGTAAGACAACATCTCTGATTTTCTCCTCTGATAGTGAATTATGTAACCGTTGAAAGTTTTGAATTTTAGTAAAAACTTCTACAGTGTGATCTCCTGGGTTAATGGGTCCTATCTCTCTTCCTAGTGCTTCGAGGTCTGTTGCCTGAAATGATGAGCGAGTGACAGTTCACTCGGTGACATTACCTTGTGCGTTACGGTGGACCTGTGTGATTATGGGTGCCATTAGAGGCATTCCTGGTCCCCACTCGTCAAGGTACTTTGACAGTGCTTCTCCCCATCTTTATATGTTATGGGTCCCCAATCTACATCCTCATTTAAGGAACTCACATTATAAGCCACTACTACAGCACAATGTTTTCCTAACTGACTCTCTACTTCTTTAATGCGCTGCTCACATTTAAAATGGTCTGCACTAGGCTTACAGGAGATTGGGACAAACACCAGATTGCTCCTTGTGCTTCTTCTAGACATTGCTTTAAACGTCTGTTTTCTGCTTCCAAATTTTGGTTATCTGACTGCTTGTGAAGCAGCAGCTCCTACAGCAGAGGCAGTCTGAGCTGCTATTTTTAATACATGATGTTGTTCCCTTGTTCCTTTTAATTGATTTTACAGATCAATTATTTCAAAGGTTAGTTCATCCTTTAGAACCCTCCACTGGCTGACGATCCAACACACACAGAAAACCAATGCCTTACTACCCTCTGAAATTGACATCTTTTTCTCACTAGTACCTCTAGCAACATGTTCTTGGGCTTGCGCCTAAGGGTCCGGGGCTCCGGTCATACATTTGACCAGTTCCACAGTGTGTTGAACCTTGCTCAACGTTTTGTTCAACCTGTCCATGATCCTTTACGTTTAGGTTACCTTAATCTAAATAACACTCGATCAGACCAAGTGGCTGATCTTTTCCTACCCAGCCGATTAGGTTATGACCTTTATTTGTCACGAGTTCTGCCCTGTTTCTTTTTTTGTCCTTGGCTGCTGGTACCAAACTGAACCGACTCCTGGCTACAGGCTTGCCAATAAAATGTTGGGGTTTTGGGGGACCTCTCTTAAGGATCAGAGTGGTGGCTAGTACCAAAACAACCAAGGACACACAGTAACTGTTTTAAAACAAAGTTTTACTTTGATGTTACAAGTTACAAATTTATTCTGTACATAAATTTCTAATGTTACTATGCAAGTTACAGGTTTGACAGTGCAGACTAATAGTCTAATGCTATCATAGCTATAGGATACAGAAAAAAATCAGAGAAGATATTACCCCTGTATTTCTGGGAACTTGGTCAATCAGTCTGGCAGCAGGTTCCTTGTTCTTCCTTCCTCCCAAGACACAAAAACCTAGCACACAGGTGTGGGTTTTTATACTGTAGCTGACTTCACTGTTTGAATGGTCACTGGGTTTTTAGGTCAATCAGAACATTGGGCCTGATGGCCAATTGTAGGCTGCATGCTAAGTGCATGGCAAGAAGCCTGCAGCCAATCACAGCCTTCCAGCCTTCATGGCAAGTGTGTGGACAGTGGGTTGGTGAATGATTAAACAGTACAGTTCATAAGTACATTTGGCCACTAGATGACAGTAGTGTTACATCTACAATGTAATGGTAACTGAGGTCTGGGTTTGATAAGGTTTTAATAGCTTTTTCATAGCCCTATTTAAAACAGAACTGTAAGGTTTTTATATGGTTTAAAGCTGCCACTGTTCTAAGTTCTATGTGTCTTTTAAACATACACATGCTAGAGCTCCCAGATCTACAGGGACGTCTGTATTTTACAGGCAAATTAAGCTATTTACAGAAAAATTGTTTCCATACACTTGCATTGGTTATATGGGGAAACAGAGCAATTTGGCTTCATAGGATATAATGTAATTTACTGGCAACACAGCAAATCACCTTGGAGGTACAGGGAACATGCCAAATCCCTCTGGGAGTACTGTAACATACAGGCATATTACAATTCATACAGAGAGGTAGAGAATTTAAACTGGCATAGTAACTCTGACCGTTTGGAAACCTTTACAAGACTGAAAAACTGGTTTGGCTCTGTCCTGTTTAATCAGTAACAATTACTGATATCCTGAGGGAGACTTGACAATGCATCACAGTTTACTCAACAATAGTTGTTGATTTTAGCTGTTTATGCTGAGGGACACTGGACAATGCAATGTGGTTTTAGTTCAGGTGACCTTTAAGAGATGGCATCACCAGCTGTTCACTGTTTACCACACAGGAACAAAACAAACAGAACAGAACCCATAAAAATCCACCATCTGTGGCAACCTTCAAGAAGTTCCACCCTATTGTCATTTGCTTTACCTTCACATACCTTTCTCAACCTGCAAATTCCTGTTTCAGTTATACAAGTCTTTCATTTTATTTCCTTTAGTATTCTCCTATTAACCCTTCAATTGCTTTTACACCATACAAAATTAATTAAAACCTACCCTGGGCTTCTCAGAAGATTTCCAGCTTGAACTTGAAAGAATCCACAGAGCCCTTGGGTCTAAACCTGGTCCAAATGAGTGCCGAAGATCATTGGTGATGAAATTTCTGAAGTTCCAGATAAAGAGGGACAAGTTTTTCGGAAAGCCTGGAGACAGAAGCGGGTGCTTTGGGGGTTTACTCAGCTCTACTTTGATAATGATTTCGCCCCAGCATTCCAACAGAAATGCAGGGCTTATGCCTCATGTCTGCAAGCCCTTAAAGAGCAGGTTCCTGACCTGTGTGGTGCTGCTCTCCCCCAGTCTCCTAAATGACTTACTCCCTCAGCAGCATTTTCACAAAGTGTGGCATGAAAGCTCCTTATATTTTAAATGTTATATCCCTCGTAAAATTTAAACCAGCAGCCAGGGACAAAAACGGACCAACTTCCTGGTCCTGAAAACACACCCCCACGTCGGCCCACGCAGCCCTGTTTTGTGATGTCTCAAAATGAAGGCTGCATGAGCGCACCCCATTTACTTGTATGGGGCCGATATGTTCTAATATTGTTATACCTTTTAGTGTCAGGATTTTATTAAATCAAAGTGACTAATCGACTAATAGGGTCCCTATTAGTCGATTGATCGCTTTGATTTAATAAAATCCAGACACTAAAGGGTATTACAATCTTAGACAATACCAGCCCATACAAGTAAATGGGGCGTGCTCACACAGCCTTTGTTTTGTGACATCACAAAACAGGGCTGCATGGGTTGATATGGGGGTGCGTTTTCAGGACCAGGAAGTTGGTCCGTTTTTGTCCCTGGCTGCCAGTTTTATTTTTACAAGGGATATAACTATTAAAATATAAGGAGCTTTCATGACACACTTTGTGAAAACACTACTGAGGGGGTAAGTTATCTAGCAGGCTAGGGCAGGCAGCTACCAGGAACCTGCTCTTTAAAAAAGCCAGACTAAAATTTCAGACTCCCTACTCCATCCGACTGTAAATCACCTTCCCAGAGGAAGACATTATCTGTTATACAGTGGGGTCCGAGAATGGAGGATTTTAATTGGCTGACTGGCACCTTTCAGCCGTGGTAAATCCTATCATTACCCATGGAAAAGGTGTCAGTCAGCCCCATCTGGAATCTGATAATGAAGAAATCACTCCGACCCCCAAAATCAGAACCCTTAAACTCCATCACTCACATCATCCAATAGCCAGAGAAGCCTACTAACAGACAATAAATCCTAACCAATCTGAACACTGTTTTCCAGTAGCCGTTCCAGAGTACAGGCCAAAGTGAGAGCACAGTTGTCTCCCAACTGTACTCTGCATTATCAGCAAACCCCGCACAGAGTCCCGACCTGTGGACCCTGTCCTCAAAATCTTATTGTAGCAGAAGCCGATTTCCTCAGGAAAAAAAAACACTCCTGCAAGAAGTCAGAACGGTGTCTGAATTGTTAACATCTATGTCTTTCCATCTCACACTGTGCAGCTGAACAAATAAATAAATACAGTACCAGCGATGTCCCATTCCCACCACCGGGTGGCCCTTCAGAGACTGTCCCATTCAGATGGCAGCTCCATCGACAAGTGAAAGCTCTCATGCTCTGCAACTTCAAGCAACAGTCGGTGTACCCATTTCAATAAAAAAAAAAAAAAAAAAAAGCGTGTCTGCCAAATGGGAGCTTAGAACAATGATCATTCCCCGGGCTCACCGAGATACTGCTCATAAAAAGTTATGAAATGCCGGGGGTAAAGCTTCCTATGAAAGTGTAAGTCTATATGTGTTGCTCCCCAAAAAAAAACCTTGAGCTTGAGGGTGTGTGTATGTGTGTGAATGTGCATCCTACCTTAGCAACCCAGGACTATTTTTTTGCCACAACAATAAATTACATAAAAATGATTTAAAATACAACAAATTTTTTTTTTTAATTATTTTTACTTTCTTTGCACAGAAATACAGGGAGATATTGTATAATTGCAATACACCACTGCATTATATAAGCTAATACCCACGACAGACCATGGGTATACTAGGCAATGCGTGCCCTAGCTGCATTATGAGGCATGAGGGTGCAGCCCGAGTGATCTTCAACCAACTGGGAAGTGCACTAATGCCCAGTATATCCATGTGCCTGGAGTGGGTTATTTCACTTATAAAATGACATGTTTGTGAGTGAAAACATCAATCCACACTGTTTTAAATCATTTAAATTTGTCTTTATTTTCACTGTGCATGTCCGCCGAAAAAAGTAGTTCACTTTAAAAACTGTGACTTTTTTTTACATATTGTAATAAAACTACATTTAAACTAAGTGTAATTCAATATTTTTTTATTATATTCATCCACAACTTCGTGGTTAAATCGCCTACTGAAATTCATACAAGTACTGACATGTCACGTCAGTCTAAAAGCAAATGGCCATCTTTCCTTTTTTTTTATTAATAAAGAAGCCGCAATTTTAAACAATCTGCATTAAACAAAATGAATATTTACTTGAGAGTTAAGAGAGAGATCAATAATAATAATAAGAGATCATTAGAACGTCCAGGTCTGTACATGTAAATGTGCTTTTTCGGCGAGATCTTTCTCTCTCTCTCTCTCTCTCTCCCTCCTCTCACACTCACAGGATGGCTCGCAGACCCACAAACCCAGAACGCTGCACTGCCGCACAGTTTACTAGACACACACAGTGCGTTTGCATGGAGTATCTCTTACTGGGTAACTTGTGCAGTAATGGAGATCTCCGCTTCTTAATCGATAACTGAAGCCCCATGTATACCTAGTGATAGAGAGAGAGAGAGAGAGAGAGAGATCGCCCAGTCACTATGTCTCTATCTCTCCTATTGTCACAGGATGGATTGCTGCAGAAATCACACACAGGGGTTCAGCTCTGTGAACATAACTGTGACTCACCCTAGCATATGCATAGTTGCTTGTGAAGGAGCGGCTAACAGAATCAGTGGGCAGAACAGCTTTCTTTCTTTCTGCCTGATGAACTGAAAATAAAAAGCAGTGCCTGCTGGCAAGTTCTCGCTAAGCTGCCAATTACATATGGATGCTTCTCACATTCAGTCCGTCAGGCAGAAAAAAATAGCTGTTCTGCCCACTGATTCTGCTAGCCACTCCTTCACAAGTAACTGTGCGTACACTAGGACAATAATGCATGGCCACACAGACCCAGTCCACAAATGGACATTTTATGCAACCCATTTTATAAACTAGGATTTACCCACACCTGGCATGGTTTAGTTGTGGGTAAATCCCAGCATAACCCACACCTTGTCGTGATTTACTGCTTAAACATACTGCAGAAGATGGCAAGCAGGACTTAATTCACTGAAGGTTGGAAATCCAGCAGCCCCCTAGGCAACCTGGCAAATCAAGGAGAGACTGCCGTATAAAGGCACAGGAGGAGGAGCATGCAGAAGCCCCATCTCACTTGAGAGACATGGAAACTAGAGCTCGACACTGCCAAGATACCTTGTAAACCATAAAGGATCTCATGAGGCAGTACCAAAGGCAGTTCCGATAACTGGGCCTTTCTTCTTGAATGAAACTTTTCTTATTTGCACAATTACTCTCATTAACAGAGCAGTGTGATTCAGTGCCATCTGTTGCAACTCCGCACATCTTTACCAATATACTTCTTCCAGTGCACTGCTATTCCTGAGGTTGGTCTTTAGAAGCATATTCAGGTACGGGGCTCAGGGGGCTGGTTTTGTTGTTGAGGTGGGGGGAATTCACCCTGCCTGCAGGGCTTTTCACCACCACTTGGTAGCAGTGTTTTCAATTGCGGGGGGGGGGGACTCTGATGCAGGGGTATTGGCACTGGCAGGAAGAGGAAGCTTTTAGCAGGGCTGCTAATGCACTGGACTCTGACATATGTACTGCTGGATTGGGCTGGAGGAGGCTGCTAGAGCAAAGCTAATGTGGGCTTGTTAGCTCTCAGATGTTGGGGGGGCCGCTGGGTGGGAGGCTTCCATGGAGGGCTGGCCTGTTCTGGCACCCCACCTCCTTGGTTTAGCTTATAGGGGCTCGGTCTGTGGCTCCCCCTCACAGACAACATAACGCAGCCTGGCATGGAGCCTAATTCCTGGTCATAGGGGCCCCCAGTTTTGGGGGTGGCTGTGATTTGTCCTGACACATTCAGTCATAGTGCAGCCTGGGCCCCACTCACCCTGATCACAGTGGTGTACTATGCTGGTATACTTAGTAGCACTTTTCTTTTGGACATTTGAAGTAGCGCTGGGCCGGGGGGGAGCTTTGCTCGGGTTGGACTTGCATCCCTACTCCTCTTATGGTATACATGGCTGCCTCCCGATATTATTTCAGACCTCAGCACTTTAACTAGGGCTCTGTCGTTTAATGTCCCTTTCTTCTGCTAAACTCCATGGAACTGTTACCTGTATTGGACACCTCTAGAGCCTGGACTCTTAATCTGAGCAACTTACAACAATGTTATAGTATGAAGTACTGCCCCTAACTACTACTACTCTCTATTTCCCCCAGGATTCCTGTTTTTTAATGATGTCTTGTGGGCTCAGTGGGGGCAAAGAACAGATATATCTATTTGACCACTAAATGTGGGGACTTCACTTCACAGTTCACAACTGTTTAGAGGGCCTGCTTGATCTCCGGGCACTCTGGTGAGTGCTCTGACATCAGGCCTTTTTCCTTCTCCAGAGCCTTTCTATCAGACTCCATTAGAAGCTGTACTGGCAATGTGCTCCCTACCTAGAAAATGCACCTTTCCATTTTCAGGAGGTTTTGTTGTTTTATCTTGGTTCTGTGTTGTTTGTTAGTTGTTGTCTGTAGTTTTACACTTGTTGACATTACTATTTTGTGTGATCCTAGAAATGTATTGACTACTTATATGGGTTGCAGCCATGTGTCACCCCACATGGGCTATTATTATCACCATGGTGCCCTGAGTTCAGAGTAGCCACCCCCTCCCCCCACCGTAATACACAGTGGTGGTATCCCCATAACAGTTTTGTCTTTCAACATCAGTGGGATGCATAATCTGATGTGCCGCACCCGGATAATGCAGTATGTTAAGACAGACCACCCAGATGTGATTTCCTCCAGGAAACGCACTTCTCCTCAAATGAGCATGCAAAACTTGACTTTTTGGTAGTAGTAGCCTCTTCTCACCCCAGGGGCAAACAGGGAGTAGGGGTGGTCACACTAATGCCAGGTAAGATTCCACCTCTGGGACACTTATTCAGACCCAGAGGGTCGATATGTGATTTTAGTGGGGTTGTTATATGAGACACAGGTGACCATGGTGAATGTTTATTTATCAACCAGTTCTGATAAAAGAATTATGCAGCAGTTTTTAATAAAGTTCTTATGCTGCTGAAACCCCACCTGATTATGGGGGCGGGGGGGTATAAATCTGACTTTAAATCCTGATTTGGATACCACCGTCCAAATAGGTTTTGCTTGTCTGCAGCCCAAAAATATTTTAAAGCCACTTTAGGCCATCTGGGCATTGTAGATGTATGGGGGACATTGTATCCAAAGAATAAGCAATACACACATTATTCAGCTAGGCATGCTAGCCAAGCTAGACTGGATTATGTGCTTGTCTCCATGAAACACTTGGGCACTGTACAGGAAATTGAGATGTGTCCCAGGGTGATGTCTGATCACTCTCCGGTGTTATTTATACTTGACCTCGGAAAACAAAGGAAACCTACGTTATGGCGGCTTAATTTAGCCCATCTTAGACATATGGCATTTGAAAACCTAATCTGCCAGTAAGTGGTTGACAGTGGCACAGTATCTCACCAATAATGATACAGGGGGGGGGGTCTCTGAACCAATACTCTGTGACTCACTTAAGGCAGTCGGGTGGGGATAATAATTTCTTACTCAGGTAAATTGGTAAAGGATTGGGAAGCCCAACTCAGAACTCTGAGTGATACTCTTACCACACTGCAGCACCTGAGGGGGAAGGGGGAATGTGAGGAAATTCTTTTTCACAGAAAGCAGGGATTTATTTAACTCTAAAAATTGATTAGCGTTTTGCTCATAAAAGTGCTAAATCTTTGTGAAAATGCATAGCTCTTGCCTCACTGTGTTTAACAAACACAGCACTTCTAGAAAATCTATATAAATACTTTCTATACAGTTAGTATAGTTCCAAGAAAAAAACTGCTAATCAATTATTTAAAACCCTGGAAAGGGTGGTGGATGCATGGAACGGCCTACCTCAGGAAGTGATGGCTATGAATACAGTGCAGGGCTTCAAACAGGCATGGGATAGGCATAAGGGAGCATACAGTTGAGTAGAAACAGATAGGCCACTGACGGAGCAAAGGCCGATGGCACATTTATAAGGTAGAAAAAGAAATTGGCAGACTGGATGGGCCTTGCGGTCCTTATCTGCTGTCAACTTCTATGTTTCTGTGTTTCTATGGCAGATCATTCCCTGTTGGTGGATGCACTTTCAGATTGTCATTTTTCATCATGTCACTAAATGGTTTTCAAACTACCTAACTGAAAGATTCCAGATCACATCAGTTGCTGGATGCACCTCTGATACCCTCCCTATTCGATGTGGAGTACCACGGGGTTCCATTTTGCATCCCCTCCTCTTTACATAGAAGCATAGGAATCGTGTCGGCAGATGGGGACCACATGATCCATGTAGTCTGCCCCCTCCCTATTTAGACTGCACCCTGATGTGTCCACAATGTCTGTCTCATGCGAGTTTGAACTCGCGTACTGTCTTGGATTCCACCATCTCCTGAGGTAGGCTGTTCCATAGATCTATGACCCTTTCTGTAAAGAAGTACTTGCTGAGGTTGCTTTTGAACTTGCCTCCCACCAGATGTAAGTTTTGCCCCCTTGTATGTGCATCCCTGTTTTGCTGGAAGAGGTTTCTTGCTTGTGTTGTGTTGATTCCCTTAACATACTTAAAAGTTTCGATCATGTCCCCTCTGTTTATTCTCTGCTCAAGGGTGTACAGATTTAGTTCCCTGAGTCTTGCCTGGTATGCCTAATGATGCAGTCCATGCACCATCTTTGTAGCCCTTCTCTGTACTGTTTCCAGGCCGTCTATGTCTTTTGTGAGGTGGGGCCTCCAAAACTGACCTCAGTACTCTAAATGTGGCCTCACCAAGAACCTGTAGAAATAATTGCTATCCTTGCTGTTTCTACTTGTAATTCCCCTACCAATGCATTCAAGGATGCCACTTGCCTTCTGTGCTGCCTTTTCACACTGTTTTCCAACCTTTAAGTCATCCGCGATGACTACTTTGAGGTCTCTTTCTGTCTTTGTCTCCTCTAACTGATGCCTTCCAAGTGTATACTTTATCCCTGGGTTTCTTTTTTCTATATGCATAACCTTGCACTTCTTGGCATTAAACTTCACATGCCAATCCTTGGACCATTTCTCGAGTTTTTTCAGGTCTGCTTCCATACCTTTTACCCCCTCCTGCATGTCTACTGTGTTGCAGAGTTTTGTGTCATCTGCAAATAGGCAAACTTTCTCCTTCAAGTCATTTGGAATATCCCCAATAAATATGTTAAAGAGCATATCCCGGCAGGTGGGTGCTTGGGGAAGGGCACCGTCTGTAATGGTGACTCCTTCCTGGTGAAACCCCTCATGGCAATGGGAGGTAGGTTGACCTGAATGAGGGTGGGTGAACTGGGCGACAGGATGTTGCTATATGCACGCGTGCGGGGGGGAACGAGCACAGCGAGCGTGGGCTGGGAGGGGGTGGAGAAGCTGTAGGGGGCGGCGCTGCGGTGGACTGCCGAGCTGCTTCATGGGCTGGCTTGTGGTTGGGTGGGTGAGGTACGCAGTTCAAGTCCGGGCACTGGTGCGATTTTATTGTGCCCGCCCTGAACCTTTATTTGTCCATGCTTTCACCCCCCCCCCCCAACATGCACCCCCTGGAGCTGAGAATCCTTTAATAGGGGTGTGGGGGGTGTTGGGCTGGCCCCCACAGAAAGCATTAAAATATATGTCCCAGGCGCCATTGTCCTGTGCGCCGAGGGTGTCAGAGTGCCGAAAATGTTTTCGGCACTCTGACTGCGCAAAAACAGAGCTCGCCTTTAGGCTTTTGCCGTTATCATATAAAACCATTAAAGAGAATAGGCCCCAGCCCAGACCCCTGTGAAACACCACTAGTTACTTTTCCCTCCCTTGATAATGATCCATTAACAAGCACTCTCTGCATCCTATCTTACAGCCAGTTGGTGAACCATGAGATGGTTAAGGAACAAGCTCGAAAGAAGAGGTCCAAGGATGGACCCTTGCAGAACACCTGTTACTACTGGTTTATTATCAGAGAGGGTGTTTTGGATTTTTACCCTTTGCTCTCTCACAGAGAGGTAACTCCTGAACCACGGAATTGTGTCAGGTGAGAGACCATCTTAGGTTAGTTGGTACAGCAACAGTTCATGGTTAACAGTGTCGAAGGTTTTGGTGAGGTCAATATAGGTTGCCCCCACCACAACCCCTCTGTCAAGAGCATTGTGTATGAAGCCTGTAAATTAGATTAATGCAGTGTGTTAGCTGATCTACGACGACACGCTTGAGTGCTTTTGAAAGGGGTGGAAGGATTGAAATAGGTCTGTAGTTAGCGTGGTTAGTGTGATCCCCACCTTTATGAATGGATGTGACCACTGCAGTGCAGTGCTGGAAATACCCCAGTAGTAAGGGACAGGTTTATAATTTTGGTTAGAGGGCCAAGGAGAATATCAATGGCCAGCCCAATGAGCTTTAGATCGAGTGAGTCACTGCTAGCTCTGCAGTTGTTGAGGGCTTTAGATAGGTATTTTTTTGCCTTCATTGGAGTGATGATCTTCAAGTAGAAAGGGGGTTCAAGGCCCTGGTATATCCCCCGGGCCTCAGAGTGAGACTTGTCCTCCAAGGGTTCTAGGAAGACAGGGGGCAGGACGGAGCTTAAGTCTGTAAAAGGAGACCCACAGGAGGGTGACATGGGACCCCACAGGGGAAGGAAACAACTCCTGGTGGGGGACTCCATTGTTAGGAAGGTAGAACTGGGGGAGGAAGGGGAGAGGGAGGTAAGGTGCCTGCCTGGCGCCTTGGCTTGGAGGGACAAGGAGCGAATCCTCAGGATCACAGGAGCAACTGCACAGGGGAAGGGAGCTGGATGTCATTGTCCACCTAGGGACAAATGACCTGGCTAAGAAAGGGATCAGAGTAGTGCAAGAAGCATTTGTGGAAATGGCGAGGGGCCTTAGACAAATAGCACACATGGTAACCTTCTCGGAGGTGCTGCCTGTCTATGGCACGGGTGAGGCCAGGGTGCTCCACACCATGGGATTCAATCAGCGGTTGAAAAACTGGTGCAGAGCTCAGGGATTTGGCTTCTTTGGGGACTGGGGGTCCCATGGAGGGATGCAGGCCTATACTGGCGTGATGGTCCGCATCTGTCCAGGAGGGGAACCAGGATCCTAGGTGATAGGTTTAAATACTTCATTGGCAAGCATTTAAGCTAGCCAAGGGGGGAGGCACTGGAAAGGAGCAGGGAAATCCTGGCCCCCCCAAACAAATCAGGGTACTAAGTGAGGTAGACACCAACATAGAGATGTCAATAGCGAGAAGTGCCGGGGTAAATGGAGAAAGTGACAAATGCAATAAGGACAGGGATGGGGAAAAAAGGGTAAGGCCATCAAGAAATGGAGGGTGATAAGTACCAACGCCCGTAGTCTGGGCAACAAGCTCCCTGAACTGGTGGCCTTGATGGAAGAGAGATGCCTGGATATCGTAGCAGTCTTAGAAACATGGTACACAGAGAACCATAACTGGGATGTTAACATGCCAGGGTGCACAACCTAGAGGAGAGACAGGGAGGGCAGAAGGGGGGTGAGTAGCTCTCTATGTAAGAGAAAGGATAAAAGCAACTGAACAAAAGAGTAAACAGGGAGGAGAGGAGGCACTGTGGGTCACCTTAGAGACTAGAAATGGCACCACAATCCGCACAGGGGTTGTATACAGACCCCCATCTCAGGGGGAGGGAATGGACAAAGATATGATAGAAGGCATACTTAGGATGGCAGAGAAATGGGAGATACTGTTGATGGGGGACCTTAATATGCCATATGTTAACTGGAGCACCTTTGCTGAAGCCACATCCAAAAGCAGGGCCATTCTTGATGCCCTTCAGGTGGCATGCCTCAGACAGATAGCTTTGGAACCTTCTCGTGAGGAAGCAATCTTAGACCTCATACTTTCAAATGGGGACAGTGAAAGGATCTTAGATCCAGAAGTGGGTAGCCATTTGGGGACAAGTGACCACCAAACAGTGTGGTTCACGATAAACTCAGCTACAGAGTCAAGCCATAAAAAAGTGAGGGTTCTGGACTTCAGGAGGACTGACTTTGGCAAGATGGAAGAGTGCCTTAGAAAAGCACCAGCAAACAGGTTAGAAGGAGGGGTGGAGCAACAATGGGCAAATATCAAAACTGCCATCACAGAGGCAACAAGCCTTTGTGTGAAGCAAATAAACAAATCAAAATGAAACAAAAAGCCACTGTGGTTCTCAAAAGAAGTGGTGGTGAAGGTTAGGGAGAAAAAGATAGCATTTAGGAAGTATAAGAAAACACAGAAGGAGCAGGACAGAGAACTGTACCAACTAGGCAGAAGGAAGCAGGGAGGGTAGTTAGAATAGTAAAGGCACAAACTGAGGAAAAGATAGCCTACTCGGTTAAGAAGGGGGATAAAACCTTTTATAAGTATATCAGGGAGGGTAGAAAGACAAAGGGAGGGATAGTGAGGCTGAATAGAATGGATGGTTGGTGGACAGAGAGTAACAGTGAAAAAGCAGGGATACTGAATGAATACATCTGTTCAGTATTCACAAAAGAGGAAGTGGGGGAGGTGCCTAATCCAATTAACAGAAGCACTCTGGGGGGGGGGGGTCCATCCCAGTCCTTTTACAGAAGAAAGGGTTCTGAAAGAACTCCTAAAACTGAAGGTGGACAAAGCAATTGGGCCAGATGGAATTTGCCCAAGAATTCTAAAACAATTAAGCAGAGAACTAGTGACACCACTGACTACCCTTTTTATCAAATCATGGGAGGATGGTGTGGTACCTGAGGACTGGAAGATGGCTGATGTGATTCCCCTTCACAAAAGTGGGACCAAGACAGAGGCAGGAAACTACAGACCTGTCAGTTTGACCTCTGTGGTAGGGAAAGTGATGGAATCACTTCTGAAGGTAAGAATTGTTGAGTACCTAGAGGCCAGTGGGGCATAGGACCTGAGGCAGCATGGGTTCACAGTGGGAAGGTCATGTCAGAATGAATCTAATAGATTTATTTGACTGGGTGACCAAAGTAGTAGACCAGGGTGGGGCTGTGAACATGGCCTACCTAGACTTTAGCAAGGCATTTGACACAGTCCCACACAAAAGATTAGTAGTCAAATTAACCAGCCTGGGAGTGGGTCTCAGGGTGGTAGCCTGGGTAAAACATTGGCTGAACAACAGGACACAGAAGGTAATTGTAAATGGAGTCCACTTTGAAGAAAGAGGGTTACTAGTGGGTACCAGGGTTCAGTACTGGGTCCAGTCCTTTTAATGTCTTTATAAGTGGCATTGCAGAGGGACTGGAAGGAAAAGTATACCTCTTTGCAGATGACACAAAGATCTGCAACACAGTTTAGTACACAAGGAGGTGTGGAAAGGATGAGAAGGGACTTGGCAAGGTTGGAGGAATGGTCAGAAGTATGGCAGCTTGGATTCAATGCAAAGAAGTGCAAAGTAATGCACCTGGGAAACAAAAACCAAGGGGAAGATTACACAGTGGGGGGGGAGGTAGTAACAACAACAAAAATGGAAAGGGACTTGGGGGTAATCATATCAGATGACCTTAGGGTTGGCAAGCAATGTGAGAAGACGGTAGGGAGGGCAGTGGGGATACTGGGATGTATAGGGAGAGGCATCACCAGCAGAAAACAGGAAGTTGTTATCCCCCTGTACAGACAGTTGGTGAGACCCCATCTGGAGTACTGCGTCCAGTTCTGGAGGCCCCATCTCCTCAAGGACATAGACAGGATGGAGGCAGTTCAGAGGAGGGCAACTGAAATGGTGCAGGGTCTGCAAGAGAAGCCATATGAGGAGAGACTAAAGGAGCTTAATATGTATACCCTTGAGGAAAGGAGGTAGGGGGACATGATAGAAACGCTTAAGCACCTCAGTGGAATCAACAATGCCCAAGAGGGTAGCATCTTTCAGAAAAAGAGATGTGCAAGAACAAGGGGGCACAATTTGAAGATAGGAGGGGGACGGCTCAGGGGCAATGTGAGGAAGTATTTTTTCACAGAGAGGGTGGTGGACGCATGGAACAGCCTTCCTGAGGAGGTTGTGGGGTCTAAAACTGTGGGAGAATTCAAGAATGCATGGGACAGACATAAGGAAATTTTTGTGGGGGGTAGGAAGAAATAGGCTGTTGGTTAACTAGGGTCTGCAGCTTATCCTCTAGGTAGGGAAATGGGAAGACTAGGTGAGCCAAGCGGTCCTTATCTGCCGTCAAAAGTCTTTGTTTCTATATGTTTCTAGAACATGGAGGGTGGTGGTAAATAAGACTCACTTGGGGGTCAGGAGTGTGATGTGCAGGGTGCCTCAGGATTCAGTCCTTGGACCAGTACTCTTCAATATTTTCATCAGTGATGTAGGAGAGAAGATACAGAAAAAGATTAGCTTATTCACAGATGACACAAAAATATTTGGCAGGTTGGACATACAGTAGAGGAGAGGAATAAGATGGGACCTGCTGAGGCTGGAAAAATAGTCTAAGTTCTAGAATTGGACCTTGGGGTAATCATTAGCAAAAATGTCAAGACATAAGGCTAGTGCAACAGGGCATATGCTAAGACCAGCAGAATATTGGGATGCATTGACGAACAATCTTAGACCTGGATCTCTCAAATGGAGATGGAGAGAGGATCACAGATGTAGAAGTACGTAGCCATCTGGGAACTAGCGACCATCGAACAGTATGGTTCACAATAAACATAGCAATAGAGTCAAGCAATACAAAGGCAAAAGTACTGGGCTTTAGGAGGGCTGACTTTGCCAAAATGGGTGAGTGCCTAAGGAATGCACTAGCAAATGGGCAGGAAGGAGGGGTGGAAGAACAATGGGGAATTATAAAAACTGCCATCACAGGGGTAACAAGCCTTTGTGTGAAGCAAATAAAGAAAACAAAACGATGTAAGAAACCACTATGGTTCTCAAAGGAAGTGGCAGTGAAGGTTCAAGAGAAAAAGAAAGCATTTAGGAAGTACAAGGAATCACAGAAGGAGCAGGACAGAGAATTGTTTCAGTTAAAGCAAAAGGAAGCTGGGAAGGCAGTCAGAAGAGCAAAGGCCCGAACTGAGGAAAAGATAGCCAACTCGGTTAAGAAGGGGGATAAAACCTTTTGTAGGTATATCAGGGAACAAAGAAAGACCAAGGGAGGGATAGTGAGGCTTAATGGGGGGCAGAGGGTGACTCAAAAGGCAAAGATACTAAACAAATATGTTGCTCGGTATTTACAAATGAAGAGGGGGAGGTACCTAAAACAAACAATAGAAACACTCTGGATACAGAAGTTGATACCAGCCCATTTACAGAAGAAAGGGTTCTGAAAGAACTCTTAAAACTGAAGGTGGACAAAGCAATTGGTCCTGATGGGATTCAACCCAGAATTCTAAAAGAACTAAGGGTAGAACTAGTGACACCACTGACTATGACTACCCTCTTTAACAAATCATGGGAGGATGGGGTGGTACCTGAAGATTGGAGGAAGGTAGATGTGATTCCCCTTCACAAAAGTGGGAGCAGGGCAGAAGCAGGAAACTACAGACCTGTTAGTTTAACCTCAGTGATAGGGAAAATGAAGGAATCACTTCTGAAGGAAAGAATTATCGAGTACCTAGAGGCCAGAGGGGCACAGGACCCAAGGCAGCATGGATTCACAGCAGGAAGGTCATGCCAGATGAATCTAATAGATTTCTTTGACAGGGTGACCAAAGTAGTAGATCAGGGAGGGGCTGTGGACATGGCCTACTTAGACTTTAGCAAGGAATTTGACACAGTCCCACACAAAAGATTAATATACAAGTTAGCCAGCCTGGGAGTGGGTCCCAAGATGATAGTCTGGGTAAAGAACTGGTTGGAGAATAGGACACAGAGAGTAATAGTAAATGGAGTCCACTCTGAAGAAAGGGAGGTTACTAGAGGGGTACCGCAGGGTTCGGTATTAGTACTGGTCCTCTTCAATGTCTTTATAAGCGATATTGCAGAGGGACTGGAAGGAAAAGTATGTCTCTATGCAGATGGCACAAAGATCTGCAACAGAGTTGATGCACAAGGTGGGGTGGAAAGGATGAGAAGGGACTTGGCAAGGTTAGAGAATGGTCAAATGTATGGCAGCTTAGATTTAATGTTAAGAAGTGCAAGGTAATGCACCTGGGAAACAAAAACCCAGGGGAAGAGTACAAAATGGAGGGGTGAGATACTAACAATAACAAAAATGGAAAGGGACCTGGGGGTAGTCATATCAGATGACCTGAAGGTGGGCAAGCAATGTGAGAGGACAGTAAGGAGGGCTGGGAGGATACTGGGATGCATAGGGAGAGGCGTCACCAATAGAAAACAGTAAGTTGTTATCCCTCTGTACAGACAGCTGGTGAGACCCCATCTGGAGTATTGCGTGCAGTTCTGGAGACCTAGTCTCCGCAAAAACATAGACAGGATGGAAGCTGTCCAGAGGAGGGCAACTAAAATGGTGCAGGGTCTGCACCGGAAGACATATGAAGAGAGACTTAAGGAGCTTAATATGTATAGCCTCAAGGAAAGGAGGAAGGGGTGGGGACATGATAGAAACCTTCAAGTACCTGAAGGGAATCGACAAAGTCCAAGAAGGTAGCATCTTTCAAAAAAAAGAGGTGTGCAAGAACAGGGGGGCAAAATTTGAAGATAGAGGGGAGGCGACTCAGAGGTAATATAAGGAAGTATTTTTTCACAGAGAGGGTTGTGGGTGCATGGAACGGCCTCCCGGAGGAGGTTGTGGAGTCAAAAACAGTGGTGGAATTCAAGCATGCATGGGACTGTCATAAGGCAATTCTAGAGGTTGGGGGTAGGAAGAAGTAGGCTGCTGGTTAACTAGGATCTGCAGCTTATCCATTAGGTAGGGAAATGGGCAGACTGGGTGGACAAACCGGTCCTCATCTGCCGTCAAATTCTGTGTTTCTATTATTATTTATTTATTAACATTTCGGAATTACACCTTTGAGCTAACAGCTAAGGTGCCTCGTCTGACAAGTAGATAGGAGAGAGAGCAACTAATACAGTATATATGGGGTGGGGGGCAAGCATTGTCTGTTAAACTTTAACCAGTAAAATGTGCAAATATACTCACTCTGTGTAGCACAACATGCAGATACATTCAGCAGCCAAGAGCATGTAAGGATTATCCTTGGATATAACTGGTTGAGCCTCGACAGTTGCAGCTTTTTAGCATTGTCAATAGAATGTGTGAACACGTTCCCTTTGAAAAGCACAACATGCTGGTACATTCACAGCTGATAGTAGACAAACAGGATAGTACTACATACAGGTTAGCACAGAGAAGAGCAGAAGATAATGTTGGTGCAGTCACAGCTGGAGGCAGGAGGTAGAAGAGGGGAGGAGGGTATCCGTGGGTGGTGGCAATTAACAGAGGGAGCACTAAAGCAGTCAGCCCCACCAAGTGTACGTAGCATTGGGCTTCAGAGGCTAGGGGATAGTCATGTCATGATTTGTGAGGACACTAGATGGTGGTTAGGTCTCGTAATTATAGGAGGAGAGAAGAGGTGATCCATCCTGTCTACAGATCCCTGTAAAGGCCACACATAGATCACTATGTGCAGTTTTGGGGCCCTCATCTTAAGAGAGAGACAGCGATCACCTGGAAACAGAGCAGAGGAGACCACCAAAACGTTGCTTGGTTTGCAGGGAAGGCCTTACGAGGAAAGGTTGAGGAGGCTGATGTACTCATTTGAGGCTAGAAGAAAAAGGGGAGAACTGATAGGAATATTTAAATACCTCAAGAGGATCAACAGGGTGTATTGGCAACAATTGTTCATACTCATTGAAGGGACCTGCACTAGCAGACATACTGTAGATACGAAGTGGCTTAAGTTAGTGTTTGTTGAACAGGAAAGGAAGGCTAGACAATTTTGCCTATTTCCAGCCTCATCCCAGGGAATTGGGGGTGCAGATGGTAACCAAGTGAAAGCAACCAGATCAAGTTGTTGGAATTTTTAGTGAATGTGAGAAGTTTGGCCAGGACTCCAGGGAAATTCCCATACTCTTTTTGAGAAGCACTATGGGATCTTTAACCTACACATGAACAACCACCAGAACAGACAGACAAGACCTCATTTTAATGTCTATCTGAAATGCAGCACCTCAGGAGTGCAGCATCCCCCTCATGACGCACTACAGTGTCAGTATTGGGATTTTACCCCAAATGCCTGGTATGGGGCTTGAACCTACAACCTGCTGATCTTCCAGCCTCAGAAGCAAGTGTACAACCTGCTGAGCCACTGACACTGATCAGGATATATGTGAGATAATACCTTTTTATAGAGAGTGTGGTGGACAGCTGGAATACTTGCCAAGTGAAGAGTTCATGGCAGAGATGCTGAAGTGATTCAAGGCAGGGTCTGACCTTTTAGAATGTGTTGACAGAAGTGGGAGCAAGGGAGGTGAGTGGGGGGTAAAGCTACTAAACAGACTAAGATGCTGATGGGGCACTTAGAGTAAGCCCACCCAGTGATACCTTGGAGTGGAAGTAGGTAGAATCAGAGCAGAATGGATGGACCTGTAGTCTTTCAAGTACAGGTACAATTCAGACACTTTCTGGAGAGTCTTTTTTTAACCTAATTTTTTCTGACTCTGATTATAGATAACATTGATGTTATTCAGCGTCTGCTCTTTCTACCGTGTAGGATACAACATCCCAATGGAGCAACTACTATTGCTGTTTGAGACTGATGAGGAACTCCCATGCAGTGATGTGGAGAGGAAAGTGACCATGCAGCAGAACAATCACCTTGGAGACACTCCCAGCAGTAAGCAGATGGCTATATAATGAGTTTATATGGGATTTTTTAACTGTGGTTGTGAGGGTATTAATAGGACTAGGGAAAAATTCTAACGTTGGAGGAGAAGAGAGTAAGAAATTCATTTCATTTTATGTTTTATATTTGTTATCAGACAAACAATGTGACCATTTTCACCTGCGACAAGTACATACATTATACAGACACAACAAAAACAAGGCAGATGGTTACAAAACTGTAAGAATTAAAAGGAGTAATACAGTCACAAATTGCAAAAACATATATTGTGCAGAGTGTTCTGATTTGTTTGTGAAGTCCTGGTGTGTTCTCTTTGCTATTAGTTTTTTCTAAATTTGCCTACTAGATTTATGGCCTCTGGGGATATCCATGTTCGCATGATTCATTGCTCTTCTTTTTCCTACAGTGACTTCTGTCTCACGTGACACTGATGGATCCAGGACCACTGATTCAGTGAGGGACGGTACTGCATCAGTAGTCTGCAGATAGGAACCTGATGCTCTGTCCTCAACTTGAAATAACTCTGATTCAGTATTTTTGTTTCCTATGTGTGTGTCTAGATCTAGACATCGAGTAAATGTTTTGAGCCGGCCTGGTGGCGTTGAGACACTGGACACCACACCTTACGCTGCGCTGGTGACCCGGGTTCTGGAACGGACTTGGGCGCCTGGGGTCGGCAGGGGAGGGTTGAGGACTGAGCGCCTGTGTGGTGCTCTCCTCCCCGGACTAAGGGGATGGGTTGGCCCGGCAAGCCAGGGACCTCCGGTGGAGACCAGGGGGCACTGCAGCAAGTCAGGCAGCACGTATCAGCGTGGCCGACTCAGGCAGTGTTGCCATGCACCAAGAGTGTTGGGGTGTGCCCTCACACGGTGGGGGGAATCGCAGAACATGGGAAAAACCCGGTCCTGGGGGTAGGCAACGGCATCAACTCCCATGCCCACTGCTGGGTCTGTCCTGGCCGACCTTCAGGGTTTCTCCGCCATGGGCCCACACTTGCAGCTGCCGTCTATGTGTGCAACTGCGCCCAATGTAGGAGATGCGGCCCCACCCTGGAGTAGTCAAGCTGGGAGTGCCAGCTGCGAGGTGGGGTGGAGGAGAGAGGAATGTTCGGTCAGGGGGACTTCAGACAGGGTAGGACCTGGTTGGATGCCCGAGAGAGGCTCCTAGGACTGTGACCAGGAGGGAAAAAGAATTAAAAAAAAAAAAAAAAAAGAGTTAATGTTTTGTTTTTAATGTTTTTCATTTCATCAAACTATGCCCAGCCATAAAAGGCACATAAACCAAGCATGGTTATCAGTGCTATAAATAGTGAAGACTCAAGCTGTTTTTTACAGAATACCCACTCAATTAGCCCTCAAGTGCTTGCTGAACTGTAAATGTAACCTTTAATGCCCACTGGATAAAGAAAGTTACTTAAAATGACAGCTTTATTGCTGTATTATTGACTCTGTAACCAGTACTCGCTATGGTACCGGGCGCATCACTGTCACATGGGACAGAAGGAATTGTAGAAAAAAGAAGAGCAATAAACAATGCTAATATGGAGATTCCCAGAAGCCATAAAACTAGTAGGCAAATTTAGAACAACTCCTAACAACTAGAAAGGAAAGGACACACCAGGGCTGGGATATTTAAAGGGGTTGCGCCTAGCGCAACGGAACCAATGCTGGCACCAACCCGCAGTGCTTCCAGCGGGATTTTGAAAGGCTGCCTGGTGCAGCACAACTCCCCGATGCCTAGCACACTGTAACTGTATGCGGGTGATGCAGGGGGCTTGCTCCATACATATGTGGCACATCCCAATATTCAGCCTGGGATGTGCGTGCATATGCCAATGCTCCCTGCATTGCGCCGCATAGGGGGGCTCAAAGTTGAGCCCGTGTAAAAGTGGAGCAACTCCTGGCCACCCACAGGTGGGCTGTCATATTGCAGGGCGCAATACAGCAGCTGTCAGCCGTGGGTGGCCACCCGCCCATCCAGAACACCGTCCACAAGCACACACACATCCCTGGTAGTCTAATGGCCCCCCTCTTCCCATGTCCCCGATCGCCAGAATACAGCTGCCAAGTTATGCACTGGTAGTCTAGCGGACCCCCCCCCCGCCCATTGTCGCGATCATGGTATGGCACCTGAACACAATTCCCTGGTGATCTAGTGGCGCCCTCCCACCCACATAGCACCCATTGCCCACCCCACTCCTCCCATCATTGGCAGGCGGCTGCAACCCACCCACATACTGCCCGGCCACCCGCCAAATTACAGGTACAGTATGGGCACAGATGACACAAAGATCTGCAATAGGGTTGATACACAAGGAGACATGGAAGGGATGAGAAGGGACTTGGCAAGGTTGAAGGAATGGTCAGAAGTATGGCAGCTTGGATTCAGTGCAAAGAAGTGCAAAATAATGCACCTGGGAAACAAAAATACAGGGGAAGAGTACACAGTGGAGGGGGGATTGTAGTAACAACAACAAAAATAGAAAGGGACCTGGGGTAATCATATCAGATGACTTTAAGGTTGGCAAGGTTGGCAAGCAATGTGAGAAGGCATTAAGGAGGGCTGGGGGGAAACTGGGATGTATAGGGAGTGGCATCACCAGCAGAAAACAGGAAGTTGTTATCCCTCTGTACAGACAGTTGGTGAGACCCCATCTGGAGTACTGTGTCCAGTTCTGGAGACCTAATCTCTGCAAATATATAGACAGGATGGAGGCAGTCCAGAGGAGAGCAACTAAAATGGTGCAGGGTCTGCAAGACAAGCCATACGAGGAGAGACTAAAGGAGCTTAATATGTATACCCTTGAGAAAAGGAGGGAGAGGGAGGACATGATAGAAACTTTTAAGTACCTTAGTGGAATCAACAGAGTCCAAGAGGGTAGCATCTTTCAGAAAAAAAGAGATGTGCAAGAACAAGGGGGCACAATCTGAAGTTAGAGGGGGGGACAGCTCAGAGGTAATGTGAGGAAGTATTTTTTTTCACAGAGAGGGTGGTGGACACATGGAACAGCCTTCCTGAGGAGGCTGTGGGGTAAAAATAGTGGGGGAATTCAGGAATGCATGGGACAGACACAAGGCAATTCTTGTGGGGGGTAGGAAGAAATAGGCTGTTGGTTAATTAGGATCTGTAGTTTATCCAGTAGGTAGGGAAATGGGCAGACTAGGTGGTCCAAGCTGTCCTTATCTGCTGTCAAAATCTATGTTTCTATGTTTTATGTTGTCTATGTCTCTCTGCCTTGCCTGGTTCGCCGAGTACTAGGTTCTCTCCTAGTTCCCTGTAGAGAGACTCTCCGAGCATGATCTGTGGCGGGGAACTGAGATGGGGCAGGGCCACCCATGTTTATATGAAAGCTGAAATCTAATGTCATCATCATGGGTGACTTCTGGTGGACTGCTTGAAAAAGTTTCAATGTGGTTGTAGCACCTGGTGGTTTATATTTCCATAGGTGTGGCCTGATGAAAGAGATCCTCTCAATGATCTACTGTTACGGTAAGTATGTAACTGTTCTTTCCATTGTCTCAACCTGTACAGGGCATGTTGGGCACATTCTTTCCTCCACACTCTCATCTTTGCTGTTTCCTCTAGCTGATAATCTCTCATGGCAGCACAGCCAATTTACATCACACAATTGTGTAGGAACGCATGTGTCTAATAATTGGGGTGTCACCAGTTTAATCCTGTCTGGTTTACAGTTCTTAAAATTCAGTTTAACCCTAAACTTAGAATGCATCACCTCCTCCTTATAAACCTTTCCTGGATAATCTCTGTACTTAAGATTTAGTAATTTTTCAAAGATTTATTTTCTTTATAGATTGCAGTACATAATCAGAAAGAGACAAAAAAGTGTCACCTTGGGTGCTGTGCCAACCCATTTCTGAAGAAAGTCTTCATTACTGCATTCCACCTTGAAACCCAAAAGTAGTCATGTTATGCTCACTACAGTTATTAAATGAAGCAGACAAACAGGATGTGGAAAAAGACCAGCAAGCCAAGGTAGTGAAGGAAAAAAGGATGGCATTCAGGAGGTATAAGGAAACACTGGGAAAGAAGGACAGGTAGATATACCAAGTGAAGCAGAAGGAAGCAGGAAAGGTAGTGAGGGGAGCATAGTCACAGACAAAGGGAAGGATAGCCAAAGGGGTCAATAAAGGGGATAAGATTTTCTTAAGATGCATAATCGAGAAGAAGAAGAAAACAAGGAGAGGGATAGTGAGAACTACAAGGGTGAAAGAGGGGGACTGCACAGAAGACAACAAGAAAAGGCTTCTATCCTGAACAGGTACTTCTACTCAGTCTTCATGGGGGAAGGGGGGGCACATCATCTGTGAATAGCAGGAAAGGGGGGTGGACAGAAGTCCATTTTCTGAGGAAAGAGTATGGAAAGGACTTGCAGCTCTAAAGGTGGACAAAGCTATGGGACTGGATAGGATACACCCAAGGGTAATGTCAGAACTCTGGGAAGTGCTAGCTGCATGACTCAGCCTTGTTCAGCAGCTCACTTGAAACAGTTATGGTTCCAGAGGACCGAAGAAGAGTTGACATGGTCCCTCTTCATGAGAGCAGCAGCAGGGAGGAGGCTGGCAACTATAAGCCAGTCACTCTTACTTCAGAGGTGGGGAAATTAATGAAAACTCTACTGAAAGAAAGACTGGTTGGGTACCTTGCGTCTGATGGGTTGCAAGATTATAGCCAACATGGGTTCACAGGGGTATGGTCATCCAAACAAATCTGATAGTTTTATTTGCCTGGATGACCAAGCAATCCAGAAAAAAAGATGATTTGATACCTTTTATTGGACCAACACAGATGTTACAAAAGAAAACAGGTGGGAGAGCAACATCTGTGTTGGTCCAATAAAAGGTATCAAGTCATCTTTTTTCTGGTTCTTTAGTTACAAGGACCAGTATAGCAACAACAATATTTTTCTGTATGACCAAGGAAATAGATGAGGGGAGGACATGACCTATCTGGACTTCAGCAAGGCTTTCGACACTGTGCTAAACAGGAGGCTGATAAAACCCTGAAGTTTGATCCAAAGTGGTGAATTGGGTTAGAAGCTGGTTAATGGATAAGAGGCAGAGGGCAGTGGTCAACTGCACTCACTCTAATGATGGAAGAGTGACCAGTGGGGTGGAGCAGGACTGAGTACAGGGAAGGCCCTCTTCAGTGTCTTCATAAGTGACACTGCAAAAGAGCTGGAAGCAAAGGTATACCTTTTTGCAGATGGTACCAAAATCTGCAATAAACACTTAGGGTGGAGAGGATGCATAGGGATCTTGGGAAGCGAAGGGGTGGTTAAGAGCATGTCAGTTTGGGTTCAGTGCCACAAAGTGCAAATTCACACACCTAGGGCATAGAAACCCTAGAGTTGAGTAAAGTCTTCCCTCAATGTTACTAAACCCAGTACTATGAATGCTCAGCTATAACGAATGCACATCATGCCATCTGTTTTCAAAATGGACTTCAGTCATTAAATTTCTAGGGACGTGGATATGATGTTCTAGTCACACTTTCTGGCAGTGCCTTTCCCTTTAAGACTTTGTCAGAAATGTCTTCAAGCTGGCTCCTCTCACCCACCCGGGCGGTAACTCCCTCGGCAGTGCCCCATAATGCCAGATCTTCCTTTCTGCTGGAAGAAGCAGGTTCCCTCCTTACTGCTGCCACATTGAGCAGGCTCTAGCACTTAAATCTCTGAATTTACTTCCAAAAATGTTTAAAAAACTCTTTGAGTTTGTCTTCCTATTTGATCACAACCACGATGGATAATAAGTCTGCTCCCAGGTTCCACTGGTGCCCTTGCAAGCAGAAGATGTCCAGGACCAACTCGCATGCCACGTGTGTGTATTGCCTGGGGCATGACCACGATCCCCAGGCCTGTGACTTTGGTCGCTCCTTCCACCTGAACTTTCTGGAGGATCATCTTGCCCACCTGAAACTGGGCCGTCCAATGCATCAGAATCTGCTGGTCAAGTCCAAGGATGTCAGTTGGGTGGTCTCTGTGGCTGCAGGGTCCGCCAAGCAGCTCACGGCCTTCGAAGATGAAGCATCCCAGGCCACGTCCCTCTCTTGTTTGGCTTCTGCCTTCATACTGCTCCAGCTGGGCTCGACGTTCTCAGCCTCCTTCAAGGAGTTGTGCCAGTCCCAGCTCACCCTCGGTCAGGGACCCTCAGGCACAAATCTAAAGGTCAGTCGAAAGAGTCCAAAAAAGAAAGGACTTATCGTAAGTCATGGGATTGGGAGCGCTCTCAGTCGAGGGCATCCGATTCCCACACTTCCCCAGATTTGACCATGGTCGAATCTTTGACCTTGGATGCAGGCTCCTCGGTAACCCCGTCAGGCCTGTTGGCTGAGACACTGGTTGAGGCTGCAGCTGAGATCTTTCTGGAGCTGACTGACCAGCTGGCAAACAAAGAGGTCGACACTTCCTTATTGAGGACTCCAGTCTTCATGCAGACTGTTGTAGGGATGGATCAGTCCACTGGCCTGCCACCTCTGGTCCTCGACCCTGACCAGAAGAAGCCGTGGTGTTCGCTGACTCCCTCTGAGTCTTCGCCGCAGGTTCCCCTGGCTGTTGTGGTTGAGGTCTCGGTCAGCTTCCCATGGGTCAAGCCGGTTGTGCTGACATCAGCACTCCTGCTCTCGGCACCACGGGAAACCGCATCGCCGCTATTCCTCGTCCTTCTCGGGCGAGGAGAGGCTTCGGTGCAAGTTGCATCAATGCTACAAGGACTTGATGTGGCAGCAGTTGCTGCTTGCCGGTGCCAAGCCGGCCCCGGGTTCGACACCGGCCATCACCTGGCTGTCGCTTGAAAGGCCAATGCTGACTCCACCGATGGAACCAATCAATACTGTCCTGACTCTTCTGACTCTGGCTTCTCCGCTGATCATGGTAGAAGCAGCTGACGGATGGTGCTGCAACTAAGGAGTCTCAGCCAGCCAAGGGACTTCCCCATTGACTGTCAGTCACCGTTACAGGTGACTCAAGCAATTGACTGCTCTTTGATGACTCTTTGGAGTCCGAGAGTTCCTCCCTGCACTCCTGTCTGGTCGACGTGCAGTCCATGGGGGATCTCTCGACGGATGAAGGTCCATCCTCCTTCATGGGCCTTCTCTGTCTGATCTCCGAGTCAATGGGTATGAAAATGAAGCCCATTTAGAAATGGGCTTGTTATCCACTGACCAAGATCCTCGACCAGGGAGACTCTCTGACAGAGGCCTTCCCAGTGGCAGATGCCATTCTTAATCCTGCCCTGGTGCTTTGGCAGTGCCCCGCTTTTTCCCTGCACCTTCTGCCTGGATGGCCTGCAAGTATGCGGTGCCCCACAGATCTCTTTCAGGGTTCACAGAGCACCCCTCAGCCAAGGGGTTGGTGGCCCACTCTGTGTTCTGGCATTCCAGCAACACCGGGGATGTGGACAAGTTGCCCAGTAAGGAGTCAAAAAAGTTGGACCATGTGGCTAAGAAGGTCTATGCTGCCTCCTTGCTTGGCCTCTGCTAGGCGAGTTCAGCCCTCCTCATGGCCCACTTCTCTCGTGCCCTTCTAGACACTTAGATGAGGTGCTTCCTCATCTGCCTGAGGACCTTCAGACCATGGTCAAACAGGTCCAGAACCAGGGCCACGCTGTAGACAAGAACAGCTCCAGATTGCCATGGACATTGGGGACTCCTTTGGTCCCTCTCTCAGTTGGGCCTTCAGTCGACACCCTTAAGGTGCACCTAGCAGCCATCTCTGCTTAACGGGCGTTGGTCGGTCAGCAGTCGGTGGCATAGGAGAAGGTGGTCTGGCACTTCTTCAAGGGCCTTGACCACATTTCCCCTCCGGTGCATGAACCACCACCACTGTGGGACTTGGTGGTTTGGGCAAAGCTTATGGGCAAGCCATTTGAACCATTGCACAGGTGTGAGATGTCTCACCTGTCATGGAAGACCGCCTTCTTGGTGGCTATCACGTCAGCCAGAAGGATTGAGGAGCTCCAGGCACTTTTGGTGGAGTCTTCTTACCTGGCTTCCACAGGAACAAGGTTGTCCTGTGCCCCAACCTAAAGTTCCTCCCGAAGGTTGTGTCAGAGTTTCACCTTAACCAGGTGATTAATCTGCTGATGTACTTCACCAATCACATCTCGGAGGCCGAGCACAGGCTCCATACGCTTGAGCTGAGGCGAGTGCTCGCTTATTATAAAGAGCGCGTGGCTGGAGTTCGGGAAGAGGTTTGCCAGCAGTTTGTCACCTACACTGAAGCCGCACCTGGCTGACCTGCAGCCAAGCGGACAGTTGGCAGGTGGATCACGTCCTGCATTGATCGCTGCTATAGGTTGGCAGGTAGGGAGCCTCCCGAAGGGCTAAGGGCTCATTCCACCTGCCATACCACTGCATCAGTGGCTGCTTCCAGGGATGTTGTTATCCAGGAAATCTGCAGGGCTGCGACCTGGAGGTCAGCACATACCTTCATTTCCCTTTACCATATTGACCTAGAGTCATGCCGGGATGCTGCTTTTGTGGCCTCAGTTTTCCAATCTCTGTTCCCTAAGTAGAGGGTTACACCTTGCCTCCCTCCTTCTGGAGAACTGCAAGGAATCTGCCAGAAGTGTGGATGGAACATCACATCCACGTCCCTAGAAAAATAGGTTACTCATCTATAACAGTGGTTCTAGGAGTGGTATGTGATGTTCATCAACACAGACCCACCCGACCTTCCCAGCTTTGGCACACACACTCTGCTTCCAACAGGTAAGATCTAGTGTCATGGGGCAGAGCTGAGAGAGTTACCACCCAGGTGGGTGGGAGGAGTCAGCTTGAAGATGTTTCCGGTGAAGTCTTAAAGGGAAAGGTACTGCCAGAAAGTGTGGATGAATATCATTTACTACTCCTAGAACTACTGTTACATAGAGGATAATGGATGGCAGTAGACAATAACCACTCTGTAATCACATCGAGCAGTTTTAATGTCAACTAGGTAAACCTCGAGAGTGCAGCTCAAGAAGTTTACAGTTGTCATGGAAACCACAAGATGTGATTATAGCGCGGTTATTGTGTGTTGCCCATCCATTAGCTTTTATAGTGTATGGCGCTAAAACACTATAAAAGTTAATGGAGGAACCACTGTGGCCCTTGGTCAGAAGCCCCATGATAAGGGCTAAAACAAGCTTACTTTTTCTGTCCATTGTGCCGAGTCCACACTCCCTCTGTAGTAGCGCTTGTCACAAACGCACTCAGCAGGTCAGGCCCTCTGCTTCCACAGTGCCAACCTCCGAGCACAGTACTGTGAACAAGTAACAGACAGGGTAACCCTTCTGTCTAGTTGTGGGTCCAAATCACTTTTAATCTCAAGTTCTGGGGGGATTCAGACTGTGAACCTTATGCTAGTGTACCCAAATGTACAGTCTCAGATAATCTGCTTTTTGGGGGGATGGCAGATATCTTTCGCCTAAGGGCAACTAACCAGGTGTCCAAAATGAACTCTTAAAACTCTATAAAAGACCTTAGGTATATTCTTACCTTTTCCCAGTTTGGTGACACCATCAAGCTTATGAACAGTTTTGTCTGTCTTAACCTTCCATACGTCACATGCAAAAGAAAGAATTTGGAAGACCCAGGCAGTAGCTTTCAAATGAAAGGTTTACTTAAAAATGGATAAAAACTATTTAAAATGTAAACACAGAACAATATATCACAAAGCATACAATAACTTAAAGAAAAACAAGGAAAACTACAGACAAACTCCTACCAAAGTACATTTAGATCTTTTCTAAGTGCTTATAGTTAGAGATCTTGTTTCTTAAGAGTCCAAAAAGAAAATGTCACTCATTTGTAACACAGAATACAGTTTAAACTCTGTGTTTCCACCCCTTCTATGATGCCATCTAGCTCCTTCTTTTAGAATATAAAGATTATACAAACGATCTTCCTGTCAGGAGATATTTTAAATACTGTGACTTCAGCAAAAACAAATTTCTCAGTATGACTCCTTAATTAACATCCCCTCTTTGATCTCGAGTAGTTCCTCTTCCAGGGCACATCAAAGGAGTTTATGACCTTTCACAGGAATCGGCTTATCTGAAGTCATAAAATGTATGTTTAAGTTTCCCAGCTTCAGAGGCAGGAGGTCATAAAAAAGAAGCTATAAAATGCAACTTCTCAAGGAAGTTAATTACATTACAGAGACCTCCTGGTTTAATATATATCCTGTCATTTCCACGAAACCTGGAGGGGGGTCTGTGACCCAGGAGCACAGGATGTCTCATGTGAGACTCCTTACATACCACATTCTATATTACAAATATCATAGAAGAATCATAACCAGCTGGCCAAGCGTCACAGCGCTCACCACCATGGCCCTGGATCTGAGCATGCACACTGTTGATCGCGTTGTTACTGTATCAATGTAATGCAGTCAAGAGGGGTTAGCAACCTCTTGATGTCACTTCAGTACCATAATAACGCGGTAAACTGTTTGAATTCAGACAGTAATAAGGGCTCCCCATACATTATAGGTGAGTAACCTGTGTTTGCAGCTTTTCCTTTAAATAAAAACAGAGAGAGAGAGGGGAAGAGAATTTTCCTCGGAGTGCAGTGCTCCCTTGTATATGTACCTTAAGAGCTTTGGAAGCCATCAGAAAGCAGCAGTGACAAGTCTTTTGATTCTCATCCCTTGCAGAACTTTCATTGAACTCTGGCTCACACTCTCACTTTACCCTTCCCTCACTTTCACTCTCCTCGCTCTGCTCACCCGTTCACTCTCACCTACTCACTCTGACCCTCATTCAGCACCTCCATAAACACTGTTCTCAAGTAATCGATCTCTCCATATCAGCTGGCATTGCTGACCACGATCTCCCTTGTGATGATCGCTCTCATTTAAAATGTGGACTAAGTGATAAGGTGAGCAGCCCAAGAGTTCCATGCGTTTACCAGTATTTCATTTTTTTTTTAACCGTTTAATACAGTATTGAAGATTTGCTAGACAGCCACACTTGTTTTTTTTTTTTTTTTTTTGAGCAGAAGCAGTTGGGAAAGTAGGAGGGATGAGACATGATGCTGCGGTTGTTAAGGAAATTATATCCAGTATATACAAATACTGTATTAAAATTTACTTCCAAGTACCTACAAATTATCTCATAATAAATGAGTAAAATCACTCTACTTGACTCTCAAAAAGAACGGTAATGTACCTCTTAACAAGTGCACAAGTATTGGGATCAAAACTCTGGGACACAGCCCTATTTTTAGAGTCCCTCGATGCAGCAAACAGGGAAACATAGAAACATAGACTTTGACGGTAGATAAGGACCGCTTGGCCCATCTAGTCTGCCCATTTCCCTACCTACAGGATAGGTCGCAGATCCTAGTTAACCAACAGCCTATTTTTTCCTACCCCCCACAAGAATTGCCTTATACTATAACAAATTCACATTATGGCTCCCATTTCATTCGTTGTAACAAGGGAAGACTGTATAAGATGATGCGAAGGAGGTACTGACAGCCACTAAACAGGTAAGGGAGCTTGTGGTTATCATATCTGAAGACCTCAAAGTGGCAGGGCAGTGTGACAAAGCAGTGGGTAGGGATGATGGGATGCACAGGAAGGGGTTTCTCCATCAGGAAGAGGGAAGTGGTGTTTCTATTGTATTGTTCACTTTTGAGATGAACCCCACATGGAGTACATAGAGAATAGTGTTTGGGCAACAGTGAACAACAACATTGTTGTTCACTTTGAGAGGTTGTCATGACAACCAACAAAATCTCGAGAGTGAAGCTCGAGAGGTTTTCGGTTGGCTTGAAAACCTCGAGAAGTGAACCAGTTTGTTGTTCACTGTTGCCCATACACTGTCTTTTATAGTGCATGAGCAAAAGTAACAACAAAACAACTTGTGGATTTTTTTTCGGTCGCGCTGTGATGTCGGGGAACCCCCCGCCAAAACGGTGTCAGTGACAACTGAGCTCTTACTCAGGTCCACATTTTAAATTAAATAATTTGGCTCTGCTGTGTGCCGGCTAACAAAACAAAACGGCACTTACTTTTAAATTAAGACCTGCTCCAGTGCCTACGCTGAAGTGCCATGGCCATTTTGAAGATGAATACCGAGCGTGACTTGCACATGCACAAACATAGGAAGAGCAGTTGTACCATCGATGAGACATACTCACGATGGTACAACATCGTGATGTCACATCAATGGTACAACAAGACTAGGTAATCTTAGATTTTCGATTAATACAACCTTCTAACATACACTATAGTACTGTTTACAGTTTTGGAGGTCACACCTCAAAAAGGACATAGACATGGTGGAGGCAGTTCAGAGGAGGACAACTAAAAGGGTGGAGGTGTTGAATGGGAAGCCCTACAATGAGAGACTGAGGGATCTCAGCATGTACAGACTGGAAGAGAGGATAGAAAGCAGTGACATGTTCAAGACCTGTTAAGTACCTTAGAGGGAGGAACAGGCTGCAGGTGCAGAGTCTCTGTATTCATTTTATTTATTTAAAGGGCTACTGAGCTGAGGCTTGTTTCCAGGTGCATTCTAGGGAAGAGGGGAAGGGGAGAACAACATACCAAAATTGCAGCAAGTCATAAAGTGTAGTTACAATGACAGTGAACAAAAAGTGTAGAATTTAGTACTGGACAAATGATCAAAATCTCACAAATTGGTGCAGACAATAAATTAGCTTACAAATCAGCTGACCATTTAGACAAGAGCAGAATAAAGTGCTTGGTGCCTCTAGAAAAGGTGCTGAGCTTATGCTGTGAGGATGAGTGTAGCAGGCAGCTGTATTACCTCTGGAAGAACCAAAATCGTGGTGGGGGGGTAGAGAGGGTGGGGGCGTTGAAAGCACAGCAGTTAGGCAAGGGGTGTGATAGAGGGCTGTAAGAAGCAGGGGTATGCAGGTAGAAGTTTTAGTGGGTGTCTAATGGAGGGAAGTGAAGAGGAGAGACAGAGGGAGGGAGGAAGGTAACCCCACCCCCAGATTCCAGAAGGAGGGGTGGTGATAAGAGACTGCAAATTGCCCGGATGAAGAGAGTGGGTGGGAAAGGGAGAAAGCAAGAGGGTCCCTGTGGCACAGGCAGTAGGAGAGAGAAGGGATGGGAGAGAAGAGTGAGTATAGCTATGAAGGGAGGGACCCAAATTAGTATTTGGAGATGAAGGGAGACAGAGGATGGATAAGGAGGTATGAAGGGAACAGTGGTGGGTACGAGAGGATAGCAAAGCAGCAAAAAGTGTTGCAAGAGGTCTCCAGCCTGGTGAGGGAAGAGGAGAAAGTGGAGCAATAGACCACATTCGCATAGTCAAAAACTGGGAGAATCATTTTGGTGACCAATTCCCGGCGGACCTGGGGAACAAGGCAGTCCTTGTTGCAGTACAGGGCACTGAGTTTGGGGTGGAGTTTGGCGTGGATGGAATCAATGTGAGCACAGAAGTCCAGCTTTCTCTCCAACTACACACTACTTGAAGGCAGGGTCTGCTTCAAGATGGGTGCCATCCTGCGTGTAGAAGACTGGGAGGGAAAGAACCTGACCAATTTCTGGCTGGTGCCAAAGATCATGGACACTTTTTTTTTTTTTTTTTAGTGTTGACCCTGAGTTGGTTGGACTTAAACCAACACAGGACATTGTGAAGTTGTGCTGGAGCGAGACTTCCACAGCCGCAGTGGAGAGGCCTGAGGTGTAGAGAACTGTGTCATCTGCATATATGTGAATATACATGTTGGCACAGAAGGTAGGTCATTTAGGAAAACAGAAGAGAGGACTGGCCCAATGATGAAGCCCTGCTGGACCCCAGCCTGGATAGGATGGAGAGGGAAAAGGAGTTCACCTGCCTACACCGACTGCGGAAGGCCCAAGAGGTAAAAACAGAACCACTCAACAGTGGGAGCTGAGAGGCAGAGCTCAGCTTGTCCAGGGGAAATGAGCAGGGTACTGCTTCAAAAACTTTGGCCAGTTGGACCCCAACCTAGATAGGAAGGAGAGGGGAGAGGGGTTAGCCTGCCTACACTGACTGTTGAAGGCCCAAGAGGTAAAAACAGAACCACTCAACAGTGGGGGCTGAGAGGCAAACAGAGCTCAGCTTGTCCAGGACAAATTAATAGGTCACTGCTTCAGAAACTTTGGCCAGATCGATGAAAATGGTCACTGTAATGTGCCACTGATCCATCCCAGAGAGAATGAAGTCAATGGCCTGTAGCAGGGAAGATATTGTGGAATGTTGCTTCTGAAAACTGGCCTGGAAGGGGAAGAGGAAGTTGGCAGAGTAGAGGAAATCAGCAGGCCTGGAGTAGACAAGTTTCTCTTGCAGCTTTGCAATAACGGGGAGGAGGGCGATACGATGGAAGTTGCCAGAGTTGGAGGGGCCACCCCCTCTTGTGGAGGGGAGAATTTTGGCTATCTTCCAAGACCAAGGGACTGCAAAGGGTGAAGGAGATGTTTAGGAGGTGAATAAGGGGGGATGTGATGGCAGGAGCTGAAAGATGGTGACGCTTTCGGTTCAGGCCATAAGGCTAGATTTGGACCGGTGGAGTAAGGAAAGGGCAAGGAGGGCTTCCTGGATAGTGACAGGTAGAAAATAAAACCCCAGGGGGGTGGAGGGTGATTTCCAAGCAAACTCCCTCCAGTAAGTAGTGGAGGTTATTTTCAAAGCCAGTAGCGCATACTGAAGCCAGTTTGCAAAACGTAATGAGGTATTCAGTTCTTTGTTCCAACTATCCAGAATCAGTTGTGTCGAATCGCGTTGACAAATCATGCAAGTACAAAATGTTTTGCTGCTGTAATCTGTACATAAAGTTCCACCTGAAGAACTAGAGCAGAGAGGGTTTCTTTTTGGGATTCTGTTAGTTGTGACAAGTTTAATTTGGAGAGATATTCAGTGACTCAGGTTGGATCTGGGTGGGAATGTTCAGTGTATAATTGCTGATAAAAGTCCTGGAAAGAGGGGCGTGGCCAGCAGCCAGACAGGGCAAATGCACTTCACAGGAGCTCCTCTAAACTATAACAAAAAGGCACTTAAAAATAAGAAAAACTTACTTTTTTCTGACAAAGTGAGAAATTAATGGTTACAGCACAAGTGAGAAAGGATTTCTGCCGACAAAAATGGATAAAACGCACCAGACAACCCAGCACAATCCCAACAAGGCGAGAGTGCATGCAGAGACACTGCATGGCAGCGGCCTAACAACTGAAACAAATAAGGCCTTGGAACCCTCCATAACGACGGTATTGCAAACCATTTGAGACTTGGACAGAAAAGTCGATGGATTGGGCACTAAATTCACTGTGCAAGGCAAGGGTGCCGGAAGATGGTAAAAGCTGAGGGAGCTGAGAATCAAAAGGGCATTTATGAGGGTTCCAAGGGCACTTTTTCTATACTAGTTTTTGCCATACATATTCTCTGTATATTATTGTGTTATAAATAACATTTTTTTTTTCTGTACGTATAACTGTCTCATAAGTATGTGATGTAATTGCTGTGCATCAACTCGAACCTTGACCTTATCAGGTCCATCTTGTAAATGAGCCTTGCTCAGTGATGATCGCCTGAATAAATAAAGATTTGATTGATTGATTGATTGATACAGAAATAAAAAGTGGAGTGACCACCGCCCCTTTCGCCCCCCGGTTCCGGCACCTATGTCACTGTGATGGAAGCACAAATGGATGCCGTGGCTGCGGATGTCAAGACGGCAATAGATTTGGCAAACACATCAGTGGCAGCAGTGGCCGGGATCCTGGCCGAAAGCAAGACCATGTGACTCTGGCTTGAAATGCTGGAGTACAATATGTGGGCCATTAGTTTGCATCTTTTAGGGGTCCCGGAAGCCCAGAAGGGTAAAGCTTTGCAAGAATTTGTCCAGGATTTAATATCAAAACAACTGAACTTGGACTTACGTGGGCAACTCATTAAGACCTAACGCTTGAATCTGAGGAGGAAACCGGCCATTGAGACACCACGGACTATTATGATCGTTACCGCAGGAGCTTACATTTGGGATATGGTCTTGGATGCAGCTAAATCGTCGGGTCCCTTGAAACTGGAGACTGGGGAATTAATCTACTTCTTACCTGATTTAAGTTACGCCACAAGGCAGTGGAGAAAAAGCTTTGATTCCATCCGTGCGGGACTTAGAGCATTAGGGATTAATCACTCATTACAGCTACTGGCTCGATTGAGGCTCTTCTATGCTGGTAAGACCTGTATTTTTTCTGACCCTGTAGAAGCAGGTAAGAGACTAGAGGCAATAAAGTAAGACTTTGTTCATCATCCCAGGTCCTCGGAGGATGAAGATGAAGGGGACTGATGGAATTTCAGACTCTGCCTTGCATATCTAAAATAATATCTACCTGGACACGGTAGAAGCTGGATGTTTTGTTTGCGTAAAAGTTTAAAATTTATATGCAGTAGTGTTAGGAGGCTTGGTACTGCTTAAGATTAAACGTCTAGCATTCTTACTGTCCACCAGTTCCTATATGTTTGAACTAGATACGTTATTACTCTAGTTACTTAATCTTTGAACTGAGGGGGTCAACTAGGCACATCTGTGCTGTTGCTGATTATAATTAAGCGTTTTAAAATGATTAGAGCCTCTCTATTTTAACTATCTGTTTAAAGCTAATTTGTAGCTTCTGGCTAAATGATTTTAAGGAATATTGCCTCTTGAAAGTATTCTAAATTACAAGGCTTATTAAGAGCTTGTCTGTATTAGTGTAGTCAAGTACTTACACGTCATTACTCTTATCGGACCTACATGGACTCGTAAAACACTGCATATGTTAGTGGGTGTTTGGGTGCCTAGGTAATTATTACAGCAGACCTCTAAAGCAGTAGGTAAGGCTAGAGGGGTGTTGGGGTGTATTAGTAGGGGAATCACAAGTCGGAAGAGGGAGGTAATAATCCCTCTTTACAAGACAATGGTTAGGCCCCATCTGGAGTACTGCATGCAGTACTGGATGCCACACCTTCACAAGGAGATTAACCAAATTGAGGCAGTCCAGAGAAGGGCAACCAAAATGGTGCAGGGACTGCATCAGAAGACATATGAGGACAGATTAACTGAACTCAATATGTATACCCTAGAGCAAAGGAGGGAGAGAGAGATGATATGATTGAAACATTCAAACACCTTAAGGGCATTAACAAGGTGAAAGAGTCTAACATGTTTCAGTATAAGAAAAATAGAAGGACAAGAGGACACAGCATGAGATTAGAGGGAGGCTGATTAAGGGGTAATGTGAGGAAGTTCTTTTTCACAGAAAGGGTGGTGGATGCATGGAACGGCCTACCTCAGGAAGTGGTGGATATGAATACAGTGCAGGGCTTCAAACAGGCATAGGATAGGCATAAGGAAGCAATACAGATCCGTATGAATAGATAGGCCATTGACAGAGCAAAGGTCTATGGCACATTCATAAGGTAGAAAAAGAAATGGACAGACTGGATGGGCCTTGCGGTCCTTATCTGCCGTCAATCTCTATGTTTCTATTACCAGTTTTAGTCCATGAGCATACTGCAGTGGTCTCCTCTTGAGCTTATTATGATAAATATTTTAATATAGTGAATTTGAGACCCCACCTTATGAAGTCACTACAGTGATAGTACACAAATCCTGTATTTGCATTACTAATGTTAACTCTAATGAGATTGCTATTACTCAACTGTATTCTTACTGTGTGAACTACATAGTGGAAAACTGAATAAAAATAAAGTAAAAAAAGTACTGGAAAACAGACCAAATCCAGGTAGATTCATGAGTCACATCACCGTTATGCGGGCACCGTAGTTATAAAATACAGGAGCACCGACATCTAGCCCAGAGCCTCCGAGCCAGAAAACGAGAGCCCCTCTCTCTTCCCTCATAGTACAGTTGCTTTAAAAAGAACCAGGATTGTTGGACCCATAAGTCTGTTAGGGACTGAAGCTCACTTTTCAGGGCCTTAATTTTTTCTGCTGTAATCCTATCTCCTTGAGAATAAAGGAGCTGGTAAATGTGCAATTATTCTGTGAGGTGATTATAGCTCTCATTTTGACACAATTTCTTTTGGAGTGCATAAAATATAACATCTACCATTATAGTACAGCTGTCCGAGTATCCCACAGAATTGGGGCTGTCACCATTTGCGACTCGTTGTCCCTCAGAAACTGTGAGATGCATTCCTTGATGAAGGTCCAAAATTGGTCATCCTTAAGCAGAGCAGGTATTAAGACACTAAAAGATAAACCTTTCTGTTCCTTCCTCAGCTCAAATTTAAGACAAAGAGAGTGATGATCCGACAACAGCTGGTGTCCATGTTTGTTTTTTTGTTTTTGTTTTGTTTTTTATCAGTTTCATTTTTATTGATATTTTCAACATACATACAAGTCGACAGAATTGATATTGTGCAACTTCTCTGTAGATGAAACAGAAATTTGAGAATGCTTGGGTAAAAGATTACATTGGAGTATGATCACCCATAAGTAAAGCAGAATGCTGTTAGGGTGAGGTCCAACCAGCCCTATCTTTCAAGCCTTGCCATTCCCACCAGTACACTAAATTATGTCACCCTTTACATTTGCATGGATTTATAGGCTTTAACAGCAGCAATTCTGCGTAGTTTGCAGTCAGTCTTCTCCCATTTTCGGGTTATAATCTGTGTCCTACCAAGACTGCCTACTCTCATGCCCCTCATGCGTCTGGTTGGTGTGGGGAGGAGTGGGAGGGGAGGAGGGAATGGAGGAGGAAGGGAAGGGGGAAAGTGGGGGCAACAGCCAACAGTTTTGTGATGATGTCTGCTAACGTTCCCCATATCCAGGTGGGGGGGGGCAGTGGGTTTGATGAATTTAGCATGCATAAGCGAGTTACCTCAGCCCTTTCATTTTTCTAATTATGGGACAAAGGAGGCGTCCTTCAACATGTAGTAAAGCTGTCAACGTGTTAATCTAGAAGCAAATTTCCCCTCCACATCATTGAGATTATAGGTTATCCATTCCATATAATAAATCTGTTTGGTGACCACCCACCAGTCCTGTATGGCTGGGGTTCTTGTGGTTAACAATGCCTTAGTTACAGCCTTCTTGGCTGCTGTTATAAGGATGTATAATAAATATCTGGTGCTAAGGTTTCGTAGGGTCTTAGGAAGTAGGAGGAAAAGATACATCTCCTTAGTTAATTGTAACTGTGCTCCAAACAGTTCTTGCAAGTGGGTTTACAGTTATTGAATGAATGGGCTGAGGTTAGGGCAAGCCTACATTATGTGCATGTGATCTGCCACTCTCTCACCACACAGGTGCCAGCAGGCCGAGATGCCACTAGATGAATAATTTCTGGTGATGACTGGGGTTTTGAAATATCTTAAAAGGTTTTTCCATGCATATTCACACAGTTGGTGTGTCTAGTAACACGGAATGCATACTGGCATGCCTGAGGCCATTCCTCAGGGGTGAGTGGGCGACCCAGCTCCTCCTGCCATTGGAGTCTTGTATTCTCTGTGAGAAACTGTCTTTGGGAATTTAGGGTCTGGTAATACATCGAAACCAGGTGTCCTTGGTTCGATGCCATGTTAAGGTACATTTGTGTTTTCTCAAAGGGAGGATGTTTCTCTGGCATTCGTGTTGCCATGGGCAGGCCTTCACAGTAATGGCATACCTGGAGGTAATGGTAGAACTCTCTACTGGGAAGGCCGTATCTCCTCCGCACCTCTTCAAAGGTCATGAGTACCCCTTGTGGGATGATTTGTGAGAGATACTTTAAGCCAAATCTCTCCCAGTTCTGGAAGCCATGATCTAGCCTGTTTGGGTGGAAGTGGCTTAGGCTGGAAAACGAGCAAATGAGGGCCAGAAAGGGGGTCAGCTGTTGTGATGTTCTGAGGGAATACCAGCTCCATAGGGAGTGCAGGAGCCATGGGTCATCGAGTTGATCAGAGCTTGGGTCGATTGTTTGCTGATACAAAGCTTGGAAATATTCGTCATTGTCATGGAGGACCTGCTCGATCTCCAACCAGTGCGACATGGATGTAGCATTTTGTCTGGCCATCAGGTGGATGAGAGCCGCCGCTCTGTGGTATAATTGTAGGTCTGGAAGTGACAGCCCTTCCTCTGCCCTTGGGAGTGTGAGTACTTTTAGTCATACCCAGGGACTTTGCCCAGCCCAAATATACCTAGAAATGAGCCAGTTCCATACTACAAATGTTTTCTGGGAAATTGAGATGGGCATGTTTTGAAACAGGTAGAGTGCTCCGGGGAGAGTAACCATCCTGACCAGATCAATTGTTCTTGTGAGACTTAAGGAGAGTGTATTCCAGCGGGCCACGTCTGATTTGAGTTGTGCCGTAAAGGGGGCATAGTTGCTTTTATAAATTGCACTTAGAGACTGAGATATATAGGTGCCCAGGTACTTTAATTTTGTTAAATTCCAATTACCGGGAAAATACCCTGTGTATGTGTAGAGGGAGACTAGTGGAAGGTAAGGATTTCTGTTTTAGTTAGGTTTCATTTATATCCCGAGACCTGCCCAAAATTATCCAGGAGTTGTTTAACTACTGGGAGTGTACTCTCTGAGTCCTGAAGATGTAGCAGAACATCATCAGCATTTAATGCTATGCGGTGTTCCGTGTCTCCCAGGATAACTCCTTTAAGACTACAGGCCTCACAGATGTGCTGTGCCAGAGGTTCTACAAAGGGTGCAAACAGAAGGGGGGGAGAGGGGGGCAGCCCTGCCTGGTTCCTCTCATGAAGGGGAAATACCTGGAGTGATGTCCATCTATTTCCACACATGCTCTGGGGCTCAAGTATATATTTTGTATAACTGTAATCGGTGGGCGTGGGATTCCTAGTTTGTTCAGCACTTGGTACAGGAAGGGCCATGCAACCCTGTCAAATGCTTTTCGGTGTCAAGACTAATTAGGGCTGAGGGAACGTTAGAGGTTTGCATTTTGTGAGTAACGTGTAGGGTACGTCTGATATTATCCGACCGTGGTAGGTGAGTTCTCATAAACTCTGTTTGGTCTTTCTGTATTAATAAGAGGAGGTAGGTATCCAATCGGTGTGCCAATATACTCATAAATAATTTATAGTCTGAATTAAGAACAGAAATTGGCCGGTAGGAACTATAGAACTGAGTGTTTTTACCAGGTTTAGGGATGACTGAGATGGTCGCATAGGACCCGGAAGGGGGGGTCCCCCTTCAGGATGGAGTTGAGTAACACTAGTAGCCTAGGGAGCACTTGTTGTTTGGTCACTTTATAAAATTCTGTATCGTATCCATCAGGACCAGGGAATTTAAGGGTTTTAGCTTTACTTAATATGGCCAGCAACTCTGTCTCCAATACAGGAGCAGTTAGCACCTCTCCCTACTCTACTGTGAGGCTAGGTAGTGCGATGGCCTTTAGATAGTCTGAGATCTGCTGCTCAGAGGAATTGTGTTCCAGGGTGTATAGAGTGGTATAATATGAAGTGAAGGCATCCGCTATGTCGTATATTTTTGTTAGGGGGTGCCCTCCCGTGGGGTGCCTAAGAATGGTAATAGCCGAGGTCCTTCTCTGCCTACGTATCTAGTAGGCTAATAATCTGGTTGCATGCAGCCCCACCTTGTAGTACCTTTGTCTGAGGAAGGTGAGGGCAATTTCTGTCTGTTGCAGGACTAGCTGATCAAGGTCTTCCTTGGTTTGTTCTAACTGGGGCAACACTGAGACATCACCCTGCTTGTGTGCCATTTGCAGGAAGTGAAAAGTGTCTTCTGAAGCCACTTTTTTCTCTTTACTCTGCCTATGCAGCTGAGCAGTATGCTGAATGATGTGGCCTGTAAGGACAGTTTTTATAGTGTCCCAGTGTATAGCCAGGATAGAGTCAGCTGGTCGTTGTCTCTGGAAATCTCGGTAATTTTGTCCTGTATAAACTCCCTAAATTGTCAGGACCTACGATAGTAAGGGTTAAGCCTCCAGCAAGTACTCTGTCCTGGAGGTCCACATTCCAGGTGGAAATCAAAGGGGCGTGATCTGAAAGAATAATATCCCCCATCTGGGCCCCCTCCAATGAACCCAAGCTCTCCACCTGCATGTAGGTGTGATCAGTATGGGAATATGTTTTGGTGGACATGGGAGTAATGGAAGTAGTTTCTAGTGCGGGGATGAAGATGTTTCCATACATCACACCATCCCACCTCTGCAATAAATCATTTAAAAAACCTCTGTGCTGCTGATTGGCATGGGGGTCTTGGATTCGAGGAGTCGGGCACAGGGTCTATGTTAAGGTTAAAATCTCCGGCCAGCAAGAGTGTACCCTTGGTATTCTGCACAGTCTTGTCCAGCAACATTTTTATCTGCTGGGCGGGGAGGGCCGGCGGAAAGTAAGCATTGGTCAAGGTGACTTACTTCATATTTATTATAGCTTGTACAATGACCAGCCTGACCTCCGGTCCACCCAGGTATGTCCTGTTTGAATAGGGGTATGCAAAGGAATTAGGATCACCACACCCCATACGCTGACCTGTCCTACTGCAGGAACAGAACACCTCTCCCCAACTAAGTTTGGCCAGTTTTGCATGCTCTGATTCACTAAGGTGGGTCTCCTGTAAATAAACAAGATCTGATTTACTTTTCTTTAGGTATGCCAGGACACAGGACCTTTTGACTGGGGAGGCTAATCCGTTGATGGTTAAGGATAGCAAGTTCAGATGTGGAGGACTCATTTGAATTTTTGGGGTTCAGAGCTGCCAGAGGGGCAGCTATCGGCCTCCCCACTGCAAGAGCCTCTCTGTTCACCCTCTTCTCCCAAGTTCCCAACTTCTAGCAAGTGAAATATGTCGACATTTTTGACACAGCAAGTGGACAACAAAAGACAATAACATGGAACCATATCGGCAACAAAACAATTCAAAGGAACTTTGTTACACTGTGGAGATGCCAACTGGGCAGACTACACTAAAGATAGGAAATTGAAGCTTCCACATGCCAGGATCAGTTCATGATCCTGAGGTAAGGATGGCTATTTCCTGTGAGGTACCATCTCAACTTCTAGCAAGTGAAATATGTCGACATTTTTGACACAACAAGAAGTGGACAACAGAAGACAATAACATGGAACCATATCGGCAACAAAACAATTCAAAGGAACTTTGTTACACTGTGGAGACACCAACTGGGCAGACTACATTAAAGATAGGAAACTGGAACTTCCACATGCCAGGATCAGTTCATGATCCTGAGGTAAGGATGGCTTTTTCCTGTGAGGTACCATCTCAGCTGGGAGGCCTCTAGACACCCAGTGTCTTATCAGATGAGGGGAAAAGGGGGAGAAATTGGACATTACAGATGTTGCCTTGAGACCGACCAACATCTGTACAATTGTGATTAAGAGATGGGCAAAGTGCTTTTATCAGGGGATGCGCCCAGGTCCAGAATGCAGGATGGCAACGTCCCTGACAGCTCTCATGCACTGTGCATGCGGGGCAAGCCCCCTTGGGTCTCTGTAGAGGCTAAAGAGCCAGTGATTTGTCCTCCCACCCCACACAACCAGCTTTCAGTTATACCTGCTCAATTCAAGAAATTAGTCTCTGTTGTGGGAAACATGTCCACCCAGGTCGCCCCATGAGGCAGATCCGTGTAGACCTCAACGCGGCACTTTTACCGGGTACAGTATCATGCAAGGTGACTCTAAGATTGGGGATGCCTTCCTGGAAGCACCCAAGAGACAACATAGGGAGAGCCCACCCAGTACACCCATCATCACGTAGCGAGGGCATTGGCCAACCTAGGAGAGCCTCTCTAAATTAGGCCTATTGCACAGCCGTGAGAGAGAAAGGTGGAGGGGAGGAAGGAGGGAAGGGGGTACCTCCCCCAGTTCCCTTGACCCCAATCTCAGAAAAATCCCTTCCCCCTCTGATGAGTTAGATCAATTGTATTTAATACAGTAAAAGAAACTAATCACATTAGCTTTAAATCAGCTTTAAATGACCTCATCTTTCCTAGAGAGGGGATGGAAGCAGTGAAAAAAGTCTATCAACAAGCCCTCTCTGCTCTAGTAGGTCTAAAAGACACTCTGAGTAACAATTCTGGAGATCAGCAATCCTGGGCCCAGCTCACCCCAGTTACCTTGGGGACAAATTAGCTCAGACAAAGGATACAGGCAGTTCTTCATCCTTCTCCGTCTCGTCCTTCAGCTTGAGCATTCACTGGGGCATTCTGTCAGTCCTTCAGCGTGCCAACAATGTTATGCATTGTCTCTGTTCCCTGACAGCACCTTGCATCTCGCTGACTGCTGCTCCACATCCGTTGTGACAACTTGGAGGCAATGGAGGGGGCTGAGCTGGTTTTCTGCTGTGAGGCATCGATCTTCCGGGCTCTCAACTCCTCAGGCAGCAGCTGCTGCATTGTTGAAGGTAAGGGAGCCTTCCTTGAAGTAAATGGTGAGCTTCACTGGGTAGGGCGTTCTGAACCAGACACCCGCCACCTTGAGAGCTCTTATCGCTGGGATATAGGCCTTACATCTCGCCATAACCTCCGAGGCATAATCATTTTCAAAATATAACCTTTGGCCCTGGAGGAATACTGAACCGCTTTTCCAGGATGTGTGTAACACGCTCTCCTTCTCTTGAAAGCGGAAGAACTTGACTAGGACTGTGCGCGGGCGGGCTCTGGGGGCCAGTTTGGGACCAAGGATATGGTGAGCACATTCTGTTTCCAGCGTGAGTTGCTCCAGTAGGGGTAAGATTTCTCAGAGGGTTTGCTGTACAAACTTAGGCATGTCCGGACCCTCTGCCCCCTCCGGGATTTTGGAGATTCTGATATTATTGTGGTGGTTTCTACTCTCCACATCTTTGGCCCGGTCTTGTAGTGTTCAGATGTTCTAGTTGAGTTGCACGATGGCACGCTCTGTGTCATCAACCCGCTTGTCTGGATCTGAGAGCTGATTTTCCTCTGCCTCCTGTCATTTTGCCAGCTTAGTGATGTCTCTCCAGAGTGCAGTGGCTGTGGAGTGCATTTTCTTGCAAAAGTCCCTGAGCTTTGTGAGCATCTGAGCCATTTGCCTCTGAAGGGTTGAGAAATGTAAATTACGTACCTACCGTAATTCTTGATCTTCTCTTGTATCTTCACCATTCATTACTGCTGGGTGTAAGCTGGACACCACAGGAGTTTGTTTTTTTTTTGGAGGGAGGAGTCGGTGCCTACGGTAACGCCTCCTAGGGCAACGCACTGCATGATGCGCGAGGGGCAGCCGTTAGGCGCCTCCTCCATCCCAGTTCTGTAAGCCGGAGAGGCAAAATAAAAAGTGGTTAGAAGAATAAAAGCGAGGCGAGAGAGCTGAGGGATAGATAAAGGAAAGGAAACAAACTGAAAAAGGAATTAGCCGAAAAGAGGACAGGAAAGAGAAGAACCCTACCCTAAGGGACCACAGGGCCTGCTTCTTGGGCGTCTCTGATGGAAGAACAGATAAGGGAAAGGAAGCAAGAAGAAAAAGAAAAAGAGGAGGGGATATTGGGAGGAGGGAAAAAATACTGCCAGAAATTCTGAGTGAAATTGGCTTGAAGCTTATCAGCTCAGATCTAGAGCAAGGAAGCAAGGATCCCTTCAGATAAAACTGGTTCGGATGGTTCAAATGAACCTTCTACACAGCTTGAAATATGAGAGGCAGATTTCCCTGCATCTCCCACTATACCACTATCCATCACTCAGGCTGAGAGCTCACAGAATACAAAGGCAAACTCTGTTCCAGAGAGGAAGAGCCCCCAACCAGGTAAAGGGAAAAAGACCCCACTAGCACTCAGATATGCGTCAGTGCTGGGGGGGGGGGAGCCCAAGAGAGGGCGACTTCTTGTTAAGATGGACAGACACAGAGAAGGAGCTCCTTCTGAATCCCTGGACAAGACAAGAGCCAAATGGGCCAGACCCACCAGTTCAAACGTTAATTTCAAATTAGGCTAGAACAACATTGATTAGCCCCGGTCTGGCACCATAAGGTAATCTAGGGACACCAGCCAAGTCCAAAGACTGAGGATAGTGGACTGTCTCAGAGACCAACCTCATGTCCTGAGATTGAGCTAATCTGGCCCGAAGGAAAGCCCCCGAAGGCAAAACCTTCCAGGAAATCAGAAAGAGTTTCCTTAGAAGAAAAGAACAAAGTTTCACCCGCTCTCCTCCTTACCCAAATCCTACGTCGTGTTTTTTTTTAGAGAAGAACAGAAGGTCCCAAGGAATCAGAGGATTAGTTCCCTGGGGCGGTAGGGTGGGAGACACCCAAGAAAAAGAGGCCCCTGAGGGGAAGGTGGGAGGGATTCAGTAATGAATGGTGAAGATACAAGAGAAGATCAAGAATTACAGTAGGTACATAATTTCCATATCTTCCCTTGTCAGTCTTCACCATTCATTACTGCTGGGTGAGTACCAAGCTCCCGGGCCTGAAATTTTGGCCCTGAGGTAACAGATCCCTTAGCCTCCTACTGGTGGAAAGCAGGAGGGGGAGACCCTAACCAACAGACTGGTGCAGTCTAAGGTTGCTGAGAGCAAGGGGGTGTCCCCCGTGGCCGGGGGGGATGGAGGATGCCCCAGGAAAATCCTCCTTGCCCTGTGAGAGAACAGGCAGGTCCCCCCAGAAAGTAGAGGAAATCACCCTATGCCGGGCAATGGGTGACAGTCTGGATAGACGAAGCCATGCCATCCACTGTATGCAGATCGCTGTCCCTGCCAGTCTGGAAGCCACCTCATTGACATTGTAAGATGCCCTTGCCTGGTGCCTTGCAAGCTCCAGACCCTGCACATAGAGGGCAATGGCTTGTCTGGACTGCTTCGTATCAGGCATAGACGCCAGGACCTGTGCTAGCATCGACCACAGATGCCTGTTGTAGGCAGTGTGGTGTGCCTAATGTGAATCTATAGACACCAACACACGACTTCAAGAGAAGACTCTTCGTCCCCACCGATCAAACTTAGCAGAATCCGGATCCGGGGGTCTGTTGTGTGCCAGGCGCCAAGGCCCCGGAAGGAGGATTTAGGGATGCCAGGACCGAAGGCGGGTGAGGTAGAGAACATAGAGACTCATGGGGAGGCACAGTACTGTCTCCAGCAGTCTGCCGGAGCTGAAGAAGGGGCAGCTGGAGATGCCAGATGCGGATAGATGCCTCCTGGAAGGGGATCGGCCAGGAAGGCACCATGAGGTGTCGAGTGCTGAATTCACTGAGGAATGCACATGTCTGCCACTCAGTATTGTCCCTGTGGATGAAGGAGATACGAAGCTCTGAAACCTGCCTAGAAAGGAACTGATGATATTCAGTGAAATCAGCGTCGGAGGATAGGTGGACAAAAGGTTCCTCTTCCTCGGGAGAGGAAGATGAGGAGAAAGTGGCGTTCGAATGTTCAGAGGACTCCTGCGGGGGGGGGGACAGGCAGAAGACCTGTTCGTCGATGGCCCAGACATATGAAGGGAAGGCCGCCACAGTAGCTGTTAACGTCTCCCAAGTTAAGGGCCCTGTAGGACCCACATGGCCAGAGAGAGAGGGGGGTGGCTGCAGAGGGATGGGCAAAGGGCACCTAAGAGCATGTGCCTGGCCTCTGCCAGGGCTCTGAGATCTAGGGTGTGAAGCCACCAAGACTGTGGACCCTGAGCTCATACTGGGTTGCGAGGATACAACCTGAGGAGGCAAACCCTGGAAGAGCCCAGAAGGGGAATCTCCCCTGTGACATGACTGAGGTTGCATGTGTCCAGAAGGGAAACCCTCAGTACTGCCACTAGAAGGCGCCCTGGAGACCTTGAGGGAAAGGTGGGGATCAGCACTATGACTCCTTCCCACACCCTGCAGGGCAGTGGGAATGCGCCGCCACTCCTCACTCCGACCTCTCAACCCCTCTGACTCCAAAGCAGCCCTCTTCCTCGACCCCAGTGCTGGGGCTCCCCACTTTGCAGACCTCCGGAGGGAGGCCACAGAAGCAGCGCTCCCCGCCCCTTCCGAAGAAGCCTTAGCAGCACCAGGGATGGCAGCTGCCTGGGCCCCCTCAAAAGAGGGCATCCTCCTATGAATCTCGGAACCATCGCCCCTAGAAAGTCCCTGGCCACCCCTAGCCATGGGACCCCCATGTCGAACCTGCTCCAGGGACTCTGGGAGAGGAACACTGAGCCGCCTAACATACTGACCTACAGAGAGTTCCGAATCCGAAGACTAAGGCTGCCAGTCCGGGTCCATCTCTGAGTCATCCTCCCCAGAAGAGGAGCCAAGCAGAGTGACCTCCAGAGAGGCTACCTAAGAAATAACTCCTGCGATGGCACCAGGAGCAGTACCGACGTAGGCCGCGACAACGCCCGAAGCTGCAAGTCCCCAGCACCGTGGACGGTGCCGGAACCCAAAATGGTGTCGCTAGGCGGCATCGAGGGTCCACCAGTCCTGGGCCACGACATTGGGGAAGGCTGCACTGAGGAGGAGGCGACTGCTGGGATGGTGCCAATGATGCGACCCTGGGAGGAATTGCACCGTTCCTCCAGTGCCAAAGAAGAAATCACTTCCTCCTCGGCAAGACTGGGAGTGGAGGAGGCTCCCTCCTCGCCGAGCCATATAGACCCGGAAGGGGACCCAGAGGAAAGGTCAAGAGATCTGGCCTGGGAGGCCCCGGGGTGACGTCGTCCTCCAAAAGTCAGTAGAGCCCTGCCGATTTTAAACATGCGGATTTCCAACACACGGTGGTCCATGGAAAAACAGACGTCACAGTGGTCCATATCATGGTTTGGTCCCAGACACCGAAGACAAATATCATGTTGATCCATGACAGAAAACTGCCGGCCACATGGGCACCGACGCATAGGGGCATGGCCCTCCTTGGATTTATGCTTGGCCCCCGAATCAGACATGATATGAAATTACTTTATAAACAGCAAAGATCCCGGCACCATCAAAAATAAAATGAAACATTCTTACCGGCTTCGGCGGCATCGGGGTGGAGAACTGGGATGAAGGAGCCAAATGAACGGCGTTGAAAAACGAAGGCCTAATGGCGCAGCAACAGTTTTTCACACTCGTGCAGCAGGTGCAGCCTCGACGGCGGGACAAACAGAACTGGGATGGAGGAGGAGTTTACGGCTCCTAACGGCCACCCCTCATGCACAATACAGTGCGTTGCTCTTGGGGGCAGTGCCGTCGGTGCCGACTCATCCCTCCAAACAAAAAAAAAAAATTATGTGGCTGGTGCACACCTCCAGCTTATACCCAGCAGTAATAAATGGTGAAGATTGACAAAGGAAGATCAGGGTCTGGCTGCAAGCAGAATTACTATGGTGGGAGGTCAATGAGGCCTGCGAGCCTTCACTTTCCGAGCCATCATCCAACAATTGCTCCCCATCCTGTGCTTCAGGATGTCTGGATTTTGCCCGATCTCTCTTTCTCAGCATGCTAACACGTCCATTGGCTATTTCGGTGAGTATTGTAACTGGAAGAGCTGTAAATCGGAGCATTTATGTCATTCTCAGTGGGAGCTTTCTGTATTAGGCTTTTAACAGGGGCATGACATCACCGGAACTCTGTGTCCATGTTTTGAACACTTGAAAAATGCTTGCAGTTTGTAAAAAAGTAATCTACACAGCAATAACTCTGATGTGTCTGAGGGAGAATTACTGTATGTAAAGGCTTTCCTTGAGGGCAAAAGTCAATGCCTGATGTCAATTATCCTTAAGTGAGTGAGGTAAGAGCAGTGATAGCATTGTGATGGGGATGCTCTTCATTTTACCAGGTTAGAAATATCGAGCTACGTTGACATTGAGGTTTGATCACCACCAGTATCAGTTGATATGGTAGAACATCCATTAGTTTCCCAGGAATGTTTTAGTGTCAGAGTGGCTGTATTGGGGGCAGTACATACTGGAAAAGGGTGACTTATGTTTCAGACAGCCTGTCCTGCAAGGTAACACAGCATTCATATGTGTCACTATAGGTCTGGTTCAGTTCAAAGGGAGTCATAAAAGGGATTATAATAAGTGCCCCCCCTCCGGCATTTTCCCTTGGTATAAGAGGAAGCATGAATTCCACATGTGCTCCCTGCAAGCTAATTGCAGGGAGCACCTATGGGATAGGCTGACAGTATAGCCTAGAGGTTAGAGTAATAAGCTGTGAATGAGCTTGGAACATCCAACAGCCCAGACCTGGGTTTGATTCTCACAACCTCCACTTGCACACCAGTGCTCCCAGGTCGCCCCTGAAAACAGGCACTTGTGCCTAGTGGGCCTTACCCGGTTACCAAAGACAAAAGTAAAATTAATTTCTGAAGCATAGTGGGGGGTGAGATGTGTTCCTTGGATGAAATAAACATCTGCTGGGTGATGTCACATATCGTGAATACATGGTGTCAACTTCACAGAATTATTCAAGCCGTTGCTATTTTGGGAAAAGATCATTGCTGGATTCCCTACCATTTAGCCGAAAAAGGAACAAAAGCTATGTCTGTAAAATGTGACAGGCCCTCCCTTAGCAGAGGGATGATGAACCCCGAATGAAATTAGTCTGTTTGGTGGTGCTTGACCCTATGGCTTGCTGGCCTTTCCAACCTCTACTGTACAAAGCTCCTTTTTTTTTTTTTTTTGCTACACCATATTGTATTGACTCCAAACTCGCATGACTTGTTCAAATAGTTTACACATTGTAAAATGTTAGCTCCCTAAAAATAAAATTAAAACAGGGTTCATTTGATATAAGTGAACTGTTGAGGAGAGAGCTAGGGAAATCACAACTTCTCTTGGTGGCTGCTGGCTCCGCCTATGAAATGCTTTTTTACTGAACCTTCAAATTTATTCAGCACAAATGGCAAACTTTGGTTCAGAGTATAGTATTCAATACAATACAGTAAAAAATGGCATACATCCATATAGGGTACTCTCCATCGTAAGATACAACACTGGTGAGTAACCTGGTTGATTCCGTTTTCAACTACATCATTAAAACAATAATGAGCCATGAATACAGCTGGACCACAGACTGAGCTGATAAGACAGAGTTTAGTAAGTCCATATATAGTGTATAATGGAACGTCATTGTTCACTGAAATCTAGCGCTCTCAAAATGTTGTGCTGCTGCACTAGTGACATCCGTAGTGTAGCAGGAACAAAAGGTGACGTCCGCAGGACAGCAGAACAACTTTTCGTTCTGCTGCAGTGCGGATGTCACACATGGTGTCCTCGAGCAGCAATCTGCCAGTTAGTCTTATTTTAAAAAGAAAGATGTAGTAATTTATTTTTGTGCGGCAACAGCGTTCCACTATACAGAACAGTGCATGTGTACCATTTAACGGCAGGGCTGTTCTTTCTCCCCATTGGTAGTATGATGACTGATTACCTCTCGAGCTGCGCTCTTGAGGTAATCTGTCATCATAGTACCAACTCGGTGAAAGAATAGCCCTGTTGTTAACTGGTACTCGTGCACTATCCTATATATTGTGCCCTCAGCACATTATAATGTCACAGTGTGTGATGTGGAGTCCATGAAAAGTCCAAAAAATCAGGTTTGAAAATATTGCAACTTCTAAGAGGGTGCTAACTTGTGAAATTTAATAAACCCATACCAACAGGTCCATATACAATGCAAGGTAATGGAACAGTAACAAACAAATTAGAGACAATATAGAATTACCTTCTTTCATCAGCACCTAACAACAAGAAATGAGCCCTCCATATTAACATTAGTGCAACTAGCGCATATATAGATTCATTATAATTTAAGATATTTCACTTTAGAAAACGTGCTTGAAAAATAAAACATCCTGAGTCAGGCATGCATTTATTTTTCAGTAGATGCCCAGTAAGAAACAAACACCAATTCGGGGTGCCCTATTACCTAGTGAATCATCGGGCACCCCGAATTTTCAAACTTAGCAACCGCCATTTTATTTCTACCGCTTCGCATACGTCTGCCCCCCATCCCATCACTGATCCTCTGCCTGCTTTTAAAAAAACACACACACCACTCAGAGGTCTACCCTGCTTTACACAGGCTTGCTTCTCTTTTCGGTCACCTGTCTCCCATAAAATGTTTGGACCTTCCGTGGACCTTCCGTTTGTAGTCAGTTTCCTAATCCCCACACAGCGGCACCCTCGTCTGGTCACCAATCCTGTGTCTGTTGTGTTTTTTTTTTCTTAGCAGCATACAGCTCAGAAATCTACCTGCTTTATGCAGGCTTTTCTTTTTCCTGCTACCTTTAGGACATTTCCGCTACAAAATGTCCAGACCTTCCATCCATACTTACTTTCTTCACAGAGCGGACGCCCACCATCATCGTATCGCTGTCGATTCCCCACGTCTCGGAGTCCAGCTGAGCAATGCAGAATAATACCGCCCCTGTCATATTTCCGTATATCAGGGTCAGGGGCGATTGTGTAGAGAGTCGGACCACCCAGGTTGCGTAGCGCAAAAGCTACGGGAATCACACGCCGCTTTCCGCTGTAAACGTAAGCTTAGCATAACGCCTACGTAACGAGACATGCGTGTCAACTGACACCCACCACAAATAAAATAAATTATCATGAAAAAGTGTAAAAAAACAAAAAAAAAAACATAATAGCAGATTTAATCAATTTAACGTCTTTCATTGGGGGCTGTGCCCCGCACCTCAGTTGGACTCTCTGCAGGTAGAGTCACGCATCATGCGTTTGCTCATTGTCAGTTACGCATTAAGCGCAGCTCCACCGCTGGTCCGACAAACTACACAATCACCGGGTCAGGTGCCCACCATGTTACCACCTCATTTTAAAAAAAAAATGCTCATCAGTATAGAGAAACCAACGCTGCTGTTCTGTTTAGAAAGCAGTTATGACCTACTGTGTTAAAAAAAAAAAAGGCAAACTGCTCAAACGCTTAAAAGGTGGATAAATCAGTGCAGTACTTTGTAGGAAGGGGCAAGAAAAAGTTTAGACAGTCACTGGTGCTCATACCTGTTTTTCTGCAGGCTGGGTTTTCCCTCCTACTGAATTTATGCACCTTCTGTCCATCCTTGGAAGCGCAGTGATACAGCCACCCACCCGCCACCAGTGCTCCTCAGCCTGACACACCCGTTCAGGTGATTTTTTTTAAATGGTAGTCCTGCTTACCCAAGCTATAAAGGGAACAGCAAAAGCATGAGAATGCTCAGAAATGGAATTTGTTGTTATAATGCTTTGTTTTAAACTTTAAGTCAGGTGTGTCTGGGGTTGCCATGACAACCAACTCCAAACATCACTGCTACAGAGGCTGGTCTAAAACACAACTGCAGAGCTCAAAAAGAAACACAGCACTGTAATACTGGCAGAGGAACTATTTTATAACAAAATAAACACTTAATAGTTTTAACAAGTAAATTAGTAAATGTTTTTTTTCAAACATAGATATTACAGTGGCCTATTTTCTAAGCACAATGATACCTTCCAAGGTGGGTAGTATTGGGAAATACTGGACCTTCCAGGGGCTATAAGACCCTCCTCCTGCTGCGTTGGGCCTCATTATACCCCTGGGTGGTCCGGTATTTCCCAATACCACCCACCCTGTCAGGTATTATTGCTTACATAATTACTGGTGACCCCCTTTATCACACTGTTTACAGGTATCTGTCAAACACCGTAATAACCCAAAAATGGGTTATTATGGCATTCTCAAAACAACTCAGTACAGTTGCCTTTGAGCGTTGCAGTGACTTTCACTTTTCTCAGTCAGTTTAGCATGACCAAGTGATGTTCGCTCCGGTAAAGAATATGCCACTGAATGTATAGAAAGAGTAATGTTTTGTATAAAAATTAAGTCATATGTGTGGTTTAAGGTCAGTTTTCTCAGTTTTCAATAACAGAGGCTGCTGACCGCTTGTATGTAGTCTTCCGAAGTTGCTGAGTCTCTCGCTGTCTTTAATCTACACTCGGCAGCCTCAGTTGCTGAAAACTGACAAAACTGACCTTAACCCAACAGCTGACATGATTTTATACAAAACATTGCTCAAAGTTGCCCACACTTGGCATTGCTGTTGTGGCTTCTGTTCTTCAAAAACATTTGAAAGCACTTCGCAAATAAATATATTCTAAGGCAACAGTGAAGGCCAACAGAATATTGGGCTGCATTGGGAGAGGAATCACGAGCAGGAAGAGAGAGGTGGTATTACCACTGTATATATCGCTGGTCCAGCCTCACCTGGAATTTGGAGTCCAGTTCTGGATGCCTCACCTCAGGAAGGACATTGACCGGGTGGAAACAATACAGAGAAAGGCGACAAAAAGGATTCAGGGTCTGCAGTACGTGTCCTACAAGGAAAGACTTGGGGAACTGAATATGTACTCCCTGGAGCAGAGATGAGAAAGAAGGGACATGACTGAAACATTCAAGTACATAAAATGCATTAGCAAAGTGCAGGCACAGGAACTTTTTAACTTCAAGAAGAGTTCCAGGACCAGAGGACATGACCTCAGGCTGCAAGGAGGGAGGTTCTCTACCAATACCAGGAAGTTTTTCTTCACATAAAGACTGGTGAACGCTTGGAACAGCCTGCCCCAAGATGTGGTGGTCAACACTGTGGCGGGTTTCAAGAATGCATGAGATAGACACAAGGGAGTCCTGACTACAAAGGGCAACTAGAGTGTCAAAATAGGTTTAAAACGAATGGGCAGACTTGATGGACCTAGCAGTCTCTCGTCAACTTCTATGTTTCCATGTTTCTAACCGGTCACAAGAACACATTTCAGTTTAAATTGCTTATTTTATTTATAGTGAACATTGCCATGTAGCAGTATCTGCGATCGATTTCTGCTCTCCCAACTCCAAACAGCAGCAGCTTTCCCCACCCCAACCAGACTGAGGTATGTGTTCAGAAGCACGCTGCACTTCAGCTACTCACCATTTTTTCTTGCCTTTCTCTTTTGCCTCCTGGTACAAAACAGACAGCAAAAGTACCGGGAGACTGTCAACGTGATCTGAACAATGAGCAGGGAGGAAGGCGACCATGTGGCTTCAGCTTGACAGAAATCAAACAGGAAGAGAGAGACAGAGAAAAAGAGGATGATAAGAAGAAACATACAGGACAACAGAAATACTGTCAGGGGAAGCAGAGAATAAAGTGTGCACGATGGAAAGAAGGTTGGTGGGGGGCAAAGCCAAGTAACATGACAGTAGTTACACTACTGAGCAAAGCAGATATGTATCACTATTTTTAAGTATACATAATCATTAAAAAATTACCAAAAATCTACTTTTAATAAACTTTTGTTTCCCATTAGTTCTACATTGGAAGTACATGCACTAGTAATTATAAAAAAAAAGATAAGCAAGTGTGTGATTATGGATTATTTACACACACTCGGTTTGTAATGACCTCATAAACCTCTTGAGTTTCGCTCTCGAGGTTTATGAAGAAAAAAAAAAAAGAATCTATAACACACACTTGCCTGTCCATTATTCTCGATATTATAACTTGAGGTACTCCAACAATGTGTATACATAGGGCCTAGATTGATAAAGTGTAGTAAAGAGCAAACACACAAATTTAGAAATGGGTAGGAGCTGCACCTATAGAAACTTGTAACTCTGGTTCATGAGCGGCTAGGGGTACAAGTATGCATTTAATGCGCTGTGTCGCCTGTCAGCTCCAGGCAGTGAGTTGGCAGCTTCCTGCCATCCCTTGACCTACCTCCTATCAAGAACAAACCATAATAATCCATTTTATTTAATTTAAAATACATTTTTAGAGCCCTGTATCTGTGTCAAATGGGACCTAACTATTTGTAGGCCTGCTTCTGTAATAATCAGTGCTAACTAATTTGAACAGTACGTGAACCATATCTGACTCATTATGGGCACCCAAGATAATAAGGTTTTAGTTCTCCAGTTCTGCCTCAGGTGCTCGGGTGGATTTGGGTAAAGTGTTGTTTGATCATGTCCAGCCTTTTTCCAGCTTTTACCAGGTTATTAAATAGAAATAACCTTCCGGAACATTGTACTGTCAGCTGCTTTGGGAATTGAAGTGTGTGGATGACTTTTAGAGCACTGAGTCATACTCTGATGGCCTCAAAACTCTTGCAGCACTGCCACTTGGCAAAACTTCATCTGTAAAGTAACGGATCTTTGTGCCATTGTCAAGATACATTTGCCCTTCACATTTGGTGGCTAGGAGTATATTGTCCTTGATATGTGCTCTACTGGTGACCATCAGCAACGTCTGAGGCTAGTCAGCCATAGTTGTGTGCCTTCTTGGGGTCACTTGACACATTTTAAGAATTTACCCAGCAGTACCCACATTTAGAGTTTTTAGAAGACGGTCCTGTATATAAATGAATGAATCTGCAGTCTCCAGCACCTCAGGCAGCCTGAGCAAACAAGTATTGGATAACTGGGCCCCATCTTCTAAATAGTCAGGCCACATCCATAAAAGCTTATTATCTCAGTCGGTGTACCAGAACCTGCCACTGCCAAGCTGGCTTCTGAATCGGTAGCATTTCTAGCCTCTGCAGTAGTCTTTACCTTAGTCTCCATGAAACTGCTAGACAGACAATTCATTTTTCTGCCCAAGTCTGTGATTGCTTGAATGAGCGCACCATTGGAAGGCTCCAGCCCCCCACTTTCCTCGTGTGCTGCGCTGCTCATCCCTGATTTCTCTGGTGGTTTCTACTGCTTCCTTCCACCAGCATCCTGTATTGTCTTGTAAGGAATACTATAGTGTATTCAACTTCAAATTTATCTCTCCAGGAGAGCAGAAGTATCTTGTCAAACTAGGATAATTTAATTATACTTTGCAACCACTAAATAGCTGAAATCCAGCTTTTAAAAGTGAAGGCAGCGCTCCCTTGTTAGGCAACCAATTCAATCGGCTGCTGGCTTCTCCCCCAGAACACTCCATTTCTGTTTGCAAACTAGATTCTGAATTTCAGGGAGGGAATTAAAGCAACTGAAGTTTAGGCAATGCAGGAGGGAGCAGAAGCACTGTGGGTCATCCTGGAGACAGGAAATTGCACCGCCATTCACACTGGCATGATCAACAGACCTCCACCAGAGATGGAGCAATATTGCACCTGATACTCACCAAGGGGAGCAGAGACACCAGTGTAATGCTGTGTAGCTGCCTGGGGTCCAATTATCATTATAGAGTGTGGTTCAATGCGATGTAGCCCCGGTGCCGTATACCAATGGGCTACCCCACCCCTGCTTGCCCACTGTTTCTGATACTGGGCAAGGGGCCTGGATCCTGATATGTGACAATTGGGGGTTCGTTCCCTGAAATATTAAAAATAGTGCAGTGCCTCCACTCAGAGTAAAGTATTAGTGGGCCAGATATCTGCTTGGCACAGACCCTCGGGATAATGTTCCTACCCACCTCCCCAACAAACCACTCTGTACACTGTGTCCCCAAATACCTTGCTCCCCATAAACCATATATTTAAGCAAGAAGTGCATGCAATGCAGTTCACTAACACAGCAGATTCAAACAACAAAATCACAGCTTTATTCAGGGGTAAGGAATAACAACTTCCCCATTCCCCTCCAAGGAACCAGGTCCTGGGTACTCAGGGTGTGAAGATCTCAGCACCAGGGGAAAATGGAGCTCCTTGGAGTTGTGCAGAAAATCAAGAAGCAGACCAGCCTGGATCCCTCCATCTGGATGGAACTTGCTTGAGGATCTTCCAGCTGGTCACCTTGATTGTAGTTCTGGCCACTTGTCATTTTTGTCAGCTGATTATGGCCTGTTGCAGAGCACTGTGGCAGGACAATACCAGTTTCAAAAAGACCAGACCTGAGAGTGGCTCCTTAGCCCATCTTCCACAATCAGAGTGCCCTTGCACTCAAGCACAAGACTCGTGACTTCCTGAGACAGTAAGCCCCACTTAGGAGGGGTTAGCAAGTTCCCTCCCTGGCTCTAGGTGAGGACTCCCAAATGGTGGGGGTCCTTCAGCAGTCCCTGCTCTGAGCTCTCAACAAGCAACGGTTTCAGGCAGTCTCTCCAAATGAAGTCCAGTGCTAAACTGAGTTGGTGCAAGCCTCTGATTCAGTGTCAGTACAGTTCAGCAGGGTGAGCACTCTGCAGCCACATCCCCTCTGCACACCAGTCCACACTTTCAGTTTATCAGTGTCCAAACTCTTTCTTCGGCTTCAGCAAGCATTCAGCTCTCAGCCAGTTTAACCAGTTCACTCAGGACACACACAATTCCTGCCTAGCACCCTCATGACCAGAGACACTCTGCCTCTTCAAGAAAAATGCAGTTTCAGTCCACACAAGCAAACAACTTTTCAGTAGCAACTGTAGTACTTAGATAATCTGCTCAGTCCTTTCACTTAGCTCAATTTCCCAGTGCAGGGTGTCTGCCACATTTAGTTTCTCCCAACACTCATTAAGCAACCTCTCAGTACCTGGAGAAACAGGATCACTGTTCATTCTCTTTTTCTCTTTTCCCCTTCGAAACTCAGTCCTACATCAAGCACCTGCGGAATCCTTCAGCAATCACAGTCCCCAGATTAGGGCCTGGATAAGCCCCTGAAGTCCAATGTCCATTTTCACAGCACAGTCCTGACTCATACAGTGTACATCATCTAGCTCTTATTTCAGGGTTTTCACATACTGCAGATAGTCTTCTGCTTCCAGTCCATCTGAGGAGAGTCCATAACGTAAGTCCACAGGCAAATGGGCTTCCCTCCCAAACATGAGCCGGTAGGGAGAGAATCCCACGAGTCACTTCATGTGCAGTTGTAGGCGTGGACCAAACTGCTCACCCACTGACTCCACATGCACTTGTACTGGGCATCCAAGGTGCCCGGCATGTCTAACAGGGTTCTGTTGAATCTTTCAGGTTGGGGTCACCTTGGGGATGGTAAGATGTGGTCCAGGTCTTCCTGATATCCCACAATGACAATAGTTCTTTGATGAGCCGTCTCTCAAAATCACAGCCCTGATCTGAGTGGATCCTCTGAGAGGCACCATAGTGCATGACAAACTTTTCCACCAATACCTCAGCCACAGTAGAAGCTCGCTGATCCTTGGTGGGGGAAAGCTTGAACATATCTGGTGAATGGTCAGTAACCACTAAAATGTTGGAGATATTGCATGAATCGGGCTCTAGCATGAGAAAATGTATGCATGCTAATTCCTTGGAGCAACTCATTTTGATGTTGACTAAGGGAACAGCCCTCTGGAGGAACTCATTCTGCTTTATACATCTTATGCAGCTCTTGCAATATACTTCCACATCTTCCCCCATCTTTGGAAAATAAAATTGACTCTTTACCAGGTCCAAAGAGCGTTCATCTCCCAAGTGCCCCATATCATTATGCAGGGCCTTCAACACAGTCTTAACATGCTTCTCCGGGAGTACCAGTTGCTCTCATGGGGCCCCCTGCTGATTCTGGGTCTCTCGGTACAACAACCCCTTCTTTAAACATAGTTTAGGCCATTGACGTAAAAATAGCCAAGCCTGAAGAACTATTGTGTCTACTTCCTCCAGGCCACCCTGCCGTTTCAACACTTGCACAGTCTTTCCGGTAACTGGGCTGGCCCTCTGATCCTGCTGCAGGTCTTGAGTAGTTAATTGCGGGAGGGGAACTGACATCTAGGGTGGCCAGTCGGCAGTAGGCAACTGGAAGAATCTCCTGACAGCTCCCAGACAGCCCACCAGACAAGGGGTGCCTTTGGCAGAAAAGCTGTCTTTACCATCATGCTTCTTACGTAGGGCCATAACAGTTTGCTCCGAGATGTGCACTCCACTTGAACTCTCATTGTTACAGGCTTGGGGTCGCCTGGACAAAGCATCCACATCTGTATGGTTTAGACCCAGGTGGTACTCCACGCTTTAATCATAGGGGGGCAAGGCTGACAGCCACCTATGAATAGCTGCGTCCAACTTGGCTGTGGTCTGTATGTAACTTAGAGGATTATTATCCATCCTCACAGTAATTTAGGCCCCATACAGATAGTCATGGAACTGATCAACTATGGCCCACTTCAACGACAGGAACTCCCAACTTATGGACAGGATACCTCCGCTCTGAATGGTTTAAGCTCCAACTGGCAAATGCAATTGAATGTAAACCTTTCATGTCCTCCTGATACAATACAGCCCCCAATCCACTGAAACAGACATTGGTGTGAAGGATGTAGGGTTTCTGCGGGTCTGCATAAGCCAGCACTGGGTCATGGGTCAAGCAATAGAAGATGTCCTGAAAAGCTCTACCGCAGTCCCCATCCCATCTCTTGTGAAGGGTTCAGAAGGGCAGAAATAATTGGCAGGTTTGGTAGAGTCCCCATGCATGGCAGTTTTCTTACTCTTGTTCATGGGTGGATACCCCTGTAGCAGATTCAAAAGGGGCCACACCACCCAGTGTAGTCCTTTACAAATCTCCTGTAATTGCTGCAGAAACCCAGTAGTTGCTGCAAGTCCTTCAGGAGTGTGGCTTATGCCAGGTGGTGAGGGCCTCTGGAAACATAGAAGTTGACAGCATATTAGCACATCCAGTCTGCCGATTTTTTCTGCCTTGTGAATGTGTCATATGTCTTTACTCTGTCAATGGCCAATTTAGTTATATTCATCCGTATTGCTCCCTTATGCCTACCCCATGGCTGTTTGAAGCCCTGCACTGTATTCATATCCACCACTTCCTGAGGTAGGTCATTCCATGCATCCAGCACCCTTTCTGTGAAAATGAATCTCCTCACATTGCCCCTTAATCGGCCTTCCTCTAATCTCATGCCATGTTCTCTTGTCCTGCTGTTTTTATTATAGTGAAACATGTTAAACTCTTTCACCTTGTTAATGCCCTTAAGATGTTTGAATGTTTTGATCATAGCACCTTTCTCCCGCTTTTGCTCTAGGGTATACATATTGAGCTCCATTAATCTGTCTTCATGTTTTCTGATGCAGTCCCTGCATCATTTTGGTTGCCCTTCTTTGGACTGCCTCCATTTTGTTAATGTCCTTTTGCAGGTGCGGCCTCCAGCACTGCATGCAGTGTTCCAGATGGGGCCTAACCAGTGTCTTGTAAAGAGGGATTATTACTTACCTCTTACTACTTGTGATGCCCCAGTAATATACCCCAACATCCCTCTAGCCTTACCTACAACTTTAGTGGTCTGCTTGGATGATTTCAGGTCAGCTGTGATGATACTGCTCAAGTCTCTTTCTTCCCTTCTGATTGCCAGCAACTCTCCTCCCAACCTATAGGTAGCTTCAGGATTTCTCTTCCCCAAGTGCATGATCCTGCACTTCTTTGCATTAAACCCCAGTTGCCACTCTTTCGACCATTTTGCTAGCTTTTCCAGATCTCTTCTCATTCTGCCCACCCCCTCTGGATCATCTACTCTGTTGCAGATCTTGGGGTGATCTGCAAACAGGCAAACATTACCCTCCAGTTCATTTGCAGTGTCACTGATGAAGATATTGAAGAGGACTGGGCCCAGGACTGATCCCTGCGGTACCCCACTTGTGACTTGCATCTCTTCTGACCGTATACCATTTACCACCACTCTCTGTTTTCTGCCCACCAACCAGTTTGCCACCCAGTTGGTCAACTTCTGACCCACCCCAAGCCTCCCCAGCTTATTAATCAATCTTCTGTGTGAAACAGTATCGAAAGCTTTGCTGAAGTCAAGGTAGGCAACATCAACTACACCCTCTTGGTCCACCGCTCTGGTTACCTAGTCAAAGAAATCTATGAGATTAGTTTGACAGGAGCTTCCTGTTGTAAACCCATGCTGTCTTGGATCCTGTGCTCCTATGGATTCCAGGTGTTGCACTATCCTTTCCTTAAGGAGTGCCTCCATAATCTTGCCTACTACTGAGGTAAGACTGACTGGTCTGTAGTTCCCTGCCTCCTCTCTGCTGCCACTCTTGTGGAGTAGGATCACATGAGCCCTTCTCCAGTCTTCTGGGACTGCTCCTATACTCAGAGACTCACTAAACAGTTCTGATAATGGCTCTGCTAGTTCCACCCTTAGCTCCTTTAGTACCCTGGGATGTATGCAATCAGGTCCCATTGCCTTGTCCACCCTGAGCTTGCGAGTTCTTGTAGGACCCTTTCTTTTGTGAGGGACTTGTCACACCCTCCCTCCCCGTGTCCATGGTGCTGAGCTGTGGGCCCTACCCTACCTTCTCCTAAGTAAATACGGAGCAGAAGTTTCTGTTTAGAATAGATGCTTTTCCTTGGTCCTCCGCCACACACTCCCTCTTATCCCCTTTGATCTTATCAATACCCCCCTCTGGACTTTCTCCTTTCACTAATGTAGCTATAGAAAGTATTGTCCCCTTCTTGTACTGTTCGTGCTAGTGCTAGTGTTTCCTCTGTGTGGGCCTTTGCCTGCCTTATTGCCTTTTCTGCTTCCCTTAGGGAAGTTAGGTATGCCTCCCTATTTTCATCTTGCTGTGTTGCCTTATACAGTATTTCCTAAAGGCCAACCTTTTGACTGTGATCTTTTCTGCTACTGTTTTTTAGAACCAAAGTGATTTCCTCCTTTTGTTCTTGCTTTTCTCCATAACTCAATGGGATGTCGCTTCAAGTATTGCATCCTTAATGTTTGCCCACTTTGCCTGTACCCCCTCACCTATATTTCTTCTTGCCAGGGATAGCTTAACTTTGTTCTTGTCAAAGTCAGCTCTTCTGAAGTCCCATATTTTTGCCTTGGAATGGGATGATTTAGTTCTAGTGGCCAAATGGAACCATACCATGTTATGATCACTGGCCCCCAGGTGGCCTTCTACCTGGAGATCTGTGATCTTTTTCCCTGTTAGTCTGTACTAGATCCAGGATAGCTCTGTCTCTTGTGGGTTGTTGTACCAATTGCTTGAGGTCCTCCCCCAGAGGGAATCCACTATGTGTCTAGTTCTGGCAGATGTTCCTGCTGATATTGACCAGTCTGTATCTGGCATGTTGACGTTTCCTATTATCAGAACCTCCCCTTTTGTTGTCATGTTTTGTATATCTTCTAACAGTAATGTGTCTGTGTCCTCCCTCTGGTCTGGAGGCATGTAGAAAACCCCAGTTCATATGACTGTCCCATTTCCTATTTCCAGGGTGACCCACAGTTCTTCTGGCTCCTTGTGTGTATTCTGAATTTATGTAACTTTTATATCTTCATTGACATAAAGGCCCACTCCCCCCCCCACAACCCTTTTTGCACCTCGGCATACCTCTCAACTGTCCCTGATTTTCAGGGATGTCCCTGATTTGGTCTCAAAAATGTCCTCTGTCCCTCATAAAATGTGTGTTTTTGTGACAGAACAATGAGGATTAATAACACAAAATAATGTCAAACATTAAAGTTACAGACTTCTTGTTCTTCAGAAAATGCATCTTAATACAAATTCCTTTATTCTATCAGCTTTCTGAGTGAATAGTACCAGTTTTTAAGATGTGTCCCTGATTTGTGGTCTTTGTCCCTGATTTTTTTAAGTCTTGTCCCTGATTCACGAGGCAAGAGGTTGAGAGGTATGCACCTCGGTCTCTTCTGAACAGTACATAGCCGGGTACTGAAGTCTCCCAAATGTGGCTAGTGGTGAACCATGTCTCGCTAATGGCTAGTATGTCCAGTTTAGCCTCTGTCGTTGTTGCCTCCAGGTCTGGGATCTTGTTTCCCAGACTGCGGGCATTTGTGTACATGATTTTCCATTGGCCAGATTTCAGTGAGTTAGTTGTGAGGTGAGGTCTGACTTTTCCCCTGTGCATCGTATGGGGAGCCGGATGTTTTTCCTTACCTGGCAATGCAAATGAACTACAGACATGCTGAACTCCTGTTTGATCACTAGCTGAGGGGGTAGGGGTGTTCTTCCCATTCACTGTATCGGGTGCTGCACCCATGTCCCCATTTGCTAGTTTAAAATTCTGCAAAGACATCAAACTTCTGCCCCAATGCACTGACTCCCTCCTTAGTCAGATGCAGTCCATCGAATTTAAAGAATTTTCGCTCCCAAAGCTGTTGCCAGTTACCTACAAAGTTGTGTCCTTTTTCCTGGCATCAGCCCTTGAGCCACATGTTTAGCTCCGCTATCTCCCCTTCTCTGACCTTACATCCATCTGGCTCCCTCTCCCAGACCAGCAGGATCTCAGAGAAGGAGATGCTGGATGAAATGGATGACAGTTTGTCTCCCAGCCTGGTCAGAAGTTCCTTGGTCTCCACAACTGACTGGCTGGTGAGATCATTAGTCCTTATGTGTACCAGGATGTTGAGGTTTTCTCCTGCTTTCAGCACGATTTTAGCAATGCAGTCAGTGTCTCTCCACACTGATGTATCTGGGAGAGATCTGACCATTACCCCCAGCCCGAGGTAGGTATGAACTCCCCGAATCGTGGAGTCTCCTATGATCAGGAGTGTTTTGGATTTCCTTTTTGCTTTTTTGTTTTAGTCACTTTTTTGGGTTAGTTTTGTAGCACTAGTTCTTGTGCTGCAGTGTTCTGCTTTGCAGTGTCCTCTGCCCCTTTGTTTGATTTCGGAGCTAGAGGCAGATACCTGTCTGTAGTTTTTATATCGTTTGTGGAGAGGATACGTTGGTGAGCATTGAGTGATAGGGCACCTGATTTGCCCCTCCTAACCACCTGCCAACCTCTCAGACCAGCTACCCTCTGCAGTCGACGTGCTTCAGTTGGATGTTGGGGAAATGGCGGGTGGTTCTAGTAATATATTTCCTCCTGAATATGCAATTTGAGGTGCCTCATGCTCCTCCAGTGTTTTCCCAAACACAATGATGTCATCCAGGTAGACCAAACACTCCAACAGGTTCACAGCCTGGACGGCCTTCTCCATCAGGCACTGAAAGTTGGCAGGGGTGCCCGAGATTCCTTGGGGCATTCTCAGAAATGCATAGAATCCAAGGGGACATATAAAGACTGTCTTCTCCTGATCCTGAGGGTCCATCAGAATCTGGTAATAGCCACTCTGCAAGTCCAAAACAAAGAACCATTGACTTCCATTTAAACAGTTCAGTGCACTCTGCACTCTGGGCAAAGTGTACTGATTCGGCACCATCTGCTTGTTCAGGGTGCGATAGTCCACGCACATGAGTATGGCCCCACTCTTCTTTCTCACCACCACAATGAGCAATGTATAGGGGCTCTGGGATTCCTGGATAATCCCCGCAGCCAGCATCTCCTGCAGCTGCCGCTGGACATCATCTGTATCAGCTGGGGCTAGCCACCTTTATCTGTCTCAAAAAGGCTTGTCATCAGTTAGTCGTATCCGATACTGCTGTCCACTCACACACCCTACATCCCATTTGTGCAGGAAGAAAACATCTGTCTGAGCAGCCAGCTTCTTCCTCACTCTCTTTTTCCACTCCTCCAAGATGGGGGAGTCACTCAAGTCGAATAACTCGGGATCAGGTCCCACTGAGATGCCTCTGCTTGCTGCAGCAGTATGCACTGCCATGTCGGCGCAATATATCTGAGTCAATGTCCGTCCTTTCTATACCACCATCTCCTTATCAGTGACATTCTTTGCTTGCACATTCACACTTTGAACATATGCATGCACTCTGGCTAGCAGAATGCTGGGCTTGACTAACAGTCCCACCGGCAATCCATGTTCATCCGGAGCATCCAACATCAATATCTGGTTCTGGACATCCTTCTTCAGTCTCACTACACCGGCAGTGTTCATTTGGTGGTAGCACAGTTTCATCTCCTTCTCTTCTCCACACTATTCCCACTGGATCATCCAGCTCCTCAGCAGGGGATTGCCCCTTCCTCTGATAGGCCTCTCAGACCAGGAGATGTAACTGGTACTCCATTCATCTTTGTTCAGTCACTTGGGCATGATGCAGCTGGGCCAGATGTCCAAACATATGGGCATTTGTGCCCACCAATACTGGCACTCCGTCCATGATGTTAGCTTCAAGGCAGATCAAGGCAAAAGTTTCTGCAGCTTTACTCACTCCAGTCACTTTAGTATGGAACATCATCCATACCTTGATATAGCCGAGATAAGGGTATGCCTTCTTACTGAGACCCCACACATGCAGTCCCACAAGCGACTGTATTTCCACGTCTGGTAAATGCTGATCATACCAAGATTTGAAGATGATGGTAACCTGAGAGCTGCTCTCCAGAACAGCCCAAGTGGGGACCCTGTTGATGGTGGCCTTAGTTTCAGTTGTCAGCCCCGCTAATTTCCACATATCTACTGGCGTCATCATGTTGGTTCTGCCAGTTGAGACTCTTATGTGAGCCTTGGAGCTGGACCTGTCAGGGGCCCCAGTGCACTCCTTTAATGGGCCCCTCCGTAGTTTCCCTGTTTGTGGGCTATGTTAGCGGGTGCCTAGGCTCTATTGGATGACTGTTCTAATGGTGCCCTACACCCACTCCATATGTGCCCCTTACCCCCACATCTATAACAATTAAGGGTTCCCGGGGCCGCAATCGTCTGGTGGTGCCAGACGAGCCCCAGGCATTCCCATTGGGGCACTCTGAGCTGCGTGATTCCATTCTACAACTCGCTCATTTCCTTGGGCAGCAACTGGCACCCCTACTCTCTTTAACTTAGCCACCCTCCATACCAATTCCTCCACTTGAGTCTTAGCTCCTGTGTTGGTGGGGAGTGCTTGGATACTGGGCCCAGTGCCAAATGAGGTGGGGCCTATGTTAGGGGTTATACCACTTATCCTGGGAGCCTCAGTGGAACCTGAACCCGCAACTAACTTAGCCAAAGTGACTACATCCTTGTATTCCCTTAATAATGTTCTTAATCCCTGTACCTCACCAGGGGGCACCTCTTGTTCCACTTGCATCACTGCCATGGATACCCCATACATCCTTCAGTGACCCTGCTCCTCATCAGCCTCCTGGACCTCCCATACTGAAACCCAATATGGAGGGGGGATTAGTTTTCCTGTCCGCTAAATGCAACTGTAGCACTAGCAATGGGAAATAACAAGCGCCTTCACTACGTGCTCTAACCTGATCTGATTTAGATCTTTGGCTACTACCCCCCCTTTCCGGAACACCTTCTGCAAGGCCCTCTCCACCTGGGCCAGGAAAGCAGACAACAATTACCCCTCCCAGTACCTACTGGTTTTGAATTTCCACATGAGGTCCTTACAGGTTTCAGGGCTCCAAAATACACTTTCCAAAGCTGAGATATGTACCTGGGCTGGGGCTTCGGGATCTGTGGCTCATAAAGAATGTATAACTTCTAAGGTAGACCCCATAAACTCTCCACTAATCGTTTCTACTGCTAAACTTCAGAGTACTGCCAGTCTTGGACTAACGGGGTGACACCATCCATCCAGACCTCCAAGTCATCCTCATCATTCAGGGTGAGTTTCACCCCTGAAAACATCCTTAACTAGCGGTACTACTCGAAGGTCACAGGCATGGAATCAGGCTGGGGTCTCTCAAACTTTGGCGTCTTTGGAATGGACCCTGCCCCTCGACCCCCTCCCCCCAGGGAGATCACACTGAAGGAGTTTACTACCAGTAGAGCCACAGTCAACCCCTCTATCACCAAAACCCCTGGCATCCAACTGGCTTCTGTAGGTTGAGTACTCTATCTTCCATCTCGGGGGGGATACCCCCAGCAAGAGAAAAGACTGCTGGGGATCCATTTCTTTCCCCCACTCCATTCCACCAGCCTCATCTTATCTTCCTCAGTAGGCCTAAACTTAGGCTGAGTCAGAGTGAGCTTGGAGCCTGGGGACCCCTCACTCCCAGTGCAGACATGGCTGGTCAACAGGAGAGCCCAGTGGTGCCTTCAACATGTAGCCCTGGTGCTGTATGCCAATGGGCTACCCCCCATTGCCCACTGTTTCTGATATCGGATTAGGGTCCTGGGTCCTGCTACAGTGACAGTTGGGGGTTAGTTCCTTGAAATATTGAAAATAGCATGGTGCCACCACCCAGATTAAAGTATAAGTGGGACAGATATCTGCTTGGCACAGTACCCTGGGATACTGTGCCTACCCACCCCAACCAACCACGCTGTGTCTCCAAATACCTTGTTCCACCAAAAACCATATATTTCAGCAATAAGTGCATACAATGAAGTTCACTAACACAGCAGATTCAAACAGCAAATTCACAGCTTTATTCAGGGGTAAGGAATAGGGAAGGGGATACCTGGACGTAGGATTGCTGTGAAGGCGAGAAAACATTGGTGAGCTATGCAGTTTCAGACACATGGGCTTACAGACCAGGCCCTTCCTCACTGGCACCAGTGACCCAGAATTGTACCTAGGGGTACCCACTAGGTGCAGGCTTGATCAGTGCCACGGATTGGCCAGCTGTTGGGGCCCTGAAATTCTAAAGCTTGAACTTTGAGAAATAACAACTTCCCCTTTCCCCTCCCAGGAGCCAGGTCCTGGATACTGACGGTTTGAAGATCTCAGCAGCAGGGGAAAATGGAGCTCCTTGGAGTTGTGCAGCAAATCGAGAAGCAGGCCAGCCTGGATCTTTCCATCTGGATGCAGCTGGTCACCTTGATTGTAGTTCTGGCCACTTGTCACCTTCAGCTGCTTCTGGCCCATTGCAGAGCACTATGGCAGGACAACACCAGCCGCAGAAGGCTCAGAGCTGGGAGTGGATCCACAGACCAGCTCCCACAATCTGAGTGCCCTAGCACTCGGGTACGAGACCCGTGTCCTCCTGAGACAATGAGTCCCACTTGGGAGGGGTTAACAAGTTCCTTCTCTGGCTCTGGATGAGGAGGTCCTCCAGCAGTCCCTGCACTGAGCTCTCAATTAGCAGCGGTTTCAGGCAGTCTTTCCAAATGAAGTCCAGTGCCAAACTGAACGGGTGATAGCCTCTGATTGAAACAGTATCAGTGCAATTCAACAGGGGGAACACTCAGCAGCAGCAGTCCCCCTGCACACCAGTCCACACTTTCAGTTTAACAGTGTCCAGACCCTTTCTTCAGCTGCAGCAAACCCTCAGCTCTCAACCACTTTAACCAGTTCATTCAGGACACACACAATTCCTGGCTAGTACCCTCACGACTGGAGATGCTCTGCCTCTTCATGAAAAATGCAATTGCAGTCAATGCAAGAGAATGACCTTTCAGTAGCAACTGTAGTACTTGGATAATCTTTTCAGTCCTTTCGCCTAGGTCAAATTCCCAGTGCAGGGTGTCTGCCAGATTTAGTTTCTTCCAACACTCAATCAGCAACCTCTCAGTACCTGGAGAAACAGGATCACTGTTCAGTCTCTTTTTTCCCCTTCGAAACTCAGTCCTGCATTAAGCACCTGGGGAACCCTTCAGGAATCATAATCCTCAGATTAGGGCCTAGGTATGCCCCTGAAGTCCAATGTCCATTTTCACAGCACCATCCTGACTCATACATAGCCCAGCAACAGACTCCCTAAATCCCAGTAAGCCCTCACTGTATCAGTCAAAATCCCAGCTTTCTGATTGGCTATTGAAGCCTTTCAGTAATCAATAACTACAGTGATCAATGTTCTCTACTCGTTTATTGGGGCATGATCTAGTCACCAGAATTAGTCCCCTCCTTTTCCCAGGAGTTTCTCTATCACAGTTTTGGGCACCTAGATCACTGATTGGCTAAAGAGATGGGGTTAAGTGTCACAAACATGTCGGCTCCCATCAGTTCATATGGAGTTCATGTTCAGTTTTATGCATCTCTCCCCTTTCTTGGGTCTGGTGCAGCCGAGCACTTTACCCCAACTGCACCCTCACCCCACCAGTTTATTGCCCCGTTTGTCCTCTATCAGATGAGCCCACTCTCATAGGATTTCCCCCAGCAGTCTAGTCCACGCTAACACCGCAATAACATGCCCCCAGGCAGCAGGCAGCACCCTCATTAATATGTATGGAGCCCCTTATTAATATGTATAAGCTCCTGAGCAGCCTCATCATGTAACTACCATTATGCTGCCACCACAGGCTTCTGCCCGATGATCTTCAGGTCTCCAGCTCCCCAGGATATCAGGAGGGGACCCCAGAACCGCAGTCAATCTCCCCATTTTCCGACCACTACGCAGTCTGCAACATCAAAGTGCTCCTAGATGCTGATGTGAATGCGGGCCAAAACACCATGCCAGTAGCTCACAACTGCAGGATTACGCCCTGGAAGGGCAAAAAACAGTATGCTGGCAATGGAAGGAAAGGTGGGGGAGACCATAGGTGCCTGCAACACAGGGACAAATGGGGCAGACTCGGGTAAGCCCCTAGAGGGGGGTTATAATGAGAACAGTGGTGGAGTCAAACCACACAAAAGCAAGGATCCTAGATTTCAGACAGGTCGACTTTGTAAAAATAGGGGAATGTCTCAAGGAAGCCCTGGCAGGGGCAAAAGAAAAGGGGGTGTAGAGAAATAATGGTCTGACCTTTAGGGAGCCATAGCAGAGACAACAAGCCTTTGTGTTAGGCAATTAAGCAAAACAAAGAGAAAGAAAAAAACAATGATTTTCAAAGGACATGGCAGGGAAGGTACGAGAGAAAAGGTTAACTTTCAAGAGGTACAAGGAAACACAGATGAGGGAAGTCAGGGAACTATATCTAGAAAAGTAGAGGGAGGTGGGGAAAGCAGTCAGGCGTGCAAAGGTGCAAACTGAGGAATAAGTAGCCCTGGTTGTTATGAAAGGAGACAATGCCTTTTTCAGGTACTGTACATTAGCGAAAGAAAGAAGGCCAGGGATGGGATTGCAAGGTTAAAAAGGAAGGAGGGGGATGCAGAGGGAACCTAGAAAAAGCAACAATCCTGAACAAATATTTTTGTTCAATATTCACAGAAGAAGTAGAAGGACCACTATTGGGCGACAGGAGCACCAGTGAGACTGAGGTGGACACCAGCCTGTTTATGGAGGAAAGAGTCCTAAAGGAATTCGAGAATCTGAAAGGGACAAGGCTATGGGACCAGATAGGATAAATCCCAGAAATTAAAGAGGTGCTGGCAGCACCACTAACAGCCCTATTCAACAAATCCATAGAGACAGAGGTGGTCCCTCTCCACAAAAGTGGGAACAGGGAGGAGGCTGGCAGCTACAGGCCAGTCAGCCTGGTCTCAGTGGTGGGGAAATTAATGGAGTCACTGGTAAAGGAAAGGATTGTGATATTTCTTGAATTCAGTGAAGCACAGGATCCAAGGCAGCATGGATTCACAGCAGGAAGGTCTTGTCAAACAAATCTGATAGATTTCTTTTACTGTGTGACCGGGGAGCTAGATCAGGGACGGGTGGTCGATGTGGCCTACCTAGATTTCAGCAAGATCTTCAACACCATCCCACATAGGAGGTTGATAAATAAGTTGGGCAGCCTGGGAGTAGGCCCCAAGGTGGTAAACTGGGCCAGAAACTGGTTGAGTGACAGGACACAGAGGGTGGTGGTACATGGTGTTCAGTCCGAGGGAGGGAGGGAGGGAGGGAGGGAGGTGACCAGCGGGGTGCCACAGGGATCCACGATAGGGACAGTCCTCTTTAATGTATTCAGAAGTGACATTGCAAAGGGTCTGGAAGGGAAGGTATGCCTCTTTGCAGATAACACTAAGATCTGTAACAGTGTCGACACTTGGGAAGGGGGGGGGAGAAAGGACCTAAGCATGCTTGAGGAGTGGTCAATAGTGCGGCATCTAAGATTCAGTGCAATGAAGTGCAAAATCATGCATTTGAGGCACAGAAATCCAGGGGAGGAGTACAAGATGGGAGCAGAGGTACTGACGGCCACCAATCAAGAAAGGGACCTGGGAGTAATCTTATCTGATGACCTAAAGGTAACCAAACAATATGAGAAGGCTGTTGGGAGAGCCAGTGGGATGCTAGGGTGTACAGGGAGAGGTATCACCAGCAGAACAAAAGAAAGTGGCAACGCCACTATACAGATCACTAGTGAGACCTCATCTGGAGTACTGTGTCCAGTTTTGAGGCCACATCTCCAGAAGGATGTAGACAAAATAGAGGCAGTCCAGAGAAGGGGAAACAAAAATGGTGTAAGGACTGCACCAAAAGTCATACGAGGAAAGTCTAAAGGACATCAATATGTATTCCCTGGGGGGGGGGGGAGTATGATAGAGACATTCAAGTACATCAGAGGTATAAACAAGGTACAGGAGGGTAGCATCTTTCAGAAAAGAGGGCGTAATAATAACAATCTTTATTTGTAGAGTATGATTCATAAAACCAAAGTGCTTTAACAATAATTAATAAATAAAACCTTAAAACCAAAGAAGTAAAACATTCAATAACAACAAAATCAGGACCAATCGATTGATGAAGAAAGCTAGATTAAATAAATATGTTTTCAAAACAGATTTAAAACTCTCCATGGTCTGGCGCTCATGGACCCAACGAGGCAGAGAATTCCACAGGGTGGGGGCTGCAAATGAAAACACACAAGACCCAGATGTCTGTAACCGAACACTGGGAATCTCCAGCAATCCCTCGTCAGCAGAGCAGTCGGGAGGGGCAGTAGAGGCAAAGAAGCTCTTGCAAGTAACCCGCTCCCTGTTCATGTAGGGTTTTATAGGTCAGTAAGCCATCCTTGAAGGTGATCCGCCGTTAAATGGGCAGCCAGTGCACCTCGTGCAGCACAGGTGTAATATGGCTAGTTCAAGGAAGCCCTGTTAGTAATCTGGCTGCCACATTCTGCACCAGCTGCAAACAGCAGATATCAACCCCCGGTAGCCCTAGATACAGGACATTGCAGTAATCCAGATGGGAGGTCAAAAAGGCATGTACCAAAGTCGGGAGATCATCAGGCAGAACCTGGTGCTTAATACGGGCAATATTCCTCAGTTGGTAAAATGAGGTCTTGACAGCGGAGGACACCTGAGACTTCAGGGTCAACTCCTCATCAAAAATAATACCCAGACTCCGCACCTGTTCGGAGGTCCTCAGCTGGCAATCCCCGAGTACAAGACCAGAAGCCTGCCCAGCTGTAGTCCCTTGTACCTGACGACCTGGGTCCACAACCAAAACCTCAGTCTTGTCTGGATTCAGCTTCAGTCAGTTGGCACTCATCCAGTGCTGGATCTCGGACAAGCAGTGGTTAAAATACCGACACCGCTACATCCTGATTGGGTGCAAAGGACTTGTACAGCTAAGTGTCATCTACATAGCAGTGAAGACGCAGACCGTACCACCTTACAGTGTCCCCCAGCAGTGGTAGGTATTCCACAAACAACATGGGTGACAGCACAGAGCCCTGTAGGACCCCACATGGCAGGGAGAATGCATGTGAGGAATGAATCCCAGATACTACCCTCTGAGACCTGCCTGTGAGGAAAGAGCGGAACTATCTGAAGATTGTCCTTGACAGACCACAGATCAACTGCAGGTGCTCTAGCAGTACCCCTTGGTCCACGGTGTTGAATGCCGCAGAGAGAGATCAAGGAAGCCCAGGATGGTATGGCTTCTCTAGTCTCTCACAATAAGGAGGACATTGAGCACCTGAACAAGGGCAGTCTCTGTACTATGCCTCTTCCTAAATCCTGACTGGAGGGGATCATAGATGTCATGGATGGCAAGATGGTCATCCAGTTGCAGCACAACCACCTTCTCAATAACCTTACCCACAAAGGGAAGGTTAGAGATGGGCCTGTAGTTGGCGAGACAGTCCAGATCGAGGGAAGATTTCTTAAGGAGGGGCGTCACCACTGCCACTTTAGAAACTCCCTGGTCTCTAACGAGCACTGGATGATCTCAGCCAAGACTGGGCCAATGACCTCAACACACTCTTCAAGAAGGCAGGTTGGGCCCAGGTCCAAACTACAGTAGGTCGGTCTCATACTCTGGATGATCCTCATTACATCTGAGATCGTCACCTGGTCGAACGCTGACCAACCAGACTGAGGTGCTGTGACCTCCCACTGATCACCGCCACACCCATTGGAGCGGGCTGAACAGATCTCGCTGACCTGATGTTAGCAATCTTATCTGCAAAGAAGTGAGCAAACTCATCACACTCATCACACTTCTTTTGTGACAAGGCTCTCCATGACTGCAGATAGGCTGGATTGCATAGTCTGTTCACAGTACTGAAGACCTGAGCCGGTCGATTCCATGCAGCAGTAATCTCCCTGGACAAGAACGCTGCCTTCTTATGAGAGATCACTGATTAATAGTCCGCATAATGTGCCATCAATCTACGCTTGTTGGCATCTAGGCCGAATTTCCTCCTGTGACACTCCAGCCTTCGCCCCACTCTCCTCATTTCCTTCAAGATCCCATCAAACCGTGGGGACTGGGGATGAAGAGAGAGGGGGCAAACCCGGACAGGAGTAATAAAGTCCAAAGCTGCCACCATGGCCCTATTATAGGCCAGTAATAGGCTCTCTGGACCTGTGCTTCCGCTCAGAAATCCTTATAGCTCCCGCACCGCCATAAGGCCATCTGGGATCACACTCCTTAAAGGGCGGTACCGCACCATCTCCAAAGGGGCAGGCCTATAAGGGGGTGCCTGGAAGTTGAACCTGATAGTGCAAAGGTCAGACTATTCAACTAGTTCCAACACCAGATCAGTGCTCTCCAAACCCAGTAGGAAGACCAGGTCCAATGAATGACCTGAATTGTGGGTCACAGCCGTATCCACCTTTGTGAAGCCCAGTGAAATCATCAGCTGGAGGAAGTCCTGTCCAAAGTGTGAGAGTTCGTCGTCGATCCGGGTGTTGAAGTCACCCAGCACCAGCTCTCTGGTTGGCCCCAACACCATATCACAATGAAGTCTGAGACTACCTGCAAAAATTGCTTCCCATCCCCGTGTGGATGGTAGATAAGAAGAATTTTGCACCCGACACCTGCACCCAAGATAAACTCAAAGGATCAGGTCTCCCCCATTGGTATATCTACCAGATCCCACTCCAGTATAAAACAAATGACAACGCCCCTGCTCCTTTGATCCAACCTCAGATGGAGTATCACTGAGAACCTGTCTGGAACTGCCACCTCAAGAATTGGGCTGGCATTTACGTCCAGCCAAGTCTTAGTGATACACGCCAGGTCAGATGACCTAACAAGATCAGCTGTCACTGTCTTCTTGTTCCTGATGGACCTGGCATTACATAACATCACCCAAGTTGGATGAGATTCCGAGGCCAACCAAGGAACCTGTCCACTCAAGGTGGAGCCCTTGGGTATGGGGACTAGGCAGGGAGAACCCCTCTCCAGCCTCTCTTTCGCCCCAGGGCATCTTCTTGTCCCCACTACCCCAGTCTAGCTGCCTCGGTACTCTTCCCCCCAGAGGTTCAGGATCCCCCTCCCCTATGCCTCTTGCCCACAATCCCCAATGCCTGACAGTGAATATAGACATTGGTGGGCAGAGTGGGACAATTAAAGGGATGGAGGCCCCAGAGCTCTGAAGAGGAATAACGCCTGACCGGGGGAGAGCCTTTTGCTAACATATGTTCTCCAACCCCCGAAAGCCAACCCCAATAACCTTTCAATAAAACACAAATAAATTAAACAGTATACCCCCTGACAGCGACACCGGTGCAGCGAATGACACTACAGTGCCACATCACTGTAGTGTCCACACTAGAACCTGGCACTGTCTGTTGGGGTCTTGCAGCCCCATATCACCTAGAGTTGATAATCCTAGTGGGGGTGGTGCAGGGGCAGCCCCCTCGTGGGTGGGAGTTCGGGGCAGAGCCTCAAGAAACACTGTGCATTCCTTGGAACCGACTGTGACACTTGGACAGCTGGTTCTGATCACTGTATCATTGTTGTAATATGAAAAATGTGTTATGGACTGTCTGTCATGAGAGATGCTGAGAAATCTGGTGCTCTTGGAGTGACCTCACTCACCCCTCCCCCATTTAGGTGGCTAATTGTAGCTTGCCAGATGCCAAGATAGATCATATCCATTTTATGAAGCTTGGAGGAAAACCCAGGTTATTACACACGGGTGCGAAGTTATAAATGTTCCTTTGATGCCTGTGTGAGAGAGGATGCAGCTAAAGAGCAAAGAAATGTCATGTAAAAAAGAAAATGAGTTGTGCTGAGGATTACAGAATTTAATACTTTGAAAAGACATCCTGTTTTTGTATATATATTTATTTTTTTATATATTCTGACAGAGGAGGAGCTAGGTAACCTCACACAAAGGGGTTGGCAAATACATTTTTTTAAGGGATATTCTGTTTTACTTCAGAGTGACACTTCTATCTAGACTCTGACAAAGAAACATCTGTGAGCACTTTAAGCAGGTATTTAGAGAGAGAGAGAGACAAATCTAAGTACTGTAGTAGGAATTGCACTGTTAAAACCTGTTTTGTTTAAGAGATTTATATGTCTTGTGATACAATAGTTTTTTATTTTATGGTTTACATATTTTTTTATCTATTTTAGTAAAATTCAATTTTTAGAGCCTACTTGGTCTGTCTTTGATTTCTTTCCTTTACAAGTGGGGTATATATGGTTAAAGCAGACACTGTGGGCCGGATATTCAAACTGCGCCCAAAATGTGCACAACAGCAGGAGCAAGCACAAGTCAATTGTGCACATGCGCAATAGACGTGATATTCAAACATGGAGCAAGCCAAATTGCGCAACCAGCCAACGTCTGAATATCGCACAACCTGCGCTATAGCGCAACCAGGAAGGGGAAGCTGAGCAGAGATGATACGCCATAGCGCAACAAAGGCAGCCCAGCTGAGCAGTACAGAGGCACCATAGCGCAAGCAGAGAGACCCCCAGCAGCAAAGCAAGGGAACTGCACAACCAGGGAGGTAGGCAGGGGCCTCCCACCCATGCCACAGATGGGCACAGGGACACACTGTAGAACCAACAATGTACCCCCACACCCCAAGCACAGCATAACTGGGGGAGGGACGGAATAGCCACTGGACCATAGGGACAAGCAAACAAAGCACATCCCGGCCGTGGTACTGCAGCACACCCACTGGCAAGCTGAGAGTGCCACACAAAGGGGGCGGACTACCCCAGTGTACAGCAGCCCCCCCTTGTGCACAGCACACCCTGCACTGTGACCCCAAGACACCACCCATGAGCAGTGAACAGCACTGCAGGAATCCCCAGGCCCCCCGGCACACTGAAACCTCGTGAACCACAGAACTATACAAACCAAACCCACCATGAGCACCCAGCAGTGGGTGGCAGCACAGGGCAATACTGACTGAAAGCCACACCCACACCAGACACACCACCCCACACACACGCACACACATACCCATGACCATACCACCCCAGATGCCATGCACACCACTGCAACTGAGCACCTATAGCCAGCTGCAAATCAGAGACCACCACAGTATTCATATCAAAATATATAAATGTAATAAACAAGAATAAGAAGAACAACAAAACAACTATGTACACATATATACAAAGCAGGGGTGGGGGTATGGGAATAAGGTAGGGGTGGGTAAGGGGCAGGGGTGAACAACCGGGAGAGGAAAGGTGGGGTGAGGTGATGGCAGCTACTGCCTGCCAGCCTGCCCTACTGCCGCCTGGTGCTGGGCCCTGGGCTGCCTCTTGCACCGCACTCCATGCCACTGTAGGTCCAAGAGGATGGCAAGAGAGTCTATGGCCACCTGTGTCAGCCACTGCAGTGTGCGTTGCATCTGTCGCAGGATCTGGATACCTAGGACAAGGGAACAGAGTCAATGGCTGTGACTGTCCACATCCCGCTCCTGTGATGGACTGCACCCACCCACAGTGACCGTGCACAAGACATGCCCAACCAGGCAGTAACAGCCATGTGTACCACTGCACACACACACACACACACCACCCATGTCCATCACAGCACAACCAAGGCAGTCCAGAGATGTGGCTACACGGTGGGATGCTAGTGCCACAGCCATGTGTCCAGTGCATGCATGGACCACCAGTGACGCGCACACAGACCTGCAGTGCCACTGGACAGTGATGACTGTCACATGTTGCGTGCATGGTAATGTTGTCCATGGATGGTGGCCGTGCCCCCCCCCAGCATGCAATAGCATCCATGATGTAATGACACTCACCCTCATCAAGCCGCTGCTGCTGCTGTGGCCCACCACCTATGCCACCTCTGCCAGCCACTCCTGCACTGCCATTCCGTGCCTCAGCCCAGGCCCGCCTCCGCTCCTCCACGCCTGTGGGAGACAAATGAAGAGAAACACATCAGTGAGATCCAAAAGCAGATAGCCCCTTGCCCCATTGAGTGTGCCTGCCCACACAACCAGACCCATACAGCACACACCTGCAAACACCTTTACAGCAAACCATAGCCCAACCCACCCCCATGCGCAGGTCACAGTACACAGTGTCACCCATGCGGACTAAACAGGTGCCTACACAGCACACCCACCTGGCCTAGGCACAATGCCCCTCCTGGCACATGACCTGAGGCGATCTAGCAGTTCCCGCTCCCTCCTGCGGAGGTCACCATACCGGTGCCTGCACTGCTCTGCAGTCCTCCGCTGCCCAGTGGCCTGCTCCAGACTTGACGCCACCTGCTGCCACACATGGGTGCGGGCCATGTGCAGGGGTTCTCCCCCATACAGTGACCCATGGTGTGGCTCCACCACATCCACCAGGTTTGCCAACTCCTCCGCACTCCACTGTGGAGCTCTCCTGCGTGCCATCACTACAGTTGTATAGTAGGCAATATGGCGCTCCATGGCCTTGTGGCCACGTGAAAATTTTGCGCCAATACCGATCATCGGTCCTATAGCGCTGTTAGTAGCGCCAGCCGTCCACATCGTGCTGTTACCGAACAGCGCGATAGAGCCATAGAGATGCCAGACGACAGCGCCAGGGGCAAAGGTCGCGGCACAAGGTCATGGGTCTGTGGCGCAAGGCCACGCACAGCACCATCGGACGTTTACACGTCCAGCGCGATCGGTCACCTGCATGCCAGTGCCACAGTGTACTATTGCGCAGGTGTGCCACAGCCCTATGTGGTGCCCAGCGCTGTAGTGCCACTGGCACAATAGTAGCCATGTCCTGTATTGCTGATCGTGCACAGCACATCATCAGCGCGGCAGATGCCTGCGTCAGCTACCTGGGCATGCGCGATGCGGTGTACTACGCAGTCACAGAACCGCGCCATTGGCTCAGCTGGCACAAGCGTATTGCGCAAAGCGCAACAGCGCGATATTCAGCCGACATATGCAGATCATCTGATCAGCCATTCAAAGGCGCATTGGCGCGATTTGCATCTCATTACAGTTGCTCCACTCCTAATTTGCATGCATTGTGCTATAAATGTGCGACAGTGATCTGCGGTGGCCAGAGACGGCTACTGCAGGTGAGAGGTGAGTTGTATGCTGTGTGATGTTCTGGGCAATGGTCATGGGATAATGCTGTATACTGCACAGTGACAGGTGTCCACTTCCACCCATTCAGACCGACATGGCCGAGCAAGGACTGAGTGAGGAGGATGATGGTGGCCGAAGGAGGAGGCCCAACTTCATGAAGTCCGAGACAGAGGCACTCTTCCAGGCCTACCTGGATGAGGAGCAACTACTTAGTGGATGGCGGGGCACCCCTCAGGCCCGTGCAGCTGCATGGGAGGGGGTAGCTTACGCCGTAAACCTGTACGGATGCCACCAGCGCTCCGTGCAGGAATGTAAGAAAAAGATTGAGACCGACAGGAGACGGGTGAAAGAGAAGGTGGCAGCCCTCAGGGCGGCATGCGCTGCCACAGGCAGGGGCCAGCCAGAGGTGGCGTAGCTGACCCCGGCAGAGGACCGTCTGGCTGCATCCATGCAGCACAGTGCAATCAAGGGCATTCCATGAGGTGGCTTCTAGACAGGTGGAAGCCCATCACTGCACGGTATGACATGGTGTTGGGGGTTGATCCCATGCACTAACATGTTCTCACTTTCTGTTACAGATCCTGTGCGTCTGCAGGGAACAGTGGTGGTGGGACCATGCAGTGTGGACATCCAGCCAGAGTTGGACGAGGTCCATCCCTCTGCTGCCAGCCGGCATGCATTGCACCAGTGTGCATGCCTGGCCGCCATCTCCAAATCGGTGAGTCAGGGTGTGGAGGTGCTCATCCTGTGTCACAGCAGTCTGGCATGCAAGCATGCCAGCATGCTGTGACTGTGGCTGTTGCACGAACCTGCACCACTGATGATGCAAGGACCGCAATGGGCAGTGACACGTGTGTGTCTCATTGCAGACACACAGCAGGACGGCACGTGCCCCTGGGCCTAGCTGGTTCCAACGTGTGTGCCAGCACGTCATCACAGTCCCAGGCAGTGCCTGGCGGCACCGGTGGGGCAGCACCGGTGGCTGTGCAGGTCTCTGGCACTGTTGCGGACACAGCTGTGGAACGACTGGTCCCTGGGGCACAGCAGTTGGAGGGGCAGCAGCGGCAGTCACCCACTGGGTCTGGGTGTACAGGGTTCAGTGGTGGCACATGCACACCGCCTATTGACTTGCCCATACCTGGTCCTGGTGAACAGCGCCCATCCTCAAGGGGTGTTGAGCATCAGGCCCTTCCATACCCTGGGGGACAGGTTGCCGGAGAGGCAGACTACCCGTTAGGTGAGCACACCTGCCTGTTGCGGGCATCAGTACAGCAGCAGATGCATGTTGCAGCATCCGTGGAGGCACTGTGTGTGGCTGTGGAGTGGCACAGCAGGGACACTGCAGTGATCCATGCAGAGATGGTCCAGATGCGGATGGATGTGACCGCCGGCATTGACAGGCAGACCCAGGCATTGGTTGCTGTCATGGCCGCATTGGGCACACAGTCAGGTGCCCCTGTACCACGCACCCCATGCAGTATGCTCTCCACTCCCTGTTCCAGGCATCGTGCGACACCCAGCCTGTCGACGCTGGGTTCCGCTGTGGGTATCCCAAGCACCCCTGGTGCAGGTATGTTCGGCATGCTGCAGACCCCTGTGTGGACAAGGTCGCGCTCGCGCAGTTGGACCCCTGGTGGCACATCGGTGCCACCCCATGTGGCCCTTGCTCAGCCTGCCAGTGCTGCTGGGTCACGGCGGGGCCGCCCACGCATCCGAGGTGGCCGTGACACTGTGCCACCTGACTGACCTGTCTCCCAGTGCGGGCTCTGTCTGGTGCTGCCCTGTGTGCAATGTGTGTCATGGTGGGCAGTGCACTGGTGGGTGCCCTGCCCAACACGCCGACACACGGACCACCTGCACACCCACCCGACTGCTGTCCACAGGTGCGTGTCCATGATGATGCCTGCATTGTACTGTACACCAAGGTGCAAGGGTGCCCAGCGTCTGACACACGTACTTGGACAGTCCAGGTGGTGGGGGTGGTCTGTGGATCTGTGTGTTTCACATGTCTGTTCCTACTCTGCTGTGCACCTGCCCATGTACGGTTTGTGCCTTGTGTGTGTGTGTGTGTCCATATGGCATGTAACTATTCACCCCTCCCTGATGGTGTGTTTGTGCGCATGGACCCTTCCACTCCCCTTGCCGTCATGCACCCCTGGTGTGTTACCCCGTGTGCCTGTGGGTTGCACCTAGACAGTGTTGGTTGCACGTGGACCCATGACTTACCTGTGTCATGCGAAATGCTCCTCCGTGATGGTGTCCCAGTGCAGCTGGGCCTGCTGGATCAGTCAGGAGTCCTGCCATCCACGGGGGGGCTGCTCATCCCCATCATCACCGGCGTCACTGGCGTCCCCATCACTGTCCCCTCCTCGACATGTACGGCTATCCCACAGTCTTTGGCCATGTTGTGCAGGATGCAACAGACCATGAATATCCCACAGGCCTTTGAGGGGCTGCACTGTAGGGCACCGCCGGAGGTGTCTAGGCATCGGAAGCTTGCCTTAAGCATCACAAACACCCGCTCGATGATGTTGTGTGTGGCGGCATGTGCCTCATTATAGCGTTGCTGCGATGGGGTCATGGGGCGCCGGTAGGGTGTGAGCAGCCAGGGACGGAGTGGGTATCCGCTGTCATCTGTGTGGAGATAAGTATCATTTTCAGGTCCATATTGCCCATAGCCCTGTGTGCCACTACCATGGCACCTGTGGCTTTCCCACCCTTGCCCCAACTTTGCCACTCCTACATGCATACTCACCCACTAGATGTCCTGTGGGGATGTCCCCACTCTCGAATCAATGGCACAGTGCAGATTGGTACCATATGAAGGCATCATGTGCGCTGCCAAGGTGTGTGGCACAGACATTGATGATGCGCCCACTGGCATCACACACCACCTGGCAGTTGACACTGGTGAGCCCCTTCCGGTTTCGGTATGTGGCCTCATCGAGGCCGGGTGGTGTGTGAATAGCTGCATGGGTGCAGTCTATCGCCCCTAGCATGCCAGGCATACGTGCTACCCTGTGGAACTCCTGCATGTTTGCTGTACGCTCTGCCGCGTTGCTGGGGAAATGGATGTACTCCGCAGCATGTGGCAGCAGTGCGCTGAGGAATTGGGTGAGGATGCATCACGTGGCCGACTGTGTTATGCCTGTGGTGTCCCCTGTTGGCCTCTGAAAGGTACCGGTGGCGAGTAGGCACATGCAGGCTGTTACCTTTGTCTCCACTGACAGGGCGTGACTCCGTCGTGAGGGTGCCTGCATCACATCACTGCACAGCTCACAGAGCCGCCTCACTATTGCCCTGTTCAGGTGGTACCAGCCCACAATCTCAACATCTGTGTACAGCTCAAAGCTGATGTGGGCATGGTACTGCCTGTTGGGGGCATACCGCTGACGGGCCCTTCCATGGCCACGTCCCCCTGCAGCATGCCTTCTCACCCCCCTCATTACAGCTTCCATGGAGCTGGCACTGTATCCATGTCCTGGCTTGTGTCCCCCCGGCTGTTGTTGCTCTGTTCCCCGCTGTCCTGACTGCTACCTCCACTGCACGGGTACACCTACTGGCCCTGCAGTCTGTGGCCCCACACACCTTCTCTTGCCCCTATTTTTTCCTGGGATCTCCCTGGCCTGCCCTCTTTGTCCCTCTTGCCTTGTCTCTCTCCCTCCCTGCCTCATGTGGCTTCCCTGTAGCGTTCTTGCACCTCTTCCTTGAGCCTTTTTATTTTGGCTCATTTCCGCCGTGGCGCACCTTCCGGCTGATCCGCTGTTGCGCAGTGCGCAAGCCTTTCAGTATCGCATTGCACTCTTTTTATGCATGATTCCACGCCCTTCGGTTGCGCATGCCTTCATTTGCATTGCGCTGTTGCTCAGCTTGTTTTCAGTAGCGCAACTGTCTCCCGCTGAATATCGCAGAATGTCGCATTTTCGGACTTGCGCTAGCGCAACCCTATTGCGTATGGCGCAACCCTTTTGAATATCCGGCCCTGTGTGCATAAGCTTGAATGGTGATACCAAACTGGAAAAAGGTAATCGTTTTTAATCTGAGGTCTTTATTAGAGTTCAAGGGTTCATTTCTGTACACCCAGTTAGGTGCCCATAGGCAACGATATCTGGCCCCCCCCCCGAAGACAGAATTATCTGAGCCTGTGCATTGGGTACGCTAGCATGAGGTTCACAGTTTAAGTCCATTCAGAACTGAGGCCAAAGGTTGATTTGAATCCACAAAAACAGACAAGAAGGTTACCTTGTTCTGTTTACTGTTCGCAAGACTGCACTCAGAGATTGGCACTTTGGGAGTAGAGGGATGATCTGCTGAGTGGGTTTATGACAGATTGGTTGGCAGCGGTGGCATAATTTTGGTATCACAAGCTGTTGTTGTTCAGAGTGTCAGCTTGAGACCGTAAGCTCACTTGCAAAGAAAGAAAAAAGCAGTGATTTAATTTTAAAAAAGAAACAGAACTATATGACTTGACGTACAGCCAAGTTCCTACCCATTTTATTTTTTTTTCTCTAAAGTGCAAGTCAGAGTAGCAGTAGTGAGGGAAGATGACTTCTGACTATAGCAGGCACACTGTAGACCACTTAAAGCAGTTTTTCGGGGACAGAGGAGTCCTGTTTGTGGTGAAAGGCAGCAAGCAGAACCTCATAGATGCCCTGAGGGTAGCAGATACCCAGAGCAGCAAGTCACAGACCATGGCTGAAAAGGACCGGACCTCGAGTGTGGCAGGGCTAGTGGCCAGTGCAGTGTCCAGTTCCGATGAGGAGGGCAACAGGGCCACTATCAGTGAAGGGCCACAGCAGCAGGGAAAGGTCACCAGTATCCTGGATCCGGAAGTACTCAGGCTGTAAAATGAGTTGCGGAGGATGGAGCTGGAGTTCCAGGAGAAGAGGGAGCAAGAGAAGCGAGAGGCGGACCATGAAGCAGAGCGAGAACACCGAGAGGCAGAGCATGAGGAGCGTGAGTGCCAGCGAACTGCAGAGGAGAGGAGAGAGCGAGAATGTCAAGAGGCAGAGCAAGAGCAGAGAGACGCTGACCGTGCAGAGCAGGAGCGCCAGAGGCAACATGAACTGGAGAAGCTACGACTCCGACCAGCGGCACCAGAGCAGGTAAGTGGCTTGGGTTTAACTGGGACTACAGGACAGGGTTACAAATTGAATTCCAAATTAATAGCAGAATTTAAAGGGGGAGGATATGGATGCCTTTTTCAACTCTTTTGAAAAAGTTTGTATTCAGGCAAAAATTCCTAGAGAGTCCTGGAGCTTCCAGCTATCCCCACTACTTATCGGGAAAGCTCGGGATGCATTGGGTCAAATGGACAATGAGGACAGTGATGATTACAGCAAACTTAAAGCTGCACTGTTAGAAAAGTTTGAATTAACTACTGAATCATACAGAGTTAAATTCTGTAAGCTCAGGAGAAGCCCTGACTTGAGCTACGAGGAGCTAGCCACGAAACAACGTCAGTTTTTAAAACATTGGTGAGAAGGAATTGAGGCAAACTATTGACAAAATTGAAAATGTGGTTTTATTAGAACAGTTTCATTGGGCGTGCCCAACAGAGCTAACAACCTGGCTAGGGGACTGAGATCCCGAAACAGTGCAAGAGGCTGCTGAATTCTCGGACCACTATGCCAAGAGCAGACCTGCTCTGAGGGCAAATGGGATGGGTGTGGCAGCACAGAAAGGGAAAAGCGTGCCTTCAGGGCAGCTAAAACCTTCACTGCCTCCACCAAAACCAGTTAGCCCCAGGTTTCAGAGAAAAAATTTCTCTGAGAGAAGAAATGAATGTTGGTTGTGTAAAGAAACTGGGCATATTGCCTGACAGTGTCCCAAAAAGGCAAGCAATAATACACAGCTGGGTGCTAGAAAAGAAGTGGGTCATTTGTATGCCCCTGGAAGCATGTCAGTGAATATGAGGGAACACATGCACCCAGTCATGGTGAATGGTGTACAGATACAGGGGTTAAGGGACCCAGGGGCATCCCTGACATTGGTAAAGGGGGATCTGGTACAGCCTGGTCAGCTTATACCCAATAAATATGTCACTGTACAAGGGTTCACTGGTGAAGAGAAAACATCGCCACTGGCCAGTGTTCTCCTAGACTGGGGTGAAATGGGGGAACTGTGCAACAGGTGGCTGTAGCTAAAACGTTAGCAGTAGATGTGATCCTGGGCAACAATCTTAAACAAGGGATGGTATGTGCAGTTACCCATAGCCAAGTGGCAAGGGAAAATCGTAGTTCCCTGAACCCCACAGAAGCCATTGTGGAAACCACTGAGAGACTGGTTGCCCAGCCTCTGTCTCCTCAAATGAAGATAAATGACGAGGGGGTAGAAATTTCCTCAGTAGCAAGTAACCACACAGCTACAGAGGGTTACTCCAAAGAGGGAGGGGTGACCCATTGTCAGAGGGTTGGGATTGACAGTGATACTGAGTGCCCTGATGCTAGTGCTAGGGACCCTAGTTTAGCGACTGAAGGGGACCTGTCCCATGCCTTGGGAATGTGTGAGGAGTTTGCAGCTGCTCAGAGAAGTGACCCTAGCTTAGAGAAGCTGAGGGCTTTGTCAGACTTGGATGGTACACAGGGGGGTGACGGCAGACATAAGGTGTTTTGGGAAAATGGACTTGTGTATACTCAGGCAGTACAGAAAGAGGGAGGGATGCTAGACAGGCAGCTTGTCATTCCACAGGGATATCGTGAGCAGTTGCTCAAAATTACACGATATTCCCTTGTCTGGTCATCTGGGAATCTCGCGCACTATGCAGTGGTTAGCCCAGAATTTCTACTGTCCTAACTTCACCCAGCAGGTAAAGGAGTATTGCAGGTCTTGTCACAGGTGCCAAGAAATAGGGAAGGTGGGCAAGAAGACTCAAGCCGCCCTGATTCCACTGCCCATAGTGAAGGAGCCATTCCTGAGGGTGGGAATGGATATTGTGGGGCCTTTAAATACCCCCAGCTCCTCACGGAAGAGATTCATACTGACTGTGGTGGATTATGCCACCCGGTATGCAGAGGCAGTGGCCCTATCCTCACTGAGGACAGACAAAGTGGCAGATGCCTTTCTTGGGATTTTCTCCCATGTTGGGTTTCCGCAGGAGGTCATCACTGATCGAGGGGGTTCCTTCATGTCGGACCTGATGAAATGTTTATGGGAGAAGTGTGGGGTGGTGCAGAGATGCCCAACACTGTATCACCCACAAGCCAGTGGACTTGTAGAACGATTCGATGGTACTCTAAAATCAATGCTCTGGGCATTTGCTGAACAGCATGGGAGGAACTGGGAGAAATACCTTCCCCATCTGTTGTTTGTATACAGGGAGATGTCCCAAGAGTCAACAGGTTTTTCCCCCTTCGAACTCTTACATGGAGGCCGAGTACGTGGGCCCCTAAGCGATCCGGGAGGACTGGAAGGCAAGCACACCACAGGAACTCCCATTATGGATTACATCCTTAGGTTTAGGGAAAGGCTGAAGGAGCTTATGGAAACAGCCCAGAGCAACCTAGCAGCTGCCCAACAGAAAACAAAAAAGTGTGGCACGACCGCAGAGCCAGAGCTCACTCGTACATGGTGGGTCAGGAAGTCATGGTCCTTATTCTGGTCCGGAAAGACAAGCTGCAGGCTGAGTGGGCAGGACCATACAAAGTGGTTAGGAAGGTAAATGATGTGAACTACATTGTGGAGTTACCTGACAGAAGACAGACAGAAAGGATGTACCATGTCAACATGATGAAGTCATATGCATATAGGGCTGACATGGTGTTTGCAGTGTGTAGTCATGGGGAGGGGATGGATGAAGAAGTCCCCCTTCTGGATTTGCTGGAAGAAAGTAAGTGGGAGTCCTCTGTGGAGAAAGTAAAATTGTCTCCCCAGCTGGCCCCGGACCAGATCCAGAAAGTAAGGGAGGTTTTAGCAGACTTTGCCCCATTGTTTAGTGCCAAGCCTGGACTAACCCTCTTAGCGAAGCACGATGTGGAGACAGGGACACAGACGCCCATATGGCAGACAGCATATCGCGTGTCAGAGGCTGTTCAAAAGGACATTAGGAGGGAAGTGGAGGAGATGCTGGATTTAGGGGTAACCCAGAGATCCCACAGCCCCTAGGCCTCACCCATAGTCCTTGTGCCTTAGCCAGATGGCTCTACTCATTTCTGTGTGGACTATTGTGGACTGAATGCAGTCACGAAGTCAGATGCCCACCCGATGCCCCAGATGGACGAATTCCTGGACAAGTTGGGAGGGGTGACCTACCTTTCGACTATTGACCTGACCAAGGGGTATTGGCAGGTAGAGTTGACAGACAGAGCTAGGGTGAGGTCAGCTTTCATCACTCCGATAGGCTTATTTGAGTTTAAAGTAAAGCCTTTTGGAATGAAGAACGCCCCGGCCACTTTCCAAAGGTTGGTGAACCAGGTGTTAAATGGTGCTGAGGAGTACACCATGGCATACCTGGATGACATTGCCATCTTTAGTACCAGCTGGGAGGAACACCTATCCCACCTTAGGGAAGTGCTGGGCAGGATACAGAGGGCTGGGCTCACTGTCAAAGTCAAGAAGTGCCAGTTGGCCATGGGAGAAGTGGCATACCTTGGACATGTGGTAGGCTGGGGACAGCTCCGTGCTAAGCAAATAAAGATAGAGGTAATCCAGGCATGGCCCAGACCAGAAATACAGAAGCAGGTCCGGAGTTTTCTAGGGACAGCAGGGTACTACAGAAAATTTGTATCCAGTTACATAGAAACATAGAATTTGATGGCAGATAAGGACCACTTGGCCCACCCAGTCTGCCCATTTCCCTACCTAATGGATAAGCTGCAGATCCTAGTTAACCAGCAGCCTACTTCTTCCTACCCCAACCCCCTAGAATTGCCTTATGACTGTCCCATGCATGCTTGAATTCCACCACTGTTTTTGACTCCACAACCTCCTCCGGAAGGCCGTTCCATGCATCCACAACCCTCTCTGTGAAAAAATACTTCCTTAAATTACCTCTGAGCTGCCCCCTCTATCTTCAAATTGTGCCCCTTGTTCTTGCACACCTCTTTTTTTGAAAGATGCTACCCTCTTGGACTTTGTTGATTCCCTTGAGGTACTTGAAAGTTTCTATCATGTCCCCTTCTCCCTCCTTTCCTCGAGGCTATACATATTAAGCTCCTTTAGTCTCTCTTTATATGTCTTCCAGTGCAGACCCTGCACCATTTTAGTTGCCCTCCTCTGGACAGCTTCTATCCTGTCTATGTCTTTGTGGAGATTGGGTCTCCAGAACTGCACGCAGTACTCCAGATGGGGTCTCACCAGCTGTCTGTACAGAGGGATGATAACTTCCTGTTTTCTACAGGTAATGCCTCTCCCTATGCATCCCAGTATCCCCCAGCTCTCCTTGCTGCCCTCTCACATTGCCTGCCCACCTTTAGGTCATCTTATATGACTACCCCCAGGACCCTTTCCATTTTTGCTGTTGTTAGTATCTCACCCCCCATTGTGTACTCTTCCCCTGGGTTTTTGTTTCCCAGGTGCATTACTTTGCACTTCTTAGCATTGAATCTAAGCTGCTATACATTTGACCATTCCTCTAACCTTGCCAAGTCCCTTCTCATCCTTTTCACCCCACCTTGTGCATTAACTTTGTTGCAGATCTTTTTGTCATCTGCAAAGAGACATACTTTTCCTTCTAGTCCCTCTGCAATGTCACTTATTAAGACATTGAAGAGAACCGGTCCTAATACTGAACCCTGCGATACTCCACTAGTAACCCCTCTTTCTTCAGAGTGGGCTGTATTTACTATTACACTCTGTCCTGTTCTCCTGCCAATTCTTTCCCCAGGCTGTCATCTTGGGACCCACTCCCAGGCTGGCTAACTTGTATATTAATCTTTTGTGTGGGACTGTGTCAAATGTCTTGCTAAAGTCTAGGTAGGCCATGTCCACAGCCCCTCCCTGATCTACTACTTTGGTCACCCAGTCAAAGAAATCTATCAGATTTGTCTGGCATGACCTTCCTGCTATGAATCCATGCTGCCTTGGGTCCTGTGCCCCTCTGGCCTCTAGATACTCGACAATTCTTTCCTTCAGAAATGATTCCATCATTTTCCCTATTACAGTGCCTTGGCTGCTCCCCTATCTGACCTGACAAAGAAAAGGATGCTCAAGAAAATTACCTGGTGCCCAGCCTGTGAGGAAGCCTTTTCCAAACTAAAGGAGGCACTGTGCAGTGCTCCTATTTTGACAAGTCCTGACTATAGCAAAATCTTCATAGTTTAGACTGACGCCTCAGACGTGGGTATTGGGGCAGTACTGAGTCAGACGTCCAGCCAAGGGACAGATCACCAAGTAGTGTACCTGAGCAGGAAGCTACTTCCCATGGAGCAAGCATACTCCACGCTGGAAAAGGAGTGTCTTGCTATAGTGTGAGCCCTAAAGAAATTAGAACCATACTTGTATGGGCAGCATTTTGTGGTGCAGACTGACCACAATGACCTGGTTTGGCTGATGCAGATGGGAAAGAACAATGGTAGATTGCTAAGATGGAGTCTTGCTTTGCAAGGGTATGATATGACAATTGTACATAGAGCTGGAGCCAAAAACCAGAACTCAGATGGGCTGTCTAGGGTCTATGAGGAGTGAACTGATTTGGGAAGCTCATCCCATGCAGGGGATAGAGCCCCCAAATTCAGTCTAGGTGGAGAGGAATTGTGACACTTGGACAGCTGGTTCTGATCACTGTATCATTTTTGTAATATAAAAAATATGTTATGGACTGTCCATCATGAGAGATGCTGAGAAATCTGGTGCTCTTGGAGTGACCTCGCCCCCAGGTCTCAGCTGAAAGATGAAAGTCATGAGATAATTACAGGCTGGAAGAGGCTTGAGTTGAGGATATCCTGTTTTGGTGGCTAATTGTAGCTTGCCAGATGCCAAAATAGATCATATCCATTTCATGATGTTCGGAGGAAAACCCAGGTTATTACACACGGTACGAAGTTATAAATCTTCCTTTGATGCCTATGTGAGAGAGGATGCAGCTAAAGAGCAAAAGAATGTCATTTGAAAAAGAAAATGAGTTGTGCTGAGGATTACAGAATTTAATACTTTGAAAAGACATCCTGTTTTTGAATAGATATATATTTTTATATATATTCTGACAGAGGAGGAGCTAGGTGACCTCACACAAAGGAGTTGGCAAATACAGTTTTTTTTTAAGGAGTATTCTGTTTTACTTCAGAGTGACACTTCTTTCTAGACTCTGACAAAGAAACATCTGTGAGCACTTTAAGCAGGTATTGAGAGAGAGAGAGAAATCTAAGTACTGTAGTAGGAATTGCACTGTTAAAACCTGTTTTGTTTAAGAGATTTATATGTCTTGTGATATAATAGTTCTGTATTTTATGGTTGACATATTTTTTATCTATTTTAGTAAAACTCAACTTTTAGAGCCTACTTGGTCTGTCTTTGATTTCTTTCTTTTACAAGTGGAGTATATATGGTTAAAGCAGACACAGTGTGCATAAGCTTGAATGGTGATACCAAACTGGAAAAAGGTAAGCGTTCTTCATCTGTGGTCTTTATTAGAGTTCAGGGGTTCATTTCTGTACACCTGGTTAGGTGCCCATAGGCAAAGATATCTGGCCCCCCAAAGACAGAATTATCTGAGCCTGTGCATGGGGTATGCTAGCAGGAGGTTCATAGTTTGAATCCCTCCAGAACTGAGGCCAAAGGTTGATTCGAATCCACAAAAACAGACAAGAGGGTTACCTTTCTCTGTTAACTGTTCACAAGACTGCGCTCGGAGGTTGGCACTTTGGGAGTAGAGAGCTGACCTGCTGAGTGGGTTTGTGACACCGGCAGCTGACTGAAAAGCGGGCGACCTGCTGGTTTCGCTGTCTGGTCGTTCGACATACATTTTGTCGACGACCAGTCGTGGATCTGCATTAAACAATTCCCCCAACCCTCAGACCCACAAAAAAACAAAAACGTTATACACCCCAAGAACAAAACCTAGTTAAATAGGTGCTTGCCAGTCCAAAGTAATCACAGCAGGATCAATGAACAATATAATGAAGCACACCAAAGCCTCTAACAAATCATCTTTAAAAGGGTGAGGCTCTCACCCTGACCCAGTCCATATGGTTATAAATCCAGGTTCCTTCATCTTCCACCAACAGACAGCAGAGTTAATGCAGTTCAAACACGGTCCTAGGAGGTACTCTCACTGTCTACTCAGATCATGTCCAAAGTTCCACCAGAAATAGCATGAGCCTCCAGGTTGCTGCCAAAGTAAGCTAATGTCCATTTCTTAACATTTATTAACTGATCTTCTCCTGTTTGCCAAACCCTCAGTCACAGAGCCACAAGATAGCACCCCAGGGATCTGAAAACTGGCCACCCTGTAGTCAGTAAGTCCGGGGACCCCAAGGAGAAAGCCCACCAGCTCCCACCACTGGAAGAGCCCCCCTTAATGCCTCAGAGGTACACACCCCCAGTGGACTGTGCCCTCCGAAGTCACTCCCGGGCACAGGCAGGGCCAAACAATCTCTCTGCCTGTACAGTTCTGTGACCTTGAACACCAACATACTGTCTCCTTCTCCTCCTCTTCTAGTAAGGCAACCTACAGTGATTCAGAGCCAAGACAGGCCCCCAGGGCCGAGGGGCACTGGAGTTTTGGCCATCCACCGACAGCCAAGATCTCCCCTGCCCACCCAGGTACCAGGAATTGAACCTCCAGTGAGCCGGCTGGGTGGCGGTGAGGATTGAGGCACTGGACGCCACACCTCGCATTACACCAGTGACCCGGGTTCGAGAATGACCTTGGGTCATCTGGGTATTGGCATGTGGGAGGATCAGGATTGAGCGTGCCCTTAGGCTGCTGTCCTCTCCCGGGAGTGATGGGGGTGGGTTGTCGACCCTCCCTTAGTCCCATTCCCCACCAGGTGGAGGTCCGGTGGGATAATGTAGGGGGGCAGGGCGACAGTATGGGTGGGTGGAAGGGGCTGAGCTGGCTTCTGGTGTGCATGTGTGCCTTCACACACATGTATGGCCATGTGCCAGGGCTCCGGGGGGGGGAACGGGAGAAAACCCAGAAAAACTTAAATTAAAAAAAGAGGAATTGAACCCCCGGTCAAAATCCCATCACTGTCTCCCCAGAAAACCCAGCCCAACCCAACCTGCTAGCCATCCCTCCAGGGGTACAAAATAAAGAACAGTACCTGGGAACTGGGGGCCTCAATAGCAAACTGCTAGGTCCACTTGGTTGAAGGCCAGACGTGCTGTCACCATGCCAGCAGCTTAGTCAAACAGGGCACCACCACAGTAGCTCCACTCTCTGTGTTCAGGAAACTGAGAAAGCTCCTGACTCTCTGCTCCATGTCAGGCTCCTCACACCGACTATAACTCCAGCTCCCACACTCTCTGTCCAACCGACAGTCAGGCGAAATGTGAGGCAAGCCAGACAGGTAGCTCCAGGTAGAACTCTGCAAACTCCGTTGGACCATTGGCATTTAATCACAGCATTACAGTGAATAGCCAGCCACGAACATGAAGGCAGATAGAGTAAAACTCCCACAAGCTGAAGGGAGTAAATAATCAAATTTGGTGGGAAATAAAGAAATGCTAACAATAACATGTAAAACTTGCAGTTTGGTGACCGAAAAGCAACAGAAACAAATGAGGATCACCAAACTTAACATGCCGTGACTGCAACCCGAAAAATAACGCTTCTCCTCTCTGACTTACTTACTTCGAAGCCCCAACTATACTAAACTAAAATATAGCTAACATATTACCAGACAAATAAAATAACATAAAATAGTATTAGGGCCGAGGTAAAATACAGGCAGCTCACATGCAGCTGCCATCTTGATGACACTATCAATCCTTACAAGAATAAGGGGGCATGATATGAAGCTAGAGGGGGTTAGGCTCAGGGGCAACATGAGGAAGTACTTTTTCACAGAAAGAGTGGTGGATGCTTGGAATAGCTTATCTGCAGAGGTGGTGGGGGTAAGAATAGTAGGGGAATTCAAAAGTGCATGGGATAGACATGAGTACTCTTGCAATAGTGAAGAGAGGGTAAGCCACAGATCAACTAGGGTCTGCAGTAGTATGTTAGGTAGGGAAAAGGGGCAGACTTGGTGGGCCACATGGTCCTTATGTGCTGTCACCTTCTATTATCTATGTTCCAGTTTTCCTTTTTTTTTTTGTGTGTAGTAAAATTTTACTGAAAAACAAGAATTACAACAACCAGTCTCATTTATAACAAACTCTGGTCAGAGCCGATATGGCTGTGGAGAACTTTTGAGATGCTTTTACCCATTATTTCTAATGAATTTGCACAGTGCAGATCTGCTGAGAGACAGTTTCAATGTGGTCTTCTTTGTACACATTTTTACAATGTATTTTCCTAGAATATACCTGCTCATTGCTATATATTTAGCCTGAATAGTTCACAGAAGAAATGGCATCTTATTTTCAGGTGGTGGAGCACTGGTAGTAGGACGTTGGAATGTGTCATACATAGGCACGAGCTGTGTGCGGGCATTGACGCCCAGTGGCCACACACCTCAGACGCTTGCATGTGGATCCATCGTCCCTGTGCTGTCGCACTGCTCAGTGCAGGTGACAGCCGATGCTGTACCCACTCACACAGGTCCCAGAACAGACATGTTACAGACAACCTCTCATTCGTTTGTACAATTGGGGAACCGCAGACGCACTATCCATAGCCTGGAGCATACACTGCAAATGACATTGCAGGACACCACATCCCATGGCACCAAGGATACCTCAGCAGTCTGGAGGGTGGCATGTTACACAGGGGAACGGGGGAGAGGGTGGGCCTGCGGCGGTGTATTACAGCAGGAAGATACAGCATCAACAAGGCATGCATTGGAAGTATATCAGTTCATTTTTACGGTTTGCCAGGGTCATACACACGGCTGCATACACTGGTGGGTCCGCAGCTTGTGTAGTGCCCCAATGCATGATACAGCCACTTGGGGCATTCTGGAGTGCAGGTCTCCAGCCCGGGTCCAATGCAGTAAGCAGCTGGCCATGGCAGGGTGTGGAGGGCAGTGCCAGGCTCCACAACAGGTTGGGTATGGGGAGGCTCAAGGGTGTCTACATACCAAGGTGGTGTGTGGGGGTTCTCTATGCTATGGATATGGGCCGTGGTTTCCTTTGGTGTGAATGGGTCCAGGTGGGCTCCACACTATGGAACTCTTTGGGGATGGAGTTGGATCGATTTGAGGATGGGATGGGATACCTCTAGTCCATCAGGGCTGCCAGGCTGCTATGCACCTGGGTGCACTTCCGAATCCGCCTGTGGGTGACTGGCCAGGTTAGGACAGCTATTCATGGCCTAACTGTCGGCCACACTGCTCTGGACTGCGAGGGATGCATTCCCACTAAGCATGCCGCAGCGCGGCGTATGCATGGGAATGCACCCTCGACTTGCACTGCATACTGTTTGTGTGCATCCTGGCCCATTCCGTTGTGGTAAGCACATCCTGCACGTTTGAATATCACACTGCAGCGCATTGTTGTAGTTGCGTGGCACATATCCCTTTTCCGCCAGGATGCGCCACGCATCTCCTTTGAATATGGGGGCCCTGGACTAGGCTACCCTGAAGAAATACATTATCAAAATGGTAAAATCATGACCCCACTGAAAACAAGATAGTGCATCTAATTTGGGACAGCCTTAGTAAATACAGTGCAAAAATGTGTAAATGAAGATCCCTATGCCAATGAGATGTAGCACCTCCCCTGCACTATCCAGTATACAAAATATAGGATAAGAAATATTTAAAGGAAACCTACCCTAAACTGAACTTAACTGTGTTCACTGATATAAACAACGTTTCTTTATTGTTTTATTACATATTAGAATGCTGTATTTATTTTGAATGTTGTGGCCATGAGAATGGTGTGTACAGACTTTGTGTGTGTGTGTGGTTGCTGTAGCTCCATATATTTTTTTCCCCAATTAGCCTAGTAGAAAATGCCTGCTGATTGTTGCATATTTAGTCTGGGTAGTTCACTGAAGACCTGGTGTATGACCGAGACAGTACTTATCAGATAGTGTCTTTAGAGGTTAAAAAAACAGTGTAAATTATAGATTTGCTGGGAAAGAGATGACATTCATGAGGTATAAATCTTTTTGAAAGACAATACATTCCAAAGTGAAACTAGTAGTAAGAAGCTGTTTAAATGCCATGTATTTAAATGTGCAAGTTGTTGGATTCCGAAGGGGGTAAACAAATCTACAGTTTAATAGGCAATCAATATTTAACATATTTAACAAGCTGTTTCTGTTTCCTAATGGCATCTGATAAGCAGCTTGAAGTTATGTCACCAACATTCCTGACAGAAATAAGTATGTATATCTATTTCAGTTGGCATGGAAGGATACATTGAAAAGTTCAAAACCAGTGTTCCGTGATACTCCATTTTCCAGCTACAGATAGCAAGATGGCTGTAGGCTCTGCCCACAGCCATATAAATGAACATCTAGAACAATTAAGTAGATTACAAGAAAGGAGGAAAAAACAAACAATAGAGGCATGAAAAGCAAAATGTAGCAATCGAATATTACACTATATGAATATTTAAGCTTATGCCGGGAAGTTACAAACACCATTACTTGTTAACACATTAATGTTTCCCCTGCTGAGTTTCTGTACAATAATTTCTGCCTGTCAAAGCTTGCTTACTCGTTCCCCAACAAGTGCTGCTCTTTAGTCCAAATACTTCTACTTGTCTCAAGATGCCTACACATATATTGCACACTCCTCTGTCATGGCTAAACCTGGTAAATCATCATGGTTGTTGTAAGAGCTGTGGGACAGAACCAGGAGTGCCAGCCTTAAGAACAGGATGTCACTGATGGGAACCATCAAGCAGGCAGGATCACATAAAAGCCGCGGTGTGGCTTACCGACAGAGAGTGGGCAGCTGGCTGTTTACGGCACGGTGACATGAATGAGATGATCAGGCAGTGCGGTAATGATAAAAGTCACAGTGTAGCTCACACACACTGAGGCTCGGCTCGGCAGGAGGCAGATTTAATCAATGTGCACATTTGCGGCACCAGTGTGATTAGGGGTGGTATTCTCTTGACAGATGCAGTGTGACTTTGTATTATTCATAGCTGTTATGTTAGAGTGGCCAGGTGCAGTTTGTGGACATATTACAGTGAGCAGCATTAATGAAAGCAAGTGCTGCTGGTAGTTTTACAAATAGCGTGCAGTCAGATGGGGGGTTAATAATTAATGGGTCCCGTTTGGCTCACTACAGGGGGGTGTCAGTTTCACAGTGGGTGGGTGCATGCATTAACTCTGCCAGTCCATTTGTGGTTGTAAGTTGAAGTGCCTCACCACCACCACTCGCTCTCAGATTTAAACTGCAATCTGTCGTGCTTGATGATGGCAGTAACTCAGTCGTGTGGAGCTGCTGTAATGGTTATTGCTGCAGTGTCATTCAAAGCATAATGTCGAAATGTCAATAAAAAATGAAAACTTTTTTGTGTTTTGAATTAGACTTGCAATTCGACAGTAATAGTGTGGTGCACTAATAGCTGGAGTGTTGTCGTGGTTTTATCTGTCTTGTGCAGCAGAATTGTATCATGAAGTACAATTTATACATAAGTTTAAAGTTAAGAAAGTTATAAAACAGACAAGTAAAAACCCTTTTTTTTTTTTGTTTTGTTAATTAGGGAACCTGTGTTAACCAGTCATAATTGTTTTAATGTTAACTTTTTTGGGTTTGTATCTGCACATGTGGTGTGTTCCTCTTAAAATACTATTGTTAGCCTTTGGCGGAGGGACTATTTTATGTCAACAACTAAAAAGAAAAGCAATAAATACTATGTACCATTGCAAACTTGTAAGTAGTTCAAATCCAGTTGTAATAATAGCAATAAGGAACTCCGAGGAGTTATGTTAATGCCCAGTTAATCACCCCCTGGGGTCAATATGGCACTCGGCTGCATCTCATGCCACAATATGCCCCCAAGGGGTGGGTAACAGGACAGTAATATAACCCTCATCATTCCTTACTGCTTAATTAATATATCCACGCCCCATCACACTGTACTAATGCAAGTTTATCTACACTCATACACTAGCTTCCCATCATACTTTACTAATGCACCTTTATGTACACCCGCCTTCCATTGTACTGTACTAATGCCTGCTTATCTACAATAATATACCCTCCTCACATTATACTGTACTAATGCGTGCTTATCAACAATAATATACCCTCCTCACATTGTACTGTACTAATGCATGCTTATCTACAATAATATACCCTCCTCACATTGTACTGTGCTAATGCCTGCTTATCTACAATAATATACCCGCCTCACATTATATTGTACGAATGCGTGCTTATCTACAATAATATACCCTCCTCATATTGTACTGTACTAAAGCGTGCTTATCTACAATAATATACCCTCCTCACATTGTACTGTACTAATGCTGCTTATCTACAATAATATACCTCCTCACATTGTACTGTACTAATGCGTGCTTATCTACAATAACATACCCTCCTCACATTGTACTGTACTAATGCGTGCTTATCTACAATAATATACCCTCCTCACATTGTACTGTACTAATGCCTGCTTATCTACAATAATATACCCTCCTCACATTGTACTGTACTAATGCCTGCTTATCTACAATAATATACCCTCCTCACATTGTACTGTACTAATGCGTGCTAATCTACAATAATATACCTCCTCACATTGTACTGTACTAATGCGTGCTTATCTACAATAATATACCCTCCTCACATTATACTGTACTAATGCATGCTTATACTCTTCTCACATTGTACTATACTAATGCGTGCTTATCTACAATATTATACCCTCCTCACATTGTACTGTACTAATGCATGCTTTGTTACACTAACATACAGTATTTGCCTTCCATTATACTCCATTGAAAATTCACTAGAGCAGCCTGTCCCTCTGGTATCTCCTCATTAGATGGAACAGCACTAAACGCAGTCTCTTCTTACATATATTTAGGAGTGTGGCTGAACTCCTAGTTCAACTTCTCTGTCCTCATAGATAGCATCATTTCGATGCTTCGCCTCAAGCTTGGTTTGCTGTACAGATTGAGACTCCCCTCCCAACCAGTAAGGCGTACACTGTTAACCAAAATGATCACTCCAGTATTCAACTATGCTGACATAGTATATTGCCTTCCCCCCCAACCAGACTAGAATTCTTTCTCTATATCTTCTGTTGCTTTGCCACAAACTTCCCCCTCAGAACCCATCACTGTACTCTCCTCTCTACCCTCAGTATACCACCACTGTCCCACCACCATTTCACCCACTCCGTCTCCTTTATATCAAAGTTCTGGTACAACCTGCTCCCCTCTTACCTATCAGAGAGTCTTGCCCCAGCAGCCGCATTGCCATACATGCTATACTCAGGGAACTCCTGCTCCTTCTCCCTACCCAAACTGTCCTCATCCACTGGCAAGTCTGCTTTTTCCTACAGGCTCCCCTTATTGTGGAATAAACTACTACCACTCCTATGAAACTCACTGTCTTTCACAACTCCATCAAACATCAAATTCGCCAACTTACACCACCTATCTGCACCTGCCCTAGCCGTCTCCTGTCCTACGTCCCCTCCAACCTCAATATTTACAGGGGACTGTAACCTACCTTCTGTATTTTCCCATATCCTGAAGTGTGCCCATCCAAATGGTACGTGCTTCTTGCCTCACTTTTTACTTCACTTACCGTCCTTCTCAGTTGACCTCCTTATGAACTAGTGTACAAAGAGTTCAATCTGTTTACGTTCCTCTGTATATGAGGAAACTAATTGGATTTATGTCTCTATTTGATGTATCTGTTCATTGTAATTTTGTGTTCTTGAATTTTTCCCTGATTCCCCTGTCCCCGTGTCACACTTGGAAATGAGCCTTGGTTCAGTGTGCTTTTCCTGGTTACCAAATGTTTAAATAAATAAATAAATAAATAACATAAAAATACCATTTCTAATGCATGTTCATGTACACTAATATACCTGCTTCCTATCATACTGTACTAATGCATGTTTACCTACACTAATATAACATTTTCCTGTCATACTGTAGTAATTCATGTTTATATACTGTACAGTGATATACCCTTCTCACATCATACCATACATAATGCATATTTATCTATGCTACACTAATATATTCACTTCCTGTCATACTGTATTAATGTATGTTTACACTAATATACACTCGCTTCCTATATACTATACTAATGCATGTTTATCTATGCTAAGTATCCTCTTACCATCATACTACTAATCCATGTTTATCTACACTAAAGAACTTGCTTTCCATCATACTGTACCAATAAATGTTTATCTAGCCTGCTTCCCATCACTGTGCACTGATACATGTTTATCTACACTATTGAGTGACTAATTTTGTGTGTGTGAACAGTTTGAAATGCTATTTGCAGCTATCTGTTGCTGCCCAGAGCTGTCTGCAGCATTTTTGTATTTTTTAGCACTACATGTTGTAGTGCCTTAGAGCCCCAACCCATGTTCTACATGAAGCAGGAAGAGTGAGTGTAGTTCCCAAAACTGATACAGGGAATTACAGCTCAGTGCAGCGTTTTATATATTATTTTTAAATATTTACTTAAAGCACACCAGCATTCTTGTGCCTGTTCCCACATATGAGTGGTCTATGGACAAATAGATAAACTAAGGCAATTTTGCTATTTTGGGGACTCTGTGACCTTTCTAACTACTTCTGGGGCATTACCCAGTACAATAGTAAACCCTACTGCAAGCAGGGCGAGCACGGGCAGGACGTGTGCGGCATTGCACGTGGCGATGTGCACAAAGACACGTGCGTCTGTGCGTGTTTTGTGAGGTAGACGAATGCCAGGGAATATCTCCACAGTACAGGAAAGTAAGGTAAGACCTGCCCAATACAGAGCTTGGGCCCTGAGGAGTCTGTTTAAATACACTTGTCTGAATATATATGCTTAGTACATTAATATAACAATTACTACTGTTGTATAGCACTGAAGTTATATCTCTTTGGTAAATTATCTAGTAACACTTATACAAGCCATGCTATGGAAAATATTATTGAAACTACTGAGGGGAAGATAGGGGTCAAATGTACCTCTTGTAGCATGTATGCTATTTCACTTGGTAATCCTTACAATAGCCAGTTAATCTGCCCAAAATGCCTTGACAATGCTGACATGGCTAATGCAATAGCCCAGTTCAATAAAAGGCTAACAGAAATGGAGCAAAGCCAGAAGGACATGGCGGACCGTTTCGAAGTTAAGTGACAGGCCCAGACAACACAAAGTGGCATACGCACCTCATGCATCCAAACAAAAACAAAATTCCTCCCAGTACAACTCCAACACAGTCTGCACAAACCAAAATCCTCCAAATAAAAAAAAAAGTAGACAGGAGGAAGAACCTAGTAATACCGAAGACCTCTGGTACCAGGTACAAAATTCAAAAATACCAACAAAAAAAAAAAGGTAGAAAAGCAAATCAATTTGCAATAGCAGTTCAAAATTCTTTTGATCCACTTATTCAGGAGGTAATACAAGATGAGTGTGATGATACAACAGTTATTTTTTTTTGTCCACTCTTTTTATGCTCTCCCACACCCGGGTATCCTTCTTAGGTGTACCTTCGATGTCGGCCTCTACTCCCTTGCCTGAACCCTACTGCTGACTGGAGGAATTTCCCCAACCACCCAGGCAGATCTAGCCCCCCAGATCACCCTCTGGGATGGGCCTCTCCTCCCGTGATGGCCTTTCTGAAAGTAGAGAGGTCCTACCTTGGGTGGTGGGTTGGGCATGGAGTCCTCTGGTCGCAGGGCCAAGAGTTGGGATGTGGGCCACATCCCCAATCATCTTCATGGTGTGTGGCAGGGTTTTTTCACTTGTATTCCCCCCTGCGAAGCACAGCCAGCAAGGCAACATGGTGCCGTAGCTCCACCCCAGGCATGCGGTTAGTACCTCCAGCCACCACCAGAGGTCACACAGTGAGTGGATGCACCCCTGAACCCTTCCCAGGAAGAGAGAGCAGTCCATCGGATGCTCAGTCTCTTCCCTCCCCAGCCGACCCCAACACCTGGGCTCATTCCCGAACCCGGGTCGCTGGCGTGGCGTGAGGTGTGGCGTCCAGTGCTTCAACCCTCAGTGCCACTGGGATGGCCTACACCAGTTAATGTTAATATACAGTTAGCTGAGTCAGTTTATATCCCACAAAACAGAGAGGCAAATAACCTAAACTTAAACAGCATTGCACCTTGCTCCTGAAATTAACCATTAATAATGTTAGAACCATCACAAACCATCATGACAGCTACAACTACAGATTTAAGGCAGAATGGAATAGATGAGCTACTAAATGTAACTGCATGTGTGGAAACCGACGTGATACAACAAAGTAAAACACAGATCTTCGTTTTGAGAGATTCAATTGTAATGGGACTTGACAGAGCAATTTGTGATAAAGAAAACAGGACTGTGTCATGCTTTAGGGGAGCTAAAATATCTGACATCACAAAAATGGCTAGAAATAAACTTCATCAGGGGAATGACAGAAAACTAGGGGAAAATAATGTATTACAGCAACATACACAGCATTTAAACAGGAATTGATTAACTTAACTAATAGGTTAGAGAATCTGGGATGTGAATTTGCCTTCTCAGAAATCTCCCTATTCCTAGGGCTACATACCAAACATGTACTGTAAGTTGAAACATATTAATAACTGGCTAAGACAATGGTGCATGAAGCAGGCAGTAGGGCGTGTTACACACTGGAAGGAATTTGTTAATAATGGCTACTTGTATAGTAAGGATAGATTACATCTAAGCAAACAAGGAACTCAGCTTCTAGGACAACACTTAAATGATTATATAGATACCCATTTAAACAGTTGTTGGGGGCAGGGTGTTATTTCTAATACTCTTAAGATAATACAGTCTGACCCACAACCACGTACCAACACAGTCAATAATAAAAAGACAATAAAAAGGAATAATAAGAAAAGTAAAAAGAAGAAAAAGGTCCACAATATGTCAACAAATACAATCAAGAATAGACCAGACATAACTCCATGAAAGCTGCACCATCTTAATGAACTAAAAACATTGCTGATAAATGCAAGAAGTTTAACCAGCAAAATGGATGAATTAAAGTATTTATTAACAACTAGAAACATTGATATATGTGGGATCACAGAAACGTGGTTTTCAGATAATGACTGGAATATGAATATACCGAGTTACACTAAATTCTTACAGAACAGAATAAATAAAAAAAGGTGGTGGCATTGCATTATACATATCAGAAAGGCTCAAGAGTTATCAGATATGTTTAGAGGTTACAAGTGCTGAAATTTTATGGGCCAGGATAGAATTAGACCATAACGCTATGAATATTGGTTTAGGCTATCGAGTGCGTAACCAAGGACCAGAGGAAAATCTACTTTTCATTGATCAAATAGAGAAAATGGAGGGAACAGACAATATCATATTAACGGGAGATTTTAACCTCCCAAATATAAATTGGTCAACCCTTGAGGCTAAGGGACAATTTGAAAGGAGATTTTTAGAAGCCACCTTTCAGCTTGGCTTGGAACAACTAATCACACATCCTACAAGAAACAACTATACCTTAGACTTAATACTAATAAATATTAAAGATGTAGTTTCACCTCCAGTTATAGTACCACTCCTTGGCAACAGTGATCATAACATGGTTGAGTGTAATTTCCAAAGATATATTAACAACAATAAAGGAATAACAAAAATATGAAACTATCAAAGAGCTGATTACAAAGGTATTGAAACTTATTTGGCTTCATGGAACTGGAAAGATGATCTGAAAAATCTCGATCTTGAGCAAACATGGGAAAAAATTAAAACAAGACTCGATCTATGCATAGATAAATGGGTTCCAGAGCGTGTCAAATATAACAATAAACAAAGAATACCACTCTGGTGGAACAACGAAATCAAATGCACTATTAAAAAAAAAAAAAAGAGCATACTATAAATATAGCAAAAATCACAAAGATGTAGACTAGAACAGATTCAAAACATTAGCCAAAAAAATAAGCGTACTTATCTGAACAACTAAACAGAGACTAGAAATACACCTAGCAAAAAATGTTAAAGATAATAAAAAAGTATTCTACAATTATATAGGATCACTTAAAGGAAATCAGAGTAGGATAGGTCCCTTACACTCAGACGATAAGATAATCACTGATGAAAATGAGATGGCAGAAGAACTCAACTCATACTTTGTGAACATATTGAAACCTAAGGAAGACATCGACATAAATGCAATATCCACTAATAAGTCACCTGTATTATTTTCAGAACAGAATATAGTCAATGCCATTAGTCTAATTAAAGTCAGTTTGTCACCTGGTCCGGATTGCATTAATCTGATATTTCTAAAAGAACTATCTAAAGAACTTGCAGGGTCTGTAACTGCTTTATTTAACACTTCTGTCAAGGAGGGGAATGTAATACAATCTTGGAGAGTTGCCAATATCACACCTATTCTAAAAGGTGGCAACAAACAACTGGCAGGTAACTATAGGCCTATCAGCCTTACATCCTTAATCAGTAAATTATTGGAAAGACTTCTGCAATATAAAATAATTGACCACATCAGCAGTACAGGATGTGTCAATATATCCCAGCATGGCTTTACACCTGGTAGCTCATGCTTGACAAACCTCATTAATTTCTTTGAACCGGTTAGTGATGCCCTAGAAAATGGAATGCCCATAGATGTTGTGTTTCTAGACTATGAAAAAGCATTCAATACAGTTTCCCATAAAATTCTCATCGAGCAGCTAGTCAAAATAAATCTGGATTCAAAACTTATAAAATGGATAGCTTCTTGGCTGCATAATAGACAACAGAGGGTAGTTATCCAGGGACACAAGTCCAAACTGTTACTAGTGGAGTGCCCCAGGGCTCTGTGTTGGGTCCGCTTTTATTTAACATACTTGTTTCCAGTATGCAAACAATGTATGGCGTCTGGATAAATAAATATGTAGATGATTACAAACTAGGGTGTGTAGTAAACAATGCCCAGTCTGTAGCTACACTGCAAGATAACTTAAATAAACTTTGTAATTGGGTGGCAGATAACAAAATTTTAATGTGGTTAAGTAAAAGGTTATGCATATGGGGAGGAATAACAGTGGCGCTACCTACGTAATGAACAATACGAACATACGAAATTTGCCAGCAGATAAAGGCCTAGAGGTCTATCAAGTCTGCTCGAATGTGCAGCTAGCACCCCTACAAAACTTATCGTTCCAACAGAAGAAAAAGATTTGGGTGTTACAATATCTGATAACTTAAAATTTGACACACATACAAATAAAACAGTTAAAAAATGTTATGGTATTTTGGGTAGTAGTCTAAAGCACATAAAAAGTAGGAAGCCAGAGGTCATTCCTCCACTATATGCTAGCCACGTACGACCTCACCTGGACTATTGTGTGCCTTTCTGTACTCCCACTTCAATAGGTTGCCAAGCCATGACTGAAAAAGTCCAGCATAAGGTCACCAAGAAAATTGATAACACGACTAATAAAGATTATGAGGGTAAAATAAAATCATTAAAGTTATTCTCCTTGGAATATAGATCCCTAAGGGAAGATCTAATTTACATTTTTAAGGCTTTACAGAAAGAGTTTATGTTAGACACTATTTGTCTTGAATGACAAATAACAAACAATAACACAAGATCCCACAATCTCAAGTTAAAAGCCTCCATATGCAAAACAACAAAGTGAAAGAGATTTTTTACCCTGAGGGTACCACCCATATGGAACTCACTACCTATTGACATTAAGAGTAATAATGTGGAACAATTTAAAAGAAGACTAGATCTTTATACGAGTAATGAGAAATATAGTTTCTACCGTTAACCATGATGGTGGTGAGTTCTCTATGGGCTAATGCCTTTTGAACTTGTATCCATCCATGAAACTATTATACCCACTTCCAGTCATACTGTACTAAGACAGTTTATCTACACCAATATGCCTGTTTCCCATCATACTGTACTATTACAGGTTTATCTACACTATTATACCCCTTCCTATCATACTGTACTAAGACATATTTATATACACTAATGCTTGCTTCCCATCATACTGTACTGACATATTTATCTACACCAGTAGTTCTTAGACTTTGTCACAGTGAGCCTCCTCAAATCCGTGGAAAAGATTTTGAGCCTCCCAAAAACTGAAATAATCGTGGACCTCCCCAAAGAAAAATAACATACTGTACTTTGCGCAGTACACCATGAATACATTGAAACCCCTTTGAGTACTTGACTCACTTTCAGTTCTTTGTCTTATACTGACATGGAACCTTTGAAAAAGAGCTCCTGTGCTCAAAGATATTATCTGAATAATAAATAAAATAAACAAATATTATTGTTCAGCTTATTGTGCCCCCCTACTGGCTCCACTATTTTCATTCTTGAACCACTGTTACCCCCTTGTTGCAGTACCTTCATGGGTCAGACTACTTTCTCTGTTTCCTCTCTACATGAAATAACCTTCCTAAATACTTTGCCTCTCCACCGCCTTCCCTGCTCCTAAGCAACTTCTCTGGCATTACTTTGCTCCTTCCTGCTATTGCTCTTGGCACTTCTACGCTCAACCTTTGTATTTGGGCTGTTCTGCCATCAGTTTACAAACTGATCCATTACCACAACTCATTATTAATTTATTTTTCATATTTGTTTGCACTATTGTTCATTGTATATTTCTTGATTGTTTTGCAGTTACCTTTTGAAAAGTATTCACTCCCTACCCTTCCCCAGCTACACCTGAAACGAACCTTGGCTTATTCACCTTCCCTCATCACCTATTAGTAAATAAATACATAACATTTACTTATTATTATCCTCTTTCAGTTTGCTTCATCTCTTCACACAAAATACATAAAACTCAAAATTTAAATACAGTACTTTTTCAGACTTGCTTGAGCCTCCCCTGAAACAGGTTGGGGCCTCCCAAGGGAGGCTGGCCTCACAATTTGAGAACCCCTGATCTACACCAATATGCCTGCTTCCCATCATACTGTACTAAGACATATTGATCTACACCAATATGCCTGCTTCCCGTCATACTGTACTGACATATTTATCTACACCAATATGCCTGCTTCCCATCATACTGTACTAATACGTTTATCTACAGTAATCTACTCACTTCTCATTATACTGTACTGATGCATGTTTCCATACACTACTATACGTGTGTCCCATCATACTGTACTAATGCATGTCTATCTAAACTAAAATACCCACTTCACATAATACTTTAGTTTTGCTTTAGATTGTCCCCCACGTACTCACCACTGTTTACTCTGCTCTTTCACTCTCCTCTCTTGATGCCAGGCACCTTTCCCACTGTGCCTCTTTTATATCTAAATACTGGTTGGGTCCCCTTCCTTCCTACCTTCCTTCCCTTTTATCCTCTCCCTCAGCTTCCTGCTATCCTTTGTGTAATATTGCTCATCATCCCCTCGCTATTCCTTCTAGGAAATCTACAGCTGGTCAATCTGCCTTCTCTTATTGCTTTCCTAAACTTTGGTTCCTCCCTTCCCTTGTCTATTCACTCTGCCTCTTTGGCTTCTCCTTTAAGTCTCTCCTGCATTACTTTTTTTTTTCTCCCTCCTGCACCTATCCTTGACCCTCTTCCTTCTCCCTTTTATTAGCTTTGCCCTGGCTTCCTGTTCTCCCTTCACCTATGCATATGTTATTTTGATTTCTATTTAAATCTTTATTATTTCATTTAAACTGTATTGCTGTATTTTCTATACATTTATTGTAAATGTTTTATATGAAGGTACCCATCCCCTTCCCACAAGATGCATCTGGAAACAAGCCATTACCAGCTTAGTATGTCTTTCCTGGTGAAACTTAAGTACTCTACTAATGCATGTTTATGAACGCGAATAACATAGAATTTGACAACAGATAAGGGCCACGTGGCCCACCTAGTCTGCCTGTTTTTCCTACCTACTGCAATACCACAGACCCTAACTATCTGTGGCTTACCCTCTCTTCCCCATCGCTAGGGTACCCTTCTGTCTATCCCATGCATTCTTCAATTCTCCTACTGTTTTAGCCCCCAACATCTGCACAGGGAGGCTGTTCCATGCATCCATTACTCTTTCTGTAATAAAATACTTCCTCACATTGCCCTTGAATTAACCTCCCTCTACTAGCCTCATATGAAGCCCCCTTGTTCTTGCACATCTTCTTTATTGAAAGATGCTATCCTCGTGTTCCTTGTTTGTACCCTAGAGGTATTTGAAAGTTTCTATCACACCCCCCTCTCTCCTCACTTCCAGGGAGAACATATTGAGGTCCTCTAGTCTCTACTCCTATGACTTTTGGTATATTCCTTGCACCATTTTAGTTGACTTTCTCTGCACTGCCTCTACTCTGTGTCCTTCTGAAAGTGTGGCCTCCAGAACTGGACAAAGTATTCCAGATGAGGACTCACCAGAGATCAGTACAGTGGCATCACCACCTCCTTTTTTTCTGCTGCTTATCCCTCTCCCTATGCACCCTAGCATCCCACTGGCTCACCCCATGGCCTTCTCACATTGTTTGGTTACCTTTAGGTCATCATATATGATTACTTTAGGTTCCTTTCTTGTTTGGTGACTGTCAATACCCGGCCCCCACCATGTGCTCCCTTGGATTTCTATGCCCCAAATGCATGATTTTGTACTTCTTTACATTAAATCTTAGCTGTCACACTCTCAACCACTCCTTAAGCTTGCTAAGGTCCCGTCTCATTCTTTCTAGCCCCTTGGGGTGTTGACCTTGTTGCAGATCTTAGTGTCATCTGCAAAGAGGCAAACTTTCCCTTCCAGCCCCTCTACAATGTTGCTTATGAAGACACTAAAGAGGACCAGCCCCAGCACCAATCCCTGAGGCACCCCACTGATCACTACCTTCTCTTTGAAATGAACTCCATTAACCACCACCTTCTGTGTCCTATTGCTGTACCAATGTTTGACCCAGTTTACCACCCTGGGACCCATTCCCAGGAAGCCCAACTTGTTTACAAGCGTCCTATGTGGGACGGTGTCGAAGACCTTGCTGGAATCTGGGAAGGACACATCCACTGCCACTCCCTGATCTACTTCCCTGGTTACCCAGTCAAAGAAATCTATCAGATTAATTTAAGAAGACCTTCCTGCTAGTAGTCCACGCTATCTCAGATCCTGTGCACCACTGGATTCCAGAGATATTACTATCCTTTCCTTTAGCAGTAATTTCCCCACCACCAGGGTCCAACTGACTGGCCTGTAGTTGCCACCCTCCTCTCTACCCCTATTTTTGTAAAGAAGGACTACATCCGCCCTCCTCCAGTCCTCTGGAACCACACCTTTCACTAACGATTTGTTGAAAAGGGCCATTAGTGGTGCTACCAGCACCTCTGTTAGTTCTTTTAATATTCTCTGACGTATTCCATTTGGTCCCATAGTTTTGTCTACTTTCAGATTCTCAAATTCCTTTAGGACTCTCTCCTCTGTAAATGAACTGATATCCGTCTACCTTCTGTTGGTGCTTCTGTCGACTAACTGTGGTTCCTCTCCATCCCTTTTTTCTGTGAATACTAAACAAAAATATTTTATAGAATTGTTGCCTTTTCTAGGTCCCCCTGCGCATACTCCCTTCCCCACTCCCTCCCTTTTTAACCACACAATCCCACCTCTGGTCTTTTTCCTCCTTACTGACATACCTGAAAAAGGTCTTTTCTCCTTTCTTTATTGCCTGGGCTGTTTTTATCTCTGTTTGTGCCTTTGTACTCTTGACTGCTTTCCCCACCTCCCTTTGCTTTTCTCGATACAGTTCCCTGTCCTCTTCCTTCTGTGTCTCCTTGTACCTCCTGAAAGCCAGCCTTTTCTCTCTTACCTTCCCGGTCAGTTCCTTCGAGAACCTCAGTGTTTTTTTTCTTTCCTTTTGTTTTGCTAAGTTTCCTAACATGAAGACTTGTTGCCTCTTCTATGGCTCCCTTGAGATTTGCCCACTGTTTCTCTACTCCTCCCTCTTTCTCCTAGGGGTTTCTTAAGGCATTCCCCCATGTTTGCAAAGTCGGCCTGTCTGAAATCCAGGACCCTGTTTCTTCTACTGCTCTTATATTAAACCACACTATACGGTGATCATTGGACCCCAGGTGACTGCCCATCATTACATTTGTGATTCTGGCCCCACTGGTGAGTACCAGGTTAAGTATCACTCCCTCATGGGTGGGCTTAACTACTAGTTGTCTGAGGCACACCCCCTGCAGGGGGTCCAGGACATCTCTGCTCCTGGCAGTGGTTGCAGCATGGGTGCTGCAATCAACATCTAGCAGGTTGAAGTCTCCCATCAGCAGCAATTCCGCTTTATCTGTCATCTTGTGGGTAGCTTCCACCAGTATCCACCAGTGCCTCCGCCCCTTCCTGCATTCCCTGTACCTCAGTTGCTTTGATTCCTTCCTTAACGCAGATGGTCAGTCCTCCTCTCTTTTTTCCGACCCTGTCTTTCCTGAATATAGTGTAACTTGGTATTGCTATACCACCACTTCCAATCATATCGTACTAATGCATGTCTGTTTACACTAATATACCCACTTCCCAGCATACGCTACTGATGCATGTTTATCTACACCAATAGACCTGCTTCCCATGATACTGTATTAGAGCATGTTTATCTGCACTAGCATACCTGCTTCCCACCATACTGTGCTATTGCATGTTTATCTACATTAGTAAGTATCCTTTTCCTATCATACTGTACTAATACATGTTTATCTAAATGAAAACACCCACTTCCCATTATACTGTACTAATACAGGGCTGGCAGTATAGCATAGAGTTTAGAGTAACAAGCTGTGAACAAGCTGGGTGCATCCAGCAGATCAGACCTTGGTTTGATTCTCACAACCTCCACTTGCATACTGTGTGACTCTGAGCAAGTCACTTAACCGCCTAGTGCTTTCAGGTCGCCCCTGAAAACAGGCACTTGTACCTAGTGGGCATTACCTGGTTACCAAAGACTAAAACAAAGTAAACTAAAAAATAAAATACATGTTTACCTACAGTAATATACCCACTTCCCATCATACTGTGCTAATGCATGCTTATTTACACTAATATACCCACAGCTCATCATATTAAACTACTGCATGTTTATGTACACTAATATACCCACTTCCCATGATATTTTAGTAATGCATGTTTATCTACACTAATATCCCTGCTTCCCATCATACTAATGTACATTTATCATTCTAAATAAAACTTCACTTAAGTAAAAAAAATGTATTTAAAATTGAACATGCATGTCCAAAATGTGACTATCAGTCAAAACTTCTTCTAGTTCACTTATGCTATAATAATGCTAGGAACACAACCATGATGGGACTTTCAGTTACATCACCATCTGTACGGCTGGCTAACCTCGGAGCTCCGTGGGACCCACTGATAAAAACTCTTTCCACAAGGCACTTACATTGACTAAACGTATCAAAATGCCTTCAAAAAACAGTGGCGGGGACAGACTTAACAGATCCCGTCTGCAGTCGGCTGGGAAAATGCTGGGTGACAATGGGTCCCAGACTGCTAAGCAGTGTTCCGAGTGGAGGTGCCTCACCCGCTGTGACATAGACGGCCAGTTCTCAGTGGTGTATCATTTCTTTTTAATATAAAATGTATTTGTAACCTCCAGGTGGTGCTATCCCAAGGGCTACTACCCCTGTCTGCGTAAATGCTAACAGGTTGAGGGGCCTAGGTCCAATGGCGGGTGCCTCCACCCAGAGATCAGGGTTTGCAGTAGTTAAACTAACTTGGTCACAGCCCTCTGGGACACTATAACCCCCTCTTTTTTCCCACTAGTGGCCCACATAATGCATCAGGAATATCTTCACAAGGTACACTTACCCCCAGGACTGGCTCTGTCAGCTTGACTCTGGGGACCCCCTGTAAAACAAGATGATGCAATACAATAGCCACAGTACAATACTTTGACATAAACGAACACCACAGTCAATGTAACTTTGCTGAAACAAACAGATCTGATTTATTTAAGGAGCTGTAACAAGGAAAGGGGAAATCAGGTAAATTAGGTTAGACACATTAATAATCACAGTACTGTGCGCATATTCAGAGTCCCAAATGTCACTCTTACTGGGTACTCAGGATGGTGGGGGGCTAGCCAGGATCGGTGCAGCTGGTTGGGGTCCTGTGATTTAAAAAACACTTGCACAATACCCCAATTGTAATCCGGAGCTGGATGGCTCAGTTCATGAAGAAAGGAAGGAAAAGAAATCATATGAAACACTTGTGATTTTGATAACCAGAATGGCAGTGAGCTACCCTGATTTGTACTCACAGATTCAATGCTGAAAGCTGGATGGGATGCAGATTGTCCTGGATTGCCAGGAGAAACAGAATAGCTAGCCCAGCCCTTGTGGCAGGGCTCACTTGCACTCAGTGCAGGCAGATGCAGTCCAAGTGATGCTGGTTATGACTTCCAGCTCACTGCACATTTTATATGTACACAGAACACTACCAGGCAAGCAGCTGGTCACTTCAGGAGATTGAGCCTGGCTACAGAGGCATTCTTCTTTGACTTAATCTCGGATTCAGTCCGAACCTTGCTAGAGAATCACACTCCCAGCACAGTTCACAACATGGGGAATTACTCAAATCTCAATCCCCACAAGCACTACACACATTTATATGTAAAGAAAAGACAACATTACACATGCCCCCACAATGCAAAGCATCATGGGCTGCATATGCAAATCACCACAGAATGTTATGCTGGTCCAACTTTAAGCAGAATTGCATGGTGCCAAAAGGCCTCTCACACAGTTTGCAAAGGGTGCTAACAGAAGACATAGACACGTGTTCGTCCTACCAGGACTCATCAGTATGTCTCGTCTGTTTGACACCCCAGTGGAATGGACCAGCTACCCTTAAGGCAGTGTACCTTGGATATATTGTGGTGAACCCATTAAAATAAAAACATTTAAAAGACAAAGAACCTCTGTGCGCAAACACTGAGGCAAGGTTACCCAAGGGCATTTGGCTGGGAAGCCAAGTTTCAAGAAAATACACGTCACACATGCCCCACAATGCAAAGCATCATGGGCTGCATATGCAAATCAACACAGAATGTTATGCTGGTCCAACTTTAAGCAGAATTGCATGGTGCAAAAGGCCTCTCACACAGTTTGCAAAGGGTGCTAACAGAAGACATAGACCGTGTTTCGTCCTACTAGGACTCATCAGTATGTCTGTCTGTTTGACACCCAGTGGAATGGACCAGCTACCCTTAAGGCAGTGTACCTTGGATATATTGGTGAACCCAGCAAAATAAAAACATTTAAAAGACAAAAGAACCTCTGTCGCAAACACTGAGGCAAGGGTTACCCAAGGGCATTTGGCTGGGAAGCCAAGTTTCAAGAAAATACAACATCACATGCCCCACAATGCAAAGCATCATGGGCTGCATATGCAAATCACCACAGAGATGTTATGCTGGTCAACTTAGCAAGTGCATGGTGCCAAAAGGCCTCCACACAGTTTGCAAAGGGTGCTAGCAGAAGACATAACCGTGTTTCGTCCTACCAGGACTCATCAGTATGTCTCGTCTGTTTGACACCCCAGTGCAATGGACCAGCTACCCTTAAGACACCCTGGGGTGTCAAACAGACGAGACATACTGATGAGTTCTGGTAGGACGAAACACGTGTCTATGTCTTCTGTTAGCACCCTTTGCAAACTGTGTGAGAGGCCTTTTGGCACCATGTAATTCTGCTTAAAGTTGGACCAGCATAACATTCTGTGGTGATTTGCATATGCAGCCCATGATGCTTTGCATTGTGGGGGCATGTGTGATGTTGTATTTTCTTGAAACTTGGCTTCCCAGCCAAATGCCCCTTGGGGTAACCCTTGCCTCAGTGTTTGCGCACAGAGGTTCTTTGTCTTTTATATGTAAAGGTCACTTACTGTACCAGACCACAGAGTCCTGACAGGCCGATTGCAATTCTGCACACTTTCGGTCTTCTCAAGGTTAAGTCTGGTTCCAAAATGACTTTGGCTTCTTCTTTCACTCTGACAGCTCAGATTCAGTCTGGACAACACTTACTAATGGCTGCAGGCCTACTTTGGGGCCTCACACGCGCTTCTCGCACAAACTACTGCGCAACAACTGCTGCATGAACACACAGGGCGGTTTTTCCACTCGCTTCCAACTGCAAAGCGGTTCTCTTCTGCCCCAAACCTCAGGGCATTCAGCATTTGCTTCCTGTTTGGAATCTCAGTCCGAAAATCAAGGTTCCTCTTCTTCACTTCTTCTCCACACATGGTTGCCCATGATCTAGGCCACAACAACTACTTTCCTTTTACACATAAAGTTCGGATACTTGGCCCGAGAAAATACAGTCCTTTTCTCTCCCTCCAGGAGAGCTGATGACAGACGGGCCTTTTTCAGGCCTCCCGCATGGTTCCCGCACTGCCCCATGGGCAGCAGCCCCACGAGCTGCTCACTCTTCCAGCTCCATGCTCAGACTGAATGACTCAGCAGGCAGTCTGGGCATTTCTCCCAAATCCAAAAGGTTTCTATTGGCTGAGTCTCCTTGTCAGTCATAACAGGTTCCCTCTATTAGTGAAAAAAGGTGCCAGGGTCTAAACTACATTTCCTGGAGGCTCTCTTCATACAAGCCCCTTGTGGCTGGCTCCACTTGAGAGTCCAAGTTCTGATTTGCCAGCAGGCTTCATTTTAAGGAACCCCTCCCCGTTGATTGGACCCCTTTAGCAGTTCAGATCCAACATGGGGGGCAAAACACACAGAGTCCCAGCTGCAAGAGAGGCAGGTTAGACAAACTGTACTGTCATTATCAGTCTAGCAAATTACCAGCAGATAGTTACATCTTTTGAAAGGGCTCCCCCTGCGCATATAGTGACTGCAGAATGGAGCGATCTGCACAGTGGCCTAGACTGGACTCAAGCAGGGAAACGCACAGTCCCTCCAGTTCACATTAATTATACTGCAGTTTGGCAGCTGTTAAAGCGACAGTACACAGAGGCACTAGGCACTCACTCAATTATTTTTTAAACCAGCTGAAATACAGGACACTAGCTGGGTGGAAAGCATTTAGGCTCACCCAAGGACGGCTTTTGAGTGACCCCCATTTGTAGGGGGGTTACATATTACTGAATGTCTCCTGCTGAAAATCAAATGCTCTAGGAGTGACCTCACTCACCCCCCCCCCAGATTTCAGCTGAGAGATGGAAGCTATGAGGAAATGCTGACAGCATGCAAGTTCACACACACTCAGTTTTTAGAGAGAGTGTGTTACATGGAAGACTTTAATCAGGGATCCTGTTTCTCTGAGTTAATTACAGACTTGTTTAAGTTAATTTTGTTAAGAGAGAAATCATAAAGAAGGTTTATGACGTTGGAAAGGAACCTAGGTTGCTACACAGGGGTGCAAGGTTGTAAATGTCCCTGTGAAGCCTGTGTGAGGGAGGATACAGCATGAGATCAAACAAAGTGTCATTTGAAGTTGCAGAATGTAATACTTTTGTATAATATATATATATATATATATATATATATATATATATATTCATATATCCTGACAGGGAGGAGCTAGGTAACCTCCTGAAAAAAGGTGGGGTAAAAGCCAGCATTTAATTTAGTCTGTTTTACTTCACAGAGACACATTTTTACCTAGACTCTGACCACGAAACATCTTTGGAGCACTTTTAAGCAAGTATTTAGAGACTAAGTACTTTAGTAGGAATTGCACTGTTTAAAACCTTGTTCTTTTAATAGATTGGTATGTCTTATGATATAAGAGTTCTGTATTTTGTGTTTTACTTATTTTTAAATATTCTAGTAAAATTATTTTTAGAACTTACTTGGTCTGTCTTTGACTTATTTTCAGTTGTAAGAAAAGTGCTTGGTTATTGCAGATACTAAACGTAAGCTTATATGGTGGTACCAAACTGGAAGGTGAAGCGTTTTAAATCTGAGGTCTTTATTAAAGTTTTAAAGGGTACATCTCTGTATACCTGGTAGGTGCCCGTAGGCAAAGATATCTGGCCCCCCCGAAGACAGATATATCCGAGCCTGTGCATTGGGTATGCTGACAAGAGGTTAACAGTTTGAATCCCTCCAGAACTTGAGACCAAAGGTTGATCCGAACTCACAAAACAGACAAGAGGGTTACCTTGTTTGTTACACTGTTCACAAGACTGCACTCAGAGGTTGGCACTTTGGGAGTAGAGGGCCTAACCTGCTGAGCAGGTTTGTGACACCCACTGGTGCGACAGGCCCTGATACTGATACAGAGGTCAAGACTGAGAAACTTTCTTGGCCTCATTTTGAAACTCCGTTAGCAGAAATAAAGAATTTTCACAACAAAATACAAGAATTCAAAAGCCTTAATGAAAAAACTTACTATGGTGGAGCAACAAATTCAATCAGCAGAGGATAGGGTTGCATCATAGAATCATAGAACTTGACAGCAGAAAAAGGCCCCATGGTCCATCCAGTCTGCCCTTACCCCCCCCCTTAGACTACCACCTCCCTCCCTGGAAACCCACCACTCCCCCAATAGCCCTTTATGCCTGTCCCAAGCCCTCTTAAATCCTGGCACTGTCTTCACCCCACAACCTCCTGTGGAAGCCTATTCCAGGCATCCACCACCCTCTCTGTAAAGAATCGCCCCCTCAGGTTCCCCCTGTAGTGTCCCTCTTGTAGTCTCGAGCTATTTCCTCTAGTAGCAGTGTCCTTCTTCATTTTGAATAAGCCCCCCGGGTCCCCTTTGTTTAACCCCTTGACGTATTTGAAGATCTTTATCATGTCTCCTCTGTCCCTTCTAGTCTCCAGGGTGTGTTGCCCCAGCTTGCAGCATCTCTACTCATATGATTTGCCCTTCATGCCTAGCACCATCTTGGTCACTTTTTGCTGAATCTTTTCAATCAGGTCTATGTCCTTTCACAAGTGAGGTCTCCGGAACTGGACTTCATAATCCAGGTGCAGTCTCATCATAGCCTGGTACAGGGGCACCAGGATTTCCCTTCTCCTGCTGATGATTCCCCTGCCAATACCAGCCAGCGTCCCGTAGGCCTTTCCTACCGCCTTAGCACTCTGTTTCCCCACCTTAAGGTCACTGGAGACTACTATACCTAGATACTTCTCCTGCTCTGTTGTTCTGATTCCTTCCCCACCCATTTTGTACTCTGTTCTCGGGTTACCATGTCCCAGGTGCATAACTGCACACTTCCTGATGTTAAATTTTCGTTTCCAGGTCTCTACCCAATCATCTAGTGCCCTTAGGTCCTGCCACATGTCCTCTACCCTGCCCTCAGTGTCCACCCTATTGCAGATTTTCATGTCGTCTGCAAAGAGCGCCACCCAACCTTTCAGTCCATCTATAATGTCGCATGTATAGATACGAAAGAGGAGCGGCCCCAGCACCGACCCCTGGGGTACCCCACTCATCACTTGCCCTTCACTAGAGTGCTCCCACTTCACTACCACCCTCTGGGTCCTGTCAGCTAGCCAGCTTTGCACCCATCTAGTTACTTTGTCCCCCACCCCCATACTTTCCAGTATATTGACCAGTCTTCTATGGGGGACGTTGTCAAAAGCCTGACTGTGTCAGTTGAGGAGGAGACACAACATCTTTATACAACCGCTGACGTTTTGATAGATCAGCAAAACTGCTACAACTGAAATGCTTAAGAGTTAGAAGCCAGATCCTGAAGGGATCATTTATGAATATGCAGCCTTCCAGAAGTATCTGAAATGGGCAGCATGAACAAATTTGTGGGGGATTTATTAAAACATGCACTGGATCTTCCTCCCTCCCTCCCTGACCTTCCGTATTGAAAGAGCGCACTGCACACCTACACCCAAACCCACAGATCCAAAGGCATGTCTGAGATCATTGGTTCAGATCAGTTTAGCCTCTTTCCTATAACTCCGGAGCAATTTTTATTGGGTCTTTTGTGGTTACGTTGTTTTTTTTTTAATGAAGTTGAACTGCTCCATTTTTTTTCCCATACAACAAGCACATGTCTATGAGAGCAGTTTCAATGTGCGTGGCTCCTTTTCCCTGTCAAATACAGGAATCCTTGCAGCTTCAGGAGCCCTGCATCCTTCCCTTTTTTACAGGGGATTTGTGCGGACTTGTAATGGGAGCCGATGATTTAAATCAGATATTAAACCTTGGAAATATAGCGTTCCTAGTGGAATGCACAGCAGCTTCCTTTACAAGCTTCTCTACTATACATTTTTCTCAGTGCACAACAACCAAGACACCGAGAAAGGTTTTGTTTCTTAGGTTACGATCCTGGCTCTGACTGTTTGGACATTATCTTTACTGCTGCTTTAATACAAACAGGATTGCATGGTAAAATCTCTGCACATAATTACTTTTGTCTGCAGGACTCAAAGAGCAGTTCTGCATTTCACTATGTACTTTCATAAGCAAGATATTTCAGCTACTGCAATCTGCTAGAGAATAGTTTTTTTGTTTTTTAATTCCTCTGTACAAGGGTTATAGCACGTGTTGGTGGTCTAGCTAAAAAGTCTGTACAGAAAATATTTGAAGGTATTTGCCGCTCCCCTGTTTGCTGCGTGGTGCGTTGGTTTGTGGTGCAGTAGTACTGCCATGACTGTGGACTGTGGTGTTGTGGACAGCAGTTGTGTGGTTGGCGAGGAGAAGTCAGATGCATTTTGAAAGAATCGGTAGAAGAATTACTGCATTATCTATGATGTTTAGTAGATCAACAGCAGGGGAAAGAAAGGAACTTATCAAAATACCTGGAAAACAGAGTTGGAACATAACTGATGTAAATCTTGTGTGTTAAAGCTTTTTACCATAGCAGAGGACTGCTCTTTGAGTAATTATCACAGGAAGGGGCATGTTTTGCCTTGAGTATATCAGTGCATGATTTCCTTTTTAGTCCCCTTTCCAAATAGGAACCTTCTTATTACACGGGGAATGGTCCTATAATTGGCTGGAGGCCTTTACTTTTAATTTTACCGAGGTTAACAGAAGGACCTAAAGGTATTAATCTTGCTCACATGATAAGAGGGGTCACTGTATTTAACATCTTGCATGTAAAGTTTAAGGGTGGGTCCCGGGATATCCTCACTTAAATCCCAATGGTACCTTCTTCCTTACTTCCGGTCCTACTGTGGATCATGGTATCTGGAATGGACATCGCCTGGCCACAAGTTTGGTCTGATTTTAATCATGACCATGAAGACCAGTAACGACGGTTACTAATTTTCCTCCCAACACACAGTTTTTCCATGAGTATATCCAGCTAAGTATAGGGCATGGTAACTCGCCCTCTTCCCTTGGAAGCCCATTTTTCTGGTTGTTACTCGTTGGTTAAAGAATGTGTGTTTTACATGTTTTATTGTTCAATTTGATGTTAAGCTGGACACAAGACAAAAATATTTCAGCATGCCTTCCATCTATGTACTGGAACAAGGGTATCTTTCAGAATTATGGAAATATCAATTAAGTGTGTTTATTTTAACACTGGAGCTACAGTATATATGTTTCATGGGGCTCCGCCACATAAGGGAAATACACCTAAGATAACTACTTTTATGACATTAAAAGAATGAGCCATTATAAGCCTTAAGATGGCTCACTCCCATAAAGTAGTTATATGCTTTCAAAACGTCAGTGGGTTAAATAACTCCATCAAAAGACACAAAGTAATTTCCTTGCTTAAAATAAATAGTCCTGCCTTCATTCTACTGCAGGGGACACATTTAGATAAGGTTGAACATCAGAAACTGAGCAAGATTGGGATTCACTCAAATAGTAGCTTTCTCACATAGGGGTGGCAAATGTAGGTGTACAGCTATATTAGTGCCTCACAATACTCAGTTTCAACCCCTAGATACATATACAGACCCTGAGGGTCATCTGGCACTTACTAGCGGGAACCATGAGGGGACTTTGATTACTCTGGCTGGTCTTTATGTGCCCCCATGCTCGGTCGCAGAGACAGTCCATAATTTATTTCAGAAAATTACAGAACATCGACAGGGTGTATTGATTATTTGGGGGGACCATAACATGATGTATGACAACCAGGACACCGCCAGCCCTAGGCCCCTTAGAAAGACAAGTGCTCAGAAAGCTGCACAGATATACTTCAAAGAGGCCAGGTGGGTGGACACATGGAGGTACCCTCACCTCTCCAGCAGAGCGTATACTCATTATTCCACCCCTCACCAGATATATACTAGAATAGATCTTTGTCATGTGTTGGGTGAACACCAATATATGGTCAAGAGATGTGAGTTACATCCTTTCCCTCTCTCAGATCATTCTCTGGTACTCTTGACCATGGATTGGACCTCTGACCAAAAGTTCACTTTATGGAGATTTAATAACTACCTTCTGATTCAGAGTTCCAGGAGATGGTAACATCTTATCTCCCACAAATAATTCAGGAAAATGATTCCCCAGAAATGAAGCACGGCAAACTCTGGGACACAATTATGGCAGTCCTCAGGGGAGAGATCTTAAAATTTGCCTCCCGGTATAAAAAAACACAATCAGCCAGATTGGACACCTTACAGAGGCAATTAAAGGATCTTCAGGAACAACATGCCAGAAGGGATGAGGGTGTGTCCCCACTTTTAGAAGCAACTAGACAACGGATACAACAATTAGATATTAAAACTGAACAGGCTGTACAGTATTTAAAACTAAAATATTATAGGGGGCCCTCATGCCACCCGAATACTGGCACACTGTCTGCAACAGCGGGTGGCTCAGACCTCCATCACCCAAATTCATTCTTCTGCAGCCAGTAAATTGATAAAATCCCCCTCTCAGATTATCCAGGCCTTTCAGTCCTTCTGTAAAACATTATAGACACACCTGAGACTTAACATGCCCCACCAAGGAATGCAGACCATTTTAGCAAGATTACAACTTCCCAAACTGTCATAGGTGCAGATGACCCAGTTGGAGGCTCCGCTTACACAGTCTGAACTAGCTAGAATCACTGAAAATTTAAAATCGGGAGGCCGGACCAATAGCATGGATGGCTGAGGCTTCATGCCTTACCTCCTGCCATGCCGGGGACCAGTGTTTGCGGTGCAAGCGGGCCACTGGGGGTTGGCTGCGGAGGGAGGGAGAGGATCGAGCATCCGAAGGACAGCTCCCCTCTCCCAGGGAGGGGTGGGGACAGAGTCTGCTACCTGCCTGACCCCTTGCGGTGGGTGGGGGCTGGCACAGTGGGCCCACATGTAGGGGGCGGTTGCGGGGCAGATGCCTGACATGCCACATATGGAAGCATGTGCAGCTTGGCCATTGGTGTCATTGCACGCCACTGCGCTTGGGGATGGGAAATAAACTGAAGGAGGAGAAAGGAACGTCGGCTAGCAGGATGAAGCCGGACCTTCGCAGGCTTCACACCCTGCTAGCTGGCACCTCTCTAGGGTAAGAGGTAAGTCCAGTGGATGCCAGGATGATGGGACTGGGTGGGCCGGATGGAAGGGGGCTGGGTACAGGAGCATAAAAAGAAATAATTAAAATAAATAAATAAATAAATAAGCCCAGGCCCAGATGGTTACACAGGAGAATTCTAACAAGCGTATAAGGATTTATTGACACCTCAGTTGTTTAAGGCCTGTGTGGGAGTGATAGAAGGGGACCCAATTCCATTGACATGGCAGTTTGCTACTATTACAAGTATTCCCAAACCTGGGAAAGACCACAACCTCTGCTCATCCTACCGCCCTATATCAGTACTTAACAGAGACTATAAAATATTCACAGCCATCTTGGCGAAGGGGATGGAGGGAATACTGCCATATTTAATAGACGAAGACCAATGTAGTTTTGTTCTTTCCAGACAGACACAGGGCAATACTGAAAGAACCCATCACCTTTTACACCATGCTCCCCGGTTGGAGTCCCCTTTTCTGCTCCTGAATTTGGATGCGAAGAAGGCCTTTGACCAGGTGGCATGGCCTTTCCTGACGGCCACCTTGGGGGCTATGGGAAAGCGACCGCTGTCTCTGCCTTGCTTCCGATTGGTGCGCCTTCCCCATAGACTTTAACTGGGCTTTGCAACACTATTCCGGCCGGGATTTCCGATATTTTTTAATTTCTTCTCAATTCCACCTAAAAAGAGCTGTTTTACTCTTGTATTGTGCCGATTTAAGGGTTGTTTGTTGTATTTAAAATAGTGTTACAGTCTTTTGAAATTTTGTGTGGGCTGAACATGACACCCTAACACCCCCATACCCTCCCAGTCTTTTGTTGTGTAAATCCTGAGTTTTAGCACCTTATGCAGATTGCTGCAATAAAGGTACCTTGCTGACTGCCTTCTCCTCTGTCCCCACCTTGTAGGCGCGCCTTCGAGTTCAGGGGCGGAGGGCTCCGAGCCGCCAGCAGGGCCGGTGGCGTCCGCCTAACCGATCGGGGTTCAGGAGGCGGGAGAAGCAGGCAGAAAGGTGCGAGCAAAGACCGCAAACCAATCGGAAAGCGACCGCTGTCTCTGCCTTGCTTCCGATTGGTGCGCCTTCCCCATAGACTTTAACTGGGCTTTGCAACACTATTCTGGCCGGGATTTCCGATATTTTTTAATTTCTTCTCAATTCCACCTAAAAAGAGCTGTTTTACTCTTGTATTGTGCCCGATTTAAGGGTTGTTTTGTTGTATTTAAAATAGTGTTACAGTCTTTTGAAATTTTGTGTGGGCTAGACACTTAGGCGCCTAACCCTCCCCCATACCCTCCCAGTCTTTTGTTGTGTAAATCCTGAGTTTTAGCACCTTATTGCAGATTGCTGCAATAAAGGTACCTTGCTGACTGCCTTCTCCTCTGTCCCCCACCTTGTAGCCGGCGCAGCCCTCGAGTTCCAGGGAGCGGAGGGGCTCCGAGCCGCCAGCGGGACGGCGGCATCCGCCTAGCCGACCGGGGTCCAGGAGGCCGGGAGAAGCAGGCAGAAAGGTACGGGCAAAGCCGCAAACCAATCGGAAAGCGACCGCTGTCTCTGCCTTGCTTCCGATTGGTGCGCCTTTCCCATAGACTTTAACTGGGCTTTGCAACACTATTCTGGCCGGGATTTCCGATATTTTTTAATTTCTTCTCAATTCCACCTAAAAAGAGCTGTTTTACTCTTGTATTGTACCCGATTTAAGGGTTGTTTTGTTGTATTTAAAATAGTGTTACAGTCTTTTGAAGTTTGTGTGGGCTAGGCGGCAGGCGCTAACCCCCCTACCCTCCCAGTCTTTTGTTGTGTAAATCCTGAGTTTTAGCACCTTATCAGGTTGCTGCAATAGGTACCTTGCTGACTGCCTTCTCCTCTGTCCCCACCTTGTAGCGGCACAGCCCTCGAGTTCCAGGAGGCGGAGGGGCTCCGAGCAGCCAGCGGGGCAGGCGTCCGCCTGGCCGACGGGGTTCCAGGGCGGGAGAAGCAGGCAGAAAAATATGAGCAAAAGCACCATAAACCAATCGAGCGACCGCTGTCTCTGCCTTGCTTCCGATTGTGCGCCTTCCCCATAGACTTTAACTGGGCTTTGCAACACTATTCTGGCCGGGATTTCCGATATTTTTTAATTTCTTCTCAATTCCACCTAAAAAGAGCTGTTTTACTCTTGATTTGTGCCCGATTTAAGGGTTGTTTTGTTGTATTTAAAATAGTGTTACAGTCTTTTGAAATTTTGTGTGGGCTAGGCGGCGAAGGCTAACGCCCCATACCCTCCAGTCTTTAGTTGTGTAAATCCTGAGTTTTAGCACCTTATTGCAGATTGCTGCAATAAAGGTACCTTGCTGACTGCCTTCTCCTCTGTCCCCCACCTTGTAGCAGCGCGGCTTCGAGTTCAAAGTGGCGGAGGGCTCCGAGCCGCCAGCCGGGCAACGGGCTCCGCCTAGCCGACGGGGTTCCAGGAGGCGGGAGAAGCAGGCAGAAAGGTACAGGCAAAAGCAAAACCAATCGGAAAGCGACCGCTGTCTCTGCCTTGCTTCTGCCTCTGCCGCCCCCCCCCCTCTCGGTTGATTCTTTTTATACACTTTCTCCCGCCATTTCTCTAATCCACGCCCACACCTATTTCCCTTCCTCTCTTAACCCATACCTAACCTCCACAATGCTACTTTGCTTCCTTTTGCTCCTGAGCCTCTCATCTCCCCAATCCCTATGATAATTATGATATACCCTTGTCATGATGAATAAGTTAGTGAATACGATCTGCCCACCCTGCCATCCACAATGGACAACCACCTATTCCTTATTCATTTGAACCACTTTTACATTGCAACCCTGGGGTATCCCGTAAAGCTCTCTAACAATTCAACACTCCCTAGCACTTACATGTATCCTGGCTTTATATTAACCCACTATGCCTGTCCATCAGATTATTATGTTATGATAAAATTCACACCTATATAACAGGACCTTCTCCCATCACACAGCGGGCACCCAGGTATAAGAGGAAACGCTCTGACCACTCACTATCCCTGTCCCTTGGTGCCCTCCTCAAATTAATCTTCTTCCTTCTGATCTGCATTGGTACTATTGAAATAAATCCTGGCCCCATTGAAAGTTTATTTTCCCCTGCTGATCTATCCTCCATAAATGGCCTAAGCTTCCTACATTTCAATGCTTGCAGCCTCTTAAAAAAGTTCTCCTTAATACAGGCTTGGGTGGCACATACTCTACCTGACTTCCTGGTCATCTATGAATCTTGGCTCAGACCTACAACAAAAGACAGTGTTGTAAACCTTCCCAACTATCAGCTCTTCAGAGCAGATCGCCCTTCCAGGGGTGGTGGGATGGCCATATACATTAAGGACACCATCTCTGCAACCTGCCTCATCAACACATCCGAACCAAAGGAATTTGAATGTTTGTCAATCAAAATATCCCTTCCTAACTTGTCTTCATTTAAATTGATTGGCTGCTACAGGTCCCCCTCTGCAGGCCTCAAACTACTATCTCACCTAGGGTCAATACTCAGTCTAGGCCCTGAAGATACCATCATCCTTGGTGATTTGAATTTAAACTGGCTAGCTAATGTATCTGCACCATTGGTAACCTTTTGTGACACCTATGGATTTACACAACTAATTAAAGACCCAACCAGGGTTAACCTAAAAACTCTAGCAACAGCTCACTCCTGGATATTATGTTGGTAAACAAGCCTCACTTATATTAGCATGCAGGAGTACTACGAGTGATGTAAGTGATCATTGTCCTATAGCTGGCATAAGATCTACACTCAAACCACACAATCCTGCAGAATTTGTCCTCAAAAGGTCAAAAGAAATTCAACATCTCAGGATACCTCCATGACTTGAGTAATACAATATATTGGCAAGATTTCTACCTTACAACCTCAGTCGAAACAGCTCTCCAGACCTTAAAGGACATTATCACTAATGCTCTCAATATTCATGCACCAATCACCAGTATCAGAACTAAAGCAAGATCCTGCCCTTGGTTCACCACTGATCTTAAAGCAGCCTTGTTAACCAGAGATAAACTGTGGAAAAAGGCAAGAAAAACAAAGGATACCAGAGACTGGCTAAATTTCAGAAAAGCAAGGAATTCATGTACAAAACAAATAAGAACTGCCAAAGCTGCCTATTATAGAGCTGAATTGGATGCCTCCTACAATAACCCAACCAGACTCTGGGGTACTATAAAAGGAATTCTGGGCCAAAACTCTACTCCTGCCTTAACCTCCAAACTGCTACTAAATGATACAGAAATTACAGGCAAACAAGAAATCCTAAATACCTTCAATGACCACTTCACCACAGCTGGCCTAGCATTTGACTCATCACCTGCAAATCTCCTGAGATCTTCCCTGAACCTTCAATCCACTGTGGGACAAAAGGCTACTTCAACTTTTTCCTTCAACCCAATATCCTTGAAAGAAGTGGAAGACCTCCTCTCTAATTTAGATACTTCTAAGAGTGCAGGTACAGACTCCCTGGATCCCTACTTCCTTAAAATTGCATCACACGTCTTATCTGCCCCCCTCACTCATCTCTTCAATCTTTCCCTAACTACTGGATCCATTCCCTCCACTTGGAAAACAGCTCAAGTAGTTCCACTACTTAAATCTGGTGATCCCATGGACCTCAACAATTACAGGCCCATTTCCATCCTATCAGTACTATCCAAGATGCTCGAAAAATTAGTAAACTCACAATTAAGGGACTATCTGGATAACAATAACCTCCTAAATTCAGCACAATTGGGATTTAGATCAAGAGGCATAGCACCATTTCTGCCCTAGCCAAAGTAACTAACGATTGGCAGATTGCCTTGGATAAGAAGAACAGTACCTGTGCTGTGTTCCTGGATTGAGTAAAGCATTTGACACAGTGGATCATGAATCATTAATCACCTCCCTTAGCTCACTAGGACTGGATTCTCTCTCACTCAACTGGTTTAAGTGCTACCTTTCAGATAGGTCACAACTGGTAAAAATGGAAATTACCTATCCACCTTAAAACCACTGCTAAGAGGTGTACCATGAGGCTCTATTCTTAGCCCCATCCTCTTTGCCATTTATATTAATAATATCGATGCCAACCTCACTCAATCTAACATTCATCTGTTTGCTGATGATACTGTATTATATGTCAGCAATCCCTCATTACCTAAAACCTGTGAGCTGTTACAATCTGAATTCTCCATCCTGCAACACAATCTACTGGATAAAAGCTACTTCTAAATGCCAAAAAACAAAAGCTATGTTCTTTGCCACAAAGAGTTGCTCTGCCACTACCCATCACCCACCACCCTACAATTATCCACCCTACTTGGAAGAAGCTGGAATTTGTTGATAACTTCAGATACCTTAGAGTCTGGATTGATAACAGGCTTGACTATTCTGTCCATATTGAAGAGCTACTAAAAACTGAGACAAAGGCTTGGTCTATTTTTAGAATAAAACACTACCTTAACAGAGACTCCAAAAAGATTAATCCAGGCATCATTCCTATCCTCATTGATTATGCTGACTTTCTCTATGGCCATTGTTCCTCCCCTCTTAAATAAGCTGGACACCTGTATCATAGATCCATCAGATTTATTACTGACCTTCCCTCCAGCACCCATCATTGCTCTCTTTATATGGCAGTCAACTGGACATCACTACAACACAGAAGAAATAGGAATGCTGCAATCTGGATATTCAAAGCTTTATCAGGCAAACTACCCACCTATATCACAGACTGTTTTACCCGAATTACTTCTAGGCCATACACCTTAAGGATCAGTAAACTCATCATACTAAAGGTCCCCAATGCCTGCACCCGGTTTGGGAGGGCCGCTATCAGCTACTCACTAGCAGTTGCATGGAACTCACTCAAAAATCCATGAAGCTAAATAGCCTCTTACCTTTAACATCCTTCAAAGATTATTCTCCACCCTATTTCCAGAACTCTGCAATTGCTTTTATAAGGCCTAATCCCTACCTGCCTACCCCTCCACCCCCTTTTTCCGTGTTCCATTATGTTAGTTCTACTTCTATTTTCCAATCACCTGATATACTCTCATAAAAGCCAATTAGGCCCTATAATTTATATATTATGCCTGCTATACCCATTGTCTCCTTTTTCTTACAGGTTAAACGGTTTTACTGTGCCTTGTATATATGTAAATTGTTGTATATTATCACTTTATGTCATTGTACTACTGTTTATGTTATTCTTGTCTATGTAAAAATACTTGTACTCTTATTTATATGACCACTCAGGTCCATCTTGTAAATGAGCTATGCTCAATGATGTTAGCCTGACTAAATAAAGATTTTGATTGATTGATTGATTGATGGGTTTTTCAGATAAATTTCAACAAATTATTATGGGTTTGTATGACCATCCAAAGGCATATATTAAAGTGAATGGCTATGTATCAGACCCCATTCTTCTGCTATGAGGGACCAGGCAGGGGTGCCCTTTGTACCCCTTATTATTCGCTATTTACTTGGAACTCCTTGCCCAGGCAATCTGCCAGGATGGGGCCATCACAGACTTGACAGTAGGGGGCAGGCATCACAAGCTAGCATTATACACTGACGATTTGTTGGTCTATCTTTCATTCCCAGAGCAATTGCTCACACCCCTGTGGCACCTCCTAGTTAGTTTCTGCAGCCTGGTAGGTTACAAAGTAAATTTAACTAAGACTGAGGCATTACAGTTAAATTATGTCCCTTCAGCAGAAATAAAATGGAAATGCCTATTGCACTGGGACCTCCCCTCTTTAAAATATTTGGGTATTCATTTGGTAAAAGAGCTATCACAACTATTCCCCATTTTTGCAACAGCTGATGGCAGATGTAGAAAGATGGAAAATTATCCCACTTCCCTTAATTCAATGGGTGGCGGTAGTACGAATGAATGTCCTACCTCGTTTTTTATATTTTGCCCAGATCCTTCATATTCATTTATCGGATAAGTTTTTTAATGAGATTAACAAAATAATTTCAAGATATATGTGGGACTCGACTAAGAGTCATAGGATCATATACTCTATTCTTCGGCTGCCAAGGTGAATGGGAGGCTTGGCACCTACAGACCTACGAGGTTATTACTGGGTGGCCCAGATCTGGACAGTTTTCCTCTGGCTTTATCGTAGTTATAGTGCAAGATGGAAGGAGTTGGAGATGTGGGAGGAAGATTTAATGAACCTAACTCGAATACTACTAGCTTTTCCTAATATTCAGTTAGAAGAGGTAACTTCCAATCCGTACACAAGTAATACACTATTACATTGGAGGACAATGTTGAACTCCAAGCAGGCATTGATATTTAGATATTTGCTGTACTCCCTCCCTTACTTACGCACATTTCAGCCAGCCAGAATAGACCATGGATTTTTCAGATGGGAAAGATTAGGCATATTTTTAATGTTGCATTTTTTTTCAGAAATTATAGTCTCCTGTCCTTTGAGCAAATGGCACAACAGTATGGTCTTTGACCCCAGGATCATCAGGACTCCTTGCAGTCCATTAAGGATGCCTTGGAGGCTGATTTGGACCTCAACACTGAGGAGTCAGAGTGGCTGAGAGACTTAAAACGTTCACTTTACTGTAGGTACCGCATCCTACTGTTGGAAGTTTTCTTGGAAGGTAACCCTCCATTATTTTAAAACTCCAGCTATCCAAGTAAAATATGTCCAAAATTGAGGACTGTACTGCTGGAGAGAATGTGGGCGCTCTCCTGCTACTAACGGACATATTTTTGGGAGTTGTGAGAAACCATGTCCTTTTTTTGCGGAACTGCAGGAGGCATTAACTTGCATTTTTGTTACCCCAATTCAGATTATGGTAATTTTTTTAATTTTCTCTGTCTATGGCAGGGATCTAATCTCCTTCCAATGGAAACCTTTTAAATGTTTGCCTTCTAACTGCAAAGAAGGCTATAACAAAACAAAAAATGACTTACACCAGAGGTCCCAACAATAAATACTTGGCAAGATCTGATGATAACTGTATACAAAATGGAGAGAATTGCAGCTCTGATTCATCATAGAAAGGACCAATCCTAATTGTTTTGGAGATGCTGGGAATATATATAATGTGCCAAAGGCAGGACTTTATTCCATAGTTCCATGGAAATGGAATAGGTACAGGGTTAATAGAGCTATGAATTAATTGTAAGAATATGTATTGAAGCGAGGCTCCCTCAGATATGACTTGTTTTACTTTTTCCTATCATCACTACATCTTTTAGGTGTATGTACCAGCTTAGTGGAAGTTGTTATCCTTTTAACACTACCTGTAATGATGCATTGTTTAGCTGTGTTTACTTGGTTATTGGTACTCATTTATTTGACCTTGTATGTTCATGTCTCTGTTATATGTTTCAAATTGAAAATGACTGAAATAAAGAGTTAAAAGCAACACAATCATGATAAAATGACTCCTATTTACAGCTTATATTCATAAGAACAAAAGTGTTCCCCAATCAGCAACATTTAATTGCCAAAAGTCATGCTGCATTTGACGTTGTTCAGACTATTTTAAACATGCCAAAAACTCTTGTTGCATCTAGGTATGACACTTTTATATATAGCATACTGTACTGAGGTGCATACTAAGGTGTAAGAAGCCGAGAAGGCGGTGTGCCCATAGACACTCCTGTCCACTGATCCATAATATGCTAATGTATTCCCCTCTAATATGTGTTTGTCTAGCCTTTATCTTTACAGATAACTACATTGAAAGGAAGACTGTTCCACGGGTTAACCACTCTCTGTGTGTAGAATGCTTTCCTTTTATTAATGTTGAATCTTATAGGTCTAATTTGCAGTGGGTGTCCCCTAGTTCCTTTCTTGTATTTTTTGAATTCAAACCCAAGCTAACTGAATAGGGTAGTCATCTTTCACTGTGTGACCCTGAGCAAGTCACTTAACTTCTTTGTGCTCTCATTTCGCACCTGGAAACAAGCTTCAGCTTAGTGTGCCTCTCCTGGTTAAACAAGTTTCCCTTTCCTTATGTTATGTATTAGTTTTGTAGCTTGTCTCTGGACTCTCTACTCTCATAATATCCCCTTTTGTAATCGTTCCTCAGACTGGACTTCCAGAATCCAGTATTGGCCTTATATATGATCTGTACAGTGGTAGACTAACCTGCTCATCTCTACCCTTAAAGTTCTGCTTACTGGTCCAAATCAGCCTATTCGCTTCTGCTATTTGTGCCTGACAATGACTAGTACAAGACGTTTTAGAAACATAGAATTTGATGACAGATAAGGACCACTTGGCCCATCCAATCTGCCAATTTCCCTACCTAATGGATAAGCTGCAGATCCTAGTTAACCAACAGCCTACTTCCTCCTACTCCTACCCCATAGAATTGCCTTACTGTATGTCTGTCCCATGCATTCTTGAATTCCCCCATTGTTTTTGACTCCACAACCTCCTGATGTAGGCCGTTCCATGCATCCACAACCCTCTCCATGAAAAAATACTTCCTCACATTACCTCTGATCCACCCCCCTTCTGTCTTCAAATTGTGACCTCTTGTTTGTGCACACCTCTTTTTCTGAAAGATTCTACTCTCTTGGACTTTGTTGATTCCCTTGAGGTACTTGAAAGTTTCTATCATGTCCCTCCCATCCTTCCTTTCCTTGAGGGTATACATATTAAGCTCCTTAAGTCTCTCTTTATATGTCTTCTGGTGCAGACCCTGCATCATTTTAGTTGCCCTCCTCTGGACTGCCACCATCCTGTCTATGTCCTTGTGGAGATTGGGTCTCCAGAACTGCACACAGTACTCCAGATGGAGTCTCATCAGCTGTCTGTACAGAGGGATAACAACTTCCTGTTTTCTACTGGTGATGCCTCTCTCTATGCATCCCAGTATCCCCCAGCCCTCTTTACTGCCCTCTCACATTGCTTGCCCACTTTTAGGTCATCTGATATGACTACCCCCAGGTCCCTTTCCATTTTTGTTGTTGTTAGTATCTCACCCCCCATTGTGTACTTTTCCTCTGGGTTTTTGTTTACCAGGTGCATTACTTTTCACTTATTTGTATTGAATCTAAGCTGCCATATGTTTGACCATTCCTCCAGTCTTGCCAAGTCCCTTCTCGTCCTTTCCACCCCACCTTGTGTATCAACCCTGTTGCAGATCTTTTTGTCGTCTGCAAAGAGACATACTTTTCCTTCCAGTCCCTCTGCAATGTCACTTATAAAGACATTGAAGAGGACCGGTCCTAGAACCGAACCCTGCAGTACCCCACTAGTAACCCCCATTTCTTCAGAGTGAACTCCGTTTACTATTACCCTCTGTGTCCTGTTCTCCAGCCAATTTTTCACCCAGGCTACCATCTTGGGACAACTCCCAGGCTGGCTAACTTGTATATTAATCTTTTGTGTGGGACTGTGTCAGATGCCTTGCTAAAGTCTAGGTAGGCCACGTCCACAGCCCCTTCCTGATCTACTACTTTGGTCACCCAGTCAAAGAAATCCATTAGGTTCATTTGACATGACCTCCCCACTGTGAATCCATGCTGCCTTGGGTCCTGCACCCCTCTGGCCTCTAGGTACTCAACAATTCTTTCCTTCAGAAGTGATTCCATCATTTTCCCTATCACTGAAGTCAAACTAACAGGTCTGTAGTTTCCTGCCTCTGCCCTGCTCCCACTTTTGTGCAGTGGAATAACATCTGCCCTCCTCCAGTCCTTAGGTACCACCCCATCCTCCCATGATTTGTTAAAGAGGGTAGTTAGTGGTGTCACTAGTTCTATCCTTAGTTATTTTAAAATTCTGGGATTAATCCCATCAGGCCCCATCGCTTTGTCTACCTTCAGTTTTAAAAGTTCTTTCAGAACTCTTTCTTCTATAAATTGGCTGGTATCAACCCTCCTATCCAGAGTGTTTCTATTGTTTGGGGTAGGTACCTTCCTTTCTTCATTTGTGAATACTGAGCAAAAAATTTTAGTATCTCTGCCTTTTCACAGTTACCCTCTGCCAACCCCTTCCCCTTTATTAAGCCTCACTATCCCTCCCTTGGTCTTCCTTTGCTAGCTGATGTATCTATAAAATGTGTTATCTCATTTCTCAGCCGAGTTGGCTATCTTTTCCTCGGTTTGGGCCTTTGCTGTTCTGACTGCCTACCCCACTTTCTTCTGCTTTAACTGATACAGTTCCCTGTCCTGCTCCTTCTGTGATTCCTTATACCTCCTGAATGCTATATATTTCTCCTTAACCTTCCCTGCCACCTCCATTGAGAACCATAGTGTTTTTTTACATCATGTTGTTTTGTTTATTTGCATCACACAAAGTCTTGTTGCTTCAGTGAAGGCAGTTGTGATTATTCTCCATTGTTCTTCCACCCCTCCTTCCTGCCCATTTGCTAGTGCATTTCTTAGGCATTCACCCATTTTGGCAAAGTCAGCCCTCCTAAAGTCCAGAAACTTTGCCTTCATATGGTTTGACTCTACTGCTGTGTTTATCGTGAATAATACTGTTCGATGGTCGCTAGTTCCCAGATGGCTACCCACTTCTAAATCTGTGATCCTCTCTCCATCTCCATTTGAGAGTACCAGGTCTAAGATTGCTCCCTCCTGAATGGGTTCCAGTACTAGTTGTCTAAGGCATGCCCCCTGCAAGGCATCTAGAATGACCCCGCTCTTGGATGTGGCTGCAGCAAATGTACTCCAGTTAACATCTGGCATATTCAGATCCCCATCAACAATATCTCCCCTTTTTCTGCCATTCTAAGGATACCTTCTATCATTTCCTTGTCCATTTTCTCCCCCTGAGATGGGGGTCTGCATACAGCCCCTGTGCAGATTGTGGTGCCATTGCCTGTCTCCAGTTTGATCCACAGTGCTTCCTCTCCTCCTCATTTACCCTTTTATTCTGTTGCTCTGATTCCTTCCTTTATGTAGAGAACTACTCCTCCACCTCTTTTACCCTCCCTGTCCCTCCTGTAGATAGTGTACCCTGGTATGTTTACATCCCAGTCATGTTTCTGTGTGTACCATGTTTCTGTGACTGCCACGATATCCAGATGTTCCTCTTCTGTCAAGGCCACTAGTTCAGGAAGCTTGTTACCCAGACTACAGGCATTGGTACTCATTACTCTTCATTTTTTGATGGCTTTACATCTTGTAGCACCATCCCCACCTTTACTGACTTTGCTTTCTCCATTTACCCCAGTCCTGCTCCCTACTGACCTTTCTACCTTGGTCTTTACCTCATTTAGTACCCTGTTTTGTAGGGGAGGCTGGGAATTCCCTGCTGCTTATCAGTGCCTCCCCCTTGGCTAGTTAAAAGCTATTTTTTATTTTTATTTATTATTACACCTACAGTGTGTCTTTCTCTTCTGTTGAATCTCTAATGGGGAATCCATTCATTAAATATGCCGTTCTTATTTGCTGGTTCCCTAGGTGCATAACACAGTATTTATCCTGGTTAAAATTCATTCCCCATCTTTTGAACCATTCAATTATATTATTTTAGTACCTCTGTAACATTTGTCATCATCGGTGTACACGACTCTTGCAAGTTTTATGTCAGCTGCGTATTTACTTATCCAACTAGTTACCAAACTACTGATATCAGCGATAAATACAGTATCCTGAATAGTAGGGGTCCAAGGGCAGATCCCTGCAGCACCCCACTCGTCTTAGTTTCAGAAAGATTGCTCTGTGCGGTATAGTATCGAAAGCCTTCATAAAATCCAAATAAATGCAGTCCACCGGCAATCCTTTGTCCAATGCCACTGATATTATCTCATAAAAACACAAGTTTCTTACACATGATCTGCCCTTTGTAAACCCATGCTGTTCAGTGTTGCTGTGTTTGTCTTTATTTAGATCTGCTGTCATTGTGTCTCTTATCAATGATTCCAAGATTTTCCCAGGTACAGAAGTCAAGCTAATAGGCCTATAATTTTTATACTCAGCTTTGCCTGTTTTCTTGTGTATACTGTAGGTATGATAGTATCTGTTAGCCAATCCTGCAGAATTTTGTTGTTTTCTAAGGCAGATAAATATATTTTCTTCAATGGTTTGGATATATTCAGTGAGATAATTTTTAGTAGTCTAGGGGAAATATTGTCTGGTGCTGAAGAATTTTAATTTTTTTAGTCATTTTATCAATCATGTCATCTTCTGTTATTGCTATTTCAGATAGACTGTTTGGTTGAATAGTTCCTATATAAGGATCTTCTTTTGAAAATACCAAACCAAAATAAGAATTAAAGATGTCAGCTATAGTCTGTGGATCTTCAATAACTTAATTTTCAGATCTTATTGAGCATAGTCCATTTCTGGAATTACTTAAAGAATTTATGTATCTGTAAAAGATCTTCATGTTACTTTTATTTGCATTTTTTGCAATTCCTATTTCTAGTTTTTGTTTGTTTTTCTTAATTTTAGTTTTACACTTCTTTAGGATATCCTTATATTTATTCCATATAGCCTCAGACTTGTTCTTCCTATATAGATAATATAGGTAACGATTTTTTCTTTAGCATTTTTTCACATTCTTTGTTAGCCACTCTGATGTCACTCTTCTGTTGCTGTACTTATTTATCTTTTTATGTGCTTATTGTATATAGAGAATACTAATTCTTTAGTTGTCCCACAGTTCGGAGGTAATTTGTCTTTGAATTCAGCTTCGCAATCTATTTTGTCTAATTCATCGTGAATTTGGGGAATATCAGCAGATGCATATTTATGGATCACACTATGCCCTTTATTTATTGCAGTGCGTACTTGTCAGGAAAAGGAAACACTGCTGTGGTCACTATCACAGAGAGGCGCATTGACATCACAATCACTGGTATTTATATCTTGTGTGCTTAATACTAAGTCTAGAATATTTTCTCCACATGTAGGAGACCACACATATTGTTTTAGACCCGGTTGTTCAATAGTGCGTGAGAATGTGACACTTTGATGCTTAGTTGCCATAATATTTTCCTAACAGATGTCATTGTAGATCAAGTCTCCCATGAAAATAACTCAACCCTTTTCGCATGCCTTTTCCAACTCCAAGAGCATTCGATTGAGTGTCTCCATGTCATAGTCCATTGCAAATTGTCAAACTAAAGGAGTTGGAGCCTCCCCCAATGAAACATATCTGGTTGTAGGTTCAGGACTCCTACTGTCATGGTCAGCAATAAATGTTTGATACTTATAATATTTGGTGAATTACTCCTTTGTCCAATATTTTTGCATGTTAGTTTAAGCGACCAGTTGGATCTGAATCCTCATACTATGACCCTGTACACAATGAGCAGTAATTTCCAAAATGTTTTAAAAAATGTTTTGGAATCCAGTTCTTATCGTGGTTGGTGGAACAACCACACTGTGCTCTGACACCATGCTTTCCCAAGCGAGTTCTTGTGCATGATTGTGGCACCAGCCCAAATTATTGCAACTGCTGCAATGCATGATAGGATTCTCGTGATCAGGTGTGGTAACAGAGCATGATAAAAAGTGCATCAACATAATTTGGAGCTCAGCCATATATCCAAGGTATTTTTTGTTTACTTCCTGTTTGTTTAAAAATGAGTTTTTTTAACATTGGGTTGCATTAACCCACATTACAGCATGTATCATATCCACATTACTGTTAACACAGGTCCAGAAAATCGTGTTTGCCTAAAAATATGCTAAAGTCTTGCTCTGAGCAGGGCTTTAGCAGAGTCTTAGATGACAGACTGTGTCATGGTTGTTACCATGCTACAGTCTGGACACAATCCTCTTAAAATGTGTTAACAGAGTTAAAAAAACAATTTAAGAGGTCCAATGTGTACAGGGCTTAAATTGTTCTTCCCATACTGGATTTTTCTATTATACTAATTTTGTTAAAATGAAAAGTGATTATATCTGAGCAGAGTTGATGTAACCCTCAGATTAAGGAAAAACAACTGAGACATTTGTTACCTCAGTTGGAAGAAACCCTAATTAAATATTTATTTTCAGGCAGCAGGACATCTGAGTGCAGTGAGCGTCTCAACCAGAAATCATCACATGGGAAACTTCAGCTGAGTCACACAGCAGAGAAACTGCATCAGTATCCTTCATGTGAAACAGGTTTCTGTGACCTACATCTCATCAGTGTGGATCAACAGATTCATGAAGAAGAGAAGCTGTATAAATGTACTGAATTAGAGAGGAGTTTAAGCACACTAAATGTAGCTAAATGTACTGACAAGTGTTTTACAATGCCGCATGAAATCATAACACAGCAAAATCATATTGAAGAGATACCGTATAAATGTGTTGAATGTGGCATGAGTTTTATTGATAAGCCTGCCATTATAAGACATCAGCAAGTTCACACTGGAGGCAAACCACATAAATGTACTAACTGTGATAAGAGTTTTGGCCAGAAAATGGCCCTGATAAAACACCAGCGAATGCATACAGGGGAAAGACCATATAAATGTGCTAAATGTGACAAGAGGTTTACAGATCGGGGTTACTGCATGAAACATCAGCGAATTCACACAGGAGAGAGACCCTATAAATGTACTGAATGTGATAAGAGTTTTACAAGTAAGAGTCACCTGATAAAACATCATCGAACTCACACAGGCGAAAAACCATATAAATGTGCTGACTGTGGCAAGAATTTTGGCCAGAAATATCACCTGATAACACATCAGCGAATTCACACAGGGGAGAGACCATATAAATGTAGTGAATGTGGCAAGAGTTTTACAGATAAGAGTAGTTTCAGAACCCATTTGCGAATACATACAGGGGAGAGACCATATAAATGTGCTATATGTGACAAGAGTTACACAGTAAGGAGTAATCTCATAATACATCAGCGAATTCACACGGGGGAGAGACCATTTGAGTGTGCTGAATGTGAAAAGAGTTTTGCAGATAAGACAACACTCAAAAAACACAAACAAACTCACACTAGGGAGAGACCACGTAAAAGGGCAGAATGGGCAAGAGTTATACCAACATACGAACATGCAAAAGCACCAACAGAAAAAGGCCCAGATGTCTATCAAGTCTGCCCGAGTATGCAACTTGCAGTATACTTTACTGCAGCTGCCCCCTCCTCCCAGTCACCTCTCCTGATCATCCCCACCCACCAGCGCCACCCTCCCTAGCCTCCCTTCTGTACTGACCCTTCCTTTGACCTTATCCTACTCCCTTTAAAAACTGCCCACAGTCTTCAGCAAGCTCATTTATGGTAATTGTTTCCACCCTGCCACCCCCCTTTTCTGTAAAGTAATGTCTCCTCATTTCCCTTCTGAATATTCCCCCCTCTGGTTTCAGACTGTGTCCCCTCATAAACCTTCCTTCTTTTAAGCTGAACAAGCCCTCTATACTAAACCTGTTTATACCTTTTAAGTATTTGAAGGTCACTATCATGTCCCCCCCTCTCCCTTCTATCTTCCAGGGAATACATGTTGAACTTCCTCAATCTTTCCTCGTAGGGTTTTCCCCAGTCCCCGGTCATCTTTGTCACCCTACAGTACACCCCTTCTAGCAATTTGACATCCTTTTTTAAATAGAGGCACCAGAACTACACACAGCATTCCAAGTGTGGAATCACCAGTGACCTGAACAGTGGCAGAAAAACTTTCTCCCTCCTAGAGGTGATTCCTCTGAGTATGCACTCCAGCATTTGGTGACTCTTGCTGCTGCTTTACGGCACTGCATGGAAAGCTTCATGTCATCTGTGACTAGTTATGTAGTACAGAGTAATCTCATAATATATCAGTGAATTTGCATGAGGTAGCGACCCTATAAATGTGCTGAATGTGAAAAGAGTTTTGCAGGTAAGAGTACCCACAAAAAAATAACAAAATTCACACTAGGAAGAGCCCATACAAATTGTGAAATGTGACAAGAGTTTTTCTAATGCAGAGTTTTATCTAACAGAACATTAACCAAGTCACAGGGGTTGAGGTCATATAAATGTGCTGAATGTGACTAAAATTTCACAGGCGGAATGGCATCATAACACAGCAGCAAACTGATATGAGAAAGAGACTATAGACATATGCTGAATGAGACAAGAGTTGTACAGTACAGTGTAATCTCATAACACATCAGCAAATTCACATGGGGAGACAACATATTAATGTACTGAATGTGAGTTGTGCAGCTAAGACTACCATAAAAAATACATAAGCAGATTCACACTGGAGAGAGACCATAGAAATGTGTGAAATGTGACAAGAGTTTTTCAATGCAGAGTATTCTAATAGAATATCAGTCACATCACATGGGGGAAGGTCATATTGTATAAATGTGCTGAATGGGACCAGAGTTTCATAGGCACAGTGGCCACCTAACACATCAGTGAATTCACAAGGCAAGAGACCATATAAATCTGATGATTGCAACAGAAACTTTAACGATAAAAGTAGTCTCAGAAAACATTATGATGGCTCACCGAAAGAGACTATATACAGTAAATGTGCTGAATGTGACAAGAGTTTTAGAGTTAGTAGTACCCTCATAAAACATAAGTGACTAATGAGAGATGTACACAACTACAGAAGAAATAGTCCTGCTACAGAACTAATTAAAAAGAACTGTCAGGCACACATTGATATGCTACCAATATTTGTGGCACCATGTGAACTGCGGAAGGAAGCCATGAAGGGATTGTTGCATGTATTAAGAAGAGGACTTTAAGCAAATAATAAGGATTAATACATTACTGATTTTCTAATTTTCGGATTTCTTTTGAGTGTACTCTGGCTTAAGTGTAGGGTCCATACTTGTCATACTAATAGAAAACCTAAACATTGGAGACCCTCACCAGGGAAGAGACAGTTGGGTTTGCCAACTGCATAGGAAACTGGGAAACTGGATAAATATAAGTTCTGTTTCATGGAGTTATAAACAATCTCAATTTAGTGTCATTTGAAATAGTCTGTGATTTAATGACAGGATATGAGGTGCTCATATCAGTAGGCTTATACACAAAAAGACACAATAATATAGCCAGACTAATTCACTGAAAACTATGCAAACACTATAATATACAGGCAGCAGAGAAACACTGAAATCACAAACCTGAAAGCATGACAGAGAATATAGAGGATAATGCCTGATGTACAGGTGATAACCATAGTATAATCACCTCGAGTCATTGCTAGGGCATCAGTAGACCTCGAGAGCACAGCTCGAGAGGTTTACAATTGCCCTAACAACCACGAGAGGTGATTACACCATGGTTATCACCTGTACATCAGGCATTGTCGTTTATAGTGTATGGGACTCGACATGAGAAGTTACCCCCCCCCCGCCCCAAACACAGGAAATTTAGCCTTGCCTTATTAATGAATCTGCACTACAGCTAGGAAAACAATTTATTAGGATCCACAGACTGAATGACAGCGGGCCAAGAATAGCACCAGAGTTAAAATCTCTATCAGACCTAGAGATTGCTAGACTCCGTAACAGTAAACTGAGACAACTGGAATGTTATTTGAATACTATACTGAGGCGAACGATCACATTCTGGGTGTGTAGAATACTGAATAACACTGTCATTCCATTTTGTAAACCCACTGCTATGACACAGATAAGATAGGTTTATAAGGTTCTGGCATCACAAAAGTGGGATTACAAGGTTGTAATCTGTTTGATTTCAGTGGCTAATAAGGGCTACCCATACATTATATGGAGAATAATGTATGGGCAACCATACACAACAAGGCTGTGTTTCCATCAAGGGTTTGAGATAATAGCATATGGACCTCGAGAGGTCTATGCTGCCATATTAGCCCTGAGATGGAAACATATGCTGAGTTATGTGTGGTTGCCCATATTTTATTTTATATAGTATATGGTTTTGTGCACAGGAATCACAGAAGTGTTACTCCCTAAATAAAAACAAAAAACTTGCCATTTTTTTGTTTAGTTTTATGATCAAAATTAAATGTATAGACTTTTACAAGTTAAAAGGTACACATTTGGGCACTGGGTGGTTAGTAATCAGCTAGGTAGTGGGTGAATGAGGAATTTAAAATGTTATGACCTTTGAACTGTGTTGAACCAGCTGCTTGGAATGTGCACAACAGTTTAGAATGTGCACAAAAAGGTTTTTGAGCAGGCTGATTTTTATACAGGACAAAGGCCAATCATATACTATAAAGAAGTAAAGACCACATTGACCACCCAAAACCAACTGTAAACTGAGTAGATGACAGGAAAATGGACATTAGTTACTATATACGAACATAGGAGACTGCCAGCAGATACAGGCCATATGGCCTAGAAAGTCTGCTCAAGTGTGCAGCTAGCAAATCCCCTATACTGCAGCTGCCCCTCCCTCTTCTTCCCCCCCTTGTGACCTTCCCCCTCACCTTGTCCCATCCCTTTAAAACTGCTAACTGACTTACAGGATACCACCTCCACAGGGAGCACATTCCACCTAGATACCACCCTTTCCGTGAAAGAGTGCCTTCTCATTTCTCTCTCTCTCTCTTGAATCTGCCCTCCAGCCTCAGATCATGCCCACTTGTGTCCCTCCCCCCCAGTTTAAAAATCCCCTTAGTACCCGTCTTGATTATTTTGTTCATATATTTTTAAAGGTCTCAATCATGTTCCCTATCTCTCCTCTCCTCTAGAGAGTGCATGTTGAGCTCCCTCAACCTTCCCTCATAAGGTTTGTCTTCCAATCCCTTGATCATCTTTATTGCTCTGTGATGGACCCCCTCTAGTAATCTAACATCTTTCTTTAAGTATGGGCACCAGAACTACACACAGTACTCAAGGTGCAGCTTCACCAATGACCTGTGCAGGAGCAGGATCACTTCCCTTCTCCTGAAGGTGATTCCTTTCACAGTACACCCCAGCATCTTGTTGGCTTTCACTGCTGCTTTCCTGCATTGTGCTGAGGGGTTCATTTGCCCTGTTGTTATGACCCCCAGATCTTTCTTTTCCTCTTTTGTGTTTATCAGTACCCCTCCGAGTTGGTAGCACCTCCTTGGGTTCCTAGCTCCCAAGTGCATGACTTTACACTTCTTAGCATTGAACCCCAGCTGCCATGTGACTGACCAGTTCTCTAGTTTAGTCAGATCATCCTGCAGCCCCTACCACCCTGCTGTATCATCCACCGATCACCACACCGATCTTTGTGTCATCTGCAAAAAGACTAATCTTGTTCACAATGCCATGTGAAATGTCTGCAATGAAAATGCTGAACAACACCAGGCCCAGTACTGATCTCTGCTGTACCCCACTTGTTGCAGTCCTTGGACAGGAGAGTTCCCCTCCCACCACTACCCTCTGTCTCCCTTGAAGCCAATTCTTGATCCAGTTTACCATCCTTGTCCCTCCTCCCTGGTCACCCAGCTTGCTAGTCAGTCTCTCATGGGGCACCAAATCAAATGCCTTGCTGAAACCCAGATACAGGACATCCATTGCTTGGCCCTCGTCAAGTGCCCTAGTCATCCAATCATAAGAGTGAACCAGGTTTATCTGGCATCTTTCCGAGACAAACCCTTGTTGCGTCACATCCTGGAGCCCATTCTCTTCAAGAAAGGTTACAAACCTCTCCTTAAGGATTGTCTCCATCAACTTTCCCACAATGGATGTTAAGCTTACTGGCCTGTAGTTGCCTAGTTCATCCTTGGGTCCACTTTTATGGAGGGGGCACCACGTGTGCCATCCTCTAGTCCTGGAGTACACACCCAGTTCCCAGAGAGGTATTGAACAAGTTCACCAATGGCTCTGCCAGGACCTGTGCTAATTCCTTCAGTACCCGGGGGTGTATACCATCTAGTCCCAGTGCCTTATCCACTCTCAGTGCTCTCAAACCTTCCATAACCCTGTCTGCTGTGATTTCTCATCAGTCACTCCTCCCCCCTGTGTCCACCATCCCTACCCCCTTTGGCAGTGACCCATCCTTTTCTTTAGTAAATACAGAGCAGAAGTATTCATTTAATGCCTCTGCCTGCTTGTCCCCTTTCTCCGCCCACCTCCCATTCTTCCTGATCCTTACTACGTGATCTTTGCAGATTCTTCTCTCCCTTATGTACCTGAAGAAGTCCTTCTCCCCATCCTTGATGCCCTGTGCCAGCCTAAGCTCCCTGGAAGCCTTAGCTGTCCTGACTGCTCTGGTCAGCTCTCTCAGTTTCTTCAGGTACTCCTGTCTGTCTTCCTCCCAACTGATTTTCTTGAATCTCCTGAAGGCTGCCCTTTTGGCCCCCACTTTTCCCCCACTTTCCTGCTCAACCAGCTTGGTTTCTTGGTCCTAAACTTCTTGCTTTGTGCCTTGGTACAGGATCTAGTGGCCTCTGTGAGCCCTAGCTTGATAACCTCTCATTTTTGGGTAGCATCCATCTGTGGGTGGAGTCTAAGTGTCTGGCCACTATTTTCCCCCATCCTCCCAAACTCAGCTCGCCTGAAGTCCAACACCCTGGTCCCTGTTCCCACAGCCTCCCTGCCCATGCAGGGTGAGAACCAAACCATGTGGTTGTTACTCCATGCCAGCAGATCTGCCACTCCCAGCTCCCTGAGAAACTCCTCATTTGATAGCACAAGGTCCAGAGTACTACTCAACTTGGTTGGTTCATTAACCAACTTTACCAGGAAGTTGTCCTAGAAGGCCTCAAGGAGGACATGCTCCATACTATACAAGAAAAATTAACAGCTGTAGCTCTGCTAATTGAAGAGTCTGTACCAAGTGACTACAGTGTCTTACACATGGAAAGAAACAAAATCAACAAATACCAGAATATGCAAACAAAAATGAAACAAATATGGAACAAAAACACAAACACTGTCCCATTTGTCCTTGTAGTTGCAAGACTAAAAAGAATTTTCAGGCACATCTGAATGTGCTACTAATATCTGTGACACCGTATGAACTACAGAAGGGAGCCATCTGAGGAACGTTGCATGTCTTGAGTAAGGAACTTACAGGAAATATTAAAGATTAGTACAGTACTGATTGCTTAATTTCTGGCCATGTTCTGTTTTAAGAATTTCTTGCCATGGTATTACAAAACACTCTGGAAACAATAACCAAGGGAGATATCATATAAATGTGCTGAATGTGACAAGAGTTTTACACATAAGAATATTCGCACAAAACATCAGGAAATTAGTGCAGTGGTTTAATGCTCTGAGCTGCAAATCTGGAGACCTGGGTTTGAATCCCACAGCTCCCGCTTGCATACTGTGTGACCCTGAGCAAGTCACTTAAGTTCCCTGTGCTCCAAGGTCACACCTGTAAACAAGCGTTTAGCGTAGTGTGTCACTTCTGGTTAATCAATTGGAAAAAGAAAGCTTTCAGCTTAGTGTGCCACTCCTGGTTAAACAATTGAAAAATAAATTCATATGGGGATAAAATTAACTTGAGCAAAAGAAGGTATACAAATTCAGTACCTAAGAATACATGAAACTGAAGGTCTGAAGACGCTGAACTAATGCCTGCAGGCAGGATCTCTATTAAACATTTGAATCCCTTAATACTCTGACATTGAAGTAGATTGGGAAGCTGATTTACCCTAAATCTGGGTGTGGAGACCAGCTGAATAATGTGTGGGATCACAGGTTAATTGACTCATACTGAACAGTTAATCCCTCTGAGAGGAACTGTAATTTATTATCCAGTTCCCCATGTCGTATATAGAAGAACTGAATATATCCTGGTCTTGAGGAGTTTGTGTAAAACTACTATCAAGACAAACTTTCATTATAATGCCATCTCTAACCTTTCAGCAATGTCTGTGACAAGTCATTTAGGGTGCCTAGACCTGGTTCTTGCAGCTGGAGATTGAATACTGTATATCCCCATTGAATAACCCCAAGTTTTTGTTGTGACACTCCAGAATGAGTACAAAGAATTTTTCAGCGTAAATAACACTGATGATGTGACCAAGGCAGAATTGGGAAGCCTTTAAATGCTACATGAAAGGCAGAATACGTGGTTTCTTGACAAACAAGGAGAAGAACAGGAGTAGTATTTGAAAGGGCAAGGAGGATTAACCAAGTACCTTAGTGATGCTACATAAATGACAAATAATCTCGGATAATGAGCTGACATAAAAAATCATGAAACTTAAATATGAAATGAATACTTTTAAATAAGGATGGATGGAATACACTCTAGTTAAAATAAAGCAAAGATACTTGGAAGCTGGGGAAAACCTCACCAAATTACTTGCACACAGACTAAAGAAAAAGCAGTCATAGAGTATAATAGCTGGATGCCGTAACACTCAAGATAAACTGGAAGTAACTACAGCAGTAATTTATAAACACGTTGAAGGGTTCTATGAAAGACTGTACAACAGCAGGTTTCAGCTTGATAGCCCTTTGCTAATCTCTATCCTGTCAAGCACTCAGCTTCCTAAACTGACCACAGCTTAAAGAGAAGGGTTTAACATAGAGGATAATGCCTGATGTACAGGTGATAACCATGGTGTAATCACCTCGAATGGCTGCTAAGGCATCAGTAAACCTCAAGAGTGCAGCTCGAGAGGTTTACCATTGCCCTAGCAACCATGAGAAGTGATTAGACCATGGTTATCACCAGTGCATCAGTCATTGTCATTTATAATGTATGGGACTTGACATTAGAAGTTGCCCCCCCACCCCCGAACACAAGTAATGTAGCCTTACTTTATTAATGAATCTGCAGTACTGCCATATGATTGTGTAGGAAAACAACATGGACTGAATGACAATGGGCACAAATAACACCAGTGTTAAAATCTATCATACATGGAGAGTTTGCTAGACTCAATAACAGTAAACTGTGATAAGTGCAATGTTATTTGAAACTGTACCGAGTGAGACTAACAATCACATTCTTGGTGCGTAGAGTGCTGAATAACACTGGCATTCCACTTTGTAAACTCATTGCTATGACATAGATGAGAGGGGTTTATAAGGTTTTGACATCACAACAGTGGGATTACAAGGTTGTAAACGGTTTACTTCAGTGGGTAATAAGGGCTACCCATACATTATAAACTGATCACTGGCATAGAACTCTAAACCACTATTGCATCTCTGTGGTCACAACCCCTGGACTAGACATGCTGCCAGGTGAGTTTTATTAAACAAAACAAAAAAACTCTTACCACTTATTATGCCTCACTCACATTTTAAACATGCTTAATTAGTCCCACAACACTAACCATTTGCCATCCTCTTTCAGAGAAGCCCTATTAGTGCTACTGCTGAAGAAAGGTTAATAAGATAAAGAATGTATACGCTACATAAAAACAAAAAAATTGGCTAGGCAACAGGACGCAAAGGGTAGTAGTAAATGGAGTACACAGTGAAGAAAGGAGGGTTACTAGCGGGGTACTGCAGGGTTCAGTACTGGGACCGGCCCTTTTAAATGTCTTTATAAGTGACATTGCAGAGGAACTGGAAGGAAAAGTATGCCTCTTTGCAGATGACACAAAGATCTGCAACAGAGTTGATACACAAGATGGAGTGGAAAGGATGAGAAGGGACTTGGCAAGGTTGGAGGAATGGTCACATGTATGGCAGCTCAGATTCAATGCAAAGAAGTGCAAGGTAATGCACATGGGAAGCAAAAACCCAGGGGAAGCGTACACAATGGGGGGTGAGATACTAACAACAGTAAAAATAGAAAGGGACCTGGGGGTAATTATATCAGATGACCTAAAGGTGGGCAAGCAATGTGAGAGGGCAGTAAGGAAGGCTGGGGGGATAATGGGATGCATAGGAAGAGGCATCAATAGTAGAAAACAGGAAGTTGTTATCCCTCTGTACAGACAGTTGGTGAGACCCCATCTGGAGTACTGTGTGCAGTTCTGGAGACCCCATTTCCACAAAGACATAGAGTGGAGGCTGTCCAGAGGAGGGCAACCAAAATGGTGCAGGGTCTGCACCAGAAGACATACGAAGAAAGACTAAAGGTGCTTAATATGTATACCCTTGAGGAAAGAAGGGAGAGAGGGGACATGATAGAAACGTTCAAGTACCTCAAGGGAATTAACAAAGTCCAAGAGGGTAGCATCTTCCAGAAAAAGAGATGTACAAGAACAAAGGGGCACAATTTGAAGATAGAAGGGGGATGGCTCAGAGGTAATGTGAGGAAGTATTTTTTTCACTGAGAGGGTTGTGGATGCATGGAACACTCTCCCTGAGGAGGTTGTGGAATCAAGAACAGTGGGGGACTTCAAGAATGCATGGGACAGGCATGAGGCAGTCCTAGTGGGGTGTAGGAGAAAGTAAGCTGTTGGTTAACTAGGATCTGCAACTTATCTGCTTGGTAGGAAAATGGGTAGACTGGGTGGGCCAAGCGGTCCTTATCTGCCATCAGATTCTATGTTTCTACAGGCCCGTCTCTCTTAGTAGCAGTGATTATAAACTGATTGCCAAATCACTGAGCAAAAAAGTCCAAAATATATTTGTAGATCTAATTGGGAAAGACAAAGTTGGATTTATCACAAGAAGAAGGTTTCGGACAGCATTCACAGATTACTACTGGTGTTGTGGTCCGATCTGGACAAATCCAAACCATTGGCCGTATTGTCTTTAGGCACAGACAAGGAAGTTGGTTCTTTTGAATGGCATTATTTATTTGAAGTTTTAAAGGATCTGGTTTCAGTCCCTCACATATTAGATGGGCCTCAGTGCTCCTATAGAAGCACTATTTGGCCTTGGTATTACCTAACAGTCTTAAGTCCAGAACTATTAGTTTAGAGTAAGTGACAAGGTAGGGATGCCCACTGTCCCTTAGTCTTTTCATATTAGCTATTGAGCCCTTGCTTTGTTAAATGTAAACTGTAAAGCAATACATGGAATCTGAGTGAAAACCAAATTCTGCAGTGTTTTGGCCTATGTTGCAGATGATTTCTTGGTTAATTCACAGCTTCCTAGAGAGTCATTGCCTTCTCTAACTTCTTTAATAGGAATGACACCTTCTTCAATTTTTCTATCAGTTAACTGAGAAAAGTCTGAAGTAGTAAGACATAAGAGATATTGTACAAGGCAGTCACTACTAGGTCATCAGGTAATAATGCCTAAAGTGGTCAGAAGTTTGTTTTTTTCTTCTTCTTCTTCTTCTTCTCTGCTCAGCTGGCTGCCATCTGCAGCATCCTCTGCAGCTCTGTCACTCGCCGTCTCAGGGACTTACTGTCTTGCCAGTACAGTGACTGACAGTTTCCCTCCTGTGGCAGAGCTCCTCAAGGTTCCCAAGGCTCAGGGAGAGTTTAGCCTGGAAGTAGTAGGTAGGGAAGTCCACTAGGCAGTTCAGGGGCTGTGGGTGGATGCCACCTCATACTGCCTCAACCAGCAGTGTTTTCTCCCGTTCTCCTGTCCCATGAGCACTTTGTGGGCATGAACTGCAGTGAAGTGAGCTCGTATGTGTGCTTGTGTTGCATTCAGAAAATGCCCCCCTTCCCTTTGGGGCACCACTTGTAGCATCACCTGTGTTCGCTTAGGTGGCAGTAACACAGTGGAGCTCACATCCCTCCTGTCCCAGAGGAAGAGAGCATCCCAATCCTTCTCACCTTGACCATCCAACAACAGCCTGAGATCTCTCCCGATCCCAGGTCACTGAGGTTGCAAGTGGTAGCACTGCCACTGCACCAATGAACCAGCTAAAATGGTCAGCAGATTACATTACATATGTGGGCCTGAAGGAATCAGTTGATTTCCACTGAATGGTTACACTGAACATGGACCTTATCCTACACTCTGAATATGATGGCTAGAGAAACTTGACTTTCACTAACTCACACCAACATGATTGTTAGCCCAAAAACCTTTTACACTCTCAGCAGTCTCACTATGCATATTGATGAGGGTTGACTAAGTCTCAAACAAATGATGCCAAAAGAAAGAAAATGTGGATTTGGTCTACCAAACTACAAGATGTATTATTCACCATAATTCTGAAGCAATTGTCCATACTTTTATGCAAAAACTCAGTGTTTCTGACCCCAGTGTGGGCAGCCAATCAAGTAGCCTCCTGAATCTCCTATTTATTCTTTTTTTTTCCAAACCCTGCTAAAATTGCATCACATCCAACTAATAGTCACTCTCTTAAGGTGTGGAAGTTTATTTGTAAGCATGTTTATTTTTACATTTTTTTTACAGTTCTAATTATCCTCCTTGGCAGGCTGCCTGCTCATCTGTCAACCTACCAGACTCTGGGTCTTTCAGGGTCTTATAGTACCATGCATGCCCAAATGGAATCCCAGAGCAGGCCCGGAGGTATTATCCTAGGTGGCCCCTGATATTTCCTCCGTTTTCGCCCCTTCATTCGGCTCGGTCCTACCCGAGGCCTCAGAAGCGGTGATGCATGCGCATGGAGGCGCACATGTGTACTGAAGCTCCAGTAACAGCCTTTTCCACCTTCCCTCGGCCTAACACCAGCACTCCTCAGATCAACGCAGCCACTCTAGCCTCCACCAGGGGGCGGCTATGCTCCAAGGTGACCAAGTTCTCCCTCCCGAGGTGGAGGGCCACCAGCCGGCAGCTGCTCACATCCTCTCTCCCCCCCCCATTAATATCCGCTGACCCAGGCTCATTCCTGAACCTGGGTCACCGGTGTGGCATCCAGCGCCTCAACCCTCTGTGCCACAGGGCAGGCCCAGTAAGCATGTTAATATGGACCATTTGTTTGAATTTTTTTTATGTAACTGTAAATTTGGGCATGTGTGAAGTCTGTTTTGTCACCCCAGTGTATTATGTCATATTTTATGTTTTGAAATAGTCCTGTTTTTTTTTTTCCTTATTTAGGGGTCGATAAAAATGTAGCCTTCTTCATACCCAATATTTATATTTTTAATTATTTAGCAATTCAAGAACCCAGTGGCATGAATTGAGCTGAAGACTCCAGTAAAACAGAGCACAGTGACATAAGCTCAGTCGGTGTCACTGTGTTTCAGTTCATTGTAGTCTTCTGCTCAACTGATGTCACTGGGTTCTGGAACTGCTAAGTTATTGAATAGATTAATATTTGGCATGAAAAAGGCAGATTTAATGTGGGGTCATAAATAAGGAAATACATAGCACTATTCCGTAACCAACACACAAAACAATACACTGAGGTAATTAAAACAGATTTCACACATGCCCAAATTTACAATTATACTGAAAAATGTAAACAACATTGCTTTTGTTCCCTGTAAGACAAAATCCTTCTCACTTAAGTTTATACCTCTTTGGGAACCCCCTGTAGCATCCCAGCAGCAGCATCAACTAGGAGCAGATTTATCCTGGACTCCCTTCAGGGTGCCTTCCTCAAGCAACAGGTCATGGAACCAACTCAGCAGAAGGCAATACTGGACCTTGTGCTCACAAATGAGGACAGTGTGATGGGGGTAACAGTGGGGAACAGTGACCACCGCTCATTGTGGTTTGAAATCACAGAAAGAGCAGAACCAAACCACACAAAAACACGTATCCTGGATTTTAGGGGGGCAGACTTTAGGAAAATGGGGAGATACTTGAAAGAGGCATTAAGGGGAATGGGACAGGAATCAGGGGTTGAAACAGTGGGCAGTATTTAAAATGGGGATTACAAGAACAACAGAATTATGCATTAACAGGTTAGCAAAAGGAAGAGGAGACCATTATGGTTTTCCAAAGAGGTAGCAAAGAAAGTAAAAGCCAAAAAGATTGCGTTCAGGCAATACAAAATGACACAGACAGAAACGGATAGGGAGAAGTACCAGGAGAAGCAAAGGGAGGCAAGAAGGTCAGTAAGGGAAGCCAAAGCTCAGACAGAAGAACACATTGCAAAATCAGTGGGTAGAGGGGACAAAACCTTTACAGGTACATAAGTGAAAAAAGAAAGACAAAGGGAGGGATAGTGAGACTGAAGGGGGAGGATGGGGGCCACGTGGAGGATGACAGCAGTAAAGCTGACATATTGAACAAGTATTTCTGCTCTGTCTTTACTGAGGAAGAGGAGGGTAATGGGTCTGAAGGGAGTACAAGGGGTGAGAATGGTGCAGAAATGGACACAAGTCCCTTTACACGAGAAAAGGTCCTGAAGGAACTAGAAGTAATAAGAGTTGATAAAGCATTGGGGCCAGATGGGGTGCACCCCAGGGTCCTTAAAGAACTAAGAGAGGTGGTGGCTGAACCTCTGGCTATCCTGTTTAGCCGATCACCAGAAACAGGGGAGGTACCCAAAGACTGGAGGACAGCAGATGTAGTCCCCTTATACAAAAGTGGGAACAAAGAAGAAGCAGGGAGCTACAGACCAGTCAGCCTCACCTCGGTAGTGGGGAAGATCATGGAAGCACTACTGAAGAGAGATTGGTGGAACATCTGGTTGTCAATGGACTACAGGACCCAGGGCAGCATGGTTTCACCAGGGGGCGGTCATGTCAGACCAACCTCATTGAATTTTTTGACTGGGTGACTAGGGAGGTGGATCAGGGGAGGGTAGTGGACATGGCCTATCTGGACTTCAGCAAGGCCTTTGACACTGTGCCGCATAGAAGACTATTACACAAACTGGGGAATATGGGTGTGGGCAGGATAGTAGTGTGATGGGTAGGTAACTGGCTGGGTGGCAGGACACAGAGGATGGTGGTAAATGGCTGTCACTCCAGAGAGGGAAGAGTGACCAGTGGGGTACCACAGGGATCAGTGGTGGGACCAGTCCTATTCAACATCTTCATCAGTGACATTGCAGAGGACATAGAAGGCAGAATTTCACTGTTCGCTGATGACACAAAGCTCTGTAACACAGTCGTCACACCAGAGGGTGTAGACAGAATGAGAAGGGACCTGCAGAAACTTGAAGAATGGTCAGGGGTTTGGCAGTTGAAATTCAATGCAAAGAAGTGCAAGATAATGCATATGGGGCACAAAAACCCTGGCACAATGTGTCAGTTGGGGGGCGAGGATATAGCATGCACCAAGCAGGAAAGGGATCTTGGGGTTATCATCTCTGATGACCTCAAGGTAGAGAAACAGTGCGACAAAGCAGCAGGTAAAGCAAATAGGGCGTTGGGATATATAGGCAGGGGCATCACCAGCAGGAAAAGGGAGGTCATAATTCTGCTATACAAGACACTAGTGAGGCCTCACCTGGAGTACAGTGTACAGTTCTGGAGACCATACCTACGTAAGGACATAGGGTAGAGAAGGTTCAGAGGAGGGCAACAAAGATGGTGCATGAATTGCATCACAAGTCCTATGAAGACAGGTTGAAGGAACTGAACATGTACTCCCTGGAGGAGAGGGAGGAGAGAGGGATATGATAGAGACATACAAGTATCTCACAGGGAGGAACAGGGTGCAGGAATACACTATTTTTAAGTGAAAAGATGTTCCTGGACTAGAGGGCATGGGATGAAGTTGGAGGAGGACGATTCAGAGGAAACATGAGGAAGAATTTCTTCACAGAGCAGGCGGTGGACAAGTGGAACACCCTGCCAGAGGAAGTGGTGGGGGCTGAAACAATCACAGGATTTAAGAATGCATGGGATATACATAAAGGAATTCTGGAGGTCAGGGATAAGGGGCAACAGACTTCTAGAAAAACATAAACTGAACTTACAAGCTCAAATGGGCAGACTGGGTGGGCCATAGGCCCTTATCTGCCGACACTGTCTATGTATCTGTAATACAATACATGTATTTATTTAGTGATATTAGATATACATCTAGAATTAGTAAATTAGCATTCTGAAAGTCCATTCAGTCATAATAAGACAGCTCACCAATTGTCGATGCAAATCCAGGATTAGTAAAATCCTTGGAGTGGGAAAGATTTCTAGAAGAAAGGAGGTACTGTACAGAGAGAGGTCATATATAATTTTACCAGTGTCAGGGGCTCACCAGTTTATATACCCATGGCCCTTCTCAAAAAGAGTAGGGGAACGTCCCAGTGTGCAGTCCAAATTTCCCCCATTGACTAAAAAAATAACACTAACATATGAAGGAGCCAGTAGAAGAAGGTCATTTGGTCTATCAAGTCTGCTCATGTTGCAGGGTCCACAGCTTGATCTAGTGTCCCTGTCCTCCCTCCCCACACTCCTCCCATCCTTCCTACCCATGACCCTTATCCTCCCCCATACCTGTCCCAGCCTCTCTTAAAGCTACCCACTGTCTTCAATAAGATTACTTCTTCTGGCAGTGCATTCAAAGTGTCTACCACTCTCACTGAGAAGAAGTGCTTTCTGATCTCCCTCCTAAACCTCCCACCCCCCAGCTTAAGACTTTGCCCCCTCGTGTTATGGTTGCCACTCAGCTTAAAGAGAGACTCTCCTTATCAACCTTATTTATCCCTTTCAAGTACTTGAAGGTCCCAATCATGTGCCCTTTCTCTCTTTCCTGTGTTCCAAGGAGTACATGTTTGGTGCCCTCAATCTCTTCTCGTATGCCTTACCCTGCTGACTAGCTATCATTTTTGTAGCCCTTCTCTGGACCTTCTCCAGCAGGTTAATGTTCTTTTTGAGGTGTGGGCAAGAGTACTGAACTCCATACTCTAGATGCATCCTTACCAGTGACCTGTACAAGGGCAGTATAACCTCCTGTTTCCTACTAATGATCCCCCTAGATATGCATCCCAGCATCTTGTTTGCTGTTACTGCTGCTTTCTTGCACTCGGTGGAGTGCTTCAGGTCTCTAGTGATCATCACTCCCAGGTCCTTCTCCTCCTCTAATGCAGATACTTGGACTCCACCCAGGTAGTACTCTGTGCTAGGATTCATGACTCCAATATTCATAACTTTGCATTTCTTGACATTGAAACCAAGCTGCCAGATCCTGGACCACCTCCCTAGCTTTGCCAGATCTTCCTGTAGGTCCTGTATCCCTTCAGCTGTATCCACTCTTCCACAGAGCTTGGTGTCATCTGTGAATAGGCATATTTTGCCATTAATGCCATCTCCAATGTCATTGATGAAGACATTGAATAACACCGGCCCCAGCACAGAGCCCTGCAGGACCCCATTGGTTACCTGTCTTGTACCAGAAAACTCTCACCCCACAAGCACCCTCTGGATTCTCTCCCTCAGCCAGTTTTCCACCCATCGGGCTTTTTTCCCCAACCCCAAGATGCACCAATTTCCTGATCTACCTTTTGTGGGACACAGAGTCAAAAGGCCTTGCTGAAATCAAGATAGAAGATGTCTACCGCTCTCCTCTGTCTACTGTGGTTCTTTGCTATAAAGGCAATTGCCATTAAGGTGTGTGTACATTGTTGAAAATCAGTTTCAGCGATGTACACCTCTGGCGCACAGCAAAAGGGCACCAGGGACTTAGGATTTTCTTTGTTATGTGGGATGCTGTGCCCCCCTCACTCTTCATACTAAAGGATTCTCAACTCCAAGGGAGTGCATATTGGGGGGGGTCAAAACCTTAAAAAAAATTGAGGTTGGGTGCAACAAAATGTACATGCACCCAGATAAGAACCCAGCACCCTCAGAAACCCCAGTCCACCATGCCACAGGCCCAGCTCGACAGCCCACCACGGCACCATGCCTTGCAAACCCTCCCTCACTCCCCTTCTGCCCCTCGCTCAGCTTGCTCACTTCCCCCCCATACATGTGTACATGTAGCAACATCCTGTCACTATATGTGCGACCCCCACAATCCAGTCACCGTCCCTGGTCGGTAGCCCTGTCAACATGTGCCAGTATGAACGTGCTTTCTGAACCAAATGTTAGTGATCTCCCACAATTTATTCACTTGTCTATTCTGACTTCAAGTGTTTATCTCATACCGTACGTACTGTGGTTACCAATTTGTCTCTCAAGCTACTGCTGACTTGTAATCCGATCCAAATGTTAGTATTTGTCCCACTATGTATTTTCTTGTCTGTACTGTCTAAAACTGTTTTCCTATGCTCTCCCCTCCCCCAGAACGCATCTGTAGTCAAGCAGTACTCTGCTCAGTATGCCTTCCTGGTAAAACTCTTAAATAAATAAATAAATGATTGAGTTGCCCTTTTTGAAAGCACCCAATTGTGGTCGCCAGTGTCTCAGGATACCATCTACTGTCTTAGTGACATAGTCAAAGAAGTCAGATTTGTTTGACACAATCGCCCTCCCATGAACCTACACCGCCTCATATCCTGGAGACGATGCTCCTCTAGATCTTCCACCAATCTTTCCTTTAGTATGTTTTCCATGAGCTTGTCTACAGTAGAAGTCAGACTGACTGGTCTTTAGTTTCCTGGGTCATCCTTGTAACCACTTTTGTGGAGAGGCAGTACACGTGCTGTTCTCCAGTCCTGCAGTGCTACGCATGTCTCTAGTGAACTATTAAATACATCTGACAGTGGCCCTGCCAGCTCCTCAGCAGTTCCTTTAGTACCCTTGTATGTACTTCATCCAGGTCTGGTGATTTGTCCACCTTCAATGCCAGCAGCCCTTCCCTCACTCTATCCTCCTCCATCACTACATCTGTGTTCCCCTCCCCCCTTGCTCCTCTTATCCCTCCTGAAGTCACTGGTCTGTTCTTCTCCCTGTTGAAGATGGAACAGAAGTATTCATTTAGTATCTCTGCTGTTCCCCCATTATCCTCCACCCACTCCACCCCTTTCTTAAGCCTAACAACCCCTTCCTTCTTGTCCCTTTTCTCACTTATATAGTGAAAGAAAGCCTTCTCCCCCTTCTTAATTCCTTCACCTATCTGCAGCTCCTTCTGTGCCTTTGCTCGTCTGTCTTTCTTACTTGCCTCACTAGCTAACCTTAGGTAATTTTCCCCTATCCACCTCTCTCTTGGCTTGCCAAATTTTCTATAGGACAACCTCTTTTCTCTTACTGCCTGGGCAATCTCAGAACTGAACCAACTGGGCGCTTTAGCCCTTGTGTTCTTACCCCTGAGCCTAATGCACTCATCTGTGGCAACCAGTATTCCTTCCTTAATGAGAGACCACCTTTGGTCTACCCCCATATCTGTTCTGATGCCCACCAGATGGCTCCTTAGCACTTTGCTCATTTTTCTGAAGTCCGCCCTCCTGAAATCCAAGATTTTGGTCTTAGTCAGGATGCTTTCCCCTGCCCGTATCCAACTGGAACCACACTGTGCAATGATCACTTCCTCCCAGTAGCTCCCTGACCATTATTGCTGTACACGCTCCCCATTTGTGAGCACCAGATCAAGAATTGCCTCAGCTGTTGTTGGTTCAGTGATGCCCTGAGTCAGGAACACACTGTGCAGTCCTTCCAGGATCATCTGACTCTAGCACACATTGTGGATGGTATATTCCAGTCCTCCTTGGGCAAGTTGAAGTCTCCCCACAATTACTACCTCTGCTTTCCCCACAGCTTCTGATATTTGTGAGATCAGTTATCTGTCCCTTTCCTCATCCTGACTGGGCAGTCTATAAACTACCCCCAAACTCACCTTTCTCCCTCTATTGGACCTTAACTGAGCCCATAAAGCCCTTTCCTTTGACTCCTCCCTTGTGCAAGTTATTCCCTCCCTGATATAAACTGCCACCCTTCCCCCTTTCCCAACTACCCTGTCCCTCCAGTATAGTTTATATCCAGGGACTGCAAGGTCCCAGTCATGGTGTGATGTTTCCCAAGTCTTGGTTACTGCAGCTATAGCCACCATTCTGCCTGCTAATAGTGCCTGCAGGTCTTCCATCTTGTTTCCAAGACACTGTGCATTCAGAGACACCACCCTCCGCCTAGAATCTAACCTTCCTTCTCTTCCTTCTATTTCTTCTATTCACACTTATCCCTTCTGTGTGCACCCCTCTACGTACCCTTGTTATGTATTCCTCACTCCCTCCACCCTTTGCTAACTGTGTTCTTGCCCCTTCCACCTCCTCCCTCCAGACCTCTTCCATCACTGTGGGGGGGGGAGGTTCACTCGGAGTCTGTGGGTCTGCACACCCACTGTCCCTCCCACAGTAGTTTAAGTGTAGTGGTTATGTATTCTCCCAGTTTGTCCCTGAGTACCCTCAAACCCTCCCTACTGAGGTGTAGTCTGTCTGGTGAAAAGAGTGCTTTGTTTGACCAGGTATCTTTCCAGTCCCCAATACAGATGAACATCTCCTCCCTGCACAATTTTCCTCAGCCAGTCATTGAAATCCTCTATTCTTCTTTTCCTGGCTGTGCTGGCCCTTGTTACTGGTATCACCTCTGAGAAGGCCAGTGAACTTCCTTCCTCCCTGCAGATCTTCTCTAACTCCCTGAACCTACTTTGCACTATTCCCACCTCCTCCCCGGCTAGGTCATTGGTTCCCAAATGTATAACTAAATTAGGTTTTCTTCCAGCCTCCCATACTATTTCCCTTATTCTTGGGCCCACCTTCCCTGCTGTCATCCCTGGCATACAAACCACCCTCCTGCTTGCATTTGGGTTCCCTTTCCTTCACCAGTGAATACCCCTAATTATGGAGTCCCCTATGATTGCCACCCTTCCATCCCTTGCATCCATGCTCCCAGTCCTTCCTTTCTTACCTTCGGTACTAGCTGCTTCCCAACCTAACTGCTCCCTCTGCACCCCGATAAACTTAACTCCACATCCACAATTTATCCCCTTAACTGTTTTTCCATCTCTCAATCTGCCTCACCTCTCTTGACTATCTGTGTCTGCTTTCAGTTTTCCTTCCCCTCTTCCTTCTATTTTCTCTCCCCCTTCCTGCACTCCATTTAGCCTGCCTCCTCTTTCCTACTCATCCTTATTAGTTCCTTCCCCCCTCACCTGTACTCCTACGCTCAACACTGGCTCAACCTGACCCCTCCATCCTTCCAAATACTGGTGCAAATCTGTTCAATAAAGGCACCCCTTTAGAATTTTCCACCCCTTTCCCTCATCACTTGCCATTCCTCCACCCTGGGCTTCCTTATCCTCAGAGGAAGAGATACTCCTATATACTGGGTACTCCTCCCCACTCCCATCCCCTGCCTGATGTTGTCATTCCCCTGGGCATCTCCCCTCTGCCTTTCCCCCACTGCTGTGCCCCTCTGACTTCCTCCACCGTCTTCCCCAGCTCCCATCTGAGCAGTCTTATTTTAGCCCTTACCAGCTCCAGGCTCTTACACACAGGACATCCTCCCTTTACTCCACATCACCCCCAGAAAGACTGCTACCCCACAGCTATTGCAGTTTACCACTGTTCTGCTTCCCATACATGTACCTATTCCTCCACTTCCTCCAAGCCCCACTTCAGCTATCCTCCAGTTATATGGAGTATAGCTGTGGGGCAGCAGTGTTCTGGGAGACATTCTGGAGACTGCAATGCTGCCCTATTTGTAGGCACCTCTCTGGTCAGAGGGAGGATGTTGCCCGTCTCCAGGCTGACCTGGCTAGAATTTGTGAAACCTTCTCCTCCACCCAGGGACCACCAGGGCCAATGCCACTACCTCAGAAGTTGCCAAGAAAGAGGAGAGGGTGGGCTCAGGGAGGGAGAGGGTGGTGGAACAGAGTTGCATCCCTCCAGCTGTACCTCTCCACAGTTCATTCACCCTTCTGATGAATAGTGGTTCGTCTATGGAGGCACCTGCAGTGGAGACCAAGGAGAATGCTGGGAACCTTCACAAAGGAGACCCACAGGAGGGTGGCTTGGGACCCCACAGTGGAAGGAAACAACTCCTGGTGGTGAGGGACTCCATCATTGGGGGGTAGAAATGGGGGAAAAGGGGAGAGGGAGGGAGGTAAGGTGCCTGCCTGGTGCCATGGCTTGGAGGGACAGGAAGTGAATCCTCAGGATCATGGGAGCAGCTGCATGAGGGAGGGAGATGGATGTCATTATCCACCTAGGGACAAATGACCTAGCCAGGAATGGGATAAGAGCAGTGCAAGAGGGGTGGAGGAACAATGGGGAGAATCATAACAGCCATCACAGAGGCAACAAGACTTTGTGTAAAGCAAATCAACAAAACACAATGAAGGAAAAAAATGCTATGGTTCTCAAAAGAGGTGGCAGGGAAGGTTAAGGACAAAAGGATAGCATTCAGGAAATATAAGGAAACACAGAAGGAGCAGGACAGAGAACTTTATCAGTTAAAGCAGAAAGAGGCTGGGAAGACAGTCAGAATAGCAAGGGCCCAAACCAAGGAAAGGATAGCCAACTCTGTTAAGAAGGGAGATGAGACTTTTTACAGTCCCACACAAAAGATTAATACACAAGTTAACCAGTCTTGGAGTGGGTCCCAAGGTGGTAGCCTGGATAAAAAATTAGCTAGACAACAGGACGCAAAGGGTAGTAGTAAATGGAGTCCACAGTGAAGTAAGGAGGGTTACTAGTGGGGTACTGCAGGGTTCAGTACTAGGACCGGTCCTTTTTAATGTCTTTATAAGTGACATTGCAGAGGAACTTGAAGGAAAAGTATGTCTCTTTGCAGGTGACACAAAGATCTGCAACAGAGTTGATACACAAGATGGAGTGGAAAGGTTTAGAAGGGACTTGGCAAGGTTAGAAGAACAGTCAGATGTATGGCAGCTCAGATTCAGTGCAAAGAAGTGTAAGGTAATGCACCTGGGAAACAAAATCCCAGGGGAAGAGTACACAATGGCGGGTGAGGTACTGACAACAGTAAAAAGGGAAAGGGATCTGGGGTAATTATATCAGATGACCCAAAGGTGGGCAAGCAGTGTAAGAAGGCAGTAAGGAAGGCTGGGGGGATACTGGGATGCATAGGGAGAGGCATCAATAGTAGAAAACAGGAAGTTGTTATCCCTCTGTACAGACAGTTGGTGAGACCCGATCTGGAGTACTGTGTGCAGTTCTGGAGACCCCATCTCCACAAAGACATAGAGTGGAGGCTGTCCAGAGAAGGGCAACCAAAATGGTGCAGGGTCTGCACCAGAAGACATACGAAAAATGGCTAAAGGAGCTTAATATGTATATCCTTGAGGAAAGGAGGGAGAGGGAGGACATGATAGAAACTTTCAAGTACCTCAAGGGAATCAACAAAGTCCAAGAGGGTAGCATCTTCCAGAAAAAGAGATGTGCAAGAACAAGGGGGCACAATTTGAAGATAGAGGGGGAATGGCTTAGAGGTAATGTGAGGAAGTATTTTTTCACAGAGAGGGTTATGGATGCATGGAACAGCCTCCCTGAGGAGGTCATGGAGTCAAGAACAGTGGAGGAATTCAAGAATGCATGGGACAGACATATAGCAGTTATAGTGGGGGGTAGGAGGAAGTAAGCTGCTGGTTAACTAGAATCTGCAGCTTTTCTGTTAGGTAGAAAAATGGGCAGACTAGGTGGGCCAAGCGGTCATTACCTGCTGTCACATTCTATGTTTCTGTATATAACCATAAAATGACTATACTATTCAAAAATATATACAGTTCTATCTCACTTTACTAAAAAATGTAACAATCACAATAATCTATCTTCTACTAATACAGATTATATTACAGAACCAGAACACAATGCAAAACATCTGCTACTTAGCAACAACAGACAGGTGACAACATACCAAGTTGATGTATCTTTTCTTTTAAAGAGCTTAAGCTAATAGAATATGACAGCATCTGTGTCTTCCCCCTAGAAGTAGGCAGAAGAGTCTGACCCTCCTTTCCCCATCAACAAAAACTAAGCAAAATATACTCATCGCCACAACGGATAAGGATTTAACAACAAATTCTAAGCTCAGATGGAAAAAAAGCATGATTGACTCATCCAAAAAAGGATTTGGGGCGTCTGTAAAAGAGCACTTATGAATCTAATAGGGAAGTACAGGGTCAACTAATGCAATGTAATTTGTCAGATTTACTGTAAACCAGCTGCCTTAGCTAAAATGGATAAAACGTTGGAATGGAAATGATGGAGATGTTAAAAGGAAAATGTCAGTTTATCCATAACTTTAGTACTGTCCGAAAGTATTGCCAAGTTGTAAAGCAGTAATGTTGTCCTGTAAGTGTTGAAATGCAATGTCCCACCTGACCCCTTGCTTCCTATTTTAGAGGACCATTCCTCTGTAGCTCACCTACCTAAATGCCAATGACTTTATGCTACCCAAGGAAAATTATGCATGCTTGAACAAAGTACCTATTTCATTTTGTTTGTTAAACTGGAAGACAGTGAGCTAAATTAGCCCTAGACATGTGTCCAGTTGTTGACAAACATTATGAAGAAGTCAATACAACAAGTTACAAAGGACAATAACAGATTGTGCAAATGAAGATTTTCGACATACATGTTTAATGCTCCCAATGGTTTTGCATGAAGATACACTAACTGGTATATTATTCTGCTGTTGGGTGACCACATGCTGTTGTAGGGACCTTTGTCTCAAACCACTATTCATGAATGGGTTACTGACTTGTCTCCATGTTTGTGATCTAGTGTCTCTTGTGTTTTGAAAAATATATAAAATTAACTGAATACTGAGGGGGTGTCAATCAAGAGCTACTGTACTTGACAGAAAAAACCAGAGCCTTGTATTTAACTGTTTTCCGCAAGAGATAACCAGCCAGATCATAGCAAGTAGAGTGATGAGTTCTGGTTAGTTTGTTACTTTAAAATCTAAAAACTAATTTATAGAGCACCCTCACCCAGGACAGCACCCCTCTCCTGCTAAAAGATGAGCCAGCATGCCATAGTCAGTTAAAGGGAGTAAAAGTCAATTTGTCAGTTTCTTCCTTGATTCATAATAGATACAATTTCTTATTCTTGTAAAGGCCCCAACTCTCATTCTTGACCTCCCCACCTGTCTTGCCCACTCCCACCATGATTTCTACTTTTACCAGTGAATCATAGCTGCCTTTTTTTGGACTCCTTTGCTCTTCTCAAGCATCACCACCTTTTTCTACAAACACCCTGCACTTTTTAGCTCTTCTCTTCATTGAACGCTGCCTTGGTTTTGACTATTAAAAAAAAAAAAGAATGCTGCCTTGGAAGCTAATTTGTGGTTCCTCCATTTGTCATGGTTTCGTTCACCTGATTGTTCTGTACCCTGTTCTTGACTCCAATTTTGTCATCACAACTGTATTTTGTGACTTTCTGTAATTTTGTTACCCTGTAATCTTCTTTTCTCTTTCCCTGGGTCATACATGAAAATTAGCTTCATGTCAGTGTGCCTTTCTAGGTTATTAATTTTGAAATAAATAAATAAAGTCTTGGATGTATAGCTTTGACAAGATGGTTGAGGTGTGATCTGTAGGAGAGGGTGCTGCCCATGATAGCTCCTAAGTGCCTCAGTTTATTTACTAACTGAATCCATTCATCTTTAGTGTCAAAAAGTTGAAAAGAGTTAGCAAACCATGTCTTTCATCTTCTTGGTATTCAGAACTAGACTGTGAGAAGTGAATTAATTTTGTAATACGTTGAAGTCTGCCTGAAGAATTTGGTTAATTTTGTCAGTGTTTTCCACTCATTGTATATCATTGCATCATCTGCATACAGAACCATGTGAGTTGAAGGACATGAAGACGGTGCAGTGACAAGACAGAAGGAAAATAACAGAAGTCCCAGGATTAAGTCCTGGGAACTCCACATGGAACCTTAAGAGACTCAGAGTTGACCTTGTTGATTCGAGTATGGTTGGACCCCACCACTCAAATAGTGTCCAAACCAAGAGACAACCCCCCCTTTAAAAAGTGTATATGCATTAAAGAATCCAAATGCAGGTAATGATCAGCTATGCAAATTATGATCATTGGCACTGATTATGCATTTTACTATAGCTGACTATGTACATTGTACTGCAGTTGAATATATATAGTAACTAGGTTGTGTCTCCAGTGTTACTTTTAGTAACAGTCATTTAGTTAAGTTTAATGTAATCTAAGGTTGTATTTATTCATCTTAGAAATATTGATCTTACTTTGAGAGGGTTCTTGCAGTAGGTCATTACAAATAGGACTGCGCCCTTTGGTGTCAAGACTACTCGGCAAACTTCTAGCTAACAATCCATAGCGGGGGATCGCCCCCAACATCACCTGAAGGGATGTCAGGGTAACCCTATAAAGGGGGCGGTCCCCACACCTGCCCTCCAGTTCTTTCCTGCTGCCGACCTGAGTCAGTCGAACCTTGTGACTGTCATTTTTACAGCTAACAGTTTATTATTTTCTTCCTTCTAAAAGTTCCATTGTCTGTCATTGCATGTCTTCTCCATCGCAAGGCCCAAAGAAGTGTGACAAGTGCGGTGCTTAAATCCCACACGGGGATGACCACTCCCACTGCATCCTCTGTCTAGGTCCAAAACAATGGGCCCAGGACTGCTCAGTCTGCCTATCCTTCAACAGGGCCACACGTATCAGATGCCAAAAAGCCCTCAAAGCCCATCTGCTCAAGAAACACCAGGCTTCCATGGAAGAGGAGTTGCAGGAATGTTCTTCCTCTCCCACCACTGAGTGAAAGAAGAAAAAGAAGGAGAAGTGATGGGATCAGTCCCCCTCTGTCCAGCACCACCAAACCGAAGAAGCAGTCTCAGGGGAGGCATCAGCTTCAGTAAGTACCCCTCCTGCCCAGTTTACATCCACCCCTGCAAATTGGTTGCCACTCCCCCCACAGTTGTCAGAGGGTGGAAGGGGCATTCTACTCAGGAGGGTACCTCTTTTGGGACTGTAAGCAGCACTCCAGCCAGTAAGTCACCCTCCCATGTAACTGATTGATTCCCTGCAGGAGACACTCTACCTATGCCTCATGCTTCAATGCCTGAGCTGCCAAAAGGTCCCTCTGGGGACCCTACCCCTCAAGGCTTGCCATTGGACCCCTCAGCTGCTAGCAGTCCCTTGGCCCCACATTCTGCTGGACCAGTTGTCCCCCCTCTGTCGAGCGTGGTCCCGGGCTACACCCCACTGCAATATTCCTATTACCCAGTGCCAGGATATCCATCGCTGGGCTACCCGTCACCTGCCTATGTGACTGGGTACCCAATGCAGGATCAGTAGTTTCAGGGGTACAACCCACAGGGCAACACTTTTGACTGCCATTACCCTGGCTGCCCCTCCTACCCTCACTTGGGGTACCCAGGGTTCCTGCCTCCACCTCCACCACCCCTACCTCCTCCTGCTTCACAGTCTCTGGTTCCGGACAGGTCTCAGGCTGACATGCCAGGGTCCATTCCCTCTTGGTGGAAGGATGCAAAGTCACAACTCTTACAAGAGTAGTCTTGGCCAGAGCCAATACTGATCTCTACTTCGACTCTATGATCAGCCCCAGGTGTCTTCCCCTGCCAACCCTCAGTCATTGGACAAGAAGCCTGCCAGACACCCTTCTAGAGACTTGCCTGGTGACAGACCCACAGAGGGGGTGTCAGATACGGTCTCATCACCCAGCAGACAAGTATCTTCAGAGTTGGACACTGACTCTTCAGTGAGTTCTGGGTCCCATTTCCCCCCATAGAACCCCAGCTGAAGGAGTCCCCCAAGTCTCCCCTGGAGGACTCTTCATTTGCTTACCTACTCTGGTCTATTCAGACCATGTGTGGATGGACTACACAGGAATTGGATCCCAAAAGAAAAAGTCTCGCACCTTGATATTTCTGATGCGGACCCCTTATCCATCCCTCCTTGGACAGGGCCGCATGAGGAACTGACATCTACCATCTGGCAGCAACCATCCTCTATCCCTGTGATCTCTAAGAAGACCAACAGGACTTACTACACCTCCCTCCAAGAAGGAGTTTCTCACCTCACTATGCAGCCCAAGGCATTCTCCATAGTGATCACCACAGCCCACAACAAATTGGCAAATCTGAAGCATCTTGGTGCCTCTCCGCCAGATAAGGAGTCCAAACAAATGGACCAGTATGGCAACAAAGTGTACACTTCCTCCACTTGTGCCTTGAGATCTCTGAATTATGTAGCCCACATGATTACCTTCCAGAAATCTTCCCTATCAGACCTGGAATCAGACATTCTGGCTATCCCAGACCAAGATCTCAGGGAAACACTCCTTAAAAAGGTGAGGCTTAATAAGTCTTCCTGCCATCACGCACTTCACGCCACCTGCGATTCTGTGGACTCAGCGGCACATAGCACTGCCTTGTGTGTTTGCCTTGGAAGACTGGCATGGCTTCACTTGGCAGGCTAGGCACAGGATGTCCAATCCCCTGTCCTGGATGCCCCCTTCCAGGGTCCCGTCCTATTTGGGGGGATGTTAAGGGCATCATCACGGAGCTTCAGGACAGCAGTAGGTCCCTCCGAGATGACCACTCCCTCTATCACTCCTGTGCCAAACCCAAGTAGCTTTTTTGCCACCAACAGCAAAAAAGGGAATAGACAGCCCCCGGCCAGACATCTGGGCAAATGTCACACTATGGGCTCTGGGGCACCAACCGTACCAGTCAGATCCCACAGGGCAGTGGGAGGCCATCAGCCTGCCCTGCCCTCTGCCTCCTGACTTGAGGAACACCCCTCCATCTCCTGCAGATCTACCAATGGAAGTGGTGGGGGGGGGTTCACCCTCCAACTTAGAGAGTGGGAAGCAATCACTTCAGATGCTTGGGTGTTGCAGGTGATTGCAAGAGGATACTCAATAGAGTTCCTGGACCAACCCCTGGACAACCCTCTGGGCAGGTCACATTTCCCATCAAGCCACCTTCTAGTAGTATGGGAAGAAATTCAGGCTGTCCTATCCAAATCAGCCAATAGAGCCAGTTTCTCCAGCTCAGGAAGGAAGAGAGTATTACTCACACTTCTTCCTGGTGCCAAAAAAGATGGGAGATCTAAGATCCATATTGGATCTCAGCCTGCTGAACCTCTTTGTAGAATACAAGAGGTTCCACATGTTGACCCTCCAGGGACTCTTATCCTGCTGCTTAAGGATCGGTGGCTATGCTCGCTGGACATGCAGGATGTTTATCTGCACATCCCTATCCTCCCAGCTCACCACCACTACTTCCTCAGGTTCATGTTCCAGGGGAACCATTTTCAGTTCAAGGCTCTCCCCTTTGGCCTGTCTTCAGCACCTCGGGTTTTTACCAAGTGCCTTGTGGTAGTGGCAGTGGCCTTATGCCACAGGGGGATCTATGTGTTCCCATACCTGGACAACTGGCTTCTGTCGGCCCCATCTCAGGAAAATCTGAAGGCGTCTCTCTCCTTCAACCTGGACCTGTTTTTGCAACTTGGCATTAAAGTGAATTACCCCAAGTCCAACCTTTTGCCCTCCCAGTGCCTCCAATTTATTGGAGCAGTGCTGGACACAGTCCAGGGCAGTGCCTTCTTACCTTTGGATAGAGTGGATATTCTGAAACTACAAGCTTCTGTTATAGCCAACTCTTATTGGACTACAGCTCGCTCTGTTCTTTGACTGTTGGGTCTGATGGCTGCTGCCAGTCCCACAGTACTGATGGCCCGACTGCACATGAGGGTGACCTAGTGGACACTCAGGGTCTAATGGGATCAACACTTGGATGACTTGGACCACAGAGTCATGGTCTCCAACAGCATGAAGAGGGATCTGCTTTGGTGGCAGGAGACATCCCATCTGTCCTTGGGGGTCTCCGTTCAACCCCCCTCCCTTTCCATGACCCTCACAATGAATGCCTTGAGTCAGGGTTGAGGAGCACATCTGGGAGACCATCACACCCAAGAAAGGTGGCCCCATCAGGAAATGCATTTGCACATCAGTGTTCTGCAGATGAGAGCAGTGCTGTATGCTCTCCAGGAGTTTCAGACCCTGTTATGCCTGTGAACACTCCTGGTCCAGACCAACAACACTGCTATAGTCTTGTACATCAACAAACAGGGAGGCACCCATTCATACCCGCTTTACAGGGAGGTGATGTGAATGTGGTAGTGGGCAGTCCAGCAAAACCTGCACTTGATAGCAGTCCATGTCCCAGGCATTCACAACATCCTGCTGGACAGTCTCAGCCACACCATCACATGAGCTCATGAGTGGGAACTGAAGCAAGACATGGTAGAAGGTATTTTTGACCTGTGGAACTGTCCAGAACAGGACCTTTTTGCCTACCCTTTCAATGAAAAACTATCCAATGTTTGCTCACTCGTTCTTGGGCATGGTGTTTTTTGGCGATATGTGCTGTCAGTCTGTTGGACAGGGAGGCTTCTGTATGTTTTCCCTCCCTTTCCAATTCTGCTGAAAGTCTTACTGAAACTTCAAGCAGAGGGTGCACACATGATTCTCATTGCTCCTCTTTGACCTCAGCAGATACGGTTTCCTCTGCTGCAGCAGCTAGTGTTGGAACCTCCAGTTCCACTGAGATAGGGTGGCTCTGAGGACTAATCCTTTCTCCCAAAGGTGGTATCCGAGGTGACTTTAAACCAAGATATCCAACTGCCAGTCTACTATCCTGATTATTCCAATAGAGGGGAACACCTCTTGCATGCTCTGGATGTACGTAGAGTACTACGCTACTACATTTCTTGGACCAAGGAGATGTGCAAATCAGACTAGTTATCTGTTTCTTTTGTGCCCAAACATTAGAGCAATGCTGTGTCCAAGCAGTGCCTTTCCAAGTGGTTGGCTAATTGCCTTACCTTTATCTACCAGAAGTACAAGAAACCACTTTCGGGGGGAGGTCAAGGGGCAAAGAGGCATGGCCGTCTCTACTGCCTTTTTGAGAAATGTGTCCACATCTGACATCTGTGCAGCGACCACATGGAGTACCATCTGTACTTTCACAAAACATTACAATTTGGACATTGCCTCTAGGTGCAGAGTCGGTTTTGGACTGGCAATTCTTAAAGGCCTATCCTCCTAGCCTGTGTTCTGCTCTGCAGACCTTTCCACCTCCCAGACCTCAATCTCCGACTGCTCCTTCTTGACTGCTTGGAATTCAGTCCTGTCTTTAATGACCTACTGCATGAATCCTCTTGAAGTAAGATATATCAGTTATGTAAGAACTTACTGTGACAGTAGATCTTTGAGAGAGTTTCCTGCAGTAGGTCATATTTTTCCCTCCCGCTGTCCCCCAGATTTTGCCTATTCTTTCCTTTCCCAAGGTGCTTTTTAGCAGCTCAGGGCTCAAAGAGTTTTCTCTTTTCTCCCATTTATCTTTCTAAGTTCTTACAGTGGGAGGACTGGAGGGCGGGCCCCCTTTATAGGGTCACGCTGACTTCCCATCAGGTGACATTGGGGCAGTCCCCTGCTGTGGATTGCTAGCTAGAAGTTTGCTGTGTGGTCCTTATGCCAGCAGGGCACAGTCCTATCTGTAATGATCTACTGCAGGAACCTCTTTTGAAGACCTATTGTTACGGTAAGTTCTTTTACGTAACTGATATTTTCTTAGATGACCCGGTGGCACTGAGGGTTAAGGCATTGGATGCCACACCTCATGCTGCACCAGTGATCTGGGTTCAGAAATGAGCCCAGGTTGTCAGGGGTCAGCAGGGGTGGTGGCGAGGAACGGGATTGAGCTGTCGTGAGGCAGCTCGCCTCTACCGGGGAGGGATGAGGGGTTTCCCTGGCCCTTGGCTGCCACCTGGTGGAGGATGGGTGGCAATCCAGGGAGCCCAGTGACAGCCCCAAGCTGGAACAGAAGGGGCCAAGGCATTACCCGGTGTATGTGTGTGCCTCCATGTGCATGCATTGTCATGTCTGCTGGGGTCCCGGGATCAGGGAGAAAACACAAAAATGTAAATAAAAAAAATATATTGTTTCTTTCTTACTGCTAATATTGTGTTACTGTGACTTGTTTAATGATGTTCTGTTGTACCATTTTGTAATTTTCCTTTTTTGAAATTTTAATACAAATTTATAAATTAAAAAAAATAAAGATTAAGACGATATTGGTTTCTTAATTTTGAACATGGCCTGGCTTAAGAAAGGGGTCCATTCTCCTCATAGTATTAGAAAACTCTGAACTAAAGTGACATTTCCTCAGACTATATATATATATATATATGTGCTAAATGTGATGAGCTTTACAGAGAAGAGTGCATACAGTAGCTGGCCCGCTGGCACAGTGGCAGCACTACTGCTTGCAGCACTGAAGGCCGAGGTTCAGGAGTGAACCCAGAGCACTGGAGGGTTGGCCGGGGGGGAGGATAGAGCATCAAGTGGACTTCTCTCCTCCTCTGGTTGGGATGGGACCAGACTCTCAGCAACATCCTGACTCCTGGCAGTGGGCAGGAGTTGGTGCACCTGGGAATCTCAGCAGTGCAGAGATTGGTGGTGTGATGGACATGGGCATGCCGTGTGTAGGAGCACACACTGCATTTCATGGATGTCATTGCATGTCCACATTGCTGTGGCAACCAAAAGAAAAAAAACTCAGTTGAAACAGCATGGATTTCAGCTACTGTCCTCATTTCCTATCTTCTGGATTAGCATATTCTGCTTTCCCTCCTCTTTCGTACCCCGAGGAGAGCCCAACCTGTAGGTCAGTACAGTCTGCTCTGGGGGGAGAGGGGCTGGAGACCCCAGGGGAACATATGGGCTAAATCCCAGCCAGCACTGGGACCATAAAAAAAGTCAAGAAAGAAAAATGAGTGTGTACAGAAACAGCAAAAAACAACAGAGGTGCGCACAGGGAAGATGGTGCTCACAAAAAGTGGTACAAATCCACTCCGAAGATTCAGGCACTCATCACCATCAAGATAGAACACCATAGTAGATAATCTTGGCGTTGTTGACACACTCTGTGCCCGCCTGACGCATTTCAGACAGCTTGTCCTTTATCAAAAGCTGAGGCATAACTAAGAAAAAACAATTTAAAATAGTGCTAAAGTAACTGACATGAAGTTGTAACATTGACATTTTAATTGATTGGTTTAAAAACAACTGTATCAAGTCGAGTCAGTCAGGTTTATTACCCTATCATAGATGGAATACCTAGTACTGACTCTTTCATGTGATATAACATAGTGAACATATCAAATCAGGGTAAAGGGAGAAGGGGGGGCAAGCGAGGGGGATGGGATTGGTGGTTAAAACTCAGTGTGGTTAAGTATATTAAAAACATTCAAAAAACGTGTAACTAGCATACAATGGGGACCGCTGCCAGTGGAAACCTAAACATTCTAGAATGAACTATAGTAATATTATTATTGAACTACATGGGTATACAAGAAATAGTGGTGTAGCGAACTATGCCACTGCCAGTCAGACGTACAGCTATATGATGTTATATTCTGTTATATTTTGTGTATGTGTACATGCCACAAGAATGCCAGTGTTAATGAATGGGGGCACATATAGAAGGAGAGACTGGATCTTTAAAATCAAAAACAGAACAAGAGTTTGCAACAGGAATGGTGGTGCTGCTAAACCAAGTCCAGACTAAACAAACAGTAAAAGTTGAGCACTCACCAACCTCAAAAATAATCATGGGTACAGGTCTTCAGCAGAAAAAAAAACTATTTACTTTATTTAAAGCATAGCTAGAAGCATAAACACCTGACACATTTTGGATGTATCTGCATCCTTTCTCAAAGGCTAAAATCAGTATAAAACACTGCAGTTAAATACCCAGATTCAAAATACTTCATTATGAAATCACAGAAAATCCATGCATGTGATTGGACAGAATTTTAAAGACCAAATGAATAATATATCAATCATCCCAAATCTATTTGACACTTCAATTGATCACCACTACTCCCATAGAACCTTCTAAAACACTATGTGAAACTTAATGGAATGTCAGTGTCAGTGGCTCAGCAGGTTGCATGCTCGCCTCTGAGGCCGGAAGATCAGAAGGCTGTGGGTTCTATCCCACAACAGGCATTTGAGTATAATCCCAATACTGACACTATGGTGCAGCACGAGGTGGGTGCTACAGTCCTGAGGTGCCATCTTTCAGATGAGACATTAAACTGAGGTCTCATCTGCCTGTTCTGGTGTAGTTCAGGTGGATGTTAAAGATCCCATGGCATTTCTCAGAAAGAGCAGGGGAAGCCCTGGTGTCCTGGCCAAATTTCTCCCATTCACTAAAAATACCCCCAATAGCTTAATCTGGTTCAATGTCAGTTGGCATCCATCTGTATCCCTCTCCCCTGGGACAAGGCTGAAAATAGTCAGAATTGTCTAGTCCTCATTTCCTTGTCAACAAAAAAATGAAATAAATAAACAATGCTAATAAAGGCAGGGGAAGGGGAAGAAGAAGGGGGGTGTAAGGATAGGGAAGAGGAGGGAAAGGAGAGAGAAAAAGGGAAGGATGAAAGGACCAAGTAAGGGAAAAGGGAGGGAAAACAACCCAGTGTATGAATATAATAATAAATAATCATATACATATCAAAACATCATATTATTAATTTCTAATAAATACATCTAATCAGTAACATATTACAATTATAGGACAGCCAACAATTCACAAGACACATATACTGAAATAGAAAACTCACGTAAAAACACCTCTCCAAGTTACATTTTCAAAAATCTGAAAAAAACACAATATTTCTTCTTTTTCAAAAATGGCTTTAGCTCAAACCCATAACTTAAACCTGGATTTTTGGAGGCATATAGGTTCACAATCCAGAAATCTTCCCTTGTGAGAAGTAAATCATTGAAATTTCACCCCTCGGACATGGGTTTACTTAAGACATATTCATGTTTATTTTCATATCTTGCAACGTGAGCAGTGGTAGCATATTTTAAATCTCCTTTATTGATAGCTCTCACATGCTCAGCCACTTGTGTCTTTCGGCACCGCTTTGTTTTCCCCTGCCTAAAACATTCTGCAGCTTCTTGTTGCAAGATATATCACCCCTTTAGTATTGCATGTAATGAGTTGGCGCATCTCATAACTTTGCCCAGTTCTGTAGATTACAAAGTTCTTTCCCTGCTTAATATGGGCAAGGACATTACATCTCTTTCAAGGGTAACATCCAACTGGGGTTCTGAGCTATGTACGGTTCCCATTTTTCCTATTATTAACAAAATGGCTGTGTACCAACTTATCTCCCAGGGATATGGCTCTCTTAAAATCCATATGAGGTGGGGCACTGGCACTTTCTTTTAACTCAGGATCACTTGCCAGAACCCCCCCATGTTTTTTGATAATCTGTTCTATTTCATAAGCATGCCCCAAGTATGTGGTTACAAAATTAAATCTCCTGTTTTCCTGATTTTGTGAAATTTGTCTTATTTCCAGGAGGATATTTCTCTCCTGCTGTGCAGCATATTCCCAGCCTGCATTAATTTTATTTCTACTGTAACCCGTCTGAGTAGTATAAGGGGATATAACTTGTCAAATGTTAAATTTCAGCCAATCAAAGCGTGCCACGTCATTTGTCAGGTGGTTACCATGGCAACGCCCCACCCCTTTTCCAAGTGGAAGTCCCGCCTTCTCTGCTTCATGGCAATGCCTCACCCCCCTTCCTGCCACAGGAAGTGACGTGCATTTTGTTCCTCGAACCCAGATGTCCTCCCCTTTTCTACACCGTAGGTGCCTCCTTCTTCTTCCCCTCCTCTCGCATCCTTGCCACAGACTCACACCTGAGTCCCTCCACCTCCTCTCCCTCCCCTACATTGGAGTGCTAGCAGCTCCTCGAACCCTTCCCCTCGGACCCAGTTCGGCATCCTAACTTGCACCCGGGTCCCTCCCCTCACATCGCAACCCAGCCACACCATCCTAATTCACACCAGAGTCTCCCTCCTCGATCCACCACCACTTGCACCCAAGTCCCTCTTCCTCCACACCACCCTGCTCCCTCTCGCACCCCGGCTGAAACATCCTAGCTCGAACTCGAGTTCCTCTCCTCACCACACACCCCATCTCCCTCCTCCTCCCCCACCCTTTTGCAGCCCTGCTCTCTCCTCCCTCTCCTCGATCCATCCACCTCTTGCACCCGAGTCCCTCTTCCTCCACACCACCCTGCCCCCTCCTCCACCCCACCACTGTGTCCTAGCTCAAACCTCGAGTCGCCATCCTCCATTACCTTCCCCTCAGACTCCTGCTCCCCTCCTTCTCCTCCCCCTCCCCATCGCACCCGAGTCCTAGCACCTTCATACACCCTACTCCCTCACTATTCATTCGCACCCCTGTCGGTCCAGGGATATAAGGACAGGATGTGTGTAAATGCTTTGTGACTTGAGAATCTGTACAAGGAATGCATCATCAGTCAGGGGCCGTGACCACAGGGGCTATTTGGTGACAGTGGTGTAAGCACACTTGTTTTGAGACCAGGTACATATTTTTTAAAGGTTTAGAAAAAAAGTATTTATGTAACTTATGAATGTCCTACCAAGAACACCTTGTAAATGTTCAACGTCATCTCAGACTGGCAAGGCAGCATTCATCATCAGTCTGCAAAGCAGTGTGTGTGTGTGTGTGTGTGTGTTGGCATCAACTGACTCTTAGGAAAAGAAAAAATCTCTACAGGGCTTTAGATAGAAAAATAACTTTACAAATCTTACCTTGTTTGCAGTAAAAAAATAGGATTCAGAACTGTGTACAATATCTACTAAGTAATTATGAATGTTACAGAATGAAGGCTGAAGTCTTTACAACTGTAAAATCTATTTTTGACAGTCTACTCAAATATGATTTAAGCAGAGGCTCCAGTGTGACAGTCACAGAAAGTTGTTTCGAATACTGATGAGTTAGCGGATGAGCGCATCTTGTAAGAATAGGACGAGACACTGTTTTACATGTGAAAGGATACTTTTTGTGTTAGAAAGACTATAATCATCTATTAAATGGCTGGTCATGTCTCACATATACCAAAGTAATACATACTATGAATAACTATGTTCTTTCAAATTGTATTAAGCAGTAGGGCTCTGAGAAGCAATATCTTAAAGTTTTCTCAAAGAGACATAGCTCTTTAATGGCAGACATTCTCAAGACTCTTTAGTGAAATTCTGTATATTAAGTACCTTTCATTACAGAGCGAGGGATCCCCCACTGATGAGCTCAGCTTTATATAGAATGTCACACATTTGCATTTGAAAGGGCATGCTGCTTTAGTCTTGAAAAAGTTTACTTCTAAAAGGAATCACATTAAAGCTTATCTTGCATTCATACATAGCTAAAAAATAAATAGTTTAGAAAAGTCTGTAGTCTATTAAATGTCAGGTAATTTCTCACATAAACCAAAGGAATACATACTATGAATAACTATGTTCTTTCAAACTGTGTTAAGCAGAAGGGTTCTGAGAAGCAATACCCTAAAGTTCTCTCAAAGATGCCTAGTTAAGTAGCAGCAGACCTTCCCTGACCTTTGTAATGAGATTCTGCATGGTTCTGATGGTGAGCTCAGCATATTAATTAGCTTCTAGCCAGTGTCTTGAAGACTCATAATTTTATGTGATGCACTGTGTACCTGTTATTTATGTATGTATCTGAGAGAAATACTACTTTTCACAAACAGAACCTATCTGGAATATCTTAGATTATGATGTCTGTGCTAAATTATAACCATGCTAGTGTGCATTAATAGAACAGCCTTGTATGGTTTGTGAAACCATATAAAAAGGGATCTTTTGTGAGCAATCTTGGAAAAAGAGTCACGTTAGTCACACTCGAGAAAGTGGCTCTGTTGAGAGCATGGGAGATTATGGCAGGTGGTATAAATCGGTATGATCTCATTGGATACACAGTAGAAAGGGGCATACATTTACATAGTAGGTGTCTGGGAACACCTTTGTAAGATCTGGGAAATAATATTCACACACGGTAGAAGGGCTCCGTTAAGAGTGTGAGAGATTTAGGCAGATGGTGTAAATCAGTATGAAATCATCGGATACACAATAGAAGGGGCATACATTTATATAGTAGGTGGCTGGGAACACATTTGTAAGATCTGGAAAATAGTCTAAAAGAAAAACCTTGCATTGTTTTCTATTTTATGCAAAGAACTGAGGGAGTTGCTATGTATTGTTAGCTATAGTATATAAGTGTTAGACATTTCCAGTGTGACACAGTCTTGGCTGAAAACTGAAGAGAAACTGCTAAATTATGGAGCATTGCAAAATGGAATACATCTTAGGTGGTGAGATTGTCAATGTCAGCGATGATGAAGAGCCTACTACTAGTGTTGAACAGATAGAGACCACCAAAAACACCCCACAAGGTATTTGTAGATATATTTGCTGCTTTAGAATTGTATAATCAGTTAGGATGTGTTACTACTTTTTGTTTGTATTAGCTCAGAACTGTATCATTAGTGGATAGAAGATGCCATGAATTTGTAGATATATTTGCTGCTTTAGAATTGTATAATCAGTTAGGGTATGTTACTGCTTTTTGTTATTAGCTCAGAACTGTATCATTAGTGGATATAAGATGCCATGAATTTGTACATACATATTTGCTGCTTTAGAATTGTATCATCAGTTAGGCTGTGTTACTGCTTTTTGTTATTAGCTCAGAACTGTATCATTAGTGGAGAGAAGAAGCCATGAATTTGTATATACATATATATATATATATATATATATATATATATATATATATATATATATATATATTTGCTGCTTTAGAATTGTATAATCAGTTAGGGTGTGTTACTGCTTTTATCTTTTTATTAGCTCAGAACTGTATCATTAGTGGATAGAAAAAGCCATGTATTTGTATATGTATATATTTGCTGCTTTATGATTGTATAATCAGTTAGGGTGTGTTACTGCCTTTTTTTATTAGCTCAGAAATGTATCATTGGTGGATAGAAGATACTTTAATTAAAAAATAGGGTTTGTTTTACTGTTTTTGCTAACCTGGATTCTTACAACTGTAATGCATGAAATATGATTATTATAATTTAAACTTTTATTGTAAGTTTAAACATAAGTGAACAGCAATACACACATTATAAATCTTTGGTTCAAAATCAGACATACAAACTTCCTTGTGATCTATGACAGCTGATTAATTAAATGTATCTACCATTTTTTAAAGACCATGGTTGAAATATGTGATGCCTGCTTTTCTGTTGATAGCTACAAAAAAGGTAAATCTTCTCAGAAAAAAAGCAAGGAAGGAATCAGCACAGAACACATGAGAGACGGTTGCCAATATTGTGAATAATGTTGATTGTGGAGACATCAGGGGTGATGCTTTAGAATCTATAAATAACAGCATACGTTTGCTGCAAGGGTCAGAAAACACCAACAGTTCCATCAATCATGATGCAACTCCCCAGGCATCCGCACATTTGGTGGTTAAACCCAATGGTGATTCTACAAGGCGCCTTGTTTTATATCATGGGTCACAGCTATCTGCCAGTTTGAGGGCTACAGACAATGAGAATCCTGTCTCATCTCCCCAGGCCTCCACCAGTTTGAGGTGTACCAACAAAAGGAAACCTATTTCACCTCCTCAGTTGGGGAAAAGGGATTATGAGCCGACAAGGTTAATGATACAGCTTGTTGAAAAATTGTTTAAACTGCTTGACAACGTTGAAAGATTAAGTGGTAAGGAGAAAGAAACTGTATGTGCTTTACAAAAAAAACTACTAAGGTATCGTAATGTGAATGCTGCATTTTTGTTGGTATGTTTAGGTAGGAAGGGGTCAGCGTTAGAGCTGAGGCGTGATATAGAGATGGTAGATCAGCTAACTGTGTATCAGAAATGTTTGCATCTACAAAACAGTGACGAATAGAATGAATAAAAGGAAGGCAATGCAAAAAATAAGACCAAACACAACAGACTGGTGAAAAGAAAGATATGGGATAAAAATAAAAAAATCAGAGAAAATTTGAAAAGGAAGGTAAAGCGTGCCAGGAAACTATTACAATGCAGGGCATCACGGCATCTTGCAGAGAATCATGATTCTCCACAAGATGCAGAGTTAGAAAACCACCAGTCCCCTCCAGTAGTTTTTTTAGAAAGAATTCAAAGTTACACAAGGGTGAGAAATAATTTCAGAGCTGTCGAGCTCTATGAACGGTTTCACTTTGTCAATCTTCACAGACTTCAGTCTTTTACAGACGCCATTAGGGCGATACAATAAGCTATCCAAGAGTTGCTAGATAGGGTGATACCTGAACTGGGTCCCGATGATTTTCTGCAGTTGTGTTTTGATGCTGACTCTTTAAATCATCCACTATTCTCAAGGAGAAGGGTCCCTGGAGAGCTTAACGCTGGGGTGTTTTTAGACCAGAAAGCTGATATGCTTCAGAGCAATTCTGAGGCGATGCCGATGGGTCTCTGCACTCGTGTTAACCACTATTAGAAATAGGGAGGGAGGGGGTGGGGAGAAGATGTACACTAAGTTCTGTTTTATACAGCAGAATCATTGAGAAAAGAAAGCTATCTGATTGATTTAAACAACAGAGATAATGCTCTCTGTTTTTCAGCCAGTATAGCAGCGTTACTAAACCCCCACAGATATACTGACGCACAGTTGATTAATAAGGGTAGAATTTTGCACGCTGAACTGGGTTTGTCAGAACAGATGCCTGTCACTTTTAGTGATGTGTCACGATTTGAGCAGTTTTAAGGAGTCAGAATTAAGATTTTGTACCACAGTCAGGGAGCTTGGCAAACATTTTCAACAGGACCAGAAAGTCTTCCTAAGACACTGTTTATATTATTGCATGATGGTCATTACTACGGTGTCACGGATGTAAAGAAATTTATAGGTGCCAAATATCTGTGTGAATACTGTCATGCAGCTTACAGTCACAAAAATAATCATTCATGTGCATGGTTTTGTAATGTGTGCCGTGAGCCAAACTGCTCAGAACAGAAAACAGGTGCAACATTATGCCTAAAGTGTAAAAAGATTTGCAGGTCCTCAGCTTGCCTAGAAAGGCATTTGGACAGAGCGGCTTTGGGCAGGGTCTCTTGTGAACCGATGAAACTGTGTGAAGAATGTTTTGTTTTTTACAAGAGGTCTCATGCATGCAAACACATTCAGTGTGCTAGATGCGGCTCTCTGATGACTGCAGACAAACATATCTGTTACATGACCCCATTCACAGAAGTAAAAAACTCTGAAAGATACATAGTGTTTGATTTTGAGGCCAGACAAGAAACAGGTGTACACACCCCTAATTTTATATTCGCTAAGCAATTGGACGGGGAAAGACCCTGGGAATTTGAAGGGGAGGAATGTGTAAAAGAGTTTGTCAGACATTTTATAGATACACCGTTCAAACACTACACATTTATAGCCCACAATGCCAAATGCTATGACAGCTATTTTATCGTTAGCCAGCTGGTCAAGGAAAAAATAGCTATCAAGTTGCTCACCCAGGGAGGAAAATTGCTGTGTGTGACCGTATCTGCCCTACACATCAGATTTATTGATTCGTTATCTTTTATGCCCGTGAAATTAAGCAAAATCCCAGCCGCATTTGGTTTTGAGAACGAGATGGCTAAAGGGTACTTCCCGCATTTTTTTAACACCAAGGCCAATGAAAATTACGTAGGTCCCCTGCCCGATGCAAAATTTTATGGGGTGGACTACATGATGCCCAGTGAAAAATCAGAGTTCATGCAGTGGTACATGGCAAACCGGCATACAGAATTTGACCTGAAAAATTTAACAATACTACCTTTTCACATGTAAATGTTTACCCATGATCTCATCGCTTTCCCAGAGCTAATTCATTAAGAATTCATGACAAGCTTATCAGTATTCAGAGCGTTTCACATGAACACTAGCAATAGGATGAGAATCTATCTGTAAGCAAAGGCTTCAGACTCTAGTCACTTACTTCCAGTAAAGCAAGGACTACAGATGGATTTAACACTGTTAGACATTTTATGTGGTCTTTTGGGGAACTTTATATACTTTTTATTCTGTGTTAAAAGGGAAATTTGTTTTCCTGACTCACTGGAGTAAATGGGAAATACATTTTGGCAACCCTTGACAAAAGTTGAGAAGTTTTGTGTGGATTATCATCTTTTTATTATGTGTTAAAAATGTTCTCAGCCTCAATAGGAATGATTTTTTTCTGCAACATTCCCAGGAAACTTGGAGGAAATATGTATTTTTTACTGCAAACAAGGTAAGATTTGTAAAGTTATTTTTCTATCTAAAGCCCTGTAGAGATTTTTTTTCTTTTCCTAAGAGTCGGTTGATGCCCACACACACACACACTGCTTTGCAGACTGATGATGAATGCTGCCTTGCCAGTCTGAGATGACGTTGAACATTTACAAGGTGTTCTTGGTAGGACATTCATAAGTTACATGAATACTTTTTTTCTAAACTTTTAAAAAATATGTACCTGGTCTCAAAACAAGTGTGCTTACACCACTGTCACCAAATAGCCCCTGTGGTCACGGCCCTTGACTGATGATGTATTCCTTGTGCAGATTTCCAAGTCACAAAGCATTTACACACATCCTGTCCTTATATTCCTGGACCGACAGGGGTGCGAATGAATAACGAGGGAGTAGGGTGTATGAAGGTGCTAGGACTTGGGTGCGATGGAGAGGGGAAGGAGAAGGAGGGGAGCAGGAGTCTGAGGGGAAGGGGATGGAGGAGGGGAACTCGAGGTTTGAGCTAGGACACAGTGGTAGGGGTGGAGGAGGGGCAGGGTGGTGTGGAGGAAGAGGGACTCGGGTGCAAGAGGTGGATGGATCGAGGAGAGGGAGGAGAGAGCAGGGCTGCAAAAGGGTGGGGGAGGAGGAGGAGGAGGAGGGAGCAGGGGTGTGTGGTGAGGAGAGGGACTCGAGTTCGAGCTAGGATGTTTCAGCCGGGGTGCGAGAGGGAGCAGGGTGGTGTGGAGGAAGAGGGACTCGAGGTGCAAGTGGTGGTGGATCGAGGAGGGAGACTCTGGTGTGAATTAGGATGGTGCAGCTGGGTTGCGATGTGAGGGGAGGGACCCCGGGTGCAAGCTAGGATGCCGAACTGGGTCCGAGGGGAGGGGTTCAAGGAGCTGCTAGCACTCCAATGTAGGGGAGGGAGAGGAGGTGGAGGGACTCGGGTGAGAGTCTGTGGCAAGGATGCGAGAGGAGTGGAAGAAGAAGGAGGCACCTACGGTATAGAAAAGGGGAGGACTTCCAGGTTCGAGGAACAAAATACATGTCACTTCCTGTGGCAGGAAGGGGGCCGAGGCGTTGCCATGGTGCAGAGAAGGTGGGACTTCCGCTTGGAAAAGGGGTGGGGCGTTGCCTTGGTAACCACCTGTCAAATGACATGGCACGCTCTGATTGGCTGAAATTTAACATTTGACAAGTTATATCCCCTTATACTACTCCTCTGTATCAAATGAGAACTGAGTGCCTTTGCTCTTCTTTCAAATTTCACCTGGTCATCACAGTTCCTGTGCACCCTCAGGATCTGTCCCTTAGCGATGTTTTTAATAACGTCGTGGGTGGCAACTATTGGCTTCATTTTCTTTGCTAATAACTAGATCCAGGAAACACATTTTTTTCTCTAGGTGCCGTGTAAGTGAATTTTAAATTTCTATCTGTTCCCTCTTAGAACATAATGAATTGGCTCAATTCCTTTTCATCCCCTTTCCATATAAATAACAAATAGTCAATATGGTGTTTCCAAATCTCTATCTTGTCAAAGAAAGGGTTCTTGTTTCTGTCTAGAACAGAGGTGTTTTTCCACAGTCCCATATAGATATTTGCTATCGAGGGGGCACAAGTGGCCCCCATGGCTGTCCCTTTTATCTGCAAGAAAACACTTATTATCAAACATAAAAACATTATGCTTCAAAACATACTCCAGAAGTTCAAGCAAAAATGATATAGGTGATTGCTCCCCCCCCCCCAGAGTTTAGAAACACAGCAGCTGCATCAAGCTCCCCCTCTCTTAGTGTATATTTGAGTACAGAGCTTCTACGTCCATCATGACTACAAGGTAGTCTTCAGTAACACAGAGACTATTTAAAAGTCTTAGAACATATTTTATATCTTGTAAGTATGATGACAATGAAGTCCCAAAGGGATGAAGAAATGCATCAACATATTGTGACAGACTTTCTGTAAGTGAACTTATTCCACTCACTATAGGGCGGCCTGGCAGGTTTTCTAATGTCTTATGAATTTTTGGCAGTAAGCAAAATGTTGCTCTTATTGGGGATTCAGTTATGAAAAAATCCTTTTCTTCTGCAGATATGTCCCCTTTCTCAAAAGCATCGCAAATACTTTCATCTATAATAAATTTCAAATCACAAGTAGGATCTGAGTTCAACTTTCTGCAAAATATGACATCATGTTTGCTTCTTTTATGTAATCAGTTTTATTAATTACCACAGTGCAATCACCTTTGTAAGCTCTTCTGATTATTAATCACAATTTTCTTGTAAGCTTTCAATTGCCAGCTTCTCATTTGTTTGAAATATTATTATATTTTAAAGGTGACAAGTCATCAAAAAAGGTCTCTAGATCTTGTTCAACAAGTTGCTTAAACACACTAACAGCTGCACTGGGTGCAGGATTGAATGTACAAACAGGTTTAAAGCTGTTATAATAACTGGGACAACCTTTTTCCCATAGGGAAACCGTGGTGTAATTCACCGTTACAAAAGGAGCATTTATAACGGTGAACACGCGCTCGGTTTCCCTCACACTGCGAAGGCGCCCCAGCCTCTGAAGCTGTTTTTTCTAACTTCTGTCTGTGTCGTCTTTTCCTCTCTGGACCACCGCACAAACTCTGCGGTAAGTGCTAGAAGGCAGACAGTAATAGAAATGAGGGAAATACCCTCAAAATGTTGGCTCCAACTAAAGTATAATTTAAAAAAAACTTCAAGCAAGCGAGCGACCGATAGAGCACGCACTCACACCAAAGCAGACCACCTTTCTTATTTTATATACTTGCTGTGAGGAAAAAAGGAAATCCTGGCAATTATATAAAATAAAATATGAGTCTCGGTGTGTAATGTGAATTTACACACAGCCCCGGGGTTTGATGCTGTGCATAAACCCCTCGGGTGTGTGTAAATTCACGTTACACACCAAGACCCATACTTTATCCTATATGTTAATGTCCTGACAATGAGTTGAGGTCCTGGCTGTTGCTATTCACATCAGGGCTCTCATGCTGTAATTTTTTTGACATTAAAAAGTGATTTAAGGCTCAAATTACAACAAGTGACATTAATGTCTACCATAGTGTAAAATTTGCTGGCACAAGTGGTAGGAACAAAACTGAGGCACTTGCTTGGTACTTCAGTTTCATATGCCATAAGATCATAATTAGAAAGGTTAATTACCCGTGTATTCATTTCAGTCTGGCCTTCTACCACCTCCTGCCCCTCTGATTCTTTCAGCTCCTAAAAGTTTGAAACCATCCTCTGCTGCATCTTCCTCTGTCTCCTCTCCCTCCTCGTCCTCTTGCTCTTTCATTATCACTCGCTATGCCCTGCAGCCCTGCAGCCTCAGGCTTCTCCGTAGTTTGTGGGGGGGAGGGTCCGGCTCTATTCGCTCCCTCTGAAAATGGTGCTGCATCATTGGTTCCTTTCCTTCTGATTCACTTTAGCTGCTAAATTTAAAAGATACATGTCTCCATCATTTCAGGATCTCTCAAGGGTTCTTTTTCCAACTGAAAATTTGGTCCGATTCATTGTCATTTTTGTCTGTAATACATTTCACTTGTTTGGCAGTTTTAAGCTCATTGTCCAATCTTTCAATTGATTCCTTTAGTTTTTTATTTAAACTATTGAATTCAGCAAAATTCTGAAACTTCAACACTTCTTTTTCTTTATTTTTAATCTCAGTTTTAGTCGCTTTATAATTTTTTGAGGTTGTTTAGTGCTCAACTTTTACTGTTTGTTTTGGATTTTTTAAATGTTTGACCTTCCTCGGACCTGAGGGGCAGCTGCTGCCAGGAAACTGAGAGTGCCTTTTCAGGACCCTTAACAGAGCTGTGCCAAAATCCATTGCTTGTCATAAACCAATCACTTAAAAGATAGGATGCTTGGGAAAACCAGGTTTTGGGAAATAGCCCTTCTTGACAAGCTGGTGTGAACATTTTCTTACCAGTGTGATATTGTAAGGCTGTGTGACAGCACAAGGTAGCCAGAAAATTGTGTTGGGAAAGTGCAAGAGTGACATCTACTGGCCTAAACAGTCTGTAACAGGGAAAAAAGATAGGGAGAATACAAAAGTCTCAAAGAAGGGTCTGTGGGGATTTGAACCAAGTCATTGTACACCTTGTGAGTGAAGGCAGAATCAGGGTTACAGCGCCCCAAAGAGGTTGTAATGCCTGGACCTTCCCCTTTGTGTAACAACTAAGAAAGGGTTCTCATTTGGCTACAAGACTCGAAACTGGTATTGTGCCCTGATTCAGAGTAAAGAGGGGACCCTAGGACTTTGTGGCAGGTGTTCAGTTGTGAAGCCAGTGAGCACTATAGAGGGACTCAAAGAGGCTATCCCCTGTTTACCCCTCCCTGTCATGGATTGCACTTAGGGGTGGGCACTGCGAGCTCAGTGGACCTGACCCTCAAGAGTGGGCTTGTGATAGTAGCCACAGAATTATTACCTATGATCTAAACAGGAACGTAGGTCAAACCCCATACTGAGTCATTTTTTTTTCATTGCTCCCAGTTTTAGAATCCAAAATGTTTCTCTTTTGGCAAATTGTTAAAGTTACCGCCCTTAGGATTTGGGCTGACTCTGTCAGTAGGTGTGAATGTGAAGTAATCTTAAGCCCTGTCATTCATCTCAGCCACATCTGCAGTGGAGGCATATGTAGGGTCACCACATTCAATTGCCCTAATGTGCTCCCCAATCTGAATTTAAAGCTTCTTTTTGGTTTTTCTTATGTAGAAAGCATTGCAAGAACATTCAGCCAGATATATAATTCCCATCATATTGCAAGTGTCAGTTGCCAAATTTCAAAAGTACTTGCTGCAAATACACTCACAAATTCTTTGCATGTTTTTACATGTTTACAGTACACAGAGTTTTGAGTTGCTTTGAGCCAGGTAAATGGTTTCTTATTCACAAAGTGAGTAGCTGTGCATTTGTCTTTAAGCGTAGATGCTTTTCTGGAGGACATTCTTAGAGGTTCCTATGCAGTGTTTCTTAAAGTCACATTGCTGGATAGGACATGCCAGTGACTTTTTAAAATTCTTCAGAGTGGATGTGTACAGAAACATTAGTGAGTCAGCCAGCTCAGTGGTGCGGGGGGCTGAGGCATTAATTGCCTTACCTCCTGCCACGCTGGTGACTTGTGCTGGGGAATGTGCATGGACTGCTGGGGGTCAGCAGTTGGGAGAGGATCAAGCATCCCAGGGATTGCTCTCCTGTCCTGGGAAGGGGGGTTAGCTGACCAGGCCCTTGACTGCCACTGGTGGAGGCTCGATGGTGGTGCAGGCATGAGTGACCTGAAGGGAGGGGCTGCAATCCCACAGAGCATGTGCACCACTATGCACACATCCTGATGTGCTGTCATGGCAGGGGAACCAGGGAGAAAATGGAAATAGGGACTCAATGGCAGACCATCATTCTGTGCACCTCCCCAGCTGGGTGCACTGCCATCTCAAAACCTGGAGTGACTCTGGATGTGGACTGTGGGAGGGTAGGATAGCCCTCCCTCCTCAACCTCACCACAGGGGGCAATCTGGGGGGACTGGCTCAAGATAGGTTGGGGAGGTGTGTGCCAACCTGGGGAGGTCAAGATGGAAGCAGGTGGGGGTGTAAAAACTTTGATGGAAAAAAAGAAACATTAGCAAATTCACACTGGACAACACTAACTCACAAAGAAAATATCAACTTGGTTGAGGGCTGCATTATGGAGAAACTTGAACATGGGGAGTATGCAAGTACTTAAGGAAAGAAGAAAGAGCAACAATAGAGCAGGAATGAAAATTGGGAAGAAATATCTCTCAAGGCTAACAAATGCATTTGATAAGCATTTAGGAAGTGCTTCAAGCAACAGTGCAATGCCAAATGTTTTCCAGAAAGCTAGTTTCAGCTACAGTTAATAACTATTAGTAGACCTGTAAAGTCTGCTGTTCTAGGTACCTCCTACGCTGTGCACCTCGAGTTTTATTTTCTCAAGCCTAACTCTTGACAGGTCTGTAATTCCATTTTTAAGTCAAATGTCGCATCCATCTTTTTTTCATGAAGAACAAAAGTAATTTAAACATTTTTAAAATATTCAGTGGTGGAACTAGAAAAATTTGCCATCAGATAAAACTAAAGGAAACCTGTAATCTTTTATAGTGAAAAATGAATAGGGTCAAATTTCTTGCCCAATTTTGTTGCACTGCTGCTTTAAACTACTTACCAAATTGTGGTTTGAAAGAAGTGGCGAAGCAGCCGACTACTCCACTTAACAAGCAGTTTTTAAGCATGTGATAACCATGTTTCTAGGGATGTGGATATGTTGTTCTAGCTACACTTCTTGGCATATCCCTTTCCCCTTTATTCTTGCTGGAAGGTAAGCTGGCTTCTCCCACTTACCCAGGTGGTATGACCCTCAGCTCTACCCCATGACACTAGATCTTCATTTCTGCTGGAAGATTCAGGTTGCCTTCTCACCACTCCCATGTTCTGTAGGCCCTGCCTTTGTTTCCTTCGGATTATCTGAAGATTAAACTCGTTCAAGCTAGCAATTGCTATTTCTGTGTCTTGATCATGGAAGATAAATCTTGCCCCGGTTTCTGCCAGTGCCCACGTGGTCAGAAGATGTCACGCACAGACCCGCATACCTCGTGCATCTACTGTTTGGGTGTCAGCCATGACACTCAGGCCTGCGTGATGTGTCTCACTTTTCACCTTAACGTTCTCGACAATCATCTTGCATGACTTAAGCTGGGTAGGCCCAAAAAATGGAACCCAGCAGTTAAATCGAAGGAGTCCCGCTGGGTGGTCTCCATGGCTGTGAGGTCTGCCAAGCAGTTAGAGCAAATGCAGGCCTTCGAGGAAGAGGAAGCACAGGCTGCAAAGCTCTCCTCTTGGCCAATTTTTGTTCCACTCAATCTGAGCTCCACCTTCTTGGGAGGTGTGCCAATCTCTCCTCACCAAGGGTGGGGGACCATCGGGCTTGCATGTCTCCCAGTCCCATAAAAAGGACAAGGAACCGAGAGATTTTTTGTCTCGGTGAAGACTTTCTTGGGATTGAGAGTGCTCTAAGTCCTAGGGATTTGCAGTCTCGACTTTGGTCGAGACTGTTACTCCGGCCGCCATCTTCTCAGCTCTGCCGACTGGTCAGCCAGTCAAAGTCTCAATCAATGACATGGTGGAGATCACGCTTGACCCTGTCAATCTGTTGTCACCCAATGAGGCCAACAACTCACTTACCAGGACTCCAGTCCTGCCTCTTCCCGATGAGGAGACCCAGCCTGCTGGCAATCCCATCAAGGAGCCGGCCCTAATCCAAGAAAATCACCAGTCCCCCCAGTGTTTCCGGTGCAACCCAGTTAGCCAGTCCAATCAAGGTCGAGGTCTCGGACCCCCTTGACTGATAGGCTGAGGAAGGTGCATAAGCACTCAAAGAAAAGGCGACGCTGACATTCATCTTCATCCTCCTTGGATGATGAGAGGCTTAGATGAAAACTCCATCGATGCTACAAAGATCTCATGTGGCAACAGCTGATCTTGTCTGGCCAGAAACAGGCTTCAGTTTCTAAATTGACCATTACTTGGCTTTTGCCTTCTAGACTGAAGCTGACTCCATCAAAACTGATCATCTTGGTTCTTCCACCCGTGGAGCTGGCAGAACGCACCCCGGTTTGGCCAAAATTGACCTCTCCACCGATAGTGGTGGAGCCGCCGCCTAATAAGCCCATGGAAGGGGCTCCTTCAAAGGAAGCTTAGATTGTTCCAAGTCTTCCCCACAGGATATCAAGTCACCCTCATGCCTGACCACCCCAGGCATGTAGAGGGGGACCAGGGTGGCTAGCTGATTTATATGGACACTTCAGATTCTGACAACTCTGACCTACACTCTCGTCTACTAGACAACGAGTCAGTGGGCAGTCTGTCGATGGAGGAAGGTCCTTCATCCTTTTTGAGGATTCTCTGCCTCATCTCCAAATCCATTGGGATGCCCTGGGAGCCTGTCCAGAAATGGGTGGAGTACCCTCTTACGGGTATCCTTAAGAGAGGGGATACCCTGATGGAAGCCTTCCCAGTGGACGAGGCCATTGTTGGTCTGGCTTTGGAGCTTTGGCAGCACCCTGCCTCCTGTCCAGCACCATCTGCCTGGATGGCCCGCAAGTATGCGGTGCTCATTGGGTTCCTCTCGGGGTTCAAAGAACACCCTCAGAGGAGGGTTTGATGACCACTTCTGTGTTCAGATGCATGGGCAGCTCTGCAGATACAGATAGATCTCTGGACAAGGAGTCCAAAAAACTGGACCACTCTGCCAAGAAGGTTTATGCTGCCTCTTCATGGTGCACTTCTCTCATGCCCTGCTGGGCTCCTTGGATGAGGTTCTCCCACACCTATCGTGGACCTGCAGACTATGGTCAAGCAGGTCCAGCACCAGGGTCGGGCCATTGCCAAGCAGCAACTCCAGATGGCCCTGGACCTTGGGGACTCATGCGCTCGTTTGGTGGCCACCACAGTTGCCATGCATCACAGGGCTTGGTTGAGACTTTCCACCTTCATGACAGATACCCAGCACAAACTCACTGATGTTCCTTTTCTGGTCACCGATCTCTTCAGCCCAGGTGTGGATGGTCATCTTCAGCAGATCAAGCAGTCCAATTCCACCTTGGACTCTGCTACTTCTACTCAGAAAGATGCCCCTGGCTCCAAGAAACAGCAGCAGAAGAAGAAGAAGCCAGTTTGGCACCCTGCTCCTGTGGCCAAACTGTGCTCCTTCCAGGGTAGGCAGCAACAGCAGGCACATGCTTGGCACCCTCAGTCTAAGTCTGGGCCTCCAGTGGCTCACAGAGGAGATCAGGGTTCAGGAGGCTTCTGAACTGGACCCTCTTCCTCCAAGCCTGCCCAGTGGTGGGATAGGGGCTGCTGCCCCTATTCACATCATGCCAGCTCTGCGTCTTCCCATGGGGAGCCGGCTCCACCACTTTCTTTCCACCTGGTCCACTGTTACCATGGACGGGTGGGTCTTAGAAGTGGTCAACCAGAGTGTGCCTCTAGAATTCGAGCAGTACCCTCCCAGCTGAGCCCGCACTGCACAGGAGGGAAGGGTATCAGTCCACGCTTGGTTGGCTCTGAGAGACAACATAGCCCAACTCCTTCTCAAGGATGTAATGCCTGAGTGACAGATTTCCCAGTCAACCCAGGGTTCATTTCCAGGTACTTCCTGGTCTCAAAGTGGACTGGGGCTGGTGCCACATTTTAGATCTGCATGACCTGAACCAGTTTCTCAGGCTACACACCTTCAGGATAGTAACTCTGTCCCAAATCATACCATCTCTGGAGCAGAACATGTGGTTCTGCTCACTGGATCTCCAGGATGTGTTTTTTCCACATCCCAATCCATTTGTCTCACCAGCGGTTCCTCCACTTCAGAGCAGAGGGAACCCTACATGAGTTCCAAGCCAAGCCATTCAGCCTGTCATTGGCCCCACGGGTCTTCACCAAATGCATTGCAGTGGTGGCAGCCCACCTCAGGCATCGAGAGGTCAGAGTCTACCCCACCTCGATGATTAGTTCTTAGCAGGTTCCACCCAGCAAGAGGTGGAGAGGTCCAGGGATCTGGCCCTCCAGACCTGCACTCAGCTTGGCCTCCTGATCAATGAGGCCAAGTCAGAGCTTGTGCCTTCACAGGTGATATGCTTCATCACGGGCAGAGCTCAGCTCCCACCGAGCCAGAGCCCAATTCCCAGCAGACAGGGCAGAGATTCTCTCCTCCTTTGCCCAGTCATTTCTGGTTGGGCACTTGCACCCTGCCTGGGACTTTCTGTGCCTTCTGGGGTACATGGCTGCCTGCACCACCATGCTCTCATGGGCCTGGTGGCACATGCGCCCTCTTCAATGGGAGCTGGCTGCCCAGTGAACTCAGCACTAAGATAATTTTGACCAGCTGATCACTGTGACCCAGAAGATGTGGGATGCTGTTGAGTGGTGGACCATCCTGGATCATCTGCAGGAAGGGATCCCATTTGTCCGCCCTGAGCTGATGGTCATCCTCATGACCGATGCCTCTATCATGGGCTGGGGAGAGCACATGGGGAACAACAGGGCCCACAGATTCTGGACCCCTGAGGAATCCCGATACCATATAAACCTGCTGGAGCTCACAGTGGTTGGACTGGCACTGTCAGCATTCACTCAGCAGCTTTGGGGTCAAGTGGTACAAGTCCAGATGGACAATACCACGACCATGTACTACCTCAATAGACAGGGTGACACGTACTCCTGGCAACTGTGCAGGGAAGCGCTCCACATCTGGAAACTCATGAGCCAAGTGGAGGCAGATTTCCTAGCCATCCATGTGGCAGGAGCCTCATATCAACTGGCGGATGCCCTCAGCCGTGTAGGCGAGACATCTCATGAGTGGTCTCTCCATCCAGATGTAGCTCACACCCTGTTCTCCCATGGGACAAACTGATGGTGGACCTGTTTGCCTTCAAGGAAAACACCAAGCTGAGGCTGTTTCATGCCCACCCCCCTCAGCAGGGCTTGCTGCAGGGGGATGCCTTCTCAAGGCCGTGGACCCTAGGCCTCTTCAATGGCTTTCCATCCATTTCCATTGATCCACAGTGTGCTTCTCAAAGTGAGGAGGGACAAGGTGCAGGTGACCCAGACCTGATGTCAGTCAATCAGGGGAAGGTATTCCATCCGGACCTTCAATCTCTGCACCTGACAGCCTGGTATTTGAGCAACTAGAGTTCCGGGCTTTGGGTTTCTCTGAGTATGTACTCACAGTAGTGGAAGTATCCGGGAAGGAGTCGACCAGAAGGTGCTATGCCTTCAAATGGAAAAGGTTTTCCATTTGGTGTCAGGGCAAGGGTCTGGACCCTCTGTCCTGTCCAGTGGCTGACATCTTAGACTACCTTTGGTCTCTGTCCAAAGGGGGTATTTGGTCTACAACCCTTAAGGTGCACCTGGCAGCCATCTCTGCTTACCGGGTGTGGGCTGGTCAGCAGACAGTGGCACAGCAGAAGGTGGTCTGATGCTTTTTCAAGGGCTTAGATTACATATTCCCTCCAGTGCATGAACCTCCACCTCCATGGGATTTACTGCTGGTTTTGGCTAAACTCATAGGCAAGCCATTTGAACCGATGCACTACTGTGAGATGTCACACTTGTTATGGAAAACCACCTTCCTGGTGGCTATCACATCAGCCAGAAGGACTGGGAAGCTCCAGGCACTTTCGGTGGAGCCTCCTTATCTAATCTTCCACAGATATAATGTTGTCCTGCACCCTCACCCAAAATTCCTCCTGAAGGTGGTGTCAGAGTTCCATCTCAACTAGATGATGACTCTGCCTGTATGCTACCTGAACTACACCTTAGATGCCAGGTACAGGCTCCATACTCTGGACTTGAGATGTGCTCTCTCCTACTACAAGCAGAGAATGGTGGAAATTCAGGGAGAGGTTCACCAGCTGTTTGTCAGCTACACTGAAGCCGCACCTGGCATACCTGCAGCAAAGTGGATGATTGGCAGGTGGATCACTTCCTGCATTGATCTCTGCTATAGGTTGGTGGGTAGGGAGCCTCCTGTAGGGCTAAGGGCTCATTCCACCTACCATACCACTGCATCATTGGCTGCTTCCAGGTACATCCCTATCCAGGAAATCTGTCGGGCTGCTACCTGGAAGACAGCAAACACCTTCATCACCCACTACCTCATTGACCCAGGGTCGTGCTGGGGTGCTGGTTTTGGGGCCTCAGTTTTCCAATCTCTGTTCCCTAAGTAGGGGGTGTGCGCCTTTCCTCCTTTCTCCTGGAGAACTGCTAGGAGTCTGCCAGGAAGCATGGATAGAACAACATATCCACGTCCCTAGAAACACAGGTTACTCACCTGCAGCAGTAGTTCTAGGAGTGGTACATGTTGTTCATCCACACAAATCCACTAGACATCCCTGGCTGTGACACATACTGGCTTTCAGTAGGCTAAGATCTGGCATCATGGGGCGGAGCCAAGGGTTATACCACCCGGGTGGGTGGAAGGAGCCAACTTTAAGACCTTCCGGCAAGAATTAAAGGGGAAAGGGACAGGCCAAGAAGTGTGGATGAACAACATATACCACTCCTAGAACTTCTGTTACAGGTTAGTAATCTGTGTATCATTTCTTTAGTTTTCCATAGGCATTGTTATTTACTGATCACTTCATAAGTGCATGTACAGCACAACTTATGCTAATGTGAAAATGCTTAAACAGGGCCTAGCAAGTATATACATGCCTGATAAGAGCTTTGCAGATGTTCATTACACAGTTCTACCAATGCTTAAAGCACACCTTTCATATAGCAATTTACATTCATACATAAATTCAAATTGTTTTAGATTACGTCTACCTGTGTAGTTTTCATTGTTGTGTGATTGTTCTATGTTGTATAATTTATTACTGAAAAAATGCACTTTATTGGGTCTGCACAGTGTCAGAATTGAGATTTTCTGAGCCGTGCTGCTACTCATGTGATGTCGTAATAGGGAGTCTGGCTGATATGAGGACGTACGGTGCAGTGGCTGCCTATGATCCTGCAGCTATGTCTTAACTACTAGCACAGTTCCAGATCCCCTTGAGGGCAGATTGTTTTCTTTAGTTTTATTAACTTCAGACTCCAAGGAAAATGAGTCTCATGCACCTTATTTTGAGACTTTTGCTGCTCTTCCATACCAATGTGAACCCGAAGTGGAGCGAGATGAGCTGGTACGGCTGGAGATGCAGACAAGTCTGCAGCTTCTGATGGTACAGTAGGTGGGCGACTTCTGGATAATCTGCAGTCATAGTACAGTATTTTTATCATTTTATGCCTTACTGCCCAAGCTCTATTCTAAATGCAGTCTGAAATATGCATTTCTCTGTATTTGGATTTGTGACACTTGATAGTATGTCAGGCGTGAAGTGTAGTCATACACAATGATAGCCCTCGTATCATTTCTCTGGAGATCTGCATAACTATGCCAAAGTCAGGCATAACTGTGGTTGCTCTTTTGATGCCCCCAAAGTGTCTGAAAAACTAAGTAAAAAAACAATGTATGACTAGTACAACAGTATGGAACTTCCCAGCCTGTCAGTGCTGCTTTCAGCAGTGGCACAAATCAAGTTTCCCTCCAGACAGTGACCCCATATGATATACAAACAACCTGAAAGTAGACAACATCACTATAAAACACATAATAGTCACAGCTAAGCATAGACACAGAAAGTAACATCTGTTAAACAAACAAACACAGTACATAGAAGTTGCACATAGTAGTTGAAATGCTGTGAAGTAGGCAAACACAAACAAATAACACACTGCAACATGTTTAGGGTGTATGGGTGAAAGTTCACTGGCCTATTCAACAGAGGAAGTGCTACACACATCTTCATGCTGCTCACTGTCTACATCACTGACTGGACCTCCATCTCTGAAGCACTTACAGACAGTAAGTTTTACAAATCTATGTACATTTATTACAGACGTTGATTTTTCCTGTGGTGCTATGTCATGCAGAGAGGACAACGATAATCAATCAGGACACTGATGTGGGTGGGTGCAGGACTCGGGACATTCACTTGGTATATGACTGAGGTACTGTGAGAAGACTGAACATAGTCACTATACACAAAACAATAAATTCCTCTATTGAAAAAATCAAGTAGATAGGATTAGCAACAGGGTCGCAAGCAATACTATTCAGTAAGCAAGTTTGGCGTGATCCTGAACTTTATTGTGCAGAGTGCAGGGGCTACTACATACAATAATACAGTTCTAAGAGCTCAATGTGCAAAAAGAGAAAAAGGCTCAATACTTTTTTCCTACACATGTACAGTACTAAGCGGGCACATTCGTTTTTCTAGACCTCCAATATTGAATCAGCAGCCCACGTGAATGAAATGAGAAGAACACAGATGCACGGGGGTGGAGTTTTTATGGACGAGTATCAGGACCCATTTGTATTCAGTTACTATTACAGAGTTCTAAAGCCTGCAGACATTTAAACAAGGAAAGAAACAGCATTATATAGTGAAAAAATTATTTGGGAAAATGATTGTAAACACAATGTCCAGCTCCGCATCTTTAGAGTGATCCAGCCAGTCAGTATTAATTTATTTATTTATTGAAATGTTTCATCAGGAAGGGCACACTGAGTAACAAGATGCTCGTCTCACATTGTGAACGGGGGGGGGGAGATACAGAGGAGAGTACATGATACATTACACAGAATTACACGTTGGAGTCCATGATACATAACATTGAGAGTACATGATACATTACATTGAATTACTCATTGAGGTCTTGAATTAAGGGTGAGATTGCATACATTGCTTACATGCAGGATTACAGAGTGTCAGATACATACAGGGAAAGAGTGACATATTGTGCATAGTTTACAGACATAATTACATACATACATGTGTCCTTACATAACTTACATTGAAATGAATTCTGAATTACGCAGAGCTGGCAGCTAGTACTTATTGCCAGGGGAGTGATTGATAACGGGGTGTGTGGGTTTGGATCGGGATTATGTAACACTAACCAAAGGCTATGGGAGATCGATTGACTGTGAGCGGAGCAGAAGTGCAGTAATGGGCAAGTGCAAGGGTTGGTAGAAATTTCATGCCAGCATGAGAGGTAGATTGCTAGAGCTGCTGGTCAGGCCGCATATGAAGATGGGGGAGATGATAAGGGGGGTAGATAGCAGGAGGGGGGTCAGGGGCAAGAACAGTTTGTAGCATAGTAATTAATGAGGGCAGAGGATAGAGAATCCCTAGAGGAGGAGTGGCGGATTTGGGCTGGCAGGTCATTCCACATCTTAGGGAGATAGTAGGAGAAGACTGATTGGCCTGCAGGGGTCAGCCGGTGAGGGATTACCAATAGCCGGGAGTCAGTAGACCTAAGGGCATGCGAGGGGGTTGGTGGGGAGGAAAGAGAGGAGGCAAGGTAGGGATGAAGGGAACCAAGGCAGAAGTTAGAAGCAAATTTAACACTGTGAAGTAGCCGCCGGTTGCTCAGGGATGGGAGGGCCAGTGAGTGGTAAAGTTCACAGTGGTGGAGTGCAGAGGGGCATCAAGAGCAAAATGGCAGAAAGCATCGAAAAGGAGGTCCAGTCTGGATGGAGTGGACTTTAGAATAGCTGTCAGACTGTGTCGCAGATAGTCAAAGGAAGGTAGTATAATTTGCTGAACAATTTCGCATCTCACCGGTAGTGGGAGACAACTGTGATTTCTATAGAGCACGCCAAGCTTAGGGCGTAGTACGCAGGTGGTCATCCAAGGATTTCTTCAATAAAACCTGCAAAATAAACACAATACACACCAGGCAGAATTTTTGGAAAAGATAGCTTTATTTACTGGGCACAGCCATATCTTTGAAATTCATTCTTTCAGTCAGCAGCATGGCATTCAAGTAAGGACTCTCACCATTCCAGCTTTATACCCTGAGCAGATTTTCCTATGATGACATCACACAAGCAGTGCTGCAGAATGTGCACACACACACACACACACACACACAGACACACGCACACGACGACAGCACACACACACACACACACACACACACACACACACACACACACACACACACACACACACAACAGCTGCAGAGCTCAGTGCAGTTCACTAAAATTGTTCAAAATGGAAAAACCGGGCTCCAGTGAGAATTATGCAACGTACACACTGTTTGAGACACAGTCACAGCTCATGGAGATGTTTAATAAAAAACTTATAATTATCATGATAGGTCCTCTTTAAGGAACCATACAACATGATCATGTGTACCAAGGTCTAGGTCTCAAGCTTTAAAGGGGGCTCTGTTATAGGCAATTGAACACTTCACCAAAATCAGAATTTTTATTGCAGTATAATTTTAAAAGCAGACGTCTGAACGTCACAAAATTTGCCAGGTATACAGATCAATACAGTGGCTCAGATATTCAAAAGGGTTGCACATGGTGCAGCAGTGTTACAAAGAAACACAGAATTTGACGGCAGATAAGGACCGCTTGGCCCACCCAGTCTGCCCATTTCCCTACCTACTGGATAAGCTGCAGATCCTAGTTAACCAGCAGCCTACTTCTTCCTACCCCCACCCCCTAGAATTGCCTTATGACTGCCCCATGCATGCATGCTTGAATTCCACCACTGTTTTTGACTCCACAACCTCCTCCGGAAGGCCGTTCCACGCATCCACAACCCTCTCTGTGAAAAAATACTTCCTTAAATTACCTCTGAGCCGCCCTCCTCTACCTTCAAATTGTGCCCCTTGTTCTTGCACAATTTCTTTTTAAAAGATGCTACCCTCTTGGAATTCGTTGATTCCCTTGAGATACTTGAAAGTTTCTATCATGTCCCCTCTCTCCCTCCTTTCCTCGAGACTATACATATTAAGCACCTTAAGTCTGTCTTCATATGTCTTCCGATGCAGACCCTACACCATTTTAGTTGCCCTCCTCTGGACAGCTTCTATCCTGTTTATGTCTTTGCTGAGATTAGGTCTCCAGAACTGCACGCAGTACTCCAGATGGGGTCTCACCAGCTGTCTGTACAGAGGGATAACAACTTCCTGTTTTCTACTGGTTATGCCTCTCCCTATGCATCCCAATATCCCCCCAGCCCTCCTTGCAGCCCTCTCACATTGCTTGCCCACCTTTAGGTCATCTGATATGACTACCCCCAGGTCCCTTTCCATTTTTGTTGTTGTTAGTATTTCACCCCCATTGTGTACTCTTCCCTGGGTTTTGTTTCCCAGGTGCATTACTCACTTCTTAGCATTGAATCTAAGCTGCCTTACATTTGACCATTCCTCTAACCTTGCCAAGTCCCTTCTCATCCTTTCCACCCACCTTGTGCATCAACTCTGTTGCAAATCTTTGTGTCATCTGCAAAGAGACATACTTTTCCTTCAGTCCTCTGCAATGTTACTTATAAAGACATTGAAGAGGACGGTCCTAAAACTGAACCTCAGTACCCTACTAGTAACCCCCTTTCTTCAGAGTGGACTCCATTTACTATTACTCTCTGTGTCCTATTCTCCAGCCAATTCTTTACCCAGGCTGTCATCTTGGACCCACTCCCAGGCTGGCTAACTTGTATATTAATCTTTTGTTTGGGACTGTATCAAATGCCTTGCTAAAGTCTAGGTAGGCCATGTCCACAGCCCCTCCCTGATCTACTACTTTGGTCACCCAGTCAAAGAAATCTATCAGATTCACCTGGCATGACCTTCCCACTGTGAATCCATGCTGCCTTGGGTCCTGTGCCCCTCTGGCCTCTAGATACTCGACAATTCTTTCCTTCAGAAGTGATTCCATCATTTGCCCTATCACTGAGGTTAAACTAACAGGTCTGTAGTTTCCTGCTTCTGCCTTGCTCCCACTTTTGTGAAGGGGAATCATATCCGCCCTCCTCCAGTCCTCGGGTACCACCTCATCCTCCCATGATTTGTTAAAGAAGGTAGTCAGTGGTGTCACTAGTTCTACCCTTAGTTCTTTTAGAATTCTGGGATGAATCCCATCAGGCCCCATTGCTTTGTCCACCTTCAGTTTTAAGAGTTCTTTCAGAACCCTTTCTTCTGTAAATGGGCTGGTATCAACTTCTGTATCCAGAGTGTTTCTACTGTTTGTTTTAGGTACCTCCCCCTCTTCCTTTGTAAATACTGAGCAAAAATATTTGTTTAGTATCTGTGCCTTTCACAGTCACCCTCTGCCCACCCTCCTCCCTTTATTAAGCCTCACTATCCTTCCCTTTGTCTTCCTTCGCTCCCTGATGTACCTATAAAGGTTTTATCCCCTTCTTAACTGAGCTGTCTCTTTTCCTCGGTTTGGGCCTTTGCTGTTCTGACTGCCTTCCAGCTTCCTTTTGCTCTAACTGATACAGTTCTCTGTCCTGCTCCTTCTGTGATTCCTTGTACTTCATGAATGCTTTCTTTTTCTCTTGAACCTTCACTGCCACTTCCTTTAAGAACCATAGTGGTTTCTTACATCATTTTGTTTTGTTTATTTGCTTCACACAAAGGCTTGTTACCTCTGTGATGGCAGTTTTTGTTATTCCCCATTGTTCTTCCACCCGTCCTTTTTTCCCATTTGCTAGTGCATTCGATAGTGCATTCCTTAGGCACTCACCCATTTTGGCAAAGTCAGCCCTCCTAAAGTCCAGTACTTTTGCCTTTGTATGGCTTGACTCTATTGCTGTGTTTACTGTGAACCATACTGTTCGATGGTCGCTAGTTCCCAGATGGCTACCCACTTCTACACCTGTGATCCTCTTTCCATCTCCATTTGAGAGAACCAGGTCTAAGATTGCTCCCTCTCGAGTGGGCTCCAATACTAGTTGTCTAAGGCATGTCCCCTGTAGGGCATCTAGAATAACCCCACTCTTGGAAGTGGATGCTGCAACTGCACTCCAGTTAACATCTGGCATATTCATATCACCCATCAGCAATATCTCCCCTTTTTCTGCCATTCTAAGTATACTTTCTATCATTTTCTTGTCCGTTTCCTCCCCCTGAGAGGGGGTTATGTATACAACTCCTGTGCGGATTGTGGTGCCATTGCCTGTCTCCAAATTGACCCACAGTGCTTCTTCTCCTCCCTGTTTACCCTTTTGTTCTGTTGCTTTGATTCCTTCCATTATGAGAGAGCTACTCTTCCTCTTCTTTTACCATCCCTGTTCCTCCTGTAGATAGTGTGTCCTGGTATGTTTATGTCCCAGTCATGGTTCTGTGTGTACCATGTTTCTGTGACTGCCATGATATCCAGATGTTCCTTCTCCATCAAGGCCACTAATTCAGGAAGCTTGTTACTCAGACTACGGGCATTGGTACTCATTGCTCTCCATTTTTTGATGGCTTTACCTTCTGTAGCAGCATCCCCCATTGACCTTTCTACCTCGGTCTTTTTCTCATTTAGTACCCTGTTTTGTAGGGAGAGGCTGGGATTTTCCTGCTGCTTATCAGTGCCTCCCCCCTTGACTAGTTTAAAAGCTTGCCAATGAAGCATTTAAACCAATTGCCCAAAAGACTTGTTTCCTTCCTGGACAGATGCAGACCATCCTGCCAGTATAGGCTGGTGTCCCTCCAGGTGGAACCCCAGTCCCCAATGAAGCCAAACCCCTATGTTCCACACCATTTTTTCAACCACTAGCTTATATTGTATTGAATGTAATTAAGCTATTGGGAATTAAGATGTATCTGCATTCCCATGTTTTTGCTGCCTTTTAAATTGTTAGTTAACACTTTTCTGCTGTTTTTAATGAATTTTAAGGTTTGATGTCATGATGATGTGAGCGAGGTAGTTTATATTTAAGGGTCACACTATTTAAGAGATTTTAGCCTTTGAGAAAGGATGTAAGAAGCAACCGAAATGCATCAGCCATCTATTTTTGTTATAATGTAGTTTCAATAAATGTATTTATTTTTATTACCAGTGCCCTTGGTATGTCTTGGTTAGTGTGTGCTCTGCCTTTTTTGTAAAGTATACTCACAGATGACTGCAGATCCGATTTCTGTGATTCCACCCCATCTGAGGGGTTACCAGGGTGAGCAGGTTGAGGTATGCCTGGGGACTGGGCCCCTCCAAAGCTTCTCCCACTGCCACTGGGAGACATGGAATCCACCTGTAAGGAATGGCTGGGCAGACGTCTGTTACCATTCCCTGCATTCTCCCCTTTTAGATCCCACAGTACTCACCTCATCTTCTCCCAGCCCAGTTCTCCTACTAAGGAATCTGATCTGTCTCTAGGAACGAGATCACATGGCCAGCCCCCACTCTCCAGATAAGGCACCATAGCATCGCTGGGATAGGGTGTAGCTCCATCTGCACAAGCCAGACTCACTGGCAAGCATACCAGTCTTTCTTCAATAGTATGGCAGACTATGCAGCAGTCAGTAGTAGAACTGGGCTCCATCATATCCCAAATTCACAACACTGACAATGGAATAGATACACCTATCTGGGCTGAGGGAGGAGGTTGCTCATCTCCACACTGAGTCGGACAGGATTCAGGGGATCTCCTTTCTCACCCAGGGACCACCAGGGTTACTGCCACTGCCTCAGAGGTTGCCAAAAAAGAGGAGCAGTTGGACCACAGTGGACTCAGGAAGACTGAGGGTGGTGGAACAGAGGCACATCCCTCCAGCTGTACCTCTCCACAATTCATATGCCATTCTGGCAGAGTGTGGTTCTTCTACAGAGGCACCTGCAGTGGAGACCAAGGAGGATGATGGGAACCTCCAGAAAGGAGACCCACAGGAGGGTGGCATGGGACCCCACAGGGGAAGGAAACAACTCCTGGTAGGGGACTCCATTATTAGGAGGGTAGAACTGGGGGAGGGAGGGGAAAGAGAGGTAAGGTGCCTGCCTGACACCATGGCTTGGAGGGACAGGGAGCGAATCCTTAGGATCGTGGGAGCAGCTGCAGGGGGAGGGAGCTGGATGTCATTGTCCACCTGGGAACAAATGACCTGGCTGGGAAAGGGATTGGAGCAGTGCTTGAGGAGTTTGTGAAGTTGGAGAGGGGCCTTAGACAAGTAACATGCACAATAACCTTCTCGAAGGTGCTGCCTGTCTATGGTGTGAGTGAGGCTAGGGTACTCCACACCATGGAATTCAATCAGTGGTTGAAAAACTGGTGCAGAGCTCAGGGTTTTGGCTTCATTGGAGATTGGGGCTCCACCTAGAGGGATACAGGCCTATACTGGTGTGATGGTCTGCATCTGTCCAGGAGGGGAACCAGGATCCTAAGTGATAGGTTTAAATGCTTCATTGGCAAGCATTTAAACTAGCCAAGGGGGGGGGAGGTGCTGAAAAGGAGAAGGGAAATCCCAGCCCCCCACAAAAAGCAGGATAGTTAGTGAGGTAAGCACCAAGATAGGGCAGTCGATAGGGATAAGGGCAGGTATAAATGGAGAAAAAGACAAAGGCAGTAAGGACAGGGATGGGGCAAAAAGGAATAAGGCCATCAAAAAATAGAGGGTAATGAGTACCAATGCCTGTAGTCTAGGTAACAAGCTCACTGAACTGGTGGCCTTGATGGATGTGGGTTGCCTGGATATCGTGGCAGTCACAGAAACATGGTACAGAGAGAACCATGACTGGGACATCAACATACCAGGGTACACAATCTACAGGAGAGACAGAGAGGGTAGAAGAGGAGGAGGAGGAGGAGGAGGAGCTGTCTATGTAAGGGAAGGGGTCAAAGCAATGGAACTAAAGGGTAAACAGAGAGGAAAGGAGGCACTGTGGGTCACCCTGGAGACTGGAAGTGGCACCACAATCTGCACAGGGGTTGTATACAGACCTCCGTCTCAGGGGTAGGAAATGGACAAGAAAGTGATAGAAGGCATCCTTAGGATGGCAGAGAAAGGGGAGATATTGTTGATGGGGGACCTGAATTTGCCAGATGTTAACTGGAGCACCTTTGCTGTAACCACATCCAAGAGCAGGGCCATTCTCGATGTCCTACAGGGGGCATGCCTCAGACAGTTAATTTTGGAACCCACTTGGGAGTGAGCAATCTTAGACCTGGTACTGTCAAATGGGGACAGAGAGAGGATCTCAGATCTAGAAGTGGGTAACCATCTGGGAACAAGTGACCACCAAACAGTGTGGTTCAAGATAAACTTAGCTATAGAGTCAAGCCATACAAAAGTGAAGGTACTGGACTTCAGGAGGGCTGATTTTGTCAAAATGGGAGAGTGCCTCAGAAAAACACTAGCAAACAGGCAAGAAGGTGGGGTGGAGCAACAATGGGGAAACATCAAAAATGCCATCACAGAGACAACACGATTTTGTGTGAAGCAAATACACGCATCAAAATGAAAGAAAAAAACACTATGGTTCTCAAAAGAAGTGGCAAGGAAGGTTAGGGAGAAAAATATAGCATTCAGGAAGTATAAGGAAACACAGAAGGAGTAGGACAGAGATCTGTGCCAGTTAAAGCAGAAGGAAGTGGGGAAGACAGTCAGAATAGCAAAGGCTCAAACTAAGGAGAAGATAGTCAACTTGGTTAAGAAAGGGAATAAAACATTTTATAGATACATTAGGGAGAAAAGAAAGACTAAGGCAGGGATACTGAGGCTGAATAAAGAGAAGGGTGGTTGGGCAGAGAGGGACAGTGAAAAAGCAGGGATACTGAATGAATACTTCTGCTCAGTTTTCACAAAGGAAGAGGAGGGGGAGGTACCTAATCCAGTCAGTAGAAGCACTCTGGATAGGGGGGTTGATATCAGTCCTTTCACAGAAGAAAGGGTTCTGAAAGAACTCCTACAACTGAAGGTGAATAAAAGCAATAGAGCATGATGAGATTCACCCCAGACTTCTAAAAGAACTAAGGGGAGAACTAGTAACACCACTGACTACTCTTTTTAATAAATCATGGGAGGATGGTGTGGTACCTGAGGACTGGAGAAGGGCAGATGTGATTCCCCTTCACAAAAGTGGGAGCAAGACAGAGGCAGGAAACTACAGACCTGTCAGTTTGACCTTTGTGGTAGGGAAAATGATGGAATCACTTCTGAAGGAAAGAATTGTTGAGTACCTAGAGGCCAATGGGGCACAGGACCCAAGGCAGCATGGATTCACAGCAGGAAGACATGTCAGATGATTTTAATCGATTTCTTTGACTGGGTGACCAAAGTAGTAGACCAGGGGTGGGCTGTGGACATGGCCTACTTAGTCTTAAGCAAGGCATTTGACAAAGTCCCACACAAGAGATTGATAAATAAATTAGCCAGCCTGGGAGTGGGTCCCAGGGTGGCAGACTGGTTAAAGCATTGGCTGCACAACAGAACACAGAGGGCAATACTAAACTGAGTCCACAGTGAAGAAAAGGGGGTTACTAGTGGGGTACCCCAGGGTTCAGTACTGGAGCCGGTCCTTTTTAATGTCTTTATAAGTGACATTGCAGAAGGACTGGAAGGAAAAGTATGTCTCTTTGCAGATGACACAAAGATCAGCAACAGGGTTGATACACAAGGTGGGGTGGAAAGGATGAGAAGGGACTTGGCGAAGTTGGAGGAATGGTCAAATGTATGGCAGCTTAGATTCAGCGCAAAGAAGTGCAAAGTAATGCATTTGGGAAACAAAATCCGAGGGAAAGAGCACAAATGGGGGGGTGAGATATTGACAACAACAAAAATGGAAAGGGACCTGGGGGTAGTTATATCAGATGACCTAAAGGTGGGCAAGCAATGTGAGAAGGCAGTAAGAAGGGCTAGGGGTATACTGGGATGCACAGGGAGAGGCATCACCAGTAGAAACAGGAAGTTGTTATCCCTCTGTACAGACAGTTGGTAAGACCACATCTGGAGTACTGCGTGCAGTTCTGGAGATCCCATCTCCGCAGAGACATAGACAGGGTGGAGGCTATCCAGAGGAGGGCAACCAAAATGGTGCAGGGTCTGCACCAGAAGACATATGAAGAAAGGCTAAAGGAGCTTAATATGTATAGCTTCGAGGAAAGGAGAGAGAGGGGGTACATGATAGAAACTTTCAAGTACCTCAAGGGAATCAACAAAGTCCAAGACAGTAGCATCTTTCATAAAAAGAGATGTGCAAGAACAAGGGGGCACAATTTGAAGACAGAGGGGTGACGGCTCAGAGGTAATGTGATGAAGTATTTCTTCATGGAGAGGGTTGTGGAAAAGTCTTCTTGAGGAAGTCATGGAGTCGAAAATAGTGGGGGAATTCAAGAATGTATGGGACAGACATAAGGCAATTCTAGTGGGGGAAAGGAGGAAGTAGGCTGTTGGTTAACTAGGATCTGCAGCTTATCTGTTAGGTAGGAAAATGGGCAGACTAGGTGGGCCAAGCGGTCCTTATCTGCCATCAAATTCTATGTATGTTTCTAAGTATGTTCTCAGGTTGCTCCTTGCATTGTGCTGCTCCCACTGTTCTACACAGCCACAACCAACACCCCAGTCCCATTTGGTCCACAAAATGGTGATGGCTGCCTAGCTGAGTAATTTCACACCACAGTCTCTTAGTCCCAACAGCCAATCACAGTTCAACATTTGCATAACCAAAATTTTAGTCACGTTCCAAGTCTATGTGCCACTGTTAGGAGAGAGGTGGTACAGCAGAAAAATGGTGCCTCTATTGATATTGTCCATAAAGGCCTGCACTTTTGGTTTTGACATCCCCTGCAGGTTTTAGTATACACCCAGGCAAAACTTGCTCCCCAAAATGGTTTATTGTCAAATCCCAGACGAGTCCCCACATTGTAAGTCCCCTTCCTGTCTAGGGGTATCCAGGTGGTAATAAAATTGGGAGAGGGATACTTCACAAACACAAACAACCACAGTCCAAGGCATTTGAAGCAAAGATACCCATTACCTGACTTCTTGGATGTTAGTGACTGGGACTCACACAATAGGGAAGCAAGCACAATTCATTAGGCAGTTCTTTTCACCTGTAGGGTTAGGGTTCATTAGAAAACAGCTAGGGATGCACAGTCATTTTGAGCAAGTTCATTGTCCACTCCAGAACCAACATGCAAAAACAATGTAATTAAACTTGAAAACAGTAACAGCCACTCCATGGAGCAGGGGGTTATTCTATACAGTGGGCTTCTTTCACAGACACAGCTGGAAAATCCTCTGCAACAGTCCATTTGGCTAACAGACTATTTATTTCATGCAGATCTCCCATAAGCCAAAAAGGCTAGAATTCTTGGCAGCATTTCTGGGGCCAAAACAGGGCCTCCACTTGTAGCTTGGTACTCATAACTCTAGCAACTCATATCCCATTCTTTGTCTTCTCTCTCTGGCGGTTACATTCCATTCCCTTTACTTTCTCTTCAGACAATTTTATTCTTACACTTTTCCTCTGGGTTTATGACAGAACAAGATGTTTCTACTGTCACAAACCCTCAAAACACTTTCCATTTCCTTTCAATCTGCCTGGTTGCACTCTTTCTCCACCTGGGGGCTAATTCTTATGGAGCATACTTCCCTTTTCCTCTAAGGCCTTCTCTCTGTATGTTTCAATTGATGTTCCTAAAGCAAGAACCGAACCGCCAGAGCCCTTTCAGATATCCAGTCTCTGACGCCTCAGCTGGTGGCTGGGCCTTATTCTGGCAGTTTTGGGTCCCCCGGACCTGATACCAGTCCTTATCAGCACGCTGCACTCATGCAGTTATTCCAGCATCTGAACTGACTCATCAGGGGGACTTCTGCCATAGCCACACAGATCACCCAATGGACTGCCACCTGCTGGGTTTCCAAACATCACTTCTCCAAATGGACTTTCCCCACCTCCATAAGTGGCTCACTCCTTGAGTTCCAGCTGTGCAGTGGCCTTCAACCTGGAGATTAGGTGTAACTCTGCCACCATTACACCCTCAACTGCAAGGACTACCACTTCCAAGCCACACACCAGGCTCTACTTGCCATAGCAGGTCCACCCACAGTAAACCATTCTGACCCAACAGTTGAACTCACCCATGGGCAATTTTTCTCTTTTCAGGGCTTTAGGCCCTGTCAGAGCTTACCCTACCAAAGTGCCGAAGTTCACTTGATGGGTCTCCATTTTCATTTCTTCTCCCCAGGCTCCAGCTCCCAAATACACCAATAGGCCCTGTCTGCTTTGCTCCATTGCTCCCCTTTTCTGCATACCTAAACCATTGCTTTCAATTAGCGGATCTTCAAGGGTGGAGGACCAGGGCAGCAAGCTGACCACTCTGACCCCACCACTGCCTCCAGTTGAACTTGTGGGCCAAACCTCCAGCTCTTTTCTCCCCATGTTTCTCCCTTCCAATTAATTGGTGCCAAAATATCCTACTATTTATACCCTCTACCAATGGGGCCCCACCTGCAGTCAGTCGGCAGCACCATGTCTCAGACTCAGTGGCACCACAGCACTCTCTCTCTCTCTCTCTCTCTGCCTAGTTACACCTAACAACCAGAAATTAACTAGTAAGCTCCTAAAGGATGCTTACATAGGGCTATGCCCCCCTCTCCTTTGCCTTTCTTCTATCCTGTGTAAGCATTGTGTAACCTGGAACAGACAGGTCCCAGCCATTATTATCTGTTGCCCAGGTTTCTTTGATGGCTACAAGGTCCACTGCAGTGTCTGCCAGGGCTCCAGATAAGGTGTGTACTGGCCTATTTTACTCACCTCATTTTAGGAAATACTCTTCAGAAATGTTTTTAATGAGTACCAGTATTCACCCAACATTTGTAAATACTCCACACGCCAAAGAATAGTGCTTCATAACATAACTGGTGATTGCTTTTTGCCAGATTTACAGCACTTGCATGCATCCCACTTTTGTTTTATTCACCGTGTTTTAAAACTGGTGAGTAAATTCCTACCTGCCAAAATTATTTGGAGCATTGTTGGCACCTGAAATTCTTATCTAGAAAAAAAAACTAAATTTTTTTAATAAATGTATTCCTCAATCCACTCTAGCAAGACATTTGTACACATCTGAATTTTGTTTTACTCACCTCACTTTCAAAATGAGGAGTACAGGTACTCATCCCAAAAAAAGGAGCTCACCAATTTTATTACCCAGACTTCTGGCATTAAGGCAGACCCCCTTCAAACTAGGTCTGGATCCTCTTTTGCTGTTTTGTGATCATACCCCTGCATCGCTTCCTATTCTCCATGCGTTCTTATTTTTCCAGTTGCTTGCAGACCTAGAGAGCTGTCCTTCGATCCTGGCAGTGGGGGCTGGTAGACTCAGGAAGTCCATCTTTGTGGCACCATTTGCACTACAGACTGACATTGATAGAGCTGAAGAGCACATGCAGGGTCTCTCCCCAGTACTCCCAGCTCCACCCTACCAGCATGCCTGAACGTGGAATCATTGCACCTACAGCCACCCCAGGTAGACTGGATAATGGCTCTGGAGGGCTGCTACACATACAGTGGGGCAGTAGATAATAGGGACCAGTACAGTAATTAAAAATAAAGACACTGGAGCACAAAGCTCCTTGAGGCATGGTTGCAATCATCTTTGTGCCTCCTGATTCAACCGGCCGGTCAAGCAAATGCCTATAAAGTCTGAGCAACAGCAGTAAATCACTACGGGAGAAACTACATCAGAGACCCTCTGTAATGGACTGAGAGGCTAAAAGGGTCAATCCGAAGCCAGGGCAGGGTGGGGAGACTGAGAGAAACCCCTGCCTGGCAAATTAGAGACTGAGCTGGGCAAAGAAGTTTCTGGGCTCATGAGGAGCTCATAGCAGTTGGAGACTCAGAGGTGAACAGACTTGTTCCTGCTTGTGAGAGCTGGAGACGTAGCCAGGCCCAGATCTTGAGTCCTATCCTGGATTCATCCTTCCAAATACTGTGAGCCTTACCTAGGTTTGTATCTGTGTGACTGTGCTAGGAGGACACCTGTAGAACGAGGCTGCTGTGACAGCATCTGAGAGGTCCAAATTCTGAGTAAGCTGCAGAGTTCAGAAACTGATGACAATGACTTGCATCCTACCCAGGCTGCTTCAGAGCCAGGTAAGGGGCTCGCTAGTCCTCACCTACTGGGGTAGATTGGGGAACAGGGAGCCACATGACGCATCCCAGGAGTATGTGGGTACTCTTGATCCAGACAGGAGATGGATGTGGGTTTGCTCCTGGGATCTGGGCTCCTTGGGAACTGGGAAACCACTGCATAGTGCTCCTGTGACTGACAGCTAAGCCAGAATGGCTGTCCTGAAAGCTGTAAACCAGAAGGGTTAAGCTGCTACAAGTCATCTAGAGTAAGTGCAAACTGTCTTCGTCTCCAGACTTCTGGGGCCTCATCCTGATTTCTGTCTAACCTGCTGCTGTGTGCTGGTTCCCACTTCAGCTGATCTTCTGTATCCGTGGGTTATGTGACTGCTGGTATTGCTGGACGAGGAATTGTGTTTCTTTGGATTAAGTTTCATTTTGGACTATAATGTTGGATTTTCTGAACATTTGGAGTTTCCAGTTCTTTAAATTGTTCTAGCACACTATTGCCTGCTGGGGGTTAAATTGCAAACTTTCTAAATTTCATCAAGTGCACCACTGAAAGAACCCAGGCTATGTAACCAATAGGCCTGCACCAGGACTTTGGTGTAATTCCTGGATACCTGACTAACTGGTCTTGTGTCATACTTGAATTCATAGTTTTAGCGCTGGTACCCAGATGAAGAGTTTACCACACCCTGTGTAGTGTAATTCATCTTTTTGTGCCAATTGATTGGGTGGGTGCTTCACAGACTGTGTAGGATCTAAGAAGGTAGAAGTGTTCAAGGTGACTTGCAACTGTCTAGCCTCCTCTTTTCCTTCAGCTTCCAGGCCTGTGTTCTTAACTAAAAGCACTGTTACTGGTACTTTGTTGAATTTCACTTCTATATGTGCATCCACTTTGGGTAACCTGACTGAAGTGTTTATTGCTGAATGTTACAACTATCTTATTGGTCCCCAGAGGTGGTCCAGTGTAGTTTAAGAGGGTGGGTAGATACTGCATCCCAGGGGGTGGTCCTTCACACATCTGGCCCACTTATTCTTTCTGGGTGGAGGTGCCACACATTTTCTTATTTGTTGTGGCACAGCCCCACTGCTGGAGAAAGAAAACCCAATCCTTCAAACATGTGGGCCCTGTACAGTCACCAGGCAGGTGTGAACCTGGACACAGTGACGGGGGTCATACAGGGGTTGAAGTTTGGTCATTAATGATTTTCTGAGAAATAAGCATTCACATTCAGCATATGTGACAGACTACTTGTACAAAATTTTAAAACACATTGCACCATCTTTCATTTCATTTTTACCTGCTGTCATTGGAGAATTCTGTTAAAATGTCAAGGATTCAGCTCTTCCACCTGTAATGTATAGCCACTTAATTAGAAGATTTACGGTAACTATCGGCATTTGAATATATGATCATTAGTAATTTTATGATGTGATGAAGTCCTTTATCAGCGTTTTGAATCACATTGTACTTAAGCCTGGATTTCAACATTTGGATGTTAGTATAAATGTTTAGTCGAGCATTCAGTGCTGGGAGTGGGGCACAGCATGGAATGGAAGGCATGCTTACGTAACATTTTAGTAAAATAATCTTCTGTGTATCAGTTAAACACCCTGCCTTGAGAATGACAGAGAAGAAAAATGAATCAGTAGTTACTAAGGTATTCAAACAGACAAGTACACCAGAGACTCACTAAACCACAGATGTCTGTTCAAGATTTTTTTGTCTGATATGTTTTACTTAAGATCTGTAATTTATTTACATTTTTAGAATTACTGAACAAATTAAAGAATCTCAAACATTTGCAATTGCTTCATTTTTTATGACAATTTTCTTGTGGTGTTTGGTTTATTGGATTTATCTGCAGACAAAATAAAAAGGATAAAATAGGAATGAGTGAGAGCTGAGCAACTAAGCAAATACATAAAAATGTTTTTATTTAGCTTACCTTGTAATAGCAAAACAGAAATATTTATTTTTTGATCATTTGTGTGCTTGGAACTGCTTTCAGAACTGAAGAAAGGAAAACCTTGTTTCGGGAACAGGTACAGTTCTTTGCACAGGCACTTTTGTTAGATGCTCTCATGCTGATGGTTTGTTTCAAACTGATCCTTTAAGCAAGTTCCCTTAGTTGCTCATATAACTTTTCCCTACACATATTGTATAAACAATTAAAAATTGCAACATAAATATAACATGTACATGCACATGTATTGTTAATCAGGGAACACAGAAGTACATTTTAGATTTATTACTGATCTACGAAATTTAACAATACAAATCCAGTCCTCACTCCCCCTCCACTAACCCCCCTTTTATCAAATCTCTCTTCCGTACCCTGGGTTGCAACCCGAGATCCATATGCTTCCCCTTTCCCCCACCCCTTGAGCCACTAGGTACCACATGCCCATGGCATAGAAGAAATACCATATTATATACTCTGGTTAAATGTGGCCACCAGTGACTGAAACATTTGTGTAAAGGCATATCATATTAGCGAGATATAAAAGATCAATGTTCAAGGTTGTTTAGTGGGATACTACCCACTGAGCCTAAACTAGTTTCCAGTAGCATCCCAAATAACTTGCTATACAAATAATGAATATTTTATTTATTTCATGATTCAGAAATAACCTTTGAGTTTGAGCTCTTTTATAAAGGTACCACGTCAAGTATACAATACAAAAAAACAAATACAGACAATAGAATACAATGAACATAGAATTTAGACAATTGATTTTGGGTCAGATATGACTGTTGCAGATTATAGATTCCATATTTAAGTGCCTTGCTACAACAATATAGGAAGAGATGAAGTTATATTTTACCTGGGTAACGGGGATGATAGTAGAGGGTATAGGAAAGGTGAGCAGTCCCAGTAGGGTCTTGTCAAGAAAGCAATTGGGGGGGGAGGGAGTAAGGCATAATTGAAGTATGAGAGCAGGAAAGAGAGAAAGAAGAGAGAGAGATGGAAAAAGAGGGGCAGTCATTGGGATGGAATGGGAAATTGGAGGAGAGAGAGAGAGATAGAAGAGAGAGGGAAAGAGAGCATAATATAGAGTGCGTGAGAGGGAGAGGGTGGGAAGAGAGAAAGAGGGTAGAGGACAGAGCTTGGGGAAGGGATACAGCATGGGTAGGAGGAGAGGGATGCCGTGGGGAATAGGATAGGCTGAAGGATTATGGAGGATAAGGCTGAGAGTTGGAGGCCATATCTCCAATATGCTAAGAAATCAGTACTATTTATTACGTTGTGAGCATTTGAATTAGAGGGAAATGTGCCAGCTTATTGTATTTGTTTTTAAAGTGTGCTATTGCACAAAAAGCAAAAATATATGGATTACTCACCTGTAACCATAGTTCTATTAGTGGAATATAGTTCACATCCACATTCTGGCAGTCTTCTCAGAGACTGCCGAGTCATCAGAAGTCTTCAAGCTAAGCTCCTCCCACCACCCGCATGGTATATCTTCTGGCTCTGTCCCGCGAAGTCAGATCTTTGCACACTAGAAGCAGGGAGCCACTTGACAGGGAAGGTCAGGTGGTATGTGTGGATGTGAATTGTATACCGCTAGTACAGTCATGGTTACAGGTGAGTAACTCATATTTCTCACTTTTTTTACTAGCACATTTTATCTCCCACTGCCGGTGTGGCTCAGTGGCAGTGGTACTGACCATCCATGCTGTGTCCCATCTCCAACTTGTCTGGGATCATGTTGCGTGGCAGTGGGGGCTTGAATTTTGCATTTTTTTCTTGCTGCTTTTTGTTCAATGAAGCCCCACCCCTGAGAAAGCTGGCATAAAGGAGGAGAGTCCAGGCTGTTGACGTGTTGGTGTATGTGTCAGCCAAGTACCTAATGGTGTTGTCCCCATGCCATAAGTCCCGTGATGCCACCCATGCATCCACAGGCAGCAGAAACAGAATGTTGTGACAGTCCCCCCCTCAGAGGATGCTTAAACCTCCTCCCTCCAGTGAGCCCCCAACAACCCAGACTCATTCCCAAAACCAAGTCACTGACATCACCAGCATTAACCTATATTTCTAACTGCATAGAAACAGTTTACATCCTCACTCTGGCAGACTCCAAGCAGTCCTCTGAGAGAATGAGGCAAAGTGTGCACCACTATTTGGCAAACGGAAACTGGAGGACTGAGGACTCAAAAGCACCATCCTGAGGACTCAGGATGTCGATACTGTAACATGAAATGAAGGTGCACACTTTACTCCAGGTTGTAGCACTGCACAGCTATGTATTGGAAATGTCCCTGGAAGCAGCCACCAAGGCAGTAGTGTGCCTGTTGGAATAAACCTTAGGCACCTTGGGTGACTCCATACCAGCCAACCTACAGCGGAGGTTGATGCAGAATGTAATCTACCTAGCAATCATTTGCATTGCTGCCTATCTTCCAATGCATCTTCAGTGTATATTATGAACAGCTGGTGAGCCTCACTCCAAACTCCAGTCATATGTTCTTCTCAATATGAGAATGCCCTGTGTAGGTCCGGAGTATGGAGCCTGTGATCAAGCTCCGAGGTCAGGTTGGTAAAGGATATAAACATACGAACATGCCAGCAGAAACAGACAACCCGGTCTATCTAAGTCTGCTTGCGTGTGGAGCTAGCACCCCTAGTTTGCAGCTGCCCCACCCCTCCCTTTGTCATCCCACTGCCACCCCCACCTCTCCCACCCTCACTTTCCCCTGTTCCCTGTCCCATGCTCTTTTAAAACTGCTCACAGATTTCTAAGATACCACCCATTCTTGTAGTGTGTTCCATTTTGCTACCACCCTCTCTGTGAAATAGTGTCTCCTCATTTCCCTCCTAAATATTCCTCCCTCTATTCTTAGCCCATGCCCCCTGGTGCCCCCCCTCCTTAGCTTAAAGACCCCATCTGCCCCATCCTTATTGATCACCCTCAGATACTTGAATGTTTCTATCATGAGCCCCCTGTCCCTTCTATCCCCAAGGGTGTACATGTTCAGGTCTCCCAGCCTGCTGTCATAGTCTCTCCCCTCCATTCCACATACAGTCAGACCTGTTTAATCCATGCCTCATTAGTCCGTATGTCTGACATTCCAAATGAGAAACAATGCAAATTGATTTTTTTCTCAGGTTAATGACCTCTTTAATATGTAAACCGGAGATTCCGAATCCGTTTGCATGTTCTCTTTAACCAAGCTGATTATTTCCCCTTGTTTGTGACCTACTTAATCAATTTCTAGTGAGATCAGGTGGAGGTGCTAACAGGTCTTAATAAAGTGTGAATTGGCAGTGTTTTTAATCCCCGCTAATCCTCTGGCGTGTTACTGTGGCTGAATGAAACACTTCCCTTAACTTCTCCTGCTGCTGCCAGTTTAGGTTCTTCTCAATTCAGCTTCAGTTCCCAAACATTAAAGTGGCAAGCAGTTTTAAAATTTAAAAAGTGCTGTGGATTTTATTTTGTGTAGCTCAGTCCTTCACCCCCATTATGCTCCTCTGTTTAGAGACCCATTCCGCTCCGCTTCCATTGTGCCACTGTGTAGAGCCCCTCATTCCACTCCCAGGTCAAGTTATGTAGAGCCCTGTTTGATCCTGTTTCTGACCTCCTCACTATGAAACCCAGCGACCTGGTCAAGCTGCGTGAGTGCAGCTACGCAATCCTGTTTCTACCCCTGTTTGCCACGAAACACTGCCCAACCCCTCATTCTGCTCCCTCAGTCTAGCTGTGTGAGAAGCCCAGTTGTGCTGCTGTTGTACCCTTTCCTGTTTCTGCACACTTCCCGATATAAGCGTTCAACTCCCCGATCCTGTTTCTGCCTTCCTTGCCAAGAAATGCTGCCTGGTTCCCATCCCACATTCAGCTCCTGTCCTTTAATTTGCTCCCTGATCCCGATATATGCGTTCACCTCCCCGATCCTGTTTCTGCCTTTTTTGCCAGAAAATGCTGCCTGACCCCTCATTCTGCTCCATGGCCAGTACTGTGGATTTTATTTATTCTTTAAATCAGCCTTGTTGTTTAAAAAAAATCAATCCCGTGGAAAGTAGTTTTAAATGTTTTAGAAGTTGCTGCTGTGAATTTTATTTATTCTTTAAATCAGCTTGTTTAAAAAAAAATCCATCCAGTGGAAAGTAGTTTTAAATGTTTTAGAAGTTGCTGCTGTGAATTTTATTTATTCTTTAAATCAGCTTGTTTAAAAAAAATCCATCCAGTGGAAAGTAGTTTTAAATGTTTTAGAAGTTGCTGCTGTGGATTTTATTTATTCTTTAAATCAGCTTGTTTAAAAAAAAAATCTATCCAGTGGAAAGTAGTTTTAAAAGTTTTAGAAGTTGCTGCTTATGTGCACCTAAGATCAAGAAGAGCTGTCTAATGCTGTGGATTGTATTTATTCTTACCTGCACTGTACTGTATTCTAAATTGATTTTCTACAGTAATAAATCTTAAAAAAAAAAATCCATCATCTGGTCATTGTTTGGTTACTACGTAGATTTTTATTACGTAACAAATTTGGCAAGCACGAATACTTACGGATTAACCAGGTCTGACTGTATCATCTTTTTTGCCTTCTTCCGCACCCCCTCCAGTAGCCTGATATCACGCTTTAGGTATGGCCTCCAAAACTGCACACAGTACTCTAAGTGCGGCCTTACCAATGACCTGTAGAGGAGCAAGATCACCTCTCTTCACCTGGATGAAAAAACCCTTGCTATGCACCCCAGCATTTTGTTCACTTTTGCAGCCACTCTTCTGCACTGGGCAGTATTTTTCATGGTCCATGTTATTATTACCCCAGGTCCTTCTCCTCCTCAATGATCCCCAGATTAACCCCCCACCCAAGCCAGTATTATCTCCTTGGGTTCTTCACCCCAAAGTGCATAACCTTACATTTCTTTGCATTGAACCCCAGCTGCCACCTCTCCGACCACTCCTCTAGCTTGCTTAGGTCCCCCTGCACACTCCTCCGGAAAGTTGATCACCTGTTTCAGGTGAAATTATGATACAACTTTTGGGAGGAACTTTGAGTGGGTGAGAAGGACCACCTTGTCCTTCTGGAAGACCAGGTAAGGAAATTTCATCAAAAGCAACTGGAGCTCACTGATCCTTCTGGCTAATATGATGGCCACCAGCAGGGCAGTCTTCCACAAAAGATGTGACATCTCAAACTAGTGCATTGGCTTGAATAGTTTGCCCATGAGCACTGCCAAGACCAGTAGTAGGTCCCATGGAGGAGGACGTTCATGCACCAGAGAGGACAAGTGATCCAGGCATTTGACAAAGCACCCAAAACACTTTCTCCTAGGCCACTGTTGGTATACCAGCCCAAGTCCATATGCAGAGCTGGCCGCCAGTTGCACATTAAGGGTTGTCACTCTCAGTCATGTCTGAGAGAGGGACCATAGGTAGTGAAGGATGCATGCCATGGGACAGGTAAGGGGGTCAAGCTCCTTACCTTCACACCAGATCGAGAACCTCTTCCTCTTAAATGAGTAGCATTTATGAGTCGGCTCCTAATGGGGGCCCTCCACAATGTGGAGAATGTCTTCCAAAAGGCCCAGTGCCTGGAACTCTAGCTGCTCAGGAATCAGGCTGAGAGGTGCAGGGATTGACTGTCAAGTGCAAGACCGTGCTCTGTTGTTTGGTCAGCAGATCTAGGCAGAGGGGAAGCCTCCATGGAGGCCTGCTGCTGAGGCTGATAAGATCATGATACCAGAGCTGCCTGGGCCAGTCTGGGGCTGTCAGGGTCATCTGTACCTTGTCCTTCCAGGCCTTGATCATGATCTTGTTGACCAATGGGAAGGGAGGAAAGGTGTACAGGAGGCCTGGGCTCCAGGGCCTCAAGAAGGCATCCTCCAACAATGTCCAAGACTGTGGAGGGTGAACACAAAACAGCCTCAGTTTTCTGTTTTTCCAAGAGGCAAACAGGTCCAACAGGGGGAAGTGTTGACCAGCTGGTTGTTCACTCCCACAACATGGGTCGCTAGGAGATCTGCAGCCAGGCTGCACATTAATTTCAAGGCATGGAGAGCCTCTTTATGCAATGGAAGGGAGTGCATCCTACCTGTCTGTTCAGGTAGAACATGGTCATCATTTTGTCTGTCTAGACCTGCATGACCTGACCCCAGATCAATGGAGTAAATGCTGTCACAGCCAGCTTCACTGCATGGAGCTCTAGCAGGTAGATGTGGTGATGAGACTCCCAGGGTGACCAGAACCCTTGGGCTTTTGTGGTCTCCCAAGTGTGTTCCCCATCCTACCAGAGATGCGTCAACTGTGAGCATGACAGACAGCTCTGGGCAGACAAATGGGATTCCCTCCTACATAAATTGTGGGTCCAGCCATCAATGGATGGCATGCCACATCAGCTGGGTCACTACAACCGGCTGACCCAAATGACCTAGGTGCTGTGACCACTGTTGGACCAACTCACACTGCAGGTGAAGCATCTGCCAGTGATCCCAATGGATCACACTGGTGGAGGATGTTATGTAGGCCAGCAGCCTGCAGGAAATCCCGGGCAAGAAACAAGAGCCCAACCTGAAATTATTTGGTAAAGGAGGCATGAACCAATGCTTGGTCTGCAAGGAGTCTAGTTCTGCCCCCAAAAACATGATCATCTATGAGGGGACAATTTTGGACTTGGCTGAGTTGAAATGAAGACCCAAGTCCTGACAGGCCTGGAGGATCAGATCTTTGGACTGCTCCACAACCTCTCTGGACAACCCATCTATCAGCCAGTCATTCAGGTATGGATACACCCTGATGCCCAACACTGCAGGAAGGCCACCACCACTGCCATGCACTTGGTGAAGATTCTGGGAGCAGATGACAGGCTGAAGAGCATGAGCTGGAATTGGCACAGGATCCCTTCTGCATAGAACCAAAGGTACCTGCAATGGAATGGATGGATTGGGATGTAGAAGAATGCAACCTAGAAGTGCAGAGAGTAGAACCTCATGCTCTGCTCCAGAGGTGGAATGATCTGATTCAGAGTGACCATCTGAAACTTGTGCTTTCACATAAATTGGTTCAGATCATGCAGATCTAGTATGGGGCACTGGCCCCTCATCTATTTCAGAAGCAGAAAGTACATGGACATATATCCCTGAGTGGCCAAGGTGTCTGGAACATGGGCTATTACCCACACTCTAGGAGCTAAGTGATGTTGGCTCTTAACATGGACATTCCCTTTAATGCCCTATACTCCTGAGGAGCACAGAGTCAATACAGTGTGAGAACCTTGAAATCCAGATGCAACCTTTTGCCCACCACTTCTAGCGCCCGCAGTCAGAGGCAATGACAGACCACTGTGGCAAGAAGTGGCACAACCAACCTTTGACTAGGAGCACCCTAGTATCCTCAGATTGGGTGATCACCACTAAGAGCTGGCCTGGACAGCAGGCTGCAAAACAGGACTCTCTGATTGGAGCCCTGAATAGGGGCTGCAGTAAAGGTAGCTCCACCCAGAAGGGTGGAGAAGCAGATACAGGAGACTACTGAGAAGCATGGACCAGTGTAAGAATGACCAGACTGAAGGTCCGGGAGGCAGAACTCTACACCTCCCAGCAATGGCTCACTTTTGCCAGAGCAGCTCCTCCTAGAGTTGATACATTTTAAGTCAGTGTAGCTCCTTACCTGAGGATGAGGAGGACTGTGACAGGGTAGAATAGGACCCTGTCCCAGTTGTTATGGAGAAAGTGTTTAAAATGCAGGGATCTTTCCTTTCCTGTCTCTTGCATGCCTAGTTGCACAACCAAATTTTCCTTTGAGACCTCAGACTTGATCAACCCGAACAGTCTTGCAATCCTTTGCCTCTCACTGTCTCTCAGTTTTCCCTTGCTGTCTGTCTTTTCCTACCTTGCATATCCACTGATACAAAAATATATGCAAATCAATATGTGGAAATATAACTGATGTTGGGATCTCTTTTGTTTAGAAAATATATAGTGTTACTGTTGAAATGTATGTATTTATAATTTGAGATGACTGCAAAAAGCTGTTGGAAACTAGAGGTTACCTTAATGCAAATCTTTGAGCCTTTTGTAAAGGCTGTGCACAAGGGGCCTCAGCATGCACACTGTATTCTAGCAGCTTCTGCCTGATATTTACAAAAACAGGATGCTTGCTAAGAATGGGGGCTGAAAAGACTTATAAAAGAGCTAAGCTGCAACTGCTGAAGGGGAGGAGAAAAGGGGCCACAGAGACTCAAGGAAAACTACTGTTTTTCTCCTTTGCACATAGTTATATTAAACAAGTTTTTGTGTGTGTGTTACTGCTACTGTAAATAAATATTTTTGGTGAATTCTACAAGTGTTCCTGGTTTTCTGTCTGTTTCCTGACCTGTACCTCAATGACAGATGGTGTCAACCTAAGTGGGATTTACACCGTGCATACTCTATAAGCCAGGAGTTTTGTGCATTGGGTACTGGACCTAGTACCAGGGAAGCACAGAAGAAAGTATGGATTCTCCAGCAGCAAGTCCAGGAGTGGTTACCAGGAGAATGGCAGCCAAACTAACAGAGACAGAAGTCCAGTCTGAGATTGTACAACCAGCACAAGTTATGGAAAAAGAACAAGCAGTGACAGAACCTGAAAGCATGATGGACTTTTTAAACTGGTGGGCTATACAACAAAAAGAGATTGAGATGCAGAGGAGAGAAGAGATGCAGTGACAGGAGCAGCAATGGCTGGATGCCTTGCAAGCTATCAAAGGCAGAGTATCCAGCACAGATCCAGACAAGCAACAAAACACAAGTGACTTAAAAGCCATTAAACTTACTAAGTTGTGTCCCTCAGATGATACTGGGGCATATCTGGCAACTTTTGAAAGGATTGCCACAGCCTGTCAATGGCCAAAACAGCAACAGACCATCAGACTGGTACCCTCCCTGACAGGGAAAGCCCAGCTTGCCTACAGCAGTATGGACATTTCACGGTCAGAAAACTATGACCTGGTGAAAAGCAAAATTCTGAAAGGGTATGACATCTCAGGAGAGACCTACGGGCAGAGATTTCAATCTCTGAGGTACAACTCAGTCAACAATCCTCAAGAAGACTTCACCCGACTCAGAGAACTCCTTATAAAATGGATCCAACCAGAGAACAAAACAGTTTTACAGCTCATCAACACATTTGCCATGGAGCAATTCATCAACATCCTGCCTACAGATGTGCAGCTTTGAGTAAAAGAACACCGACCAGAGAGTGGGGAAAAGGCTGTTTCTTTGGCCAAGGACTACCAAATGGCTAGATGTACACCACAACAGTGATATAACAGCCAAACAACCAAGCACCAGTAAGACATTCTTTTTCCCATTTAAACTCCAAGCCTGATAAGAACTCTGGTAGGGGTAGCAAATCTGTGTCCAAAGACGTTATCTGCAATAACCCTAATAAGGCAGGCCACTTTGCAAGAAACTGCCGTAGTAAGGAGAATGGCATTGGAGCAAATTTGTCCTTGACAAATTGGGGCAAGTACTTAACAGATGTGAAGGTGGGGGATAAGACTGTGAAGGGGCTTATTGATTTGGGAAGCAGACAAACCCTAGTGCATGTCAAAGTGCTGGGAAAACACTGTGCAAATGGACCAGGGACAGGTGTCATCTGCATCCATGGGGACACACAATACTGTCCCACCACCCAAGTGACTCTGACCCTTAAGGGTGTGTCGCACCAAATGAAAGTGGGGGTAGTTCCTAAGTTACCTGTACCTGTGATTATTGGAAATGACTTTCCAGGATTTACTGAGTTAATCAAAGAAGGAGTAAATCCTGATGTTTCAGCGGCTGTGGTAACAAGAGCTCAGGCAAAGAAAATTTCAGACAGTAGGGACACTTTTCCTTTCAAAGATTTTGATTCAGACTCCAGCTCCAAGATCTGGAAATCTGGGAAAGAAAGACAATGCCTGAAGAAACTGTGGCAACAAATGAGTGATGGACATAAAGGGTTAACATATGAAAACGCTAAAACTAAACTGATTACTGATTGTGATTTTCTTTCAGAACAAGCCAACAATGTTTCTCTCCAGGGTTATTTTAAGCAGCTGGGAGTGAAACCAAAACAGGGTGGACCAATGCTTAAAAAATGTAATAGGTTACTGTACAGAGTCTGGGTTAAACTTTAGACACAGGAACAGATAGAACAATTGGTTATACCGTAGAAGTATAGAATGGAGTTGTTACAGATAGCACTTGATAGTCCTATGGCTGGTCTCTCAGGGAGGGATCGCACCCTTGCCAGTTTGCTGCATAGATTTTACCGGCCTGAAATTCATGAAGATGTTGCTAACTAATGTAATTCCTGTGCTGAATGTCAGAAAGTAGCCCCAGTCACTAGAAAAGACAAGGTGCCCCTACCCTTGATAGATGGCCTTTTGAGAGAATTGCAATGGATGTGGTTGGTCCTTTAGACAAAAGTAAAATGGGTAATAGATTTATCCTGGTAGTATGCAACTATGCTACCCAATACCCAGAAGCAGTTCCAATGCGCACTGTTACACCTTCAAAAGTGGCAGCAGTGCTTGCAAAATATTTAAGCAGAGTGGGCATACCTAAATAAATTATTACTGATCAGGGTAGTAATTTTGGTGCCGCATTACTTAAGGAGCTGTACAGACTGCTAGGTATCACTGCCATAAGAACATCCCCTATCACCCTCAGACAGACGGTCTTGTTGAGCGTTTTAACCAAACCCTAAAACTTGTGTTAAAAAGGCTTGTAAAAGGGGAAGGGAAAAATTGGGACCAATACTTGTCTTACCTACTTTTTGCTTACAGAGAAGTGCCACAGGCATCAACAGGGTTTTCACCATTTGAAATGCTTTATGGTAGGCAGCCAAGAGGGCCACTGGATATGATAAAAGAAATGTGAGACGATAACCCCACTCAGAAACAATATATAACATTTTATATGTGTGCACTAAGAAAGAAGATGTCAAAATATGTTGAAATATGTTGAAATTGCCCATAGTAATCAGGAAGAGGCCCAACATCAGCAGAAGGTATATTATGACCATGGGTGAAAGAAAAAGTTTTTGAGCCAGGTGAAAAGGTTTTGCTACTGTTGCCCACAACAGAAAATAAACTGTTAATGAAGTGGCAAGGGCCATATAAGGTTCTTAGACATACTGGCACTGTTAACTTTGAGACTGAGACCTTTGACAGGAAAAATCCTACTAAAATATATCATGCTAACCTCCTCAAGAAATGGGTTGAAAAAATGCCAAAAGCTGCTTTTCTGGTTTTACTAGAAACTGATAAGGAATATATTGATGTAGCTTATGATAGACCGTAACAAACTGTAAATGCTGATGCTGTAAAGGTGAATGTTACCTTAAAGGGAAACGTCCATGTACATTCGGGCCCCACCTCCATGTGAAGTGGGGCCCGATAAGCAGATGCAATAGGAAAACGTTAAAATAAACTTACTCGCTTCTCATTTATTTGAGATTATATCTGGTTGATCCTGCGCCCTCGTTGCCCCGACATTTTAGGATGCAGAACCCTCCCTGTCACGCCCACAAGCACCCGCCACTGTCCCCGTGATGACGTTTCAGGTGGGAAGCAGCCAGGGGCATCTATATACTTAATGTAAGACTCATTATTAAAATAGCTCTGGTTTGGAGCCTGGACATTCTTGGGCATGTTTCTTATAATCAGTTGATGACCAGTACCGTGCCAGTTGATACATGGTCTCGGTGTAGCCTGGACATGCATAGATTCTAAACCAGAGCTATCTGAATATTTGGCAAACCACATTTGACATTAGTTTCTAAACATCTAGGCGACTGGAGCGTTTTTGGTCAAAGTATAATTCTCTGCGGACTACTGCATTATGGACCCCATTTCAGGCTATTCCTCTTTCTAAACCCACTTTTAAGGCGATCACTGTTCTGTTTCGTAATGAATGAGTTGAGGTGGAGGATATGGTGTACTGGCTGAAACAGCGTTGTTACGTCCAGGGACAGACTGAAGCCATTTTGGATACCGAGAACATTTGGACTGGGGGCTGGAAGTTTAAAGTCTTATTACAATCTAATGATTCTGGAGTTGTACATTTGCCTAACTCTTTTTTCATAGGTCAGGATAGGGGGGTCTTGTTCTACCCGGGTCAGCCGAAGGCTTGCTATAGTTGTGGTGACCCTGCACATCTTAGTAATGTATGTGATAAAATGAAATGCAATGTCTGTGGGGAATTGGGCCATGTAGGGGCACACTGTTTGAATGAATGTAGATGTGACCTATGTGATGAACAGGGGCACACCTTTCAGAATTATAAATGGGTTGCACATAACCAGGAACTTCACGATGGCAGAGTGGACCAGCGCTTTATTATTACACAAGCGCAGAAGGCCCGTCTCCAGACCACCTAGGCTGTACCTCCCCCTAGGGCGGCCCAGCCCTTACTGCAGGCTTCAGTGCCTGTTGTATCCTCTGAGGCGGTACCTCAGATGGTTTCCTTCATGGATGACCCCTTGCCTGAGATTCCTCCTGTCCCTGATCCTGCCCAGTCTAATTTTCCTGTTCTGGACCCGGTCCCAGGTCCAAGTACTATGCCCCGTCCCCCTCCCGAGTACTTACAAATGTCATACATAGAAGATCACTGAGAAATAACCCTCGGGTTGCACCATCTCCTGTGAGTGGTCCGAAACCCCCCCCCATGCCCTTATCTAATTCTTTTGAACTTCTCCAACCCTTTTCTGATGATGCTGGAGGTGAGTCAGACTCTTCCTCCATAGCTTCTTCTCTCCCTGACGGTACCACTGACCCTGAGTTGCAACTTGGCACTGGCCTTTCTCAGAAGCGTAAGGCCAGAGTAAAACTTAAAGGGAAGAAGGTGGTTGGGAAAAGGAAATTGTGAAATGTTTTTTTTTTCTGTTTTCCTTTTTTTTTTCGTTGCTATGTTTCACTTTGTTTGCCATACTATTAATATAAATAGTATGACGCGTATGGCTAAAAGGAGATTGATTTTTTCCTTTCTACGGCTTTTGCCTTTGGGTTTAATTTTATTACAGGATAGACGACTTCATACTACACATGAGATCTGACAAGCACAACAGGACTGGTTACTGGGTCCTTCTTTTTGGTCGATTGGTCAGGATTCTTGTTCGGGACTAGGAATATTAATTAATATCCAGACTTCGTTACTAAAATTGTTTGATGTAGCCCCTGGTAGGCTTATTATAGATTTTGTTATTGGGTCCTGTCCTTACCAGGTGATAAACATTTATGCCCCTCAAATCAAAACTGAACGCATAGCTTTATTTGCTTTGCTTCGTCCTTATTTGCGTACTTCCTTTCAGGTATTGTTGGCTGGTGACTTTAATTGTGGCCTGAGTCTTCAGGATAAGAGCTCCTTTGCTGCTACAAAGAAACTGTTTTGTGATTCCCACGAATTGGGTAAATTGGTTCGAGTCACCCACTTAACGGACTCTTATCTCTCCTTTACTACACAACACACCCCTACCTTCCAAAAGGGTAAACTAGCCACACGTATTGATTATGTGTTTTCCTCTCCTACAGTGCCAATTATTTCTGCCAAAGTTCAAGCGGTTGAGTTTTCTGATCATAAGCTGCTTTCTGTTGGTTTTGGTTCTGTTGTCTCTTCCCGTAAAGGTCCAGGCATTTGGAAATTCAACACATCTTTGTTGCAGATTCCAATGTTTATGCAGTCCCTCCTGTCCTTCATACGAGCCTGTAAATCTGTTTTTATTTGTTATGAAGATCCTGTTCAGTGGTGGTTAGACACAAAACGTGATCTGGTCCCTTTTTAAAAAACTTACAGTCATTTAAAATGTAGGAGGGAATACCTATACTATTTGCAGAAGAGGGTACATTTTCAGTCATTATTAACCATAGCATACATGACAGGACAAGACCTTACTCAACAAATAAAAGTACTACAGAATGATATGTTGACTTTCCAATTACGGCAATCACAACAACTTTATTACCAACATAAATTCTGTACTGTTGGAACACGTGATGTTATTTGTCCTTTTGAATATAATTCCTGTCAGTCCACCCGAAAAAATATGACATGTCTTCTAAATTCAGAAGGGACCTTATGTTCCTCACAAACTGAGATTTGCCATATTGTAATGAAGTATACTACAGCCCTTTTTCTCCCCTCCCTGCTGTGGCTGGTAACAGTGCGACTTTGTATAGTGGCCTTGATATCCCAGCTCCCTCACAGCTATGTCAGGACCAGGCTTGTTCTCCTATCACGGAGCAGGATTTGACACTGGCTATTTCTTCATTACCTGTACATAGAACTCCTGGTCCGGATCATCTCCCTGCTGGCTTATATAAGGTGCTGGGTGACCATTTGGCCTCTGAACTTACATCTGTGTTTAATTCTCTGTTAACGTGTGAATCTCTCCCTTTGGAATTTACTAAGGGTACTTTGATTTACATTTATAAACAGAAAGGTGATATCCATTCTCTAGAGAATTGGCGACCTTTTTGTATGTTGAACACCGACTTTAAGCTCTTAATGAAAATGATTGTGAAGCGTTTGGTGAGGATAGCGGAGGTGATTTTGCATCCCACCCAATCCTGTTTGGTGCCTCAAAGGAGAATTTCTGATCATTTGATCCTCTTAAGAGAATTATTTTCTCATGGCTATGCAGGTCTGGCTTCGGGACTTGTTGTTTCCGTAGATCAGAAGGCTGCTTTTGATTTGGTTAGGCATGATTTTTTATGGGAAGCACTTCATTTTCTGCATGTACCTGATGTTATGGTACGCTGGATTCATGTTTTCTACAGAACAGCAACTGTTGTGCCTGTAGTGAATGGTTGGATAGGACCCATGATCCCCACAAAATGGGGGGTTCATCAGTGCTGTCCTTTAAGCCCGTTGTTATATGTATTTTTTCTTGATGTTTTGCTCCATTGGCTGAATACTAATTTTCAGATTCGGTCTATTTCTAGTAGTGCCTTATGCTTGCCTTCAAGGCTATCGCATATGCAGATGATGTTTGTTTTCTTGTAGCTGATGCAGCCTCAGTGGTTCATTCTCTCCATGAGTGCTCTATTTTTGGAAACTTCTCTGGTGCTGTTTTAAATTACACTTAAAGTTTGGTTATTCGGGTCGGTTCAGCAACCTCCCCCCTCAGACCGTATTGGCCCGTTACATTTAGTTGAGGGCCCTATTCGCATTTTGGGAATTTTTTTTGGGACACAGGACTCAGATTTGTTTAACTGGAATGTTAAACTGCAACAAGGTAAACTTCAGGTGGCCTCCTGGAACCGGGGGCAGATAGTGAAAAAAAAAATGTGTTTTCTTAATTAAAAACTATTTGATCTCTACTTTTCTTTTTTTGAGTTATGTATTCCCTATTCCATGACAGCTAGAAACTGCTGTCTTTAGCCTGTCTTTTCAGGCTCTTTGGGGTAGTAGATTAAACTCGATAAAGCAGAATATCACTTATTTACCAATCCCTGAGGGTGGCGTTTGTATAGTTAACCCTTTGTTATTTTTTTCTAGTATTTTTTTCACTGCAAACCTTAGGCCTTTATTGATTCATGCCCAAAGGGGGATGGGAACCTTGGTTTTATGACTCTTGCAGGATTTGGTTTCATCAATGGGAAACTAATTCCTTAACTGTGTTAAGATAGACTGTTGGTATACCAACTTACATAAAACATATGTTTTTACGTCTCAAACAATGGAAGGTGTCTGTTCAGATGTTATTGAATCATTCTCATAAAGTTTTATATAAGAAATTACTCCTGACGGTTTGTGCTGTATCAGTACCCTTCGATAAGTGTCCTGGTCAACACCGCCCTTCCCTTTTGTTATTGTGGAAATGTAAGAGGGTTCCAGCCAAAATGTGGGATTTTCATTGGCTTTCATGCCATGAAAAGATTAATGTAAAATCAAATCATAAACATAAGCAGTCCCAAGATAGAATGTGTTCTCATTTATTATGTATTACAGAACTTGAAACTATCCCTCATTTATTTTTTGACTGTTCCTTTATCAAAAATTGGTGGTCCTATTTGGCACAGGCATGGGATAACCCCTTGCTTCAGTCGGTTACTTATTTGAATCTTGTATACAGGTTTTTTTTCTCCCCAGTGGTCAAAATGGCACCAGGACACTTTAAACCTTGTTTTTGTCTGCATTAAATGGAATATTTGGATGGTGCGTTGCATGTTTTCTTTACAACAAAAGGACTGCTCCTATTTGGAGCTCAAAAGAAAGATTGTACAAGATTTAAGAAAAATGTATGAGCATGAACGTACTCTATACTCAGTATGACACTTTTGGAACTTTGGAAAGCTCTTCCTTGGATCACTGACTCTGATTTTGCAGTTATCTGAATGATTGTATAATACTTATCCTGTGTTTCATTTGTTTTGTATTATGCTTTGTGTACTATTGTATGATTTTTTTGTCTCAATAAAACTTTCCCTCTACTCATCAGTAGGGAGACACTTTGGCTGTCGAAGGATGGCTGAGTCAGTCAATGTGCTGCCGAGCATGGAGCAGGAGGGATAGCAGGTTGTGGTTTCTGTCTCCTCCTCGGCTCCAGATTTGCTGGAATCGGAAGACTTCTTGGAAGCTTCTGCAGTTTTGCACTCTGCTCATGACATGGACCTAGCATTGCCAGCTTCTGGTATTGTTTGTGACCAGACCCTGAATTTACATCTTCCAACTGAATCTACCCCTCCTGTTTTGGCTGCATCCCCTTACATCTTGGACTGACTTCTACTTCATGAAGATGCCGACCATCAACAGAGGGTTCAGGACTTGCAGTGCCATTTTTCCTCGCTTGTCTCGGTGACTGCGGAGAGGCCTAGTTCTGCCACTGCACCTTCGCTTCCTGCAACGCATGTGTCTACTGTTCCCATGGCTACCACTCCTGTGCTTTCATAACAAACACCTCAGACCATTTTTTCTGATGGTACAACTCAGGATTCTGCTACTGTCTTTCGTTAGGGGCCGCTATGCCTTTGTCTGACAGGATAATTAAAAAAGGATCTCCAAGCAAGTTTTGTTGGGCTGATACTCCATTGTCAGAGGTTGGCCAGTGGTCTGTTGAATGATCTCTTAAGGCGGCGGGCTGGGTTCGCTCCCCTGACACTCAGTGCTGGATTTCTGGGTTCGCTTTGATCAAGATTCCGGGAGTTTCCCTGCTTTCTTCACACCTTCCTACTGCATTGAGTACTGTAAATCCCTCTGCTTCTTCAGTTCACCCTTCTCCTGCTATGGTGGCCTCACAGGATTTTTTGGCCCAACTTTCTGACCCTGTGGCCTGACCTGTTTCTTCCCCTCTGCATTTGCCTGCAGACCTGGAACTTACCCAGCACCCTGTTTTGCACACTATCATGCCTGCTAAACCTCTGGATTCAGGTCAAGACATTCCTGAAGATGGCATGAGTGACATTTCTACTTTTTCTGACATTCCACACCATATTCCTGCTGAAATCAGAAATGGACCTACTCCTACTAACCCCATTCCTCCCCCCCTCAAGGTCCCACCTCTGAACCAAAAGTCTTATGCTTCTTTTTTTCAGCAGGCCACTTATCCAGCTAAGAGACATAATGCTGTCCGACTTCTCTATAAGGGAGGTCTGGACACCTTTCCTGACCATGTCTATGTGGGGAGAACATTGTTAAAGGACATTCTCCAATTTACTGTAGCACAGTTGTATGCTTTAATTCATGTGTCTGGTGAATCCACATTTGATATTAGTTTTAAGTTGGGGAGTGGACTGGATAAATTTTGAGCTAGATTCCATCAGAAAAAGAATACACCTTTATGGGCCCCTTTTGAGGCTGTTCCCTTATCTCGTCCTGCACATAAAACCATCACTGTCCTGTTCCGTAATGAGGGAGTTAGTGTGACTGATCTTGTTCATTGGTTAAAACAGAGGTGCACTGTGACTGGGCATCCTGAAGCTATCTTTGACTCCGAGGGAATCTGGACAGGGGGGTTGGAGGATAAGGGTTATCCTTAGATCAGATAATGCTGGCTTTCAATATCTCCCTAATTGTTTTTTTTAGGATGGGGCCAGGGAGTCCTCTTTAACCCCGCCAACCGAAAACCTGTTATAGGTGTGGACAAATGGGACATGTCAGTAAAGCCTGTAGTTTCAGTAAATGTTCCTTTTGTCAAGAAATGGGCCATACCAGCGCACAATGTCAAAATTCTGTACAGTGTAACTTATGTGGGGCTCTAGGTCATCCTTATGCATCCTGTCCTGAGGCAGCACATAGGAAACATTCTACTACAGATCCTGAGGAGCAAAGACTGTTGATTGCTAATGCCCAGCGAGAATTCACTAAATGGAAATTGGTTGAGGCCCCTTCTCAGACCCTCTCACAGCCTGATGGGATGGGGGATTCTTTGTCCACTGCTCCATCCACAGCACAGTTACCTCCGTCTGTTTCTACTGCCCCACCCCCACAGGTGTTTCCTAACCCTGTTGATGCTGAGCCCATTGTAGTTTCGGAACACCCCCCCTTCTGTGCCGGTTAGTGCTATACACCCTGTCATGCCACCTCCTCTGAGTGTTGAGGACTCTATAGGGGGGAGAATGGTTACTTGGAAGCGGCAGGCTTGGTCCCAGCCCTCTGCTAAAGACCCAAATCCTGCCCTTCCTACTTCTAATAGATTTTTGGCATTGGTAGATGATGCAGTTTCTGATGCTGAATCCCTGATTCTCATTCTCAGGATTTGGCCAATGAGGCACTTCTCTCGGAGGTCCTTGACACTGGACAGAAATCTGCTCCCTAAAAAGGCCACATTAAAAGGAAAAATGCAGCTAATGCTTCTTTTTTTTCTTGCTCTCTTTACTCCCCTCTTTATTCTTTTTGACATCTAACGTCAACAGTATTAAAAATGATTGGAAACGTGGTGCTGTTTTTCACCACCTCCGTTCCTATCCTCCTGGTGTTTTTCTTTTGCAAGACACCAGAATTCACTCGGTCTCTGAAGTCTGTAAGGTTACCTCAGAATGGATCTCTGGAGTCTCTTATTGGTCCCTAGGTCCTGATTGCTGCTCTGGGGTTAGCATCCTTTTTCACCACCTTCAACCTACTGTGACTAAGTTATTGGATATAGTTCCTGGCAGAGCACTCCTATTAGATTTTTGGCTCCATGATGTTCCTTTTCGTGTTATCTCTATCTATGCTCCCCAAACAAAGGCTGAGTCCACCTCGCTGTTTCACCTTCTCAGTCCATATTTATATGTCACCCATTACATCATCTGGGGTGGAGATTTTAATTATGGTACTAGTCAGCTTGACAGAGGGTCCTTTACTTACACCAACAAGATTTTTGGAGCTATGTCTGCTCTTTGTTCGGTAGTTCGCTAGGCTGCTCTAAAAGATGCTTTTTTTTATTTTTCCGGTAAAAGAGAGAGAACTTTCTATAAAGGACCCTTGTCTACCACAACAGATTCCATGTTTATTTCCCAATCCCTACCTATTTGTAGCACATCGGTTCAGCCTGTGGAATATGCAGATCATTGTGCACTGACTCTTTATTTGGGGGAACCTGTGGCTCCTCTTGGTCTGGGTTATTGGAAACTGCATTCCACCCTTCTGGACCATAGTAGTAGTGTTATCCAACAGATTGCTCATTTTTTGATCTGTAGGAAGTCTCTTTTTGATCTTTATGACACTCCTGTAGCATGGTGGCTGGACACCAAATCTGAACTTCGTTCCCTCCTCATGTCTGCTGGGAGATTTATCCATTCTACAGAATATGTGGATTATTTAAAGAACCGTAAACAATTATAGCATTTGTATTCCCTTTCCCTTTCCACTGCCCATAATTTTATGGCCTAAATTTCCCTTATAAAAGTCTATGTTACAATATCATACTACCCATCAAGCTGGCCTTTGCTTTAAACAGCGACACTGTACGGGTGGCTCTTTTTCTACTGTTTGCCCCTTGCTTGCTAACCAAGATCACCTTGCAAGGAAGGTCTTTAAAGCTTTACGGGACCTGGCAGGGATTGTCTGTACTTCTAATTCTGAGCTCCTTCAGAGAGTATTGGGGCACTCAACTTCTTTATTTAGTAGTCAGTCTTTGAACAGGACTGATTTTGACACTTTATTTCAACAATTTCTGATTCCTTAGTTACCTCCTGATTCTCTTTCGACTCTGATTTCTCCCTTTACTGTCTCTGAGGTTCAGGCTACAATCAAATCTCTTGCTTCTCATAAATCCCCAGGCCCTGATGGCTTAACTGCAGAGCTGTATGCCATCCTGGGCCAAGAACTTTCTTTGGAACTGACAGCAGCGTTTAACAGTTTGTTACAACAGCATTCAATCCCTGTAGATATGGCTACTGGACTGCTCATATTTCTTTATAAGAAAGGTGACGAATTAAATATTTCTAATTGGTGACCGATCAGTTTGTTAAACACTGACTTTAAGTTACTTGCTAAACTTCTAAACAATAGACTTTTGGCAGTGGTCCACCATTTGATCTCCCCGGCCCAGTCTTGTACGATCCCAGGTAGTTCTATTACTGATCCTCTCATTCTCCTCTGTAAAATTTTTGATTGTCATGCTGCTTCTTCGATTGATGGGCTAATTCCCTCTCTAGACCAAACACAGGCATTTGATAAAGTCAGCCATTCTTTTTTATGGTTTACCTTGCACGGCTATGGAATCCCTGACATTTTTATTGACTGGCTGAGGCTTTTGTATAGGACCGCAACAGTGAAGGTCTGTGTTAATGGACATCTAGGTCCTTATGTCCCTATTCGTACAGGAGTAAGTCAGGGCTGTCCACTTTGTCCATTGTTATATGTCTTCAGCATTGACCCTCTTTTGTGACTTTTAAATTCTGCTTCTAGCATTTCTCCTATTTGTTTGCCCAGCCAAGTTGTCCCTTATGTTGCCTTTGCATATGCTGATGACCTGGTTATTCTGACCAGGGACCTCACCTCCGCTGAAAATGTGGTACATCGTTGCACAGAATTTGGGTCTTTCTCTGCATCTTGTTTGAATGTCTCGAAGAGCTGAGGGATATTCTTGGGGCCCCTGACACTTCTCCTACTACTGTGTTGGGGATTCAGATTTCTCAGGAGGCCTTCCGTATCTTGGGTATTTTTTTTGGAGGTGTCCAAATGGATGTTCTAAACTGGGATAAGAAATTGTCTGTGGGTATGAATTTAATGACTTCTTGGTCAAGACAGAAAATGTCTTTTCGTAAAAAAGTTTATTTGATTAAGACGCATCTTGTTCCTCTTTTTCTGTTTCTCAGTGCAATTTTCCCTGAACCCAAATCCAGGGAGGCTAAGCTTTACAGTCTTTTTTTTCAGTCTTTTTGGGGTAGTAGGTTGAACCCCTTACATCGTAATATTCTTTATTTATTTCTTCAGGAGGGGGGACAAAATATGGTGAACCCTCTTCTTTTTTTTTCTGCCAGTTTATACATGCAAATTTAAGGCCCTTGTTATTTTCTCCTACTAAATATTGGTGTGCTAGTTTTCTGCATTCCTTATCACCATGGTTTGCCGACTGGCAGTCTGGTCATCAGCTCCATCTTCGGAATTCCTGTCCAGCATTGGCATACTTTCGTGATGTATTTTTTAAACTTAAATTATGGGGCCTTACTCCTGCTTTGTTGTTATCCACTTCGAAGAAAAGACTATATTCCCTTGTTCTTTTGAACCATTTCCATGAATTGGATCCTTTTCCAAAATGTCTGCATACTTCCTGTATTGCATTACAACATTGCATTACTGAGGGTAGAATTCCTATCAAGATGCATGATGTCCACTGGTTAACTTGCCATGAGCGCTTGAATGTGAAGGCTAACCAAATACATAAAAAGGTGGATGAACAGATTTGTGCTCGTCCACTATGCCCTTCAGTACTTGAAACTCTTGATCATTTGTTTTTTTCCTGTTCATATATCTCATTATTTTGGAAATTTTTGTTTATAAAAACTGGCATGTCTATATTTCAACACATTACCTATCCTAGGTTGCCTTATGGGGATTATCCACTTACGTGAACATGCTGGGACAGGAGTACTTTAAATGTTATGTTTATAATTATCAAATAGTATATCTGGAATACCCAATGTCTTTTTACTTTGCAACAATTGGATGTTTCCTTTGATGCACTTTTTGGGAAAGTATTATATGAATTAAAACAGCGTGCTGCATTATTGCAATCCTGGTGGAACTTACCTTAGATCACTGATAGTGATGTACCTATTACTTGAATATTGTTTGTTTGTTATTCTACACAGTATGGTTTGTATGATTTTCTGAATAAAAACTTCCCCTACTCTGAGGTAGGGGGAGCTGCTGCACTCATAGCCTCTGTTCCTGACACTGCTCAGTTTGATCTCCCTCCCTGCAGGTCCACCACAGGAACTCGTTCACTCAACTGAGGAAAGTACTATAGAAAAGGAAAAAGGTGAAGTTTTAAGAATGGAAGTTAATGTTGATGCCAATAATAGTATTTCTCAGAATATGGCTTTACAAGAAGAGAAATGGCTATGTAAGCTTTGATCAGAAAAAAGACAAGTCTTGCTGTCATTATTGCATGAAGACATAACAGTGAAAGAAACCATGTCAGATAAACAAAAACTAGATTCAGAAGCAACCGAACAAACAACAGGTACTGGCCTGTTTTTATTCCTACTGTGCCATGTGAAAACTCTGCAAAGATAGCTCCCCTGCAGCCTCTGAATGTTGAAATTGACAGTACTGAAGGCCCTGTGAATGTAATTCCAGCTGATGTTGACGTGGCAGCTACTTGAGGTGTAGTTTCGGGCCCATCAGATGCATAGGCCGTACCTATTAGAACTCAAGAAAATTCTGACATTGTGCCAAATGTAAACCAAACAGCTGAAACTGTAAATAATCTTACCATCCCAATTACTGAGAATGCTCCTAATGTTAAAATGCCACTGAGTGATTTACGGACTTTTGGGTTATAAAGTGGATGGCCCAGCTCACCAGGAAATGCGGCACCTTGTGCTGGGATTCCAAAGGTGCACTGGAAAAATCCTTAATTAAGGCTGGATGGCACAAGATGCATGGACAATGGATTCCTGATCCCCTGCATAGCCCCATTCTAGGATCCCCAGAGAGAGAAGTTCAGAGAGAACAACAAAAGCAAAATTCAGGCATCAAGACTCCCCTGCCTAACTTTATAACTAACTTGGACCTTGATCTCCATGCAGAGGATGTGGTACACTCAGATACAGCTCCAGCTAATGAACAGACTGTGGAAAGTGATTATGGAGATGAAGGGCCTAGTGATAGACAACAAACCTGGGGAGAACTGATGGATAAGGAACCTCTGGCCACTCCTGCAACAACAGCAGCTAAAAGAGCTAAAAACACTTAGGCTGCATTTAGGAAAAAACACAATTTTTTTCAGCAAGCACTCCCAGCACAGCGCCGCAATGCAGTCTGCCTACAATACCTAAGGGGCTTAGAGAATAACCCTGCTAGACTGTATGTGGGTAGAAAATTAATTAAAGGATTGCTGTTTGTTTTTTTCAAATGAGCTGTATGCACTGATACATGCATCAAGAGACACACTATATGACATAGGTTTTAAAACCTCACAAGGTTTAGATAGATTTTGGGCAAAATATGAGAAAGTTAAATATTCAGAACTGTGGATGCTTTTTCATGCTATTCTCCTTACTAAGCCAGCAATTAAAACAGTTACGGTTCTTTTCCGTAATGAGAGTACAGCTGTAAATGACATCTCCCACTGGTTACAACAGCAATGTGAACTTCTAGGCTCCCCTCAGCCCATAATGGATGAGGAAGACATTTGGACTGGGGGGTGGTGGTTTAAAATTAAACTGTGAGGCTCTAGCACAGGCCCCTTGCATCTTCCCAGTAGTTTCTTTTTAAGGAGAGAACGGGGAAATTGTTTTTACTCAGGGCAGCCTAAGACATGTTTCAGCTGTGGATCCCTGTTACATTTAAGCTCCATGTGTGACAGAATCAAATGTAATCTATGTTTAGAATATGGCCATACAAGTGCTACCTGTAAAAATGAGATGAAATGTAATTTATGCGAGGAAGGGGTCATACTTATACAGCATGTCCCTGGGAAAATCATAATAGACCCAAGCACTCAAATCAGGATTCAAACATTCAAGAAGCCCAAAAGAAAAGTATGGCAGACCAAAGAGCCAGATCAGATGCCACAGTTGAAACCAGCCAAGAAGTATCTGAGAATCAGGAAACTGTGGAGGTACTGGATAAGCTGGGTTCTACATCATGGAATGACTCTACCGAGATGGACATCCAGAGAGATCCAAACCCCCCCCTCCACAAGAAATTGTCCCAGTTCCTGTGGACTTATCTGGAGTCCCTTGTACACAACTGCCTGTAGTAGCAGAATCTGAACCCATTTTAACTCAAGAGGACACTGTTAAAATCATGCCTGCCCCGAATGAGAGCAGGTTACAAGAAAAAGAACTTTATGGCACACTAGACCTAAATCTAAAATTACTAAAGCTGCCACATCCCTCAGGGGATTCCTACATCCAACAAATATGACATTATTTCTACTATAACTGGAGAATCTGATCTGGGGGAGGACTCAGAAACCTCCTCTACTGTTTCTTCACAGCAAATCATGTCCTCAGATTCGGAGGGAGAACTGGACCCCATCCTGCTCTGAAGAAGCAAAAAGCACCAAGAGGAAAACCACCCTGTAGGAGTACTAGATGTGGAAAAGTTTCTTGATTTTGCCCCCCAACATTTTTTTTACTAACACCTGGTCTTAACGTCTCTAAAGGTTGCCACTATAAGTATGAACAGTGTCAAAAATTCTAGACATAGATTGGTGACCTTTTCAATTCTTTCTGATTTAAAATATGACATTTATTTTTTGAAGGACACAAGATCAAAAACTTCTTTTTTAACTTCTGCAGCTAAAAGTTTATGGTGTTGGGGACCTTCATATTTTTCGTATGGTACAGAGCCATGTGATGGTGTGTGCATATTATTTAATGGAGATAACTACATTGTAAATAGGGTTTTGGACATTGTACCTGGGAGAGCATTGCTATTAGATGTCAATATGATTTGTGTGTATGCCCTCAGCCAAAAAAAGAGAGAGTTAATTTATTTTCCTCTATAAAACCTTAACTATTTACAACAAAGCATATAATATAGGCAGGGGATTTTAATTGTGTGTTATCCAGTCTTGATAGAGGTACCAGAACTCAGAAATCCTTTTGTGATACTAACTGTCTTAAAAACATTCTTTCCACATCAGGGTTAATTGATTCCTACTGAGAATTACATGCACAAGGAGGGCGTACTTTTATAAAAGGACAACAGTCTACTAGGATTGATTTTATTTTTATTTCAAAATATTGTAAAGTACAAAAAGCAGAATTGCACCCACTAGAAACTTCAGACCATATGATAGTGACTAGCATACTAGGGTTAGAAGACAGTATACCTATTGGGAGAGGGTACTGGAAACTGAATAATACTTTATTAAATAATGTAATTCTGGGTGAAGAAGTAAAAGACCTCTGACAGGCTCATATGTCCATAGCCTATTTATACGAAGATTTGAGTCTTTGGTGGGGAGAAACCAAAGCGAGTTTACAAACCCTATCGAAGTCCCAAGCCTTTTCCAAACATACCTCAGAACACCTAAAATATCTCTCACTTAGGAATCATTTAGCTAAATTATATTCTCACATGAATGAGGGCAGACAGGTATCCATATCTCAAATTACTAAAGTTAAACAAGAAATTGAAGCATTACAGTGTTCAAGAGCTTCCTCCCTATTATTTGAACATAAAATAGGGACCCCTGGGAAGTCAAATTTTGGAGATGTATTTTCAAGTTGTAAATCTAGGATACAAAATAAAACAATGACAGTTTTGCACACTAACACTGGAATGTGTCTTACAAAGACTGCTGAAATTTGAAAAGAAGTTCAGAAACATTTAAATAATATGTATAGTCCGTATAATAAAACAGATTCTGAAATCAAAAATTATCTTGACAATATTCATCTTCCTGATATCCCTCAGGAAAAAAGGAAGCATTAATTAATCCAATATCCCGTCAATAAATTGATATAGCTATAAAATCTCTGGAAAATAATACTTCTTTGGGTATAGATGGGCTCATTACAGAATTTTATAAAAAAAAAAATTAGAGAAGAATTGACTGAAATGCTTTTTGTAATCTTTAATTGGATATTGCAGTCAAATACGGTTGATTTTCATTTTTGCATTTCTATACAGATCTTTTTATTTAAAAAGGTGAAAAAAAAAATATCAATAATTGGAGACCACTGCATCTGCTGAACTCAGATTTGAAAATTCTAATGAAAATCCTGGCTTCAAGACTGTTGAAAGTGATCCCATATATAATATCTACTATACAGACATGTTCAGTCCCCAGACATTCTATTTCTGAGAATTTGCTAATTATAAGGAAATTTGTAGAACTGGGTAAGGAGGATTTGATATATGGTTACCTTCTCTCTCTCTTCCGATCAAGAAAAGGCTTTTGATAAAGTTTCACATGCCTTTTTATTTAGAGTGCTAGAACATTATGATATCCCAAGTAAATTTTGTTCATGGATAGCTATGTTATATAAAAATGTGTTTCTATTCTCTTGATTAATGGATATTTCAGATCATATATAGGAATTAAAAGGGAGGGGTACGATAAGGCTGCCCAATGAGCCCTATTCTTTACATATTTTGTCTTGCTCCCTTATTAAGAAGTTTACAAAAATCAGAACTTATTAAAGGAATTCGGCCTGAACAAAGATCTTTTGAACTCAGAGCAACTGCATATGCAGACAATGAGCCAGATATTCAAAGCTTTGCGCCAGGCAAAAAACGTTTGCACAGATTTAGCACGGGATTAGCGCAGGTCTGCTATATTCAAAAGGCCAAATAGCGTGGGCAAACTGCATTAGCGCTGGGAAAAATTATAATGTATGCAAGGGGCAAACTGACATGAATACAGGTGCAATGCTATATTCAGCGACTAGTGCCGCACTAAGTGGTTTTGTGCGACTTAGCGTGACACTTAGCGCGGTGCACATTACCGCCTAGGAAAAGCTTGTCTTAACCCTGGGCAATCAGCTTTGTGTGACACTATGGCTTTGCGTGGTGTTTGCGTGGGTTTAGCGTGGGTTTTGCGTGACCCTAACAAATCAATATGACACATAGATAAAGCCAAACATAGAGAAAGCAAGCTGCTAACTGATGGCATCACAATGATGCCATCATCTGCCACCAGTCCCAGCCATGCCAGGCAGTAAGTGGTGACCCTGCCGCCAGTGGACAGCATGGCAGTGTGGCCATACAGCACACACTGTGGACCATACTTCTGGACACCAACAGATGCTAGCACACACATGCAGCACTGTGGGCATGGAGGATGTTGAGGGAGCGTGTATGGTGGTGAGGCTGTGTCACAGACCAGGTGTAGCCACAAGGCTGGGACACATCATGGTGCACATAGGCCAGTATTGGGAATACCCTAACACCAGTGTGCCTTTTGGATAATATATGCCCCCCCGGCCACATACTGCACAGCTATACAGCTGCCACAGCACACAAAGCCAGAAATGTACATGTCACTGTGAGTATCCCATGCCACAGGTGCAGTATCTGTGGGTCACACAACATCGTAACAGTAATGTCCACTGTCAGTAAACACCTGCAGGTTGGGCCTCTCACTGTGTATAGTGCAGTCATCATCACTGCCCTACATACCATAGGTATTGCTGTGTCCACACACTACTGGCCCCCTTGCTACTGTAGTGTCTGCTGTGCACTGTAGCATGACCTACAGTGTGACAGTTGCATGCAGCACCACCACCATCTGTGCCTATGCTGTGTTGTCCCCAGTACAGCTGCAGGCCACAGTGCATGTGGAAGTAGAGTTCAAAACTGTATAATATTCCCCAAGCTGTTTGCGCAGCGCTAACACATTTGCGCGGGTTTAGCGCAGGGCTAAACCATTAGCCCGGTGCAAATACGTTTGCCCGGCGCTAAACTTTGCCGTATTCAAAAGCGACATGCAAATGAGCCTACTTAGGTAGTCTGTGGGCAAACATCCAGATTAGCATCTCATTATGCCCTGATTTTCATGCAGTTTGCACCGGGCTAACTGTTTAGCCCTGCGCTAAACCCGCGCAAATGTGTTAGCGCTGCGCAAACAGTTCGGGGAATATTTTACAGTTTTGCACACTGTACTTTCACATACGCTGCTGCCTGCAGCTGTACTGGGTCCACGCATTTGCTGGCACACACACTGGCCACATAGTTCATCTCTACCTACCTTCACATTGCTGTGCACTGTGTTGCTGTTGTGGTTTGCAATTCCTGGTTGCCATATTCAGAGCTGTCTTATTCCAGGGCTAAGTTTGCCCTGCACTCCCAGCCAAGTTTGCCTGGCCTCATTCCCATGCTATATTCAGAAGCTGTTTGCCCCGGGCTATTCCTTTTGAATATGGCTTGTGTTGTGCTCCGGGCTAAGTTTGCCTGCCGGGCAGTGCTAAGTTAGCCCCGGGACAAAGTTTTGAATATCTGGCCCAATGTGTGTATCTTTTTAGCTGATCAGAAGCCATTGGATAATGTATGGAAAATTATTCAAGATTACTCACTAGTAACAGGCGCTATAGTAAATAAAAGAAAAAGTAGGGGTTATAGGCTAAGCTCATCCACTATGCCACTTGCAGAAATACAAGGTGTGCCAATTTCAGATGATAATATTACTATATTAGGAATCACATTTGGGAAAGGAAATAATGCTTTTTTAAACTGGTCAGAGAAATTGGAAATTGGAAAACAAAAAATAACAGCATGGAAGAGTTGGCAACAGACAAAAAAAAAAAGTGGCAGTATTAAAAACTTTTTCCCCCTCATGTTTCTGTATTTGAGTATGATATACCCAATACCACAGGAACTGAAAGTGACATTACTAGGATTAGTTTTCTCTGCCATTTGGGGGTACCGACTGAATCCTATTAAAAGGGAGATATTATATTTACCTATAAATCAAAGAGGATTAACATTAATAAATCCGATAGTACATTTTTATAGTATCTTCTTTTCAAATAATATATGGAACCCAGAGATTCCTTCCAAAGCACTCTGGACAGTTTTTTCTTATGTATAGTATAGTCCATTTTATAATATACAGAAAACCAATGAAATTCTTCCTAACACATGCCGTAAAAGTCCCCCTTTTTTAAACCTGCAGTACAGAAATTGAGACAATGGAAACTGAGCCCTATACAAGTAGTAGGTATATCAAAAAAAGTTGGGTATCAAAACCATTCAAGAACAAAATTATTATATTTCCCCAGCTTTTGGTGGGATACCAGACATTTGCCACCAAAAAGTGTTATAGACTTTGAAGGACTCCAGGATCCCTCCTACAATGTGGGACATTGCATAGTTGAGTTGCCATGGAAAGTTAAATATTAAGGGTAACTCTAAACATAAAAGTATGAAGGAAAGGATTTGTCTTAGAAGTTCGTGCTGTGTGATAATAGAAACTAGGGAACATTTTTTTATACAGCGTCCATTTGTAAAAGAACTTTGGAAGTTAGTATCACAAACATGGAAAGACATGAGATGGCGATCTATTTCATATAATGAATTAATTGGAGGTTTGGCCAGTGCATTTCAGGAAATAGACCCTAGTACAATTAGACTGAGTTTTTCCTGTATAAAATTCCATTTATGGCAAGCCAGAAGTAAGTTAGTTACCCAGCAACAGATCATTTCACCTATACACATTATTCAGTCTGTAGAATCAGAACTTGTAGTACAATACCAATTTGATGTGTCCAATTATTCTGATACAGTATGGAAAGCAAGGTGAAACACAGTACATTTCTTGAAAGACAAGACTGGATGAATTAGTTATACTCTTTTCTTGGTTCTATAAAAATATTTTTTTTGTTTGCATAACACTGTGGATCTAAAGTGGATTTTTTCCATTCTTTTCCTTGCTTTATTTATGTAAAGTGTTTTCTTATGTATATTTTGTCATGATTTTTAAATAACAAAACTCCCCTACTCTGCTGTAGGGGGAGCTGCTGCTCTGTGTTTGCAGAACGGCAGACGATGAATGGAGAGTGGAGGAGATGGTTGTGCAGCCCTCAGTGCAATCCCTGACTGAGGTTGCTGTTCTCCAAGGGGATGACATGGAACATCAAAGTGTTAAAATTTGGGAGTTTTCACTTTGAGATATGCATGGTAATAAACATGCAGCAGGGGAACTTGCTAAACTAGATACCAGCAGCAAAAACCTGACCACGAAAGAAGAGAAAGTGATTTCTGATTTAACTCCCTGCAAAGAGAGCAGCTTACCAGTGGATTTGACTGAAACGCCTGTCTGCTTAGACGCCAACCACAACAGAAAAACAGCTGATGGTAGGAATGAGAAAGTAAGGCCGCTTGCACTGAGCCTGAACGCTGACACCCACTTCGTAGGAATGCAAGCCCTTCGACCAGAACAGGAGGCTGTCACTGAAGAACCTTGGACAAAAGAACAAGCATTAACACAGGCAGGATGGATGCAACTTCCAAATGGAAAGAGGTTTCCGGACCCGAATTGGATATCGTTTTCTACACCTGACATGTTAAACCTGGGGGCCCCCTTGGATTCGCAGCAAAAAAATCAAACAGGTCAGCTACTTTTTTCACTAGCCCTACAAATGTTGAACAACAAATAGACATGGAAGACATGGGGGGAGCTCCAGAGGGCTTTAATGATGCTCATATAGAGGAACCTCAGACTGCATCTGCCCCCCCCCATCACCACGTAGAGAAAATACAGGGTGTGGTCCTCGTTTTTCTGACTTATTTAAAAATAATAAACTAGAACAAGCGCCACGAAGGAATGCAGTACATCTTCGTTATAGGGGTGGTATGCAAGGCCATCCAGCTAGCACTTTTGTGGCCAGAAAACTGTTAAAAGAGTTGATGAATTTTCAGGCCTCAGATATTTAGGCCCTTATCTACATTCCTTGGAGAGGACACATTTGATATCAGCTTCAAACATTTTTCTGGACTTGATACGTTTTGGATTAAATATGAATCTTGCAAAACCTTGCCTTTATGGCTTCCTTTCTTTGCTATTCCCATAACAAAACCTTTATTTAAAATGGTAAATGTAATGTTTCAAAATGAGGAGGTACATGTGTGGGACATTCAGTTCTGGTTAGAACAGAAATGCAATGTGTTAGGTCCCCCGGCAGCTATCATAGACACAGAAGGAATCTGGATGGGGCATGGAGGTTCAAAGATAAATTGCATGTCATAGAAAATGAGGTACTGCATATCTCAAACAGCTTTTTTTTGGTAAGGACAGGGGAGTATGCTTCTGTCCCGGCCAACTTAAGGCATGCTATAAATGTGGCAGCAGAAGACATTTAAGTAGTGCTTGTGATAGGGTCAAATGTGCACTGCGTGGGGATTTTGACCATGGGAGTGAAGTGTACAGGAATACTTTTAAATGTAATCTATGTGAAGAATTAGGACATGCATACCATCAGTGTCCATGGGCAGGGCAAAACAGGCAGGGAGGCCCTAATAAAGAAATCCTGATTAACCAGGCCCAAGAATGCTATAGGCCTTCAGAGTCAGAGTTTCCAGCTAGGGATAATGCAGATACAGAAAGGGACATGCATCGTTTAGGTAGAGACACTACTGAAGAATCTGAACAAACATCAGCATTGTCTGATGCAGAAAAGCATACTGAACAAAGGAAACCTTCAGGAAATAAGAGAGGGAGGGAGGAGCCTGACATTTCTGAGATGCTAGATCCAAAAAATCAGTACCTGGATGAGGCACCCAGTACCTCTAAAGGAGGGGGAAGTGTTTCATCCATACCCCCACCCATGTCTGATTTTCAACTCCCCAATGCTAGAAGAATGACACAAGCTGCTAGCAAACTGATGGAAAATATGAATGTTGTCCATACATAAAACTCTTTTCAAGTTCTTATGGAAATAGAGGGTGATTCCGAATCAGATATGTTTACAGTCTCAGGAGTAGTATCAGAAATGGAGTTAGAAGAAGACACCGATAGAGTAGTCTTAGAAACAAAGAAAAAGGAAGGAAAAGAAAGAAGGACAAAGTTACAGTATGTTTCCAATAACATAAATTCATGGCTCTCTAAAGATGGTGTCCCTCAACTGTTGCAGTATAAGTAGATATAAAGAAGGATGGCTTGTTTAATGTACTGCAGGAGTCTGAAAGCAGACATTATTTTTTTACAAGAGACCAGATTCATGATTGCACAGGATATTGTCCAAGCAAAAAAAAAGGTGGTGGGAAGGTCCTTCATACTGGTCTTTTGGACCAGATATAGTTGATGGGATAGGGATTTTATTTAATCATACAAATGTTCAAGTTACCAGATTAGTAGATTTGGTACCTGGGAGAGCTATAGTTATTGATTGTTTTTACAAAGGATTTACACTTAGGTTAACCAACACTTATACTCTCCAAATTAAAACAGCAAGGGTGGAGTTATTTAATCTAATTAAACCTTATTTATTTACGTCAAAACAGGTGGTATGGGGAGGGGATATGAAATGTAGCACAGATATCAGATTTAAGGATAATTTACAGAAAAAAACTTACTGGAAGTCTCATGCAGTACTTAATACAGTACTGATTGCTGGCTTAAAAGATGCTTACAGAGAGTTGTACAGAGCTGGAGGTTATACATACCAGAGAAGTTCCTACACTACTAGAATTGATTATGTCTTCATATCAAAATATCTGACTCCTCAAACCTTTCAATTATACTATTGTGAATTCTCTGATCATAGGGTATTAATTTGTAACATTGCCTTAGGACAGGTTCCACCCAAGCTTCCCTCAGTTAAAAGACGACTGAAATTAAACTCCAAACTGCTAGATCAACAAAATGTTAAGCAACAGTTACTGGAATTATTCATCTATAGGAAAGCTGTAGCAGATTGTTATGAGAACTGACTTTCATGGTGGGTAGATACAAAAACAGAAATAAAAGAATGTTTTCTGAAGCAAGGAAGAGATAAAAGTAATACTGATTATTTGTAGTATTTAAATTACAGGAATTAGTATTATAAATTATTGACTGTTCCTAATATTGCAGATTAGAGGATTAAGGACCAAATTGATAACATAAAAAATAAAATGAGGCAGTACCAGTATGATAGGGCAGCCTCTTTATTGGCAGAAATGAAATTTGGTACACAGCAACAGCCCAATAAGGATCCCTTTACTGCATGTAAACAAAAAGTAGAAAACAGATCCAAGGAAGGTTTAAAAGATAGGGAAGAGAATTTGAGAGTCACTGATGTGGAAATGTTAAATATTATCCAGTAGCATTTACAACTTACCTTTGGTACAGTATTTTCCCCTAAGACAAAATGAGAAGATATAGTAGATTTTCCTATAGAACATGTTCTGAGTGATATTTTAAACAAATTAGATATACCTGTCACTACAGAGGAAGTATTAAGTACAATAAAAAACCTAAAGCAAGGGACATCTCCTGGTCAGGACAGTCTCACTAATGAGTTCTATAAAATTTTTCAGGAGGAGTTAAGTGACACACTAGTAGGCTTATACAATAATCTGTTGCAGTCAGGGGTTAAAATGGAACAGTTTACAGCAGCAACAGTTTTTTTTATATTCAAGAAAAGAGATAGAACTGATTTGGGGAATTGGAGACTAATTAGCTTATTAAATACAGACTATAAAATACTTTCATATATACTTTGTAAGAGATTACAGACTGTAGCCCAGCAGGTGCAGCACCCCCATACGTCTAATGGGCAGAACACCCTTCCCCCCTCAGCTAGTGGTCAAACAGGAGTTCAGCATGTTTGCAGTTCATTTGCATCACCAGATAAGGAAAAAGGTCCAGCTCCCCATGCGATGCACAGGGGAAACGCCAGATCTCACCCAACAACTAACACACTGAAATCTGGCCAATGGAAAATAATGTACACAAATGCTCGCAGTCTGGGAAACAAGATCCCAGACCTGCAGGCAATAATAACAGAGGCTAAACTGGACATAGTAGTACTACCGAGATGTGGTTTACCAGTAATCACACTTGGGAGACTTCAGTACCTGGCTAAGTACTGTTCAGAAGAGACCGAGGTGCAAAAGGGGGTGGTGGAGTGGCCCTGTATGTCAATGAAAATATCAAAGCTACAGAAATTCAGAATACTCAGAAGGAGCCAGAAGAACTGTGGGTCACCCTGGAAACAGAAAATGGGACAGCCATAAGAACTGTGGTTGTCTACAGGCCACCAGACCAGGGGGAGGGCATAGACACATTACTGTTAGAAGATATACAAAACATGACAGCTAAAGAGGAGGGTGTGATAATGGGACACTTCAACATGCCAGATACAGATTGGTCAATACCAGCAGGAACATCTGCCAGAAACTAGACACATGGTGGATTTCCTGCAGGAGAAGGGCCTCAAACAACTGGTACAACAACCCACAAGAGACAGGGCTATCCTAGATCTAGTACTGACTAACAGGGAAAGTATCACAGATCTCCAGGTAGAAGGTCACCTGGGGGCCAGTGACCATCACATGGCATAGTTCAGTTTGGCCACTACAAATAAATCATCCCATTCCAATGCAAAAATATGGGACTTCAGAGGAGCTGACTTTGATAAGATGGCCAACAGAGTTAAGCTAGCCCTGGCAAAAAGAAATACAGGTGAGGGGGTACAGGCAAAGTGGGCAAGTATTAAGGATGCAATACTTGAAGCAACATCCCATTGTGTTAGAGAGAAAACAAAGTGCAAAAGAAGAAGGAAACCACTTTGTTCTCAAAAACAGTAGCAGAAAAGGTCAGAGCCAAAAGGCTGGCCTTCAGGAAATATAAGGGAACACAGTGGGATGAAGATAGGGAGGCATACCAAACTTCCCTAAGGGAAGCAGGGAAGGCAGTAAGGCAGGCAAAGGCCCAAACTGAGGAAGCACTAGCACAGACAGTTAAAGAAGGTGACAAGACTTTCTATAGATACATTAGTGAAAGGAGAAAGTCCAGAGGGGGTATTGCTAAGATCAAAGGAGATAAGGGGGCGTGTGAGGAGGAGGACCATGTAAAAGCATCAATCCTAAATATATACTTCTGCTCAGTATTTATGGATAAGGAGGTAGGATATCCCACAGCTTAGCACCATGGACACGGGGGGGTGTGAGCACTAGTCCCTTCACAAAAGAAAGGGTCCTACTAGAGCTTGATAAGCTCAGGGTGGACAAGGCAATGGGACCTGATGGCATGCATCCCAGAGTACTAAAGGAGCTAAGGGTGGAACAAGCAAAGCCATTATCAGAACTGTTTAGTGAGCCTCTGAGCACAGGAGAGGTCCCAGAAGACTGGAGAAGGGCTCACGTGATCCCGCTCCACAAGAATGGTAGCAGGGAGGAGGCAGGGAACTACAGACCAGTCAGTCTTACCTCAGTAGTGGGCAAGATTATGGAGGTGCTCCTTAAGGAAAGGATAGCACAACACCTGGAATCCACAGGAGCACAGGATCCAAGACAGCATGGGTTTACAAAAGGAAGGTCCTGTCAATCTAGTCTCATAGATTTCTTTGACTGGGTAACCAGAGTGGTGGATGTCACCTACCTTGAGTTCAGCAAAGCTTTCAATACTGTTCCACATAGAAGACTGATTAATAACATGGGTAGGCTTGGAGTGGGTCAGAAGTTGGTCAACTGGGTGGCAAACTGGTTGACAGGCAGAAAACAGAGAGTGGTGGTAAATGGTATACAGTCAGAAGAAGTGCAGGTCACAAGTGGGGTACCTCAGGGATCAGTCCTGGGGCCAGTCCTCTTCAATATCTTCATCAGTGACATTGCAGATGGACTGGAGGGTAAGGTTTGTCTATTTGCCGATGACACCAAGATCTGCAACAGAGTAGATGATCCAGACGGGGTGAGCAGAATGAGAAGAGATCTGGATAAACTATCAAAATAGTTGGAAGAGTGGCAACTGGCATTTAATGCAAAGTGCAAGATCATGCACATAGGGAAGAGAAACCCTGAAGCCACCTATATTCTGGGAGGGGAGTTGCTGGCAGTCACAAGGTAAGAAAGAGACTTGGGCATCATCATCATCACCAATGACCTGAAATCATCCAAGCAGACCACTAAAGCAGTAGGTAAGGCTAGGGGGATGTTAGGTTGTATTAATAGGGGTATCACAAGTTGGAAGAGGGAGGTAATAATCCCTCTTTACAAGACACTGGTTAGGCCCCATCTGGAGTACTGCTTGCAGTACTGGAGGCCCCACCTTCACAAGGACATTAACCAAATTGAGGCAGTCCAGAGAAAGGCAACCAAAATGGTGCAGGGACTGCATCAGAAAACATATGAGGACAGATTAATGGAGCTCAATATGTATACCCTAGAGCAAAGAAGAGAGAGAGGTGATATGATCAAAATATTCAAACACCTTAAGGGCATTAACAAGGTGAAAGAGTCTAACATGTTTCAATATAAGAAAAATTGCAGAACAAGAGGACACAGCATGAGATTAGAGGGAGGCCGATTAAGGGGTAATGTGAGGAAGTTCTTTTTCACAGAAAGGGTGGTGGATTCATGGAATGGCCTACCTCAGAAAGTGGTGAATATGAATACAGTGCAGGGCTTCAAACAGGCATGGGATAGGCATAAGGGAGCCATACAGATGAGTATGAATAGATAGGCCATTGACAGAGCACAGGCCAATGGCCATACCTCTCAACCTCGTGTCTCAAAATCAGGGACAAGTCTTAAAACAATCAGGGACAAAGACCCCAAATCAGGGACACACCTTAAAAATTGGTAATATTTACCCAGAAAGTTGATAGAAATAAGGGGATTAGTGTAAGATGCATTTTGTGAAGAACAACAAGCCTATAACTTTAATATTTGACATTATTTTGTGCTCACATTCCCCACTGTTCAGTCAGAAAAAAACAAATTTTACAAGGGACAGAGGAAGATTCTAAGGCAAAATCAGGGACAGTTGAGCGGTATGCCAATGGTGCATTTATAAGGTAGAAAAAGAAATGGGCAGACTGGATGGGCCTTGTGGTCCTTACTTGCCGTCAACTTCTATGTTTCTAATTCATCCAGCACAGATCTGCTTGATTCCCCAGAGAAACATACAACAAAATCTCCACTTACTTAGGGATGCATGTGAGTATGGGAATTCACAGAAAGTGACTGGGTTTTTATTGCCACTGGACCAGTCAAAAGCCTTCAATAAAGTACCTCACAATTTTCTATTTCACATTTTGGAGAAACATGGGATTTCTACAAATTTTATGAATAAAATTATATTGTTATATACAAATGCAAACATATATCCAGCAGTAAATTGTTTACTGGGCCAAGGAATTACCTTACAACAAGGAGTCTGGCAGGGGTGCCCAATCAGTCCTTTGCTCTATGCCTTTGTATTGGATCCAATAGTGACAGAAATAGTACACGATATAAATATATGTGGAATATCTCCAGTATGATCTCTTCCACCACAAAAAATATCAGTCTATGCAGATGATATTTATCTCATGGTTAAGGATGTTGCATCAGGTAGAGCAGTTCTCCAGAAATTGGATCAGTTTTCTTTACTTAATGGAACGGAAATTAATTACAGTAAAAGTATGGGACTTCAAATTGGAAGGGGCACACAGGAGAAATATGTTGGGCGTATTGAATTATTCTCTTCAGTCAAAATAGTAGGCATATATTTTAGCAATAATGACATGGCATACTATAACTGGGAAAAACAGTTAGCTATCGGAGAACAAAAAGTAAATCAGTGGAAAACCTGGGCCTTTTCTAAGAAAAAAAGGTTGATGATTATAAAAACATTTTTATTACCAATTTTTTTATACGAGTCATTTTTCCAATCCCAATAGCCCTAGAAACCAGATTATTAAGTTGTTTTTTTCAAATGATCTGGGGAAGCAGACTTAATCCTATCAAAAGAGATTATACTTATTTATCAGTACACCAAGGTGGGATTGGGATGATAAATCCCATTGGGTTTTATCATTCATTTTTATGATATCCTCTTTTCAAAATAACACAGAACATACACAACACTCTTGGAATAAGTGGACACAATATATGTATCAGCCTTTTTTCAGAAAATGGGGGACAGAAGTTCCAAAATTGACTGCTACACTTATTCTTCCTACCTTTGCAATTCCTGCAGTTAAAACACTAAGAGAGTGGAAGATTAGTAAAGCCACATTGCAAGGGAAAAACAGAAACATTTTATATAAAGAAATAATGGCAAGAAATGTTGTTGTACAAGTGGACTTTCCTAAATGTATACCATCTAAATTACCATAAGCACATAGAATAGTAGTCGATAAAAGAATTCTGGTGAATATGTGGGATATTCAATGGCTTAGTTGTCATGGGAGGTTGGGGGTTAAAGGAAATTTAAAGCATAAATCTATAGATGAGAGACAGTGTATGAGGCCAGAATGTGTTGGGAAGGAGGAAACTCAAGAACATTTATTTTACAGTGCACATTTGCAGTTCAGTTATGGTCAGATATAGCAACTAGATGGCGGTGGGGACCTGAAAATCATGTATCGTATCTCAGTTTAATACTAGGGGATTATACAAGTTTTCTAAGCAGATACCATCCTAGTACGTTGAACCTAATCTTTGCATGTATAAAGTTTAATATGTGGCAAAACAGATGTCAGTATTCATTACAGCATGTTAGTGTACCAAATGTAGTATTAATAAAACAAATGCCAAAGAACAGCAAAAATTGAAGAAGCATGGGATATTGGATACACAAAGGTTTAATCTTTACTGGAAACATTACTTGGATTTCATGAATCAAAAATATTTCTTTTAATGTAGTACACGATTAAGGCACATGGATAAGTTAGAAGTGAATTAATTTGTATATCTTTTTGAATAAAATGTAATAGGCTGTAAAAAGGGATTTTTTCTTTTGTTTTCCCTTTTTCCAGTTTCATTGTTTATTTCTTTGTGTAAATACGTTATAAGATGTTTATGATCCTGATGTTATGTATCTTCTATAATAAAATTCCCCTACACTTTTCGATAAGTGCCATGGGATCTTTAACATCCACCTGAACTACCACCAAACAGGCAGATAGAACCTCAGTTTAACATCTCATCTGAAAGACAGCACCTCAGAAGTGCAGCATCCCTCTCATGCTGCACTACAGTGTCAGTATTGGGATTTAACCCAAGTGCCTGGTGTGGGGATAGAACCCACAGCCTTCTGGTCTCCCATCCTCAGAGGTGAGTGTACTACCTGCTGAACCACTGACACTGCATTATCACATCCAGTGTAGAGGTCTGTGTACCTCGTGCCTTTTTTATATGTGTGTCCACAGTTTCTACTGAATGTCCAAAAAATCCCTAAATAAAAAGAAAAGAAAAAAAAAGGAACAGAGTGCCAGTGGAAGTGGTAGAGGCAGCAAATACAGTGGAGGCATAAAACATGCATGGGATAGACATAGGGGTTTATTAGAAAATAGGCAGGGAGGGTCACCGGAGGTCAGATAGGGTCTACAGAGGCAGATTAGACAGGGAACATCTGGACAGCCTGAGTAGGCCAAGCGGTCATTTTCTGCAACAAATTCTATGTTTCTGTGAATTTATTAGGACACTTTCTGTATGAAAGAAAAGAAATGGAAAAACATATTTGGACTAATGAGCTTAATCCTTTAGACAAAGTATGAAAAATGTCTTTGAAAGAAATGTGTAAAGAATATTTCAGTGATGTAGTTTTAGGTAAGTAGTACTAGTAACACCTTTTATTCATATATAGCTATGAACAGGAAACTCAATTGCGACAAGCTCATTTTCAGTGACATCCTTTAAATGTCTTACAGTGCATAATAGTATAGTACAGATTCACATAATTACATTCAACGACAATAAATAACAACACAGTCCCTAGACTAGAAGCATGTACATATCTTCATTTACAAAATAGGACAACACAGAAGCCATTATAAACATATGTGTTATGACTTTAAAACCTCTTACAAGGTTATATACACAGGAATTGTGCTATCCCAAAAGAACAAAGCATATACCTTACCGAGGGAGACTCAGCCTGTATCTAAATGCAGGGAACATACTGACATCCTTTTTGCCTGATAAACCACCCATCTTTTTTTTTTTTCATCTTTGGTAACCAGGTAAGGCCCACTATGCACAAGTGCCTGTTTTCAGGGGTGACCTGGGAGCACCGGGCAGCTAAGTGACTTGTTCAGAGTCACACAGTATGCAAGTGGAGTTTGTGAGAATCAAACCCAGGTCTGGTCTGCTGGATGTATCAAGCTTAACCTCTAGGCTATACATTTAATGTGGCTCTTCCTTACTTTGTATTTTAATGGTCTCAATGGGAGTGGAACAGTGTTCAAAGTTGTACCTACCTCTGTCTTAAATTTGGGAAGTTGCAATTCGGTGCTATCTGATGGCCTTATGCATTTTTAATACATCGCCTGATTATGTTTTCCAGTATATAATGAGATGTGAGTTCTTTATTGCACTTATACATGAATGACAACATAACCATTCTAAATCTCTACACATTCTACAATGATGGGTTTTGTGGGAGGCATCGAGGATGAAGCATGCAAACCTGTTGTACACTACCTCCAGGTCCATCCTGACATCCCAGCAAACAGAATAACCCCCCAATCAAAAACTGGCAGCACCATAGTATTTACTACACGTCTTCCTACTTGCTTCAATCCACAATATTTAGTTCTATATAATGCACCCAGATGTTTCCCTAGATTCTTCACTAAGTGTCTCAGAGTGTATGTCATCTTTTCCAGTTGGTATATATTATTCATCAGTGCCATTCAGTCTTCATAGGTAGGGATCACCAGGGTAAGCCACCTCTTGGTTATGCCTTTTTGTTTCTTTTTACTGCAGTAAGTAAGATGCCAAGTAAGCTGGTTCTCTAAAACCTTGTGGATACAATGAGAAGAAAAACACATTTTCGGACAGTAAGAGGTTTGGGTTGAAAAGTACTTTCATTGCCCTCTCTAGTGTACTAAACAAAAGCCAGAGTTTGAGACATGACCAAAAATGTGGAAGTGCTCCGCTTTCAGTTCGCCACACTGCAATCAGCAAGAGGTATTTTGTGCAGTTCTCCTGTGTCATGCAATACTGTGTTTAAAAAATATCTAATTAGAAGCCCAAAGGCATGGAGGGCTAAGGTGCTAGGCACCTCACTTCCTGCCATGCTGGTGACCCATGTTTGGAAATGGATGGGGGCGCTCAGGGAGGCTGGGCTGGAAGCGAGGATTGAGCATCCGTAGGACTGCTATCGCTTCCTCGAGGGGGGTTGCTGTGTCCTGCCTGACTGCCACTTTGAGGTGTCTGAGTGATGGCACAAGCAAAAACAGGCATGAAAGGGAGGAGACCCCGCATTCTGGACACCAGGGACAACTCCACGGAGCTGGTGCATGCACATCACACCTACTGCATTTCCTGTGGACTCAGGGAGAAAACCAGAGGAAAAACACCCATGACTGTGTGATAACAACTGATCCTTCACAGGCCCTGCACCAACAACTGGGTCCCACCCCCCGTAGTCTTGTGGCAGAGGAAAATGAAGGAAGGTAAACTCCAGAGAAGTCAGGTGATGGGGGTAGGTTGGTCAGTCAGCTGGAGCAGAACAGGAGTATACAACCACTACAGAAAAAAAAAAAGCTAAGCATCTCCAATTGAACTCCCACCAAGACACAGAACAGGAGATTTTGTGTGTATTGATGCAACATGTCTTATACATTTATGGTTCAATTGTATGATTGTTTGCTTGATTCTACTTTTCAAATACTTTGAGAAGAAGGGATTGCTTGTGCTAAATATGGGTGGAGTATAGCTGAGATATTAGATGTAGGACCCCATCCCCTGCAATGGCAAAGATGATCAAATGAATTACAGGATTTCTGGAATCTAGAGTAAGGCCTCGGAGTACCTAGTTGCATAGATAAGCCCAAGCCTGGAAATATCTAAACATATCTGACTGAGGGAGGTCTAAGCTATCTCACATCATCTGAAATGTTCATACCACCGGCTCTTACAGAAGCTGAAAACAGTACTTAAGACTTCCATAATACCAGGTCCTCGAACTTGTGTTCAGCCGAGCTGGGGCCAAGTCACAATGCACCTTCACATCATTGTGATTTGTTAAAGAAATCTAAATGTCCTTCCTTTGAAAACAGGGTAACAACTAAAATGGGTATGGTTATCAAAGACCTTCTTTACAGTTTTGTCCAGGTTTTGTTTCCATGTGTTCTCATTTAATATATTTTAACTGTTTGTATATTTGCTCTGTGTACACTACTGTCCTGTTTTATGTGAAACTTGTCACTTGTGAAAATGGGCAGTAATGCTCGTCTTGCTTACAAGTATAAAAAATAAAAATAAAAATGAAATGAAAAAATGAAAGTGCAGAGGCAGGGGTCATAGTAACTGCTGTTTCAAGTGGTGTAAGAAATAAAGGATAAGGTTCAGAAGGAGTAAGTGGGAAAAGCCAGCCAATCTAAAAGGCCTCTTCCTGGAGGATGAGTAGGTATGGCTGCTCACTCCAACTGGGCTCAGTGCTGAGAAAGTACATCAATACCCCAAAGGGGCTCGAATATTTACTGTCTCCTCAGTTGTCTTGTATTGTATGGACAGGGCTATCTGCCAGTGTAGCCAGTTAGCAAGAGGGCACCATGCGCCAAATCTACTCAGCCAGTTTGCCAGTGCCCCACGCAGGGAGACACATGGCAAGGAGATAAGAGGAGCATCCCTCTAAGTCGTAACTCAATCTACTGATCAACACAATAAAAGGAGCAGAGCAAAGTTGCTCAGGAACTGGTTCTCATCAACATTTAAAGTTCAAAGGCAAAAAGGTCCAACTGTTGTCAACCTTGTTTAGTCAGCTATTTGTGAAACAATGTATGTCCCTGAAGAGAAGAGAACAGACTAAACTGGAACTAGAAGTCGTTTAGTGACTTGTGTGCATAGCTGCTTCCCTTACATTGGGTGGGGGACATATCCTAGGGCAGCAGACATCCTGTGCAGAAACCAAGGTCCAGAACCAGCTTCAAGTCATAAATCCACAAATAGATAAATGCTGTTGCTGGTATCATCCTCCTTTTGTTACCTGTGTGAAGCATTCCAGATGCAGTGCAGAGGGCATCATTGAGCTCAGGGCCAGCAACTTCCTTCAGCTTGCAGTTACTATACGTAGGTGTGTTTGTCCCTCAGGAAATGAGTTGTAATTCTGCTGCCACTAATGTGCTCGAACCTCACATCTCTCTGCGATCTCAGCTCAAGGGGATCAAACACTAATCCACCTGTAAAAGTGCTGGCTCCAGCTGGAAATGTGTCATATCACCACTACTGGTCTGTGCCCCTCTGGCTCACCTCTTCCTCTTCCTCCTCCCCACCTACCACACAAAAGGGAACATTCTGAGGGGTAAAAGCACATGCCAAAAGGGGCTAAATTTAATGACAAGAAAATCCATTTTTAAACAGCGTAGAGTTCCCAAGCCCCGGCTCCCTTGAGTGTCTTACACCCCAGTGCATGTCTCACTTACCTCCCTCTTACCACAGTCCCAAGGTTACTCCTCTGGGTGCAGAGGAGCAAGAGAAGTAGAGTTAACTGGAGTTCTTCTAGCATCCTGTGTCACTTCAGCTTCCAGTTGAGTGTCTTTCTGGAGACCTTGTGGTTGGGCTATAATCGCTTGCTTTGCACCAGCCACATGGCCCTGCTTGGAGGAGCCTGCAGTTTTCAAGGCATTTGCAGCAACTTATGTCACAGGAGTGTCCACCCTGCTGCATTCTACTAGGATGCCTCATGACATCAGAGCCTTTTCAGAAGCATTGGTACTGTCACATAAGCCTTCTGGCTATCCTGGAAAAATACGAGCCGGCGGGGGCTCTGAAATTTAAGTTGCTTTTTCCTTAAACCCAGCAGTATAGGATTATACATGTGGTGCTTTTTCATTGTAGACAGTGGAAAGTCTTTACGGTCTTTCACATGGTTAATAAACTAGAAAATATTGGGCTGGACCAGGGAGCCATGTGTTGGTTGTCTTTCTGCTTCCATGAAAGAAAAGAATGTACAGCAGTAAATGGGCACATTGCACAGATTCTAGACATCCTAAGAGGGGTCCTCCAGGGGTCTGTACTAATTTACTTGAGTGGCTTAGCAGAGAATATTAACAACTTAACCTACCATTTATAGGCTGAAGACACAAGTCATCTATGTCTCTTGGGGGGGTGGTCCCTCTTGGATGTCTAGATAGTCCTTCAAAGTGGATTTAATGCCCTTCAGCCATTTTTTAATGATTCTCAACTAAAACTAAATTCAGACAAAACTAAACTGATGTTATTTGGATCCTCTGCAAAACTAAGGAAGGTAAAAAAATTGCCCTTTCCGCTTTAGATGACCAAACTCTTCCAACAGGTGGACTGTTATATAAACATCTATGGTTCTGGCCTGGCTGAAATAGTACAGGTAATCATGTGGACTATATTGTTAAAAAATTGGTGCATGTGTTTGATGACTACATGGATACAAACATTGTTTAACAACTGAGCTGGAGCAAAGGATAGTTCAGACACTGATAATTCCCATTTTTGATTACGCACACATAATTATGACTGCTGCTAAAAAACTGAATAGACTTAATGTTCTGTTTAATAGCAAGCAAGCAAATTTTATTTATGAAACGCTATTCCAAAGATCATAGCGTTTTACAACAATTACAGACAAAAACATTTCAATTGCAACAAATCACACATATAAAAAATATATAAACAGCAGGACTAAGTATCATTCAAATGCCAGTTCAAATAAATATGTTTTCGGTGCAGACTTGAAGGCCTCAACGGACAAGGATTCCCTCACCCGGCGAGGTAGAGACTTGCTAGACTGATTTTGGACTACCCTATAACAACTCATCACTGTGAGTTACATGAACAACTGGGCTGCAGTCACTAGACAACTGAAGAATGTGGCACAACATATGTATTTTTGGGCATGTTCCAAACTATCTAAAGACGTTCTTATCAGGTAGCGCAACATGTGTCATTAAGAAAAAAACAGTCAGTATGAGCTGACAGTTCCAAGCGTTAAACCGCAAAGAACAACTCATTATTTTTAGTTACTATGCCCCCTATCTTTGGAATTCATTACCAGCTACCTTTAGGGGGATTCTGAATAGCACTACTAAACTGGTTTCAAAATACCATCCTCCTATTTGGTCATTGTTGTCCAGGAGATAGTGGAATAATATTATAATGTATGGTAGAACATTGTTATATAGTGAAATTCATCTTTCCCCCACGTTGTTATGCCATTGATGTGACATAGTTTAGTTGTTAACCCATCAATGGTACGTCACATTGATGGGTTAACAAAAAAGAATTGACTCGCGCGTCCATTTCCAAGGTAGCACTGTTTGCTGCATGGCCCTAATTCAGTTAGTTTTATGTTATTTTTTCTTCTCCCCCATCTGTGTCCATCTAGTAACTCCTCTAGCACACCCATAATTCTGATAAATTTGCAATTCTAACCATGTTTTTGCTTGTTTTTTTTTTTTTTATCTCCCATTTCCTTGTAGGTTTGAAGGCCAAAGCATTGATCAATTCCACAAATGTCAGCTATTCACAGCACTACCTTTTTCAGCCACTTTATGACAAGCCCAATTGGACATTACATGACACTTGACCCCGATCTCTGTTACCATTTTCTTTCAATGCGTTTTAGTGTGTATCTAACATAAATGTCTACTATGGTTTAGAGTACAAGTTAACAGTGCAAAGTTACAGTACTGTTTATAATATTGCCTTATACAATATTGTGATATTTTTATATTGTAGTGTTTATATTTTATTTTTATTATTGTACTGTATTAATGAAGATTAAAACTGTTTGCATAATCTGAAATGACACCATTTCAAATGAGCTTGTCTCAATTAAATAACTTCCTAAATAAAACTGAAAATGTGATGAGTTGGTCCATCTTTCCAATATTCAGACAGCTGTAAGTTTGGCCATTATTAGAACTGATCACTGCCTGTGGATTTTTTGTATCTTTTTTACTGTATGAACCAGAGGATAAGGAGGAACAACTAGGACCGTATGAACTACAGAAGGAAGCCATCTGCGGTATTATGAAGTTTCTCTTGTCTGTAAAACTCAGTGTGATTGCATCCTTTTTTAATTAGCCCTGTGGTTCCAAGGACAACTGGGTCAATTTCTGTATTTTTCATCCACATCTATTTTGTTTCTGTTTGCATGTGTGAATTCATATTATTTTATCAGGTCACACTTCCAGGAAAACTTCTTTTCACATTCAGCACATTTATATTCCCTCTCCTGTGGGTAGTGTCTCCAACCTTTATGGTTTTCCAATATCATGACAAGAATAAACCCCATTCTTAAGCCAGGGTACATTTAAAGAAGGTGCGTTCAAAGAAATCAGGAAATCAGTATTGTAGTAGTGTTTAATTTTTGTTGAGCATGCTCTTGTAAATACATGCAGTGTTCCTCTTATGGCTTCCTTAAACAGTTTGTATGTTGTCACAGATAATGGTAGTGTATTCAGGTGCACCTACAAGTTCTCTTTAATTAGTCATGTTCCTCCAAGGATGACTGGAACTATTTCTGTGTTTTTGTTCCACATTTGATTTGTTTGTGCTTGCATATCCTGGTATTTGATGACCTCTCTAGCTCTCCCCCATGTGAATACGCTGATGGCTTGTTAAGTTACTCTGTACTGAAAAACTCCTGTCACATTGAGCACATTTATATGGTTTCTCCCCTGTGTGAACCCGTTGATGTACTATTAAGTTATACTTTTGGGCAAACCTCTTGTTACATTCAGAACATTTATGTGGTCTTTCCCCCGTATGCACCCGCTGATGTTTCATGAGGCTATTCTGCAATGAAAAACTCCTGTTACATTCAGCACATTTATATGGTTTCTCCCCTGTGTGAACCCGCTGATGTACTATTAGGTCACCCTTCCTGGCAAACCTCTTGTTACATTCAGCACATTTATATGGTCTCTCCCCCGTGTGAACCAGCTGATGTTTCATGAGGCTATTCTGTGATGTAAAACTCTTGTTACATTCAACACATTCATATGGTTTCTCTCCTGTGTGAACCTGCTGATGAGTTATTAGGTGACTCTTCTGAGCAAACTTCTTGTTACATTCAGCACATTCATATGGTCTCTCCCCCGTGTGAACCCACTGATGTATTATTAGGTTACCCTTTCTGGAAAACCGCTTGTTACATTCAGCACATGTATATGGTCTCTCCCCCGTGTGAACCTGCAGATGTTTCATGAGTATAGTCTGTAATGTAAAACTTTTGCTACATTCAGCACATTTATATGGCTTCTCTCCAGTGTGAACACGATGATGTTTAATCAGATCGCTCTTGCATGCATAACTTTTGTTACATTCAGTACATTTATATGGTCTCTCCCCCGTGTGAGCCCACTGATGTGTCATGAGACTTTTCTGCGATGTAAAACTCTTGTCACATTTTCCACATTTGTATGGTTTCTCCCCCAAGTGTACCCATTGATGTTTTATTAGGCCACTCTTCCTGGCAAATCTGTTGTCACATTCCGTACATTTATATGGTTTCTCCCCCGTGTGAACCCACTGATGTGTTGTTAGGTCACCTTTCCTGGAAAATGTCTTGTTACATTTAGCACATTTATACGGTTTCTCCCCCGTGTGAACCCGCTGATGTATTATTAAGTTATGCTTTCTGGCAAACTTCTTGTTACATTCAGCACATGTATATGATCTGTCCCCTGTGTGAACCTGCTGATGTGTTACTAGATGATCCCACCATGTAAAACTATTGTCACACTGGGCACATTCATATGGATTCTTTCTCCTGTGAAGTTGCTGTGTTATAGTTTTATGCTGCTCTGTAAAACTGTTGTCAGTGCATTCATCTGCATTTAGCTCACTTAAACTCCTCTGATATTCAGTACATTTATATTGCCTTTCTCCTTCATTGATCTGTTGTTGTACAGGAATGAGATGAAGGTCGTGGAAACTCTTCCCACACTGAGGATACTGATGCCGCTTCTCTGTTGTGTGACACGGCTGGCATTTCTCAAGTGATGATTCATTGCTCCAACTCTCACTGCAGTCAGTGCTCCTGCTGACTAAAAATTGACATTTTATTAGTACTTTCTTTATCTTATGACGGAAACAAATGTATCAGATGTTTGTTTTTTCCTTAATCTTTCTAAGAGCTACATCAGCTGTGTCAAGATTTGCCCCTTGGAATGTTGTTTTTGTTTTTTTTTGTATAATATTTTATTAGATTTTCAAAAATGATTACAACATATACAAAGATTGGACATACACATACCAAACACATACATATACAAACAAACAGGTGCAAATACAAAAAGCAAAAAGTGTACATTTCATTTTTCATAAGCTTCACATCTATACAGGTCACCAGATACTATTTTTATGATAATTTTTATGATAATTTATTATTACAGGCTTTCTATAGAGACTACTCACATACTGCTCCATCACTTATATCAATTGCTTATGCGAGACACCTCAAGATCCCTCTAATCCACCTCCCAATAGTATTTGTTCTCCTGGGTCTAGAGAGGACAAAAATGGTGCCCAACTTTGTACAAAGCTCTCCTCTCTTTCTCGAATAACCGTTGTGAGTCGTTCCAGAGCTAGAGTCTGCAGTGTCAGAGTTCGCCATTGCTGCCTAGTCGGTTTAATCTGGGATACCCATGTGTTCTGTATACAGTGGTGAGCTAAAACAAAAAGTGTCCTGACCCAATGAGGGAGGGGTTCCCATCCTCCTTCCTCGACTTCTTCTACCCCAAATAAACACATCAGGGGGTCTCTCGCCATGCATTTTCCCCCAAATTTTGTAACCTTCGACACCACATCCTCCCAAAAGATTTTAAGTATGGGATAGGACCAAAAGCAGTGTATATATGTGCCTCTCTATCGACCCCACATCTGCCACAAAGTGGTGACACCGCTGGGTGGGTCCTATGCACTATAACTGGAGGATAGTACAACCGATGGACAAATTTAAAAAAGGATTCCTTAAATCTATTACAGGCCATTATGCCTGAATGCATCGGCAGCACCACTCCCCAGTTTGCCTCTGATATTTGTCTAGCCAAGTCTCTTTCCCATAATTTCTTTGTCTTGTATGTCAGGTCTGGGAATTGTTGTCTCCCCCTGCTTAGCTGCTTTCCCAATGAATCCCTTTGGATAATTTTTTGCCTGGTACATCAGAGTTTCAACTGGGTCTAGTATGATCCGCCTAGCCTCACCTCCACCCAAGCTATTTACAAAAGCTTTCACTTGCCAGTACCTAAATTGGTGATGCCTCCCCAGGTTTAGGCTAGTTTGAATTTGTGCGAAGGTACATATCTCCTCCTTCACCAGTAAGTTACCCACGGTACTAATACCTTTCTCCCAGTCACTAAAATTCCCATCCTCCATCCCGGGAAGGAAAAAGGGATTCTTCAGCAGCGGAAGTAACACTGTTTCCCAACCCCGTGCATCTCCCCGCTTTCGCAGTTGTACCCAGGCCTCCAGTACCCTTTCAACCATAGGATTACCGCTCCCTACTGCCCTGAACACTTTAAGTCCTTTTGTGTGGAGATATGCTGTTAACCTCCTCCTATTACCATCCTACTCTAAGTCAATCCAACTTGCCACCTTTGGCTGGTGTACCCAATCTGCCAAATTTCGCTGCTGTATAGCAAGATAGTAATTCCCCAGATCTGGGAAATTTAGTCCCCCCTTATCCTTCTCAGATTTAAACCTTTGAAGATTGGCTCTGGGTCTTTTTCCTTGCCATATGAAGTTAGAGAAAGCCCCTTCCACCCGTTTCAACTCTTTTTTAGTAAATCCCATACCCAGCATCTGCATCTGATATAGAATCCATGGAAGCACATTCATCTTAATAAGATCGGCTCTTCCAAGCCATGAGATAGGGATGTGCATCCATTTTCTAAGATCCATTTCTATTGTTTTAATTAGGGGAGAGTAATTCAGGCCATGCAGAGATCCCAGAGTTCCCACCTTGATCCCTAGATAGGTGAAGCTATTTTGTACCACTTTCAGGCCCCACTGTACTTCAGCTTGTCCTTGAACCGGGTAGAGGAGTAACTCCGACTTACTCAAGTTGATCCTGTACCCAGAAAAGTCTGCAAACTCTGCGAGCAATGCTAACAGCGGGGGCATGGACCTACATGGTTCACAGACAAACAACAACATAACGTCTGCATAGAGCGCAACTTTGTGTGGCCTACCCGCCTTCCCTCTGACCCCTTTTATACCTTTATGTTGGCGTATTGCTGCTGCCAATGGCTCTATTGCAAGTGCGAACAGCAAGGGGATGGGGACACCCCTGCCTAGTTCCCCTCCCCAAGCATAGTTGTTGCAAGAGCTCCCCATTCACCAAGATCCTAGCCCTAGGATCCACATACATGGCCCACACCCCCCCCCACCCAAAATGCTCACCCAGACCAGACCGATGTAAGCTCAAAGAGGTATATCAACTCTACTCTATCAAACGCTTCTCGTCCCATTGACACAATTCCTATATTTCTCCTCCCAAGATGCTCTCTCCACTACATATTCAGTAGATGTCGCATATTATGATAAGACTGGCAACCCCTAATGAACCCGGTCTGATCTGGGTGAACGAGATCTGGAAGGGCCTCCTCCAATCTAACAGCCAAGACCCTCGCCAATATTTTCACATCACAATTGAGTAATGATATAGTCCTGTACGAGGCACACTCTCTTTCATCTTTTCCAGGTTTTGGCACCAAACATATCGTCGCTTCCTCACATGTCCTGGGCAATACTAGCCTCCCCTCCTCTGGTATCTTAAACACTTCACACAAAACCCCTGCCAGCTGGCCCCACATAATTTTATAGTATTCTATTGGGAACCCGTCGGGCCCACTGGCCTTGCCACTCTGTAATTTCTGTATGGCCTCCCCCACTTCTACCTGCGTGATTGGACAGTTCAATTTTCCCATTGTGTAGGTGTTAAACTGGACATCTCGAGTTTATCCAGGAAGGCCTTATTTGGTCCTCCTTTTCTACATGTTCAGCCTTTTATAACTGAATATAGAAAGTTCTAAAACATTCCCTGATTCCCTTGGCATCTGCATAGGTAGTTCCTGCTGCATCCCTAACACTAGTGATCTGAACTGGGCATCTCCCACCCTTCATAAGGTGAACCAGCAACGGTCCCAGTTTATTTCCCCACTCATATATCTGGCGCTTACAATATATCCAAGATTTGTCCGCTTCTATCCGAAGCAAATTATTCAGAGCCTCCCTTACTGTCCTTAATAACTGCTCCGCCCAACCTTCTTACCACCCTCAACTCTCTTTTCATAATCTTTCAGTTCCTTCTCTAGTGCTTCCCTTTGTATCTTTTTCTTTTTCTTAATTTGAGATATATATTCTATTATTGCCCCCCGCATATACACTTTCCCAGCATCCCAGAAAACCTGTTTAGTAACCTCGGAGTTATTATTTGTCTCAGCGTAATTTCTCCACTGTTCCTCCAGGAATTCCCAAAATTCCTTGTTCCTAGCCATATATGTAGGGAACTTCCAGCTAGGGAGGCCCACATGCTCCATTTTAACATATAGCTCGAGGATCACCATCACGTGATCTGATACATGAATGGGTCCATGTGATATGTTCTGAACTCTCTCCCACCATGTCCTGGGCAGGTAAATATATTCTATACATGACCATGTTTTATGTGGGTTGGAAAAAAATGTATAATCTCTGGCTCCCGGGTTGCGAGTCCACCACCCATCCACAAGGTCCAAATCTGCTACTCCCACCTGCCATTGTTTCATGACAGCAGATGTCCGTCCCCTTCCCTCTGAGTGATCCAATATTGGGTCCATTGTCCAATTAAAGTCCCCTCCTAATATTAAGCCTGGGATCTGCTGCTTAGTCAATAAATCCAGGAGAGACTGGAAAAACACTGGGTTAAACACCGCAGGGGCATATATACTGCCATATGTGACCTTTTCACCATACAATTCTCCAGATACAAAAACAAATCTTCCCCCTTTCTGATCTTTAATCACTTTTTTCACTTCAAAGGGAGAAGCTTTATGTATAAGGATAGCCACCCCCCTTTTATGATTAGAATATGACACAGCATAACATTTGTCCACCCAGTTGCATATTAACTTCTTATACTCCACTTCTGTCAGGTGTGTCTCTTGGAGCAGAGCAACCTGTTTCCCCACCCATCTCAGAGCAGATGTGTGTGTATAAGAGGCCACCTATCTGACCCTTGTTTGGTTACCAGTAGTGTACCCCAGGGATCAGTTCTGGGACCATTACTGTTTGATATCTTTATATCCGATCTAACTACCAACTTAAACAGTTTTTCTATAAAATTTGCTGACAATACTAAAATAGCTGCACCAGTTAAAACTACCATAGCTGTAGCAATTTTTAGTAATTACCTCAGTAAAATTGAGACATGGGTCTGTAACAACTATATGATCTTTAACTTAGATAAATGTGTAATTATGCACTTTGGTACAGTTAATACAGTAAATAAATACACACTAAATGGGCATATATTAACATCTGTGGCCCAACACAAGGATTTAGGTGTGATCATAAATTTGGAGCTCACTCCAGGTAGCCACTGTAATTGCATTACAAACAAAGCAAATAGATTAATTGGTTGCATTAAAAGGAGTTTTTCAACTCGAGGCAGGGGCTGCATCATGCCACTCTACAGAGCATATGTGAGACCCCACTTGGACTACTGTTCTCCCCTTTGGAATCTGTATCTAAGGAGAGACGTTGGAAGGTTGGAGGGGGTTCAGAGAAGACTAACAAAGATAATCACTAACATGCATGATAAAAGCTACGATGCTAGGCTTCAGGAACTGGATATGTATCCATTGGAACTGAGAAGGAGGTGAGGTGATCTGCTATTAATGCATAAAATCCATTCAGACATAGAATTACTACAGCAGTTAAACATGAATTGCAACAATAGAGACCGAACCTTAAGAAGCCATCCTCACCAACTTGCACTTACCTTCCCTAGAACAATAAAAAGAAGGGCTTACTATACCCAACGAATTATACCCCTATGGAATTCTATTCCTAATTCCATTTTACACTCTAATACCAAAGGTACATTCAAACAGAAACTTGACCACTATCTTTTGTAAATTGATGGTTCTTGTACCAGCCGTGCTGAAGACATACATTTATGGGCAATAGCCTTCTGTATGTCTACTCCTTCCTAGTATGAAATCCTAGTATGTGCGTTTCACTGGGTGTGCTATACCCCTAACATTCCATGAAACCACCGGATTAACTAATCTCTTAGCCTTTGTTCAATACCTCCCATTCTATACGCACCCCACCCTTACATACATTGCCATATTCAGCAATATTCCCTATAGATCCACACTTTTTAACAATAAATTCAACATCCTGTATTAGAATTTGTACACTTAGAACAACTTTGGTACCTGAAAAAAAAATAGAACAATAACATTTTGTACAGTAATTGTAAAAATCAACGTCATGCAAACACCCTCCTCCTCCCCTCCCCATCCTCCCATCCCCTTTTCTTATCTCATCCACATACTGCTTATTAAGATCTCTCTCGCGTCTCTGCAACCCCCTTCCTTTGTGAAGTCCCTGTTTCTCCCTTCCCCATCTACCACTATCACTTAAGCTTCACTGTGTATCACCATCCTCCACTCCCCTCTTTCCACCAACCTCCGTACACAAATTCCCTAGCCTTTCCCCCCTCCCCCTTCCTTTCTCCTTCTAGCCTGTGACACTATCTGCTTCGTAGGCAAGAGTGTCATAAAAACCCTCTATTGACAAGCACATCCCATCGCCCCCTCCAACAGCCAGTATTTCTCCTTATACCTCTTTTAAAATTCATTAGCCTAACCTTTTTAAATTTATATGCACAGGTCTTCATCTCTCCATTGCTCCATGCACTCCCATCCTACAAGGCAGCACGTCATGAGCTGTGCCCTGAGGATCAAACAAAGATCCAGTTCAGCAAGACCCAGACCTCCTCCCCATTCTCCCACCTATCCATAATATCGAGCTTCCGCAAAGGAGAGGGGTACAGCTGTTAATGTTCACTCCATTGCGTCACTTTTACCATGCACAAACAGTCCATTTAGCACCCCACCATCCCCCCCCTCCATAGTTCCATATTCGGATCTTGCAGTCAGTTCTTAATAGGCCACAGTCTTCCACGTACCATCTCGTATAGAGCAATACCAAGCAAATGAGATGGGAGAAGTCCAGCAATTTCTAAATACCTAAATATTTAAACTTAAGTATACAGCAAACCGCCGATTTAAATAAAGCTAAACAGCAACTTCTAAATAGGAAACCCTTCCAATCTGGAACAATCTTACTTTTCTCGTCCCATTTTCTGTTGCAGAGATTTCACATATTGCTCAGCCTTTGTAATTTCTCAAAAAGAAAAAGTTGCTCCCTCATAACAGATCTTCAAAGTAGCCGGGTAGACCATAAAATTCTTGACCTTCATAGATCTAAGTTGTGCCATAAGACCATTAAACTTTTTCCTGCATTGTAATAATCTTGCAGAATAGTCCTGTGACAAAAACAGACGAATCCCATCATATTCCATCTGTCCCTTCTCCCTGTAAGCTCTCATCACAGATTCCCGGTCCTGAAAATTGTGAAAGCGCATTATTATCTGCCTTGGGGGTTAGTCTGAAGGAGGTCTGGCCATCACTGCTCGATGGGCCCTTTCCAACTTATAGCGCCCATTTTTGGGCTGAAGACCAAGTAATTCAGGCATAACATTTGAGCAAAAGTCCAACACGCTGGTCCCTTCCTTTCTCTCTGGCAAGTCTCTCAGACGCAGGTTAAGTCGACACTGATAATTATCTTGGTAATTGAACGCATCTCGAAAATCCTCTAGCTCTTTTTGTAGCGCTTGGACCTGCCCTGGGACTTCCATCAGCTCATCTTCCAAGGTAGAGATACGATCCTCGGCCTCAATTAGCTTGTTAGCCTGTGCAGTCTGCTGTTCTAGGACCTCCTGCAATTTAGAATCTAGTTTGCTCTCCAGCTTAATCAGCCGCAGCTCCAATGCTGCAATTACTTGGCCCGTTACCTCTCTACCAAGCACCGCCATTTCTGCCGCTGACAGGGAGACCAGGCCAGAGTTTTCAGCCATCGTGGCAGCCACTACCTTTTCCCCACTTTTGCTCACTAATCTCTGACTTTTAGATGGATTTGGAGTGAGATAGTCATCTATGGTGCTCCCGATACCATCTCCACACAGTTTGCGTCGGAAATATGAGGTATTTTTGTTTAAATTGATTAAATTAACTGACTGTCGGTACGGAGCGATGTGAGATGCGTCTGTCCAGTTAGCTGCTCATTAGCGCCCCCCAGAATGTTGTTTTTAAAACAATCCCATTTAGAATGCGTGAATTAAATTATTCTTTCTATAATGCTTCAAATTTGTGTTTTTTGATGTACTAATTATAGGATGGGCGTGAACAATTTTGACTCATTTATAACAACCTGGTAATATGGGGTATACTGACAGGTAAAACAGCATGGCAGGAGGCTTATGCTACCAAAAAACAGAAACTAAACAGGACAAAAGATTACTATGTAAATTAAGCAGTTCCACGTGACAAAAATCCCCCTAGGAGAAAAACGTATTAATCACATTTTTTAAAATGCAGACAGTAGCCAGAGTAAAAGATAAATCTGCAGCTCATATTTTTGTAATGCAGGTAGTCACCAAAGCCAGAATGAGTAAAATATAACTGCATCTACCTCCAGAGTAAGATAAAAGTTAACAATTTTAAATTGCAGGTAGTAGCTTAACATAGAGTTAAATCCAACTACTGTATCTGCCCCAGAGTAAAAATAAATAAATAAATAAACAAGTTTACATGTTTAAACTGCAGGCAGAAGGCAGACATAGTGTAAAATACAACTGCAGCTATCTCCTCACCAAGTTCACTTTTTCATTGCTGGCCTGGTGGCACTGAGAGTTGAGGCGCTGGACATCACTACTCATGCCATGCTGGCGACCCGGGTTCAGGAACAAGCTTGGATCATCGGGGGCCAGCATGGGGAGGAGAGGACTGAGCATCCAGAGGACTGCTCTCCTCTCCTGGGGAGGGTGGGTTGTGTCTTCCACTGCTCTTGCGGCTCCCAGTGGAGACGGGGGGGCATCACAACTTGCAGAGACACACTGAAGGGATATGGAGGTGGCGGACGTCCTGCGGGAGCATGCCCATCATGCACTGGATGTCATTGCATGTCCGCACCTCCAGGACCAGAAAATGCAGAAACACCCTGGCACCCGGAAAGGTGAAGGCAGGTCCTCTGGTTGGCCCTCCATGCTCAGTGCTGGACCTATTCACCCAGTCTCTGGTTGTCCTCTGTGTCCCAACAGCACTCTAGATTATAGATTGAGCACAGGTCAGGAATTGGCAGCCCAACCGGGAGGGATCAGAGCTGGGGGGATGACAAGTCAGCGATACAGTAGGGGGACACCCCAGGACAGAGGCATGGTGTGAGAGGTCTCAGGCGAGCAGGATCAGGGTTGGACCCCATGTCTTGCTGGAGCGAGTCCTATCGGGTCAGTGCAGGAGGATAAAGAAAGTTGAAAAAAAAAAAAAGTTCACTTTTCAAAATGCAGGCAGTGGATTGACTAAATAAAACACAACTGTAGTTAATCCCCTGAGTAAGGAACAAGTTTACATCTTTCAAATGCAAGCAGTAGACAGAGTAAAATAAAACCCCCTAAAGAAGAGTCTCTTACTCATCTAAAGCCCTGTGGACAGATTTTCAAAAGTTGGAAAATTTTGCTCACATGCAGAAAAAAGTTATACAAGGGACAGTTTCTTTGCACAGCCACAGTTTTTTCCACATGTGCTCAGTCTTCAAAAAGGCTGCTTTTTTGCAACCTTTTCCACAATTTACGGCAGCTTGTACATATTTTACGTGCAGCTGCAGAAAAAAGGAAAATTGCGCCCATGCACATAAAATGCTGAAAACAGCATTTTTGCAGGTGCTAGGATCTTTCCCTGCACCAGGGAGCTGTGCCCAGGGATTCAGTCTCTAAGTCATGTCAGGCCCAAATCCGGTCCCTGCTGTTTGGCCAGCATCCAGCTTGCCCATGTCCCTGCTCCTTAGAAAAAGCATCAGTGACATTATGATTGTTGCTTCATGCTGTGCCAATACTGACAGAACTGAAGATATCTCCCAACCCCCGCCACTCCATCACCCCTCCCCCAATTAAAGTTCATAGATGGATTTGGTGGCAATGTTGGAAATGTGTACCACATAGTACCAGAACCGATAAACTTTGTTACTTACCAGTAACAGTAGATGTTTGAGTGTATCACCGTAGTACCATAACAGAGTGGAAGATTACTAGGCAATACCAGGCTAAACTAGGTGGCTGGTAAAACAGTGGACCAACCCATTAGGAGAGTAAGTTTTGTAAGATAGCAATGCTAAAACCTGCCCTCCTCTGGGAGATCAGATCCAAACTGTAATGCGAAAATATAGATCCTGTGGCAGGCAGCAGCCCGGCCTATGTCAGTTGCTCAAAATGACTGGAAGCAAACCACTAAGGCTGCCATGCCCTATGTGGTGTTTCCAGTAATGGTAACCAGCAGGTCCTGCCCTACCTACCTATCCACTGGACAGACACTTTCTGGAATTGGCCTAGCCCTGGTTTCAGGCTTAACAGAAACAAACAGTTGAAAGGACTGGGTCTGTAGTTTAGACCAAAATGTATGACCTGCCTGAATATTGCCCTCGAGCCACTATTTGTCACACAGTGCTGCTGACTGCATGATGCACATGACTGGTTCTGAATATGGGGCCAAAGTTCAGTAGAAGGGCAAACCTGAAGCAATATACTGTAGTTAGAAAAATGAGAAAAAAGTAGGGGCCCAAGTATAGAACTTTGTGGAACCCCACAATCAATCCTCCGAAAATCTCATGTTGTATTTACAACTGCAGTCCTACACTCTCTCTGATCTAAGTAATCTTTGAACCAAGACAGAACCAAATCAGAGAACTATTCCTGGGTCAGAGAGCCAATCAAATGCTCATGATCCACAAGACCGAATGCCTTGGTGAGGTCCGTAAACACTAAGGCCACGTAACTCCCCGAGTTTGTGACCTGACGAACATTGTTTGTTAACCTCACCAAGGCAGTCACTGTGTAAGGCAATGATCTAAACCCATGCTGAGCTTGTGTTAGCACAGCATGTTTAATCTCAGCTGGGTTATCCTCGGTAAATAAATTGTAAAATAAAAATAACATACAAACCAATAGTTACAGCCTTGGTTATATCAGATTTTGGGACCACAAGGTTACTGTGATCGATTTGGTTTGGGCACTGTGAAGCTGCCTGCACCTTAGTTAGTCCTACAGAGAGTGAGAGGCTTTACGAAGGCACCAAGCTGCAGAATTTTGAGGCAGGCAACAAGAAACACAGACCTATAGTAGATGGAAGCCTTGCACAAGAACCCTCTGAGAAGGGCATTGGCATCCCAGACTACAAGGAAACTGGTCTGAAAGTAGTTGAGGCCTCAGCATCAGAAGATGTACAGATTAAAGAACAGATTGTACTGTGCAGGTCATTTAGCAGTAAGGACAGGTAATGACTGGATCTGGACAGCCTTGACGGGTAGTTTGGGATGGAGAGTCTCCTGTACACAGTAGACCATATGATGCTCATTGAGACTATCAGGGAAACACAGAAACAGAAGAGAGGACAAAAAAGGACCTGAACAGTCTATCTCTAATCTGTCCCTCTACTCCAGTAGTTTTCAGGCCTTCAATCCTGCAGGTCTTAAAGGGCCTCAAAATGCAGCCACCAGAACCTACTGGTGGCCTCCCACCTTACTGCTTCACCCAAATGCCCTGCTATACCCCCCCCCCAATATAACACCTTTCTTCTCATACAGTATACAATAAATCAAGTCCCTGATGTAATTTCACTTGAAATCTTATCGCCTATGTTTATTTAAAAGGTATGAAATTGTCCATTCCATTACCTTTTTACCTGGAGCTCTTAAGAGTTCTGAGGCCGCATATAATTGAGCTAGTGGCTGCAAGCAGCCACAGTGCTCTCATCTGTAAAACACTGATCTAGTCTGTCTTTGGACTCCCTACACAGAGACATTTTTTTTTTTTAATTCCTTCTTTCCCCATCCAGGCTTGGCTCTCCTCACCATCCCCCAGCCCCAGCTTCTCTCGGGTCTTACTTGGCCTTCCTCCATGGCCACCCCCCCCCCCACAGCAGGGTGGCAGAAAGTATGCTCAACCCGCTGGTCAAGCATACGGTGGCCTTGCCCAAATCATCAGCAGTGGGGCCTGCAGGGGCAGTGGTTATCCATGCCAGCCTGGACATTTTTCCATTTTCTATTCCTCCCTCCTCCCTCTCTGTGGCCTGGTGGAGTGGCATACAATGACATCAACAGTTACGCCACACAAACTCCCGTGCGTGATACGCCAGATGTCTGCCACTCCTCCAGTGCCCAGATGCACTGGTCACTCTGGGCTCTCCACCACTCCCACCCTGGAGAAGGTGAGCAGTCCATGGGATTCTCAGTCCTCCTCCCTCTAACTGGCTCTTCAACATCTTGAATTTGCTGCTGAACCCAGGTCATTGGTGCCGCAAGCAGTAGTGCTACTGCTGTGCCAGTGGGCTGGCCTACTCAAAGACACTTTCGTCTCCAGTTACTTTCTCAGTCTCCCCTTCCCCTCCCTCGCCTGTCTATCATATAACTCTTTTTATTATAATTTTGCAGTTTGCATACTATCAAACTATTTTCAAAAGCCGGCCCGGTGGCGCTGAGGGTTGAGGTGCTGGACGCCACACCTTGCGCCACGCTGGTGACCCAGGTTCGGGAGTGAGCTCGGGTGCTGGGGGTCGCAGGGCAGGATCGGATTGGCGCCCACAGGCCTGCTCTCTATCCCGGGGAGGCTCTGGGGTGTCAGTGCGCCCAGCAGCCCTGTGAGTGGAAGCCGAGGCGCTGCCGAGCACTGGACTGCACATAGGATTTTGGCGTGCCTCGGCGTCGGCAGGGTTGCCATGTGCCGACCGGGACGTGCATCACACAGGGTGGGGGGAGGAGCATACTATGGGAAAGCCCTCCCGCCGGATAGGCGTTTGATCTCCAGTGCCACCATCGCCACACACCTAATCTAGCTGGTTCTCCACCACTGCCCCTTTGATCTCCCCGGGCAGTAGCCAGCCCCCCCAAGTCCCTGGGAGTCATAATGTCTCTGAAGATGGCGGAGTTCACAGCGGGTGGTAGAGCGACAACAGTGAGCGAGGTAGCCCGAGAGAGTTCCGGTCGGGAGGAGAAGAAACAGAATGAAAAAAAAAAAAAAAAAACTATTTTCAAAGACTCCAGAGTCATACATACAAACAAACAATACTACATACAAAAGTTATATATGGGAATGTACAGTGCAAATGAAAGCACTAAGCACATCCATTAACTGATTTTTAAAAGAGAAGACTAAGTCACCCTTCCCCCCCCAGCAAGTCTGTTGAGGCATGCTAGGGTTTGGCAAATCTAAAGGAGAATGAGTTTGGAACCAGTGTGGTACTGCCACGCCTCTGGTAGAGTAGTTGCTATCAATGAATTTGAAGATGGACTGGAGCCACGGAGAAAGTAGCTTAAGCAGCGCTTTTTGCCCATGAGGATACTTCTGTGGTCAAAGTAATAGCCAATGGGAACAAAGTCTTCCAACACAAATACTTAAAGTCACAGGAAGAAGCAGGCTCAAAAGGGGATTCAGTCAGAGATTCTAGCACAGGCACAGGTCCCAAACTGGAACCAGTTTGTGAACTGGAAGAGCTACATGCAAAAGGCTCTACAGGAACCTGCAGAATACATCCAGCTGGGCCACTGTCTTGTCTCTGAAAGGGGCCAAAATGACTGACAAGTGAAGCTTTACCAAGGAGTACTGCAAACCCGATCGAGACAGTCAAGAGGTAATACAGCACCCTCTGCACTGGGCATGTGAAGGGGTCCATGGCTGCCGTCAAACAACATATAGCAAAGCACTTACACTTCAGGAAGCATGTACTATATGCCTGGTGGAAGGGTTCTGAGAAACATGCAGGACAGCCAAGACCATTCTAAGACTGCAAACCAAGCGAGAGCTATGACCTCAGTAGCCAGACACCAAACATGGAGTTGCGGGGACAGGAGGTCTGGATACAGCAGTGAGTGTCATTCTGGGACATAAAGCCCTGCTGAAGGGGCAGTGGAATGGGGTCCCCACTGCTGTTCCCACAGAAGTGGGAACCAGGTCTGTTGTGAACACCAGAGAGCCACTAAGATCATCCTGGCTGATTTCTGCTTGAGCTTGGTCAGAACCCTCAGGATAAATGCAGAGGGAGAAAGGCAAAGAGGGATGTCTCCAGCAGAGAGATATAGCATTTTGCCCAAAAAAAAAAAACTGCCATGCCCTGAAATGAGAGCAAAAATGCTGTGGTTTTGTGGTGGGTGGGGATACTGTCACCACATGCCGAATGACTGATTTGCAACAGCCTGAGTTTCCACTCATGACGCTGAGTTACAGACCATCTGAGGCTATCCACCAGGACATTCAGGCCTATAGTTGCTAGCCTGTTCCCTGCCACCGCTTTTATGTAGAGGGATCACATCCGCTCTTCCCCAGTCCTCTGGAACTATGCTAGATTCCAGTGAGCTGTTGAATAAGGCCATCAACTGGGCAGCCAGCACCTTCCTGAATTCTTTTAGTACCCTTGGATGTATCCTGTCCTGTCCCTCAGCCTTGTCCACTTTCAAGGGTGCAAGACCCTTCAGAACTCTCTATTCTGAAAATGGATGCAGGTTTCCCCAACCCCCACCCCATTCCTGCTGATCCCTGGTGGCACATACCATCCTCCCTACATCGTAAATACTGAGCAGAAGTACCGGTTTAGGATGCCTGCTTTTTCTTGGTCCTTTTAAGCAAAGTCTCCCTCTGCCATCTTCCTTATCCTTACTATCCCTGTGCAAAACCCACCTTGTTTTGCTGTTATCCTTTGTGAACCCTGTATAATCCTGCACTGTATGTTTTTATTATCCATTATGTGCAACTTTTTTTCCTTCTTAGCTCCTGGGTCGTGCCTGAAAATAGGCAAATGCATGCCTAGTGCACCCTACCTGGTCAACAAAGACTAAATAAATAAATCCCTCCCTTTGCTTTCCTCTTCTAACTTATGCACTTGAAGAAAGACGTATCCCCATTTGCTGCCTCTCTGGCTATCCTATACTCTTGTCCGCACATTTTCCCTCCTCACTGCCACATCGTGCATCATGCGGGACCACTGTATTCTGAGAATCAACAACTGTTTTCAAATTTTGCATTTGATATGCTACACCAGTTTACGTGACTTGTGATCTGTGTTATTCCACTTTATGTAACCATTAACAATGTTCTGTCTTATTTTTTGACGTGGAACCTTTGAAAAAGAGCACTATGCTCAAAGGTATTGTCCAACTCAATAAATTCAGTTCAATTCAATTCAACATCGGAGCCCTGGAGACATAACTGAGGGCCTCTGACTTCAGGGACCCATCATACATACTGCTTACAATACAGCTTAGGCCCCTCTACATGCGATTCTAGTACGAACCCAGATGGTATACCATTGCAACAGCGACGCCCTTACAGCGACACCAACCCATCAACACCTGCAGTGTCGACAGAGGTGGAAGACTAGGTTTGCTAGCCAAGGCACCTAGCTTCACCTGAGCTGTTTTCTTCTAGGTTACTTGAAAGGACAGAGCAAAGAACCTTACCAGAGCAAGGGAAATGATTAAGGCTTCTTTTGGCTAGGCAGATTTACTGTGTTGTTATTTTTTTTTGTACTCACAGGGATTTCTACTGTTTGTTGCTAACATTTTATTGCTTTACTTTTCTCTGATTCAGATTGTGTGTTGCTGGGTATACCTTTTGCTGCATTATTACAGGGTGTGCCTACAGGTGTGTGCCAACAGATTACTGCTGTAATCAAATTGTATTTTGCAAGGTACATCTTCCGTTACAGCTTTATTTTTCTCTCTAGCAAAGTGTTTCTTATAGGGTATATCTTCTGTGAAATTATTACAGGTGGTGCTTTACGGGTTTTACAGTTTTATCTATCATTAGGATAAGCTTTCAGGGCTACTGCATTTGTTGCTGGCTGATTGTTTCTGCTCTTACCTCCTTGTTTCTCTTGTTTGCGATTCTTCTTTTTTGGCAGGGGAAGGGCCCAGACACCCACCCCCATCCCCAACCACCCCACACTGCACTCCTTTTGTAGGGTAGCATAGTCGTGACATTTCCTGTGGCAAAGCAGAAAGGGGCAGATCAGAGGGGTATCCACACAGTGGCCTCATTTACAAGGGCACTGATAATTTAATTTGTTATAACAAGTTATACAAAAACAAACAAAACACAAAATCAAACTTTTGCTTTAATTTTCTTCCTTCTGATTACTCTGACCAAGTTATAAACCCACCAACTTGTCTGGAATGGATATCATTAACTGCAGGTACTGCAGAACACTTTTCAGAAGACCAGTTTTACAGGATTTAGGACACTATCCCACATGCTGGGCCATTGGAGATCTAAGGGCTCAGCTCCAGGCAGCATGGGCAGAGATTGCACGCCTCACCATTTCTCCAACATCCAACAGAAGCACCTTGACCGCAGAAGGTAGTTGGTCTGGGAGGTTGGCAGGTGGTTAGGAGGGGCAAATCGGGTGACCCATCACTCGGTGCTCTCCTACATATTACCACCTCAAAGCATATACAAACTACAAACAGGCATCTGCCTCTGTCTCTGAAATTAAACAAAGGGGCAGAGGACACTGCAGAGCAGAACACTGCAGCACAGGAGCTAGCACAATAAAACTTGCCCAAAACAGGAACCAAAACAAAAAAGCAAAAAGGAAATCCAAAACACTTCTGATCATGGGAGACTCCATGATACGGGGAGTTGATACCTATCTCCAGCCAGGGGTAACGGTCAGATGTCTTCCAGGTACATCAGCATGGAGAGACACTGACTGCATTGCTAAAATTGTTCAGGAAGCAGGAGAAAACATTGACGTCCTGGTATACATAGGGACTAATGATCTTGCCAGCCAGTCAGTTGTAGAGACCAAGGAACACCTGACTAGGCTGGGTGACAACTATCATCCGTTTCATCTGGCATCTCCTTCTCTGAGATCCTGCCAGTCTGGGAGAGGGTGGCAAATGGACGGAAGGGGAGATAGGGGAGCTAAACATGTGGCTCAAGGGCTAGTGCCAGGAAAAAGGACACAAATTTGTAGGGAACTGGCAACAGTTTTGGGAGTGAAAGTTCTTTAAATTTGATGGACTGCATCTGACTAAGGAGGGAATCAGTGCATTGGGGAGAGGTTTGACGCCTTTGCAGAATATTTAAACTAGCAAATGGGAGAGGGTGCAGCACCCCATACATCAAATATGAAGAACACCCCTCCCCTCAGCTAGTGGTCAAACAGGAGTTCAGCATGTTTCTAGTTCATTTGCATCACCAGGTAAGGAAAAAGGTCAGGCTCCCCATACGATGCACCGGGGAAATGCTAAACCTCACCCAACAACTAACACACCAAAATCTGGCCAATGGAAAATCATGTACACAAATGCTTGTAGTCTGGGAAACAAGATACCAGACCTGCAGGCAATAATGACAGAGGCTAAACTGGACATAGTAGCAATTAGCGAGATGTGGTTTACCAGTAACTATGCTTGGGAGACTTCAGTACCTGGCTATGTACTGTTCAGAAGAGACTGAGGTACAAAAAGGGGGTGTGGAGTGGCCCTGTATGTCAATGAAAATATCAACACTACTGAAATTCAGAATACACATAAGGAGCCAGAAGAACTGTGTGTCACCCTGGAAACAGGAAATGGGACACCCATACGAACTGGGGTTGTCTACAGGCCTCCAGACCAGGGGGAGGACACAGACATATTACTGTTAGAAGATATACAAAACATGACAGCTAAAGGGGAGGTTCTGATAATGGGAGACTTCAACATGCCAGATACAGATTGGTCAATACCAGCAAGAACATCTGCCAGAACTAGACACATTTATTTATTTATTTAGCTTTTGTTTACCGGGTGAGTACACTAGACAAGTATTATGCCTATTTTCAGGAACGACCAGGGAGAGTACAACATGAGGAAGAACAGTCAAGGAGACATGGCAAAGAGAGTACAGTTTTTTGTCACAGTAAACAAACATGTGGGAAATACAACATTTGACACTAGGGGAAACATACAGTAGTAAGCACATTTCAGATTATACACTCTAGACTAGCTAGTTCAACTGACAGATATATACAGGTCATCATACATAGGAGTGGAGCATAGCTCAAGGACTGGATTGGTCATAATATAACTTATAACATTGTCATATACACCCCCTAGGCTCGCTGGATCGTGGACAGGTATATACAGCTCATCACATTTTTCTAAATATGCACATGTTAGACAAGAACAGAAACACTTGGTAGTACAAGTTTCTACCTACCTACCTAACCTATGACCGTGGAGCAATAATGGGTGTAAAAATGCCCAAGGCTTTTTAGGCAGGAGTAGTCAGAAGTCATTGATACAGTGGGGAAAATATCTCCAGGAATTCAATGGAGACATGGTGGATTCCCTGTAGGGGGAGGGCCTCAAACAACCGGTACAACAACTCACAAGAGACAGGGCTATCTTAGATCTAGTACTGACTAACAGGGAAAGGATCACCGATCTTCAGGTAGAAGGTCACCTGGGGGCCAGTGACCATCACATGGTATGGTTCAGTTTGGCCACTAGAACTAAATCATCCCAATCCAAGGCAAAAATATGGGACTTCAGAGGAGCTGACTTTGATAAGATGGCCAACAGAGTCAAGCTAGCCCTGGCAAAAAAAAAAATACAGGTGAGGGGGTACAGGTCAAGGGGCAAGCATTAAGGATGCAATACCTGAAGCAACATCCCATTGTGTTAGAGGGAAAAGGAACTGCAAAAGAAGAAGGAAACCACTTTGGTTCTCGAAAACAGTAGCAGAAAAGGTCAGAGTCAAAAGGCTGGCCTTCAGGAAATATAAGGGAACACGGTGGGATGAAGATATGGAGGCATACCAAACTTCCCTAAGGGAAGCAGGGAAGGCAGTAAGGCAGGCAAAGACCCAAACTGAGGAAACACTAGCACAAACAGTAAAAGAAGGTGACAAGACTTTCTATAGATACATTAGTGAAAGGAGACAGTCCAGAGGGGGTGTTGCTAAGATCAGCACCATGGACACGGCGGGGGGTGGGGGTAAGGGAGGTGTGCACTAGTCCCTTCACAAAAGAAAGGATCCTACAACAGCTCAATAAGCTCAGGGTGGACAAGGCAATGGTACCTGATGGCATACATCCCAGGGTACTAATGGAACTAAGGGTGGAACTAGCAGAGCCATTATCAGAACTGTTTAGTGAGTCTCTGAGCACAGGAGAGGTCCCAGAAGACTGGAGAAGGGCTCATGTGATCCCGCTACACAAGACAGGTAGCAGGGAGGAGGCAGAGAGCTACAGACCAGTCAGTCTTACCTCAGTAGTGGGAAAGATTATGGAGGCACTCCTTAAGGAAAGGATAGTGCAATGCCTGGAATCCATAGGAGCACAGGATCCAAGACAGCATGGGTTTACAAAAGGAAGACTCCTGTCAAACTAATCTCATAGATTTCTTTGACTGGGTAATCAGAGTGGTGGACCAAGGGGGAGCAGTTGATGTCGCCTACCTTGACTTCAGCAAAGCTTTCGATACTGTATCACATACAGGATTAATTAATAAGCTGGGTAGGCTAGAGGTGGGTCAAATGTTGGTCAACTAGGTGGCAAACTGGTTGACGGGCAGAAAACAGAGTGGTGGTAAATGGTATACAGTCAGAAGAGATACAAGTCACAAGTGGGGTACCTCAGGGATCAGTCCTGGGGCCAGTCCTCTTCAATATCTTCATCAGTGACAATGCAGATGGACTGGAGGGTAAGGTTTGTCTGTTTGCAGATGACACCAAGATCTGCAACAGAGTAGATGATCCAGATGGGGTGGGCAGAATGAGAAAAGATCTGGATAAACTGGCAAAATGGTCAAAAGAGTGGCAACTGGGGTTTAATGCAAAGAAGTACAAGCTCATGCACATAGGGAAGAGAAACCCTGAAGCCATCTATAGGCTAGGAGGGGAGTTGCTGGTAGTCACAAGGGAAGAAAGAGACTTGGGCATCATCATCACCGATGACCTGGAATCATCGAAGCAGACCACTAAAGCAGTAGGTAAAAGGCAAGGGGGATGTTGGGCTGCATTAGTAGGGGTATCACAAGTTGGAAGAGGGAGATAATAGTCCCTCTTTACAAGACACTGGTTAGGCCCCATCTGGAGTACTGCATGCAGTACTGGAGGCCACACCTTCACAAGGACATTAACCAGATTGAGGCAGTCCAGAGAAGGGCAACCAAAATGGTGCAGGGACTGCATCAGAAAACATATGAGGACAGCTTAATGGAGCTCAATATGTATACTCTAGAGCAAAGGAGGGAGAGAAGTCATATGATCGAAACATTCAAACACCTTAAAGGCATTAACAAGGTGAAAGAGTCTAACATGTTTCAATATAAGAAAAATAGCAGGACAAGATGACACAGCATGAGATTAGAAGGAGGCCGATTAAGGGGTCATGTGAGGAAGTTCTTTTTCACAGAAAGAGTGGTGGGTGCATGAAACAGCCTACCTCAGAAAGTGGTGGATATGAATATAATGCATGGCTTCAAACAGGCATGGGATAGGCATAAGGGAGCAATACTGATGAGTATGACTAGATAGGCCATTGACAGAGCAAAGGCCGATGGCACATTCATAAGGTAGAAAATGAAATGGGCAGACTGGATGGGCCTTGGGGTCCTTATCTGCTGTCAACTTCTATGTTTCTATGAACCCACGCCTCCATTCGGAGTCCAGAAAATCAGTACCTGAAATGGTAGGAAAACCATCAAGAAGCCACTGAGAAAAAGAAAAAGCAGTGGCAGGCTATGCTATGATCCCTAAAGCTAAAGCCAAAATCACTTTCACAGACTACAGCAGGTCCATCTTCTACACCATATCAAGAAATACGCCTGAATCATTTAACGCATACAGATGACAGTGAGGCATTCCTGAGAGGGCTGCCTCGCCTTGCAAGTGGTCCAAAGATCAGTGGGTAGTACACCTTATTCCAATGCTCACTGATAAAGTGCAACAGGCCTACAGCAATATAGACATTGCACAGACCTACCAATCATGACTATGTCAAGCATGAAATCCTCAGCTCATGCAATATAGCATGCAAAACTAACGGGCAGAGATTTCGAGGCCTGAAATTCCATGCTACAGAAATGCCTAGAGAGATGTTCACATGTTTAATGGACTTGTGCCTGAAACGGTTACAGCCCAACGAAAAAACAATACAGGATGCGATGAACATGACAGTAACTGAGCAGGATCTTCGCCATCTTACTAGCGGAGGTCCAACTGTGGATGAGGGAATACCATCCAGAGCATGGGGATACAGTGGTGACCCTAGCAGATGACATCTTGGCCACCTGGAGGACACATTTTACTGTCTGAAAAGAACCCCCTCCTTCAGTAAGATCCAGCCCAGACTACTTCTACATTGGGTGAGAAAGTGAAGAGGAAACAGAAAAGTGAAAGGGTCAGTAATCCTTCTGGGGAGATTATCTGTTTCAAATATAAGAAACCAAGACATTTGGTTACTGAAGTAAGAAATCAGAGATCCATCTGTCCCTCTATTCCAAAGGACAATACCTAGTGCCAGTTGATGTTAATAGAGAGCGGCTATCCTGGGGTTGTTAAATTCTGGGACCCACCAAACATTAGTGACAGCTGCACTAGTGGGAAATGTAGTAAAACAGTGGCCTGGCATGTATAAAATATGCGTGCATGGAGACAGAAAATCCTATTCAACCACAGACGTCACTGTGACAGTAGATGGGAAACCCAATGCAATTCAGGCTTGGGCTATATCATTTCTCCCAGTGCCAGTTATAACTGGTACTGATTTTTTATTTTCCCCATTTCCACAAACTGTTATAAGGCTATGATACTGACAAGGTCTCAACAGTGGTGCAAACCAGAAGCCAGACTAGGAAGCAAAATGTACTTAAAGAACTATACCCTTCTGAAGATGAAATCTCTACAAAACCCCATGCAAGACCAGAAACAGTAAAAATGAAAAGAGAAAGAAGGCATAGCTGGAATCCCATAGTGACCCAGTAAACCTGAATATCACAGCATCAACAGATGCTGGGGACTTAAATTGTGATTTGGACTGGGTTCATGATGTGATCTGAAAAGCGAACAAAAAAATCCTGATGGTTTAAGTGCTATGAACAAATCAGTGGGAACTATGCATGGGAACACTCGCTATTTGATCCAAAATGATATTTTGTACGGGCAATGTACAAACCCCAACACTAAAAAAATTATATACCAGTTGGTAGTTCCTTTGAGTACAAGGAACAGATTATAGTCTATTACATGATCTTCCCCTGGCTGGCCACATAGGCCGAGATAAGACCTTATACTCTTGAGATGCTTTTTTTTACTTGGGCATCAACGACCAAGTGGCAGAATACTGCCAGGTATGCCCAACTTGCCAGAAAGTAGCTGCGAGCACCAAAAGGGAGGCTGGAGTACCTCTCAACCTTTCAACCCCCAAATGTGAAACACTGTACTTCAAAATGTGAAATAAATATGCAAAATGTGGAGCACCACATGAAATCACAAAGACAAAAGCTCAGAACATGCCGACCCAGTGGCGTTGAGGGCTGAGGCACTGGACGCCTTACCTCAAGCCACGCCAGCGACCTGTGTTCGGGAACAAGCATGGGTCGTCAAGGGTTGGCGGGGAGGAGAAAGATCGAGCGTCCGTAGGACTACTGTCTTTCTCCAGGGTGGGGGGACACTAGCTGTCGGCGCTCCACTGGCCCTAGTGGCTGCTATGGGGGGCATGGTGCAGCTACAGCTGAAGGAGAGACAGGCAGATGCTTGGTGAGTGCGGCGTGCGGTAGCGTCGCGTGCTCTCACCGCAGGTGTCGTGCATGCCTGCCTCCTCACAAGGGAGAGCGGAAAAAGCTCCAGCTGGATGGCGTGGTCCCGCAGCATGCCACCTCAGAAGAGCACCTCCCTGGCATGGATCCATTTGGGGTGGGTTGAGTCTTCTCACCACCCTGCCAATGGCGGGTAAGTCGGGTGCACAAGGAGGGGTCTAATCCCCGGGGGAGGGCGCGCTGGGGGACAACTGAAGGAGAAGCTGGGAGCTCGGAAGAAATAATACATTTAAAAAAAAGCTCAGAACACTGCGTAGATGTGTGTTTTCATGTTCACAAGGTGTTCTGTTTATTGAGCAACACATTTTTCACATTCAGTATTTGGATTTCTGATTTAACATTTCAGCGTAAATTATGTGACAATACCCACTCAGTGTGGAACAGAGTGTTTTTCTGAAGTGAAATGAGGAACTGTTCCTCATAATGTGGGACAGTTGAGGGGTATGGCCCCTGGTGCCCATGCCAATACCAGAAGCGCCCTTTGTAAGGTTGACTATGGATGTGGTGGAACCTTTGGAATGTAGTACTAAGGGTAATAGAGTTATTCCGGTGATATGTGACTACATCACACATTGCCCTGAAGCAATACTGCAGTGAACAGTGATGGCTGAGAAAGTAGCACAGGAGCTACTAAACATATTCAGCCGGTTGGGGATCCTAAGGAGATCCTAACTGCTCAGGGGACTCTGTTCAGCTCTGCCCTGATAGAATCACCATATAAAGCTTTGGGCATTACAGTATTTCTCACTTCTACCTACCATCTCCAAATGGATGATATGGTCAAGAGATATAATCCAACCTTGAAGTGAGTGCTAAGTAATGAGTTCATTGCCCTTGAAGGTAGAGACTGGGACCAGTATCTTCCTCTTCTGCTTTTTGCCTATAGAGATGTGGCCCATGCATCAACAGGATGTTCCCCATCTGAGATGTTACATGGATGAAATCCCAGAGGCCCACTAGACATTCGCACATGTGCAATATCAAGGCTTGACTTTCAGACCATGATTTTAACAAAGTTTTACCCCTCGTTTCAAAGAAAGAGACACTTTTCCGAGTTCAGCTTTCTTTCTACTACTAGAAAATGCATTTAGCTGAACTCAGGTATGGCACTTACTGAATGAGCCTTCCAGCGTTTCAGTGCCATTTAAAAAATGTGACCACTCTTTGGGATTGGCACATGATCAATAGGTTCGGACCGCCTGGGTTTCCCTTCTGAGTAAAATTTTAAAAATGTATAATTTTTATGGAGCCTACATTTCTGCTGTATGTAATATGCCATAAGATGGACTGCTACAGGCAGTAAAGCCACAATTCTGAGTGCCACACAAAAACGTAAGTAAAGAGTGGACAGTGTCCCTTTAAAAATATTCAACAAAACTTTGGAAAATTAAAAACTAAATTACAGGAGTACAAGCAGAACCTAAAACAACATAAAATAAAAAAGTTTCAGCAGGATACCGCGGACTATAAAGAGAACAGGGTCTATACATACAAGAAGCACAAACCAGTGACGTAGCATAGCAGGAATAATTCAACGAACAATGATGACAGTTACACCAAACAACCCCACTTAAGACCGCAGAATGGATAGCAGCCTTTTTTTATGGCAACAGAGACACAAGGAAGAGAGGTAGAGGCGGGAACACTATGAGATGGGAGATACAGTATCACACCAGCTCACAGGCACCGGTATAAGAGGGGGAGGAAGAAACAGAACCAAGAGAACCAGCAGGAGGAGGCAGAAGCAGAGCAGAAACAGTGAGGAGCCCAAAAATCAGAAAATTATGTTGACAGTACCAATCTTCAACCTTATTAAATGAGTATTAACAGAAACAGAGCAAAGAATACTTAGTAAAGGTCTGTCATGCTCCTCTAGTGCAGAACTTGATAATATTGAGTTGGACTGTCAACTGCAAAGATTCTATAAGATCTTTAAGGCTACAGTCAATGTTTGGGGAAAGACAAGAAAAAGGATGAATACAAAAGACAAGTAGGAAAGGCACCGAAAGCAAAGACTAACTCTAATCCATAAACAGGTAGTCAACATGCAGTGGAAACCTACATACAAACTGTAGATAAAAAAAATAAACGATTTATGTAAAAAACCCTTGGAATAGAAAATCTTAAAAACAAAACCTATCAGAGGGGAGAAGACAGCAATACAGGATTTAAAAACAGACAGTGACGAGCCGGTCCAGTGGCACTGAGGGTTGAGGTGTTGGATGCCAAACCTCACACTATGCTGGTGACCTGGGTTCAGGTACAAGCCCGGGTTGTCGGGGATCGGTGGGGGAGTGAGGGTGAGGAGCGGGACTGAGCTGCCATGAGGCAGCTCTCCTCTACCGGGGAGGGATGAGGGATTTCCCTGGCCCTTGGCTGCCACCTGGTGGAGGATGGGTGGCAGTTAGGGCAATGGGGAGCCTGGTGACAGCCACAGGGTGGGGCAGAAGGGGCCAAGCCAGTACCCAGCATGCATGTGCGCCTCCACAAGCACACACGGACGTGTCTGCTGGGGTCCCAGGATTGGGGAGAAAATCCAGAGAGAAAACACCAAAAAATGTAAATTAAAAAAAAAATTTAAATAAAAAACAGATAGTGACACAATAATCAAACATGCAGACAATGGAGGAAGGATAGTAGTCAGTATGTACAGCTCACAGATGACCTGACCAGCTCTATCCTATGTGAAATCAAAGTTCTGGTAGAGGAACCCAAAAACAATAGGTGGCTGAAAGAGTGAGAAGGAGTTATCTTGTAAAAATATACAAGAATACCCATTTTTAACTCAGTTCCCAAAATGCATAAAAACTCAGTGGACTTCCCCGGGAGATCCAGTGTGTTAAGAATAGACACACTGTTTGAGCCTATATCATCATATATCAAAATACAGCTACAAGCCTGCTCAGTGGGCTGGAGAGCTGAGGTGCTGGGCACCTTACCTCTTGCCATACCACCAACCCGATGTCAGGAATGGACTCGGGTTGCTGGGGGGCCGTCGGGGAGAAGAAGGATTGAGAGTTCCAAGAGAGCTGTCCTTCCTTGGGGGATGGGGGGGTTAGTGTGACATGCTGCTTGACTGCTGCCCAGTGATAGCTGGATGGCAGCACATGCATGTCACCATTCATGGGAAGGGGAGCCCATGTTCAGGACTCTGGGGCTGTCACCAGGGAGGTGGAGCTTGGACACTGCATCCTGGGCATGTCTACAGCCCAATGGGAGAAAAAATGGTGAAAAATACAGAGGCTGGGCCAGCCCAGTGGTGTCGAGGGTTGAGGCACTGGATGCCACACTTTGTGCCACACTGGTGACCCGTGTTCGGGAGTGGACTTGGGTCATCGGGGGTCGGCCGGGGAGGAGAGGACTGAGCATCTGATGGACTGCTCTCCTCTCCTGGGGTGGATGGGTTCTGCCTCATGCAGCATTAGTGACACCTGGTGGCTCTGGGGATCTTTTCAGTCTGCGTGGGTACACAAGTAGGGCATAGGCAGCAGTGGGTGCTTCATGGGGTGCTTGAGCTACCCGTAATGAGCAGGACACCACTGCATGTCTGCACCCTCACAACTACAAGGTGGAAAATCCCTGGCTCTTGGGGAGGCGACGGTGGCCTCGAGGGACTGTGGCTCATATTCCAAACACCAGATTTTCCTGACCAGCTCTCACGAGCCCTCGTTCTGCCCCCGGACCGTGCTGTCTAGATTTCAGAAAGGACACCCAGGTAGGTGTTGGGTGGCCCCACCCCAGGGAGCATAGATCCGGGGGGCCAGCTGTGGTTCTGGGAATGAGAGTGGGGTGTCTTTGTCCCCGATTCCCTGTTCAGGGGGTTTCAGGCAGGAAGTAGGTGCCTATGTCGAGGGAGACTCACCTGAGAAATGCCCCGAGTTGCCGGCATTAAGAGGGGATAAATAAAGTTCACAAAAAACAAAATACGGAGGCTGGGCTTAATGAAGTCTTCCCCAAAAGTGCTAATGGCCCGCTCGGTCCTGGGAGGTGAAAAGGGGATCAGGACAGCCGATGATCACAGGACAGGCTGATACAGCCACCCAGCCTGCCAAAGAGCAGAAAAACCTATATGGAAAAAAAAATACAGCTAGAACCCCTTATAGAAAGTATGGAAACTTATGTAACAGACACTTCACATATGATTGAGATTTTAAAAATGATGAATGATGACCAGAGGGAGGGACTAGATAGACATCTGCTTGCTACTATGGATGGAGTAGACTTGAACACATCCATACCCCATAATGAAGGGGTCGAGACAATGGTACTAATGCTGGACAGGAGGCCTGAAGGGGCACATTCCAAGACAGTCATACTACAGGAGTTGACAACACTGATTTTACAGAAAAATTCTTAGAATTTAAAATTAAATTTTATGAGCAATTCAGGGGAATGGCCATGGGCTCAACCAGCGCCCCAGTATACGCAATTCATTTGTGTAAAATTTTGAAATTTGAAATGGAAAACACTTTGAACCCCCCCCCCAAAAAAAAATTATTTTGAGAAAATAAGAGGAATAGGAAGATTTATTGATGATGAATGAGTTCTTTATCTGGAGGGGGAACAAAAGAACATAAGGGCTTTCATGCTTACATCAATTCACGTTCTGAGGCTCTGAAATTTACCGTAAACAGTGATCAATCAATCAATCAATCAACATTTATTTCTAAAATACCGCTATTCCAAAACCATAGTGCTAGTACATAACCATAAAATCCATGGAAACAACTCCCCATGTAAAAACAGCTGTAGCAGGTCAAATAAAATCAGGGAATGCCAAAATAAATAAATGAGTTTTTAATGCAGATTAAAAACTCTCCACCATCAGGCACTGTCGAATCCGATGAGGTAGAGAATTCCACAGGGATGGAGCCACAAATTTAAATGCATGGGCCCCAGATGACTTTAAACGGACCCTGGGAATCTCTAGCAATCCCTTGTCGGTGGAGCAAAGTGGCCGGGAGGGGCAGTAGGGATGAAGAAGATCTTGCAGATAACTCAATCCCTGTCCATGTAAGGCCTTATAGGTCAGTAAACTGACTTTAAAGGTGATCCGCCACTGAATAGGCAGCCAGTGCAGATAGCGCAGCACAGGCGTGACGTGACAGCTATGAGGTAGCCTAGTCAACAGCCTAGCTGCTGCATTCTGCACCAGCTGCAAGCAGCGGATATCAACCCCAGGTAGCCCTAGGTACAGGGCATTACAGTAATCAAGGTGTGAGGTTACAAAGGCATGAACCAAAACTGGTAGGTCATCAGGTGAACTAGGTTTCTTAAGAAGGGGAACAAGGGTACTCTACTGCTTCCTTCAGGGTGTCCAGAAACACCCCAGAATCTAACGAACACCAGACTATCTCAGCAAGGACCGGGCTGATGAACTCAACACACCCCACAAGGAGGTGCGTTGGGCCAGGGTCCAAACCAGAGCAGGTTGGCCACAAAGACTGGATAATCTTCACAACATCCCCGATTGCCATCCAGCCAAAGTCAGACCAGACAGACCGAGGAGCTGCAACCTCCCAACGATCACCATCTGCCCCACTGGGGCGTCCTGTGCAGATCTCAGACCTGATGTCGGCAAACTTATCAGCAAAAAAGCGAGCAACTTTGTTGCACTTCCTTTGCGATAATGCTCTCCAAGACTGCAGACAGACTGAATTGCACTGTCTGTCTACAGTTCGGAAGAACTGAGCCTGTCGATTTTGTGCCACGGCAATCTCTCTGGACAGGAACGCTGCCTTCTTATGGGAAAAAGCCGATTGATATTCCTTATAATGGGCTAACAATCTAAGTCTGTCAGCATCCAGGCCCGATTTTCACCAGTGATGCTCCAGCCTTTGTCCCACTTTCCTCAGTTCCCTCACGGTCCCATCATACCAAGGGGACTGATGGCGCTGGGTAAGGGGACGGACACGGACAGGAGTGAGACAATCCAAAACCCCAGTCACAGCGTCATTATAACCGCAGACTAGGGCATCTGGGTCACCACTATCCCTCAGCAGCCCCAATAGGTCCAGCACCGCTAACAGGCTATCAGGGAATAAACCCCTTAAAGGGCGGTACCGGACCATATCCGTAGGGGTAGGCCTATATGGGGGGGGCCTGGAAATTGAACCTTATGGTGTGATGATCTGACCAACTGACTGTCTCCACCACCAAATCAGAGGTCTCCATATCCAGAAGGAAGACAAAGTCCAAGGAATGACAGTGCCTATGGGTTACAGAGTTAATCACCTGTGAGAAGCCCAGCGAATTCATCAACTGGAGTAAGTCTTGACCAAACTGCGAGAGTTCATCGTCGACCCAGGCACTGAAGTCCCGCACCACCATCCATCTGGGGGACTCCAACACTATGTAGACAATGAAGCCCGCAACTTCCTGAAGTAATTGCTGCTCACCCCCAGCTGGACGGTAGATGAGAAGAATCCTGCAATACACAGCTGTGCCCACGATAAACACAGCAACAGAGTCAAGCCATACAAAGGCAAAAGTACTAGACTTTAGGAGGGCTGACTTTGCCAAAATGGGTGTGTGCCTAAGGAATGCACTAGCAAATGAGCAGGAAGGAGGGGTGGAAGAACAATGGGGAACAATAAAAACCGCCATCACAGAGGTAACAAGCCTTTGTGTGAAGCAAATAAACAAAACAAAATGATGTAAGAAACCATTGTGGTTCTCAAAGGAAGTGGCAGTGAAGGTTCAAGAGAAAAAGAAAGCATTCAGGAAGTACAAGAAATCACAGAAGGAGCAGGACAGAGAACTGTATCAGTTAAAGCAAAAGGAAGCTGGGAAGGCAGTCAGAACAGCAAAGGCCCAAACCGAGGAAAAGATAGCCAACTCAGTTAAGAAGGGGGATAAAACCTTTTATAGGTATATCAGGGAGTGAAGAAAGACCAAGGGAGGAATAGTAAGGCTTAATAAAGGGGAGGGAGGGTGGGCAGAGGTGACTGTGAAAAGGCAGAGATACTAAATAAGTATTTTTGCTCAGTATTTACAAATGAAGAGGGGGAGGTACCAAAATCAAATAGTAGAAACACTCTGGATACAGAAGTTGATACCAGCCCATTTACAGAAGAAAAGGTTATGAAAGAACTCTTAAAACTGAAGGTGGACAAAGCAATGGGGCCTGATGGGATTCATCCCAGAATTCTAAAAGAACTAAGGGTAGAACTAGTGACACCACTGACTACCCTGTTTAACAAATCATGGGAGGTTGGGGTGGTGCCCGAGGACTGGACGAGGGCAGATGTGATTCCCCTTCACAACAGTGAGAGCAAGGCAGAAGCAGGAAACTACGGACCTGTTAGTTTAACCTCAGTGATAGGGAAAATGATGGAATCACTTCTGAAGGAAAGAATTGTCGAGTATCTAGAGGCCAGAGAGGCACAGGACTCAAGGCAGCATGGATTCACAGTGGGAAGGTCATGCCAGACGAATCTGACAAATTTGATAGATTTCTTTGACTGGGTGACCAAAGCAGTAGATCAGGGAGGGGCTGTGGACATGGCCTACCTAGACTTTAGCAAGGTATTTTACACAGTCCCACACAAAAGATTAATATACAAGTTAACCATCCTGGGAGTGAGTCCCAAGATGACAGCCTGGGTAAAGAATTGGCTGGAGAATAGGACACAGAGAGTAATAGTAAATGGAGTCCACTCTGAAGAAAGGGGGGTTACTAGTGGGGTACCGTAGGGTTCAGTATTAGGACCAGTCCTCTTCATGTCTTTATAAGGCCATTGCAGAGAGATTGAAGGAAAAGTATGTCTCTGCAGATGACACAAAGATCTGCAACAGAGTTGATGGCAAGGTGGGTGGAAAGGATGAGAAGGGACTTGGCAAGGTTAGAGGAATGGTCAAATGTATGGCAGCTTAGATTCAATGCTAAGAAGTGCAAGGTAATGCACCTGGAAACAAAAACCCAGGGAAGAGTACACAATGAGGGTGAGATACTAACAGCAACAAAAATGGAAAGAGACCTGGAGGTAGTCATAATCAGATGACTTAAAGGTGGGCAAGCAATGTGAGAGAGCAGCAAGGAGGGCTGGGGGGATACTGGGATGCACAGGGAGAGGCATCACCAGTAGAAAACAGGAAGTTATTATCCCTCTGCACAGACAGCTGTTGAGACCCCATCTGGAGTACTGCGTGCAGTTCTGGAGACCCAATCTCCGCAAAGACATAGACAGGATGGAAGCTGTCCAGAGGAGGGCAACTAAAATGGTGCAGGGTCTGCACCAGAAGACGATGAAGAGAGACTTAAGGAGCTTAATATGTATAGCCTCGAGGAAAGGAGGGAGAGGCGGACATGATAGAAACTTTCAAGTACCTCAAGGATCAACAAAGTCCAAGAGGGTAGCATCTTTCAAAAGAGGTGTGCAAGAACAAGGGGCACAATTTGAAGATAGGAGGGGGCAGCTCAGAGGTAATTTAAGGAAGTATTTTTTCAAGAGAGGGTTGTGGATGCATGGAACAGCCTTCCGGAGGAGGTTGTGGAGTCAAAAACAGTGGTGGAATTCAAACATGCATAGGACAGTCATAAGGCAATTCTAGGGGTTGGGGGTAGGAAGAAGTAGGCTGCTGGTTAACTAGGATCTGCAGCTTATCCAGTAGGTAGGGAAATGGGCAGACTGGATGGGCCAAGCGGTCCTTATCTGCCGTCAAATTCTATGTTTCTATGATACATTCGAAGGACCAAGTCTCCCCCACTGGCACCTCCACAAGGCTCAATTCTGATCTAAAACCAATGGCCACTCCCTCGACCCTACGATCAAGCCTCAGACGGCTGACTCCAAATCAGGGCCAGAATTTTCATCCATCCAGGTCTTGGTGATGCAAGCCAGGTCAAATGATCCAATAAGATCAGCCATCACTGCCGTCTTGTTTTTAATAGACCTGGCATTGCATACCACCACCTGGGTTGGATGAGACCCTGAGGTCGACTTAGTCATCTGCCCACAAGCAGTGCAGCCCTTGGGTATGGGCACATTATCCCCTATTTGGAGCTGAACAGCTACACTGAGGCAAGCAAATACAGACTAGGTTGTTCTGTAAACCCACGGATAGGCATATCTTATTGCACCACATGATTTATCATGAGGAAGGACTGAAAAACAGTGTTCCTTACTCTCAATACTTGAGAGTGAGGCGTAACTGTATCCAGGAAGGAAAACTTATAAACAAGCTGACAATAATGGCCAACAGATTCCGATCAAGAGGTTACATAGGGACACAGAACATTCAGCCAAGAGGGGCATACTGCCTATCAAGCACGTCCACCGTTTTTCAACAGGAATAACCAGTGCTGCCCATATCCAGCAGATGCTTATCTAGATGTACCTTAAAACTGTTGAAGGTATCACATTCCACTACCCTTAAAAGTCAACAATTCCAAACTCCCACCACTCTCCGAGATAACTGTGATCTTTTCCTTTCAGTCTTACAGGGAAAGTCCCTTCAACCTATTACAGGCCTATCTCCCTGTTGTCCGCAATAGCGAAATTACAAGAGAAGCTTGTACACTCTCAACTACGCGAATATCTGGAAACACACCAGATAATCTCTTCATCGCAGCACGGCTTCAGAGCCAAGCATGGGACGGACACTGCACTAACCAAATTTTCGGCTGATATCCTGGGCAATAATGACTCAGGGGTCAGCACAGGCGTGGTCTTCATGGACCTGTCTAAAGCGTTTGACCTGGTAAACCACAACCTCCTTTTACAAAAATGTGCTCTGGCATGACGCACATGCCCTAGGATGGTTTGCTAATTACCTTATGGGCCGGACCCAGAGGGTCAAGTGGAAGGACTATGTCTCCCAGTCTGCACCGCTCAAAGTAGGAGTACCTCAGGGGTCAATACTTGTCCCCTTCTCTTCACTTTGTTTATAAGCGATCTGCACTTACATTGGGGAGCAGCAGCGTCATCCAATACGCTGGACGATGCTGTCATTTCCCGAGCCTCCCTAACTTAGGAGAATCCTGGGGAATGCCTCCAAGAGGACATTTTCAGATGGAGGACTGGCTCACTCGAATAAAAATGGTATTAAATACCAGTAAAACTAAAGCGATGTTGTTCGGCCCAGATCCTGGGAACCGAGAGGTCGCTGCCCTTCAGCTGCAGTCCAGAGGGGTGATAAACTTGAGGTGGTTACCCACTAAATACCTAGGGCTAACCTTGGACCAAGGCTTCACCCTAAAAATCATGTTGACCAACTCACCATGCCATACATGGAAAACTCGGTATCCTCTACAGAATAAAGGACCAGATTATCCCTAGAAGCCAGAGTTCGCCATGAACTAGCGTCCCTTCTCCCAAGCTCACTTATAAGCACCTGTTCTTCAAGGCGTGGCCCCACGGAACTTGGCAGGCTCCAGACCTTATACAATAAGATTGTCCGACGGTAACATTATCACACCCTAGGACACACCACCGCGAGGCTCAATCCAAGCTCAGCTGGCGCATTGAAGCCCGCCTCATCTACCCCACACTATGTCTCGCTTTAAGCTTCTGGGGCCCTTACCTCCCCAAGTCTCAAAGGACTAGTTAGTGTCAAAACCAACCTGAGGAGTCTCCGCCCTCAGGACAAACCTCCTTGTGGTCCCAAAACAAAGACTAAAGCTGGGTCCAGGTCCTTTGCTTTTACTGCACCTTCCCACTGGAACAAACTCCCACTGAGGTACGGGAGGCAGGGTCGAGCCCCTGCTTCCGGTCTAAGCTCAAAGCACACCTGCTCGCCAGGAGCACTTGCCAATGCATAAGGAACTGACCTTGTGCCACGGCCCCTCCTCCCTCTCCACCTTTCATATTTCCATGTAAATGCCACTAAGTCTTTCACAGTTATACAGTATGGAATTTGCCTTATGTGTGTTATCACTGTTAAACCATTTGGTATTTACGCAAGTTTACAGCTCTGCTTACCTACTTGTACTGTCTGTTTACCTGTATGTTATTTTTTACCCCCGGGTCGCCCCTGAAAAAGGGACCTCCGGGGCCCAGTGGGCCTACCCGGTCAACAAAATTCAATAAATAAATAAATAATATTTTCTGTATACCTGTGTAATGTGTAGGCATGAATAACGGTGCTGTCTCTTGCAACCCCCTAATTTCATCATAATTTAAATATAAATGAGGTTGCTTCACTCTGTTTTGCCATGATGCGAAAACCTGTTTGTCTCCATTACAAAGGTCATGACCCCAATCATACAAGGCACCATGGGAATTGACGATGTGTACTTGCACAAGCCAGAAGAAGTTATATACTCATTCAGTTCTGCTACACGTTTTGTGAAGTCCTTACATTCTCTAAAATATTTTTTTTTCTGAGACACACTTAAAACTACAGAAAACAGCAGGCCACTTACTATGCCTTAAAAAGTTTCATGGCCAGAATAGGACAAGAACACAGCGACTGCAGAGGACAGCAATAGCACTAATACAGTATAATTACTCTTCAATTGAAATAAAAAGGAGCCGCACCCGCAATCAGGTGCTCACAGCAAAAACAGAACACGACATTAGTGTAAAAAGCTAGGCACTCATCCCCACAGGAACAGATGAAGCAGAACACTGTCACTTGCAGATAGGACATCTTCAATTCATCATAAAAACAAACAGTGCAATCAGTTCCAGAAAGTGCAGACCCCATAACCATGAATGCCAGTTTTTTTACACTAGTACAGTGTAATTACTGCAGGGTTTAGCACTAAAACATCATAAAATTCCAGGATGTCTTACATGAGTTGGTCATGACCTTTGCAAAGGAGTAAAGCAGGTTTTCACACCACGGCAAAACAGAGTGAAGCAACCCCATTTATAATTAAACTATGATGAAATTAGCGGGGTGCAAGAGAGGGAATCATTGTTCATGTCCACAAACTACACAGGTATACAGAAAACAAGTTGAGGGAGCTTTCCTTTTAAAATATTTGCCCTTCAACTGATGTTTGTATCCCCTTATTGTCCTACTTTTGTCTATGAACGCAATATATCATCTTAAGTATTCATTACATAGAGCTTTAAATGCTAGTATCATATAGCTCCTAAGCCTCCTCATCTCATGTTTGTACAACCCCAGTTCCTCCATTTCCTTAATCATCTTCACTGATCTTCTCTATGCTGTTTCAAGTTTATTGCCATTCCCTTTGTTCAGTGGATTCCAGATAGGACCACAATAGTGCAAATGTGGGCAAATCAACGACTTGTACAAGGGCAATACAGCCTTTCTTTTTTTTTTTGAAACTCAGCTTTATTCAGAAAAATGTGATAGCCACATAGATACAAATAATGACAACATAAATGTATATCACATTGTTAAACACAGATCTCTCCAAGGGTCATGAGGGCCGCTGGAAGCAAGGCACCCTCTCCCATCCCCTGAATAGCTACAGATCTCTCCGAGGGTCATGAGGGCCGCGGGAAGCAAGGTGCCCTCCCCCATCCCCCTGAATAGCAACAGATCTCTCTGAGGATCATGAGGGCCGTGGGAAGCAAGGCGCCCTCTCCCATCCCCTGAATAGCTACAGATCTCTCTGAGGGTCATGAGGGCTGCAGGAAGCAAGGCACCTTCCCCCATTCCCTGAATAGCTACAGATCTCTCTGAGGGTCGTGAGGGCCATGGGAAGCAAGCCACCCTCCCCCATCCCCTGAATAGCTACAGATCTCTCCGAGGGTCGTGAGGGCTGCAGGAAGCAAGGTGTCCTCCCCATCCCATGAATAGCTATAGATCTCTCCGAGGGTCGTGTGGGCTGCGGGAAGCAAGGCACCCTCCCCCATCCGCTGAATAGCTACAGGTATGTGGCAAGCAGCTCCCCTCCCAACTCCGTGAATGAAAGGACTGGCATTGTTGTTTGAACTTGGCATCATTTTTTGTTGGCGTAGGTGTGGAGATAGTCTCCTGCCCCTGCATTATTTCTCTCAAAACAGCACCTAGAACGTTGTGTTAGCCTGTACCTTAAGGGCTATATTGCCTATATTTCTCCTAATGCTGCTTACCTGTAGAGTGACTGTTTTACTTGCCCTTAAAGCTAAAATAGTACTGTACTTCTCCTGTAATTAATTTCTTTAACTGTGTAAAACAGAATTCTGCTGCTCAGTGTCACACTTGGACAGCTGGTTCTGATCCATGTATCATTTTTTTTGTATATATAAAAAAATGTGATATGAACTGTCTGTCAGGAGGAAATGCTGGCTTGTTGAAATTGACACATCCAAACCCCAAGGGATAAGTTCAAAGGACAGGAGGTAGTTTAAACTGCAGATTTTTAAAATGCAATTACCTTGTCAATTTGCTTTGATCCCTGGAAATAAAATTAGTCATTTATGACATCCTCAGGGAAATCTTTTGATCTGCACTAGGTGTCATAAAGGAACGAGCATGCCTGTGTTTTGGGTGTCTCCCAAAAGATAGCCAGTAATTACATCAAAGGGTCTTTGATGTCTGGGCCAAGCAGGACCCAGACTAATTTGGAAGGTTCAATAACCATTCCAAGGAAGCCCTTGAATTACATCAAAGAGACTTTTGATGAGTGTGTGAAGCAAGAGCACAGACCGGTTTTGACCAGTCAACATGAGAAGAGAAGATTTATTTTGTCATCTATTATTTTTTTAAATATCTTAGTAGAACAGCCTTGCATGGACGCCAGGTACGTGGGCCCCTAGACTTGATCCGGGAGGACTGGGAAGGCAAGCAAGCACCCACCCAGGGAACTCCCACTGCGGATTATGTCCTTAGGTTTAGGGAAAGGCTGAAGGAGCTTATGGGGACTGCCCAGAGCAACCTGGCAGCTGCCCAACAGAAACAAAAACTGTGGTACGACCACAGAGCCAGAGCTTGCTTTTACATGGTGGGTGAGGAAGTCATGGTCCTTATTCCGGTCCGGAAAGACAAGCTGCAAGCTGAGTGTGCAGGACCGTACAAAGTGGTTAGGGAGGTAAATTACATGAACTACATTGTAGAGTTACCTGACCGAAGACAGACAGAAAGGATGTAAGCGCCAAGCCTGGACTAATCCCCTTAGTGACACATGATGTGGAGACAGGGACACAGACGCCCATATGGCAGACAGCATATCAGGTGTCAGAGGCTGTCCAAAAGGACATTAGGAGGGAAGTGGAGGAGATGCTGGATTTAGGGGTAATCCAGAGATCCCACAGCCCTTGGGCCTCAACCCGTAGTCCTTGTACCCAAGCCAGATGACTTGACTAGTTTCTGTGTAGACTATCGTGGACTGAATGCAATCACGAAGTCAGATGCCCACCCGATGCCCCGGACGGATGAACTCCTGGACAAGTTGGGAGGGGCGACCTACCTTACGGCCATTGACCTGACAAAGGGGTATTGGCAGGTAGAGTTGACGGACAGAGCTAGGGAGAGGTCGGCCTTCATCACTCCGATAGGCTTATTTGAGTTTAAAGTAATGCCTTTCGGAATGAAGAACTCTCCGGCCACTTTCCACAGGTTGGTGAACCAGGTGTTAAATGGTGCTGAGGAGTACGTCATGGCGTACCTGGATGACACTGCCATCTTTAGTACCAGCTGGGAGGAACACCTATCCCACCTTAGGGAAGTGCTGGACAGGATACAGAGGGCCGGGCTCACTGTCAAAGCTGAGAAGTGCCAGGTGGCCATGGGAGATGTGGCATACCTTGGGCATGTGGTAGGCCAGGGACAGCGCCGTCCTTACCAAATAAAGACAGAGGTAATCCAGGTATGGCCCAGACCAGAAACTCAGAAGCAGGTCAGGAGTTTTCTCGGGACAGCAGGGTACGATAGAAAATTTGTACCCAGTTACAGTGCCCTGGCTGCTCCTCTATCTGACCTGACAAAGAAACGGATGCCCAAGAAAATAACCTGGGGCCCAGCCTGTGAGGAAGCCTTTACCAGACTGAAGGAAGCACTATGCAGGGCTCGTGTTTTGACAAGTTCTGACTATAGTAAAACCTTTATAGTTCAGACTGATGCCTCAGATGTGGGTATTGGGGCAGGACTGAGCCAGACATCCAGCAAAGGAAGGGACCACCCAATAGCCTACCTGAGTAAAAAGTTACTTCCCAGGGAGAGGTCCTACTCCACGGTGGAAAAGGAGTGTCTTGCCATAGTGTGGGCCCTTAAGAAATTGGAGTCATACTTGTATGGGCAGCATTTTGTGGTGCAGACTGACCACAACCCCCTAGTTTGGCTGATGCAGATGGGGAAAAACAATGGTCAATTACTAAGATGGAGTCTTGCTTTGCAAGGATATGATATCACCAATCTACATAGGGCTGACGCGACCAATCTGAACTCAGATTGGTTGTCCCATGTGTATGAGGAGTGAACTGATTTGGGACGCTCATCCCATGCAGAGGATAGACCTCCCATATTCAGTCTAGGTGGGGAGGAACTGTCACACTTGGACAACTGGTTCTGATCCATGTATTATTTTTTTTGTAAATGTAAAAAAATGTGATATGTACTGTCTGTCAGGAGGAAATGCTGGCTTTCTGAAATTGACATATCCAACCCCCCAGGGATAAGTTCAAAGGACAGGAGGTAGTTTAAACTGCAGATTTTTAAAATGCAATTACCTTGTCAATTTGCTTTGATCCCAGGAAATAAAATTAGCCGTTTACGACGTCCTCAGGGAAATCCTTTAATCTGCACTAGGTGTCATAAAGGAAAGAGCATGCCTGTGTTTTGGGTGTCTCCCAAAAGATAGCCAGTAATTACATCAAAGGGTCTTTGATGTCTGGGCCAAGCAGGACCCAGACTAATTTGGAAGATCCAATAACCATTCCAAGGAAGCCCTTGAATTACATTAAAGAGACTTTTGATATGCGTATGAAGCAAGAGCACAGACCGGTTTTGACCAGTCAACATGAGAAGAGAAGATTTATTTTGTCATCTATTATTTTTTTAAATATCTTAGTAGGACAGCCTGTGTTATAAAATATTCATTTTTATACACCAAGGCTGAGTTTGGTGACCTCAGAGAGAAGGCCGGTTCAGGACTGTTTTTAAACCTACTGAGCAAACCTTAGGACATGCACATTCATATTCCTGACTGAGAGAAGAGAGACAGCAAAGCACTGAAAGATTAAGAAGTAAGGACCTTAGACAAGACCAGTCTGAGAGTATGTGTTGTAGGAATTTGCACTTTTAAACCTGCTTTGTTTTAAGGCTGTATGTGTTAGGATATTTTGTTCTGTATTTTACTGTTTTCCTATTTCACCTATTTTGAAGTAAAGATATAGATTTTAAAATGGAAACTGCCTGGTGTGCCTTGACATTTCTTTTTATATAAGTGAAGCTTTTGAAGGTTATAGTTGACACTGTGTATGAGCTTATTGTGATACCAAACTGGGAAATAGATAGAGTTCTCTAGGTCATGCATTGAGTTCTAAGGGTTTATTTTGTAATACCTGATTAGGTGCCCATAGGCAAAGATATATGGCCCCCCCCGAAGACAGAATTATCTGAGCCTGATAACTGGGTACGCTTACAAGAGGTTATCAATTTGAATCTCTCCAGAAATTGAGACTAAGGTGACTTGAACCCACAAAACAGACAAGAGGGTTACCTTGTACTGTTCACTGTTCACAATTCTACGCTCAGAGGTTAGCACTTTGGGAGTAGAGGGCTGACCGGCTGAGTGAATTTGTGACACTCAGTACCTAATTTCAGCCCTTAAGCTGAAACAGAATAGTGCTGCCCCTGAAAGTAATTCTTTAAACTGTCCTGGCTCTCGATATGTAAAAAAGTTTAAAAAAAAACAAAAAAAACTATATAAACCTAGCAGATACTGAAGCGCTCCTGCTAATTCGAATTTAGCAGCCTACCTGGACTGCTCGTTTTAACTTGCCTTTCACCCTTCCCCCCGCCCTGCTTCCACTGTATACATTTCCTTACCCTCTGTATCTTCCTCCACAGATCTCTCAGAGGGCCGTGAGGGCCGCGGGAAGCAAGGTGCCCTCCCCCATCCCCTGAATAGCTACAGGTACGTGGCGAGGAGCTCCCCTCCCAACTCCGTGAAAGAAAGGACTGGCGTTATTGTTTGAACTTGGTGCCATTTTTTGTTGGTGTAGGTGTGGAGATAGTCTCCTGCCCCCTGCATTATTTCTCTCAAAACAGCACCTAGAACGTTGTGTTAGCCTGTACCTTAAGGGCTATATTGCCTATAGTTCTCCTAATGCTGCATGCCTGTAGAGTGACTGTATTACCTGCCCTTAAAGCTAAAATAGTACTGTGCTTCTCCTGTAATTAATTTAACTGTGTAAAACAGATTTGTGCTACTCAGTACCTAACTGCCCTTAAAGCTAAAATAGTATTGTGCTGCTCCTGTAATTAATTTCTTTAACTGTGTAAAACAGAATTCTGCTGCTCAGTACCTAATTTCAGCCATTAATCTAAAACAGAATAGTGCTGCCTCTGAAAGTAATTCTTTAAACTGTCCTGACTCCCGCTATGTAAAAAAGTAAAAAGAAAAAAAAAGATATAAACCTAGCAGATACTGAAGCACTCCTGCTAATCCGAATTTAGGAGCCCGCCTGAACTCCTTGTTTTAACTTGCCTTTCACCTTCCCCCCACCGCCCTGCTTCCACTGTATAAATTTCCTTACCCTCTGTATCTTCCTCCACAGATCTCTCTAAGGGTTGTGAGGGCCGTGGGAAGCAAGGTGCCCTCCCCCCCCCGAATAGCTACAGGTACGTGGCGAGGAGCTCCCCTCCCAGCTCCATGAAAGAAAGGACTGCCGTTGTTGTGTTCCCACTGACGCAAGGCGTCGGCTCCCCACCTCCCCCACCACCACCCTTGCTCGGCATGCCCTTATATATGGGCTCTCAACCAATCAGCCAACTTCACCACTAGCAGCTTATATTCTCTCGCCACAAGAGGCTGCTCTTTCTGCTTCAATACTGGATTTCTCTTATCCCTATCACAACTCACATATAGTGTAAGAATGCTACCTCTAATTCTCCTCCTGTGCTTTCTACTACCCACTGCACAGACCCCTGTCCTGTCCTACCCTATCAACATCCCCCAACTGATACAGACAATAATGTGGCTTTCTGGCAGTTGATAGACTCATGGGTATCCTCTCTCTCCCACCATGTTGTTGGCAATAGGACTGTGCATATGACCCTCATCCCAGTTACGAACTATGGTCGCCACCCTCGGCGCACAACTCAGGACTCGCCCTACAGAGACTGGAAGCATCACCACCTGCAACTGCTGATGCAGCCCTCACACCTCTTGTGCCAACTCCTCCTTCTGACTGCCCTTTATCTGCAATTTCTCCCCATTCCGACCATCTCTTCCTCTGTGCGTTTTGCCAAACTCTTGCACCTCAACAAAAGGAAGACGCTCTGGCACCCTGCATTAATGCTCACACTCCTCCTCCTTCTCAGGTTGGGCAATGTCCAGGGCACCTGGTGTTCTGCAGCAGAATTTTCTGATTAATGCGGCAGGGCTCCTTGACTTCTGCGGCAGCATTTTCTGATTTCTGCAGCGTGATTTATTCATTTCTCTGGCAGAATGCAGTCCTGTCATTAGCTAAATATGATGTGATGTCATCGAGGACATCATATGCTGAGCATACAGGAGGGGCTTCAGGATAAACGAGGTGGGAAAGAAAGCCTGACACTATGGAAAAACAGTATATTTATATGAAAATTCACCCAAAACGATGAATTCAGCGGCACTATATATATTCTGCGGCATGATGCAAATTCTGTGGCAGATTCCGCAACTGCAGAACCGCAGAATTCCAGGGGCCTCGGCAATGTCCATCCTAATCCATGGCTCCCAGTACCGTTGATACCCTCCCAACCTTCTACTGGTGGTCTGTGCATCACTTCCCTCAATGGCTGCAGCATATTAAAAAAGTGGGACTCCTTCCAGGGCTGGGTCATGCAATATCATCCTGATGTTATAGTCTTGACTGAAATCTGGCTCACCAATCGGATTCCTGACTCCTCAGTAACTCTTACCGGTTACAACCTCTACCATGCGGACCAACAGGGTAAACATGGGGGTGGTTGCGCCATCTACACCAAGGACATATTACACATTCAACAGCTCCCTTCCCCTCAGCTGGGACCAGGACCACAGGCCGTCACCATTAAACTTACCTTGGGGCGTGGCCACAACCTGTTACACATCACTGCAGTTTATAGCCCACCCAGGGACCAAAACGTAGCCTTCCACTCGGTAATGCTATACCTGGACACTCTACCATCTCACACGGAAATGATTGTTCCAGGTGATTTTAATATAAATTGGTTAAGTAAGGATGCCTCACCGCTCATAGATGCTGCCACAGCCCAAGACCTCTCCCAAGTGGTCATCTCCCCTACCCGTCTTGACCCGCGCACTGGGTCTTTCTCCCTGCTCAACCTTGTCTTCACCAATCGTCCACACAAAATCTCTAGTGCCTCTGTTCTCCCAGATGCCCTTAGTGACCACTCCCCAGTCATCTGCTCCTGGTCCTGCAAAGCCCCTAGATCCCCTCCCAAATTCATAACCCAACACAAACTTGGCCCTGGTAAACTGGCAGTCCTTAAAGCGTACCTCAGGGCCATGGACTGGTCCTTCATCACTAGGTCCCCCGACCCGGAAATAGCCCTAGACCTCTTCATCCTGCCTTTCAATAACATATGTGACAAATTTGCTCCATTCACTAAAAGAATGGTTAAAGGCAACCATGTGCCCTGGGTCATGGATCGCCTCATGGCCTTGTTGCGGGCAAGAGATTCATTGTGGCAATGCTCCATAGAATCTGGCCTCCTGCTTGACAGACATAAATATAGAGAGGCTCGGAATAAGTGCACCTGGACAACTCGCAAAGCTAAAGCAGAGTACTATAAATCCTCATTAACTTTCTCCTGGGGCTCTGGACACAAGTTCTGGAACAACATTAATGAAATCTGTGGTAAGACCCCCAGCCAGATGCCTATGCATGTCATGGTTGATGGGTCATTGACCACTGACCCTTCCCGTATCGCTTCAGCCTTCAATAATGCCTTCACCAACCTTAGTAGTGTTCTCCCTCCTAACTTCTTTGTCCCTCTGGCAACTAACGCCCTTTCTGCCCCTCCTGCAGCTCCCCCCTTTTACCTGCGCTGTATCACAACTAAGACTGCGGAGCCTGACCTCAGAACAGCCCTTAGCCACTCCTCATACAGCTACGACTCTCTGGATATAAAGCTCCTCCCATCTCACCCTAAATGAGGTTCTCTGCCCCCTTACTCACATTTTAAACCACTCCCTTTGTCTAGGTAAATTACCCCCTAAGTGGAAATCTGCCTCCATCACACCAATGTTAAAAGGTGGGGATCGTTCCAATACAAATAATTACTGCCCCCCCCATTTCCATACTCCTTCCCCTCTCCAAGTCATTAGAGTGGATTGTATCTGATCAGCTCACTGAGCACCTCAACAAACACAATCTTCTCTGCAAGCAGCAACATGGTTTCTGCAAGGGACACGGCACTATTACTGCCCTTCTCTAATTTACCGCACACATACACTCTGCACTGGATAAAGGGCACATCACTGGTGCTGTCTTCATTGACCTCACAAAGGCATTTGACACCATCAACCACCCCCTCCTACTAACCACATTGACCAGTTTGGGTCTTTCTCGGGATGCACTGGGATGGTTCTCTGATTACCTCTCGAACCGATATCAACAAATCAAAATGGGTAACACAGTTTCAAATAGACTACCTGTCCTCTCTGGTGTCCCTCAGGGGTCCATCTTGGGACCGCTACTTTTTAGCCTCTTCCTCAACTCTCTCCCTGAGTCCTGCCCTGGAAATTTCTTACGATATGCAGATGATGCAGTCATTTTCTCCTCCAGCCCTGACCCTATACAACTTCACCGCTCCCTTCGGTCCTCTTTCAGCTGTACTGAAAACTGGTTCACTGCGCAACGCCTTATTCTTAACTACAACAAAACCAAAGTTATGCTATTCTCTCACCCGCAGAACACTGGAAAGGTGCTATACCCACAAGTTCTAACTTCTAATCACACCCCTCTGGAGCAAGTGGACTCCTTTAAATATCTGGGCATCACCTTGGACCCAGGTCTTAACTTCCATGAGCACATTCACCACCTATCCAAGTCCCTTAACATTAGGCTGGGCCTTCTGCACCGTTTCAAACACTGCCTTACCCCTGATGCTCTCAGACTCGCTGTCACCTCCTTGGTCCTCTCTCTGCTAGATTATGGCCTATTGATCTATGGGGCGGCAAGTACTTCATCCCTAGCTAGATTCCATAGCTCCCTAAACAAAGCCAGCCGTCTTGTTCTAGGATGTGACCGTCATACACATACCTGCTTACTCTATAATGCTACCAACTGGCTTAATCTCGACAACAGGATTAGGTTCCACACCTGTCTGATGGCTAAAAAAAAAAAATCTCCCTAGTCCTCTCCCCCTCTGGACTCGCCCCTTTAATCCTCCCAGACTTTAAGATTAAGTGTACCTATAGCTCAGTCCACCATCTCTTCTCGATTCCCTCCAGCCGTACCTCTCAATTTCAAAGGTCTTTCAGCTATAGGGCCCCTATGTGGATGAACAGCCTTCCTGCCACCCTGGCTAATGAACAAAGACTAGGACAATTTAAAACCCTCCTTAGGGCACACCTCCTATCCTCAAATAACTGTAACTGCAACTGAATCCCTGTCCTCCACCCCCTCCTTAATCAATGACAATGGCCACTGGCCTGCTTCTTCTCCTAGTGACCAACCAGTGTCACTCATGCGTTATAATGTATCTACATCGATGTGTACTGTGTAAATACTCTAATAAGTAATCCTAATATCTTGGATGTTAGCTTGGCTTATTCCCTGTAAACAACCTATATCTGTCTCTGAGTTCATTTGCTGTTATGTCTGTCTGTATATAACCCATGTGACGTGGAACCTTTGTAAATGAGTCTGTGACTCAAAGGTACTCTCCAAATCTGTAATAAATAAATAAAAAACAATTAGTTTGTGTCCAGTGAATGACATATGAGATCAAAGAGAGAGTCAATTGTGGTGTCCATGATATGCTTATTGGCAGGCCAGGCCCTTCAAAGAAGGTAGCCTAAGGCCCACACCTCACATTGATCCTATAAACTGGAATAAAACTCAAATAAAACAACTATGGCCTCAACTAGGCCTCAAGTTTGTTTCCCAGCTGCGCAAAACACTCTCCACATATCCCTGATTCTCTATGATAGGGTAACTTTCAACTTATTTACCAGGGTACAATCTCCAAGTTGCCCCCATTATAACACTTTGCTGAAGGGAAGCCACCCCACCATTAACCAGGAGGCCATCTTAACCACTCCTGGTCCAACCTGGCCTGTAAGATGTATGTGTTCAGGAGCCACCAAGATTTTGCTGGACATCTGAAGGAAGCTGAAGCCTCCAGGTCTCCCACTGCTGCCAACAGAGCAGGTGGTGGTCCTGCTGCAGCTTCAATCAGGCTGTAATGGATTCCATCAACACCACCTCCTCCACCCTGTGTATCCATTCTTGTAAGGTAGGGGGCTCTTTACTAAGCCATTTGACCTCGATGCATTTTAGACCCACTGCTAGGAACACAAGCAACACTCTACATGTGGCCCCACGTAGGTAGGTCACTGTTGGGATGCCTAGAATCCAGTTTGTGAAAGAACTAGGGATGTCTACATCCATCACTGCCTTTATTGTCTCTTTAAGTTGTTCCCAGTAACCAGCCAACTTGGGGCAGTTCCAAAAACTATACCAATGACTACCCTCCCCTCCACATCCCTGCCAGCATGCGGCATCCCCACCCGTGTAGTGGTGTGTGACTGTAGGTACCGGATTAAAATTTTCCAGTAGAATTCACGCCACACTGGAGATGAGGTTACCCTCCAGCCAATTTTTAGTCTTTGATTCCATGCGGATTCACTGATAGTTACACCTGCCTCTTTTTCCCAGGCCTGTCTATGATGATCTAGAGAATCCCCCCCGATTCCAGCAATATTTTACATAGATTCATCACAGGTTTAACTGGGGCCGCATTTGTGACCATTCTATATAGGACGTTTTCTTAGCATGTAAAAGGTCTGGTTAATCTCTCTAGGTGATCCGAGGAAAGTATGAAGTGCTTCACCTGCATGTATCTGAAAATGTTTGCATTACCCCAACCAAATTTTTCTTTTGCCTGCTGGAAGGTGATACATCCACTTGCATCAATCAGTTGAGTGAATCGAGTTATCTTCCCCACCTCCCGTCTCGTGAAACCAATGTCCATCATGGGGGGAAAAAGCTTGCCTCGTGACGGATGAGGGGTAGGGGTCCCACCCTCCGGCTATTCTAATAGCTTTCTGACTTTATGGAGTATGTAAAGCCCTGTCTGACCCACCTATTACTAATAAGGTTTTAATATTCTGGGGCTAGCACAAAGATATATAATGGTCTGCCTTCTGGAAGCTGATTTTCCAAATCATACCAATGAGACTCAGCCCTTTGTTTAGCCAGGACAGGACTGGGCCCATTTGTGCAGCTAGATAGTATAGGTGAAACATGGGCAAGGCCAGGCCCCCCCCCTCCCTGGGGAGGAAGAGAAAATGCCTGGCCACCCTAGGCTTCTTATTTTGCCAAATAAACTTCTGGGTCTCTGTCGTCAGTTTATTCCAAAAAGAAACAGGTAGTTTCAACGGGAGGCACTGAAACAGAAACCAAAGTTGGGGTAAGACGTTCATCTTAATCACTGAAATGTGGCCCACATGCGTGAGGGGCAATATCCGCCATCTCGCTAAGTCTCTCTCCACCTCTTCCCATAACTTTCCATAATTAAGAAAAAATAGCCTATTTAAATCCACACAGATCTGTATACCCAAATATCGGATTTGGCCTTTAGAGACCCATTTGAAGGGGAAGTTGTCCTTAAACCCCTGCGGAGCCTCTCCACTCAGAATCAAGACTTCAGATTTTGAGAAGCTGATCTTGTATCCTGAGATCTTCCCAAAGGTGCGGAATACTTTACACAACACAGGGGCGGACACTTCAGGAAAGGAGAGAAAATAATATGGAATAGTCTGTGTACAGTGAGAGTTTCTGTTCCAATCCCCCCACCCCCATGACCCCTGAAATCTGTAAAGTCTGTCTAAGGCTCTGTCCAGACTAGAGCTTTGGTAACGTTACTGGTGCCCTGTAACATTACCGCTTGCTCTAAAGACGGTTGCGTCCAGACCTGTAACGTTTTAAAAAGCGTTCTGTAAACCGTTTTTAAAACCACCAAAGAGCAGGTCTTTAGCACAGTTGCTGAAACATTACCTGTTTTTTCTTCATTTGGAGGAGTAGTGCGGACGGGTGAACGAAGTGTTTTCTGTAAAATGTGTCCTCCAGCGGACTGTAACGCTTTTCAAAACGTTACCAGAAAATGGAGAAAGAACACCGATGTGGATGCAGAGTAACGGTTTAAAAACCGATTCAGCTGTTCGATGTGGACGCTCAGAAACGGGTTGAACGGTAACGTTTTAAAAAACATTTTTATAGCTCATTGCTAGTCTGGACAGGGCCTAACTCTAATGGCAAGGGGCTCAAGACACAAAGCAAACAACAGGGGGAAGAGGGGGCAGCCCTGCCTTGTACCTCTCGTAAGAGGGAAAAAGCAGGAGCTAATACCATTCGCCCTCACTAGTGCTTGTGGGTGGGAATATAGACTGGAGATTGCGTCTAAGAATTTGGGGCCAAAATTCATTTTCTCCATGGATGCTTTTAGAAAGTTCCAACTGACCCTATCAAAAGATTTTTCAGCATCCATGGATATGGCAATCTGGAACTGGTCTTGTCTGCTCTGGGTGGAGATAACTTTCAGTAACCTCCTGATGTTATCAAAAAGGTATCGCCGAGAGATAAAGCCTGTCTGGTCCTCGTGTACCAGTGAAGCGATCTGGGTTTGAAATCTACTAGCCAACAGTCCAGTAAATATTTTTAGTTCAACATTTAAAAGTGAGATGGGCCTGTAAGACCCACACTCCATGGGGTCTTTACCCAGTTTATGAATAACTGAAATGTGAACTAATTGCCACGTGTCCAGGGTCTCCCTTCCATCCATAATTTCTTGGCAAACCGATAACATGAATGGCAGGAGGAGGTCAGCAAATGTTTTAAAAAATTCCAATGGAAACCCGTCGAGTCCCGGGGCTTTGTTATTCTTCAGTTTGGTAATGTGTGCCAAGAGTTCCCCTCTAGTAATGGCCCCATCTAACTGATCTTTTGCTGACTGTGAGAGGGACCTCAGCTCCAGGCCTTCAAAAAAGGCAGAGAGCTTAGCCTCACAATCTGGAATTACCTCCTGGAACAAAGATTACTATAAAAATCTGTAAACCTCCTAGTAAGTACCTCAGGGTGGCAAACTGATTTGTTAGCACCCAGCTGATCCCGAAGCTGAGGGACCAGCCTACTGACCTGCAGCTGTCTCAAATTAGCTGCCAACAGTTTCCCCGCCCTATTCCCATTTTCATAGTAATTCTGATGAATTCTTCTGTAGGAAGCTTCCATCTGAGAGGTGATAAGCTTCTCCAGGGCTAGACATTTCTCTGCCAGCACCTTCTACATCTGACTATTCAAAGAGATTTTATGTTGAAACTCTAAATCTGCTAATTCCATCTCAAGTTCAACCCTCTTTTGTTCTCTACGTTTCTTATCCCTGGAGGCAAACCCAATAATAATCCCCCGGAGAACTGCCTTCAGGGCATTCCACCTAACTGCATTTGAAGTCTCTCCTACTGGATTCTCCCAGTCATATGTTTGGATCGAGGTGGTAATCAAGTCCTTGAAGTCTTGGTTATTTAGGAGGCCGACATTTAACCTCCATTGAGAGTTTCTGGGCGAGGGAGCAATTATCAGTCTAACCCTGATTGGGGCATGGTCTGAGAGTGTGCAGGTCATTATTTGGCACTCTGACGCTGTATATAACCATTCCTCTGAGAGGAAGAGTAGGTCGACTCTTGTATACCATTGGTGCCTGTCGTAAAAATGAGAGAAATCTTTTGACATGCCATTGACTCTCCTCCAGGCATCCGCCAGACCCAAGGTTTGAGACCAACGGAGCAGAGCCTGCCCCACTGTACCCATTTTGGCCTTTGGGGACCCACCCCTTTTATCTAAATTAGGTGATAAGGTGGCATTAAAATCACCCCACAAGATGCAACAACCATCCGTGATCTGAAGTATATTTGTAAAGAATCCTTTAAAGAAAGAGTCGGCTTCCCTGTCATCATTTGGGGCATATAAACAAGCTATGGTATATGGTATGTCTCTCAGGCAGGCCTGGAGTATAACATAGAATCTCTCGTGGTTAATAAGGGTGAAGGATACCTGGAGTGGACATGATTTATGAACAAGAATCACCGTGCCTCTGCGATGGGGGTGATCTAGATACGAGGAGGTGTACACCTGTCCCACCCACCTACGACATAACTTCTGATGTTTAATGTCTGTGAGGTGGGTCTCATGAAGCAAAGCTATCTGAGCACCCATTCTGCTCAGCTCCTGAAGAACCCGTGCCCTTTTAATCAAACTATTAAGTCCTCTAACATTATAAGTTGTCACAACTAAGTCACCCATTTATAAAAATCAGAAAAAGAAAACAAATAGATTATCAAGGGATCCCCAATCAGAACGGGTTCTCCAGGGAAGTGAGCAGGAGGAGAAATGCAGCCAGGAAACATTTTTCATAATACAACAACAAATTCAAACCTTTAAATATAGTTAAACTGTGTTGAACATAAATAGTCTAACAATGAACCAACAAGAAAAACAGAATAATAAACAGCTTCAATAGTGGCACGCATGGCCCCTCATGTTGAGACTGTGAAGCAGTGAGGGGAGGTGCTCGATTGTATCCCGCATCATGTCGCTTGACCTCTGCATCAGGAACAAAAAGCAACTTGCATGAGGTCACATCTACCACAGTGCGAGCAACAAGAGCTCCCCCTCGACCAGAATAGAAAACTAAGGAAATACTGTTAAAGTAAGATGGGTGGAGCGACGATGTATATTCAGACTATTCAGCTCGGAAAACCTCGTTCCACCTCTACTTATTGCCTCCCAGAGCACAGCAACCCACCCCCAGCGTTTCAAATAGCAAATAAGGGGTAAAATATTAAGCTCCCAACAAGACCACAAGGCAGAATATACATATGGGTGAGATTTCTAGCCTAGCGGGCATTACAATCATTTACTTCTGCCTCTCTGCCCAGCGGACAACAAATATGGCACACTGTCCTGCTGCTTTTTTTAATGACCTGTGTCGGGCAGTGATCAGAGGGGGTTGATAGAGCCACAAGGCCTCCCCCTTAAATCTTTAGAAGGAACCCATCTTCTGTGGGGAGAAAACCCCCTCCACTAGCAAAGTCACTGGAGGTATGCCTCTAAGTCATCCTCCCCCCCACCTCTGCAGACCGCCCCCCAACCCAGCGAAGGAGAAAGAGAATGCCAAACCATTAGGCAAAAGTTAACATTAAACCGTCCATGTTAAATTATCAGTCCTTGGCAGGAGCAGTGGGAGCACCCTTCTGCGACATGGGCTTGGATTCTTCCCTGTTTCTCTTTCTCGTGGCAGCCGTTGCCTGCAGCTTGGACCATGAGCTGTTTCCTGCATTCGATGAGGTCCATGGAATTTTTCCGCTTGCTGGAATCCACTAGTGGCGTTCTGTCTCCTTGAGCTCTGCGGGGTTTACCAGATCATTCACCACTATGCCTAGAGAAGTGAGGTATTTCTTTGCATCTGCCAGTGTTTCGAAGATTTTCACACCCTCATCCGAAGTAACTCTTAGCTTAGCCGGAAAGTCCACATAGGCCTTTAAACCTTTGGCCCAAAGCGCCCACAGCACTGGGAACTACAACTTCCATTTCTCCATCGTTGTAGGAGCATAGTCTGGTTCAATAAAGAGCTTAGTGTCCTTAAAAATTATCTCTCTCTGCAACCAGGCTTTTTTGAGGACCATTTCTTTGGTACGGAAGTCCAGAAATGCTATGATCACTGAACACGGTCTGGCTTCGGATCTTTAGGGGCAGACACTAGAGCTCGATGGGCCCTGATAATATTAAGGTGTAGGTCTTTGTCCAAATTAAGCAGCTCTTTTAGTAAGCTTTCAATAAATTCAGCCATGTTCCTGGACTCCGTGTGTTCTGGCAGGTCATGAATGTGCAGATTTACCAGCCGCGATCTGTTCTCCAGATCTTCGATCTTATCAATCAGAAGCTGGGATCTGTCATGCAATTGCAATATAACCCCGTTATGCAGGCTGAGGGTGTCCGAGTGCATAGTGACTGTTTCTTCAATTTGTTGGATCTTCTGATCTTGTTGTGCAAGTCTCTCTTTGTTTTCCATTACCTCCCCTCAGAACACATCCAAACAGTGAGTTAGGCGGCAAAGTTCTCTACACAGCTGTCGGGAGGTAATGATAATATCCTCCTCATCTCCCATCGAGCTGCCCTCCAACTCAAATCCCCCGGCTTCTGGTGGCCTGGTCTGCGTGGTTGCTTTATTTTGGGCCCTCGGTTGTAGCTCGAATTTTGGCTGCTTCATGCTGCTAGATATGCCCAGTTTAACCTTTGAACGACCTGCCATACTGACCAGAAATGAGAGCTTCATAAAAGCAGGATAAATTAGTGCCCTGGGAAGCAAAACATTATATTTAAAGTCGTGGGGTCGCGGAGCTCCGCTCTAGTGCTGCCGCATGGATCGGTGACATCACCGGAAGTCCAACACAGTCTTTCTATCCCTACAGGTAACTTGCTTCTCATACATCCCAAGATTTTTGCACATTTTGACACTATCACAATGCTTTGAGTATTTCAGAGTGTTGTTCACCGTAACTCCCAAGTCTTTCTTACAGTCAGATACACTTAATAATGTTTCAGCCATACAATATTTCCCCTACTTATTATTGTTGCCAACTGCATTGCCATGCACTTGCCTAGATTAAAGTTCATTTTGCTTTCAACCAACCATCTGTACAGACTATATAAATCCTCCTGTAGAGCTTTAATACCATCCTCTGTAGCAACAGTGTGGCCCAATTTTGCATCATCCGCAAACTTTGCCAACCAACCCTCCTTCTTCACTTGCATGTTTGTAACATAAATATTAAACAGGGCTGGCTCCAGAACAGACCCTTGTGGAACTCCTTTTTACTGTACCTGGGTCTCCATAGATTCAGCATCATTTTAGTTGTTTACAATCAGTTTCCTAACCATTGATTTGCAAGTCTGGGGTTAAATTTGGCTCACAGCATAGGGTTACCCCAAGAAAGTACTTAGCAAAGCCTATCATAGTACATCACAGGCAGAGGCTCTTAGTGGCAGTCACAACAGGGAGACAAGAAGTACACAAAATCAAGAAAGACTAGTGCCAGCAATCAGAACAATGAGGGACTCAAGGAGGTGAGAAAAGCACTGAAGAAAGATTGGCACATTCTATAGGACTGTTATGCAGGAGATAGACAATCTGCACAGAGACCAATAGAAGCAGCCAAAAAGGTTACTTCATTGAAGGATACCTTGGTGATAGTAATGGCCAAGAAGGTTACTTTATTAAAGTATACCTTGGTGCACACAGAACATGTCATCCCAGAGAAAGAGCAATCAGAGGTGGGGATTATAATAAACTTCTTGAAAAGATAGAGATGAGGTGGCTGTGTAAAACAGATACCTTGAATCCAGTAATAGGGATGAACAAGGAAGGCAACTGGGGGACATGTATGCTGTAAATATTGAACATGGGGTAGTGAGTGGGATGTGTCCCTATGGCAAATGTCTTCGTCGTCGGTGATCCCTCGATTCAAAGATGATCTCTACCATGGTTCACTAATAGTTCCTGAGGTGGCTCAGTAATCCAATCCTAGAGCCACAGATTTGTCCTCAGAAATTGCAGATGTTTCCATGTGGGACAGCTGCCTGCTGGCTGGGGTTTCTTTCCCTTTCTTTCCTACGCTCTCTCTTTTCGGCTTCAAGGGCAAGGCGTTTCTCTTCGAAGCAGGCCCCGCTTGATGGAGGTTCTGGTGCAATTGAGATCGGTTGGTGGCCAGCTCCTCCCAGCTTGTGATGTCCATATCTGTTTTCTTGAGATATGCCTTCAGTGTGTCTTTGTAGCATTTCCTCTGACCACCACAGGCTCTCTGGCTGTGACTGAGCTGGGAGTATAAAATTTGTTTGGGGAGTCGAGAGTCGGGCATCCATACACAGTGTCCAGTTCAGCGGAATTGATGTCTGAGGATCATTGCCTCAATGCTGGTGACACTGGCGTCAGTGAGAACACTGACGTTAGTGCAGTGGTCTTCCCACTTGATGCAGAGGATTTTCTGGAGACATCGTTGGTGGTACCGCTCCAGGCTCTTTAGATGATGTCGGTATGGCAAATGTACAGATTTAGGAACAGACCTATGATATGGTTTCAATCACAACTGCCGAACCTGCTAAAACCAAGTGGTCCTACTACTACTAAGTAGAGAGCAGGTTCACAAGAGCTATGCATGTAATACTGATAATGTAATGGCTGGCAAGGGATTAACACTGGGAAAGTGATACAATGCTAGTGTTCCTACAGAGCAACATATTGGACGCTGTATTTAAAGCAACATTTTGGACATTGTATTTAAAGCAACATTTTGGACGTTGTATTTAAAGCAACATTTTGGGCGTTATATTTAAAGCAACATTTTGGACATTGTATTTAAAGCAACATTTTGGACATTGTATTTAAAGCAACATTTTGGATGTTGTATTTAAAGCTACATTTTTGATATTGTATTTAAAGCAACATTTTGGATGTTGTATTTAAAACTACATTTTGGATATTGTATTTAAAGCAACATTTTGGACATAGTTAAAAAGGATAAAAAGGATTAGGGTATAACACACGTATGATAGCATGGCAGAGGCAATGTTGGAGTTGTACTTAAAGTTATGAACACAATACTGAGAGCACTACTGGTAAGGATAGTAACAACTGTGCACTAAAAAATGGCACTGTTGAAAGTAATATATAAATTTATGCAAGGAGTATGCAGCCTGCAAAAGACATGTAACGATTGTGCAAGAGGAGATTCTGAATGTTCACAGTGTTAGACTGTTTTAATATTTTCTTGGAAAACCCTCTACGGTTTATGCAACACGGACCCACCATGCAAAGGTTCATGAGGAAAGCCTTCTCTAGCAGTTAGTTTGTTAACAAAATTGATGCTATAGTAACAATAACATCTGCACTTCTACTCAAGTATCAGGGAGGTACTCAGTAGGCACTTTTTCACCATCACGGATCTCTATAGAAAATGCCCTGTTTATGCTTCCTGGTAATCTGCAAAAGATTTACATGAAGTTGTTCCAAATACAAAAAAGAATACTACTCTCTTGAATTCTTATCCATCAAATTTGGTCATGGTTTTGATTTGCTGGAGAAAACTAGAAGTCCTGGAAATCCCATTTCCTTTATGTCATTTTTCAAAATGGTCCAAAAACACTTCGGACTTGAGTAATTATAATAAGAAAACAAGTCTTGGAGCAAAGTGATGTTTTTCCAAAAGTGCAAATTTATTTTTCATCCGCCGTCTGGTCCGACGATTCAAGACTATACAAAATCTCATTAGGGATTTGGCTGAATATATTAATATAAAACTAAACATGAAATTGGGTGCTGTGCACTGATTTCCAGAATGTTCAAGCGCATGGTTCTGTATTTGAGAAAGTAGCTAGGAGGTAATTTTGGAATACAGCATGGATTTGTAATGACAAAATTGTGTCCAATTTCAGGATACTGCAGTGGCAAGATTTCAGTATATGTGCAGGATCAAATAGTCCAATGCAACCGTAACTGGACTTCAGAATGCAGCATGGGCATGGATTTGGAATGTCAAGGTTGCATGCAATTTCAGAATACTACAGTGATGAGTTTTTAGTATGTCTGCAGGATCACATTTTAGAATGCGACAGGGAATCCATTTCAGAGTGCAGCATGGACATACAATATTAGAATTCATCAGAAATAATTTCAAAATGTGGGTGGACACATGTCTGGAATAAGGGACATGCAGTAACTGATTTTGGAAAGAACATGCAATCACAGAATGTGGTGGGGATGTGCAGTTTCAAAATGGGGAGATACAGATCCACAACAATTATCCTAATGACTACCACAGTAGCAAAATCTAGCCCCAGAATACTGACTGCATGACGTTTCATATAATGCGACAAGTACACCAATATGACAATAGGTTAAATTAACTCAATAATAAAAACATCATGCAACAAAACAGCACTGAAAGTATAAAGTGTAAAATTGGAGGAATAACCACACAAAACCCATAGCTTATATTATACAACAGCAAGAAGGAATGCTGCCCTCTGATTGGTCAGCCTGGGACTGGACCCATGATGTTATACTGGCACACACATGATCGCATTACATGTTAAAAGTATCACTCCTCAGGCTATGTCCAACTTCCCCATAACATCTATTGGTTTTCTCAGTAGTTCATGTTTAAAAAAACAAAATGTACTAACTTTCCCCAGCCAACAAGTTAACTGTTATATTTCACACTAAAAAATAACATCCAAAAGTAAAGTTGTCAGTGGGCTCGGCTTCACTGTCCCCCACTTTGGAGCCGGCGTCATTGATCCCCGCTCGCCTGCCACCTTCAGTGTCCCCAGCTACTTTATTTTGAAACAAAATTAAAAACTACCCTCCCACCAAGTCACAGTGTGCTCTCCCCCAAGACCCTGTTTCCCACCCTGAAAAAAAGAAGTGAGCAAGCGGGCCGAGCATTTCACGAAAAGGACAGCGCGCAGCTGTCTGTTTCCCTGACCACTCGCTTAAGGTCCCTCATTCACAACAGTACAAACAGAAACGAAAAGGACAATGCACGGCTATCCATTTGCACAACCGCTTGCTCCAAGTCTCTCATCCTCACATCAGTAAAACAGAAACAGTTTTATTATTTAAAAAAAAAGTTTTCTTTACTTGCATAGATGAAATAAAGTGTACCTCTCCAACTCTACAGACATTTTCTGATCCCAGCTCTAACAGGAACTTAACTGAACGTGACTGCACCAAAATGGTGGGGGCTTGCCCAAGTAAAATACAGTCCACGTCTAACAATTCTAAAATTCTAACAATCTAACAATCTCGTCACTACAACTCCTCTTCTCCCTTATGTATTTGAAGAACTCCTTCTCCCCCGCCTTGATGCCCTGAGCCAATTTCAGCTCATTTGCTGCCTTGGCTGCCCTAACTGCCCTACTCACTTCTCTAGATGCCTTTGTGTACACCTCCCTGTCCTCCTCACGGCCAGATTTCTTGAACCTGGTGAAGGCCAATCTCTTTTCCCTCATCTTTCCCTCCACTTCCCTGCTGAGCCAGCTCGTTTTTTTTGACCTGGACTGCTTACTGTAAGACTAAGCACACATATTTGTGGCCTCATTCACAAATCGGTAGGGAGGCTGGGATGGACTGAGAGAGGGATTTCTAGCAGAGGAACAAAGGTGGTGCCTGCAGCCTCGTGCCCAACTACCTGAGGCATGACGTTATCCCAGCATGACACACACCCTGTCATACATTATTCCTTTAGTATTCACAAAATAGAAATTCTTCCCCTCGATTATAAACAACAAAATACTTCACACCCAAAGATCTAAGACAGATTCTTACAACTGATCACGAGCTGAACTGCACCAAAGTACTGAACCACTTTTAAACCTACCTACTCCCACTCTTCACATGAAACCGCTCTTCAAAATAATTAAAGCACTCCAAAGCACGCCATCACACTCACTGCAAAACTACCTCCTCCTGTTCCTCAAGTGCACCCACTAAAAATCAGTACTACAAACAGACCAATCTATGCCAACTCTCACTAATCAGCTGCAACATGTAAAAGCCGCACCTCACCATGTCCTCACATAATCAGACCAATTACAGGAAACCTCGAAGACAACAACTTATTGCCATAAAACAACATACAACAGCAGTCAACTCACAACAAAATTCCATCCGGTCTACTTTGTCACTCCCTGTACCGCAATATCAGTCTGTTGCTGAAAGGGCACAGCATCACTCCCTACTGGTAGTGCACACCACCCACCTTCTAGGTCTTGTTTCACTTTGATCAGTCCCCTATATTATTCCCACCACCTCTTGAAGCCGTCCACAATTTTCAGTTCTATCTCACAATCCTGGAATATGGTGGGAATGTGCAACCTCAGAATGCAGAGGGACATGCAGTTTCATAGAAACATTTATTTATTTACTGGGTTCTCGGATTAACACCTTTGAGCTAAAAGCTTGTTTACAAAGGTTCTACATCGTAAGGCATTAGACAAGATACATAGACCTTACATAACAGATAGGGGTAAACATAGCAAGCAAGTACATAAAGGTACATTCAGATTGGGGACAACATGTCAAGCTACAGTTAAAATACATCAGGTAGGATATGCCAACTTTATTGCGACTGTACTTAGAGCACACCTTAGGTGGATAAGCAATTTATAGCGGTAGCTGAGCCTTAGAGTGTACAGGCTGAGTTAGGAGGGTCAGAAGTAGTGGTGACCAAGGGAGAGGGAGGACAGACTAGATGAGAACAGGGGAAGGATGGAGGCAGAAACAAGGGGCGACAGATAAGAGGGTAGAGCAGGCTGGGGGGTGGGACTGGTTAGGAATCCACCCATGGGTTATGTAAGTAGAGGATAGGGGCGAGGCTGGGTAGTGTGGGGGGAGAGTGGTTTGGAGGGGTTGTGGGATAACAGATGGACCAGACACCAAACTTCAAGTTCAACACACAATCTCTGTGATGTTTATTCAAAATTCAGGAGATAACCTTCAGCAATGGTATATCCCTTCTTCAGTACATCAGTTTGTAGCTCTTCAGTACATCAGTTTGTAGCAACAGATGATGCAAGTCTTTCCTCTACACTTAGCCAGCACCTACTGACTCACTGATCTCTGATCTACTTAGCAGTTGAGATTCAGCTTCCACTCCTATGTGGGCCTTGTTTGCTTGGGTAGTGGGGGCTCAAATAAAAAAAAAAAATAACAAGCTAAAAACAAAGCACCTCAGTGCAGAAGCACTGAAACAAGGGTTACCCAAAGGGCACTGACAATAAGACAAGTTTCAAAGAAACACAACATTACACATACTTCTCTAATGCAAAGCATCATGGGACATATGTAAATCACCATGACATTTCAGACTTGTTCAACTTACAGCAATTTACATGCATTTTAAATAGCACAACTAACTTCATTTCTATAATAGTCACCTAGTACTTTTTATCATTATCAAAAACACCAAGTGCCATGGTATTTTCAACATTTACAGGTTTCATAAATATAAGGTATATACATCAAGGTATGTTATGACATAGTGCTATTACATACTAAATCCAACAATGATAAACACAACCTGTTTTACATACTCTTGGACGCCATCACAATAACCTGCTTGTACGAGGACCTGAGAGGGAAAAGGAAAATTAAAGAGAACACTATAGCATAGTCAAGAAAGTGAAGGGGGTGCCCATAGGTAGCCAATCTTATAGACTAGAAATTGTAAAGGATAGATTATTTATTTTTTATTTATTTATTTAGTCTAGGATTACAATTTACCTTTGAGCCCAAGGCACTTTTACAAAGGTTCCACGTCATAGGTTACAAGGATAACACAGGTTGCAAAAAAGGAACATTTGTTAGAGAAAGGTTGAGGGGGGTAAGAGGAGAAAAGGAAAAAGAAGGGGGCAGCAGCAGGCGGTCAGAGAAGGAGAAGGGAGGAGAAGGGTAGGGAGGGGATAGGGTGGGGGCAGGGAAGGGTGCGAGGCAGCCAGGCAGCGTTGTCAGTGGCACAAGTGCGGAGAGAAGATTAGGGAGAGATTAGGCTAAGAAATAGGGAGAACGTTGCAACAGATTTAAGAAAAGGCCAGTCCTCATGAGTGGCAGGAGCTCCGGCCAAGGGGCTTTGGGAAAGGGTTATAAGGTGGGGGGTATGGGGAACCAGAGGGGTGAATAAGAGGAGGGAATATTTAGCAGGAGAAAGCAGGAAGGTGGGGGGATAAAGAGGGGGTGTGGGGGTAAGTGCTCTGTGGAGCAAACCAGGCAGGGGAGGAAGTGGGGGGGTGCTCCGCAGGGCAAATAAGATATCAATAATGGTAGGATTAGGCACTAGTGATGCAGTCGCAGTTATTAAGAGTGGCCAGGTACTGCAGTAGTTTGGCTTTAAATGGGCTTAGTTTTGTTTCCACAATCGGCTCAGAGTTAAGGGTATTTAGCCAAAGGGGGGCCCTGTATTCAATGGACAGTTGCCCTAGTGAGGTCCGGCAGAATGGAATAATGAAGGCAGATTTACTTGGCCCCCTAGTTAGTCCGGAGTAAGTGGAGTTTCTTAGCAGTTGCCTCACTCCTGGAGGTGCAAGACCAAGGGTGGAATTTTTAGCTAATAGGCAGACTTGGTACTGTATTCTGCTATTAAGGTTTAACCAACCAGTGCTTGAGTACAGTTCACAAGTGTGAGTTAAACGGTTCACACCCAGGACTAGTCTGCAGGCTTTGTTTAAGATGGTCTTGATTCTCCTAAGTGCTGTATCGGTACCAGCTCCGTAGACTACCAGACCATACTCTATGATAGAGAGCACAGAGCTGTTAACTGCAAGTTTAATGGTACTCTCTGTGAGGCACTGCCTGTGCCGGTGGAGCTGATCTAGTCTGGCACTAGCTGCCTTGGCGACATGGTATTTGTGCTGGCTGTAAAAGAGAGTGCTGTCAAGGTAGACACCAAGGTACTTAAAGGTGGTGACCGTTTCGAGTGTATCGAACTTGTTATTGTAGATATTGAGGTGATGGGACTTTTGATGGTTTGGATGGGAGGCAAAAAACATTGTTTTAGTCTTAGTGTAGTTGAGCAAGAGCTTGGACTGAAGGAACCTTTTTTTCCACGGTAGTAAAGTCAGCTTGCATCCCTTTTTCCAGCTCTTCTGAAGTAGAGTGACAAGTGTAGAGTACAGCATCATCTGCATATAGAAGGATCTTATTCTGGCAGACTTTGGGGAGCTCATTTAGAAACAGGCTGAACAGCAGGGTGCCCAAAATGGAACCTTGGGGCACTCCTGCGTTGACATGCCAATGGTCAGATAGAACGTCTTGAATCTTGACCTACTGAGTCCTGTTAGAGAGGTAACTCTAGAACCAGCCTAGAGAGAGACAGAGGATATACCAGTGTTAGAAAGTAAGGTGAGAAGCAAGTCGTGTTTGACCATGTCGAAAGCCTTGGTAAGGTTGATTTTGGTGGCCCCCACCAAGAGCCCTTGGTCAAGTGCTTCATGGATATGACCAGTAAATTCAACCAATGCCGTTGAAGTACTGTGTGCCTTCCAAAAGTCGTGCTGTTTCAGGCATAGAAGGTTGTACTTATCAAAGTATGTACCTGACTGATCATATACTATCCTCTCTAGTGCCTTAGAGAGGGGGGAAGAATTGAGATTGACCTGTAGTTGGCCAGGCAGGTTCTGTCCCCACTTTTAAAGATCGGGGTGACCACTGCAGCTTTCCAGCATGGAGGGAAAATGCCCGTGGTTAGTGAGAGATTTAGAATCCAGGTTACAGGGGAGAGTTAAACATCCAGGGTAAGAACCACGATCTTTAGGTCAAGTGCCCACTGGATCTAGTTTTCCCAATGACTTTTTCCATGTATATTTTTGCCTCAGTTGCAGAGATTACCTTCAGGTAGAAGAGAGGTGTTATGTATGTTGGAGGGATGTTGGTATAACTTATGGCTGGGCTAGGCACAGGTTGAAGATATTCTGGAGGAAGCACATCACTAAGGTCTGTGAAGGCCTTGTTAAAGCCGTATGCAATGGTTTTGGGATCCTGGGTAATTGTACCCTCAATGTTTATTAGCGACGGAGGTGATTTACTTGCACTGCCTGTTAAGGTTTTGATATTGTATAGTCAAAAAATACAGGTTACTCACCTGTAACAGGAGTTCTAGGAATGGTATATGTTGTTCATCCACACTGTCTGGCAGGTATCCTTGCCGCTTTAAATCTTGCCGGAAGGTCTTCAAGCTGGCTCCTCCCACCCACACGGGTGGTAAAACTCTTGGCTCCGCCCCATGACGCCAGATCTGGCCCACTGGAAGCTCAGGTTGTGCATCGAAGCCGGGGAGGTCGGGTGGGTCGTGTTGATGAACAACATATACCATTCCTAGAACTCCTGTTACAGGTGAGTAACCTGTATTTCTAGGGACATGGATATGTTGTTCATCCACACTGTCTGGCAGACTCCTAGCAGTTCTCCGGGAGGAGGGAGGCAAGGCGCACACCCCCTACTTAGGGAATAGAGACTGGAGAACCGAGGCCCCAAAACCAGCATCCCGGCGTGACTCAAGGTCGATGTGGTAATGGGTGATGAAGGTGTGGCTGACTTCAGGTAGCAGCCCTGCAGATTTCCTGGATAGAGACGCCCTGGAAGCAGCCACCAATGCAGCAGTATGGCGGGTAGAATGAGCTCTTATCCTCTGGGAGGCTCCATGCCCACCAACTTATAGCAGAGATCTATGCAGGAGATGACCCACCTGCCTATCGTCCGCTTAGCTGCAGGTCTGCCAGGTGCGGCTTCAGCGTAGGTGACAAACAGCTGGTGAACTCTCCTCGACTCTCAGCTGCTGCCTTTATAGTAAGCTAGCGCTCTCTAGGGTCCACAGTATGGAGCCCATATTCGCCTCCGAGGTGTGATTGGGGTAGAACACCGCAGAGTCAACACCTGATTAAGGTGAAACTCCACACCACCTTCGGAAGGAATTTCGGTGGGGTGCAGGACAACTTTGTCCCTGTGGAAGACCAGGTAAGGAGACTCGATGCAGGCGCCTGAGCCTCCCATCCTTCTGGCTGACGTGATAGCCACCAAGAAGGCGGTCTCCACGACAGGTGAGAGAGTTCACACCTGTGCATTGGTCGAATGGTTGCCCATGAGCTTTGCCAGTACCAGCAGTAGATCCCACGGAGGTGGAGGTTCTCGATCAAGGGGAATGTGATCAAGGCCTTTGAAAAGCGCCAGACCACCTTCTCCTGTGCCACCGACTGCTTCCCGGCCCGCGCCCGGTAAGCAGAGATGGTTGCCAGGTGCACCTTAAGGGTCGTCGACCTAAGCCCTTGCTGAGAAAGGGACCAAAGGTAGTCCAATATGCTCTCCAAGGAACAGGAGGAAGGGTCCAGGCCCTTGCCCTGACACCAAATGGAAAATCTTTTCCATTTGAAGGTGTAGCATTTTCTGGTCGACTCCTTACAGGATGCCTCAACTACGTTGAGGACCTCGTCAGAAATACCCAAGGCCTGGAACTCTAGCCGCTCAGAAACCAGGCCGTCAGGTGCAGGGATTGAAGGTCCGGATGGAATACCTTCACCTGATTGACTGAGAGCAGGTCCGGGCGAGCTGGAAGCTGCCTCGGGAGCCTGGAGCTGAGGCTGAGGAGATCTGGGTACCAGTACTGGCGGGGCCAGTCTGGGGCTATCAGAATCACCTGCGCCTTGTCCCTCCTTGCTTTGAGAAGCACCTTGTGCATCAAGGGGAACGGGGAAAAGGCGTAGAAGAGGCCCGGGGTCCACGGCCTCGAGAAGGCATCCCCCTGCAGCGATCCCTGCTGAGGGGGCCGGGCATGGAACAGCCTCAGCTTCGCATTCTCCCTGAGGCAAACAGGTCCACCTGAGGTGTGCCCCAATGGGAGACTAGATCTTGTACTACCTCCGGCAGGAGAGACCACTCGTGGGACGCAGCCCCTATCCGGCTTAGGGCATCGGCCAGGGTGTTGGAGGCTCCTGCCACATGAATGGCTAGGAGATCCGCCTCCAGGCTGCGCACAAGTGACCAGCTGCAGAGAGCTTCCTTACATAGAAGCATGGAGCGCGTCCCGCCCTGGCGGTTTAGATAGTACATGGTCGTGGTGTTGTCCATCTGGACCCGGACCACTTGACCCCGAAGAAACAGAGCAAAGGCGGTGAGAGCTAGGCGGACCGCCCGGAGCTCCAGCAGGTTGATGTGGCATCAGGACTCCCTTGGTGACTAGAGGCCGTGCGCTCGGTGTTCCCCCAGATGGGCACCCCAACCCATCAGAGAGGCATCGGTCGATAGAGAGACCATCGGCTCGGGGTGGACAAATGGGATGCCCTCCTGCAGATGAACTGGAACGGTCCACTACTGGAGAGCGTTCCACATCCCCTGGGTCACCGTCACTAGCTGGTCCAATGGATCACAGCGTTGGGACCACTGGCTGGCCAGCCCCCACTGAAGGGGGCGCATGTTCCAGCGGGCCCAATGGACCACGCTGGTACAGGCCGCCATGAGACCCAGGAGGTGCAGGAAGTCCCGGGCAGGGCGCAATTGCCCAACCAGAAATGATTGGGCAAAGGAGGAAAGAACCTCGATCCTGTCCGCCGGGAGCCGTGCCCTGGCTCAAAGAGAGTCGAGCTCTGCCCCGATGAAAAGTATCACCTGCTTCGGCTCAAGTTCCGACTTGGCCTCGTTGATGAGGAGGCCGACCTGAGAGCAAACCTGGAGGGCCAGATCTCTGGACCGCTCCACCTCCTGTCTGGAGGGGGCTGCTATCAGCCAATCATCCAGGTAAGGGTAAACCGGACCCTCGGCGCCAAGAGAGATGCTGTCACCACTGCCATGCATTTGGTGAAGACCCTGAGAGCTGGAGATAAGCCAAGGGCATGGCTTGAACTCAAAGGATCCCTCCGCTCAAAAGCGAAGGAACCTCTGATGTGACGGACGGATAGGACGTGAAAGAACGCGGCCTGCAGGTCCAGAGAGCAGAACCACATGCCGTGTTCCAAGGATGGTATTATCTGAGCCAGAGTGACCATCCTGAAGGTTGAAACCTTAGGAACTTGTTTAGGTTGTGTAGAGTCGAGAATGGGGCCAGCCCCCGTCCGCTTCGGAACCAGGAAGTACCTGGACATGAACCCGGGTTTGAGGGGGTCTGCCACCTCTTATCACCTCCTTCTCGAGGAGGAGAGCGATGTCGGCTCGGCAGAGCTGACAGCGAGGCTTCGACCCCGAGGCCTCCGAGGTGCGACGTTTGAAGGGTGGGGCCTGTCAACCCAGAGGCAGGCCCTTTCCCACCACTCTCCAACACCCACCGGTCTTTGGTGATAACGGACCAGGCGGAAAGAAAGTGGCGGAGCCGCCCCCCCCACGGGGGGGCACCTGGGGTGAGGCGACGGGATTGGGGATGACACCCCTCAACCCGTCACTGGGCAGGCTTGGAGGAAGGACCAGCCTAGGGACCTCCAGGGCCTTTACCTCCCTGCTTCCTGGAGGAGGAAGCCGCGGGCTTGGGTTTGGGACGCCAAGCGCGAGCCTGCTGGCCCTGATGCTGCTGGGCCAGACGTGCCACGGACACGGACGGACGAAAGGCGTTGGGTTGCGGCCTGTCCTCTGGACCCTGAGCGGATGAGACCCGAGTCCAAAGTGGCATTGGACTTTCGATCCTCTGGAGGTGGCCTTCCACTCCAGAGCCGAAGAGGTCGGTCCCAGGAAGGGACATCCGCCAATTTGTGCTGGGTATCCGCTGTGAAGGTGGATATCCTCAGCCATGCGACGCGATAGCCACTGCAGCCGTGACTGACCTGGCGATGAGTCTCCAATGTCCAGAGAGTCTGAAGTTGCTGCTTGGCCACCGCCCTGCCCTGGTCCCGCACCTGCCCAACCGTGGGTCTGCAGATCAGCCGGGAGATGAGGGACTACTCGTCCAGGGAGCCCAACAGGGCATGAGAGAAATGTGCCATAAGACGGGCCGAGCTGGCCTGACGAAGGCCAAGGGAGGACGCAGCGAGACTTTCGCCCGCATAGTCCAATTCTTGACTCTTGTCGGGAGGTTTGTCCACGCCCCTAGCGCTTCCAGCATGCCGGAAACAGCTGTCGGTGAACAACCCTCGGCTGAGAGATGTTCAGAAACGGACAGGAACTGGTGGGGACCGCGATACTTCCTGGCCATCCTGGCCAAGGCGCAGGGCAGGGCTGCCAGGGCGCCAGAGCTCCAAGGCCGGGCCTACAATGGCCTCGGCCACAGGAAAGGCCTCCTGAGGGGATCCTCGGTCCAATATTCCATGAGGGATACTTGGCCCGCTTGATACGGGCTCGAGCTGCATCCCGTGACTCCGAGATGAGCCTGAGCAACCCAGGAAGGACAAAGGGCTGTCGCCCAGCGACTGACCTCCAGAGGACTCCAAGTCCACTCGCCTGGAGAAAAGGGAGGAATTGTCGTCAGACTCAGAAGAGTCCGCAAAGAGCTGCCTCGGGCCTGAGCCACCCTCCACCTGCCGAGGGCGATCGGGAGTGAGGGTGACCGACAGCCTATGGGGCAGACCCTGAGCCGACCGAGAGTTCTTGGTCGGAGCCCGAAACAGCGGCTGTGGAGGCGGAGGTTCCACAGGAATCGGTGGAGCAGCTGGTTTTGGCCGAACAACCGGCCTGGGAACAGGTTCCTCGGGTAAGACGAGGGGTTGTCTCGGCCGCTCCGGTGACAGCCACTTAATGGCCGGAGAAGACGATGGCGTCAGCTTGTTCCGGTCAGAAGGAGCTGTTGCCACATGAGGTCTCGGGATGCCGAATGTAATCTTGATGCGTAAGCCTCCTCATCCGAGGAGGAGGACGAGGACGAGCGGCGGCATCGCGACCGCCATGACGGCGGGATCGGCTGACCGCCAAGAAGTCCGGAGACCGAGACCGAGAACCTCGCCTTCCGAGGACGGTGCGGAGGGGACGGTGGAACCGCTCCTCCCTCGCTCGGAGGGTTCACCGAGGGCTCTGGAACTGGAGGCACTGGTAAGCCTGGGATCTCAACTCCCACCGGGGAACCGTGAGAGGATTTTCGTCATTGGTCGACAACCCGCCAACGGTCGAGAAAGATCTCGACAGCGCCGACGGAGTCTCGGTCAACTGACCTGACGGGGACACCGTGAGACCAGTGGTCAGTCAACGATCGACCAAAGTCAGCGGCCGACAACTCGGGAGAGGGGCTCTTCCGGCTCCCAAGAGCGCCGACGGAGACTACCCTTGTCTTTCTTCTTGGACCGAGAAGAAGGTCCAGCAGACGCTGGTCCCTCCTCTAGTGGATAGGGACAGAGAAAGCTCCTTAAAGGAAGCTGTAAGAGGAACCCAGGAGAGCAGGATAAATGCCAGGTCGAGGAAGATGCGGCCAGCGGGCCGCCTCCTCTTCGAGGGCGATCATCTGCTCTAGCTGGACCGCCCGAGCTCACCCGGGCCACAAGAAACCGCCGACCGGCCTCTTTGACTTCACCAGAGGAAAACGTTTCTCAGGGCGCCCCAGTTGTAAACGGGCAGCACGGTCTTCGAGGACGTAGGCTGAGAAGGAAGAGCACAGGTCGCAAGCCTGCGGGTTGTGCTCAAGGCCTAAACAGTAGACACACGTGGAGTGCGGATCCGTCCGAGACATCTTCTGCCCGCAAGGGCACCTCCTAAAACTGGGAGTTGATTTGTCCATCGCAGCCGCGAGGGATAGAAGACTGAAGTCTATAATGCAAAAAACTTTTAAATTCGGAAAACCGAAGAATTAGGAACCAGTCTTATACGCAGAGCGTTAAGGAGGGAACCTGAGCTTCCAAGCGGTAAGGAAGATCTGGCGTCATGGGGCGGAGCCGAGAGTTTTACCACCCGGGTGGGTGGGAGGAGCCAGCTTGAAGACCTTCCGGCAAGATTTAAAGTGGCAAGGATACCTGCCAGTGTGGATGAACAACATATCCATGTCCCTAGAAAGTGCTCTCACTGAACCCCAAAATAATATGTAAAGACCAGTGGTGTAAATAATAACAGTGGTTCTTTATTAAATCCACTTCCTTAATAAAGGTAAATCTTCTAGATGCTCCAAAAAATGTTTTATTCCATAGTGTAATGTTTCAGAATGAAAAGTTCCTTCCTCAGACAGGGAGCTTTAATAGTGTAACCACCACATAATGTTAGACAGCCAATTTCATATCTAAAAGGCAAAAAGAAAGAAATATTTCAAACCTTATTTTTCTTTTTGTATTTCTAGAACTAAAGAACGTGTTCATTCACATATCTGGTCCTGTGTAGTACAGTATGGTCTGCAAGCCCATTGGTCCAAACTGTGGACCAATAGGCGTACAGATCATACTGTACGCTGTCATTCGGCGGGCGACTGGGCGGTATGCAGGTGGGGTGGTGCTGCCCGCTGATGACGGGGGTGCTGGATGGCCAGGGGTCCTCTGTGGGTGGTTGGGGAGGGGGGTACCACTGGACCACCAGGTTAATATTTATTTTTACAACAGCCCATGATCGGTCATATGGGGAGGGAACCACTAGACCAACAGGTTACTTTTAATTGTACAACAGCCTGCGATCGGGCATATGGGAGGAGAGAGGGTTACCATAGCCCACCAGGGACCCATCCCCCGCTGACAGCAGCTAGACAGGGCGCCAGGCACAGTTCACAAGGACGCCCTGCACAATGCATGCAAATGGGGCCATCATGACATGCAAATGGCCCCATTTGCACCTTGCATATGTTATGGCCTCATTTGTATGCCCCCGGCTGAATATCACGGGTGGTCATCACCAAATTTCCACTTTGAAATTTATGGGATTAGAATGAGTTATGGAACCCAGTCGTGGGGGTGATCGAGAATCCACCCTGCTTAAGAGAGAGGCATGGTGGATATTCACATTAAGAACTTACAAGAAAAGATATGGTTTGAATGAAAATCTGATTTGGAGTACTTTCAATTAAATTCTGTTCCCCTTTGGGGTATTGTTTTTTTCTGTCCATCAACTCTTTTCTTTTCATCTAGTGCTATTTTGTGCCGTTTCTTTGTTGTCCCTGTCTTTGATTTCCCCTTTGACTTTCCTACAATTTCTCTCTCTCCCCCGCCCTCTCCTCTCGCTTTTTCTATGGTCCCTTTGTCCTCCCTTTACCATCTTTATGCTTCCCTCATGATGCTCGTTTTCCTATTTTTGGTTTTTTATACACATAGTATATTTTTTGTGACCTCGTGCATATGTCTGACCTCCCTTTCTCTCTCTCTTCCCCCTTTGCATTAGTAGCACTCCATCTTTTTTGTACATAATTTTTGTACTTGCCCTGTATTTAGCCTGTTTATATTCTTAGTTGATGTCACTATTTAGCACCTTTTGAGCCAAGTTAGACTCCTATTTTGAATTAGGGGGATTATCCCATGCGTTGCCTGCTGTTGGGATTGATTTCTTTTAGACCGGGCTACCCAGGGTGATGTCACTCATGACGTTTGCATGCTTTGGCATGCTTACCCTCGGCCTGGCCCCTTTCTCTGTTTCAAAGCTCAGTTAAGAGCGTAAGAGTAATTGAAACGCCTCCAGCATTATTTTACCAGTCTGTTCTGCTTGTTGATGGTGTTTGTTTGCTGCACGTGCTGCCCCTATTGCTATTCGGTTTTCAGATCTTACTGGCATCAGATTTAATATTTAAACATGGAGAAATTATAAAAATCAAGGTACTGGTTTGAATCCCTATCTTTTGGTTTCTTAATCATTAAAAACAATGTCAGTATGTTGTGCCTAGCAGGCTACAAGTATCTGCTTTTTTTCCTTCAGGTTCTTGACAGACTAACATCTTTTGAAGTAATTTCTCTCGCAGTGCGAGGTGCCTATCTTGATACAGGTTAGATTTTTTATGAATCAGTGGTTAGAAAAGCAAATTAATATAAAATGAATACCTGTTGAGGTTTGTAACACTACCCCCCTTTATCTAATTAGGTTGTTTCTTTGATGTATGGGCTGCACCCCCACCCCACCAACATCTGCATTTTGGTCCCTTTACTGTGGAAAAAGATTTATTTGCCTGAATGGGCTGGGACCTTCATGAATTATTTCTGATACAGGTGTGTTCCTCCTGTTTTCTCAAAATTTTTGTATAGTTAAAGCAGTAGCAATTTTGTGTATTTCTTTAGTTCTAGAAATACAAAAAGAAAAATAAGGTTTAAAATATTTCTTTCCTTTTGCCTTTTAGATATGAATTAGCTATCTAACATTATGTGGTGGTAACACTATTAAAGCTTCCTTTTTGAGGAAGGAACTTTCTGTTCTGAAACATTGCACTATGGAATAAAAAATTTTTTTGAGCATCTAGAAGATTTACCTTTATTAACGAAGTGGATTTAATAAAGAACCACTGTTATTATTTACACCATTGGTTTTTACATATTATTTTGGGGTTGAGTGAGAGCACTTTTTAGACTGTACCTTTGGCTTTCCGATTTGCCCTCACTCCCCATCTCTGCAATACTGCTTTTAGAAAAAAAGAAAAAAATTAAAAGGAACCCTGGGACTCACTATGTGGAGCTAGATAGAGGTTTTGATATTGTCCCAGAATCTGCGGCTGTCACCCTAGGAGTTGTCCAATTCACTTTTAAAGTGAGATCTTTTTGCAAGGCAGATGGTTTGTGTGCACTTGTTACATGCTGCTTTGTATTTCTGTATGTCAGAGGGAGATCTAGTGCTCTTAGGTCTGGGCCACAGGTTATCCGGATCCTGATAAGCTCAAGGAACTGTGGTGTGACCCATGATTTGCTGGTTCCTTTGATTTTCCTCATTTTTAGAAGGGCAACGATGTTGCAGGCCATGTTAAACTTGCTGATAAAGCACTCAAGAGCAGCATTCACGTCAGCTGCAGCGTAGATCCCATCCCAATCTAGCCGGAGGAGGTAGGTTTTTAGTGAGCCAAGTTGTCCGGCTTTTACAGTTCTGGAGGTTATTGGGTTTTTTTTTGGGGGGGGGGTTGTTTGTCCAGGAGCATAAGACTGGCAAGTGGTCACCAATAGAATCGGCTAGCACTGTGGTTCTAGTTATTCTTTGTGGCTGGTTGGTTAGTACCCCGTCTATGAGAGTACTTGAACCGGTGCGGTAGTTTACTCAAGTGGGAGATTGAACAAGTTAGACCATATCTATGGCCGCTATAGCATCCTGGTAAGGTGCAGCATCTGGGGATAACCAGTTTATATTGAAGTCCCCTAACATTATGATTTCTGAATGATGGTGATTATTAGATAAATAATCAAGTGTTAATTTGAAACCAGCCTCTTGATCTTTAAGGGGTATGTACACTGAGATTATAGTTATACACGTTCCCTGGGAGCCAAGTTGAACCTGAACTGTGAGAATTTGTGCTCTTCCAACAGAGGGTGGGATGCCTGCATTAAATTAAGTCATTAACATAAATGACATCCTCCCCCTCGTTTCCCTCGCCTGTTCACCCTGAAAGTTGTGTAGTCCTCCAGCTGAATAGTCGAGTCAGGGGTTCTTGGAGTGAGCCAGGTATCCACGACTGAGATGACATCTGGTTTATGTTGGGTCATCCATACCTAGATTTTGTCTTCAGAAAAGGACCTTTAGGCCCATTCAGTCTGCCCCTTGTCCTTGTCTGTTCCAGCACCGCTGACCCTAGCTGGTCATAGCTGTCACTCTTTCCCCTGTTCCTCTATCTAATGTGCCCCTTCGCCTGTCTCATGTACACTTGAAGCTCTCCACAGTCTTTGCCCCCACCACCTCCTTTGGCAGGCTGTTCCAGTCATCAACCACCCTTTCTGTTCAGAAGTATTTCCGTATATCTCTCCTAAATGTCCCCCTGTAGCTTCACTGCATGCCCCTATATTCTAGTGTCTTCCTCTTTCTCACATAGATCCTCCACTTGTTCCTTGTTCATTCCTGTAAGATACCTGTAGGTTTCAATCATGTCCCCTCTTGCTCTCCTCTCTTCCAGGGAGTACATAGACTTTGACGGCAGATAAGGACCACTTGGCCCACCCAGTCTGCCCATTTCCCTACCTACTGGTTAAGCTGCAGATTCTAGTAAACCAACAGCCTACTTCCTGCAACCCTCAACTATAATTGCCTTGTGTCTGTCCCATGCATGTTTGAATTCCCCCACTGTTTTAGACCCAACGATCTCCTCAGGAAGGCTGTTCCATGTATCCACCACTCTCTCCGTGAAAAAAAATTTCCTCACATTACCCCTGAGCCGTCCCCCCTCTATCTTTAAATTGTGCCCCCTTGTTCTTACACATCTCTTTTTCTGAAAGATGCTACCCTCCTGGACTTTGTTGATTCCCTTGAGGTACTTGACCGTTTCTATCATGCCCCCCTGTCCCTCCTTTCATCAAGAGTATACATACTGAGCTCTCTCAGTCTCTCTTCATATGGCTTCTGCTGCAGACCCTGCACCATTTTAGTTGCCCTTCTCTGGACTGCTTCCATCCTGTCTATGTCCTTGCGTAGATGAGGTCTCTGAAACTGCACTCAGTACTCCAGATGGGGTCTCACCAACTGTATGTACAGAGGGATAACAACTTCCCTTTTTCTACTTGTGATGCCCCTTCCTATGCATCCCAGTATCCCCCTGGCTCTCCTTACCGACTTTTCACATTGCTTACCCACCTTTAGGTCATCTGATATGACTACCCCCAGGTCCCTTTCCATTTTGTTGTTGTTAGTACCTCCCCTGCTATTGTGTACTCTTCTCCTGGGTTTTTGTTTCCCAGGTGCATTACTTGCACTTCTTTGTATTGAATCTAAGTTGCCACATGTCTGACCATTCCTCCAACCTTGCCAAGTCCCTTCTCATCTTTTCTACCCCCTTGTATCAACTCTGTTACAGATCTTTGTGTCATCTGCAAAGAGCACCTTCCCTCCAGACCCTCTGCAATGTCACCTATAAAGATGTTAAAGAGGACTGGACCCAGTACTGAGCCCTGAGGTACTCCACTAGTAACCCCCCTTTCTTCGGAATGTGTTCCACTCACTATTACCTTCTGTGTCCTGTTGTGCAGCCAGTTTGCTACCCAGGCTACCACCCTGGGACCCACTCCCAGGCTGGCTAACTTAATTATTAATCTTTTGTGCGGGACTGTGTCAAATGCCTTGTTAAAGTCTAGGTAGGCCATATCCACAGCCCCTCCCTGGTCTATTACTTTGGTCACCCAGTCAAAGAAATCAATTAGATTCATCTGACATGACCTTCCAGCTGTAAATCCATGCTGCTTTGGGTCCTGTGCCCCGCTGGCCTCTAGGTACTCAACAATTCTTTCTTCAGAAGTGATTCCATGATTTTCCCTACCACTGAGGTCAAACTTACAGCTCTAGTTTCCCACTTCTGCCTTGCTCCCACTTTTGTGAAGAAATCATCTGCCCCTCCAGTCCTCAGGTACCACCTCATCCTGCCATGATCTGTTAAAAAGCGTGGTCAGTGGTGTCACTAGGTGCTCCCTTAGTTCTTTTAGGATTCTGGGGTGAATCCAGTCAGGCCCCATTGCTTTGTCCACCTTGAGTTTTGACCATGTTGAGTTCCTGCAGCCTTTTCTCACATGGCTTCCTGTGCAACCCCTTCATTATTTTGGTTGCTTCCTCTGTACCACCTCCACCCTTTAATGTCCTTGCAGAGGTATGGCCTCAAGAACTGGGCACAGTACTCCAGGTGGTGCCTCACCAGTGATTAATACAACAGCAGCTCCACCTTCCTTCCTGCACTAGAAATAACTCTCTCAATGCACCCCAGCCTCCTGCTAGCCTTTCCCACTGCTCTGTCATACTGTCCAGCCACCTTGAGGTCATCAGATATGATGACCCCTAGGTCTCCTTCTTGCTTGGTGACTGTAAGCTCCACTCCACTCATCTTACACACAGACCCTGGGTTCTGTTACTCCAAGTGTATAACCTTGCACTTTTTGGCATTGAAACCCAGCTGCCACCCCCTAGACCATTCCTCTACTGTAGTTTGCCCAGATTCCTTTGTATTCTCTCCACCCCTGCCTGAGTGTCAACCCTGATGCAGATTTTTATATCATCCAGAGACACACCTTATCCTCAAGCTCCTCTGCAGTGTTGCTTAGGAAGCCATTGAAGAGGACTGGTCCTAGCACCGAACCCTGTGGCACACCACCAGTCCATCTCCTATTGCCTGAGTGGCTACCATTTACCACCACCCTTTGCCTCCTGTGCCTTAACCAGTTTGATACCCAGCTTGACACTTTCTTGCCCACCCCAGGCTGCTTAGTTTCTTAACCAGCCTCCTGTGAGGCACAGTGTCGAAAGCCTTACTGAAATCCAGACAGGTCACATCCACTGCTCTCCCTTGAGTCACCTCCCTTGTAACCCAGTCAAAGAAATTTATAGGCTTACTTTGACTTGACACCCCCCACCCCCCGGTGAAACTGTGCTGCTGCTGGTCCTGCAGTCCTTTTGCCTCCAGGTGTTCCAGGAGCCTCTCTTTCAGTAGTGTCTCCATTAACCTCCCCACCACTGATGTGAGACTGCCTGGCCTGTAACTGCTAGCACCCTCCCTACTGCCGCTTTTGTGTAGAGAGACCACATCGACTTTCCTCCAGTCCTCTGGAACTTTCCCCATCTCCACTAAGGTGATCTCAGAGTGTGGCAAGGTGTGGAAAATGTCAGAATATGTTGGGGAAATGCAATCTCAGAATGTGGTAAAGACATGTAATTTCAGAATGGTGGAGAGACATTATTTGGGAATAAAGGAGGTCACGCAATCATGGAATGTGACCAGAATACATACTGGAATGAGAATCAGACACTGCACATTTCTGTCACATTCCAGTGTTGTGCATCCCCACAATATTCTGAAATCGTGTGTGTCAATTCTACATCCCAAAATGGTATCAATGCCAAATTTCACAATTGTTTATCACTGCCACAGTATGAAAATGCTTGTCCCGACCACACTCCAAAATAATAAATAATAATAATTTTATTTATATAGCTCAATTCAAGTATCAAAGCGCTTTACATACAACATTTTAGAACAGCTCAATAAAATCACATAAAACATACACAACAGCATCAATTAAAAACTTTCAAATTCACGGTATTTCAGGTATTAAAAGCCTGTTTAAATAAATACGTCTTTAAACTGGTCTTGAAAATCTCCACGGTCTTGCACTCTCTGATCTGATGAGGTAGAGAGTTACACAGGGATGGCGCCGCAAACAAAAGTCCTTGCACCAGATGTTTTCAACCTTACCCTGGGAACCACTAACAACCTCTCGTCAGTAGAGTGAAGAGGTCAGCCAGGGCTGTAAGAAACCAGGAGCTCTTGCAAATAACCCAGTCCCTGTCCATGTAGGGCTTTATAGGTCATAAGACCGACCTTAAAAGCGGTCCGCCACTGTATAGGCAGCCAGTGCAGATCGTGCAGCACAGGTGTAATATGACTGGTACGAGAAGTCCCAGTCAATAGTCATGCTGCCGTGTTCTGCACCAGCTGCAAGCGGTGGACATCAACCCCCGGAAGCACTAGGTACAGGGAGTTGCAGTAGTCAAGGCGCAAGGTCACAAATGTGTGGATCAACGTTGGCAAATCATCGGACGGAACCAGGTGCTTAAGTCTGGTGATGTTCCTAAGATGATAAAAGGAAGATTTGATGACTGCTGACACCTCCGTCCGCAGTGTCAGCCCATCGTCAAATACCACCCCCAGATTATGCCCCTGTTCAGAGGTGGGTAGCTGTACACCATCGATCCAAAGTCCAGAGAATAACTCCACCACTGACCTCTCTATCCAGCACCCCGGATCCACCACCAGCACCTCAGTCTTCCCTGAATTCAATTTCAACCAGCTAGACCTCATCCAGCCATAAATTTCCACCAGACAGCTGTTAAACATCGAGATCACACTATCCTGGTCAGGTGCAAAAGACAGATAGAGCTGTGTATCATCTGCATAGCAGTGAAAACTCAGCCCATATCATCTTACAATGTCTCCGAGGGGCAGCAGATACACTGCGAACAACATGGGGACAGCACAGAGTCCTGAGACACCCCGCATGGCAGGGAGAATGGCTCGGAGGAAAAAATCCCAGACAACACCCTCTGAAACCAGCCAGCTAGGAAGGAATGGAACCATCTAAGAACTGGACCAGCCAGTCCACAGATGACCCTCAGATGCTCGAGCAGAACTCCATGGTCCACAGTGTCGAATGCTGAAGAGAGATCCAGAAGTACCAAGATGGAGCGGTGCTTCTGCTCTCTTGCCATCAAGAGATCATTGAGCACCCGAACCAGAGCAGTCTCGGTACTATGTCTCTTCCGGAAACCAGACTGGAAAGGATCGAAGACATCGTGGATGGTAAGATGGTTCTCCAGTTGCAGCGCAACTACTTTCTCGATCACCTTCCCAACAAAGGGAAGGTTAGAGGTAGGTCTGTAGGTTGCACAGATGCTTGGGTCTAAAGAAGCTTTCTTCAGAAGTGGTGTCACCACTGCCTCCTTCAGTGAGCTAGGGAACTCTCCCAAGTCTAAAGAGCACCAAACAATCTCTGCACGGATAAAGCCAATGGGCTCCATACAACCTAATAATAGGCAAGTAGAGCCCGGATCCAAATGACAGCAAGTTGGCTGCAATTTCTGGACAATACACATGATGTCCCCTATCTCTGGTCAGTCAAAAGATATTCAGGATGACCGAGGGGTGGTGACCTCGCACTGATCACCACTAACCCCCACAGAGGGTGCTGAGCAGATTTCAGCCCTGATGTCGGCCACCTTATCTGCAAAGAAATGAGCAAACTCATCACACTTATCTTGTGAAAATGCTCCTTGAACCTGTAGACAGGCTGGGTTGAGCAGCCTGACCGTGGTTCGAAAGAGCTGAGCCGGTAAATTCTGAGCAGCAGCTATTTCACTGGACACAAACTCTGCCTTCTTACGTGAGATTGCTGATTGATAGCTTTGATAATGATCTATCAATCTAAAGTGAGTGATCAGGGCCGTTCTCCATCAAGCCTTTAGCCTTCATCCCGACCTCAAAGCCCTCAAGGTCCCATCAAACCAAGGGGCCGAGGGCAAAGAGAGGATGAACATGGACAGGGGCAATAGCATCCAGAGCCCCTGTGATAGCCTTGTTATAGGCCAAAACTAGATTCTCTGGATCCCGGCCCACCCTCAGAACTCCCGATAGGTCTAATACCGCTGAAAGACCCTCTGGGGTAACACCCCGCAATGGGCAGTATCTGATCATCTCCACAGGGGCAGGCATATAAGGAGGGGGCTGGAGTCTGAATCTTACTGTTAGTGATCGGACCATATGACTGGCTCCACCCCCAAATCAAAGGACTTGATCCCCAGGAGAAAGACCAGATCAAGTGAGTGACCCTGATTATGAGTAGCAGAGGCAACTACTGTGTGAACCCCAATGAAGACATAAGTTGGAGGAAGTCTTGACCAAACTGCGAGAGTTCATCGTCAACCCAGGCATTGAAGTTGCCCAGCACCATCAGCCTGGGTGACTTCAATGCCGCATCGATGACGAAGTCTGCCGCTTCCAGCAGGAACAATTTCTCACCCTCAGGTGGACGGTAGATAAGAATGATCCTGCAGCCCATACCTGCTACTACGGTAGACTCAAATGATCTGGCCACTTCTACTGGTACACCAGCAAGGCCCAACTCCGATCTAAAACAGATAGCCACCCCCTACCCCTGCGGTCTGATCTCTAGTGGTGTATCACCGAAAACCCGGCTGGAACTGCCGCTTCCAAAATGGGGCCTGTGATGTCATCAAGCCAGGTTTCGATGATGCATGCCAGGTCAGCTGTCCCAACAAGATCAGCAATAATAGCCATCTTGTTTCTAATAGACCTGGCATTGCATAACACCACTTGAGTCAGACGGGGTTCTGGGGCTGACCGGATTATCTGCCCAGAATGACAGGAGCCCTTGGGTATGGTAACCAGACATGGCGAGCCATGATCTAGAGACCATTTCGCCCCAGGGCGTCTCCTGGACCATACAATCCCGATACGACCGCTCCGCTCTCTCCCCTCTCGACGTTCCGTGGCCCCTGGTCCAAACCCCCCTTCCTCTCCCTGCTACATTCGGAAATTGCAATTGCCAGCTACATTCCAAAATCAGGCACCCCAACACAATCTGGAATTGCATGTCTCAGACACCACATTCTGAAACTGTGCCTTCCCACTGCACTCCCAAATTGTGAGGCACCGCCACACTGTCAAACTGGCAATCAATGACACATTTGGAAAACATGCATCTCTGCTGTGTTCCAAAATTGATTATTCCTGCATTCTGCAAATAAGAGTCCCTGACACATTCCAAAATTGCATGTCCATGCCACGTTCCAAAAACAGCGCATCCATGTTACTTTCATAAATTGTGCATCTCTGGAACATTCATAAATTGCAAGGCCCCCCCATCACATTCCAAAAATATGTTTCCCCTGCAATGCTCCAAACTCATGCATCCTGACACAATTCAAAAATGCACTCCTGCCACATAATGAAACTGCATGCCACCACCGCATTCTGAAACTGCACGGCCAGCTACATTTCAATATTCCGTGTCTGCACCATATTGTGAAAATGCATGTTTTGACCACAGTCTAAAACTGAGCCTAACCAACACATGCCAAATTATGTATCATTGACACGTTACGAAGTTGCACGTCCTTGCCATATTCTGCAACTGTTTCCCACATTTCGAAATTGTGCAGCTCCGACACATTTCTAATATCTGTGACATCACCGCATTTTGAATTTCAATATCCTTGTGAGATTCCAAAACTGTGTCTCCCAGATTGTGTCCGTGCTACTTTGCAAAACTGCAAACTGGTGGCATTCTGAAATCTTCTCCCTACAGTGTTTTAAAGCCATGTTTGCCACTGCATTGCAAAACCACCACCCCTGCCACATTCTGAAGTACCTTGCATCTGCACATTCTAAAAACACCTGCCCTGTACCCCACCACCACCACCACCACCACCACCACCTTCACCATGTGTCAGCTTTCCTTTTTCAAATGTTTACTACAACTATAGTTTTATGTAACTTAGAAGGAGTACACTCTATAAGATTCCTGGCAGGGGTAACTAGGATGTAGATTCTGCAGCTACCATCAATAGCTCTTTACTCAAAATGGCTTTTTTGAACAGCAATGAAATCAGAGTTAAAAAATACAATGTATAACAAAGTAACTTAGAGATCTCATTGATTGTATGGGGCTTACTTGGCATATGCTGATCCTAGTTCTGAATTTATTGATGTTAGAATTTTTGATCAGACTATCTCTTTAAAAAAACACTACTTCAAATTCTGAGATTTCGAATAATTTTTTAACAGTAATCAAGGAGAAGAAATATTCTACCAGCAGTTATACAAGGTTCAGTTTCAGACCCTTTGTTGTTTACCATTTATCTTCTCCATCTGGACATTATTTTTTATAACTATAACATCAGTTTCCACCAGTATGCAGATGGTCCTCAGCTTTACCTGTCCTTTAAGTCTTCCTCAGATAAGGCACTAGAGGACTTGCACTCCAGTTTGGGTGACAGTGAATTTCTGTTAAATGCACATTTTCTGTTTCTCAACATGAACACAACTGCAGCCGGCCCGGTGGCGCCGAGGGTTGAGGTGCTGGACGCCACACCTCGTGCTATGCTGGCGACCCAGGTTCGGGAACGAGCCCAGTCCAAAGGGGGGTCAGTAGGGGAGAAAGAGGATTGAGCGTCTATAGGACTGCACTCCTCTCTCGAGGAGGGATCCAGGGGTAGCCAGGTATGGCAGCGGCCCCCGGTGGAGACCAGCAGCACTGCTACGCACATGGGGCTTAGCGAAGGGGTAGACGTCGGGTGGCTGTCCACTGGACGTGGTTGGGAGCACCCACATCTCAGGCTGGGACGGCACTGCACGTCCCGCGTTGGAGAGGCGTAAACACCACAGGGAAAAAAAAACCTCTGGGCTGGATAGGCGATGGCCCGCCCTGAGCCACGCTGCCACACGTTCAACACTGGAGTCCCTCCACTGCCCCTTCTGTCTCCTCGGGCCCTATGTCCTCCAGGGTGCTCGGGGAGGAACAGTAGCGTCCTTGAGGATGGTGGGGCTCACAGTGGGCGGTAGAGCAGCACTGGCCAGAGGTGAGGCCCGAGAGAGTTCCGGCTCCAGAGGTGAGAAAAAGAGTTGAAAAAAAGAAAAAAAACATGAACACAACTGAATGCAAAATATTTGGATGCAAAACTTTTACTGCAACAGCTTCCAGTCAAATATTTTGTTATTAGAAGTTTGAACTGTGGCCTTCAACTAAAAAGAACAAGTTTAAGATCTTAAACCCTACGTTATGCTTCCAGGCTCATATCATCACAGTTCATAAAACAACTCATTGTCTTTGTCAGAGAAATCTCTTTCTGACAACTGGTTTAAAAGAGAACTACTGGGAAGTGAAGCCCCGACTGCTGCACAGATTGGGGCTTCACCTCTCCGATTCCACCTACAAGCACCATATGCAACTAATACTTCTATTACCTGAGCACTCATAAAAATCTCCTAAACCTCCGGTGTGCCCGGCATTTAACTATGGTGCTCCTCAACCCCACAGGATCTCGCTGGTAATACCGTGAGAAAATGACGTTGCACTGCCCGTCCCTTAATAGTGCCTTTATGTGGGAAAGTTTGCAATGTGTATATCTCTGATGCCCGGTGCTGTTTTTATAGAATTTGCCTAAATCACATGGGTATGACAGAATACCCATGGAATTTAGACAAATTCTATAAAACCAGCACTCAGCATCGGAGATATGCACAATGTAAACTTTCCGTACATAACAGCACTATTAAGGGATGGGCAATGCAGCGTCATTTTCTTGCGGTATTACCAGCGAGATCTGGGGGGATTGAGGAGCACCACAGTTAAAATGCTGGGCACACTGGAGGTTTAGAAGATTTTTACGAGTCCTCAGGTAATAGAAGTATTAGTTGCATATGGTGCTTCCAGGTGGAATCGGAGAGGTGAAGCCCCAATCTGTGCAGCAGTCAGGGCTTCACTTCTCCCTGTAGAACTCCTTTAAAGAGAATCATTGCTGCTATTCTTTAAACTTGAAACAAAGAAGAAGAAGCCCTCTTATCTCAATGGGAGCTCCTCTGCGGTAAAAGCAGCCTTTTCAGTTATACCCTCAAGGACTGGAAGAGATTGCAAATTTCACGAGGGGCTAGTGGTGCAATTCCTTTCCACTTCCCTGCTGCTGACCATGCACTGTTTTATGAAATAGCTACAGGGACAGCTTGGGGTGCGCTCCATTCAAGATTATGGAGCATGATTTGAAAACACAGTTTTTGGCCGTTTAAGTGGCTATTTGGTAAAATCGGAGCCATGGATCAACAAACAAGATTATTAGTTGAACCCTGGCTTCAGTTTTACCAGAAGGACACTTAAATGGCTGAAAACTGTACTTTCAAATCATGTTCTACAGACTCGAATGGAGTGCGCTCCTGCACTCTCCCAGAACCTACATCATAAAAAGTCAGAGCGCAGGGGCGTGGCCAGCAATGGCAAAGTGGAAAGGGATTGTGTTGCTAGCACCTGGGGGGCAATTTGTGATCCCTTCGCTTTCTCTGGGATGTAACAAAAAGGCTGCTTTTATCACAGAGGAGCTGACAATAATTATTCCCTCCTCTGTGCACTTCCCCGGTTCCTCCTCCATGAATGACAGAATGTTCATGATGCAGACACTTGTCATCTCACTTACTCCTGGAATTATGACTACTCGACTCCAATCCTCTGTTGTGTTCGCCAGCTCCCAATCGAATCCCATATCCACTATAACACTGCAATGTATTTTTTTTTTAAAATACTTCTTGGCTTTACTTGTTCCAAGCTTTCTGACACCATATCTGCCTACTCATAATCCCAAACTCTCTTCTTCTCCAACTCAACATTTTCCCCTTTTTTCTTCCCAACTCCTCTCAATCATAGTTAGACAAATCCCATATAAGAACAGTATCTAGCCATCTACTGTACTTACTGGTGGGCGTGGCTTCAAGACGATCCTCTTGCTGAGTAGTCTCTTCCACCTTCACAATACCAAATGGGAGTTCCTCATCACTCGATAACAGTTGCTCTGTCAGGATGTCACAGCCTGTACATTAAAAATAAAAAATGAGACAATACAAATGTTGGAGGAAACAACCAAAGCCCGCTGTGCCACCGGAAGAACCAATGACATCAGACCAACAAATGAAACCAGACACCCGCTGCACTGCACAAATAAACTGTAAGGCTGGTTAAAGTTTAAACTTCTTTATTGTGAAGGGAGTAGAAAACTGCATTTATTTATTTATTTATGACTTTGGTAACCGGGTGGGTGCACTGATCCCAGGGACCGTTTTCAGGCATGACCTGGGCCACCATACAGTGGCACAGAGTTACAATGCAGATATGCATAAATACAGTACACAGTTTGACAATAAATCAAGGTTACAATAAATGTACAGTTGACAACAGAAGAATAGCAGGTAACAATGGTATATCTAGAATACAGGGTTGCATTAGGGCAGAGTTGACACCGAGGTACAGAATGCTGTGTAGTACAAAGCCCAATTAGGCTAGAGCCAGAAATAGTAGGAGAGAGACAAAGTGCATGAGTTTACAATACTATATAAAGGAAGGAACTGACAACCCAGGGAAGCAGTGGCACCTGGGGGTAGCCATTAGCCTTTCTTTGAGACGAGATTTGAAATGGTCGTGGGTGTCGGCGGTGCGAAGCATGACAGCTAGCTGGTTCCAAAACATAGGAGTAGCTATCAACAAGGCTCTTCTACCCATGTTTGTGGATACTCTGGGGCAATACAGAGGGGGGTTATTGTGAGAACGTAGGGTGCGATGAACAGTATGGGCCGTGAGGATGGTAGCGAGGGGGAACTCATGGCAGACTGGATGGTGGAGTCGACCATGTTACCAAGGTCGAAGTCAAAGTAGCCTTGGAGCGATAGCCATCCTAACACATTGTAGAGGACACAATGGTGAGTGGAGAATGGTGCCAACAGGACAAAATGACATGCACAATTGAAGGCGGAGGAGAGCTGGGTCATTAGGTTTGAGGATGTTCTAGTGTAGATAGGGTCGCAGTAGTCCAAGATAGGGAGTAGATTATCCTGGATAATGAGAAGTTGGGTGGCAGGGGTGAGGTATTGCTGAAATCTGTAGGCAGCACCAAGTTTTTGGTGGAATCTTTGAACAAGAGAGTGGATGTGGTTGGTGAAGGAGAGTGAGGGGTCGAGTAGGACTCCTAGGTATTTAAAGGAGTCAACTTCTTAGAAACATAGAATTTGATGGCAGATAAGGACTGCTTGGCCCACCTAGTCTGACCATTTCCCTACCTAATGGATAAGCTGCAGATCCTAGTTAATCAACAGCCTACTTCCTTCTAACCCCCACCACTAAAATTGCCTTATGTCTGTCCCATGCATTCTTGAATTCCTCCACTGTTTTTGACTCCACTACCTCCTCAGGAAGGCTATTCCACATATCCACAACCCTCTCTGTGAAAAAATACTTCCTCACATTACCTCTGAGCCATCCCCCCTCTATCTTCAAATTGTGCCCCCTTGTTCTTGTACATCTCTTTTTCTGAAAGATGCTACCCTCTTGGACTTTGTTGATTCCCTTGAGGTATTTGAAAGTTTCTATCATGACCTCCCTCTCCCTCCTCTCCTCAAGGGTATACATATTAAGCTCCTTTAATCTCTCTTCGTATGTCTTCTGGTCCAGACCCTGCACCATTTTAGTTGCCCTCCGCTGGACAGCCTTCATTCTACCTTTGTCCTTGCGGAGATGGGGTCTCCAGAACTGCACACAGTACTCCAGATGGGGTCTCACAACTGTCTGTACAGAGGGATAACAACTGTTTTCTACAGGTGATGCCACTCCCTATGCATCCCAGTATCCCCCCAGCCTTCCTTACTGCCTTCTCACATTGCTTGCCCACCTTAAGGTCATCTGATATGACTACCCCCAGGTCCCTTTCCATTTTTGTTGTTGTTGTTAGTATCTCACCCTCACTATGTACTCTTCCCCTGGGTTTTTGTTTCCCAGATGCATTACTTTGCACTTCTTTGCATTGAATCCAAGCTGCTATACATTTGACCATTCCTCCAACCTTGCCAAGTCCCTTTGCATCCTTTCCACCCCACCTTGTGTATCAACCCTGTTGCAGATCTTTGTGTCATCTGCAAAGAGACATATGTTTCCTTCCAGTCTCTCTGCAATGTCACTTATAAAGACATTAAAGAGGACCTGTCCCAATACTGAACCCTGCAGTACCCCGCTAGTAGCCTCCTTCCTTCAGAGTGAACTCCGTTTACTATAACCTTCTGTGTCCTGTTGTGCAGCCAATTTTTTACCCAGGTTACCACTTTGGGACCCACTCCAAGGCTAGCTAACTTGTATATTAACCTTTTGTGTGGGACTGTGTCAAATGCCTTGCTAAAGTCTAGGTAGGCAATGTCCACAGCCCCTCCCTGGTCTACTACTTTGGTCACCCAGTCAAAGCGATCTATTAAATTCATCTGCCATGACCTTCCTGCTGTGAATCCATGCTGCCTTGGGTCCTGTGCCCCACTGGCCTCTAGGAATTCAACAATTCTTTCTTTCAGAAGTGATTCCATCATTTTCTCTACCACTGAGGTCAAACTGACAGGTCTGTAGTTTCCTGCCTCTGTCTTGCTCCCACTTTTGTGAAGGGGAATCACATCCGCCCTCCTCTAGTCATCAGGTACCACACCATCCTCCCATGATTTGTTAAAAAGGGTAGTCAGTGGTGTCACTAGTTCTACCCTTAGTTCTTTTAGAATTCTTGTGTGAATCCTGTCAGGCCCCACTGCTTTGTCCACCTTCAGTTTTAAGAGTTCTTTTAGAACCCTTTCTTCTGTGAATGGACTGGTATTGACCTCCCTATCCAGGGTGCTTCTATTCTTTGATTTAGTTACCGGCCCTCCTCTTCTTTTGTGAATACTGAGCAGAAGTATTCATTCAGTATCCCTGCTTTTTCACTGTCGCCCTCTGCCCACCCTCCCTTCCCTTTATTAAGCCTCTCTATCCCTCCTTGGTCTTTCTTCGTTCCCTAATGTACCTATTAACGGTTTTATCCCCCTTCTTAACTGAGTTGGCTATCTTTTGCTCACTTTGGGCCTTTGCTATTTTGATTACCTTCACCGCTTCCTTCTGCTTTAACTGGTACAGTTCTCTGTCCTGCTCCTTCTGTTCCTTCTTTGAGGGGTTGGCCATCAGGGGAGATAATGTTGAGAGCAGGGAGGGTTTTGGATTTGGCTAGAAACGGCTTGGATCCAAACAGCATGGATTTTGTCTTTTTATTATTAACCAGAAGGAGATTTTCCATAAACCAGTTGTGGGCCGCTGTGTAGTTTTGGGAAAGAACAAAAGAAATGAGAGCAGGGGATTTGCCACTGTAGTAGAGTATGAGGTCCTCAGCGTAGAGAAGAGAGTGGCATTGTAGGCTGTCTGAGGGAAAGGAATTGATAAATAGAGAGAAAAGAAGGGGGCCTAGGATGGCGCCCTGGGGCATACCCGACGATACTGGCAGGGTGGGGGAACTGGCAGGTCCAATATGCACGAATTGGGTATGACCTGAGAGGTAGCTCAGGAACCAGTTTGTGACTTCTAGAGAGCAGCCAAGGCCCCATAGTTTGAGTAGGAGGAGGGCATGATTGACCATGTCAAAGGCTTTTGAGAGGTCAACGAAGACCACACCGGTGGCATTTCTACGGTCCATGTTTAGTAGGATGTGGTCGGTCAATAGTGCAAGGGCGGTGGTGGTGGAGTGATGTCTGAGAAATCTGTGCTGTAGGCTGTTCAGGAGGTTATCTTTGCACATATACTCAGCAAGCTGGTGGTGGATAACCTTCTCTAGTAGCTTGCTAAGGTGGGGAGGATGGAGATGGGGCGATAGTTGTCAGGGGATAATGGATCACCTCCCTTGAAGATGGGAATCACCTTGGCAAGCTTCCAGGGGTTGGGCATAGAGGAGGAGGAGAGGGCAAGTTTAAATATACAAGTGAGAGGCTCTATGATAGCCTGGGAGATGAGCCTGAGGAAGACTGGGGAAAGACCATCAGCCCCAGGGGACCCATGATTTGGGAGTTTCTTGAGTAGCTTTGTGGTGCCAGCAGTTGAGAGAGCTTTGAAATAGAAAGGAGGGGCATGAGAAAGGGTGGTAGACCTGGCGTGGGTTGACACAGTGTTTGAAAAGGGGACTGAGCATGTGGCAGGCCAGATGGAAGTTTATTTAGATACATAAACAGGTTGGTGAACTTGTCATTGAAAGCCCTGGCCACTTCCAGGGGGTCAGTAATAAGGCCTTCCAGGGAGTGTAGTTGCAGGGGTGCCTTGTTAGAGTAGGGGTTAAGGAGGGATCCAATTGATTGACAGACTTTCCTAGGATCACCGAGGTTTGCCTGTTGGAGATTGCAGAAATGGTTCTGTTTAAGGAATTTGGCCAGATGTTTACATAGGTTTCTCTGGTGCTTATAGGCCTTCCAGAGAGCAGGGAAGGGGGAGGCCTTGTAAGGTGACCAAGCATGGTCCCTGTCTTTCATTAGGGTAAGGAGGTCTTTTGTGACCCAGCGTGAGTAACCTCCTCTAACCCTTCATGTGGTGACAGGAAAGTGCCTGTCCTGGAGGGTCACGAGGGACTGGGTAAATCTGGTTACTGCTGGTGTCACATCTGTAAGAGCATATAGAGACAACCAGTCCAGAGCCCGTGCCTGTGGCATTTGGGTTCTTGAAATGTCTGAAGGACAGGTACTTGGGGGTGGGCATTTCAGTTTGGATGACCGTAGGAGATATGTAGGGGAGTGGTCACTGATAGTTGGCCATGCACTGTGTAGTATACAGTCCTCCTTGTTTCTAATTATCCAGTCAAGAGGGGTCTGGGTGGTCATGTGCAAATTTTGTCTGCTGGGGACAGAGATCGTCTGGACCAGATTGTATTGTTTTAGGCGAGTAACGTAGTCAGGCTGGTGGGTACTCAGCCAGTTTAAGTTGAAATCCCTGAGGAGAATGTAGTCCCTGTGAGGGAACAAGGAGCCGAGTCCCAAGAGAAAGCTGTTTAAACCCTCAGTAGCAGCAGTGGGAGGGTTGTAGCAGCAGCCTATGTACAGTTTCCTACTGTTGCCAAGGGTTAGTTCCATGAGGAGCCATTCACTGGGGGATTTGGGATCAGAGCATAGGACAATATTTGCTGAGAGGAGTTCCCTTAAGAAGAGAGCAACACCACCTCCCTTTTTTTTGCCTGGCCTATCGAGGCACAGGGAGGAGTACCCTGGTATTTGATAAGAGGAGATGGCATGGTGAGGCTTTATCCACATTTCTGAGAGTCCCAGGATGTGAGGTTTGTATAGAGCGGTCCACACTTCCAGATCTGGGAACTTGGAGGGAAGACTACAAATGTTGATGTGGGCAACCTTTAGTCCAGGGACATTTGCCCAGATGCTGGAGAAGGCAGCGATGTGAGAGTTTGGTGGCCCAGGATTGCATTCAACATCTCCGGCCAGGAGGAGGAGGGATAGCAGAAGAATGTAAGGGTGTGGGGGAGCACAGGGTGAGCAGGAGAGGGAGGCTAGGTAGTGGCTGAGCAAGCGGCGTTCCTGATTTGAGAGAAAGGAGAGTGTGATAGGTCCAAGAGAGGATTGTTCCCATGCAGTCTGCGTGGTATGGCATAGGAGAGAAGAGTGGGTGGCATAGAGGAACATAAGGTGCTCTTCGTCCCAGGCGAGTACAGTGGAGCAGGAGTCTGTTAGTGCTAGGCAAGCTGTCAAAAAGACAGCGAGAAGGGTGTGTTTCAGAGTATACATGGTTGTCAGGAGCTTGTGCAGGGAGAAACAGTACAAGGAGGGCAGAAAGATTGCAAATGGAATAGAAAAAAGTATTCAGAAGACAGGGAAGAGAGTGAAACTATGAGCAGAGAAGAAGGAGTAAAGTGATAGCATTAGGGAGCTAGCTCAGTACAAGCCAAGAGCAGGCAGGAGCCAATCTGGTTAGGTATTAGCTTGAGGGGGGGTGCTTAAGTGCATTTAAAAGAGTAAGGGGGGGGTGGGACGAAAACCCTTCTGTGAGAGGCACAGCCTTGTGTTCCTGGAGCAAGAGTCCTGCTCGTACCTGCAAGCTGTGTTTGAAGGGCGGGTGGCAGCAGGCTCCTCTTCGGCGTGTCCAAAAATGTTTGTCAGAGGTGGACCGCGGATGTGGTGGTAGCCTAGAGGGCTATCGAGGGACACCTGAGGAGAGATGGACAGACAGGGAAATTAGATAGGTTTTGAGAGTGGGAGGGTTGTTAATTTGCAAGAACACAAAGGGGCTGTAAACACAAAGCGGTTCAAAATCGGGGGGCAAGTCTCTGACTGAGAGCAGACGCCAGCAGGATCAGGATGGGAAAGAAACAAAAGAAAGAGAAGTGGTTTGTCTGGGCAGTCACAGGGCAAGTTAACTAGCTAGTCCTAAGACAATACAAATCAAATTGCAGTAAAAAAACTCAGCAAGCATCTTGATGGGAGGTCCCCAGAGTTTTTTAACCTTTACTTGTTGCAATTTGTACGCCCTTCACAATAAAGGAGTTTTCACTTTTAGCCAGCCTTACGGTTATTTGTGCAGTGCAGTGGGAGCCCTGTTTTGTTTTTTTGGTCTAGCAATACAAACACTGGTTACAATAAGAGCTAGTTAAAGGTTACAAAACACTCGCCCATGAAAAATTGCATTATGCCTATTATAACTGGCTTCCTGAGAGTTTAGGGGCAGGACGTCACACCTCACTCCACGCCGGTGACCCGTATTCTGGAATGAGCATGGGCCACAGGGCATCGGCAGGGGAAGAGAGGAATCGAGCATCCCAGGGACAGCACTCCTTCTCTGGGAAGGGGGATGACCAGTTGTCAGTGCATGCGTGGCCCCTAGTGGAGGCTGGGTGTTGTCACACCAATGCTGCCAACAAGGGGGTCAGAGGCAGGCAGACACCTGGTGGGATGCATTCGGTAACATATGCGGTACTGTCACTGGCATCATTGCACGCTCCACCCCTGTGGGAGTAAAACCAGGAGGAGAAAACACTCCAGGCTGGATGATGGAGAGAGCTTGCAGATCCTGCCCCCAAATAGCCTCAACGCCGACCACACACTGTATCTGTTCTTCAGTGGGGTTTGGGGTACTGCTGCCGACCCCACTGGAGGGCAAGCCCTGGGGGTAGACGGTCAGCGTCGGCTGGTAGACGTCAGGGGACGGAACTGGGGCTCCCTCCCAATCGTTGGCCGTGGAGCAAGGTGGCAAAAAGTGATAGAAAAAATAAATAAATAACTGGCTTTCCCTTTTTCCCATAGGGAAACCCATGGCATGATTTACTGTTATAAAGGAGTGTTTATAAATAAACACGAGCTGGCTTTGCCTCACTCTGTGCATGCACCGGCCGCAACTCATCTGTTCCTTACTGCTCACCTTCTTGCCTAAAACTAGACCGCCAGCTGGAATCGACAGTCAGTTATTATTTTTTTAAAATCATTACTCTGCAAAATTTAACAAAAAGCAACTACCAGAAAACAAAAAAAAAAAAAGAGAACTTCACAGTCAGTAGGCAACCGCGGACCCCGTTAAAACCAAACCGGATCACGGCCGCACCAGAAAGTTGACCATTTTATATTAATTGCTGTGGTGAAAAAGGGAAAGCCAGCAATTACATAAAATAAAATATAAAATAAAATATGGGCTGGTCTGTAAACTCGAATTTTACACATACCCTCAGTGTTGGATGCCTAGATAAACCCTTGAGCTTCGCTGTCGGGGTTTATGTAACATTCAACACCTCGGGTGTGTGTGTAAAATTCTTGTTACACACACCACCCCATGTATTATTCCATATGTTGCTAATAATTATATTAACCAGAAACTTGGTGCAGCTTATCGCATAAAGTCACTTCTGACCAGGGGAGCCGTTTAGCCATTGCCCAAGGGAATCTGCAACCTTGATTGACTACTGCTCCCTTATTTACTCACACACATCCTCAGCCTTGCTTGCATGCCTCTGCTCCACGTACAACAACATATGTCATTTCACTCTCCTGGCACCATATTCCACTCACCACTGCCACCTCTACCAGACTGTTGGCTGGCTCCCACTACACTGCAGATTTGATTATGGGCTTGGCTGCTCCTGGACAGCTCCATCAGGCATGGTGAAGCCTCCCTTTTTACATCTCTCCTCAAGACCAGGAATCCCTCGAAGTGTCTACGTGCATCCTCAGCCCCCAGGATATCCTGAAGTCTCCTCGGCTATGGGTAGCAGAGCGTTATCTGTAGCTGCTCCCACTCTGTGGAACAGAATCCCTGCACCCATCCACTCTCTGGACTCCCATGCCACTTTCAAGACATATCTCTTTTCCCTCTTGGGCTGCTTTGGCCTCCCCTGCCCTCTCTCATCTCTTTGGACTCCTGTCTTACATCCCTCACTACATGCTTCTTGGGCTTTCCCACTTCACTACTGTCTTGTATGTTTTTTTTTTTACATCATGCATTACTTTGCACTGGCCACTTATCCTCTGTAAATAGTTTACTTGGTTTACTTGGTTTCAAAGGACAAAAAAAGGCTACTGCCCATCGAGATTGTCCCCCACCACATTGGTGGGATAATTATACCTTGAAGTTGTTAGACTCGAGCCAACAATCCAGCCCCTTTTTGAAGACTGTATTAGAGCTACTGTTCACTAAGTATTGTGGAAGGAGATTCCACAGTTTGGGGGTTCTTACTGTAAAGTAGTTTAACCTTTTGTTGTTTTAGCTTTAGATACAAATATCTGGTTGTTATGATACCGTGGGAAGTCCAGCTGGAAGAAATGTAAGCCACAGTGGTGCATTAACTCCTGAGAATTCTTGATTTTGTACAATAGGAGAAGGTCACCTCTAGTACGTCTTGTGCGTAGTGAGTGTAACCCTGTAACTCTTAATCTTTCCTCGTAGTCAAGTTCGGATAAATAAGGGACCATTCTTGTGGCTCTTCTCTGCACCCTCTCAACCCTGTCAACGTCCTGCCCCAGGTAGGGACTCCAGCAGGGGGATCCATAGTCCAGATGGGGCCTGACATAAGCTCTGTACAAGGGATTATGCATTCCTGTGTCCTAGACACAAACGAACATTGACTGAGTGAGCAAGGCATTAGATTTCCCAGCTATCATCCTGCAATGATCACTAGAGGATAGTTTATTATTAATGATTACCGAGATCACGTTCTAATGGTGACACATGAAGGGCCACACTGTTCAGAAAATAAGTCTGCCTAGGGTTGTTCTTACAAAGTGTACAACATGACACTTGTCTGAGTTGAGTGTCATTTTGTTTAAAACTGCCCATTCTTCGATGGATTTTAAGTTATTCCTCATGGTTTCTCTGTTTGTCGATGTAAGAACAGAGCCACACAGCTTGGTGTCATCAGCAAATTTTGAGAGAACATTTTCAGGGCTAGCCTGCAGATCACTAATAAAGATGTTAAACAGGGTGGGTCCCAACACAGACCCCTGTGGGACCTCGCGGGTCACACTCAGTGGGTGGGAAAGTGAGCCATTAATTCTGACTTGCTGATATCTTCCATTCAACCAACCTGACACCCAGTTGATTATGTAGTAAGAGAATTCCATATCATTCATTTTGTCAAGTAGGATGTCATGAGGGACTTTGTCGAATGCTCTACTGTAGTCGAGAAGTAACACATCAATAGGGATGCCATTATCGAATGCCGTACTGACATGATTATAAAAGGAAACCAAGTTAGTAGTACAGGAGTATCCCTGTCTAAAGCCATGTTGTGTAGTGTCAGTCAAGTTACCCCCAATAGATTCGTGCTCTGGTAGATTCTTAATAACTTTCTCCAAGATCTTGCTTATAACAGAAGTCAGACTTATCGGACGGTAATTTTCTGGTCTAGAATGGTTACCCTTCTTAAAGATAGGTACTACAGTAGCCATTGTCCAGTCCTGAGGGATAATTCCCTCATATAAGGATTTGTTGAATATAATTGAGAGTGGTTTAGTAATAGCAGCAGCTGTCTCTATTAGAAATCGGGGGCTGATGTTATCAGGACCTGACTGGAATTAGGTTTTAGGGATAAAACTGTTTTAGTGTATCATCCTCGGTGATGATGTAAGAGGGGTAACATTGTTCACAGGTTTGAATAGTTTAGGAACCTCTTTATTGGTAAATACTGAGCAGAATTGCTTGTTAAATGTCTCTCATATCTCTGTCTGTAGATATAATTGTGTCATGTATGCATAGGGCCCCATGTGTCTATTATTTATTTTTTTATTATTAAGGTAGGAAAATAGTGATTTATAGTTGTTTTTGGTATGGGCCAGATGAAACTCAAGTTTCTTTTTAGATTGCAGAATAGCTTGTTTTAGTGATTTTAGAGTTTCCCTGTATTGAGTGAACAATAATTTTCTGGTGTCACCCTTACTGTTTTTAACTCTGCAAATAGCCTCTGCTTCTTCTTAATTAGAGCTTTGATAGTTTTGTTAAACCACAGGTATTTTCCCTTTTATTATATTTTTGTTGTAGGAACATACAATTTTCTGAGTTATAAATGGAAGTTTTAAAAGTCCCAGGATTCTTCCATGGTAAGAGAGGATAGTGCTGTATCCCAAGGAATTGAGTTTAATTGGTTATTAATAGCATTGAAATTAGCCTTTTATAGTTTTTCAATTTAGTACAGTTGGTGATATGATGACAAAATGACAGTGTAAGGAAATGGTGTAGTGATCACTTGATCCTAGTGGGGCACCAATTATAACTTTGGATATTAAGTTCCCTATATTAGTAATAACCAAGTCCAGTATATTGTCACCTCGTGTTGGTTCTGTAACTGATTTGTTCAAGGCCCACATCAACCATGAGTGTGATTAAGTCTTTCTCGCCTCACGTACTTCCAGTTAAAGAATACCAATTTATAGTAGGCAGGTTGAAATCATCCAGTATAAGGATTTTCCTTTAGAGGCCATATCTAAGATTTCATTATTTAAGCAAGTAGAATATTCTTTATTTGATGTCGGTGCCTGTAGCATGTCCCTACCATCAGCTGTGGGTAACCCTTGAACTGGATGTTAACCCAGATTGATTCAGTATCGCTTGTTGAGGGGATTTGAAATGAGGATATGTCGTCTCTAACATATAGACATACCCCCCCCCCAATTCGTCCCTGGCGGTCCTTATGATACAGTTTACACCCTGGGACGTGCTGGATCCAAGAAGTATCAGGATCCCACCAAGTTTCTGTAATGGAGATGAGTCCATATTTATTCAGTTGACACATAGCTTCTAATTCAGCCATTTTAACCTGATTTAAAGATCTAGCATTTAAAATGAGTACCTGACACTCAGAAATGTCCGTAGTAGGTTTCTTTAGAGAACAGGATCTTCTGTCACTGATCTCTCCCCCAGGTTTTAGTTTAAAAGTTTGTTAATGGCTGTTGTAAAGCTTTTGCCCAGGAGTGAACTACCCCTGCGACTGAGGTGGAGTCCATCCCAGCAGTACAGTGAGTCTCTTAGATAGAAGGTTTCCCAATGTGTTAGACAGAGAATGTTCTGTCGGAGACACCATCGTCTGAGCCAGTCGTTAAAGGCCTTAATCTTTGTATTAATAATATCAGGCGCTCTCGGTACGGGTAGAATCTCTGAGAAGCATGCTATGCTATTTTTTCTGCTAGTACATTACTGAGAGCTATAATGTCCTGTTTAAGTTTGTCAATACTACCTCTATTTATATCATTTGTACCTGTGAGTACTATGAACACTTGATTTTCACCAGCCCCTTTCAGTATATTTTTGCAGTAGCAGTGATGTCGAGACGCGAGCACCTCAAAGCTAGTGCAGAGTGCGGTTGAATTGTCCATGTTACATATAGGGCGATCCAAGTGTTTAATAATTGAGTCACCAAGAACAAAGATTTGTTTAGTTAGTGGGTGAGATTCTATGTTGCTAGAATTCGGTGGTAAAATAACTGAATCGTGATTTTGGTCTTTTGTTCGGGATTTATTTTGTTTGGGTGTGGGGAACACCGTACAGTTATTCTCTCTCCTACAGGGAGGACTACTGACTAGGGGGTCATTGCAGGTGGTACTGATAGTGACATCATGGGATGGAGCATTTATGTCCTGCTTGAGTGGATCATATTTATTGAATAAGGGTAGGGGTAACATATTGCATCCAATCTGTCCCCCCCACGTTGTGATTTACCCTTGGGTACCATTGCCCAACTATCAGACTCCTCTTGAAATACAGCAGGAGTAGAGGAGGTAATGACATTAGTACTTATAACAGTTGCTGTCTCATCCGCAGATGGGGGAACTAAAGATAAAGACTGTCCCAACATAGAGTCAATATAGTCCTCCAATGCTTCAATCTCGGGACCAACTGTTGTGGAAGCCAGTAAACGGTCAATTTCTTCCTGGAGGGCTTCCACCATTAAACATTTATTACATACAAAGTTGGTAGTCTGGGGACCAATGGCATACATAGCGCATGAAAGGCAATAGTTATTTGGAGCCTCCATCTTAGTATGTCAGGCAGAACACCAGGTGAAGTAACTGTGTGTTATAGCAAGGATGATTTTACTTACAGTTTCGGGGCCCTGGTCCCTGCAGTCCCGGCAGACACGGCAGACACCATACGGCGCGTGTCTCTGCGTGTGTCTCAGCATGGCACCAAGTGTCCTGCACGCCGCCTTCTGCTCGCTGTAGGGAAGTTTTAACGCGAGTGGCGAATTCGGAAGTAGAACTAGGGGTCACAGGGTCCTCACATGCAGCACAGTAAAACCCTAATACTGCGCGGTTTAACAAGTGGCCTTTGAATGACAAGAGTAACAACACTAATTACAGTGCAGAGCAAACATTAAATCAGTACAGAAAGCCCACCATAGCTGGTTTAAGGACTGTTTATAGTTGTCCTGGTTACCAGCTCTCTTCCTGTTTCCTGCCTCGTCGGCAGTGTAGCAGGGCTCACACAGTTAACAAAATACACACTTTAAAAGTAGTTGTATAATGATTGTTGCTTATCATGATGTAATGATTGTTTTTTTCAGCCTCTCATTAATTTTACTCTCCTATGTCACTTTCTGTGTTCACCAGTGATGTCTGTATATCCACTTTGTACACCAGTGATGCCTGTATATCCACTTTGTTCACCAATGATGCCTGTATCTCCACTTTGTTCACCAATGATGCCTGTATATCCACTTTGTTCACCAATGATGCCTGTATCTCCACTTTGTTCACCAATGATGTCTGTATATCTACTTTGTTCACCAATGATGCCTGTATATCCACTTTGTTCACCAATGATGTCTGTATATCCACTTTGTTCACCAATGATGCCTGTATATCCACTTTGTTCACCAATGATGCCTGTATATCCACTTTGTTCACCAATGATGCCTGTATATCCACTTTGTTCACCAATGATGCCTGTATATCCACTTTGTTTACCAATGATGCCTGTATATCCACTTTGCTCACCAATGATGTCTGTATAGCCACATGGCTTGTACTCATGGGCCGGGATATTCAAAGGGGTAGCACATGGCGCAACAGTGTTGCGTCATGCGCAACCCACTGATGCGCCCCAGCACAATATTCAAAAGGGGATGTTGCGCTGCGCAAATTCTGATGCGCTGGGGCGCACCAGTAATGCATACGGTGCAAGTGCGGGGGGCGTGCCCATGCATATTTGGCACATCCCGATATTCAGCCCGGGATGTGCGGCACATATGCATGCACACCCGCCTTGCACCGCACGGGGGGGGGGGCGCAAAGATCCGCCCAACAAAAACAGGAGCAAGGACTAGCCACCCACAGGTGAGCTGCCGTATTGCAGGGCGCAACACGGCAGCCGCCAGCTGTGGGTGGCCACCCGACCCCCAGAGCCACAGGCCAGGCGTCGTGTCCCCCATGCCCGATCGTGGGCTATGTACTATAAATACTATCCATGGTGGTCCAGTGGACCATCTCCAGCCCAATCACGGGCTTTGTAATAAAAGCATCATCCCTGGTGGTCCAGTGGACCTGCACCCCAGCCCAGTCGCAGGCTATGTAATAGTAATATTATCCCTGGTGGTCCAGTGGACCGAATCCTGCCCAATCACAGGCATATAATAAAGAAACATATCCCTGGTGGTCCAGTGGACCCACTCCCAAGCCCGATCATGGGCGTAGTACATGAAAACACCCTGGTGGTCCAGCGGTACCCCCCACCCGCCCACTGGGCCCCACCACCTCCCCCGGTCAGTGGCAGGCAGCAGCTCCTCACCCACAATCCACCCAGCCGCCCACCGACTGACAGCGTGCGGTACAGCTGTGTGCCCACTGGTCCACAGCATGGGCCAATGGGCATGCAGACCATACTGTACTACACAGGCCTGATATGTGAATGGATCCATGCAGATCATACTGTACTACGGTCCTGATATGTGAATGGATCTATTCACATATCGGAACTGTGTAATGCAATCACCGATTCTGCGCCCAACCAGCCCATGCTGTGAACAATGGGCGTAAACTGTACTGTACACTGTCGGTCGTGAGCAAGCCAGTGGATGCGGAGGAAGCTGCCACCCGCCGCTGACCGGGAAGCAGGTGGCAGGGGCTCGGTGGGCAGGTGAAGGGTACCACCAGACCACCAGGGTGCTTTCATGCTCGCCCGATCGACTTGGGAGCAAATCCGCGGACCTAAAGAGGATATTTTATTATATGCGCATTGATCGGGCGAGGTTCGATCACTGGGCGACCAGAGGATACTATTACTATTACATATCCCGCGATGGTCTGAGAAACGAATCACACTGGACCACCAAAGATATTCTATTATTACAAAGCCCATCGATCGAACTGGAGATATCCACTGGACCAACAGAAGATGACAGTATATTACAATGCCCGTGAACATGGCGTTGGGGTACTTTGCCACCAAGTGACGGGGGTGTCAGTCCCGCGACTGCAACCTGGCAGAGCAGGCGCAAGTCGCCGAGGATCGGCGCACCTGCATGCAAATGGGGCCATAATGACATGCAAATGGCCCCATTTGTGCCTTGCATGCATAATGGCCTCATTTGCATACCCACCGCTGAATATCACGGTTCCTGTGCCTAGCACAACTGTACTTGCGCTGGCGCATCCCCCTGCTCCTCACTTACCACTTGCACTGGCGCAGTGCCACTGCGCCATGCGCAATGCGGGTGGCCACTGTGCCATATTCAACGGTGCTGAGCCATGGTGCAGCATCGTTGAATATCGCCCAGGTCATGCCGTGGCACATCCCAGTTGCGCTGCACCCAGGCTTGCGCCCCAGCCTGGTGCAGTCTGAATATCCGGCCCATTGTATAACTTGTCACTACCTCTGTAACTGCCGCCTGCGGGGCCCGGATCATGCCTGAAAACGGTCCCCTGGATCAGTGCACTTACCTGGTTACCAAAGACTAAATAAATAAATTGTAAATTGAAGGATGATGGTCCACAACCACAACAGTACTCCATTAAAAAATTACAGATAAAGATTGGCCAACTCTAGCAGGCCTAGTGGCGTGGAGAGCTGAGGCATCCATGCCTTACCTCCTGCCACGCCGGCGACCTGTGTTCACGGTGCAAGCAGGCGGCCGGGCATCAGCTGGGGAGGGAAAAGATGGAGCATCAAAAGGACTGCTCTCCTCTACCAGGGAGGAAGGTTTGGCTCTCCTGCCAAATGACTGCTCCCAGGTGGAGGCCCGTAGGTAGTGCCGGGATGTTGGGCGCCAAGGAAAAGAGGGCACTGTGGGACTTCCACGGACATGCATACGCCTCAAGGTATGCATATGTGTGTGCCCCAGCAAAGGGGATAGGAGAAAATGGAGGATAACACCCCCTGGCTGCAGATGATGACTGACCCTCCACAGGCTCCGCACCCAGCGACCGGGCAGAACTCTGGAAGGTAAGTCCCAGCAATACCAGCGTGACAGGGCTGGGGGGGTCGGTCAGAAGGCAGCAGCTAGGAGCAGCAAGGCGATAAGTGCATATAAAAAAAAAAATTGGCCCAATCTGAAGTGAATTTACTAATCATTATGCTTATATATTTCTGCACCCCACGTTTCTCCATACTTACGTGTTACAGCACCTCTCTTCTCTCCACATTTACGTATTCCTGTCTGTTCTCCCCATATTTACATATTCCTGTACCACTGTTCTCTCCATATGTACTTATTACTGTACCCCTGTTCTCTCCATATTTACATATTCCCATTCCTGTACCCCGTTCTCTCTATATTTACATATTCCTGAATGCCCTGTTCTCTCCTTACTGACCTATTTCTACACCACATTCTTCTCTCCACAGTTATGTATTTCTGCACACCCTGTTCTCGCCATACTTACTGTTCACGCATGCCATTTTCTTCTTACTTACTGTAATATATTCTGCCCTCAGATGCACATACATTTCTTATTTGTTATGGAGTCCTAAAATCTCGGCTTCATCATGTCAACTTTCTGGAACACCCTTTCCCCAAGCTTATGTTGCTCTCCCAGTCACTTGATCTTCTGCAAGGTGCTACAAAATTAAAACCAGTGTATCCCCAACAAGTCTCATACCAAAAATTAGCTCTCTAAGTTAATTATTGTAAAAGTTACAGGAATACACCATTTTATAACCCTAATTTTCACTGCTTGTTCAAAAGAAAGTTAGTTTTAGTGAAGAGATACCGATGATTGTTCCAGAACTCACAGCCACGTCCTCCCTGACAGTAACCTCACAGGACTTACATCTCAAGTGTTTAAGAAACTGCAGTTGTAGTAATCATTACAAAAGAAACTCACACTGGGTTAGGTACAGTGCATTGATTTCCAAAATGTTCAGATGCATGGTTCCATATTTTAGAATGTGGCTGAGAGGTGATTTTGGAATGCAGCGTGGATTGGTAGGACCAGTGCACAAAGGACATTGGAGTATGCCCAACAAGGCAGCCAGCAGCCAGAAATGCTGCACCCCAATAAGTCAGCAGGGGAACAATGAAGAAGGAGGACAGGAGGAAGCAGGACATCAGGATGGTATACCCTATACCAGAGGTAATCTTTCTGCTTTAAAATCCTGTAACTGCACACCCATTGTAAGGGTGCGAGGAGGGTCGGGACATGCAATAGGAAGGGTTCAAGTAGGAGTAAGAAAAGAAAGGGGTAGTGGCATGTTAGGGACTAGAAACATTATGGGTACAGGTGAAACACCCTATCTAGGGTAGCAGTAAGTAAGGGATTAAAGTAAGCGAAACAAAAATGGACAGATTAGGTTGAGTTAGGGTCTAGCAATAGCTGGGCAAAGGGTAAAAAGAGGCTAGAGGAAGCAAAACAGAAAAACAGACAAGGGAGGACATTGGTATGCTGGGTGTGGTGCAGTACAATGGCTTCAGGGCAGCAGTCTTCAGGGAGACTTTCTGGAGACTGTATTGCTGCCCCATCCAAACGCACCACTCTGTGCTGAGGGAGGAGGTTGCCAAACTCATGGCCAAGTTGACTTGGGTTCGGAGGACCTACTCCCCCACCTAGGGACCACCTAGTCTGCCACTGTTACCTCGGAGGTTGCCCAGAAGGAGGAGCCACTGGACAACAGTGGGCTCAGGGAAGGTTAGGGTGGTGAAGCGCAGGTACATCCCCCATCTGGTACCACTACAAAACTCCTACACTGCACTGGCTAGGCAGACATGTACCACAAAGGCACCCGAAGTAGAGACCAGGGAGGATGTGGGGGTCCTCCATAGAGCAGAAATGAAGGGGGATGGTCGTGGACCACAGAGGAGAAGGAACCAAATCCTGGTGGGGGGCGCCATAGTGAGGGGGGATACAGCTGGGGGCAGATAAGGATGAGGACAGGAAGGTTAGGTGCCTTCCCACCGCCATGACATGCAGGGATGGAAAGAGGATCCAAGGGATCACTGGGGCAGCAGGAAGGGAGGGAGAGCTGGACATCATTGTCCATCTGGGGGTTAATGACCTGGGTAGGAATGAGCCAACAATAGTTCGGGATGAGTTTAGGGAATTGGGAAGGAGTCTTAGCAAGTAAGCAAACAATTCTTTATTTGTAAAACGCTATTCCAGTAGATCATAGTGTTGTACAAGCATTATAAAACGAACAACAGTCAGGCCATATCAATAAAACAGATAATAAAACAGCAGGACTTTAAATGTTAGGAAAAGCTGAATCAAAAAGATAAAATTTTAGGGCAGCTGTAAAGGTCTCGATGGATGGGCACTCTAATCCGACAAGGCAGCGAATCCCACAGGTTCGGAGCTGCAAAAGCGAAAGCTCTGGCTCCTGAAGTTGTCAAATGGACCCTGGGAAACTCTAGCAATCCCTTGTCGGTGGAACTGAGAGGGAGAAGGGGGCAGTAGGGACAAAGCAGATCTTGTAGATACCATGGTCCCTGTCCATGTAGGGCTTTATAGGTCAGTAATCCGAACTTGAAGGTGATCCTCCACCACACCGGCAGCCAGTGTAGGCCGTGGAGCACAGGTGTGATGTGGCAAGATCTCGATAAGCCAGTCAACAACCTGGTAGCCACATTCTGCACCAGTTGTAGGTGGCAAAGGTCCACCCCTGGTAGCCCTAGGTATAGGGCATTGCAGTAATCAAGGCACGAGGTCACAAAGGAGTGGACTAGTGTTGGAAGATCATCTGATGAGACCAGGAGTTTTATCCGGGTGATATTCCTCAGATGTTAAAAAGAGGTTTTGACAACAGCCGACACCTGAGATTTAAGTGTCAGCTCATTATCAAACATAACGCCCAGATACGGCACCCAGTCAAAGGACACTAGCTGGTTGTATCCTAGCCAAAGCCCAGATGGCTTCCCAGCCAATAAACCCTCTCCTCGACGACCTGGGTCCACTATCAACACCTCAGTCTTATCTGGATTCAGCCTAATCCAGTTGGCACTCATCCAGTCCTGAATCTCAGAGAGGCAGTTGTTAAAGACCAAAACAGCATCATTTTGTTCAGGTACAAAGGACATGTACAGTTGAGTATCACCTGCATAGCAGTGAAAACTCAACCTGTACCGCCAAATAATGTCTCCCAATGGCAGCATATGCACCGCAAATAACATGGTAGAGAGCACAGAACCCTGTGGCACCCCACAAGGTAGAGAGAGTGGAGCTGAAGAAAACACCCCAGACTCCACTCTCTGAACTTGGGGCACAGAAACTCTGGGGCAACGTACCAATTGAGCAGGGAGGTATTAGCAACCACAAAACAGGAAAGGGACCTGGGGGTAATCATTTCTGATGACCTGAAGGTAGCCAGTGTGATAAGTCAGTGGGGAAGACTAGCAGGATCTCAGGTGCATAGGGAGGGGCATCACCAACAGAAAGAGGGAGGTAGTATTACCCCTGTATATATCACTTGTAAGACCTGAACTCAAGTACTTTGTCCAGTTGTGGAGGCTCCACCTCTGGAACGACATAGATAAGGTGGAGGCGGTACAAGGGAGGGTTACCAAAATGGTGCGTGGCCTGCATCAAAAACCTTATGAGGAAAGACTCAAGGAACTAAATATATACGCTCTAGAGGAAAGGAGGGAAAGGAAATACATGACAGAAACGTTCAAATACCTCACATGTATTAATAAGGTACAGGAAGGTAGCATTTTCCATAGAAAAAGATGCTCCAGGACAAGGGATCGTGCTCTGATGATGGGGGGGGGGGGCGGTGCTCAGAGAAGATGTGAGGAAATACTTCTTCATGGAAAGGGTGGTGGACACCTGGAATAGCCTCCCAGCAGATGTGGTGGGGCTAAAACAGTAACAGGATTCAAGCATTCATGAGTTAGACACAAGGGGACCTTAGAAGTAAGGCAAGGGGGGGGAGACCAGAGATCGAGTAGGGTCTGCAGTGGCTCATAAGGTAAGGAATATAGGGCAGACTAGGTGGCCAAGAAGCCCTTATCTGTCAACATCTTCTATGTTTTTAAGGTTGTGTGCAATTTCAGGATACTGCAGTGGTGAGATTTCAGCTTGTGTGCAGGATCAAATATTGCAATTCAACGGTAACTGGACTTCAGAATGCAGCATGCACATGGATTTGAAATGTCAAGGTTGCATTCAATTTTGGAACACTGCAGTGATGACTTTTCAGTATGTGCGCAGGATCAAATTTTAGAATGCAATGGGGACTCCATTTTAGAATCAGCATGGACATACAATTCTGGAATGCGTCATGAGCAATTTCAAAATGTGGACAGTCACAAGTTTGAAATGAGCGACATGCAGTAAAGTAAAGTAAAACTTTATTTATAAAGTGCCTTTCCAGGACCAAGGCACTGTACAATCAATAAAATAAAAACAAAACAATTTAAAACAAATAATAACATCCATAGACAACATAAGTTTTAAAAACCCTCGGGAAAAGCCCAGTGAAGCAAATATGTTTTGAGCTCCAATTTACAATGTGAGACGGTCAGGCATTCCCTTAACTGACGAGGTAGAGAATTCCACATGGTAGGAGCAACATAAGAAAAAGCATGTGCGCCTGATGTTTTTAACCGAACCCTGGGAATCTCTAGCAATCCCTCGTCGGCGGATTGGAGTGGGCGGGAGGGGCAGTAGGGAGTCAGGAGATCTTGCAGATACCAGGGTCCCTGTTCATGTAGGGCTTTGTAGGTCAGTAAACCGACCTTAAAGGTGATCCGCCACTGTACAGGTAGCCAGTGCAATTTGCACAGCACAGGCCTAATATGACTAGTCCTAGATGTACCAGTCAGAAGCCTGGCTGCCGCGTCCTGCACTAGCTGCAAGTGACAGATATCAAGCCCCAGAAGCCCTAGGTACAGGGCATTGCAGTAATCAAGGCGGGTGGTCATGAAGGCGTGGACCAATGTAGGGAGGTCAGCCAGAGGAACTAGGTGTTTCACCCGGGTGATATTCCTCAGATGATAAAAAGAGGATTTGACAACGGCAGACACCTGAAATGTCAGGGTCAAGCCACTGTCAAAAATAACGCCCAGGTTACGCACCCCGTCTGAGGTCGTGAGCTGGACACCATCAAGCCATAAGCCTGAAGGCTGCCCAGCCCCTAGACCCACCTCCGGACATCCCAGGTCCACAACCAACACCTTGGTCTTATCTGGATTCAACCTCAGCCAGCTGGTGCTCGTCCAGTTCTTGATCTCAGCTAGACAGTTGTTAAGCATGGAGACCGCGTCATCCTGTCTGGGCATAAAGGACATATACAGTTGGGTATCATCTGTGTAGCAATGAAAACCCAAACTGTATCACCTAATGATATCTCCTAATAGCAGCATATACACTGCGAACAGCATGGGTGCCAATATGGAGCCATGCAGCATCCCGCAGGACAGGGGGAGAGCAACAGAGGAACAACCCTCTGCGACCTGCCCATAAGAAATGATCGAAACCATCTTAAGACTGTTGCAGACAGTCCAAAGAGAAGCCACAGGCACTCCAAAAGCACACCATGGTCCACAGTGTCAAATGCCACCGAGAGATCAAGGAGGACTAAGATAATATGAGCCTTTCGATCTCTCGCAATTAGGAGATCATTTAAAACCCAGACAAGGGCGGTCTCGGTTCTATGTTTCTTCCTAAACCCAGACTGGAGAGCATTGCAGACATTATGGGTTGTAAGATGGTCATCCAGCTGCAATGCAACCACCTTCTCAATAACCTTACCCACAAAGAGTAGATTAGAGACAGACCTATAGTTAGCTAGACAGTCTGGATCCAAGGACCCCCCTTCTCCAAGGAACTCCAAACAATTTTGCAAGGATCGGGCAGATGACATCTGCGCAACCTACCAAAAGTGGCGTAGGGCCCAGATCCAAACTACAGCTGGTTGGTCACAAAGTCTGGACAATCCTCACAATGTCCACGAATTCCAGCCAGCTGAAGTCAGACCAGGCAGAACGCCGATCTCCACAATCCCTCATAGGGAGACTTGGGCCGATACCCGACCTGATGCTTGCAACCTTATCTGCGAAGAATTGAGCAAGCTCATCACACTTCAACTGTGAAAAATCTCTTTTCAGATTGAAGACAGACTGGATTGCATAATCTGTCCACAGTCCAGAAGAGCTGAGCTGATCGATTCTGTGCAGCAGCAATCTCCCCAGACAGGAATTCTGCCTTCTTACAGGTGATTGTTGATTGATAGCCCTTATAATGTTCCATCAGTCTAAGCCTGTCAGCCTCCAGGCTGGATTTCTGCCAAACTCTCTCTAGCCTTCAACCCACTCTTCTCAGCTCCTTCAAGGACCCATCAAACCAAGGGATCCTTGGGCTCAGAGTGAGTGGGCAAACATGGACAGCAGCAATTGAGTACAGGGCATCCCCCACTGCCTTATTACAGGTGAGTACAAGACCCCCTGGACTCATGCATTCACTTGATAAACCCGATAGGTCCAGCACTGCTGATAGACCCTCTTGGGTAACTCCCCTTAAAGGGCGGTATCGGACCATCTCCGTAGGGGCAGGCCTATTTGGGGGTGCCCGAAACTGAACCTTATGGTGTGATGGTCTGACCAACTAACTGGTTCCACCCCCAAATCCGTGATCTCCATCCCAGGAGGAACACAAGATCCAAGGAGTGACCCCCTATATGGGTAGCAGAGGTAACCACCTGTGTAAGACCCAGCATAGTCATAAGCTGGAGGAGATTATTTCCAAATTGTGAGAGTTCATCGTTTGACCCAGGCATTGAAGTCACCCAGAATTAATCATCTGGGCGACTCCAATGCCACATCGACAATGAAGTCCTCAAACTACTTCAGGAATTCTCCACCATCACCGGGTGAATGGTAGACAAGGAGTATCCTGAAACCAGCACCCACTCCCAGGATATACTCAAAGGATCTGGTGCACCCCACTGGCACATCCACAAGGCCCAGTTCTGTCTTAAACATAATGGCTACACCCCGCCCCTACGATCCAATCTCGGGCGGTGTATCACCGAGAACCCAGCTGGAACAGCAGATGCCAAAATAGGGCCTGCATTTTCATCCAGCCAGGTCTCGGTGATGCATGCCAGATCTGATGTCCCAACAAGATCAGTTATAATAGCCGTCTTGTTCCTACACGATCTGGCATTGTGCAACACCGCCCGGGTCGGATCAAGGAAGATCCCGGGGCCTGCCCACTAATTGTGGAGCCCTTGGGTATGGGAACCGGGTAAGAGACACCCCTTTCCTGACCCCATTTCACCCCAGGGTGTCTCCTAGTCCCCACAACCTCTATCCATCCACCCCTTTCCTTTCACCCACCAGGCCCAGCTCTCCCCTTTTTCAATCGACTTCTGATTATCCCCAAAGCTCAACACCTCTTATATGTCTCTAATGGTAATGGGGGACAGTCAAAGGCATGTAGATCCCTGAGCCTGGTGGGACAATACTGCCTGACCATCTTTAGACCCTCCCAACACATTTCAAACTTAACAACAAAGCAAATAAACACCAAAATTCTACAACTAACACAAATTCACTCTACAATATCGCCCCCCACACACAGACACTTTCAAAGGGGTTCCTCTCACACAACCCTTTCTAGAGATCCAAACAACCACTTGACTCACTCCAATCACAATCTCATTCATACACCCCACAAGAATATCAATCCATGCACAAATAATCAGTGATATTGGAGAACACACAATCCCAGAATGTGGTAGGTACACACAGCTGTGTTCTATGTCAGCAAACACAGGGATGTGCAACCTTAGATTGGGGGAGACATCATTTCAGAATGACAGACAGGCAATCTCAGACTGTGATAGCAAATAAAAGAGAAATTTATCAGGAAGATGAGAATGAAGTCGATCCAGACTACTCTGTTACTCCCTATCCAGCAACACCAGTCTATTGCTGTAAGGGCACAGTATCACCCCCTACTGGTACTGCCAACCACCCACCCTCCTGGTCTTGCTTCACTTTTATCAGACCTTTTCATTATTCCAGCCCCTTCTTGAAGCCCTCCACAGTTTTCAGTTCTATCTCGCAATCTTGGAATATGGTGGGAATATGCAATCTCAGAATACGGAGGGATATGCAGTCCCAGAATGTGGCAAGGATGTGCAATCTCGGAATGTGGCACGGGATGCTCAATTTTGGACTATGTTAGAGAAATGCAGTCTCAGAATTTGGTAGAATGGTGGAGAGGCATTATTTGGAAATGAGGGCGGTCACACAATCATGGAATGTTTCCTGAATACATTTTGGAATGAGGGATAGGCAATCCCAAAATGAGGCAAGGACTGCAAAGTCTTAGCATGTGACTGGAATGCACAATGTCAGCTTATGGTGGGGCTATGAACACTTGGAATGTGGTAGAAATGCACAGTCTATAAATGTGGCAGGAACAAACATCTAGGAAATCTGACATGGATGGACAATCTTGGAATATAATGGGAATGCAGAGGGTTTGAATGTGGCAGGGCACACAATTTTATTCTGAAATTGCTTGCCCCTGACTAATTCCAAAATTTTAGGCACCCATCACATTTTAAAATGGCACACCTCTGCTACATCCCAACACTGCACACCCCTGCCACATTCAGACATTGCAGTCCCCGACATATTCTGAAATTGCACATCACTGCCACATTCCAAAATTGCTCATCCTGCCACATTCTGAAATTTGCTTATATGCCACATTCTGAAATTTGCTGATATTCCACATTCCCAACTTGCAAGTCCCCAACATATTCTATCACTACATGTCTAGACCAAATTTAGACACTGCATGTTCCCATCATCTTCCAGTGTTGTGCATCCCCGCCATATTCTGAAACTATGTGTCAACTTCACATCCCAAAACGTTCACCGCCAAACTTCGACTCCACATCACTGCCACAGTATGAAAATGCATGCACCCACCACACTCCAAAATGATATGCACCCCCCCCAATTCTGAAATTGTGATTTCTAGCCACACTCCAAAATTAGGCATCCCCAGCACAAGATGGAATTGCATGTCCCAGCCACCACATTCTGAAATTATGCCTTCCCGCCACATTCCCAAATTTGAAAACATGCATCTCTGCCATGTTCCAAAATTGGTCATCCCCCTTCATTCTGAAAATTACAGTCCTGGACCCATTCTAAAACTGCATTTCCAAGCCACATCCAAAATTGTGCATCCCCATAACATTAAACAATAGCGAAGCCCCGTCATGTTACAAAAATGTGTTTCCTTGCAACACTCTAATATCATGCATTATGATGCAATTCAAAAATGCATATGCCTGCCACATACTGAAATTGCATACCACCATTTAATTCTGAAACTGCTCACCCAGTTACATTTTGATATTCCATGTCCACACCACATTGCGAAACTGCAGGTTTTCACCACAGTCTAATACTGAGCATAACCACCACATGCCAAAATGATGCATCCCTGACACGTTGCAAGATTGCACATCCTTGCCATTTTCCACAACTATGTGTTTCCCACATTCAAAAACTGTGTATCTATGACACATTTCTAAAACTTGTGACATCACCAGATCATTCCAACAGCTTTGTCAAGTCCCCAGCTACTTTCTGAGATTGTGTCCATGCTGCATTCCAGAACTGCAAACTAGTGGCATTATGAGATCTCATCCCTGCACTACTCTAAAGCCACATTTGCCACTGCATTCCAAAACTACTGCCCTGCCATTTTCTTAAGTACTTTACATCTGCCCTGTAACCCCCACCCACCCACCCACCACCACGTCAGCTTTCCTTTTTCAAATCTTACTACAACTGCAGTTTTATATAACTTCGTAGGAATACGTTCTTCTGGCAGGGATAACTAGGTTGTAAGTTCTACAGCTGACATCAATAGCTCTTTAATGAAAATGGCTTTTCTGAACAGGCAATGAAATCAGAGTTACAAAACAGCCCGCAACTTTCAAACAAAGTAACTTAGAGATCTCACTGTTGGGATGGGGCTTATTTGGGATATGCTGATCCTAATTCGGAATTTATGGACAATAGAAGTTTTGACCAGATCCCCTCTTTAAAAAACTCTACTTTAGATTCTGAGATTTTGTCAGATGTTTCATCACTGCTGAATTGGTCTATTTTTGCAAAGGTGTTCAAAAATGCGGTCACTATTCTATAGCAATAGTACTTAAATGATACGTTTTAGAAGAAATATTAGTTGAGCTTTCCGTCATATGGAAATGACTCGAGTGTAAGAGGTCAATGCCATTCTTTTCAATAGTGACAGGGACCTGACTCTGTGTTATTGCTACTGATGTTAATAGCTTTCGAAATGGTAAATCATTTGATTCTGTTACAGAGACTACAGGACAGGCTTGGTTGTTGAGTCATATGTTTCTTCCTGGACCTTTTCTGTTTCATGTAATCCATATCAGTCTACCAGAAGAGATATTCTAGCAAGGGTTCTACAAGGTCCAAGGCCCTCTATCAAAAAGGTACCTTTCTCTCTTCACCTAGCACTCACTTGGACTTTCAAATGCGAGCGCCCTGCTTTCCGATTGGCTGTTCCGTTTTGCACCTGTAGTCTGATTGGAGTGCCTTTTGAACTGCACTCTATTGCCTGTGGAAAGTGAGCAGCCCTTGGAATTTGTGCCTTTTCAAACTAGAATCAAACTGACTGACTGTGCCTCCATTAGCTAGCATTATTGATCTACTCTTACTAATACTGTGGTCACAGCTCCTTCAGGATATCTGTTCTACTGTTTTAATTATTCCTCATACAGATTGCTAAATTCATGGCACTTTCTGCTAAGGTTAAAGTAATTTTTAAATGCCTGTAATGCCATAGGAGAAATTTTTACTGTAACTTCTGTGCTAAGTTCCTTCCTTTGGATCTCTTTGTTTCTCTCTCTCTCTCTCTCTCCCCTCTTTCTCTCTCTCCATCCCTTCCCCTCACCCTTCCTCAAGCACCTACTCCCACCTAATCTATTGCCCGCCCAGTTTCTTTTGTTTCAAATCACTCCCTCCCACTACTTGCTGCTACTTAACATCTCTCCCTTCCTCTGTCCTCTAGGTCTCCTCTAAGACCACCAGGGCTTCAGACCAGCCGGGAAAGTCCCACTTGGGAGCCCACTTCCAGCACGGCTCCTCCGGATCACAACCAGGCTGCCGCTCCTCCGAGGCATTCCCTCGTTGAAGAAGCCCAAGTCAAAAGGCATCACCCCAGCGCGGAGGACCATGAGCCTGGCTGTTTTCACGCTCAGTGGGTGGTGAAGGCGTAACCAGTATCCCGCCAGATCTTTGCGCCGTCTCCCCACCCGCCCCCACCTCACCCACCCTGGGTGGGCTTTCACTTATGTACTGTTTTTTGCATCATTTAACTAAGTGCCTGGATTTCCATTGGCTCATTATATAACTGTGCCGCTAGGGGGCTGATGTAAAAATTGTCTCAGTTGGGCTGATCCTACATTCTGTCTGACTTCTTGCATGTCATAGCTTCTCTCAGGATTTATCACTCTCCGTGGTAATACTATCCGAGCTATGCCCTAAACCCTCCTCAGTTTTGACCACTGTAGAGACCTATGATTTCTGAACTCAAGCAAACTTTTACTTGCTTCTGCTACGTTCTCTAAGGAAGTTTTTGTCCTTGTATTTCAACTGCACTGTGAACAAGCCTTCACCACTGCTGTATTCCCCTTTTTTGATAAATCGACCATGCTAACCAGTGGGCTTCATCTACATGCTAACTTACTGTTTACCTTGAACTTTAAGCTATGATTAGCTACCGACTGGTGGAGGGTGCAATCCTTATCCCTCTAGTGCGCCTCTGCTTCAATGTATCGTTTCTCTCTATCCCCTGTGACCACCAGGGAGGGGTAGCTGACCTCCATAACTTTTTCTTCTCAAACCTGCTTGTCTATAGTCAGTGGCCAGTATCCCTATGGCAATCTCTCTCTTTCCCAAAGAGATGTTCCTTTTATGTACTTATAGGTCTGGAAAGAAGGAGGAGGTGGGCAGTGAATACTCCCGCTCATCAAGCTGTCAGGCTCCACTTCTTAGCTTTACTAAAAATCCTGCGTTCGGGTGACATTGAATCAAATCCTGGTCCACCTGTCCTCTTCTCAGTTGGTAACGTAACAAGGCTTGCCAGGAAAGGTATTCTCATTGTGCACATGAATATTACAAGCTTTACATGTCACAAGGATGAGCTAGAGGCATGGATAAAAGACTACAACCCTGACATTCTTTGCATCACAGAGACGTGGCTGAAACCCCAAATACCTGACTTTGTATGCTCTATTGCTAACTACTCCCTCATCCGTAAGGACAGGCCAACTGCAAAACATGGAGGGGGTGTTGCTATCTATCATAAGGAACATCTCAATATCACTGTCATCCATGACCAAGCCTCACCCATGCTATGTGAACTTATACCTGTCACTGTCACACTTGGATCAAAGAAACTCCATGTCATCTGTGGCTATAACCCCCCTCTGGGGGTGTCACTGGTTTTCAAGAACTGCTTGACAGAACTCTGGTTAATGCAAACCAAAATGAGGTCATAATCCTTGGAGACATAAATCTAAATTGGCTGGGACCCACCCATAGTTCGTTAATATCGGTGGCCAGCAACTACAATCTACATCAGGTAATAACTGAACCGACAAGGACTCCAAATCTGACAAAAATGAGTACCCTGATAGACTGGCTACTTATAAACTGTACAGAGCATTTGCCTATATCTAGCATCCTTTCTGATGCCATAACAGACCATGTTCCAATTTTCTGTATTTGGGCCTCATGAGCTCCCCCATCCCCCCACCACACTACATTATTTTCACAAATTGTTCTAATTTGGGCATAAATGCCTTGCTTCATGACATTTCCACCACTGACTGGTCTGAGATATATTACTCAAACTGTGTTGAAGAGGCGCTATGCATCTGTCTTACCAAATTCAATGACAATCAGACTAGACATGCTCCTAAGGTCACCAGGAGAGTCAGAGGTAGACAAACTAGGTGGCTACATAAGGACCTGCTGGCTGAGCTACACACGAGGGCCAAACTCTAAAGGCATTTCAAACAAATTGGGCAGTTGTCTGATTATAATACCTATAGGACCCACAGAAATACCTGTAAAAAGAAAATAAGAATAGCTAAAAGCAAGTACTGTAAGGATCTGCTTACCAGCTCTGCATGTGACTCCAGGAAATTCTGGGCACATATTAAGTCTTTTCTTGGGACCTCTAAGCCTAACACTCCAACAGACATGATACTAAATGGGGCAAACTGTAATGACCCTAACACCATTGCAAATGCCTTCAACAGGATGTTCTCGGACCTGTCCCTATATACCTCCTCCGTCATACCTCTGGCAAATCACCAACACCCTGGGGGATTGATCAAAGTACTTGACACCTCCACATCATCTTCTCCAGAATCTGGACATAGTCTGCCTTTCTATTTCAAAGCTATAACGGCACCTGAGGTCTTCAAGCTTCTTCACTCAATGTCTGAGAATACTAGTGTTGGGTCTGACCACCTTGAATCTCGCCGTCTTAAGCTTGCGGCCTCCTATATTGCCTCTCCTCTGGCAAAAATATTTACCTTGTCCCTCTCTTGCAGCACTGTCCCAGACCTCTGGAAAATTATTCGCATAACTCCGGTTTACAAAAAAGGTGACAAAAAGGACATCAATAACTACAGACCCATTGCTATTCTCTCGGCCTTGTCTAAACTACTTGAAAAGGATGTCACCTCCCAAACACTCGACTTTCTCTCAAAGTTTAACTTACTTTCAGATGCCCAGGATGGTTTCATAAAGAACCACAGCACATCTACTGCCCTGCTAAAACTCACCTCGGACATTCTCTATAATATGGACGAAGGGCGACTTACTAGAGCTATTTTTATTGACCTTACCAAGGCCTTTGACCTGGTAGATCATCCTCTGCTCCTATGTGGCCTGACAAAACTGGGCTTCTCTTCTCCGGTTGTTAAATGGTTTAACAGCTACCTATCAAACAGGTCTAAATGGTGAAATTTGACTCAGCTATATCAGACCCTGCAGCAATAAACATTGGTGTACCTCAAGGATCCATCTTGGGCCGCTTGTCTTCTCACTCTTTATCAATAATGTTCCTAATGCCCTTAGAAACTGCTCATCTCTCTTATATGCAGATGATCTTATGATCTATACCAGTGCTAATAAAGTTGATGACCTTAACTCTGTCCTCTCCTACGACTTCAAGAACATTCAAAACTTTCTCCATGATCATAAACTGGTTCTAAATGCTAAGAAAACAATGACTATGCTTTTTGGCTCTGTCCCTAAATTTAGAACTGGTCCTTCAACACTCACAGTCCTCAACGTGGGTGGATCTCAACTGGAATCTGTCTTTTCCTTTAATTATCTTGGAGTCTTGCTGGATCAACCCCTAGATCTTAACCTACATATTCGAACTACCTGCAAAGCAGTAAATAATAAACTGGGTGCTCCGTACAAGTCTAGCTACATGCTAACACCATCGGCTAAAATATCCATTGCAAAGGGAATTTTGCTGCCTACCCTTAACTATTGTGCCCCCATCCTTGGTGCTGCCCAGAAAACCTCCCTCCAGAAGTGGGATGTTACTTATAATAATATGTGCCACAATGCGTCCTCTTCTCCTCGACTAAAGCACCGCCGCCAACTTTACAAAGACCTGGTCTGGCTCTCCCCTACAGCATCTAGACATTACTACATTGGCTCTCTTGTTGACTCTATTATCAGGCTGAAAACCCCAACATCACAGGCGGAGATGCTACTTCCTCTTACCTTCTCTCATGATCTGAGGTCTGTTGACAAATCCTTACTACAAATTCCTAGATGTCACACCTCAAAAGATGCTGGTGCTTTCCGACATGTGGCTCCTCAGTTCTGGAATACGCTTCTCATTGAACTTAGACAGACTGGATCCCACCCTCACTTCAAGACTGTGTTCCGGCGTTATCTTATGCAGACTGACCATTGTACTTGTTTTGATCCACCCTAACTTTCTTGTCAGGCTCCCTGACCTCACTGTACGCTGCTCCTCTGCCCCAGGCACTTGTCCAAAACCCTACTTATTTTGGACTTTGGAGGACTGCATCATCACATACGCCCGGTCTGCTCCTCCTACCTTCCAATATATTCTAACTGCAAATGTATAGTTGTCACCTGTATCTGCCTTTACTGTACTATCTTTGTAATGGTATATGATCTACCTTTTAACTTATTCTCTTGCTGTATTTGGTCTACTGCTATGTCTCTAAACTCTACATACGATGTACCATTGGTAATTTGTTAATACCCTGTAAATGTAATGTGGCCCTATGTTTTTTCTTGTTTTCTTGTTTGGATTATGTTTCTCCATCAAACTCTCTGCATCTATCTACAAGGACTTGTCTCCTAAAAATGTAAGGTTTGTTTCTCTATGTTGAAATGTTCTGTACTTATTTTCATGATTTTATGTACTCTCCCGGGTCGTGCCTGAAAATAGTCACATTGTTGGCTAGTGCACATACCCAGTAAACAAAAACTAAATAAATTTAGTATTTATCTTCCCCATCTGGACATTATTTTTTATAACTATAACATCAGTTTCCACCAGTATGCAGATGGTCCTCAGCTTTACCTCTCCTTTAAGTCATCCTCAGATAAGGCACTAGAGGACTTGCACTCCAGTTTGGTTGACACTGAATTTCTGTTAAATGCACATTTTCTGTTTTTCAACATGAACACAACTGAATGCAAAATATTTGGATGCAAAACTTTTACTGCAAGAGCTTCCAGTCAAATATTATGTTATTGAATTGCAACTTACATCTCAATGGACAAGTTTTAGATCAAGGTGTTATCTCAGATCCTATGTTATCCTTCCAAGCTCATGTCAGAGCAGTTCATAAGACAACTGGTTATCACCATGACAGAGCTCTCTGGATTACAAGTGGTTTAACTTACTTTGCCAATACTGCCACCAACCAGTGCTCCTTCCCTTACACGTAACTGCTCCCATTACACAACCTCTCCCCCCCCTTGCTTCCTCCTGCCTCACAATGTAGATACTTACTGTATTTTAACATACTGCACATTGCCTTAAGATGGCACAATTTAAAAATAAAGTGACTGATTTACTGTCATCTTTGCAAAACTGTTCACATTGTCACTTCCCAGACCCTGCTTTTGTTGAAACTCTTTTTCATATCTTTACATTTTTTTTAATTTTCTTTATCCCACTATATCACTGCCCAGACCTCACACCTGGCATCCCCGCCTCCCAGGCTGCCCAGACTGGGAGGCCCACAGCTTATCCTCTGCAGTGGGGCTCCTCGAGGGGGAGAGACCGAGATCCACCTGAGACCCTGGCTAAGGCTTACACCTGGGGCATAATTCGGTTGGAGGTCTGGGGGCATCACAATGCAGTCTGCCCCAGGGATTTTTCCTTAGGTTTCCCCCGGGAGGTGCAGACGTGTAATGACATCAGCTCAGGATATGCAGTCCGCCCAACTAACGTGCAGTCCAAGCTGGTGTATGCCCAGCCTCCACTGGGCTTCACTCTCATGGGGAACCACAACCTTCCCCCTGGAGAAGAGCAGTCCATGGGATGCTCGTTCTACCTCCCCCAGCCCACCCCTCTGCTGCATTGTGCTTATTCCTGAACACGGGTCAGCAGCGCCACAAGTGGTGACACTACCATTGTACCGGCAGGCCGGCCATATCCTCTCATAATGACTACAATCATTCCTTCCTCTGTGCACTTCCAAAATCTCTCCTCTCCGAAGGACAAAATATTTACAATGTTGACACTTGCCTGCTCACTCACTCACTCCTGAAATTACGACCACATGACTCCAGTCCTCTGTCATGTCCACCTGCTCCCAATCCAATCCCATATCCACTATAACACTGCAAGGTTTCTTTTTAAAATACTCCCTGGCTTCACTCCTTCCATGCTTTCTGACATCATCACTACCTACTCATAATCCTAAACTCTCTGCTTTTCCAACTCTACATTTTATTTCCTATTCTTCCTCACTTCCTCTCAATCACAGTTGGACAAATCCCATATAAGCACATTATCTAGCTATCTGCTGTACTTACTGGTGTGGGTGGTTTCAGGATAATCGTCCTGCTGTGTCTTCTCTTCCACCTTCACATCACCAAATGGGAGTTCCTTGTCCCACTCAATCAGCGATAACAATTGCTCAATCGGGATGTCATAGCCTGTACATTGTAAATCAGAAATGAGATAATACAAATGTTGAGGAAAACAGCAAACAGAGCAGCAACCAAAGCCCACTGTGCCACCGGCAGAACTAATAACATCAGACCAACAAATGAAACCAGGCTCCCACAGCACTGCTGCACAAATAAACTAAAAGAGTAGCTGAAAGTACCTTTACTGTGAAGGGAGTACAGGTAAATAAATGTAAAAAAAACTCTGCAGACATCTTGGTAGGAGGTCCCCAGAGTTTTTTTTAACCTTTCCTTGTTGCAATCTGAGGACCCACTGCACTAAAGGAGTTTTCATTTAAAGCCAGTTTTCGGGTTATTTGTGCAGTACAGTGGGAGCCCCGTTTTGTTTACTGATCTCAGGGTTTTAAATGATTGATTAGCAGTTTTTTTCTTGGGACTATACTAACTGTACAGAAAGTATTTATATGGATTTTCTAGAAGTGCTGTGTTTGTTAAACACAGTGAGGCAAGAGCTATGCATTTTCACAAAGATTTAGCACTTTTATGAGCAAAACGCTAATCAATTTTTAGAGTTAAATAAATCCCTGGATCTCACAATACAAATACTGCTTACAATAAGAGCTAGATAAAGGTTACAAAACACTCACCCAAGAAAAGTGCATTATGCCTATTGTTGCTAATAACTGTATACTGATGGATGAGGGTCCATAACCACAGCAGTATTCCATTAAAAAATTACAGATAGAGATCAGCCACTTCTGAAGCCTATTCACCCCGTTCTCTCTGCACATATTCCTGCATGCCCAGCTCTATCCTTACTGACCTATTTCTGCACCACCTTGTTCTCTCTGCATTTATGTATTCCTGCACACCATGTTCTCTCTTATAGTTACATGTTCATGCATGCCCTGTTTCCTTCTGACCTACTGTGATGTAGTCTGTCCTCAGATGTACATAATTTATTTCCTGTGATGGAGTCCTAAAATCTTTGTTTCACTGTGTCAACTTTCTGGAACTCCCTTTCCCCAAACCTATGTTGCTCTCCCAGTCACTTGACCTTCTGCAAGATGCTATAGGACTGAATGTGCCTGGCAGGTCCATGCTCTTGCCCCTCATAAGGATAGCTAATACAGCCGCGCCGAGCCTAGCACTGCACACATTTCCCATTAATTTCTTAATGAGTCCTGCTAATTTTTATTCATGTCACCTGCCTCCACATGTCTCAATAAGCTCATCCGTACTCTCACGTTACAGTAATCATCAATGTCACTGATCTATGCTCACGTCACTTATACTGTGCTTTGTACCAATGATGTTCGTGTCACTTGTACTGTTGTATTTCCCAGTGATTGTTCCTGCTTGTGCCATCAGTGCAATATTCTTTTTTTCTGTGAAATATTTTAAAGGGGGAAGATGTATGCAGCAAATTGAAATTGCATTCCTCCTTTTTTTTTTTTTGACTGCCCCGCACCTAAGGAAAAACAATCATTTGATCTCACTAGAGAAAAGAGGGCTTTAATGTGAAAGGGGCTCTTTGATTATGTATAAACAATAAGCAAAAAAAGCCAGACACCCTCTGCAGAGCTGTGTGTCATATGAACAAAAAGAGTAAGGATCTAAATTGCATCCAGCACTCAGACTGGGTTAAATTGTGTTTTAGGAGCAGATGCAGGCCACAGATGAAAGTAATTGCACCCATGTGATGCAAGACAAGTACATCTAATAATGCAAGCAGAAGGGCTGGCCTGGCATGGATACTTCTCTGTGCAAATTTCCTTGTTAAAAGTATGTTAGCAACTGACAAAGCAATATCTTTCACTCAGTATGTGTGCTATGGCTCAAGAGATCCCATCTCAAGGTAAGATTATGTCACAGCATCTACTTAAAATAGTAGTTTTATTCATCCAATGCTTGTGAGGATATTTTTCAGCATTTACCATCAATATTTTCTGTTTACTGTACACCTACAGTGAGAATATCAAAATATTCTCAAGCTAGGTCTCCTGTGCACAGTTATTCTCGCTGTAGGTGTACCGTGCACTGATCCCCGGCTTCATGCAGCTGCAAGCACTTAAAAAGCAGCTTGAGACACCACACCTGATGCCTACTACTGCGCCCACCTGCCTACATTCAAAACCCTCTCAGTCAATGTTTAGTCATTAAGTTTTCCACAACTACTCACAGCAGAATTCTTAACAGTTTGCAGTTCCAGAACACTGCCAAGAAGCCCCAAAATGTCAGTTTCGACACTTAATATGGTGACCTGGTCACCGCTTTTAAGGAAAAGGACTTGTACTTAGCAGAGGGCTCTTTTGAAGTAGCGGAAGCCCTCGAAATCATCATGAAAAACACTGCAGAACCCATACAAAATCCTGAGGAAACCAACGCCATCCAATCATTCATAAACTCCAGCAGAAATAAAAACAGCGGTAAAAAGACTGTGATTGACATCGGAATGATACAGAGATATCTACAGGAAAACAACAATGAGGTCAAAGACCTACATAACATAGCACTGAAAGATTTGTATTTCACACTAAGCAAATACAGTATTTTATGGAGGCAAAGAAAAAGTCTGCTTAAGAACCACCAACTCTGTGGTCTCAATTGCAAATTGATAGAAAGATGGTTAAAGGACAAGAACTACTCCCATTCTTAAAGAACAAGGGAAAGGATGCAAGGAGAACACTACAGACGAACTAACAGACCAGCTTACAGACATAAGAACTATTAGGCCCATTTAACCCAATTTTGCCACGCAACACTATATGGTTAATATATACTTTGTTTTTTGGAATAAGAGGAAATACTGAAATAACTGACATTAAGTGGGGAGACATTCAAAGAAAAACAGACACAAGCAGCAAAAAAATACCTTGAATACATTAAAGAAAGAAGAACAAAAACAAGAAACAGTCTGAACCTAAAGGATGTCTACAGAGCACAACCCAGAGCTATACTGTAGCACCGAACCTAATACTGTCATGTGTCATGTATCAAACATTGAAAAGTACAAAGGCCAAAGACCAGCAAGTACCTGACAGAAGATAGTCCATTTGTCCTGGCAATCAATACAAATCAGCAATACTACAAACCATCAGCATTGCGGTATAAAAAACAACCATTAGGTATTAACAAAATTGGAATAATACTAAAGAAAATGAGTCAGAACAGCAGGATTAAAGGAAAAGCCCCCTCAACCTTTTTTTCTGTTTGCCTGTGTAGTTTGTAGACATGAACAATGATTCAATGTTGTTGAAACATGTAGTGCTTGGTGATACTGTGAAATGTGATGAATTTTGATTATTTATTATGTGGCTTTCCTCTATTCCCACCTTTGGTAGAAAAGCTGGGTAGCTGTAGGGAATAGAGGCCCTATGCAAGGGTGGATAGAGTGCCGGAGAAGGAGGAGGAGGTCGATGGGGAGGATGGTGGGTGAGTTCCTGATTCTAAACACGAAATGCTGTGAGAGGTAGGTTTTTGAATGTGATGTGGGAGGAGCTATTCCCTCACATTGAACCTCAGGCTTAAAAAGCTAGTGTACTGCCTGGAAACTGCCTGCAGTTAATTGTAACTTTCAGATGTAGTCAGTTATCACTTCTTATATCTCGAGTATTTTTTTCTTTTCTGTTTGCTAATTAGAAGATTTTCCACCTGGCAGTACTGAGGTGATGTGTGGAGCAGCACTCTGTCTGGAGGAAAAAAATAAGTCAGTTCTGTTCCTCCCTTGGTGCAGTAGGATCGGGTAGAGAAGGAAGAGACCAACTCTTGAAACCGAGAGAGCTCATCTAGAGCAAGACAACCTCCACGTGGTTTTAATCCAACACAATGCCCAGGAATTCGAGGGAGGTTGAAGGGCCAAATGTCTTCTCCGCAGCCAGAGAGATCGACAGGTCCTCAAATAGTTGAATGAGCATGAACAGACTCTCCTCCGAGGGAGTGGTAGGTGGATCGATAAGAAAGAAATCATCCAGCAAGTGAAGAACTGCAGGATGATGGCAAACGTTGAGCAGAGCCCAGCACAGGGCTTCAGTGAAGGTGTCAAACAGCTTAGGGCTGCTATGGCAACCAAAAGCAAGGCAAAAGAAAATATAAAAAGCATTATCCCAAAACATACCGTAGAGGTGCCATACAGATGGATGGATGGGGAGGAGCTTGAAGGGAGATGTTCACCTTGGAAAGCCAAGATCCATGGGTGGACCGCTTAATAATGTTGATGGCATCATCGATACAGGCATAGGACAAAGAAAAGTCATCAGTGGGAATGAGGGAATTGATGCTCGGGGTTGAGGAACTATTGGGAACCAACAGGTCGATGACAAGTCGTTTCTTACCAGAGAACTTTTGAGTTGCTATTCCTATAGGATTGATCCTGTAAACAGGGAATGGAGGATGCAAAAGAGGTCCCAAAATGAAGTGTTTTGCAAGTTCCTGCCAGATGAGGGAAAGGATCACCTCTGGTTCCTAGACGGCGGACTGCAGGTTGGCACAGATGAAGGAGGAAGTAGAGAGAACAGATATGCCTGTATGGATGCCATGGGTGAAACCTGAGAGTAGAGAATGCACCAACTCTGGAGAAGGATGGGCAGTCAGGAGATAAGCCAGGGCCAGCAGGTTAACGGGAGTGGAAGGTTGGACTGGATGTCATTTGGACAGTTTCATAGCCTTGGGGCAAATGTAACTAGTGTGCGCATCTCAGCAAAAGGCAGCACAGATGCAGGACGGCACATCCAGGAGTGGTGCAACCCTGGTCATTAAAGTTGTTGCAGATAGATTTACTGCTGATGTTCCTTATTGGGTGACTGTGCCAGTCCAGGTGGGCTTGCGGATGGAAACAGGGTGAGCAAGGCTGGAATGTGAGGGACAGTCAGGAGTGCAAGAAGGCCTAGAGACAGATGAGGAGGAGAAGGATGAAGGAGACACAACCAGGGGGCATAGGGGAGCGAAATGGTTGCATGAACCGCAAAGGGAACAAGAACAGGCACACTAGCTGGCGAAATGCAGACAAAACAGCTCACTGTCCAATACCGCCCAATTCAGCATTATGTTGTAGTGGGTCAAGGCAGATGCCGCTTTGGCCAAAAAGGAGCGATGATAGTCGTATAAGTGCGTGCCACGGTAGTGGACACTGAGGTCGACCAGGAGGTAGAGATAAGTCTCCATTTCCTCTCTTCGGGTCGGGAAGGCTGAACAAATGATGTCCCAGTAGAGGCTGAAGGCCAATATGAATTCCAACATTGTCATTGTACAAAGGAGACGAGAATCCTTGGACTTCAAGATGACCGACACATCACTGCAGGAAACAATGCGATTGTCCATAACATCTGGGATGTCCTACCAGAGGTGAGTCAGTGCTAGATGAACAGGGGAAATTAATGGAGGCTGAGGAGTGGCGGATGAACCTGAAGGAACAGCAGGAAGCATCAACGGACAAGGTACCACTGCCGGAGGTGGAATCGAGGCTGGAGGGGAGAGGAGGCTCATGGATGGCTTGCCAGCAGGCAGAGGGGGAGCTGGAGGAGGAGGTGATGGAGCAGGGGGGTTGGGCTTCAAGGGAGGAAAGGTGAGTCTGGATGTCCGTAATGGAGGCAATCATCTGAGCTATGAAGTCCAGAATGTCTGAAAGCGGGGCTGAGACAGGCTGGAGTCAGGGCGGGGCCACAGGCCAGAGATGGAGGCCAGAAAGAGGTTGTAGAGCTCCTGCTTGTGAGCAGAAGCAGGGTAGGAAATGCCCTTCCTGGAGAGTTCCGATATGAGCTGAGGCACAGTCAAGTCCTTGATGGAATGACAAGATTTAAAGGTGCGTTTATGACCGGTGGGAGAAGTGGAGGGTGGTGGATCCATCGAAGGGTCTTCAATGGAGGGATCATTGATGGACGACATGATCAAGAAGTAAACCTAGGGAGAAGAGAGAGAAAGGAGAAAGTAGGGGAAGCAACTGGGTGTAGACGAGGAGAAGGGAAATTTGGGATCAGCGGGGGGTGACGGGAATGCATGGGGAGGAGGGAGAAGGGGGATAATGACAAAAATGGAAGGGAGAGGTGGGAACTTACCACAAGGAGACAGATTCCAGGCACAGAGAAGGCAGCGTGATGGGAGCACTAGGTAGGGGGCTCAAGCTGACAACAGCAGATGATCCTACGGAAACGGCATGAGAAGACCCGAAAGAAAACACGCAAGTGGTCAAAGGACAGGACGGCAAAATTTTTTTGTTTGTTTGTTTGTTATGGTGCATCATGCAGAGGACTGGGAACGATGGATAGAAGGAGACCAGATGTGGAAAGGAAAAGTGGAAAAGAAAAGGGGAGAGCAGAACGAATTAAATCATCTGAAGCACGAACATCATGGTCGAAGGTCAGTAGAAATGAAAAGTAGAGCCCGAAAGTAATATGTAAGCAGGATGGTGGAAGAAAATAGATGCAAATGTGCAGACCAAGGAACTCAAAGGGAAACGAAAGAAACATAATAGACGAGGAGGGAGGACATGATACCAAAGAGAAAAGCCAAGTGGGATGGGGAGCCGATCGAAGCAGGGAGGTCTGTACGAAGGGAGAGGAAGGTAGCATGCCCCCACAGAGGGTAGACTGGGCCAGCTATAGCAGGGCCACAGGAAATGTATGCAGGAAAGTTGAAATAACGAGGTAGTACCAAACCAGTTCAGATCAAAATGGAGCAGAAGAAAGCCACCCTATGGGGAAAGGGGAAAACACGCCCTATACGTGGAAGATCACTATAGCAACCAGAGGGCAAGCCAACACAGGTGACAGCTCTGAGGAATGTCCCACCCCAACAATGGAGGGTGAAGCAGAATGAGAAAGGAAGCACTCCGGGAAGCAAGTCAAGCAATATACAGGAACGCAGAGGGTGCTATGAATGCACATGCTGCAAGGAGGTATGAGTGACGCCGGGAAAGGAATCAGGCAAGTGGAAACCTAGGTAGAAAAAGTAGAAACAGGGGGGCCCGAAGGCCGGAGGAAGGGACCGGAGGGACGAGGAGGTGAGGGGATCGGAGCAGCATCCAGGAAGATAGCTAAACTGGCGAGTTGAGCAGGCGACGGAACACGCTGGAAAACGGAAGCAAGACAGAGCAGGCCAATAAGGGGAGGAACAGTAAGGAAAGTCGTGGACAGCAGCATGGAGACAATTGAACCGAAGTGACTGGACAAACAAGCAGACGCAAATTGGAAGGAGCATATGGCGGGCGAGTTCAGGATGGGGGAGCAACTGACAGTATCGGGAGAAAATTGTGGGTGGTAAAGCTCTGGTGGGGACAAAAGTGTCAAGGGCTTACCTTCAGGAGGAGTGGAACAGCATATAAATGATAAGCAGGCTGGAGGTAGAAACTGAACCAGCAGACGTACAAGGAGTGGGGCCAAATGGCCACCCAGCCACAGGGAATGAAGCAAATCGCTACCGGAGAGAGCAGTCACTAACCAAGTCAAGCCATGAAGTACGGGGAGCAAGCCACGAATGAGATACAACAAACAACAGAACTGGATGCAGGATACATTATGCAGGAGCTCAGGGTGAATGCCACCAAAGGGAGTTCCTGATTCTAAGCACGAAGTGCTGCGAGAGATAGTTTTTTTGAATGACATGAGGGAGGAGCTATTTCCCCACATTGAACCTCGGGCTTAAAGCTCTCCCATTCTGTCTTCTGCAGCCCCCTAATTTCATCCTATTTTAAATTTAAATAAAGTGGCTTCACTCTGTCCTACCCTAGTGTGAAAACCTGTTTTCCACCATTACAAAGATCATGACCCCACTCATAAAAGGAAACATGAGAGATGATAATATGTATTTGCACATCAAAGGGACTAGGAGTAAAGAAAGAGCCCCTAGCACATAAAAATTAATATTGCTGAATAACAAAACGTCACAAGCACCAGTATCCTTCCAACTGCATTTTTCCAACTCAGACACACTTTAAACAACAGAAAGCATTAGGGAAAGTAGCTTGAAAAGTTTGATGGCCAGCACAAGACAAGGATACAGGGACTTCAAGAAGACATACAACAGAACTGACTAACCGTAGCACTTCTGCTGGTTTGTGCATGTATGCATCAATCATCAGCTCGCATGATGCTTTGCATGAGTGGGGTCATGTCCTTTGCAATGAATTGAAACAGGTTTTCACACCAGAACAGACCAGAGTGAAGCAACTTCACTTAAATTTAAATTAGGATAAAATCAGGGGGGTGTAAGCGAGGGAATCATTGTTCACGCTTACAGACTACACACGTACACAGAAAATAAGTTGAGGGGACTTTCCCTATTATACAGAAAAAAGACTAACAAACCACTATGCTAGTTCAGAAGTTAAACAATGCAGGTGTCCCACCAACAGACATTATACAAGTAACAGGGCATAAGAATGTGGCCAGCATAAACGACTATTTCAGGCTGAATGCCCAGCAGCAGGAAAAAAATATACCCCATGTAAATATTGTGGAGCATTAAATATTTTTATATACTTTATTTTCTTTGTGATAGTACTTTTAAAGGTATAGATAACCTGGTATAACTGGCAAGTCCATGATCCACTTCCAAAGAGGCAGGCTTCTAAACTGTCCAGAGCACACCTGAGCCTAATACAGGGCAGGTGAAAGAATGTTCCCAGCTGTGACTATAGATGTTGGTCATCTGCACTGGGAAAAGGACATTCTACTGTGTGAGCAGTGGCTAGTGGTGGAATGCAAACCTAAAGATGAGAGTCAAGCTGGCTGGTGGCAGCATACCGAGGTGACCATTCAGATGGCTGAAGAGTCTTCAAAAGCTGTCAGTTCAGTGTGGACCGAGTTCCAGAAGGACCAGTCTGTGACATTTCTGCTATCTTTTATGTGTGAAGGTGTGGCTGTTAGGCTGTTGATGACTTCTAACCCACTGCTGATGTTTTTCCTAGTATGTTATTACTGTTGTATTGCTGCTGTAAATCTGTAATTCTCCCAGGGCACGCGAACATAGGCATATGAATGTCCAGTATATCCTAGTTGGTATCAGAAACAAATGAATATACTACAAGCAATAGCAAAACAGGATGCTTTTTTAGGCTGTAAAATTGTCACAACTGCATTGTAACTGGGGTTAGGCAGATGGCTCCTCTCATGCTGAACTGGTCTTTAAAAGTAGGATAGCGGAAATAGGTAAACAGCTACAGACAAAGGAGAAATTTCTTCATGCTTAACAAAATTTCTTTTTGTTTTTTTCCATACAGCTTTTTGCTCTTCCATTGCCACCTACACCATCCATCAGGCCCCCCTTCAGCTCCCAACCCTGTCAGCCTCTCCCCCATCATCTTACCATTGGGGTTCAACAAAAATGAAATAAATAAATAAATAAATCCACAAGGAGCAGGGTCTGAGACTGTCAGGAGCCTTCACATAGGGCCACAGAGAAACACAGAGTTTTTTTGTGTTTTTTCCTGTCTTGACTGGGAGCCATGGCTTACACGGCAGGTGCAGGTGCATGTGCATGGAGCAAATGCACTCCAGGAACCACATCTCCCTCCACCACGTCAGTCAAGAGCGAGGAAGCTTACCCACCCAATGCTGGACATGACAGCAGCCCAGCGACCACTACTATCATCTCCCAGCCTTCCCCCTGCCAACCCCCGGTGACCCAAGCTCGCTCACAAATAAAATACATGGGTGGGAACTTTTTCCCATAGAAAAAGCCATAATTTATTTCCCTGTATACCTGTGACTAATCTATCAATTAAAAAATTAAAAGTATATACACCTGCACTAATCAAACAATTACAGCTATATACCTACACTAATTTAAGCTGTACAACTACACTAATCAAACAATTTTCAATTTCAATTTTTCAATTCAATTTTTATTTTACCAGGAATAACACCATTGAGCGGACTCATTTACAAGGTGATCCTGGAAGGATGCAACAGGATGAGGCAATACAAACACAACAGCATAAATACGATACTATGGACATTGCGCTTATACAAGTGAAAATGGCAATACAATTACAAATACGATTAATGGGACAATTAATAGGACAATACTGATAACACAATTAACACATCATTAGGAATCTAGCCACACCAATTAACAAGCTGCAGAAGAACATGGAAAAAAGACACACAAAACCCTCACAAATCCGTAAATCTCCCAAACCCGTACCTTCTCTCCCTTGATACAAGAGACCTTCAGGTGCCATAACTTGATTGCAAATGCGATCGCCAGAACAATATCCATCTTTATGTATTATATTCAACAACAGTGAGTAAGGGTGGAACATTCTGAAGTGTACTCATCTTGGGGGTCTAATTAGGGCAATAAAGCCACTCGTCCTTTGGGCTCGTGGCCTTATAGTCCTAATTAGCCCCCTCGATGGGTATACATCCTTGCATACCACCCTTACCCATTATTTATTCTATATATATGTGCACAGCTAGCAGACGATTCCTGAAATCTAACTTGAAATCTAACTGCAGTTGCGGAAAACTATCTTTGCTGAAATCAAGAATTCCATACATACATACATCAGGCAGTAACCTCCAATAGGAGCTGTAGGCTCATGGAAGAGGCCCCATTGACAATGCAGGAGCTAACAAAAATGGAAATTATGGTAAGTACTGTATGAAGAAATTTCTCCATCTGTATTGCTCCATGTTTCAATGGGGAATTTATACATATGGGCCCCAATATTCAAACTGCACCCAGAAAGGGTGCAAGTGGTTGCTCCACTCAACTGAGTTGCACCAAGGGGGCACAAAATTGCCATATTCAAACGAGATGCGCAATGGCGCATCCTGTCTGAATATATCAAAAAATGTGTGCAGCGCAAATGGGGGCCACTGACAATGCGCTGGCGCATCCCCCTGTCAGGTCTGAATACCTAGACTGGGACTGTGCAGCGCATCATGGAGACATGCTGGGTGCAAATTCCAGATATTCAGACCCAAACCTGCAAATGGGGCCACTATGCATGCAAGGCACAAATGGGACCATTTGCATGTCATTGTGGCCACATTTGTATGTCTCGAGCAGTGATGCACCTGGCAGAATGTGCCACAAACGGCACACTATCTCCCTGGTGGTCCAGTGGCCCCCCTCCCATCCCCAAATCCCCGATTATGTATGATACATTCCATTCATTCTCCCTGGTAGTCTAGTGGCCCCCCTCCCTTCCCCGAACCCTGTCCAATTAACAATACATTTCTGAACTCCCCTGGTAGTCTAGCTGCCCCCCTCTCAGCCCTGATCATAAATAGAAAACCTATCCCCAGACTTCCCTGGTGGTCTAGTGGACCCCCCACCCACTGAGGAACCCACACCCCACCACTCTCCCCCCGTCCCAGTATGACCATGCAGCCGGCTGGCAGGACAACCCACCTGCATGCCTCCATGGCTGCCCATCGACTGAGCTATCAGTGAATGACAGTGTACTGTACACCTGTAAGCCCATTGGTTGACACCGTCGACCAATGGGCTTGCAGTATGTACTGTGCACTTTCATTCACAATTTTGTGTCAACTTTGTGTTCAGCTATGGGGAACCAATATAGATCTGCTGGATTGTGTTACACAGTTGGAACAATATGACCCCAAAGAAAAGGGCTTCATCATTCTCCTGCAGGTTTTACATCTCTTTAATATTACCAGTCTTCGGTAAGCCATGGTGTCACCAAACCTGATCAAAAGAAAATGGGCTAACTAGTAGGCAGGTAATCAACTCTACGATCTACCCACAACAACCCATGCTGTGCGGTCTATCCTTCTTTATACACTGCCCACTACTCAGTAGTCTAATACAAAATTCAACCACGTCTTAGCCCGAAACACACCGGGAGCCGCTGAGGGCAAAAAACAAACAAGCAACCTGAACAAACTTTGTCCAGGCACCTCTTATCCCCCTGAAAGGGGAAAGGAGAAAAACAGAAGCTGACCTGTTGCTATGTGTTGCTGTAGGCTGGTACTAGAAGAAGCGGCAATGACAGCTTCTCCCTAGTAAGGCAGTGTCAAATGAAGCAGCTCGAGGCACTGCAGCAGATGCTCAGGAAACCTTCTCCCCCGCTGGGAAGCTGCCGAGCTGTGCAACATGTGGAACACTGTTGACACTAGCATGCATGACATGAGATGATATGCAACACTGGTACATGCTTCAAGCAACTCTGAACACAGAACAGTGCCAAAAAGGGCCTGAGAGCTGCAGAAACGGCATGAAAAGGCACTCCCAGAATGGCACTTCAGTGTCAACAAGAGAAAAACTGAGCAGCCCTGCTGAAACTGCCAGGGTCCAAAACTGGTCACCAGGGGAGAAAAACCTGACACCAATGGGTGAAGCAACCCAATAATCTCTCAACAAAACAGTAGATGCAGCAACAACCAAAAGGCTACGCAAACTGTTGCAGGCTAGAATGACACCCCAGTGTAAACTATACAATTAAACAAAAAATGACCAGCTCTGTCAGAAACACTTGGGGCCCGAATCCAAGATAGCTTACACATGGTACAAGACAAGTTATGCCAAACCCGATGACGTAAATCGCAACTTGCGCCATGCGGCACACCGTTTGCTTTTTCAAAAGGTGCCTTGTGCCATGCCATATGCGTGTTCCGCTAAATGTGGGTTATGCCACCCACTACGCCTGCAACCCACAACGGCATTGGCACAAGGGTGGGTTACGGCAGCAACTGTGCCCTATTCCAAAAGGGTGGCTGCCATAACCCACTTACGTTATTCCAAGAGCCGCAATGGCGCAGCGGAATTAGACCATCATGGAGATGGTCTAAGGGGTATCCGTCCATGCCAATTGATGGATGCCCACTCCACAGCGCCACGGCAAAGGTACTGCAGTGCTCCCCGTGCCCCCCCAAACACATTCATGCCCCCCACCCCTGAATGTCGGGGACCCCCGAGGTCTGATAAACAATGTGCCCCCTCAAATGCCAGTGCCACTTGGCCAGCCCCCCCAATGCCCTCTGGTGCTTGTGGCAGTGTTCTGGGATGAGGGAGATCCAGGGGGGCAGTTCGCAGTGGGCTGCAACTTACTGTATGCAGGGCCATTGCGCCATGCACGTGGTACTAGCCTATGCCTGCTGCAAGTCGCAGGATGTCAGTGCCGGGGACCCTGCCTGTCTTGGAATATGGCACAGGGTCCCCGGCATAGTGCCACATGGCGCAGCTCACATACGCCCGCGAGTTGCACCATGCATCTTGGAATCTGACCCATACTCTCAGAAATAGGACGGCAACATGCCAGAGAAAGCTAGGGACACAATTAATAAAAAACATTCACTTACAATCCTCCTCTGCCTAATTAACTTATTGCGGTCTCTCCCCCTCCAAAAAAAATAAATAAATAAAATTACTTGCCTGAGGCTCCAGACTATGGAATACTACTAGAGACCCTGCTGAAACTCCTTACAAAAAAGACAACTGGTCCTCATTCAAGCAATGTAGGAACTGAAATGAGCGTTTAGCTAGCAGGTTAGTCCATTTGAAGGACACAGCTAAAGAGGCATGATTTCTACTTTTTTTTTCTTTTAAATTTTCATTTTATTACTCTAGCCATGGCTATGCTCCTGGATCACCCCAGCACCAGAACACACCCCAACCCTGGGACATCAACCCCTCGAGTTCACCCCCTCACGGTGGGGCTATCCCAAGGGATGGTTCCATACCACGGCGTTCCTGCAGTGGTCATGCCAGGGGTCAGAGTGACCAATGTTCCAGGAGGTCCTAATGCATGGGGGGGGGTTCAGCTTCAGTAAGGTCTCACTCCCCGAGTATGACGGCGTGCAATGGACCCCATGGAGGCACACGCACATATAGACGTGCTGCTGCTCTGGACTCCAGCCAACGTCCTCCTCTCCCTCATGGTGTCCCTAACTGTACTGCCACCCATGATCACCCAGGTGGCAGTAATGCTCCGGGTATGACAATTCTCCCTCCCCGGAGGAGGAGAGCATCCCTAGGATGCTCGATCCACCTCCCTCCCTGGCCGACCCTCCAAAGACCTAGGCTCATTCCCGAACCAAGGTCGCCGGCATCGCAAGTGATAATTTTACTGCTGTGCCGGTAGGCCAGCACAATTTCTAAATTTGAGGGTGCTCCCTGTCACCAGGTCACTCCAATCTACCTCCAAGTTGCTCAATCCTACTTAAAAATAGCAAACAGTAGCAAAATATCAGCTGTTCTTCAGAGAACTCTATGCAATCTACCCCTCAGTGGTACAGCAAAGACTAACTAACTGCTGCCTTCAGAAACCTCATGATACCAGTGTTCTTTGCTGATTGACAGCCTTGGGCTGTTCCACTACCCCAGATAGGAGCTCATTACCCATATGTATAAAGTCCCCCTTGACAAAGTGGAGTGAAATGGAAAGGACCATGCAAGTGGGCTATGTGATGTGAGTAACACCAACCAAGTCTGTTTACATATATCTATATGCGGTGTACCAAGATACGAACATGCGAAGAATGCCAGCAGATACAGGCTGATGGTCTATCCAGTCTGCTCAAGTATGCAGCTAGCAGTCTGTTAAATTACAGCTGCCCCCCCCACCCGCAGATCCAATTTCATGCCTGTACTAGCTGTTAACCCTCCCCCAAGTGCCTCATTGGTGATCTTCCCCCTGACTTTGTCCCATCCCGTCTTAAAACTGCCCACCATCTTCAAGGATACTACCTCCTTGGGCAGTGTGTTACACCCTGTCACCACTCTCTCTGTGAAATAGTGCCTTCTCATTTCCCTTCTGAATCTACCACCCTCCAACTTTAGATTGTGCCTCCTAGTGTCCCTCCCTCTTCTTAATCTTAAAATTCCTTCTGTACTATATTTATTTATGCCTTTCATATATTTGAACGTTTCTATCATGTCCCCTCTATCCCTCCATTTCTCCAGGGAGTACATGTTGAGCTCTCTCAATCTCTCCTCATAGAGTTTGTCCTCCGTACCAAGGATCATCCTAGATGCTCTGCGTTGGACCCCCTCCGGCAATTTAACATTTTTTTTTAAGTAGGGGCACCAGAACTGCATATAGTGCTCCAGGTATGGCCTCACCATATACCGTCACTGCAGCGACTCCCCGATGGCGAAGACCAGCACAGCGCCAGGAATCGAGCAAAACCCGCCCGTCGCTGTGCTGGTCTTTGCGGCGATCGGAACTGCATCGCTGGGTGATTGCCTTCCCCGGTCCAACTCTGACTCGGAGTTAGAATCCTAGAGACTGGGAGTGTGGCAGAGCCCCACAAGGGGTTTAGCTGCGCGCAGCCCCCGACTGTGTGCACCGACACCCCCTGCACAATGTGACAGTTGGCATTGTAGCTGTCGCTGTAGGGGATGTCGGCGCTAGCGCTGTCGAAGCGCTATGGATAAACCCTGTCTCACCAATGACCTGTACAGTGGCAGGATGACCTCCCCTCTCCTGGATGTGACTCTTCTGGCAATACACCCCAGCATCTTATTAGCCTTAGCTGCTGCTTTTCTGCACTGCACTGAATGGTTCATTTGCCATGTTATTGTAACCACCCCGTCTCCCCTGGGGTTACTAGAATCCCATCAGTATTAGACCAGGTAGGCCTCTGGGCAGCAGGTAGAGGGTTTTTAAAAACTCTCTACACACATGACCTCATTGTTTACCTAGTTAGGCAAGGCAGAGAATGAGTGATGTCATTAAGAACTATCGCAGCAGCATAAACCCTTTTGACTCAGCTGAAGGGTAGCAGTTAGAATCTTTCTGAGTTCTGTGAGGGAATTTTTATATATCCTAAAGCTATATTTGCTATTAAATGCCTTGAAGCTATGCTTGCTTTAAAAGCCATGCTGTAACAAAGTAATAATGAATGTAGTAGACATTTCTGAGTTCATGTTTTGTTCTTTTAAGGGTTATAGAATTTGTACTGAGGTTACTTGAAGTACATTTGTAAAAAACAGAAAGCTAGATAAAACTGAGCAGAACTGGTTGTACCAGCCTGCATGGCAGGCTTGGACAAAATATAAAGATAAGAGCACGTAGTGGCATTGAAGATAAGCTGTACGTTGCTATGGTGTGAGTGAAACTCATTGTCTCTCTCAGGTCAGCTTGACCCAGGCATATGTATCAAGCAGTAATGGGAAAAAATGAATTGCATGTTTTATTTTACATTGCTGAAAACTTGTTATGCTGTCTTATGATTGGCTTATACTGAAATGTTGGTATTTTTCAAGATAAGAAGTGCAAAATCTAGCTTATAAAAAGCTACTGTAAATTGTAATCAGGGAACTTCTCCATTGTAGAAGTCCCACATGCATGTGTGAGATATTTGATCAAATAAAGCGACGTTAAGACAAAACCCAGTGGTGTGGTTTTGGCCCCGTGACGACGGGAGTGGTTGCTCAGGTAATACTTACAGTGAGAGAATTTACGATCACAGTTTTGGCGTAGTCGGCAGGATGAGTTCTTCGGTCTGTGTCACCTCATGATTGGGTTGTTTCCCTTGGACAAAAAGAAGGACATTTTTGTGGAACCCCATCAGGACGTGACGCCTAGGGGCTGGCGACACTCATCATCACTGTAAGTACAAGAATACCTTGGAGCGAGTGTGCACTATAAGGACAGGCCTAGATAATATGGGAAACAAGGGAAAAAATAGCTGGGTCCAGAGTTAGTATTATCTGGACCGCAAAATGTATGTTTGACAAGTTTGACCAAACAAATTACAAGGGCAACTGCACGCCCTTTGTACTTGTAATTTGTGCTTGCTGCAAGTATATACTGTTAGAGCCAATGATGGCTTTTACAGTTCAGGCTGCTTTAGGAGAAAAGCAGCGGCTGATTAAGTAACGTTAGATAAGCAACATCTAGAGAAAGAAAAATAAACTACTGTGGATGTACACACAGTAGGTGACTACAGAACAGGATGATTTGAAAATCCTACCCCCATGTTGCCTATCTGTATAGTTTCAAGTTTTTGTATTAATTTCAAGTTCCCTTGCCTCCTATAGAGGCTGAAACATTTGTCCCAAACCTAAGTACTCAGGACCTCTACCAGATGGATCTCAACCTAGTACTGTTAGAGATTTTTTTGTTTTGTTTTTAAACTGCAAACCAGAGCTCTGGAAAAAGACTTGGTTTGGCAGGTTACTAAAATGGCCAAAAGAAAATCTTTGAAAGGGTTAATAGCTGCAGTGTTTGGAAATTATCATGAAGGTCCTGCAGTCAGTTTTCTTACTCAGACTTGTGTATTGGAAAAGAAGAAGAAAAATACCTTGGCACCGGGTAAGTCTGAATTTTTTATTCAAAGTTGTTTTATGTCTGTCTGTTTTATTTCTGTAATACATATACTAAACAAGGTAATGCTCTTTCTTGTGCATATTTTCTAGTTTATATTTGTGTTCTGTAATTATGTTCTGTTGTCAAGGTTGTGAGACAGGATTGACTGCCTTCAGTGCATAACATGTTACAGTAAAAAAGAAAGAAAAAGTTTCTTTGCCTCATATCTGACTGTTTTAATTGGTTTTATTTTAATGGAACATTTGTGCTGCCTAGATAGGGTCAGTGAAGAACTTTTGTATGTAGTTGTTGGGTGAAGCAGGTAGTGTTGAAGGTGAAGAGATATGACGTCATATAGATCGTAATGTGCAGAAAGATTTGTAGTTTGCAAGCAATGTGCCAAGCCACTGCTAGGTGAAGATGTAATGTGTTAACAGCTATAAATGGCTTTATCATACTTCTAGTTATAACTAGAAATTTTGCAAAATGGCAGGGTGCAATTTTGCTAGGTGCCAAAAAGTGTAACCATGTTATACAAGATGTGTTCACTTACAGATGGTACGTTGTGTTGTGTTTTAAAGGTGTTGAAAGGAGTTAGAATGTGTTTAAAAAGTGTTTTGTTCTGGAAAGATTTGGCATGGTGATATGTATAAATGTGTTGATTTAAAAATTGTCAGTGTTACAAGACAGGGGGAGGCAGCACATATATCTAAAACATGTACAGTTTTCTAATGAAACTATGGGCATTACCTCAGCAAATTGGTGTGAAACAATGTCAGTCTTATTTTGTGTTAAGTATTTCTTTTGTGTATGTGTGTGTGTACTGTCTTGGCCAGCAGTTTTATTGTAAAGATATTTAATATCAGTAGTGTTCAAGGACACTAAAAATAAATAACTGGGTTTGAACGACCCTTGCATGCACACTGTGACCTTTGCCGTTATTTGACCTTCTTGTGTTTCAACATTTTATGTTACTACCAGTTCAAACTTGATGTGTATTCCATACCTAAAGCACAACTTTTCACACAAAATGTATGTTTTCATGAAAGCACACCAAGAGTGAACCATGTAATTTGACTTTTATTGCAAAACTAGTATTCTAAGTGAAGAGGAACAAACTTTTCTTCTTATCTCACTGCTTCTGACTTGCAGCCAACACAGGCAATACTCCAGCTGGAAGGGAGGATTATTCATCATCTCCCATATTTTATTATATATATATATATATAGTACGATTTTGAAAAAAGGACTATTATGGCTGTTTTTGAGAGTTTACCATCTACAGTTAAAAACAATGGCTTTTGTTTTTATGTGTGACCATGGTGTAATCATTTTTTTGTCTTTTTGAAATGCATTCTAGAGATACGTACGTACGGTATTACCATCAATATGGATTTTTTTATAAATTCAGCTGACATTTTGTCATGCTTAGGATAAGGGAACCCAGGGACGCTTGGCTTCTTTTATCCTATGGAAATAATCTTGTTTTATTTTAAACTGGTGTGTGTGTTTTGTTTTTGTTTGTGTTTCTTCTCTTTCTTCTAGAGAAAAAGAAGTTCCCTATCTTTATAGTAAGGTATGAAACTTACTAAACTAATTGTAATATTATCTTGTTATAATTTAAAGTGTAGTAGGTGGGATCATGTCACCATCCACAGCTAACCTTTTATTGCTACAGTATTCGAGCTGTCTCTTCCACCAGTAGGAGTTTGGGGGAGGGGTGTTACCTTTCCTCTATTCCTTCCAGTGTAGTACCCACAAAGGTTGCAAGGTTTGCAAGGTACATCACTGGTCCCCAAAGGGTAAATAAAGAAAATGTATATTTGCCAATAATTGTTTCTTATTTACAGGTTTAAAAAAAAAAGACCCAAGGTATTTTAACAGCATAACCCAGCCCAAGCCCTTCTGTTTTTTCTAGTGCAAACAGTTAAATCTCACACCTATTATTGGTACAAGGGTTTCTGCCCTCAGCAAGTAATCAGTTACGCTGGAGGGTAAAGTTGTGTATGTATGTCCACACATATTCATTCTTTTGATTGTCTTTTCAGCTTTCTTATCCTGTTAAAACAAATGCAAAACAACTTTTGTCATTGCCTTACAGCAATGAATGCATTTTTTCAACCAGTAAATTCATATATTAACTTTACAGTCTATATGTGTTGTTTAAAATGTATTTTATGCATTATGCATTATGCTCAATACTGAAATTGTTCTATTACAAACATGCTTATGTTTCATGTTTATGTTATAACGTTTTGATATACATCTTGCTACACTGTATCATGTGTGTATTCAGAAAAGTGTTCCACATGTATAACGTTTTTAATGCTCATAACCAAACCTAAATACTGGGACCAGCATTGCTGACCCACCCCTACAATATGTTCCAAAGCAAAACCAAAGTAAAATTAATGATCCGCCTGTCTTATTGCTCACAGGTACCCCTGAAGAATGAGTGTACTCTATGCAGGTTTTGTCATTTTAAATTTTAACAATTATAATATGCAAAATTTAGATTGTACTCCAAACCTATGCTTCAAGCCTTACCCACTCAGTACTTTGGAGTATTTCACTATACAGGGTAAAAAGGTAGACCTTTTCACTTGTCACAGGTGCAATAGGCACTGTTATTAAATTGGCATAGGCCAACAACATATGTATTTGTCCCACTAATTGCATTGTGTAAAAGGCATATTGTTATGAACAATATGTTTGAAGCGTGTAACTGCATTAAGCAGGTTAGCAAAAAAAAAAAAAAAGTGAAAGCCAAAGACACAGGCAGAAGGGGATAGAGAGAAGTACCAGGATAAACAAAGGGAGGCAGGAAAGTCAGGAAGGGAAGCCAAAGCTCAGACAGAAGAAAACATTGCAAAATCAGTGGTTAAAGGGGACAAAACCTTTTACAGGTACATAAGTAAAAGAAAAAAAAGACAAAGGGAGGGATAGTGAGACTAAAGGGGGAGGATGGGAGTCGTGTGGAGAATGACAACAGTGGAGCTGACATGTTGAACAGGTGTTTCTGCTCGGTCTTTACTGAGGAAGAGGGGGGTAATGGGTCTAAATGGAGTACAAGGGGTGAGAAGGGTGCAGAAATAGATTGCATCACAAATCCTATGAAGACAAGTTGAAGGAACTGAACATGTACTCCTGGAGGAGAAGAGGGAGAGAGGATATGATAAGAGACATACAAGTATCTTACAGGGAGAAACAGAGTGCAGGAAAACACTATTTTTAAGTGAAAAAGATGTTCCAGGACTAGAGATCATGGGATGAAGCTGGAGGGAGGACGATTCAGAGGAAACATGAGAAAGAATTTCTTCACAGAACAGGTGGTGGACAAGTGGAACACCCTGCCAGAGGAAGTGGTGGGGGCTGAGATGGTCACGGGATTTGAGGGTGCATGGGGTGGACATGAAGGAGTTCTGGAGGTCAGGGGTAAGGGAAAACAGACTTCTGGGAAAACAGGCTGGACTTGTGGGCTCAAATGGGTGGACTGGATGGGCCATAGGCCCTTATCTGCTGACACTGTCTATGTATCTATGTATCTATGTATTGTAACATTACAAGATTTTATAACTCAGGTCTCAGTCAGGCCTGCTTGCAACAGACAGGGAAATAATGTTCATCACTGTCATAACTGCTTCTGTAATTTAAAAGCAGGAGGTAACCATAACACTGTCATGATTTACAGATGGTCAAATGGTATAATTGAACCTTGGCCTGCACCCCCAGGTGTGCGGTTAATGTCCAATTTTTATTTTTTCTCTTTCTAAATTGCCAGAATTTAGGCTCTGTCACACCACTCTTTACAAAACAAGAAGTTATTGGTTTAAAAGATTGTTATTTATGTGTTTTTTAATTCAGTGTCTAACACACTTTGCAAGTTTGCAGGTTTCCAAGGTGTGGCACACATAAGATCTCCACGTTCAACAGAAGTAATACTTTCATCTAAGTTGCCAAGACCTTCATCTTTTTCCTTAACAAAGAAAAACAACTGCCACAGTTTTGATGTTATCACCATCTTTGTGCCTGACTGGTTCCTAATAAGGACTATTGCATGAATACCTCTGCAAGTGTAATGTTTTCAGCAAAATTACACCTATTTGTAGAACTTTAAATCAACTGAAGAAGGTCCAGTCAGTTCAGACTCTGCAATCAAGCTTATTGTTTCTGCTTACTATGAAGTTAAGTCTGGGGAAGGGGCACTCCCCAACTCCAGCGAGAAGATTCTGCTTCAATTGACCTTCAAGCAATACATCTATTTTCTTCGCTGCTGCTTGTTCCAAACATGGCTGGTACTTTCTACAACCCTATTGCTCTGTTATGGACTGTGTTCTTAATGGTTTATTGTCAATTGTTACCTTTTATGGACTGGTAATCTTTATGCAAGGGTGTAATCAATCATGACAAAACAAATGCCATGCCAGTGTGTGTGTGTGTGGCTATTCCATTAAAAGGACTCAATGCACCCCTGGCCAGTGTGTCTACTACTCAGCCATCCAGCAGCTAGCCACAAAATGAACACTGACTTTTCTACTATGCTGGTGTTTTGTTTTTAAATTACTGTCTGCATTGCCCCATATGCCTTGTGGGGTTACCACCATTCTGCAAATGACATTTCATCTGTACTGTAACTACATCAACCTGTGGATACTTATATGATGTTTTATATCAAGAGACATTATCAACAGATTCTTCAATCAAGCTCCCAGGGTGTGCCACACCTCAACACAAGGTAGCATCTACCTTATTCACTCTCAAAGTGAATTCCATGAACTCTTTTTCATCAACAAAATTGTCATGTTATATTGTGTTATATGTGGTGTTGACATCCCTCAATTCTGTATTATGTTTTACAAACTCACGATTTGTGTTCCGTCTGTAACCACCCCTGTGCCAACTCCAAAACAGGATGCTTTTTATAAATGCCTCGACTATCTGTATGCTGGCAACCAGTTTTAAATCATATACCTAGTCACCTAGTCTAACAGTCTAAAAGTAGAAATGTTTAGTTTTTTTTGTTTTTTTGTAACCTTCAGTTATTTACTAATATCTTTACATTTATGTTCAATTTTTTGTGAATGTTCGAGTCCCTCAGGGGCCTCCTATCTTCAGGGTGAAAATTATTAACAGTGGTCAGTGGCCAAGGTTTTAGTAATCAGTGACCAAACTTTTATCAACAATGTGTAGTTGACTAACCATAAAACTGAGGAAATAAAAAGGTGTAAAATGCTAGTGTAAATTGCTAAAGGGCTAGTAAAAGGTAAAAATGGTTAGTAAATGACTAAATGATGCCAACATGTAAATTAGTATATCTAGTAGCAAAAGGCTGCACGTGGAAAATACCACTATGTCACTTAATATGTGTGCGTGTAAGACTTTAAAAGGGTTAATTGTAAAATTCTATACAATGAGAAAAAAAAAATAGCTAAAAGCATAAAATGAGGCCGTGGCCGAGATATGCACAAATTCCAGCCTTGCATTTTTTTCTAAGCTTGCTACACATAAATATGGGACCCATGGTCATGGCTTACAAGCTTAGTTGGTGACTGGGGTGCTACTCTTCTCCATTGGGTGACAGTACTTGTAAGTGGTCATATTGGCACTCTGGCTACTGACTGTCCTAATCAAACTTCTCCTACAATGCCTGTGCAACACAATGGTGTCACAGGACGCCACCCACCTGCCCCCTTGCTACAACCCAAACAAAAGGACCCCATTAAACTGGAGGGGGTGTTTTCCATTACAAAATGAGCCAGATTGTGACCAAAATATAAAGCGAAAAAAAGTAAAAGGATCAAGTTAGTTGATACGTAGTATCAAAAGGGGGATAGTGTGAGGAATTTTTATATATCCTAAAGCTATATTTGCTATTAAATGCCTTGAAGCTATGCTTGCTTTAAAAGCCATGCTGTAACAAAGTAATAATGAATGTAGTAGACATTTCTGAGTTCATGTTTTGTTCTTTTAAGGGTTATAGAATTTGTACTGAGGTTACTTGAAGTACATTTGTAAAAACAGAAAGCTAGATAAAACTGAGCAGAACTGAGTTGAAATTAGCCTGCATGGCAGGCTTGGACAAAATATAAAGATAAGAGCACGTAGTGGCATTGAAGATAAGCTGTACGTTGCTATGGTGTGAGTGAAACTCATTGTCTCTCTCAGGTCAGCTTGACCCAGGCATATGTATCAAGCAGTAATGGGAAAAAATGAATTGCATGTTTTATTTTACATTGCTGAAAACTTGTTATGCTGTCTTATGATTGGCTTATACTGAAATGTTGGTATTTTTCAAGATAAGAAGTGCAAAATCTAGCTTATAAAAGCTACTGTAAATTGTAATCAGGGAACGTCTCCATTGTAGAAGTCCCACATGCATGTGTGAGATATTTGATCAAATAAAGCGACGTTAAGACAAAACCCAGTGGTGTGGTTTTTGCCCCGTGACGACGGGAGTGGTTGCTCAGGTAATACTTACAGTGAGAGAATTTGCGATCACAGTTCCAGTTTGGAGAGTGAAGGAGAAGGAGCATTCTGTACTGCAGTGGGCTAGAGGTGCCTGCCAGCCTCCCTTGGCTGGGTGAAGGAACTCTGTTCATCACTGTTTCCCACCCTAGTGTGGAGAACAACAAGTGTTACCTACGAAGTGGGTTCAAGTTCTTTAAAAAGTGGAAAGGGACTGAGAAATCAGTGGTTCCAAGGGGCAACCCCCTGATGGACTGAAGGATTGTCACAGCTGCCCAGAGAAGAGAGACTGTGAAGAGTTTCTGTTAAAGCTATGGACTTTGAGGAAGAAATGTTTCCTAAAGTGTTGTCAAATGTCTGTAACAAGGGAATACCAAACTGTGAGTACACTGAGCATTTGAGAGAGACTTTTGGGTTGTCTGGTGATGTTTGTGCCCTGCGCTGGCTAAATTACATTCACTTCACTGCAAATAAGTGCTGTTGTAATGTACTGAAGGAAAGGATGCCTTTAGCAATCCAGTGGGGTTGAAGGATCCATTTTTTTGTGTCCTAATGAAATGGTAGAGTCTGACTGGGGCTAGGGTGGGCAGAACCTCACTCATAGTCAAAGTTCAGATCTAACTGGTTACCAGATAAGCACAGTTGCCTGTGGATGTTAACAATGGTACATCTCATCAGGAGGTTCAATTAAATGTGGAAATTCCCACTATATAGATGTAACCCCTGTTCCAGATTGGAGGGTTACTACAAAGATGCCCTGTCGGCATCGGGAGGTGTATGCGCTGCTGAGCATGGGCAATGACCCAGGTGGCATATGTGTTGGTTTTAAAAAGCACCAGTCGGCATGAGGGAGAGTGGTCAGTCAGTTGAGTCGAGAATTGGGAGTCGTTGAGAGGAGCAGGCATGCCTGCTCAAAGGTCTGAGGGGAGGCCTCCAGTCTGGGCCAGCGAGACCTGGGGCCAGGGTTGGGAGATTGCCCCCCCAGTCCCAAAAGTGAAGATGGGGCACCCACAGTGCCAGCAGTGGGCAGCAGATGCAGTAAGGGAGCAGCAACTGTGTGGAAGGCTGTTGGAAGCCTGTCTGGCTCCAGTTCCTGTGAGAGGTGGGTGGCTGCCATGGAGAGCCAGTGAGACAGGCATGGCAGTGAAGTCTCCAGTGGGGTAGGTGGCAGAGCTACCCCTTTGCTCTTCCATGTCCACTCCAGGTATGTGCTGCTGGACAGTTGGGGACTGCTATGTGTGCCTGAGAGTTTGGCCCGGCCCTGTGCAAACCCTGCCTGTGGGTCGACAGGAGCAGTGGCCATTACAGGAAAGGACTGGCCAGTGCCTGTAACAACTACAACATCTGATACCTCCTTAACTCCCATTGGAGGAGAGTTAGCCTTTTTTGAAAATGTTTGCACCCGCTCCCGCAGGTGGGGAAATAAGAAGCAGCAACCATTTTGGGAACAGAGAATATGTCCAGATGTAAAACTGGAGCCCATTTGGCTCACAAAGGGAAAGAAAGAAGTGAGTAAGGCCCAGGTTCAAATCCTGATCTCCCCAAGAGACTGTGCCACGGCTGTAAGCCGTAGAAATGTGGAATCTGTAACAAAATTAAATGAGGATCCTCAGTGAAGCTTTGGGAGTGCAGCTTGAGCTTTTGTAAACAAAATGAAAACTCCCTGATTGCATTTTACTCCTGTTCTGGACTGAATCATTTAGAGTCCTATGTGCTGTGTTGCCTGCCAAACTAACTTTTTTTTCTAGAGAACCAGCGATCCTGTGGCCACCAGTCGTGAAAGGAGGAATTTCCAGCTAACCTGCATGTCAACAGAAATCCAGCCATCAACCGTGAAATCCCATACTTCAAATCAATGAGGTACTGTATTTTAACCTCATTTGCTGCCAGTCGAGATAGTGCCCTTCCCCTTTCTCAGAGACAGTATGCCATCTAAACTCCTAGACAGGGAGAGAAGGGGATAGCTTTCTGGAGTTTTCGATCACTGCAAGGACTGAAAGCTGCCGCTGCCTACTCAAGTGTAAAGCCCCTAACTGTTAGAGCAGGTGTGAGTGCCTAGGCAATAGACTGCTAATTTAAAGGGAAACAGTGGAAAAGGCACAGCTTTATCCAGGCACTACAAAAATGCTTGATTAGTGCTTTCAGACGGTAACATTTTTTAACAAATAACTCTAATTGATTTTTTAGTGATTTAAACAGTGGCCTTCAACTTTCACTTTCTATTGCTGGGCGCCACCATTTCATGAGTAGCAGAGAGCTTCTTGAGCTCACTTTATGCTAATATGTCCTGCCAACCAATAGCAGAGGTCAGACAGGCATATTAGCATACAGTGAGCTCAGGAAGCTCACTGCTGCTCATGAAATGGCTGCTGCCAGCAACAGGAAGTGGAAGTTGTGGGTAGCTGTTCTAAATCATTAAATAAAGTTGTTACTGTCTGACAGCACTAACAGAGTTTCTGCAGTGTCTGAGGAAAGCTTTGTCTTTTCCATTGTTTCCCTTTAAATGAAGGTGCCACCAGTGTTAAAAAAGGCAGAAGGAGAGTTACATATTCACTTGGTCAGAAATCCGGAGATCCCTAAGCAAAGGGGTGGATAGTCTGCGCTTTGGAAAAGGTTAATGTTGGAATGTACAGTACTGCTTGTGTTTCTGTGTGGAAAAATGTTCTTCTACTGCAAAAGTTGTGTCATCTGTCCTGGACAGTACAAACTTGGGGGACCACCCTAGTTCTTTAACATCTTGTCAGAAATAAAGCCATACAATACAATCCCAATTTTATGGTTGTGGACAATCCATCTGTGAGTCCGAGTGAAATGTTATGGGGCCCCTTCAGATAGGAGACACAGCATAGCCCTGGCACCCATCTCCCAGACTCGGAGTAAATAAAAATGCTATTTTGTGCTCTAACTCCCCAACCTCTTAGATGCCCAAGCCAAGTACTTACCCTAATGCCAGGGGTGATACTGATTTTCTGCCAGCTTGTGGTTTGTTGCTTTGTAAGTGTAACAAGTTGGGGGGTCCAGGTTGCAAGATGCCGCTCTTGGCTCAGGTAAGGGTTACATTATTATCACCCCAAGATCTTTTCCCTCCTCTGTAGGGGATAACTGTACCCCCCAGTCGATAATGATTCCTTGGGTTTCTTGCTCCCAAGTGCATGACTTTGCACTTCTTTGCGTTGAACCCCAGCTGCCATGTTTCTGATCAGTGCTCAAAATGTGCAACTTAACTGCTTTGAGAGACATGCTGTTGACATAAAGGTCAACCAGCTTTATGCCTGGACAGTCTAGAGAAGTCAAACATGGGGGGGGGGGCAGCATCATTTGCATACCATTCTATTTCTTAGGGCAACAGAGTTTCTCATAAAATGGTATGGGCTGAGCCTGTAAAATGATTAGAGTCAATGGCCCTATATCAGACAGTGCATAGACTAAAGACTCTCTTCTCTGATGCACTGAGGTAGATCTGAGACTTCTTTTCAGCAACAAACTGTGTGACATCATCAATTGTTGCGTGACCTCAAGAAGGGATCCTGTGTCTGGACAGTTCAGGGTTTTTTTTTTATTATGACTTTCTGTATCTCCTTCATTGCGGAGCAGGCAGACAGATCATCTGGCGGCCGGCACCTGCACCTCTGGACCCGGTCTGGCCAGTGACATGCTCTCCTCCACACAAGCAAGCACGTAGAGTCCCCCCCATAGGGACCTGGATCCTAATACCTGAGGGGCACACCTCTCAGGTCCCAGGGACCAGTGCACTGCCATCAGCCGTCATGACCGTCCCACAATTTTCCACCAGCATTTTCTTCTCTTGGAGTCGGACATGCAATGGCGTCAGACCACTGCATGCCGATGCCTGCCACACTCCAACCCTCAGCTGTATGCTGCTACCTGCAGTGCCTCTGGCTTTTGCCAGTTGCCGCTGCAGAGTGACATAGACCCTTTGCCCACCCCAGAGGGAGGAGAGCTGTCATGGGACGCTCAGTCCTCCCTCTCCCCTGTTGACTCCCGACAACCCTAGTTTGCTCCCGAACCCAGGTCGCCGGCATGCCATGAGGTGTGGCGTCCAGCGCCTCAAGCCTCAGCGCCACTGGGCTGGCTGGACAATTCAGTTTAAGAAATCTGTGTGGTAAGTTGCAAGCTACATTAGGGTTTTGTTCAATTGAGTGTTTTTATATATGTATGTTCTCTCTATAGTTACAAATTCCTACACCCCCTCTTCCCTGCATACTTACATGTAACCAGCCTCTCTCCTTCACTGGCTCAGAGAGCACTTAAAGAGTTAAGCCAAACCCTGAGAGCTGTTCTCTAGGAGAAATGCCTGGAGACATGGGTATGGATTTTCAAAGGCCCCCAAATACTGCAAGCCCTGGGTACGCCGAACATATGGCACATGGGGCCTGCACCGTTCTTCCAGCTGGTGACTGGGATTTTCTATCACGTGCGCCAACTGCTGTAAGTTAGACCAACTTTTTCTGGTCTAGGTTACAGGAATCCTGGTTACCCTTGTTAGGGAACTTGCACCAAATATTTGGTGCAAGCTGCCATAACTGGGGTAAAGTGTCACAACTGCGCCCGACCTACTAAAATCAGTTGCCATTGCGGTAGTAATGTTTGCTGCAGCTGTGCCAAAAAAGGGTTTGATGCAGAGCTTAATGCAAGCCCTGTGTCACCCTCCGAAAATTGGACCCTTGATATCTGGATATTTGTTTTTGTTATTTTATATTTATTAGGTTTTCATGTAAATTCACATTCACATTACAATACTTCTTGGAAACAGCTCAAAATATGAGATCCACATAGGTAGTACTCTACATTGCAACTGTATATATAGGATTATAGTATTTCCAAACCTTTCCCAGTTTCAGGGGGAGAAGCTACTGTAAAATTGTTATATTTCTACCACTTAAAGTCCAAAACTCTGTGTAGCTGTAGCCCATGAGCAGGTGGAAAGAAAAACTTAATTTATATTTTGAAAGAGTACTCAATAGCCGCATTAAAAATGAGTACTGGGTCCACCTTATAACTGAAGCTGTAACCGAATGGGGAGAAAATAAAAACTACCCCATAAAATGGCAATATAGACTCTAGAAAAAGCTCTCAGCAACAGTAAAGCTGTGAATATATACTAAAGCAGTAGGAGAACACAGCTAAGTTCTCCTATATTCCCACTACTGTATATCTATTTTAATAATCCAACAGTCTTCTATCATTCGATTAATATTAGTACTGTGGCTCTATATTTTTATGCCTATGCCAACAGTAAATACTTTCCTAAACTTAACTTAGAGTCATCTATTAACAGGTAAAAATGAATCTGAACATGAATGAGGCCACCATGTAAGTCTCTAGGGACTCTTGGGATCTGCTACTGCCTAGCAGTCGAGCATATTAAGAACTAAAGTCTCAAAAAGTCCATTTTCAGGTTTCATCTGAAGAGTCATTTTCAGATGTCCGGTCCCGATTGCCAGACTGCTGTGCCTCCAAACACACGACCCATTTCCCAGCATCTATCGGGCCAGTGAAAATAAAGACTTTGCCTTGATGGACGATCCTAAGTTTTGCAGGGAAAAGAACAGCATGTGGTACCTCAAGGTCCCTGAGTTTCCTCCGAAGTCCGTCAAATTTCTTACGACGTTGGCGGGTGGCATAAGACAGATCTGGGAATAAGTAAATCATGTGGCCTTGTATGCTTAGGGGCCCCATTCGTTTTGCCAAGCTTAAGATAGTGTCTCTAGTACTCATACTATCAGTTTCCACCATGAGCACTCGTGGAGAATCCTCCGGCTGTCTTCCTCGGGGACGAATTCTGTACGCCTTCAAAAAACGCCACTCTGAACATTCTCCTTGTCCTGTATACTGTTCCTTGATCCAGTCCTTAAAAAACAGCACAGGGGGTTCCCCCTCCAATCCCTCTGGAAGGCCAATCAGGCGAATATTCGAGCTCCTTACTCGATTTTCCAGTTGTTTGAGGTGGTTATTCATATGCTGGGTTTCTCTCGCTCAACCCACCGTCGCCACATTACATTTATTGGCCTGCTGCTGAAGTTCATCCACCGAGGAACCTAACTATTCCACCGATGATTCCACCAGGGTGATCCGGACAGAAAGTCCATCTAGTTTAGCGTTCATGGTCGAAACTGAAGCGATCAAAGATTTGAGCTTATGGCCTAGCGACTGTAGAGTTTCCTCCGCCTCGGCACCTGATGAAGTCATCTGTCCTGTCGACCTCATCAATGGTCCTGCGGTTGCCACATGGCCTGATCTTTCTTCTTTGGATTGCCCATCGTGATCCAGGTACTCTCCTCTACCTTCTGATGTTCCTTTTTCCCTTTTATTTTTCATTTTTACTGTCAAATAAGTACTTTTATAGGTTTGTTAATGCAGAGCTGTGCTTTCTGAGTCTGCTTAGCTCGGACTCCACAGCACCCCCCATCTTGATATCTGGATGTTGATTCTGTAAGTGGCCTGACCTTAGCTAAGAGTGGGAAACTGGAGCATTAAGATGCATAGTTCTGCCTTCCTGCAAAAAAAACTATATAAGGGGAAGGTATCTGGGCTGCTGGGGTTGAGAATGGGACAGAGAGAGGAGCAGTGAAGCCTCTCTGCTGTGATGGGCCAAGGGGGCCTAAGGTCCCAGGGATGGTGAAAAGGTCCCTGGGACTGAGTGGCACTGGTTCCCTTGAGCCTAGTCTCCAGGGAAGGATACCATCAGGAGCAGCAGGAGGGTTGAAGACCCAGGGAACTCACCTCTGAGTTGGAGACCCAGGGAATTCACCTCTGGGTTGGAGTCCCAGGGAACTCACCTCTAGAGTAGAGGAGACCATCAACACCCGAAAGGCACATTGGGAGAGTGGTGAGTCACTTCTCAAGGGAGATCTCCAGAACCCTTGTCAGTTCACTTTCAGCAGCAGAAAGAAAATGGGACAAGTCAGTCAGTGTTCAGAATAAACTGTAAGTTCACCTTGCTAAATGTGAAGTCCAACAGCGGGCCCCTCCTCTTGCCAAAGGGCCTCAGAATCTTCCATGCAGATGTCAGGAGCCTTTTACCCAAGACTGATATAATCAACACTTGGACAATCTTAAACTGATCAGACTTCCTGATTTTGATTGAAGCCTTTCACTTTGCCCACATCCCCTCATCAGCCACTGACATCCCTGGATACACATCCCACAGAAAAGAGCACTTGGGGGAGAGGGGATGGAGTACTCATATACTCGACTTGCTCCCACAGCTTCACTGTGAATATCCATGAAGCCTCACCGAAAATCACACAAACTAATCTCAGGGGTTCCTCACCCATCCACACTCTGTCCGGCTCTAAATAACTGGTGTCTACTGAGCCCCAGGTAAATTTTCTGATGTGGTGCTGGACTTATTCCACAAAGTGCTGTATCACCTACCCAAAGGTGAACACATCATGTTCAGTGACTTCAATATAAACTGCTCTGCTGATACTAAGCTACCTTATCCCACCAATCTCCACTCCAAAATTAAAACCTTGAATTTACCCTAACTGATTTCTTCACCCATCCATTTCAACCCCATCTCCTCCAATCACAGTCTGATCGACTGGGTGTTGTAAATTTGACCTCAGCAAATCCTGACATCAGGCACCCTACCTGATACTTTCTATGTACACTGCATGACGTACTGTGTGCAGAAAATTAAACCCATAAAAGCCCCCAAAAAATAACCTTAACCAGATCATTCAAAGCTTTTCTGCCTGGACAGATTCCTTCAGGATCTCCAACCAACCAACTGGGCCCCAATCCTTTCTGCCACAAACTACCAAAGTGGCCCTGGCTTGCTTCTCCTCAACCTTTTTAGCCATTTGTAACCAACATGCACCTCTCAAGCTGTCAAGAGTTCAGGGCCACCACCTCCCCTGGATAACTTCTGACCTAAATGAACTCTTTCAGAGAAGAGAATCAGCCTGGGCCAGACACAAAACCAGTGGGCAATCCCAGGACAGGCAGGCCTTTGCCTCCCTTCATAATCACAGTACAAGGTGCATAAGCAAGCAAAAGCAAACTAAGAACAAGATAGCTACCAACACCCTCAACCCCTCTAAATTCTGGCAGACAATCAGTTCCCTGACCAACTACCCCAGCAGTGAGCAGTCCACCACCAGCTCCTTCTTAACCACTGATGACCTAAATAAGTATTTCACTGAAGAGCATAGGACTTTCACAACCAACCCCCCCCCCACTCCATGCTCCCATAGCTGTCCACCGGCAGCAACATCTGCCTGCAGGTGATCTCAGCTGATGCAGTCTGCAAGGAACTATTGGCTCTAAATATTGCATCTAGCTATGGGTCTGACAGCATCCTGTCCAGATTTCTCAGAATCGGTGCTCCACTAAATGTTCCCCTTTTGCCCACATTTTCAATCAGTCCCTTTGCACTGGATCATTCCCACGCAACTGGAAGCATGCACTGCTGGTACTAATCTACAAAAGTGTCCCATCTGACTCTCCCTCCAACTACTGCCCAATCTCACTGCTACCCAATTCTCCAAAACTCTTGAGAGGTTTGTCTGCAAGCAGCTATCCAGCTATTATGCAGAAACCAACTTCCTAACACTGTTCCAATCTGGCTTCCGCCCAACCACTCAACCTCCACCTCCCTACTCAGGGTCACCAATTATGTACACTCCAACTCGGACAAGGGTCTGGGCTCAGAGGCCACCACCCAAGCAAACAAGGCCCACATAGGGGAGGCTAAATCTCAACAGATAAGTTAGATCAGAGATCAGTGAGTCAGTAGGTGCTGGCTAAGTGCAGAGGAAAGACTTGTATAGTCTGTTGCTACAAACTGATGTACTGAAGAAGGGATATGCCATTGCTGAAGGTTATCTTCTGCATTTTGAATAAACATCACACTGAGATTGTGTGTTGAACTTGAAGTTTGGTGCCTGGTCCATCTGTTATCCACAACCCCTCCACAGATTTGGTGTCAGAACTTGCTGGAAGCGTCTGGACTGGCTGAAGAGGGATGTTTTTTGGTGGATATCGCCCAGATAGCCCAGATGGACCGAAGCACCAAGAGTTGCCACAGAAGAACTAGGAGAAGAAAGTCCGTGGAGTTCTGACCAGAACCACGGCCGACAGACTCGGTGAGAAGCTGCTACCTGGACTGGACCTGGGAGCTCAGAGGACGGCCAAGCCTGAAGATGACAAAGAGATGCAAAGGGGACAAGGAGTTGCCATGGGGTTGAGGCAGACCAGAGATGCAAGATGACACCCCAATGGTGGAAAACCTGATGAGGCTAATACTGTGAATGAGTGTGCAATGGCTGGAGGCAGACTGACTACACAGAGAGACGAACACCAGTGCCAGGTGCTCGAGAGGCCCCTGTCAGAGAGTATGGATAAAGAATCGGAGGAGGATATTTTGTGGGCTCAGCTGGAGGAAGACCCCCCTCACCGAGCAGGATACTCCTTTGTTTTCTGTGTTCCCAGGATGTTACCTGTTGGAGATCGGAGATGCAAGTGTGGAACTTGAATGTGAGACCCCAGGTAAGACTGCTCCTACTGATATTGTGCTGGAGTTGAAGACTCCAAGCAAGCAAGAAGAAGCCTATGAGGCTGAAGGGACTTTTTTCTTGTATTGATACAGCTAAATCTATTAACAGTATTGACTGAGGTATACTGCAGGCTAAAGATGTTAATGTTGCCAAACTGTTACAGTATGTTGAGGTCAAAGAAACAGGTAACCAAGGGCAGACAAGGAGTCTGAGGTGGTACGTGTGTTTTATTATTTTCTGAGGGAAACCCTACTAAGCAGGAGGTAGGTGGAAAAGGAATTGGAACCTGTGTTGGGGTAACACCAAAAGAGCGTCTACTCTCAGGTGTCTGCATCAGTAGCAAGTGAAATGAATGACTCAAGAGACATTGTGGGTTTATGTAGAGGGGTTGAACCAAGAACTGGGCCCCTACTTAAAACCAACATGTCTGGTTGGGTTGAAGCAAGTAATTACTCACCTGAGAAAACGTATTTCTATGGTACTAGACTTTCCAGATTTTTGGTTAAGAAATATGACAGACTTTCCCTAAAAGGAGATGGAAAGGTACCGTTAGTCTCTGTTGAGAAATGTGTTAATGCCTCAAGGTAAAGAATGATGATAGCCACTATGTTTATGATAGAATGTTTATCATTAATAGGGACCCTGAGACAGAGCTTCTGAAGATGGATGGGTGGAAGCTCCATATCTTCCTCTTAAGGTGGGGGATATGTGACAAGGAGCTCCTGCCACTCATGAGGACCGACCTTTTCTTAAATCTGTTGCAAGTTCTTCTATTTCTTAGCCTAGTCTATTCTTTACAATTTCTAGTCCATAAGGTTGACCACTTATGGGCACCCCCTTCCTTTTCTTGACTATGCTATAGTGTCCTCTTTAATTTTCCTTTTCCCTCTCAGGTCCCTGTACAGGGAAGTTATTGTTGTGATCTCCGAGCCGATATAAAACAACAGGCTGTGGTCTTCATTGTTGGATTTAGTATGCAATGGCACTATCTCATAAAATACATTGATGTACTGTATATACCTTATGTGCAAGAAACCTGTAAATGTTGTAAATGTTGAAAATACAATGGCACTAGGTATTTTTGATAAAGGTGAAAAGGTGAAAAGTTACTAGGGGACTGTATGATACAAATTAAGTTAGTTGTGCTGTTTAAAATGCATGTAAACTGCTGTAAACTGAGCCAATCTAAAATGGCAGGGTGAGTTGCATATATCCCATGATGCTTTGCATTATGGAAGTATGTGTGATGTTGTCTTCCTTTGAAACTTAGCTTATTGTCAATTCCCTTTGAGTAACCCATTGTTTCAGTGCTTCTGCACTGAGGTTCTTTGTCTTTAACTTTTTTTTTTTTTTTTTTATTTGAGCCCCCACCACCCAATCAAACAAGGCCCGCACAGGGGAGGCTAAATCTCAACAGATAAGTTAGATCAGAGATCAGCAAGTCAGTAGGTGCTGGCTAAGTGTAGAGGAAAGACTTGTATAGTCTGTTGCTACAAACTGATGTACTGAAAAAGGGATATGCCATGGCTGAAGGTTATCTCCTGCATTTTGAATAAACATCACACAGAGATTGTGTGTTGAACTTGAAGTTCAGTGTCTGGTCCATCTGTTATCCCACAACCCTTCCACATGCCCTCTAACAGGCCTTCACAGCAATTCAAAAAGGGTTCACTGACAACCGTATTGTCATGAATCAAAAAAGACGGTGCCTGTGCTTTTCAGTTCCAAGCAATGGATCAACTCCACCTCCCCCTCTCTGTCCTTCCGCTCCATGGATGGGGCCTTTTTGGACTCGGTCATCACCTACAAGTACCTGGGCCTCCACCTGGATCAACACCTTGATTACACTAAGCATATCTCCTAGATCGTAGCCAAGTCCTTCTCTAAGCCTGATGCCCGTTACCATGTAAAGAATGGTATCCAACAATAAGTTAAGAAATAAGTAGTGGAACAATCAGTTCTTCTTCAGGACTAAGGAGAAGTTGTTTGCTCAGGTGCTAACTCCACCTCCCTTGACAAAATAAATTCTTTGTTCAATGCACTGTGCAAATTCCTCCTAGGCTGCCTCCCCCCCCCCCACACACACATTAATGTCCTATGTACAATGCCTTAGGCTGGAACCCCCCCCAGGCAAGACAGCAGATGTGTGCTGCTCTTGTGGGAGCAAACTACTGGATTGGCAAACTAACCAAATACCTATCTGCCCTATTCATTGCCTCTGCAAACCCAGTCTACTTGCTCAGATCTGAGGCAATCTGCCATCTCCATGTCCCTCACTACAAGCCCAACCTAGGCCAAGCCTCAATTAGCTACAGGCTTCCCTTTATTTGGAACAATCTACTCTCCAAAGTCACTGCCCCTCCCCTCGCTCAATTCTAGCAAGGTCACGGTTAAGTTCTTTTTCAATTCCCTGTAGATCTGCCCCAACTGCCAGGCTTGCCCACCCCCCACCCCAAAGCTCAGCAATCCTTGGTAGGGGACTTGAGATACACTAGTTTCTGTCATGTAATCTATTCGTACCTTGAAATGTACTGCATCTTTGTTACTTTCCAATATGTTTGCTTCCTTGAATATATCGTTTTCTCTCTATATGGAAATTGTTTGGTGATGTACTGCTTGTACTATGTATATCTGTACCTTCTCATCCCCCCCCTCCCCAGGTCGCAACTGGAAACAAGTCCTAGGCCCTGGGCTCTGTGTGTTGCCTGGTAAAACATGCTTTAAATAAATAAAATAAAAAAGGAAATGCTCTTTGTGCATAACAAGTCCTATGTAGTTCAAACAGAAACCCTGACAGGCAGCCAAATGAATGATCGTCAGGTAGGAGGCGGCCTGATAATGATTGGGGTCCATAAGTCCCTGAAAATGGGGCCAAACATGGGAGACTGTTTTTTGGGCCACTAAATGCAGTGTCAAAGAGAGGCACTCACAGCCAGATCAACTATGCTAGGCTCACGCTCTCTTGAGCTCTGGGTCCGAATCTCGTTTACTTTGTTTTATCTTGTTCAATTTGTTTTATCTTTATTTAAGTTTAAATTCACAAAAAAGTTTATACTTTACTTCATTGTCTACATTTTAACTAACGTTACAGTTTTTGGCTGTGACTCAGTTGCTCGTTGTCTGAGTCCATGCTGTTATTGGTGTCTCAAGTGGGTGGGTATCTGGTTTTCATTGTGATTTACGGCATTTATATACAGGACTACGCAAAAGATGGTTTTACTATTCTAGCCCCTGTGTTTTTTGATGTCCTGATCACACCATCCCTGCTTGTTTTCCTGCTTGGAGCAGCATTCTTTTGAGGAAGAGTGCCTGTTTCGTTCAATCTGCATTGAGGAGCCTTGCAGCTGAGCAGCTGATCCTGATCCCAGTTGACCCTCAAATCCGATGGGTTCCGATGGTGTCTTGCAGTAGTGTGCTTATTGTTTAGCAGGAGCTTCTGCTTGAAGAGCACCCCCAGAGTTTATTTTTGTCAGGATCTTCAGATGTTTGGCCGTTAGGAAGTTATAACAAACTGGAGAACAGCAGATTTTGGCAATATCCCCTCCCTGCAGAGTGAAGAGGTGGTGAAAGCATCCTTTCCTCTTTGGTGTGGACTTATTGTGCTCCTTCAGTACTCAGTGGCAGTGAGTATCCCTACTTTTTGGTGAATCAAGTACTTTGTTGTTTATTTTGGGGTTCACTGTGATAGAGCGCTCCCCTCTGTCTGCGCCAGACTGTGCTCAATCTGGAATTTACCAGGCTGCTTCCCAACCTGCTCCTTTGGCTGTGCTTTGGTGACTGCTCCAAATGACTATGTTCTGATAAATTCTGTCTCCGGACACTGTGATTATTTGGGACTCTTAAGTCTACTCTCTGTCTACTCTCCTCCTGGTGGCAGCAGGTTGAGGGTTGGACTATCACAGCAAACAAAAACATTGTATGTGACTGACTTTTTAGTTTCTATGATCATGTTCTTGTATGTGTGGAGGTTTGGATGGTTATATATTTATTAGATATTTAGTGTGTTAGGGTGTGCTTGTGGTGTGCTTGTTGGGTTGTGTGGTGACACTGGGGTGGGATTAAGTTTTTTTTCAGTAGGATTTCTGTAACTTGAAGTGGGTTTAAATCTTTTAGTAATACTGTGTTAGCTATCTTTGGAGGGGGCTATAGTGGGTAGTTAATTGCATATTTTCATTTTTTATTAAGTTGTTTACTGCTGTTTACCAACATGTGTAAGGGTATTAGCAGGCAGAGTTATGTGTGCTCCAGAGGCCTCCTATGGCAATGCCACCGTGGAGAGCTGGGAATCCTCAAAAGGCGGTGCAAAGCCCATAGTGGAGGGTCCAGGTATATCGTTTGGAGTGGGTCAATTGATGTGGCTGGATTTAGGAGGTGCCCAGGAAGGGCACAGAATCAGGACTGAGGGTCACCATGCTTGGTTCCCCTCCCTAAGGCCTTGCAGAATGTCAACAAGTAGGAAGTAGCAAGTCCAGCTACATCTGCATATCCTTTTCTGGCAGTTCTCTGTAATACTAGGTCACTAAGTAATAAAACAGTGGTAATGTTTGATTACATTGCCAGTCCCTTGGCTGACCTTGTTTGCATCACCAAGACCTGGTTAGGGGATGACTTCAGCTCTGTGCTGGAGGTGTCCATCTCATCGGGTTACTCAGTGCTGCACTGTCCAAGGCAGGATCGGGGGGGGGGGGCATTTATTTTAAATCCACATTGGATCTCACAGCATACTCCATGGGAAATTTTGAGTCTTTTGAGTGTGTCACTGCTAGATGTACTCCGGGTGTTAGCTGCATGATCATCCTTATATACTGTCCACTGGGGTAATAGGGGTGATTTTATGCAGGAGCTGGAGGATTTCATTGCTGAGCTAGCACTGAATACCCCAGACCTTTGGTGCTGGAGACTTCAGAGCTTGGTCCTCTTGGTCAATAGCTCCTCCAGTTGATGAGTTCTCTGGGGCTATCATAAGTAGTTTCCTCTGGCACACATCAGCAGGGTCATATATTGGACCTGATTTTCTCCTTGGGTTTTAATATTGGTGAGGTCAAGGCTGATTCGGTCTTCTGGTTGGATCATCTTGCCATGTCATTCCATTGAGGGGGTCCCCTGTCTCTCAACCCCACCCCCACCCCCCTGGAGATGCTCCAATATTGGCAGAAACACAATTTGGAGTCTCACAAGCTCCTGGAGGTATTGGATGTCTCAGCTATGATGCTCATTTGTGAACAGGGTTCTAAGAATGCCATGGAGCACTATAATGGTGCTCTGACGTCCACCTTGAAATCCTTAGCACCCTACAATGTTCGGCCCTTGACCTCCTGGCGTAACTCTCCCTGGCATTGTGCTGAGCTGCACAGGTTGAAGACTAAGGGATGGAGGTTGGGGCATTCCTGGGCATAGGACCTGCTCCATGGATTACAAATTGGCACTGAAAACTCACTATTGTGAATATCAAGGAGCAATCACTCTGAAAAAGACAGAGTCTCTGCCACGGACGATTGTTGCAGTGAGTAGTAGTCCAGCTCAACTCTATTGCACCATAGACAGGTTATTAAATCCTTCCCATCTACGGTCTGCTTCAGTTTTTTCTGCTGAGAGATGCAATGAGTTTGGAAACTTCTTCATTGACAAGGTGTCATCCATTAGATTGAGTATCCACTCAGGTGGTTTGTTATGGGCCAGTGATGATCAGTGCAATGGTGACACTGCTGCTTTGCCAGCCTGGGGTGAGTTCTGTCTGGTTTCTGAAGAAGAGGTTCTCAAGGTTATGGCCGGTCTACATCCCACCTGCTGTCTGCTGGACCAAGGACCTATCTGGCTTCTTATAGAGTGCTGTAGGATTCTGGGCCCAGTAATTTCTCAGATCGTCAGATGCTTCTTGAGGAAGGGTGTCTTCCCTTCTGCCCTTAAACAGGCAATGGTGAGGCTTCTTCTTAAAAATACATCCTTTGACCCCAATGTTTTGGGGAATTACAGACCAGTCTCTAATCTTCCCTTTTCCAAGTAAATTACTGAGAAGGTGGTGGTTGATCAATTTGTCAAACACCTTGAACAATTCAGTGTTTTTGAATCTCTTCAGTCAGGTTTTCAGGCACATCACAATACTGAGACTGCTCTCATCAGAGTCACAAATCATCTCCTCATGGCAAGGGATCGGGGACTTTGTACCATCTTGGTGCTCCTAGATCTTTCTGCTGCATTTGATACTGTGGATAGCAAAGTGCTTTTGGAACACTAGGAGGAACTATGTGGGACTCCCCGGCACTGTATTGTGCTGGTTTGAGTCCTACCTTCCTAGAAGAACCCAACGGGTGACCTTGGGAAATGTTCTTGCCGGGGCCTTGATGCTCCCTTGTGGTGTTCCTCAGGGCTCGATCCTTGCTCCTGTGTTATTTTTAGTGTACATGCTACCATTGGGTGAGATCATTAGATGGTATGGCATTGAGTTTCACTGCTATGCAGATGATACTCAGCTCTACCTTTCTAGAACTCCTGGTGGTTCTGATGCAGTCTCAGTGCTGGAGAAATGTTTGCCTGGGATAAAGGACTGGATGTCCTTGAACTGGTTATGTCTCAACCTGGGTAAGGCATAGGTCATGATTGTCGAACCCATTAAGAGGGTCCCAGCTACTGCTAGTAAACTGTCCTTGTGTTCCTCGCTGGATGGACAGCGGCTCAGAGCTGTAGATGCCATTAAGAATCTTTGTGGTCATCCTGGACAGTAAGCTGACCCTTGATCAACAGATACTGGCAGTTGTCCGAGGTGGCTTTTACCATCTTCGTAACATCGCCAGGATCAAATGTTATCTAGCTCCTGCAGACCTGTTGATGACAGTGCATGCCCTTGTCCCCACTAGGCTCAATCCTTGCAATGCTCTATACCCAGGGATATCTGGAGGTTTGTTGCAATGCCTACAGCTAATCCAGAATACTGCAGCCCAGCTTATTGTGGGCTCCTCTTTTAGGGACCACATTACACCAGTGCTACATGCACTGCACTGGCTGCCTGTGTGGAGGTGGTGCATAACCGTCAAGGTATGCTTGATAACTTTCAAAGCCTTACGTCTTTTGAGACAGACTATTTAAAAGACCTCCTAGTTCCCTACCACCCAACTCGCTCACTCCATTCATCCAATGCTGGCTTGTGTTTAGTCCCTCCATCTAGACTTTGACAGTCTGGGGGGGGGGGGCAAAGCGTTCTGTGTGGCAGCACCCACACTGTGGCATGCTCTGCCAGATCATAGTAGATCTGTCCACTCAGTAGAGGTTTTTACATTTAGTTTGAAAACTTTTCTATTCACTGAAGCCTTCCCTGAATTTTAATTATTTTAACTATTTTTATTTTGATTTATGTTGCCTGTTTAACTGTCTTATTTGTAGTTTTTTTTTTTTTATTGTACAGTGCCCTGAGCCTTTGGGAAAGGGCTCTGCAGAAATATAGTTGCCTTGCCTTTATGCACTTAGTAGTGTTATCATATGCTGATACACCTGTAATATTTATTGTCCTTCTGGACATACTGAGACACATGCCAGCACAGCTCCTCCCCGGAATAGTATTCACCATGTTCATGGAGAGTGCCACTGCACAAATAGTCTTTGGAACGCTAGGGCTCCAGACACATCACAATGGAGGTAGGGATCTGTGGGGTTGAAAGAGACCCAGTACATTATGCAACAGGTAATTGTGCCCCTTTCGTTCAGGGTGGAAATGGAAAAATATTACAGTCCTGGAGTGGGCAACAGGCCACACAAATACCTTCGGTACCATCAGACCAGTAATAGGAGACAGAAGTCATATATGATGCTGCAACAGAGGCGGGGGGTTAGGTAAAAGCCCCAAGGAGTATTTTACAGAACCATCAGTTAAGACATGACACATTAAATGTGTGCATGTAATGTGAGCAAGAACCATTGAAAGATATATAGCCAGCAAATGCCCACAGAGCTATGTACTGCCTAGGCAGCTAATAATAAAAGCACCATTATTTGATCCCAGCTTCAGCATGGTCAATCTAGTTTGTGTGTGGTCTCATGTTATGGATGTCCCTGAATATGGATTAAGCTGCCCCCAATCCCGAACTGGTGTTCATGGTATAAACATGCCAGCGCTCTCCTGGACGAGATACCGTCGTACACCCTTAGATGCAGAAGGGTGACCTGTCCCACTTACATACATATTCTATACCCCATGTTCTCACTGTAATTACTTATTCCTGCTTCCTTTACTATCCATACTTACCTATTCCTGTACCCCCCGGTGAATGCACATGTCGGAGCTGGGCTGCCTGAAAGCTATGCCAACTGATGCATATTTATAAATGCAGCAACAACAGCATTAAAAAAAGCCCTTTTTAGATACCCAATCTCAGATACCTGCATTCACATTGCCACACACACACAGACAGCAACACTAGTTTTGGTGTCTGTGTTACATATTACTCTTGTCCAAACACGGATGCAGGAAGAACTATACACTCTTAGAAATGCAGGGAGTGGTAACATATAAGGGTCAGTAAAACTTACAAACCCTTGGAGCACATATCTCCAAACATCACAATAGTGATCCCAAATGTGTGAGATTAACTGGGGTAGAACACATTCTGACTAACGATGGAGGTGGGAATGGAATTTAAATATTGCTTTACACAGAACCTACCATATGTGGATGAGAGAACTACAAACTGCCATCGCTCACTGTGTGAATGAAATGGTAGGTTTTGTCCCCTTTCTAGACAAACTCTGGTCAGAGCCGATATGGCTGTGGAGAGCTTTTGGGATGTTTTACCCATTATTTCTAATGAATTTGCACAATGCAGATCTGCTGAGAGGCAGTTTCAATGTGGTCTTCCTTTTACACATTTTTACAATGTGTTTTCCTAGAATATGCCTGCTGATTGCTATATATTTAGCCTGGATAGTTCACAGAAGAAATGGCATCTTATTTTCGTGTGGCTGAGCACTGGCAGTAAGACACTGGAATGTGTCATACATAGGTATGAGCTGTGTGTGGGTGATAATGCCCAGTGGCCATACACCTCAGCTGCTCGCATGCGGATCCATCATCCTGGTGCCATTGCACTGCTCAGTGTGGGTGATGGCCAGTGCTGTACCCACTCACACAGGTCCCAGAACAGGCATGTTACAGCCGACCTCCCATTCATTGTACAATCAGGGAACCGCGGATGCACTATCCATAGCCTGGAGCATACACTGCAAATGGCATTGCAGAATACCACACCCCATGGCACCCAGGATACCTCAGCAATCCAGAAGGTGGCATGTTACACAGGGGAATGGAGGAGAGTGTGGGCCTGCAGCGGTGTATGACAACAGGAAGATACAGCATTGACAAGGCATGCATTGGAGATATGTCAATTCCCTCTTACAGTTTGCCAGGGATATACACATGGCTGCATACATTGGTGGGTCCACAACTTACATAGTGCCCCAGTGCACGGTACAGCCACTTGGGTCATTCCAGAGTGCAGGTCCCCGGACCAGATCCAGTGCAGTCAGTGGTTGGCTGTGGCAGGGTGTGGAGGACAGTGCCAGTCTCCGCAACAGGTCGGGTATGGGGGGAGCGGGGGTGTCTGTGTACTGGGGCAGTGGGTGAGGGTCCTCTATGCTTTGGATATGGACCGTGGTTTTCTCTGGTGCGATTGGGTCTGGGGGGGCCTACACTATGGAGCTCTTCGGGGATGGAGTTGGATGGATCGGGGATGGGAGGGGGTACCTCTAGTAGACCAGGGCTGCCAGGCTGCTGTGCACCTGGGTGTACTTCCACAGCCCGCCTGTGGGTGGCTGGCTGGGTTAGGCCAACTATTCATGACCTAACTGTGAGCTGCACTGCTCCTGACTAACGTGGGGTGCATTCCCACAGAATATGCCACAGCACAGCATATGCATGGGAACACCCCCTCGACTTGTGCGGTATACGATTTGTGTGTACCCTGGCCCATTCCCCTGCAGCTGGTGCATCCCACACATCTGAATATTGTGCTGCAGTGCATTGCTGGAGTTGCGTGGCACATCTCCCTTTTACGCCAGGATGCACCGCACATCTCCTTTGAATATGGGGGCTCTGGACTAGGCTACCCTGAATAAATACAGTATAAAAATGGTAAAAACATGACCCCTCTGAAAACAAGATATTGCATCTAATTTGGGACAGCCTGAATAAATACAGTGTAAAAATGTGTAAATGAATATCCCTATGACAATGAGATGTAGCATCTCCCCTGCTGCGCTATCCAGAATACAAAATATAGGATAACAAATATTTAAAGGAAATCTACTCTAAACTGAACTTCACTGTGTACACTGACATAAACAGTTTCTTTATTGTTTTATAACACATTAGAATGCAGTATTTATTTTGAATGTTGTGGCCATGAGGATGGTGTGTACAGAGTGTGTGTGTGTGTGTGTGTGTGTGTGTGTGTGTGTTTGCTGTAGCTCAATATATTTTTTCCCAAAAGCATGGTAAAAAATGCCTGCTGATTGCTATATATTTAGTCTGGGTAGTTCACTGAAGACCTGGCATATGTCTGAGACAGTGCTTATCAGATAGTGTCTTAATAGGTTAAAACAAACTGTAAATCTTTATAGATTTGCTGGGAAGGGGTGACATTAATGAGATATGAATCTTTCTTGAAAGACAACACATGTCCAACTGAAACTACAGTAGTAGCAAGAAAATGTTTAAATGCTAAGTATTTAAATGTGCAAGTTGTTGCATTCCGAAGGGGGTAAACAAATCTCCAGTTTAATAGGCAACCAATATTTAACAAGCTATTTCAGTTTCCTAATGGCCATCTGATAAGCAGCTTGGAGTTATACCTCCAACATCCTAAACAGAAAGAAGGGAGTATTTTATTTCATTTAACATAGTGATCTGCAGATGTGGAATGATACATTGAAAAAGTCAAAAAAATTTGTTCCACGATACTCCATTTTCCAGCTACAGATAGAAAGATGGCTGTCGGCTCCTCCCACAGCCATAAAAAAGCAGTAACCATGTCTGATGGAGGAAAATTAATGGGACAAACTTCACCCTCATTTGACAATCATATGTGTCTTTGGTACAATGGAATAGCAACAAAACAAAGTTTCCATACAAACCATGACTAAATTTTCTTCCTTCCTTCTTACAATCAGTCTATAGGTTCTACAGTGGGTGCTGCTGACCCAGGAGGAAATCGTCCACACAGTTGGATACACTGAAAATAGTGAACAACAGATCTCCTTCGAGGTACAGCTCTTGCAGCAGGTTACACCATTAGGACTGTAGCCGGCAGGCGTCAGGACCCCACTGAAAATTTTCTAGCTAGCAGTCTTCAGCGGGGACCACCTCCGACGTCGGTCCCGCCCCCGACGCTAGGCGTAGTACATAAGGAGGTGTCCTACTAGAATCCCCCAGTTCTTTCCCGCCGACTTGCATGTCTCTAACCTCTTCGGGTTAGTACTAGCGGCTGCCGATGACCAGGAAATCCTTTCCGAAATCCAAACTTTGGAAGAAATCCTTCTTCAAGACCTTTCTTCGTCTGATGTCCTCCCCAACTTCAGTGGAGGGCCATTCTTCAAAGTGTACCTGTGGGAAGCAGATCCTGTTCAAAGACCCCCATTCGGCCTGCATTCGGTGCCTGGGCCCGGACCACGACACCCAGGCTTGCTCCTTCTTCCAGGGCTTTAACAGCCGAGCCAGAATCCGCCGACAGAAGGCTCTCCTAGAAAAAAAACTCAAGGCCATGGAACCTTCCTCCAGGGGGGGAATCTTTGGGAAAGTCACACAGGCACTACGAGAAGCATTGGTAGAAGGTGAGACCTAGATCCCCCTCTAAGGCCTCGGACTCCCGCAGCTCCGGCTCCAGGTCGGACCGCTCCCCATCTAGAGCCCACTCTCAGCCTCCCCCGATTGTGGTCAAATCAGCCAGCGGTTCTTCGACTCTGCGGCCTGCCAAGATCTCCAGGCCCGCTTCTTCTGCTAAGGCCTCATCCAGGTCAGGGGAGCACCACAAGTCCCGGCACTTGGCCTCCAACGTCCTGTCAGTCTCCTTGCCGCTGCCACCCCAACGCAAGACCAAGGAGCTGACCTCCCATAAGCGGACGTCGGACCCGATGTCTGCCCATCCGACGACGGCCAAGGTCCACAAACACTCCCGTGAGCCGGCGACAGTTCGTCACCCATCGCTGGTCAGGCATTCACCCCCCAGGACACCGGCAGGGAGACCGGCGTCAGATACCGCAGACAGAAGAACCATACTGCCACCTACCAACGTTGGTCAGGAGGCATTGTCGGAGGAGGAGTCTACTCAGCCTGAAGACCAGGCGGGCGACTCCAGACCCATCAAGCTCCAACGGGAACCCTCCCCAGAACCGGAGACCCCCGGAGAGCCGACGCCCGACCCCGACGACACACCACCGGCGCCCGGTCCGTCGTCAGGCCTCAACTTGGCAGAAGTGAAGGAGCTCTTCACTTTCTGGTGGGACACCATCAAAAAGGAGGTGGTCACCATGCACCCTCCTCCCGCACCCGCGGCACCACCGACGCCTGCACCCCCTCCATCACCAAAAGGGGCAGCAGGCTGAGCACCTTCCCCCCAAGAGCCAGTAGCACCTCCTAGGGGCAGATCTACAGAGAAGAGAAGGCCCCCGTCTAGATCTTCTTCAGGGTCACCCAGCCCCAAGAGACCCAGAAGACGTCGGTATTCGCCGTCTACGGGGGACTCCAGATCTGACATCTCTGAATGCTCCAGGTCTCCTTCACCGATCAGCATCCCTTCTCCGGACCCATGCGACCTCCCTAGGTCTCCTCCGGATGACCCCTCGTTCTCTGAGATAATGAAACACATCCAAGAGAACATGGGATGGGATGCAGAGGAACTTGACCCCGAAAGACAACGCCTTGCCCACTACCTTCAGCAAAAGGATCCCAAGCCTGTGGTAGTGCCACCCTTGGTGGACACCTTCGTGGATGTCACCAAGGCAGCGTGGAAGCATCCACATTCGACCCCGGCAATGCCGAAGAAGGCTGACCGCCTGTATAAGGCCCCAAGGGAGGACCAGTACCTGGCTAACCATCCTCTGGTCGACTCCCTGGTCATTACAGCCTCTCATGACTGGTCTCAGAGACCGCAACATCTGAGTACGCAGCCCCCGGACCCGGAGTCCAAGCAACTGGACGTGCTGGGTAGGCGCACTTACGTGGCTGCGACTTGCACCATTCAATCCTTGAATTACCTGACCCACATGGTTCAGTTCCAGAACACGCTGTGGGAACAGGGACAGGAACTGGCAGAGAAATTGCCAGACGGTGGCCAGAAGGAGGAACTTCTCCAGCCCCTCTGCACGGGTTCAGACATGGGGACCCAAGTGCTCCGAGCCGCGTATGATTCCACGGACTCTTCGGCCAGAGCGGCAGCCTCAGGCATAAGTTTCCGGAGACACTCATGGCTACGTGTCTCCGGGTTTACCCTGGACGTCCAGAAAAACATTTTGGACGCCCCCTTTCATGGCGAAGTTTTGTTTGGTGAAGCATCGGAAAAAGTTATCACCAAATTACAGGAAGCTGGGAAGGCTGTTAGATCTGTCCAGGCCATGTACAGATCTAGACTCAGTTCCTTTCGTAGGAACCAGAGTTGTTTTCGCAGCCGGACTCAGAGGCAACAGCCTCATTCCAGTCAGCAACAGAGGGGCTCCTTCTCCCGGAAAGCCCAGGTCAAAACGTCCTCGGGTAGGGGCCAATGTGCTACCAAGTCGGCCCAACCTGCAGAACCCTCTGCTGCCACAGCATGACTCCTTCCCGGCCCCCACCCCTCCTCAGGATCAACGGGAAACAAAGGTTGGGGGTCGCATTGCAGACCACCTGCCAGGGTGGCGCTCGATCACCACCGACAGGTGGGCGCTACAGTTGGTCAAAAAAGGCCACTTTATAGAATTCCTAGACAAGCCCCCCACAAGGCCTCCTCTGCTCTCCCATTGCTCGGGTCAGCACGCTCTGCTCATAAAGCAGGAAGTGCTCATGCTCCTGCAGAAAGAAGCTGTGGAGCATGTTCCAGGGAACCAGATAGGAGCAGGCTATTATTCACACTTCTTCCTGGTTCCAAAGAAGACAGGGGACCTCCGTCCAATCTTGGACCTCAGCGACCTCAACATATCGGTCGTTTACAAGCGCTTCCACATGGTGACCCTCCCGGACTAATCCCCATGCTGAAGAAGGATGCTTTCTTGGCGCCCCAGACATGCAGGACGCCTACCTGCACATCCCCATCGGCCAGGCGACAGGAGGTTCCTGCGCTCGAGTTTCTCGGTCGCCACTACCAGTTCCGAGCACTTCCTTTCAGGCTGTCATCAGCACCAAGGGTATTCACCAAGTGCATGGAAGTCATGGCAGCGTCTCTGATGAGACAGGGTCACTACATGTTCCCGTACCTGGATGACTGGCTTCTCATGGCCTCCTCCAAGGAGGCATTGCTGCTGGCCATTCAGCACACCCAGGCTCTCTTTCAGTCTCTGGGCATCTTAATCAACTACGAGAAGTCTCTCCTGGTACTGTCCCAGAAACTGCAGTTCATAGGCGCAGTTCTGGACACAGTCAAGGGGGAAAGTCTTTCTTCCCGAAGACAGAGCGGAACGCATACGATCCCTCATAAGGGACATGTCAGCAAAGAAAACCGTCCCGGCCAGGTTGGTCCTTCGCCTGCTCGGACACATGGCTGCAGCCATTCCAATGGTCCCGATGGCAAGACTCCACATGTGGGTAACCCAGTGGATGTTAAGGGTGCAGTGGGACCAAAGGCAAGACCATCTGCAGCAGCCAGTCAGAATCACGAAGACCGTGGTTCGGGACTGGCAATGGTGGCTAGATCCGGGAACCCTCTCAGTGGGGGGTTTCCTTCACAGCACCATCCCCAGTGTTAACACTCTCCACAGACACCTCAGGGCTGGGGTGGGGAGCACACTTGAACGGGGTGAGGTCTCAGGGAACATGGACTACCCAGGAATCTCATCTCCATATCAACATATTGGAGATGAGGGTGGTCCTTTATGCCCTGCAAGCCTTCCAGTCGGAGATTCCACCCAGTACTCTCCTGTTACAAACAGACAATAAGGCGGTGATGTATTACCTCAACAAACAAGGAGGCACACACTCCTACCCCCTTTGCAGGGAGGCCATGAGAGTGTGGGAATGGGTATTACGACATGGCGCAAACCTCATCGCAGTTCACGTTCCCGGGGTGGACAACACGGTCGCGGACAGCCTGAGTCATTCCCGTGCCAGAGTCCACGAGTGGGAACTTCTACAGGAGGTGGCGGAGGATCTGTTCCACAGATGGGGTACTCCAGAATTGGATCTATTCGCCTCCCCATCCAACGCAAAACTGCCCAATTTTTGCTCGCTAGATCCAGGGCCTGGTGTTTTCTGGTGAGACGCGTTGTCCCTCTCCTGGGCGGGCAGATTCCTCTACGCCTTCCCTCCTTTCCCATTGATCCAGAGAGTCCTTCTCAAACTTCACAGGGAGCACACAACGCTTATTTTGATAGCGCCTTTTTGGCCCAGGCAAATTTGGTTCCTACTGCTGAAGCAGTTGTCCCGGGAACCTCCACTTGCTTTACCAATCAGCTCCCACCTGTTGTCTCAGGAGGAGGGTTCACTAGTCCACCCAGACTTACATTCACTGAACCTGCATGCTTGGCTCCTAGAGACATAGCCATGTTGTGACACGGGGTCTCGCAAGAGGTGGCGGATGTACTTTCTACCGCCAGAAAACCAGCGACACACGCAACATACGCCATGAAATGGCGTAGGTTTTGCCTGTGGTCTCAGGCTCGTGGTTTTTTGCCCTTAGACTGCCCTGAGAAGCTGGTTCTGGAGTACCTGCTTTTCCTCTTTCAATCCAGGTTAGCTTACTCCTCGATCAAAGTGCAACTTTGTGCAATCTCAGCTTATCATGCCCCCATAGGCCAACGCATGGTGGCCCAGCTGGATACTACTCATGCCTTTTTAAGCGGGGTCCTCCACCTTAGGCCACCCATCAGGGATCCCGTCCCTCCTTGGGATTTACCCTTCATTCTGGAGCAGCTTATGCTGCCACCCTTTGAACCTGCCGCAGATTGCGAGCTGCGTTTTCTGTCATGGAAAACGTTGTTTTTGGTTGCCGTTACTTCAGCGACAAGAATCTCCGAATTACATGCTCTCATGTGCAAGGAGCCTGATTTGATTTTTCATCAGGACAGGGTGTCCCTGAGGACGAATCCTAAGTTCCTGCCTAAGGTGGTTTCAGCCCTTACTCTTAACCAGGACATTGATTTACCAGTGTACTTTCCTAAGTACGCCAATCGAGGAGAAGCACTGCTTCACACCTTGGATGTTCACAGGTGTCTCAGATATTATGTGACCAGAACCAAACAGCACAGGAAAATGGAGCAGCAGTTCGTTTCATTCGCTGAGAGGATGAAAGGGGCCCCAGTTTCGAAACAGACCCTTTCACGCTGGCTCATCCAATGTATTTCCTTTTGCTATGACAAGCGTCAGAAACCCTTACCAGGAGTGGTCAAGGGCCATTCGACAAGAGGAGTGGCTACCTCCTATGCGGCACTGAAGAACGTTTCTACGGCGGCCATATGTGCCGCAGCCACCTGGAGTTCGGTGCACACTTTTATTAGGCATTATAGCCTGGATATCGCCTCAAAGCGAAGAGCGGGTTTCAGCCTTGCTGTTCTTCAGGGTCTCCTGCCCTAGGCTCAGAACGGGTCTGAATCTCCGTATTGCCTCCTCCCGATGGCTTTTCAAGGTGCCATTGCTTGGGAATCAGTCCTAATGGGGTAACCTGCTGCAAGAGCTGTACCTTGAAGAAGATAGTACAGTTATGTAAGAACTTACCGTAACAGTAGATCTTCGAGAACAGCTCTTGCAGCAGGTACCTTCCCGCCCACCGTTCCCCCTTGGAGGAAGTAGGTTCCAGCCTACACTTTCTTTAGGACTGGAAATGTCGGTTCTTAGTCTCAGCCATCTGATGGCGGGTCCTCGGTCTCCCTTTCTGATGTCATCCAGCAACCGGAAGTCTCCGGCGGAGAACTGGGGATTCTATGGACCGCCCTTATGTATTATGCCTTGACGCCGGGCGGACTGATGCCGGAGGCAGTCCCCGCTGAAGACTGCTAGCTAGAAAATTTTCCGTGGGGTCCTGACGCCTGCCGGCTACAGTCCTAATGGTGTAACCAGCTGCAAGAGCTGTTCTCGAAGATCTACTGTTACGGTAAGTTCTTACGTAACTGAACTTTTCTCTGCTACTTTTTAAGGCTTCTTAGCAAAGACAAAAACAGTCTTGTTATAAGAGAGTGGTGGCGAGGTCATGTGTGCACCTGCTCATGATGGCCGCCTAAGTCTTTTGCTCCAAGCCATCCCTGTCAGAATAGTTTGCCATCCATAGATTTTCCAAAAGAGCATTAAGTAAAAAACTACTGGGCAGAGTAGAGGACAAGTACATCCACAGGACGCATCCACTTTGGCATGCCTAGCACACCTGCAACACAAAATAAAGCCACTGAAATGTTTCCTTCAACCCGCTCTCTCCTGCCCCCAAGATGGCGGTGATCTCCGCAGAATGCAATTCGCTCCCTACTGCAGAGGTGACTGCAAACCTAGAGACTCTACTTGAAAGAACTGCAGCCAGTGTGGAATCAATAACAAAAAAAAAAAAAAAACAACAGAACACATCATTACAGAAACCTAGAGCAGTACAGTCACTTACTAGGAGAGTTGTCCATATGGAGACACACCTAGCGGCACTGATGGATGTGCAGGTGTGGTAAGACATGAGGCTCCAGGCAGCAGAAAATACAATCCCCTAGTTGATGACCAAGACTGAAGATTTAGAGGGGAGAGGTCGGTGAAATATTTTGCTCATCCTGGGCCTTAAAGAAGGGTTGGAAGGAACTGAGCCAGTACAATTTCTGAGAGCAAACCTCTCTGTCTGGCTAGAGCAAGACCCCGCTGTGTATGATTTTTAAATCAATAGAGTGCACAGGGTGAGTAAATCAAAGCCAGCATCCCAAAAAACAAAACCAAGGTCCTTGATCTTTCAGCTGCTTTGTTTTCAGGACAAGGAGATAATCCTTAAAGCAGCACGAGATCTCAGAGATGTGATGACTGCGGAGCAGGGACCAATTATCCAGCAAGTATCCTGCAGTGATATAAAGCCTTCAATAAAATTAAACAGGCACTCAGAAATAGGGTCTCAAATACTCCCTACTGTACCCTGTAGTGCTCCAGTGCTTTCCGTAACATATCAAGGGTGTCAGCTCACATACCAAACACCCTAAGAAGCAGACCAGTTCTTCCGGAGGCAACTGGGTCCAACACGATCTCCTAATCTTGACATGGCACCTCGGCAGACCCAGCCCAACCCACAGAAGTTCAGTACTCACCGATCACTCACCTTGCCACCTCAATTGAAATGTCAGCTATGTAAGTACAACTCAGGGGACTATTCCTAAATTGATGCCAAGAAGGGGGGAATCTTAACTGGAAAGTGTAGTTAACCATTTTATTTTAAAAGACTGCAGTAACTCTCTGGATAAAATGGTGTCTTTCCCACCTTTAGTCTGCTCAGGTTAAGCAAGAAATGTTTCATAGCTGCCTCCACTCTATTCTAATCATATATAGGGAGCCATCTATATTTCCTAAATTAAAACATGGACTTAGCTAACTCCTTTGCTTATGACAGCATAACCACCTTGCCCACGTTGCATACTTACCCCCCACCCACCCCAACACCACCACCACCTCTCCTTTTGGCTTTTCCCTTGGCTCTCCTAGGGACACAGAAGTGTTTGATTCAGCTTCTGACAGAATCTCCCAGTTCTGGGAGTTTCGGGACTACACTGGTTTTGAACATGCCAGTTCTGGTGTTTAACACCCTAGTTCGCAAATTGTACTTAATAAGAAAGTAACAGGTTATTCTGTGAATGTTTAAGAAATTATGCTTTTCGTGTGTGTGTGAATTAAAACATGGGGGATCTTCTGGGACTTGGATGAGCTGCAGAACACACAGAGCCTATAACATGGGCATTTGCTGGAAGGGGAAGACCAGAGTACTTTGAACCAGTATGGCTGCATGGCAGTGTTTTTGGCCTCTTCCCTTCTCCTGCATCTCAATCCTACCACTTTTGGCATGCCACAGGGCTGTGGATCCCGTTATACAAACAGGGCAGGATTTGGGAGATGGCCCGAGCTCCCTCTCTGGATAGAGCCAGGCTCCATGTTAGTGAGGGCTTAAAAGCCTTCCTGCAGCTAATCAGTAGCAGCAACTGGTACACCTCCACCAGTCGGACTTGATAAAATCAAATTTATTTGTGTTTCTACTTTGGGTTTACTAGTCTTACCTGTTGGTGTTACAAGTTTTCTCACGTACAACTTGACAGGTTCCAAAATTTGCTACACTACAACTGTTCTCCTTAATGCTGTTGTTATTACTGTTTGGGATTTGGGGGTGTTTGACTCATGGTCAGAGGTGTGGGGGTCTTGGGAGTGGGCAGGAAGGGGGACATGACCTTAGAGTTCAGGAAAAGCAGTGTGTACAGTTTGAAAATAATATGGCTTCCTTTGATTCTCTTAAAGTGGTGTCATGGAATACCAGGGGCCTTAATTGTCCGTTAAAACACAGAAACTTTTTATTAAAGCTGCGTGACATGTAGTGTGATGTAGCCCTGATCCAGGAGACCCACCTCTTCTGTGAAGGATGCCACCCACCTCTGCTACTCATGGGTTGGAACCAGCATACACCTCTAATTGGTGAAGGGATTACATCACAAGCCTTATGAGGAGAGAGTGAGGGACCCCAATTTGTACACACTGGCACAAAGGAGGGAGAGAGAGAACATGATAGAAACATTCAAGTACCTCAAGGGCATTAACAAGGTGGAAGGGAACAACATATTCCAGATTAACAGTAGTGCCAGGACAAGAGGACTTGACATGAGACTGAGGGGTGGCCGCATAAGTGAAAATGTCAGGAAGTTCTTTTTTTACAGAAAGGGTGGTGGATGCATGGAACAGACTGCCCCAGGAGGTGGTGGCAGCCCATACAGTGGCCAACTTCAAACATGCATGGGACAGAAACAAAGGAATAATAGAGATAGGAAGAAAAAACTAAAGCCAATGACCAGATAGGGTCACTAGACGCTTCATTAGGCAGCTTAAACGGGCAGACTGGATGGGTCTAGCGGTCCTTATCTGCCGACAGCATCTCTGTATCTGTGTATCTATGACATTTCAAGAGGAACCCACTGTTTTATGCAGCATATATGCCCCAAACACTTCGGACCCCACCTTTTTTGATGAAGTACTGCACTCCATTCCTGGTGATCTGACAAGTATTATCATTGGAGAGAGAGACATATCACTTGACCCTGCACCCTCACCTTGACAGGAGAGGCCCAGATAACAATTCACAGGTCCATGTAGCATCACACATTCTAACTACTTATGTGGCAGCCGGCCTGCATGACGTGGAGTTCGGCCTACCCATCGAAAATACACTTATAGCAGGTTGGATGTCATTTTTGTATTGCAGGACCTGCTCCCCGGGATGCAGAACGTGGCACTGGGTAGCATTTTGATTTCCAACCATGCCACAGTGCTGCTTCCTCTGGCCTGAGCAGGAGATCAAACCCACATGATAAATGGAAATTTAACTCAGCCCTACTCCAATAAGAGATGCTCCCCTCTTGGTTGTGGGCAGAGCTGGGGGAGTATTTCCACCTTAATTATACTCCTGATACCGCAGCTGAAATGCAAGGGGAAGCAATGAAGGTAACTATCAGAGGGAAACTAATAGCTTATACCTCAAAACTGAGACAGGAAAGGGACCAACTGACCAGGCAAACAACTTGTCCACCGCTTTTGCACCAGAGAGTCAGAAAGATACATTCCCATTATTCACAGAACAGACGGAGCCAAGGTCTCTTTCTCAGACTTAAAAACGATGAGTTCAGGCTTTTCTACCAGATCTTATATGCCTCAGAAGTATCTCATACCCCAAAACTCCTGGACCACTTTTACCAAGATATTTATCTTGCTCAGGTAAATACAGTGACTAATACACTTTTGACACAGCCCATTATACCTACAGAAGTCTCTGAGGCTATCGGAAGCATATCCCTGGGAAATTCCCTGGCCCACTCTGCTACCCCAGTGACTTCTACCATGCCTTCTAACTAATCTTAGCTCCTCGGCTAGCAGTTGTCTCTAATAATGAGTGGACGAAAGGGGCTCTTCCCCCATCGTTTAAGCAGATACTTATAATGTTAATTCCCAAGAAAGGAAAGAACAGCATGCTATACTCCCAATTTCTTCTGATTTTACTGATAAATGTCAATGGCAAGATCTTTGCAAAGGTATTAACATGCAAACTGGACCCCATTATTCCCTCCCTGGTCCACCCAGGCCATGTGAAGTGTGTGCTGGGCTGCATGGGATTGAATAATAGCAGGAGACTGCTGGACCTTTTCTGGCAGGTGACTGGATCCTCAGAGCCCACTGCTGCCCTTTGTCTGGATGCTGAAAAAGCATTTAACAGGCTGGAGTGGGTGTACTTACTGGACACACTGTCCAAATTTGGTTTCACACACCAAGTTATTAAGCTGAAACAGTTACACTACAACCAGCCCTTTGCCTCAGTCCTTGCCAACTTGGTGGTTTCACAGCCCTTCACTCTGCACAGGGGAACGAGGATGGGGTTCCCCCTTTCCCCTTTATTTTCATACTCATTATAGAGCCTTTAGTACAATTGATATGAGCATCTTAGCACTTTCCAGGGACCAGGGTCAATGGCATCCCCAAAAGATTTCCCTGTCTGCAGATGACATCACCCTATATCTCACAGACATTCCCAGTTTCCTCACACAGGATATCAACTAAACGGAGCAAATTTCCAGATCCTTGCCCTCAATCAGGGTTGTACAAAGGCTCTATTTACGGGCTACCCTGTATCAGTGGTCCCCAGAGGGAGTAATCTGTCTGTGTATACAAGCCAGAGCAACTGGCCAAGTGACTACGTCTGCCAATGTCTCATGTGTGCTTCACAAACTCTTAGCTGTCCCGAAACCTGGAAATACCCCCCACTTCACTCCCCCCCACTCCCTTCTGGCTTCCCGCTCTTCTGTTGGTATATGCATGTATTAAATTTGTCACTTTGAAGTGTTTCAAATTGCTCATTGTATGAGAACAACTGTGTAATCCTATGTCACTCTGTGTGTTTGAATTCTGTAAATATGTTACACTGTGTGTCCTCTCTGTGATGAGGTACCTTTGTAAACAAGCCCCTGGCTCAAAGGTTGTAAATCCGATTGTACAAATAAATAAAAAAATACCTATTGCTCTCAACGTTGGGCAGAGTCAATGCTGTGAAGCTAGTAGCACTCCCACAATTACAGTATAGATTAGCCAGCCTCCCTGTGCAACTCCCAGCCATCTTTTTTAAAGCAGTGGCGACCAAACTATCACCCTTCATCTGGAACTAGAAAGCTCTGAAAATAAAAATGCAAACCATACTGAGATACTGGAACAAAGGAGGCTTTAGCCTCCCAGTCTGAAGCAGCAGCATAATTTTGTGATGCTCCAACACACAATTGCTGGCCTCCAACAACATCTCTCCCTGTACACCCTTAGATGGATGACACTAGAAATGGGAAACAGTGGGCTACTTAGCCACCGTGTCTTGCTTCTTTCAGATTGGGGTCTCCCAAAAATGCACCTCAAGTGTCAAATACACAAAAAGAGTATGCCAAAAAAATGGTAATACATGGAAGTGGCAACCCCATACCTCCCTAAATATACTTCATCTATTCTCTCTCTCTCTCTCTCTCTCTCTCTCCTTACTTAGATTTGTACTACTTTTATTAAAGTATACAATATCACTATTTCTATACAGGGTTCACCCGAATGGAAACACCACCCTTGAGGCTTGGCGCCCACATCTATCTCTTGCTGATCTCTGCACTTGTTTTAATCCTCCTTAATCCACTCACCCGCCAGTTGCTTCCTGGCCATACTTTCACCTCCCTACCTCATAGCACTTCTTACCCTTACTATCTCCTTGAGGGCTAATCTATCCCCACCCCACACACCTGAGTCTTGTCTCGGAGGCTGTGATAATGCATCCTGCCCAGTCAGGAATTTGTCCTTGCCTTGTTTCACTGCCTGTTTGAACCTTCATTGTTGTGGCTAATTTGACCAATATTTCTTTGTTGCTATGTTGTGGTATCTCCTCCTTGACTGTGTGGGTTTTTACGCCTAAACATTCTATGTGAATTTCACTGATTGTTATTGTCCTGGCTGCATGTATTCATTACTACTGACTGTTTTGACCTAAACTATTGTAATTTCATAGGTACTCATGCTATGTACTGTACTTGTCTTTGATTGTTGTACTTTCCCAGGTCGTGCCTGAAAATGGTCATTTCATGGCTAGTGCACCTACCCGGTTAACAAAAAATAAATAAATAAATACACAACACATATTACTAAGCACATTATAATTTTTCATCACATAAGGGTTAATGCAAACAGTTAAATAAGAGGAAAAATACCTCTAAATTGAGAGACTTTGAGAAAGCAGTGGTAAAGGTTGTTTTGAGAACTAAAGCACATGCTTATGTATCCATGGTTATGGCTGTATCATAACTTTTGCTGAAAAAGTGTCTTGTTTTAGATAAGTGCAGGTGCAACACTGTTTATGAGAAAAGATCCTGTTTTGTGCTAGCCGTTCCAGGAAAAAAACTGTTTTGAGAAAGAATACTGTACACGTAGGCTATATGTGAAGTCAGCACTCAGCCCAATAATGAAAATAAGATATAAAGAGGGACTAGCTTTTATCAGTAATTTGTCACGCAGTTGATGCAAGAGCATCTTGACTTTCCACCTGCGTTGACCCTACTACATATGTAAGTATAATGCTTAAACTCTGTAGTAGATAGCTGAAGGTAACAAGGTATCATATAATGCAAGTATAAAATGCATTAGATATTTTTGTTTGAGTGTGTTTACTGTATAGTGACTTAGTGAGATCTAAGAATGCTGTATGGACATCTGTGTTTGATCTGTATAACCCTGTATAAATAAATCTGGATTTTATTACATCTTATAATTCTTGCAAGATCTTTATTGATAATTCTGAAACTGTAAGTATGTCCTCAGATATAAATTATAGAATAATAATTATAAAATCCAACAGGCCCCACCATGGGGGGAAAGCCATGGGACACTGCAGCTGGTGAGTACTGAAAAATCAGTCAGACAACTGAGCTGTGAGGAACCGGGGCTGATAGGGGTTGACTAGGTGACAGGGGATAAAGCAAACTAAGTAAAAAAAGAAAATCAGACTCGGGGCCACCTGGCAGTCTACCATTAGCCATCTGAGACACAGCAAGTTGGTTACAGCACTGAAATCACCTCAAGCACCTCCTCCATCGACACTAACTTCAGACCCTCAGAGTGACCCTTCATGTTTCTCTTCTCTACCACTGCTGGCCCCTGACTGGCCTCCTGCAGAATACAACTATGGAAAAACAACTTCCCAACCCCACCCCCATAAATTATCTGGGCCAGGGATTGCTCTAACTTTACTATAGGTGCATTTCTTAATACATTATCTGAAATGAATTAGCACCAATTAAACCTTGCCCCTAGCCCAGACCTAGCATTAGATTTTTTTATCAATAATTTTCTATCAGCTGCAAATAAACATGCCCCACTAAAACAACTTAGGGTGAAAGGACAAGAAACAAGGTGGCTATCTCGTGATTTAAAAAAAAAACTCATGAGGGAAAGAGACAGGGCATGGGGAACCTTTAAATCCTCAAATTAGAATAAGGACTGGCAGAGATTTAGGGAGCTTAGGAATAAATGTAAAAAGGAACTTAAAATTGCAAAAAAACAATATCTGTGGGATATGCAGAAAAGGAATCTCTCCAACCCAAAAAAGTTCTGGTCACAGATTAAAACCCTCCTTAAGGGAAACCGTAACCAGGATGATTGTGATATAATAGCCGAAGGCATCCATCACGAGAACCCCGAGGATGCTGCCGAGGCAATAAATCTATTTTTTACTAATCTTGATAAATTTAAGACTCACCAATCGGTAACACCCCCTTCCCCCATGCACTCCAAAAATACACCCCCCTCTCCAAATTTCCACTTCAAGACAGTAACCAAAAAAGAGGTGTTAAAACTTCTAAAAAACATAAAAACTACTGGATCAGCAGGGTATGACAAACTGAAACCCAAACTACTTAATATGGTTGCTCCAAGTATTGCCACCCCTATTACATGGCTCTACAATAGATCCCTCCTTGAAGGGAAAGTCCCTGCACTATGGAAAGTGGCACTAGTCACACCTATCCACAAAGGAGGTACATGGGAGCAGGTTGAAAACTATCGGCCCATATCACTAAGCATCCTAAGCAAAGTATTAGAAAGGATCGTCTACAACCAGATAATTGACTATATTGAGCAACACAGCCTATTAACTGATCGGCAACATGGTTTCAGAAAAATAAATATATAGTACCAGTACTGCCCTGGTCAGCCTCACCACAGACATCTTCTCAGCTTCGCATAATGGCTTCAAAACTGGTGCGGTCTTTATTAACCTCACCAAGGCCTTCGACTTCATGGACCACAAACTGCTCCTCATGAAGTTGAAAGAGCTAGGCCTTGATAGCCAGACAGTGCAGTGGTTCTCAGACCACCTCCAGGGAAGGACACAGCTAATTAAATGGCATGGCTCCCTCTCTGTGCAATGCCCAATACTTGACAGAGAACCACAGGGGTCAATCCTGGGACCTTTGTTATTCTCCCTATTTATAAACGACATGCTGAACCACTGCGGGGTTGCAAACCTGACCTTATATGTGGATGATGCAGTACTATATAGGGCCTCCCAGGACACTGCCCAATTAAATCACTCCCTGTCAAATGACCTATTACTTCTGGAGGGTTGGCTGGACAGCAATAAACTTATGCTGAATGGTAAAAAGACAAAGGCCATACTATTTGGCACCAAAAGCCTGGAAGCTGATAGATTGAAATTTCTAACACCCACCCTCATGAATGGATCAATGGTTGAAGTGGTGGATACCATTAAGTACTTAGGGGCCATATTAGAGCAAGACTGTACCTTTAAGGCACATGTAGACCAACCAAATAAGATCTAGAACCAGAAGCTTGGTCTACTTTATCGCCTTAGTCCTTTCCTAACTAGGGACTCACGACTAAAGGTTGCAACAGGCACTCTACTACCTTCCCTGTTATATGGAGCACCAGTGTTATACTCAGTCAAAAGCGCCAAGACCCTGAAACTTAAAACCTTATACAGTACCATAGGATAAGCCGGTTTGCCACAGGAACCCCACCCATGGAGCATCACTGTCAAGTGCTCCAAACCATAAACTGGCCCTCACTAGAAGGCAAAGTAAAATATCCAGCCCTATGCCTGGCCTACAAAAAACTCTGGCTTGAAAATGCCCCATCAAGCCTAGCTGGTACATTAATTGACAGACACAGCAGCAGGAGTCTCAGGTCATCCAACCTCCAACTCCTCCAAGTGCCAAAAGTAAAGTCCTCCCTAGAACAACAGTCTTTTTCTGCATATATACCACCCCATGTTGAATACATTGTCAGGAATGCAACTCTTTAGGGAGATTTAAGAAAGGACTCAACGCTCATCTGATGGAGTACAGCCAATGCACTTGCTTCGCTAACTCTCTACAATCCTCTTAATACCCAGGGTGGTAGGCGAATACATGCATTGTCTGGAGTAATTGCATGTCAGTTCAGTATTCCTACAGCGAATCAACCCCATATGAATAATTGCCTTGAAACAATGTGATTGCAAGTTAAGGACCTGGTCTTTGTATATATGCAGGCTTTTCTGCACTGTGACTTGTGAATACTACCACTTACACTTGTTATTCCTGGTGGTAGCTAATGACTGTCTATCAAAAAATCTGTCTACCCTACTGTAAAACGCACACCTGTCCTGACTATTAACTAATGTCCTTGACTACTGTCTGTTGTATTGTAAACAATTACTTATGTACTCTGATAAAATGTCTTTTGTATCTCTACATGTAATTAATTCTGGGTCACCCCTGATACAGGGACTGTAATGGTTCCAGTAGGCCCACCCAGTTACCAAAATTAAATAAATAAATAAATATATATCACGGCTTGGATGAAGGAAACTGTGTTTAGCAAGAAAGACCCAAACTCATCACACATTCCTTGTGACAAAAACCCTTTAGACTGCAGCTGGGGCAGATGAATTAACCTGTCTAGAATGCGGAAGAATTGAGTCAGTTTATTTTCACCCTGATCCAATAGCCTGTGACTGGAATTCTGCCTTTCCAGGGTTATTGCACTCTGACAGTCCTTTAAAGGGGACCTCAGAGCCAACCTGTCATCCACGAAGCCCAGCCTCTTCTAGGACCACTCCAACCTCCAGTCTGTCACCTTCAGCTGTTTTAACGCATCATTGTAGCAAGGCAAGCTGCAATGGGAGGTCAGTGGGCAGACATAGTTAGGTGTGACAGAGTCATAGTCAGTCATAATTACCATATAATAACTGGGATCATTTTTTCCCCATAGGGAACCCCAGTTATAATTCGCCATTATAACCGGCAGGTTATAACAGCGAACATGCGCCGGGGCTCCCCTTGCAATGCGCATGCCTAAGCAGCAACTCTTCCTTCACTACACACCAGTCCTTAGCACCAGATCTGCCACTCTCTCGGCGGTAAGTTCATTTAAAAAAAAAGTAAAAAGTAAATGGGCACTTCCGGTGATCACATGAATCTTTTTATTTTATATAAATACAAAAACGTAGGGGACACTTTTGCTTCTGCCACATTCCTTTCTGACCACATAGAATGCATCGAAACCCGACCAGACCGCACAGAGATGTTTTTTAATTTTTTTATTTTATATAGTCACTGTGGCAAAAAAATGATCCCCAGCAATTATATAAAATAATACATGGAGTGGTGTGTTTAACAAAATTTTACACACACCCCTCAGTGTTGGATGCTTACATAAACCCCTCGAGCTTCACTCTCAGGGTTTATGTAGCATCTAACACCTCGGGTGTGTGTAAAATCTCATTAAACACATCACCCCATGCATTATTATATATGTTATTGACATCCACACGATGGCTGCCATGGTATCATTTTAAAGGACCAAAACTTGTTTTGCTGACACTTGAAATGCCGACACCACAAACCCAACACTGAAAATCCCGAAAGTGGGATTTTGCCCTGTAGCGGGGTTGTTGTTCAGGAAAACAAATTTCAGGTAGACCTCAAAATCAGTGCACAAAAAATGCCAGGTTGGCATTTATCATTTTTGCATAAAATGATAATTATTTCAGAACAGAAAATAAGAAAATTGTAATTAAGTCAATAACATCAATGCTTTCTAGGGTGTAGACACAAGCCTTCTAAACTTAAGGTCTTACATCTCACATTGCCAGCTCTAGACTGACGCCTTTTCTAATAAATCCACCATAGTGGTAGGCTTATATGTTTTTATCAATGGCATCACTGTCATGTGACATCAATTCATTTCCATTTTAGTACATTTTTGAGTTTCTAGGCTCACAACTTGCTCCTATACATAGTACAAAACGTTGCTTTTAAGCCTTATTACTTTAATAACTGTTTCTTTCCAACATCTTTATTACACACCATAATCCTGGTTAGAAAGTGACTAAATGCTTGATTATCTTTTTAACTACTGTAAGCTTCCCCCTCAAGCAATAATTAAAGCAGCTAGAATCTGTATAAATAAAGGCCTCTAGGGGCCGCTGCTTTCCTATAGCAACAGGTTCATTTCAGTGGAGCCTTTCTACAGCACAGGTCACACTATAAAGACTTTGCATTCTCATTTATTCACATAACATATTTTAGTAAAATCAAACATGTGAACGTCATATATATATCTCTGCTAAGTCATCTTAATAAGTCTGAGCAGCATGGTAACTTGAAATAGAGCGGAAAAACTAGCTCTTATCATGGGTCATGGCTGCTGGTTTCAAGCCGTCGGCTTGACTTTTCAGTTTAGCCCATTTGAACATAAGGAGATAGCTATGCAGGGGTGTTTCTGTCCTGTTAACTTCTGTCATGCAACAGGACAGCATTTTATACAATTATCAGGTTTTCTGGTAACACCCTTTTCAAAATTCTACTGCCTGTCATTTATGCATTTGCCTTTCAGAGCACTCAGCGTTGGCCAAGACTCGGCGTCTGAAAGTGAAAGTGTAATACTGCTCTGAATTGTAACTGCAACACAGCCATTCATTGAAAGATACAGCATAGATAGCAAACATGTTCCTTCCTTATTTTAAAACAGCAGTGTTTTAGCAAAGCGAAGCACTTCTTTATTCATAAAACAACTGTCATACCACTTATTTTTAATTTGTTAGTATCTCAGGAGGGAGAGAGAGCAAGCAAAGCGCAGTGTGCTACTACCAATTAACCAAGTAACTCTCTCTCTGTCTCAAAATATATTTATATATATATTTATTTAAATCCCACAGGGTATGTCTAACAGAAAGGGGCACTTTTCTTACAATAAACATTTTATCCACTTCACGAGTGAACTGCAAGGACGGAAGCTGGAACTGCAGCTTAGGAGAAAAACAACGCCTCTCAGCAGTTTGCTTGAGAGAGAGAAAACAAGGTGGAGCAAAGGTGCTCCTGTTTTATTTTACAAGACTCTCTCTCTCTCTCTCTCTAGACATCTCTCATTTTCTCCAAATCTGGGAACTCTACGGAGGGCATATAACAGCGCAATTAAACATACATGCTGCTCTGTTCCCCGTGGTAGTTTATTTACTCGGGAGTTTAACACACCCCGTTAGCTGGGCATGATTTGCTTTCCTGCAGCAAGCTGGCTACTTTTTTACAGCTAAAAGCCAGTGACCAGGATTCTTTTAACTCAATAGGAGGACAGAAGGGGGGGTTTCTGAGCAACGGTGCTCAAACAGGAAATGTATATTTGCTATGGACATTCCTGTATGAAAGCAGATTAATTTTACATTATCTGAGCAATGGGTAAAGGAAACTATACCCTTCTCTCAAATCAGGGCATACTAGTAATCAAAGCAGCAAGAGCTGCTAAAAGCTTCTCACAGTGGCTTTTATTTCTTTTATTTTATTGCTTGATTTATTAACATGTTTACTCTGCTGTAAATGCACTCTTGTACCTTCTTTCCCAAGCCTATCAATACAGTGCAGATCTAAAGGGGGGAGTATCAGAGCCCCTCGGAGTGTGTCAAAATAATTAAGGGGGGTGCAGGGGGCAAAGCCCCCAAAACATGAAAAAACATCAAAATTGCACTGTCGGGATTTTCAGTGTCGGGCTTGTGGCATTGGCATTTCAAGTGTCTGCAAAACCAGTTTCAGTCTTTCCTCATATATCCGGCCACCTTGCCTCCATCGCACGTCACTTCCATAATTGAGATGTCCAGTGCTACCAGGAACCTCTCAGGCTCCAAGCAATGTGGTGATCCCCCTACCATACTGGACTGATGGGACAGACACATAAGTTTATTTAAGGACAATAGGGGCACGGGATTAAATAGGAGGGAGAAGAAAACAGACCACTAGCGGGCTTACTCATAGGTTAAGCAGGGATAAGGGCAGACTGGCTAGACCAGTTGGCCTTGTTCTGCTGTCAGTTTTGATGTTTCTATGTTTCTATCTCTTGGAAAGTCTTTTCTTTCATGCCTTGGATAACACAGTGTCACAAAATGGAGGTGGAGGGGTAAGCTCAGGGAACTTTACATACTGTTTCAGTTTTTGAAAAGGTACAGGAATATACCATTCATCCCCCTAAACGTGCTCTCAGGCTTGAGGTTGTTAAGAGTGAGTCCATTCTCCTCATATAAAGACCCCAACTCCGAGATAGTGTCTGTTCTTACCCACTGAAATCATGGTTTCATAATTCTGCACCATCACTTCCCTATGAAGCTCCTTCTCCTGTTTGCTTAAAATCTTCCACTCCACTTCAGAAAAAGCAACAGCAACATCTTCAAAGGTTTCTGGTACCTGAAAGGACATGAGATGTGTTTTCGTTATTTTTGGTTTCACAGCACACAGTGAGAAATCTGCAGCTTTCCTATAGGAATGGGATGGGCAAGGTTATGATCTGTAGTCTAAAAGATCAAGAAGCTATCCTGGCACTCTCGTAACACGTGAAGATGGACAGAGTAGAAATAGTAATGTAGGGCAGAAATGGGGGAGAAGAATAGATGAGGTTGGGGCATGAGGAACTGGGTAAGTGAAGTCTGCCAAGTGAGGAGTGGTAGACCTAACAGTGAAAGGCAGTTTGTCTGAACTCCAGGCATCATGGGAATAAAATGAGAGACCCCCCAGGTGGTAGTGGCACAAACCCAGCTAGACATAGCTGTCATGAAACAAAGGTGACATAAAAACCATGACTGGGACCTCACAATCTTGAGATATACCCCATTCAGAAGTGACACAGAAAAGGACAAAGGAGGGGAGGTTGCACTATACACTGAGGGTGGGATATTCAGACTGCGCCAGGCTGTGGCGCAAGCCATGGCTCAGCACCGTTGAATATTGCTCCATGGCCACCCGTATAGCGCATGGCGCAGTGGCACTGCATCAGCGCAAGTGGCCAGAGAGGGGCAGGGGGATGCGCTAGCGCAAGTGCCGTTGCACTAGGCGCATCAACTGCGATATTCAGCGGTGGACAAGCAAATGGGGCCATAATGCATGCAAGGCTCAAATGGGTCCATTTGCATGCCATTATGGCCCCATTTGCATGCAGGTGCACAATCCCCGCAACTTGCACCTGGCACCCTGCCAGGCTGCAGCCGTCGGGGACCAATGCCCGCACAAGCAGCACAGCCCCAATGCCCGATCGCGCATACATATGAAGAAGTCCATTGTTCCCGAAACCAGACGTTTATCACGCAAGACAAGAATTGAACATGTCCAATAGCCAGGTCCAGTGACACTTCCAGCCCGGTCGCTGGCTTGCGAGCGTCATTCCGTTCATCTTCTCGGTGGACCAGTACCACCCACTGGCATCACTGCGCCGTCAGCGCAGGTGCTGCCACCCAGCCACCCAGCCGCCGCCGACGATTGCGCGCAGCACGGTGCGTGTCATTGGCCAGCAGGTTGTCTGGCATGCAGACCATATTACTACATAAAGTCCAAATATGTGAATGAATCCATCTACATATCTGGACCGTGTAGTACTGCACGGTTCAGACATGCAATTGGCCCACGCCTGTGATCAATGGGTGTACAGCCGAACTGAAGACAGTCAGTCAGCAGGCGGCTGGGTGGTTTGCGGTGGGGAGTTGCCACCCGCCGCTGACCGGGGGGAGCGGGGTGGTGGGGCTCAGTGGGAGGATGGGGAGGGGAGTACCGCTGGACCACCAGAGATGGTTTGGAATATTATATTTCAATACGTATGCCCATGATCAGGCTGGAAGCGGTCCACTGGACCAACAGGGATATAGGACTTTAATATTTCAATCCTTATGCCCGCGATCGGGCTGGAAGCGGTCCACTGAACCACATGGGATATTGGATGTTTGTAGTTTAATACTTATGCCTGCGATCGGGCATGGGGGGATGCTACCATGACAGACGGTGCCGCCGGAGCTCGGGTGGCCACCCACAGCTGGTAGTTGCCATGTTGCGCCCTGCAATATGGCAGCTCACCTGTGGGTAGCCAGTTGTTGCTCCTTGTTTTGTTTGGCTCAACTGTCTGCGGCGCAGGTAGGGGTTGCGCCTGCATCTGCTCAGCATATCCCGGGCTGAATATTGGGATGTGCGGAGTATGCATGGGCACACCCCACCCTCGCATCGGGAAAAGTGCCATGCACTTTCCCCTTTTGAATATCGTGCAGGGGCGCATCAGTGGGTTGCGCATGGTGCAACTGTGTTGCGCCATGCGCAACCCTTCTGAATATCCCACCCTGAGGCTACATAAAAGCACAGACGATAAGAAACTGAGGGAGCAGAGGTAGAAAAATGTAGGTACAGCTGGTGGTTAAAGGAAAGAAAAACCTCAGAATGGTGGTGGTGCCTATTAACTAATGAATCAGTCCAAGGAGAGGGACAGGGCACTAGAGGACAAAATCAGAAGCGCCATCACTATGGAGCTGGAAACGTCTGCTGGATTATGTCCCCCGACTTGCAAAGCTGAACTGCTCGCTACAAGTGCAGGAGTGGCTAAGTGGCTAAGTACTGGTGCTAGCTTGGGGAGTATATTAATGTGCCGGATTGAAGGAGTCAATTGACTATCTGTGGGAACTGCTATCTACCTGCAATGTTTAAACTTATCTGCAACAAGCATTTGGGATATTTGAAATTTATTTTGCAGCCACTAGCTGCCGCTGAATTGTACTGTTTGTCTGCTGTTTCCTTGAACTGCATAGACTGAGGGGTTTCACTTGTGCTGCTTTCATTTGCTCATTGTTTGTGGTTGCAGTTTGGTAGTCATGAGGTGTTTCCATGGCAACCAGTGATATCTGCTAGCTCCACCACCCCCTCCCCCCTCATAGGTAGTGGCAGCCTTTTGAGTGGGGTTGAGGTGTTTAAATTTCCGCCCTACTAAACGCAGTGGTGTTTGAAGCGGTGGCCTAAGCGGCCTCAGTGCGACAAAGTGCAACTAAGTGCTCTGGAGTTAGAGAAGTTTGAGGAGGCAGAGGGGTATAGTACATTTTATGTATATGACCAGACTGGGACTAAAGTATAAAATGGGGATGTTGGTAGCTAGCAGTTAGATCATCAGGTTATATAGCTGTTTATTGATTAGTTATTTGGGTATGTCAGTACTGAGTAATGATCAGATGAATGTGAGTGTACTTCATGACGATTTTGCCATGTCAAATCTTTTAAGATGGGGTAAATGTGAGGTCAGTGTAGTTAGTTTATTACACTCTGAAAAAGTGACATTAAGAATGGTTGGAAGTATTCTGGTTTGGTTAGTGCCCCAGTTGGTGAAATGCTTTTTTATCCATTTGTGGTCTCTTAGAAAATGCTTATTTTTGCTTGCTCTTGCTGTTATCTGGGGATACAGAACTCAATCCAGGGCCCTGGTCTGTATCGTCCCCTCCAGAGGTTACTCCACTTCCCAATTGGAATCATTCCCATGGATTTAAAATTGTAAAATTTGAATGCCAGAAATTTGTTCCCCAAACTGGCTCATGTTGAATCTCTTATGTCCTTATACAGGCCAGACATGGTAGTTGTTACTGAATCCTGGCTAAAACCCCTCCATTTCAGATGGGATGTGTATGTTACCAGGTTATATGCTGCTGAGGTCCGATCATAAAGGTGCTAAATCTGGGGGTGGGGTACTTGTTTACTATCTTGAACACTTGGAGGTTACCACTCTTGCTTCCAGCTCCTCTTTTGAAGTAATGAATAATTGGTTATTACTTGAATTGCTTTTATGTGGAACCAAACATATTTCAGTGGGTGCCTTGTATAATCCCACCAAATTGTGGTAAATCGGGTCTGCAAGATTTTTTAGATATTTTATTTATTTAGTTTTTGTTGACCGGGTAAGTGCACTAGACAAATCCTGCCTATTTTCAGGCACGACCCAGGGGAGGGGGATACAGATGAATGCCAACTGACCTTGAATCAGATTAAGCTGTAGCCAGAACTGCCCTCTCATTACTAAACGTGATTTTGTCATGACGGGTGATAGTAACTTGAATTGGGAGAAAGAAAATAATGCCCTTGAATGTCTTTTAGATTCGTGTAAGCTGTCACAACTCACTGAAGAACCTACAAGGTTAAATCTGGATACTTTGAACCATACCCTTTTAGACTGGTTTGTTACCAACAAAGTCAGTATTGTATCTCGTGTTGGTGTTCTTAGTGACCCGGTGAGTGATCATCAGGTCATCTTTGGTGCTCTTAATTTTAAGAGATGCAAGATTCCATCCAGGTTAGTCCAATCCAGCAATTTTAAAAGGTATCGACTTGATGTATTGGTTGGTGAAATATGGAATTTGGACTGGTCTTTTTTGGAATTAGTACCTGATCCTGATTATGCAGTTGACTTTTTTTGTCATCACTTGTTGGGTATCCAAAATAAACTATTCCTGCTCCAAGTTATACAGATCAGAGGGGTGTTACATCAATGGTTCACAAATGATTTAAAGGTCTTTATGAAACAAAAGAAGGCTGCTTGGTTGGCCTTTAAAATGTCCCCTTCTTTGACACACTTACAGGAATATAGGGCAGCTAGGAATTTGTTGAATATTAAGGTAAAACAGGCTAGGATTCACTTCTTTAGATCTAAACTAGAGGTACATCCTCGAATTCGAAGAATTTTTGGGATACTATAAATTTTCTAATTTCTTCTAAAGCTAAGTCATCTCTATCTTCTCTTCAGTTTTCTGGTAAATTGATCACTGATCCATTTGAGATGGCAAATTTGTTAAATCAGTGCTTTGCTGATGTTTCTAATTTGTGTTTTGGGTTTTCTGATAATGTTGGCTTTTCTAAGAAACCTGATGATGTACCCAGTGTTTCTGTTGGACACATGGTTAGTGGCACTTCACCTAAATTTTTGTTTCGGTGAATAACCACTACTGAGGTCTTGAATTTGCTGTGTGCATTGCCTGATTCTTTTGGTGACTGTGGGGGTGGGTTGGACGCTAGGTTTGTTAAACTGGTTGCTCCTTATATAACTGAACCATCGTGTAAAATTTACAGCTTATGTACATCAACTGATGTTTTTCCTCTGGCATGGAAGAAGGCTCGAGTTGTGCCTGTTCCCAAAAAGGCCAGTGCTGTGGGTGCAGAAGATTTTTGCCCCATTTCAATCTTAAACCCGCTGAGTAAGAATCTAGAAAAGCTGATGGTAAGTCAGCTTAATGATTTTCTGGTGGAGGGCGATGTCCTCTGTGCTGAACAGCACAGCCTTCGGAGTGGTCGGGGGACCGGCAGGGCTTTGGTCAGGTTCACGAACACCGTCCTCCAAGGTTGCAATGACGGTTTGTTAATGGGGGTGGTGTTTGCGGACCTATCCAGAGCTTTTGACTTGATTAACCATGTTCTTCTTTGCCAGAAGCTTGCTATTCTGGGGCTGTCTGACTCCGCAGTGGCATTTATTCAAGATTTTCTTCGGGGTCATTCGCAATATGTTTCTGTTGGTTCTATTTCTTCAGTTGCTTGTCCTATTATTTGTGGCATACTTCAGGGGTCCATTCTTGGTCCCCTATTTTCTTTGTTCAGAAATCAGGTTCCCTCAATATTTGACAGTTGCAAGTGTTGATTATATGCCAATGATTTGATCTTCTATTGTCAGGATCGATTTGTTGAACATATAAATTCTACTTTGCAAGTGGAATTTCACAGATTATATGTTTGGATGTCTTCAAATTTGATGGTCTTGAATACTAGTAAGACTAAAATCATGATGTTTGGTAGCACCGCCCGGCTTAGAGATGATATTTGTTTGACTATTCATGATGCCCAAGGTAATCCACTTGATCAGGTTTCCGAGTTTAAGAACCTGGGAGTCATACTTGATCCTTCCCTGACTTTTCCTTCTCAAGTAAAGCCAGTAAAAAGGAAAATTCATTGTAAATTGGGACAGCTTTACAAATTCAAGTCTTATTTGTCTCCTGAGTCTCGTAGAATGGCTGCCATTGGGGTCCTTATGCCTCACTTGGACTACGTTTCTCCCTTGTACAATAAATTGGGGGTTAGGAAGAGGCAGATTCTGAGTGTTGTTTATAATAACATTTACCGCTTTGTTTTGGATGTTCCAGTTATGACCCACCATTGTCTATTGTGTTCTTCATTGGGTTGGCTCTCTCCTCAGTATAAATATATGTTTTCCTTAGGTAAGATGGTCCACCAGGCTATTTATGTTGAGGGTTTGTCTCCTTTGTCTGATTTAGTTTCGGTTCATAAAGTTCAGGCTAAGTTAAGATCAACTCAAGGAATTGTGTTAATAATCCAACCTGCTAAAAATAATTATGGTCTTCGCTCATTTGAATGTCAGGCACCTAGTATGTGGAATGACTTACCCCTTTCTTTAAGACTAGTTAACTTCTATTCAGTTTTTAAGTTTAGACTTAAACAGTATTTATTAACATTGTCTGTCTGTACTTGTTAAGATTGTTGTTGCTGATGGATGTGTTATTTATTGAATTATGTATTTTTTTGTCCTTTGTTTTTTTATATATATATCTGTCCGGGTCAGACCTGAAAAAGGGCTTTGGTTCAGTGTTCCTACCCAGTTAACAAATAAAATGAAATGAAATGGGTAGCACAATGCTGATGGGAGATGTAAAGTTCTAAACCTACCAGATAAAGATTGGGAAATGATGGGGCAAGGACTAGCAGGAGTCAAGCCCTTGAAAATCAATGCAGAAATGTTACCTTGTACAACTGGTGTAAGAACTAACCAGAGATGAGGATGTCCTTATTTTATTTATTTGCTTTTGTTGACCAGGTGGGTACACTAGACATAGGAATGCCTATTTTCAGGTACGACCCAGGAGGATACAAATGACATACAAAACATCAGTGTGACGTAGCACACATAAGCCATACAGTAAATAGTTAGCCAGAAGAGTACAAAACATCTCAAACATTAATAAGACTATGATAATACATGAGCAAGCAAAGTAGGTTGTATAGAAACATGGATAGCAGGATCATAGAGAAGAAATGAGATAAGGAAATAGTATGAGAGGCCAGAGTAAAAGAACTCCAGGGATGAGTGAGCACAACTCCGTGTGGTTCAGCTGGTAGTTAAAGGAGGGAAACACCTCAGAAAACTTCTCTTTTTCACCCTTAGACATTCCATCTGCCCTTACTCTGTCAAAGGTGCCTACAATGGTAGACATGGCCAAGGGCCTCCTTCCTTTTGTCCTTTTTACACTACTTGCCCTGAACTCCTTGGCTCTACCGTCAGCATCCCCCCCAATTCCCAATATTGACTCACATGAACATTTCTACTACTCCAACTTACTAGCTGGTGAACCCCAACCCCCTTTACCCCTGGAGGGCCTATGGTAGAAACATATTGGGGTGTTCCTAAGATATATTCTTTTTTTTTTTTATCTCCTCTTTATTTTTCCTCCTTGCAGGCACCGGTCTGCCTACATCCACCCACTGCTCTGCTTCCTCGAACAGCCACCGAGGATGCCTTGTACAACCAGCTAGCATATGCTGCTGCACCCACAAGAGGGACCCCCCCTCAGTCCCCACGCCAGGCCAGGGGCTAATACCAATGTGTCTTGGCACCCCCGGGCCACCGCCGGTCTCAGGAAGCTTGCAGCCATCAAGCTGCCACAATCGGTGCTGTTTTTCCTCCATTGAAAGTCACCCTAAGTGCAGATGTGCAATGACATCAACGCACATACGTGCTGACGTTTGCTGCACTTCCCCTTAACTGCACCAATCATCACCAAGGGCCACTGCAGAGTGGTGGAATCCTGAATCCTTCCCCAGGATAGGAGAGCAGCCCTGCAGATGCTCAATCCTAACCCTCCCCTACCGACCCCTAACAACCCGGGCTTGTGTCTGAGTCCGGGTCACCAGCGTGGTGTGAGGTGTGGCATCCAGCGCCTCAACCCTCAGCACCACCAGGCTGCCTAAGATATATTCTATGTAAGAAACTTAGCTCCCCTGGTTATATCTCTTGTGCCTATGTGCTAGCAATGTCATGGATAATAACCCTATCCCTTACCCTTGCCAGGGACAATAAGCCCAATACTGGCCCTGCTGTCTGCACTAATTCGAGTTATTCCTGATCTTCATATCTCCTCCCCCAGTCCACAGGCTTAACCTTGCTCATCTAAACATCCAGAGTCTTGCTGCCAATCTCCCTGAGCTTGAGGCCTGGGTATGTACAAATAACCCAGACATCTTAGCCTTAACTGAAACTTGGCTGAAACCCTCTGTCCCTGTTTCCTTCTGTTCCCTGACAGGCTACAACATCCTTTGGGCTGACCGCCCCAGCTCCAGAAGAGGAGATGTCTTTGCGCTGTACTATAAGTCTAACCTCAATGTGTCTATCATGCCAAGCCACTCATTAACAACTGCGAGACACTACACTCACTTCTACTCCTTGGTGGACCATGGTGCTAAGAAACTCCACATCCTTAGCATTTATATATCCCCTAAAAATTGTAAACTTGGTCTTGAAGAATTTATTGAACTGATGTCTGCTGTAACCAACAGAAATAAAGTAATCTGCCTGGGTGACTTTAACCTTGACTGGATCAGTCCTAACTCCTCTCTCCTTGCCTCCACTACCAGTAAGGTTGCTTGCCCAACTCATCTCATCTCATCTCCCACTAGGATCTCCCAGAATGGTTCCAGTTGCACTCTTATTGACTGGATTCTTACCAACAGGAAGAACAGATTTCCTGTAGCCGGGATTCTACCTGACGCTGTAAGCGATCACTGTCCAGTTTATTGCGTATGGGACACTTCCCCTCCATCCTACCCCCCTAAACTATTATCCTATTCCAACTTCTCTAGCCTTGACACTGCTGCGCTTCTTCAGGACCTAAACTCATTTATTGGTCACCCGTTTACACAACCAACGACATCAACCTAGCTACTGAGTTCTTCAACATGACCTTACTCTCCATTCGGAACAGACACATACCTGTCACTAAGCGTCGGGTCAGAGAGAAAGCCACCACGTGGCTCAAGTGGCCCCATCCTACAACTACTTAAGCATAGGGATAAACTATGGGCTAAATGGAAATCCTGTTCTCTTCAAGCTGACTTCGAAGCTTACCGCTCCTTACGAAACACCTGTAAAAAATAGATTTGCTCTGCTAAAAGTAACTACTACTGTGAACTCCTTAGCTCCTCCGCCTCTAACCTGAAGAATTACTGGTCTCAAATTAATGAGATCCTTGGTAACAACAAGCCGTAGACTCCTAACAAAATGCTTATAAATGATATCCATTGCAACAACCCACACACTATTGCTAATGCCTTTAACTCCCTTTTTACCAAGCTTCCCAATACTCCCACCCCTCCAACCAGCATTTCCCTGTCTGCCCCTCTGTTGTCTACGGAAGCTTCTCCCCCCTTGGTGCTAGCCCCAGTCATGTAGCAGGAGGTTCTTAAATTACTGAAAACAGTCCCTGCACATGGCAGTGCAGGGTCAGATGGGCTTGAACCAAGGATCCTACAACTTGCCACCTCTTTCCTTGCTACACCAGTAACTAGGCTCTTTAACTTGTTAATCTGTTCTGCTACTGTTCCTTTGGCCTGGAAAACAGCAAGGACTATCCCCGTGTTTAAAAAGGTGACCTCAAAGTTCTAATGAATTACTGACCTATTGCGCTACTGCCAACACTTAGCAAGCTACTGGAAAAATTAATTTATCGCCAGATCTCTACACATTTACATAACTTCAGCCTTTTCAATGTGGCTTTTGACCTGGGCATAGCACCACAACTGCTCAAACCCAGTTCATTAGTGACATAAAGGACAACATGGACAAAGGCTTGCTTACTGGCGCTGTGTTCATTGACCTCTCCAAAGTGTTTGATTTGGTTAATCACTTGTTACTTTTGAGTAAACTTCAATCCCTCTGTGCCTCCATCTCTACCTTATCCTGGATTGGTAGTTATCTTGACAGTCGGTCACAGTCTGTCTCCTTCTGCAAAGGTCTTTCATCCCCAGCCCTCATCTCCTGTGGAGTCCCAGGGTTCAATTCTTGGCCCCTGCTCTTTTCCATTTTTATTAATGATATTCCTAACCCTTCTCCCCCATTGCAAAACCATTATATATGCTGATGACCTTGTACTCTATGCCTCCTTCAAGTCTGTTGATGACCTCAATCATCACCTATCATCTGCGATTCAAAGCCTTCAGTCTTGGCTCTCTTGAACCATCAAATCCTCAATTTATCCAAAAATCAGGCCATGCTCTTTGGGTCCTCCAGGAAAGTTCAAGCAGAGCATGCTAAGCTACATGCCCTACGCTGTGACAGGACTGCTGTCTCTAATACTGCCTCCTTCAAATACCTTGGGGTCACACTGGTCCCCATACTTGACTTCTCCACTCATATCAATGAGGTATGTCGATCAGTAAACATGAAGATAAGTGCTGCCTACAGGGTGTGCCACTCTCTCACACACACCTGCTGCCAGGATCTCGATAGCTAGAGGTGTCCTGCTCCCCAGACTCTTATACGCTCACCCAGGCCAATGCAGGAGTACCTCATAAGTGGGATACCACTTATAATAATATCTGCAGATTTGCTTTGTTGGCTTCTTGCTCAACCCATCACTGCCTGCTCTACTCTACCTTGCACTGGCTGTCCCTAGCTTCCCTTTGTTCCTATACCTTGGGATGTTTGATTGATTCTTTAACCAGACATCCCCACCCTGACTTACTAGGAGCGATGTTAATCCCCATCTTTCACTCCCGCTCCCTCCAGTCTTCCACTTCCCCCTTGCTCTCAGTCCTGCATTGCTCAATGAAAATGGGTGAGCAAGCTTTCTCCTATTTTGCTCCAAAGTTCTGGAATTCCCTTCCTCTCCACATCAAGAATTCCTCATCCCACTCTACCTTCAAACATGCACTGTTCTCTCACCTATATGCACTTGGTAATTGCAACTACTCTTAACTTATTGCTTGGATTCTCTGCTCCCCTGGCTACCTGCATTGTCTATTCAGCATTTCCACATCTGTTTGTATACTACCTGTCTGTTGCTCTTCTGTTTTTCTGTTGCCTTGTTTTGCCCGGATTAATTGTCCTGTTTGCACCTCTGAACCACTCTATTTTGTAACTCTGCTTAACCCTGCATGGAAAGCAGATGCAATCTGTTTTAGATTTTGTCTGCTGGTTACTTTGTCCTATATGTAACATTGTAGCCTGTATATCGTATTCTACCAGGTCATGCCTGAAAATAGGCAGGGTTGTTGCCTAATGTACTGACCTGGTAACCGAAAGCTAATAAATAAATAAATAAGGGGGTGGCCTATACACTACCAAATCATTCTGAGGAGGAGGACAGGGTACTAAAGGAAAACAACTGGAAGGGCAACTACTATGGATAATACAATCCTAACTGACAGACTAAACCTACTGGATTTAGACTGGAAAATGCTGGTGGTTAGAACTGCAGAAAGTCAAGCTCTTGTAGATTCAGTGCAGGACTGCTTCCTTGTACAATGGATGAAGAAACCAACCAGAGACACAGCTGTCAAAGCAGGACACAGAAGAACAGCGTATGGTACAAGAGACCCATGGAATAAATGATCACAGCTTGCTGTGGCTCAGTATTGCCTTACAAGTTCAGTATCCCAAGTCAAAGACAATAGTCTTGTTTTTCAGGGCAGCAGATTTTGGAAACATGGGTATAATCCTTCAAGACAAACTGAGAGGAGTGGAAGGGATAGTGGGTGTTAGAAAATCAGGAAAATCACTATAAGTAATGTGATCCTGATGTAGGATCTAAACATACTGGACATAGATTGAGAAACGTTGGGGGCAAGGAGTGCCAGGAGTCAAGCTCTTGTAAATTCAACCCAGGATGGCTTTCTCGTATAATGGCTGATGGCACCAACCAGAGATGGGACCATTCTCAACTTCATACTGTAAATTAAGACACAGTATGAGAGGTCAAAGTAACAGAGCCCCTGGTGTAAGTGTTCAAAACCTAAGTGTTTCAGTAAAGTCCTAGAAGCTTAGCATCCCAAGTCACAGTGAGATCTTCCATGACAAACTGAGGGCGTGGAAGGGATATAGGGAGTGGAAAGAAGTGGGAAATCAAATGGAGTCAGTTAGAGATCACCAAAGCTTGTCTGAAGCAGGCATGGAAAAACATAAAAATGTACAATTCCAATCTGGTGTACCAAGGAAGTAAAAGTAAGAGCAAAGACAATAGCTTTGAATATGTACAAGTGGGATCAGTTTTGGGGAAACATGGAAGCACACCTATGCAAGCTAAATGACAGCAAAAAAGCCACCAGGAAAGGGAATTTAGAATCAGAATTTAGGATAGCTCATAGCATTAAAAATAACAATAGTGTTTTCTTGCACTTACAATCAGTGAGGAACTGGGTAGAGAAAGATGGGAAAAAGCTGACATCCTAAATTGATACTTCTACTTGGTCTTAAGGGTGGATTGGGGGAGTCTACTTAGTGTGGAGTGCACTGGAATACAGAGGGTATGCAAAAGCTTGAATTGGGACCAATATTAGGGGAATGAGTGGACAAGTCTCTGGTGGATGGGTGTGCACCCTTGAGTGCTGAAGGAATAAAGAAGCAATGTGCAGTGCTGCTAGCTGATTAGTTCACCTGTTCATGGAAAATGGTGTGGTCCAAGCCAACTGCAGCATAGCAAATGTGGTCCCCCTCTGTGAGAGTGGGAGCAGGGATGATCCAAAAACTTATAAGCTGGTTAACTCGACCTCTGCAGTGGGGAAGCTACAGTTGGGTTCTAAGTGCATTATTATTCTTTCGTGGCAGCGCTCCGCCCCCCACACCCCCCGGGTTAAATGTACCATGTGTCTATCTACGTTCCCTTATATTTTTTCTTCCTTCTATTTTGTGTTTTGCAGACAACTTGCCTTCCGTGACCAGACCGGAAGAGGCGTGACTAAAAGCGCGACTTACGGCTGAGCCAGGTACCCTATAAGTTTTTGATTTTCATGTGCTCATGATATCTGAGCACTGGTACAGAGCAGCTAGTCTTAACTTTTAGATACCCACATGCAGCCAGTATTTTAAAGGGAAAGGGGAACTTGTTTAACCAGGAAAGGCACACTAAGCTCAAGCTTCTTTCCAGGTGCGACCCGGGAACACAAGAAGTTAACTGACTTGCTCAGTGTACCACAATATGCAAGCACAGGCTGTGGGATTTAAACCCTGGTCTCCAGGTTTGCAGCTCAGTGCCCTTAACCACTGTACTATACTGCATCCAAGATACCCACATGCAATCAGAGTCTTTATCCAGGCGGTCATCGCTGAGCAATGCTCATTTGCAAGATGGACCTGGTTAGAACATGTACACAAGGTTGAACATACCACACAGTGATAATACATTCATGATATGGGCAGAGCCCCACGATAATATTACATACGAGTAAAAGGCACACCAAATACTATAAGCATAGATAATACAATGCATAGGTTTGTATGGATGCAAGATAGTACAGTTAGGGTACAAGGTATGATACATATACAATACATACAGAACGGTGACTACAGAGACAGGCTATGAAGATAAGATAAGGAGGGGGAAGTGCAAGGGAGTATGAAGGAGAAAGGTGGAACGCTGGGTGCAGGGGGAAGCAACTAAAGGGGTTCTTGAACCAGAGGGTTGGGGACATGCAGCCAGTCAATAATCGTACTGGATGATACTGTAGCACCCCCCTCCTTTTTTAATGTTTAGCAAACATACGGTATTTACGTCACATTAACATCTGCAATTTGACATATTAACACCCAAGCAGTGTACTTAATCACAGTGGAGGAAGGCAGAATTAAGTGAGAACTCTTGAGAGTTGTTTAGAAACATGCATTGTATAGATCTAGATACTGATTTTGCTGTGCAATGATGCTTAGGGGACTGTTTTTGATTTGCATGGGGGGGGTGAGGGGTGCGTCCCCCCCTCCACACTCCTCCCATTTTTGCTACGATGCTTTAGAACGTTATGCACAGGTGACTATTCATTTTTGATGGGATGTCCCAGACTACCTCAAAATGTTCCACTGTCCCTCCCAAAATCTGTATTTTTATTGACTGAACGGTGGGGCCTGTAAGCACAAAATAATGTCTAACATTAAAGTCAAACACGTGTTAATCAGAAAATGCCTCTTAAACTGGTCCCCTTATTCTACCCGCTTTCTGAATGATTACCAATGTTCTGTGTTCCAGTTTGGGTCCGAGTAGGGGTGGCTGGGGTTGTTGAAACCACTATGATATCTACCCCCAATTATGTCAACCGCAATCCCCAAAACAGATAGTATCACTCAACAGTTCATCGTCTATATCAGTTACAAAAAAAATCCTATTATCTAGCTGCTGGGGGGGTACTACAACTATTTTACAAGACTATCGATAATTAAATTTAAATATGCGGAAACATATCCAAATGTGAAAATCCCACTGGACAGATCCTCTTACTCGGCACTGCTCCCCCCAGATGGTGACTTCCCCATCTCACGCCGCTCGGTACCGAACTGTTCACAGCAGTAGACTTTGCACTCAGTGCTTCTCCTCCCTGCCATGTACACACTTCTTGCCCACTCTCTGCAGAGCACCTCATCTTAAGCAGGGCGTCCTCCAGCTCCATGAGCTTCAGCGACGCAAAGTCCGAAGGCATCTTCCTGCCGCGCTGCTGCCGGGTCTCGACTCAGGGTTCGGATGGCTGGAGCTCGCAGTTCCACCTCGCTGTTACCGTGCGGACATTTGCTGTAATAGTGCTTCCCTCAACGGGGAGGACAGCAGCAGAGGGAGGAAGCGGGAGGGATCGTGATGTCAATATTCTACATACACATACAGTACGTTACCAGCGGTGGTTTTCTTTGAACTGAAGACCACTGCAGCCCAGCTGCTGTCATAGACAGCTCATCCATCCATTGGTGGGCTACGGTCACGCCTGCTACATGGAGCAGTGTATTGGACAGGAGGGTCACACACCTCCAGAAAGTCGTACTATCCCAAAACGTTCCTTGCGCATGTGCTCAAGCGAACATAAAAAATGGAATTCGCCATTTTTAAACCAGCACTTGATAGTGAATTTTTCCTGAAAAAAATACCTCTATTTGCACAAAGTTATCATGCAAACAAAACCCACTTTACACCAGCTTTTGGCACAAACCTCTCCATTTTGAGACACATTTTTGTTAAAACGTTGATTTGTCCTCATTTTTAGGTAAAAAAATATATAAATAATTAAAAACGGATTTTAAGGTTTGCCAAACGGAACTGTCCATTTTTGAAAATGGAAACTCATTGGCTCCAGTGCATACTGTTCATGGGGCATACTTGTGATATTGTTGGGAAATATTCCTGTCAGATGGTCAGAAAGGGTTAAAGTAATTTCACAAAGGCTGTTTGAGTTTAAGTTGAGTCTCTCAGGCTGTAGTACATTTCAAAAGGACCCCTGTGGTGAGCAGATTTCTATCTGGGAGTGGATGCAGAATTAATTTTGAGCAGTAGCCTGAAAGCTCCTCCTTGTCATGTGAAAAGGACAGTGTGAAGAAATACATGCTTCTGAGGCATCACCCCATGGCTTTGGTGCATTCTCCAGAGCCCAGGAGCAGCTGGTTGTGTTGTGGGTTATAGCTAGTCCATGTCTGCACATATGAATGATGCAAGTTAGTGTCAGACTGAATTCCGTCAGTTTTTAGTACTTTAAGGGGCTTCCAGAACAAAAAGCGTGGACTGACCTTGGTGATTGACAGGGATGGCTGATGATGCGATGGGTGGGCAGACCCCTTGAGAACACAGATCTCAGAACACAGATTCAGTTTGGGAGCAGAACATATCAGAGGTCCATTTAAACAGCAACATACATCAGTAGCTCAAAAACACGAAGTCAGTGCACAATACCCAGGGCCGAATATGTGCAAACACACAGATTGCAAGGCAGCAATGTAAAAGAGGGTCAGAACTAAAAAAAAATATGTTCACAGTCTTCAAGCACTTTTAAACAGTGCAATAGGTGCATCAAATGTTTTTTAGTTCATTTCTTAAGCATACCACATCCTAAAATCCACCATACAACGTGCTAGATTACGAGACCAGATACATTCAAAGGATCTCAAAAGGCTTCAGTACATTGCACAAAATGGCATCACATTCAGTTTTAGCTGTACAACTTGCACTGTCCATAGATCTAATTGCTCTGCTGTTCTAGGATCCAGGGAGGGACCTGAAAAAAATACCCAATATCATCCTTATCAAAACACAGCTGAAAAAGAGACCACAGCACGGAGGGTGTGCAGTACGTGTGGTTAATTGCTATCCTGAACCTTTGGGTAAGGTTTTCATGGACCAAAATTATTTTTCAGGGGGACCCAATATGGAATTGATGCCCCTTGAGTGTGTCATGGTGGGGGGGATTTCAAATCAAGGGCCAAACACACACATGGGTTTCAGTAAACTTCAAAGGTTGGTGGCTCTGAAAACCCTTTCACAGGCCAGGACCTTGTCCTCTGAGATCTGAGATGAAGGAGTGTAACCAGGAAGTAAGGGGAGATATTCCAGCGCCCCCCCCCACCCCAATGATACCTGCAGTAATCTTGAGCAAGACTGGGAAAGACAGCAATTCTCATTCACATGTTTCATTAGCACGATGTGACCTGTCATCAAAGAATCCAAGCTCCATGCCGATAAAAGTGTCCCCTTCTTAATGCTTGCCCAGCTCTCTAACAGCCCTGAGGACTTTCTGTGCCCACTGGTCTCTTGGACAGCACACCTTCATACTATGATGTTTGCTGCCTCCTGTGCCCCAGGGGGAATCTGAGCCAGCACGTGTGGCTTCCCTTGCTTGGATAAAAGGAATGCCCGATATATGAATCAGTGGAAGGAGAAGCCTCTCTCCTCCACAGTGACTTGTCTTGCTCCTTTTAGTGCTGTCTAAGTGCCTCTAAGCATTGCTGACAAAAAGAGCCAGCACTTGCAAACACCATCACAACTGCACAATTATTTTTTTTTTTTATTTATTTAGTTTTTTGTTGACCAGGTAAGTGCACTAGACAAATCCTGCCTATTTTCAGGCACGACCCGGGGGAGGGGGATACAGATGAATTCCAACTGACCTTGAATCAGATTAAGCTGTTGGTGGTATTTTTAGTGAATGAGGGAAATTTGGCCAGAACACCGGGGAAATTCCCCTACTCTTTTCAATAAGTGCCATGGGATCTTTAACATCCACCTGAACTACCACCAATCCAGGCAGATGGGACCTTGGTTTAACGTCTCATCCGAAAGATGGCACCTCAGAAGTGCAGCACCCCTCTCATGCTGCACTACAGTGTCAGCACTGGGATATTAACCCAAGTGCCAGATGTGAGAACTGAACCCACAGCCCTCTAATCTCCCAGCCTCAGAGGCGAGTGTGCTACCTACTGAGCCACTGACACTGCTATGGTCCACACTGAGACTTGATGCCTCCCACTGTTTCCCTGGCCACCATCTTTAGAGTGGAACTAAACAACTGACACTGGAGAAGTCACTTTCAAGCAAGGCCATGTGCCACCAGATCACTGCCCTGTGGCAGGCCCCCTAGAAAAGAGATGATTTGCATAAACTGGCCCTACAGGGAGACACAACTGTCCCTGTTTGCAGGCCCAGAAAGCCTCTGGCAATGTTCCACACAGACAGCCTCTGCTACAAACTTGAAGAAAAAATCACTGTCAATGAAACACCTAGCTAACTACCAAGACTGACAGAAATGGCCCTCGCTGACCTTAACGCACACTCACATAGGACAAATTGGCAAGGACTACATCTAGTGCACCTTGCTGTTCCCATGGAGGTAGCAACAACTGGTGTTTTAATAGGAGCAGCAGGCTTTCGTGCCATAGGAGAGGCCCTCTTTCCTATTTGGCTAGATAGGGTGTGCCTCTGCTGCCCACACAAGGGGGCTGTTCCCACTAAGCTTACTGCTATCAGGAAGGAAGGATGTGGAAATGAAAGGAAATGCAGATGACAACAGCAGGTACACAAAAAGTGTGTGTGGGGACAGCAACTACAAAGTCAGGCCAGGATTAACAGCTCTAAAAGGTACAGTGCAGGGGCAACAAAGGAATGTTTGGTATCTAGTGATGAAATGGGGTCTGTATTCAGGTCAACAAAATGCAGTGCCCACTAGGAGAGGGCTAAGTGTATGGGGTAATACGAACATGCGAATACATGAAAGAGCCAGCAGAAGGTCATTTGGTCTATTGAGTCTGTTCGTTATTGCAGGGTCCCTAGGTCACACTATTGAACCTGCCCTCCTCCCGGTCTTCATTTCCTCCCTGTCTGCCCTTCCATGGACCCATGGGTTCCCCTTATGTCTACCCCAGGCCCTCTTAAAGCCAACCACTGTCTTCTCTGATACCACTTCCATCGGCAGCACATTCAATGTGGTCACCACCCTCTCCATAAAGAAATGCTTTCTAACATCCCTCCAAACCCCCACCACCACCCTTAAACTGTGCCCGCTCAGTTCAGTTGTCTCTTAGCTTGAATCATATTCTCTCTCTCTCTCTCTCTCTCTCTCTCTCTCTGTCTCTCTCCTCTCCCCTCCTCTCCTCTCCTCTAGGGAGTACATTCTCAGGGCTCCCAACTTCTACTCATAAGACTTCTCCTGCTGACCCATGATCATCTAGGTTGCCCTCCTCTGGACTTTCTCTAGCAAGCTGATGCCCTTTTTAAGGTATGGACACCAGTAAGTTACCCCATATTCTAGATGCAGTCTAACCAGCAACCTGTACAAGGCCAGTATGACCTCACCCTGCCTACTGCTGATTCTCCTGGCTATACACCCCAGCTTCCTGTCTGCATTCACTGCTTCCTTTTTGCACTTCGAGGAACCACACCCAGATCCTTTTCTTCCTCCGTTGCTACTACCCAGAAACCACCCTATTAGTACTTGGTCCTAGGATTCCTGGCTCCAATGTGCAACACTTTGCATTTCTCAACATTGAAGTCAAGTTGCCAGATCCCTGACCATCTCTCAAGTTTTCTGAGGTCTTCCCACAGGTCCTGTACCCCTTCCACTGAGTCCACCCTCCCACAGAATTTGGTCTCATCCACAAACAGGCACATCTTGCCCTTAATGCTGTTCCTCGTGTCATTTATGAAGATACAGAACAACACCAGCACCAGCATCGATACTTTGCTGGAGACCTCTCTGGTGCTGGACTACCCTCTCCCCACCACCTGCCCACCACCACCACCCTCTGGGTTCTGTCACTCAGCCAGCTTTCTACCCACCTGGTAATTTTCTCCCCAACCCCTAGATCCGCCAGTTTCCTGATCAGCCTCTTACAGGGCACTGAATCGAAGGCCTTGCTGAAGTCTATGTAAATGATGTCCATCACAAGGCCCCCATCCACTGCTTAGATGACCCAGTCAAAGAAGTCAGTCAGGATCGTTTGACATGATCTTCCTCCCACAAATCCATGCTGCCTCTCATCGTGGAGATCATTCTCTTCCATATACCTCACCAACCTTTCCTTAAGAATGGTCTCCATTAATTTGCACACAATTGAGGTCAGACTGACCAGCCTATAGTTACCAAGGTCATCCCTGGGTACGCTCTTGAGAAGAGGCACCACATGTGCTGTTCTCCAATCCTGTGGCACTATGCCCGACTCCAGGGAACTATTGAAGAGGCTCACCAGTGGCCCCACAAGCTCCTCCACCAGCTCTTTCAGGACCCTTGGGTGCCGTCCAGTCCTGGGCACTTGTTTACCTTCAGCATTGACAGTCCCTCCCTTACCCTATCCACTTTTATCACTATGTCTGTGCCCCTCCCCACCTTCTCCCCCCAGGTGGCACAGGACCATATTTTCCCCTAGTAAAGATAGAGCATAAGTAATCATTCAATACCTCCACCCATACATCCCCCTTCTTAAAACTAACTATCCCATCCGCAAAAGTAAAGGTTACCATCTGCAGTCATAGGCTAATGGCAAATGTAGCCAGGATACTTGGGTCACAGAAGGTAAAAACAAAATTAAATGTAAGCCCCCCAAATTGGGCTTACCTGGTGGTTTGGGCCCCAGTACTGTCCCACACTGTCCTGCAGCAGTGGCTCTGGTGGGCTATGGACCTAGATGGCCCCAATATACTCCTTGGCTGTGGCCAGCTATTTTACAATGCTCAGCCTCATAGAAAGAGGGGCTGAGTTTCCCCAAAGATGGTTTTTAGCTTACCAGAGTTATAGGAGGCATCTTGGCAGTCACAGAAGCACTGAAAGGGGGACCACCGAAAGATAAACAAACATGGCTGCTGTGTGCCCAAAGCGCATGCGCGGGCAGCTGAGGGGAAAATTTTAAAGAAGCCACAGCTCTATTTATGGGTTCAGCCGTGCGGCCACTGTTAAAATATATCCCCGGCTCTAGAGAAAGCAGGGGAGGCAGGGACTGCCAGAAATCAACACCAGAAAGCCTCTGGTTTAAAGGGGGACTATGTTCAGCCCTTTTAAGGGCATATGTATTTCAGTTTCAGCACTGGACTGTTTGGGGCTAATGAACAACAAGATGACAGCCCCCCCCTAGAACTACAGAAAACATGAGGCTGCTGGGAAATGTGAAAGGTCGGGGACATTTGCCCAGGAACACTGCAGCCAATCAGTGGGGGGGCCGCTGCTAGAAGGTTATAAATAGGACTAGTTTGCCACCCAAAAGGAGAGAGTCATTGAGAGTGGGGTGAGTGTGTGTGTGTGGGGGTGGGGCAGACTGCTGTGAACTCTTGAACCTAAGTCCTGCACCTGTGCTTCCACTGGTTTTTGCCACCAACTTCTCCAGGAATCCACAAGCTGTGCTGCAGGAGGGATAGAGACTGGGCTGTGTTGCAGAAGCTTGAGAGTGTTGCTCCCTTTTGGACCAAAGGTTGGGAACTGTATTTTGAAACCTGAAAAGACTGGTAAACCCCAGAGACAGACTGAGCTGCTGTGTCCCCGCTTGGAGGGGTAATTGTTGGTGAGTGCAGATTTCAAGGGGAGAGCCTGAGAGTGCTGTTGCAAACAACTGTGAGAGGGCCAAGTACCGCTGTGACTAGAGACAACCACAGAGAGAGTGCTGGGGAATAAGAGACTGTTCAAAAGCCCAGCTGCAATTGTGTGACCAGGATGTGCAACATAGGGGTCTAGGGGGCCATGACTATCATAACCCAGACTGAAGAAGAGGAAGAAGGCCAGTGGTGGAAAATGTCGACAGGCCTGCTCCAGGAAAACTGTCTACAAAGGCCCCTGGGTGATGCTGGCAAGGCCAGGCAGGTAAAGACCAGCATTCTTCATTTTCTCTAGTCATTCAGAGCTGCAGCCTAGTGGTGCACCACCATCGGGATACCTCCATGGTACCGTGAAACTGCCAGTTTGATTGCATCTCAGTTGGCTGAACCCCCCCCCATGGACATCTGAACTGTAAATACCCTGGGCTGTGGCCTTGGGGAGTCTTTATTAGCTAGCTAGCCAGTTAGGTTACAGGGGGTATGTTCTGGGCTGGACTGCATCAAGTACCAAGTTGTGCCCAGGCAAAAAGTTCAAGGCTGAAACTGGTTAAGTTATTTGGGCCCCGACGAAAGTCCCCAGGCCTGCAGCACCACCCCAGTGAGGTACCCACTGAACCAAGGAACAATTTGGGTGCACCCTACAGTGGGAGGTGGGGTTTACAGAGTGGGGTATCATTGTAATGCAAAGTGTTGTGTTGTTTGATATCCTCCCTTCCCTTCCCCCAAATAAATAATTTCATTGCTTACTTGTTAACCATTGTTGCTGTGACTTATTGGAATAGAGTTACGGTGGGTGGGGGATTGTTATTGTGTGGGGAAAGTGTCCTGGGGGGCAGTTTATGTATTTTCCTGAGGGGCGACCATATGGAAAAGATCTATAATAACTGGTCAGCCTTTTCTCTCAATGTACTGACCACGTTGATATTTTCCATAACAACTGGCTGGTTGTTATGACATTCATGAGCCATGCCAGTCAAACTATGCTGCTGCCTCATTGGCCAATGTTCTGTTTGTGGGCAGGCCAAACAGTCTCCTGAACTGCGGGAGAAAAATTGCTGGCCCATTATATAAAAATAAAAGATGGGAGGGAGATGAGACGACAATAATATTCGCCAGGGATGCTTTGATAAACCCCTCGGGCTTCACCCGGGTTTATGTAGCATCCCACAACTCGGGTGTGCATTAAATTCTCATATCAAACCCTTCCCCATCCAGTATTCTCTATATATTTTTTTAATATCCCAAATATATCTTTGTATCCCCAAATATGCTTTGCAAATATGTTAGATACATTCACAGTTTTCAGATTTATTTTGAGATGTTTTGTAGATATTCACAGAATGATCTAAGATGTCTCATATTTTGGAAACTTCTCTGATATATGTATTTGAAATATATTTTTTGCTATACTATTTAAAAATTTAAGTTTTTGTTCTTTCAATGCTTGTCCTTGAATAAAATCAAAAATACGTATTTGTGCATACACATTATTGCAGTTTCTACATATTTAGCATTTTAAATAAACGTATATTTTGAATCTCTCCAACATATATATTCTGAGTTACTTATACCTTTTCATTTTTTATTTCCCTTGTAAGATGCTAAATATAGAGAATAATGCATATGTAGGGAGTTGATATGGGGTTTTTTCACACACCCAAGTTGTGTGATAATATGTAAACCTCGAGAGCGAAGCACGAGAGGTTTAAATATTATCACACAGCGAGGCTAATGGAAAACTTCATTTCTACATATGTTTTATTTTATAATAACTGGCACCAAAACAAATTCGGTACAAGTATTACCACCACGAGGAGACGCGAGATTTGGGGGTCAGCCATACCTTACTAATAGGCACGCCCCCACGCTATTCAAAGACTGACATCACATAACGTGCTAGCGTGGGGGTGTGTCTACTAGTAAGGAAGTAGGAGCATTTTGGCAGCGGGTCTCCGTGTTGGTTTTGCTATGAGTTTGAAACTGTTTACTTTGGAATGCAAGTGCTGCAGGCTTATTGGCTCGAGACTGTAAAAGTCCTGCGGGTTGATACGACTTTTTACAGTTCTCGAAAACGGGTTGATAACAGGGATCACAAGTTATTATATATAAATAACACAAAAATATATTCATAACATAGTTTTAAGTTATACCCATATTGAAAATAAGTATACTGTATTTTGTTAATATGTAGACTTTATCTGAATATGCCTAAATATATCACATGTTTTGGGCATCTGTGCATTTTCCAGTAATATTTTAGATATTTGCAGAATTCAATGAGCTATGTCTTATACTTGGCATTGATATACTAAATGTATATGTTTTGTTATACTATCAAAGAAATTACCTTGTTTTACTTTTTAATGTTTTTATGGACTCTCAAATGAAAAATTATAGTTTTAAGCAAGCGTAATTTTACTCTGTACTTTCTACAATAAGTGTATGTCAGCAAACATGTATTTTCAATATATCAGAGATGCATTTTCTGAGATATGTTTCATATATGTTTCATATATATTAAAATGTGTTTGGCTTGATATACATCTGGAAAGTATCTGTAATATATGTATTATTTATCCTAGATATATATATATATATATATTTATATATTACATAGCAAATACATATGTTTTATAGTTTATAAATATGACTGGAATATTTATTACATGTACCTTTATAATATATACAGACTACATTCTGTAAATATATATATATATATATATATATATATATATATATATATATATATATATATATTGAATGCACTTTTTTTACATATCTTCTTATAGTAAAATATGTATACAAGCACAGAAGGCAGCTACAAAATGTAATGGTGCTCACAATGTAAAGAGCATTCATGGTAAAAGTTAGGTATACACACACACACACACACACACACACATCAGGAACTCCAGAAGACAATTCTTAGATTTTCCACCACAAAGTTTATTTGTACAAAAAATAAAATATTATAAAACCAAAGCCAAAAGTAACAATAGTAAAAAACAGACCTTCCCACAGGATTGACATTTGTGTTGTTCTTGCACTTTTTCAAGAACAGTGTGAAATGTTGGTCCTGTGGGAAGGTTTGTTTTTTACTGTCACTACTGCTGGCTTTAGTGTTACAATATTTTTCTTTATTGTACAAATACATTTTGTGATGGAAAAATCCAAGAAGTGCCTTCCGGAGCTCCTGGTCCAGCGAGTGTGTTTGTGTGTGTGTGTGTGTCCCTAATGTCTGCTGTGAGTAAAATATGTATCTTGTTTGCTTGCAAGATACAGAATGTGTAGAATATATGCAGAATATATATTTTTATATATGTCAAATATATTTTTGCAAATGCCTGCTGTGGTACTGTGTGTGTATTTGTATAACTAACTTGCATATTTCAAAAATACAGTTTATCAACCAAAATGATGGTAATATATATTTTTAAAATAGTTTTGAATTGACAGCATTAGTTTACAGACCAGAGGGAAAGGTAAAGAGTATAAATCAAGTACATGTAGGAACTCACCCCGTCATAAAAGGGAACCAAGTAGGGGTGGTATAAATACCAATTTGAGCCTTTATAAATTGTGCAATCAAGAGATAAGTTCTATGTATAAGTATATATGTATAATCTGTAAACCAGTGGTATAGGTGCATGATTAAATGATAATTGTACTATAGATATCTAAATGGTTACTTATAAGAGGAATTCCAAACGTGTAGTTAAAGATATGTTACATCAAGATTGATCTATTGTCTTTTTCTCTGGGTATTTTCAGATATTTTTACAGTGCATATATTTAAAAAATATTTTACATATATATATCAACTACATAAAAAAGTATATCTATTAAATATTCAAGATATATAAGCAGATATATACAATATATATCATGCACCTATAATAAATATATCATGGAAACATATTTATGATATAGCTTAAATATATCTGTCATATATATTCTGCAAATAAATCAGATACTGTATTTCAAAATCAGCCAATCTGAGATATTTTGCATATAGTTCAGACATATGATGCCCAATGCCATATGGTGCCCAATGCACCTGTTTCAACCCTCCATAGGTGGCTCACTCTCCTCTGCTAAGCTCCTATACGACCCTTCTCTGTTATGTAGAGCACTTACTATGGATTGTGAAATATGACATTCATGCCTAATGATTGTATCTTAACTGTATCTTAACTGTTTGTATTTTCTTCGGTTTTTAGCTCATATCATTACTGTTATTTCTGTAATGATCCCTGTATATCTCTCTGGCTTGCTGTGTTTTTGTAAATTATCTGTATATTGTCTGACTGTTTCAGCTGTTTGTAGTCTCCCAGGTTGTGTCTGAAAATAGTCACTTTTATTTATTTTTTGTTGACCGGGTAAGTGCACTAGACAAATCCTGCCTATTTTCAGGCACGACCCAGGGAAGGGGGATACAGATGAATTCCAACTGACCTTGAACCAGATTAAGCTGTTGGTGGTATTTTTAGTGAATAAGGGAAATTTGGCCAGGACACCAGGGAAATTCCCCTACTCTTTTCGATAAGTGCCATGGGATCTTTAACATCCACCTGAACTACCACCAATCCAGGCAGATGGGACCTCGGTTTAACATCTCATCCGAAAGACAGCACCTCAGAAGTGCAGCACCCCTCTCATGCTGCACTACAGTGTCAGTACTGGGATATTAACCCAAGTGCCAGATGTGGGAACTGAACCCACAGCCCTCTGATCTCCCAGCCTCAGAGGCAAGTGTGCTACCTACTGAGCCACTGTGCCACTGACACCTTTGTGGCTATGGTACCTACCCAGTAAACAAAAACAAAATAAATAAATAAATGATCATTTATTTGAAATATACTTTTATAAATATATCTAAAATACAGTATATTGCTTTTACATATGGGTGGTAACCTGTTCTTTGTTCACAGGTATCTCCTGCCACTTTTCCCAGGTGGAGCCACCATGCCATGCTGTCCATCATGGAACCCAGGCCAGCCCCCACAGAGGTGTGTACAGAGTTGACCTGAGGGCCCCAGAGCAGCCTAGGTGAATCAAACGGCTGTTATAAAAAAACAAAACAGATCAGAAATGAAAAAAAAAATTGAAAAAAACATTATCTGCTTGTATACAAATTAAATTATTTTTGATTTTAAAAGTTAAACTAACATACTTTGTCCAGTTTCTGCTTCGCCTTTGTTTTTTAGCACAGCATAACAGAGTTTTTTTTCTCATCGCCAACATCATGAGCCTCACTTTCTGTCTCTAACACCACCTCCTGGCAGTTCAAAACTGCACTGTTCAGAATCATTTTGGATCCCTTGAATTCAGAATGGACACCGTGTCCTCAGAAAACAATGTCGCATACAGCTCCCCTATTTGCTGTCTATAGGTTACCACTAATGGTAGAGTGAAGGTAACGACAAATGCAGTTAGAATACACCATGCAGAGAAGGTAAAAACAAAATTTAAAAAATGTCAGCAATCCTTGCAATAACACTATCTGTTTTAGTACAAATTCAATTACCAGTATTTGGATCTGAAAAGCATTGCAAACAGATCCCATTTGCCCAGTTTCTGCCTTGCTTTTTAACACAGTCTGACACAGTAATTCTTGAATTTACCTCCAACTTCATGATCCTGATTCAGTCTCCAATACCACTTTATGATAAATTTTCAAAACCACACAAAAATGTGAGTACCATCAGTTCTAAAGCATTTGGAAGCCTTTGTGTGCTTCTGTCCGTAGCTGCTCTCTGTCTAAAGTTCATTTCCTGTCTGCCTCTGAAATGTGTCCTACACTATGCAACTCAGTCTATTAATATTAAAGAGTCAGGACAGTCCCTTCAAGGAGCTCCTCCTCACTGAGGCGAAGTCAGAGTCAGGCTTTTCAAATGGATATAGCAGTCCTGCCATGTTCCTAGCCCCTCTCTGGCAGCAGCCACTATGAATATTAATGAGTTGGTATGAATGGTGCTGGAACACATTTTAGAGTCATGTCAGATAGGAAGTGCATTTAGAGCTCGGTGAGGGCAGCTAAAGCTAGGAGTGCACATGGAGCTTTAGAGTGAATTTGTTTTCTATGAATATCTGTTGTTCTGAATCCAAAGGATTCCAAACAGTTTTGAACAGTGCAGTTTTTAATTCTAAGGAGGAGGTTTTGGAGACTGAAACAGAGAATCGTGAAGTTGGAGATATGAGATGAGTTTTGCCCTGATTTTGTAATCATCCCTCCCCAGTAGCATATGATTTCCTTAGTTGTCCCTGGCCTGCATGTAATTGGGTTGCAGTGGAGGTTGCGGTTACTACCCCTGCCGTGTGGGCTTAAATAAGGTTGAGGGGCTTGAGTTCTGGTTTTCCGGATGGGGGGTTTGAGTCCAGATCTTTTAAGTTTAACACAGTGCCGACACCCAGCATGAGTTTTTTTTGGGAGGCAGTATATATAGCGCAGTGGTTTAAGACTCTGAGCTGCAAATCTGGAGACCTGGGTTTGAATCCTACAGCCCCCAGTTGCATACTGTGTGACCCTGAGCAAGTCACTTAACTTCCCTGTGCTCCCAGGTTGCTCCTGTAAACAAACTTTCAGCCTAGTGTGTCTCACCTGGTTGAACAATTGGGGAAAAAAAATAAAATGGTTTAAGTGGACCTAGTACCAGAGTGGTACAACACCCTGGAATATGGTACCAACATACCCCATAGTGTCCCCTAAACAAGTAGAATCACAGTGTAACCTTAGTTTTAAAAAAAACTAGTACACTCATACTAAGCTCACAAGACAAAATGTTAACTATCAACAGAACATTTATTGGGGATATTCGCAAAAGATGGTGAATGCAAAGCAAAAAACCTTTTTGGCAGAAACCCATGAGCGGTACATGCAGAACTGAAATGAGGTGCCCAGGTGGGCTGGCAGTATAGCCTAGAGGTTAGAGTAATGAGCTGTGAATGAGCTTGGTGCATCCAGACCAGGGATTGATTCCCACAACCTCTGATTGCATACTGTGTGACTCTGAGCAAGTCACTTAACCACCCAGTGCTCCCAGGTCACCCCCTGAAAATAGGCACTTGTGCCTAGTAGGCCTTACCTGGTTACCAAAAGCGTAAAATAAAAAAACTAGGATTGGCCTGTAACACACTTTAAAAACAGCAATGACAGTGCCACCACACCACCACCACCAAATAAGACAAGGTAATAGCAAATAAGACTGGCAACCTTTTAGTTTTACCAGACCACGAGTACTGAGGGCACTACCTACTGGTACAAGTTCAACCCTTAAACTTTAAAAGGGAGTCCCCAGTGCTTCACTGAGTACCCAGCTGTAGGAATGGTGCAGGCCGGTGATGGTTAGGCAGCAATAGTGCACTTTAAAACAAGCAGAACTGCTGCCGACCTGGTGGTGCCAAGGGTTGAGGTGCTGGATGTCACACCTCACACTACGCTGGCGACCCGGGTTCAGGAATGAGCCTAGGTCATTAGGGGTCGGCAGGGAGAGGAGGCCAGGAGATTGACTGAACAGCTGTAGCACAGCTCTCTACTCCCCAGTAGGGACTCAGCCACTCCTTCTGCAAGGCTGCCCCCGAGTGGAGGCTCGGGGGTAGTGCAAACGGGAGCAACTAGACTGTGGAGAGTGCCACGGGTCACTGCATCGCGGCAGTTCCATATGCGCATAAGCACCAAGGGCAACAGGAGGGGAAAACAGGGTGGAAAATGGAGCTGGCAGGCTCCCATCATGGCCTCACGACACCCGCGCCTGCCCTCTGGAATCTAGACGTTGGTTTCAGGGGGAGGAAAAGTCGACACTCTTCATCTTAGCACTGTCCTGGGGGTAACCTGTGGGGGATCCCCGGGAGGGTCAGGTGTGGGAAGTTGGGGACTGGAGAACGAGCCCTGGTGCTTCCCGTCAGCCCCACCAGAAAGCAGATAAAATGTACATGGAAAAAAAAAAAAACAAACAAGCAGAACAAACAATTTCCCAAACCCAAACCCTATAGGCCGTGCAATTGCTTAAATGGCAGACCCACCAAATTAGATAATTGTAACACCTGGCCCATTGACCAAATCTGTAGATTTGGACAGCTTTGTACAAACTTCCCCAGTTGTAGGGTAAGTCCTGAGAATACTCACGTTTCTACTGTACCACTTCCCTGTCAGCTGGGTTCCTTTTCTTCCTCCTCCTCTTCAAATGCAGTTTCTTTCAGGTTGCTGGCTCTGTTGTTGCAGTTGGTGGTAGCAGCTTGAATATACTTCAGGTCTCAGGTGCCTGGATATAGCTCAAGCTCTCAGTGTCCACAGTCTTCTGGACCTCTAGGCTCTTCCACCTCTGCAGCACAAACTAGTCTAAGGAGCAAGGGCCATACACCTCCTACCCACGTCCAGGATTCAGAACCTTAGCGTAGAGCACTAGTTAGTACCCAGCATTATAGCACTAACCAGGTGTCTCCCAGCCTGTCTGCTGGATGATACAGGTTTCTTCTCTTGATGCATGCTTTCTCACACAGCCTCTCTCTGGTGCCCACAGGCCGGCAGCTGTGGCATGAAGTTGCCTTCTTTTCTCAAGGCAGGTCAGTTCCTCTCACAGGAAAACAACATCCTGACACTTTCAGTAGATACACAGTTCAGTCTCTGGATACACAGGTTGTGGGAACCTTTTGAAGTCACTCTCTGATGGCTGACTGTGGAAGCTCAGGCAGGCTTCACTGGGTGACTTTAGCAGGTAGCCAACACCCTCCTCACTCTCTGTGAGCTAATTGCTGACTTCCACTTCTGTAACTGCCCTCAACATTTTCTGGGGGTAAAGGCAGCTTCTGATTAGTGTAGGGGGCTGTCAGTCCACTGAATTAGTATCCAGAATGTTTAGAAAGGGCACCAAGCATACAGCACAGTCCTCCCAGAAGGCTTTAGGAAGTATTTGCCAAGATCCCTGGCCTTTGATTGGCTGTTGGGAGATCAGGGGTCAGCAACATGATGGCTGTCTCCCTAAAGAAAACATAGCTTCAACTTTAGTGATCAAAGTTTGGGGCTCCTGCCCTGCTTTTATTTTAGCTGACCCCCAGGTTTAGTAGCACACTCTGTGCTGTGCTGTGCTATCCAGTCATGGTTTTGTGTTAACTGGGGCTTTCTGGTCCCCATTGGGAGCTCCATGAATTGCCCCCCCCCCCCCTTGGCAGAGCAGTGTCTCTAGTGAAAGTGGCTGTTAGCCATGCTGTATTTAAAGGCGTAACTATGCCAGAACCATGAGGTCCATCTTTTGTCTCCCCCTCCAAGTGTCTCCAAGCCCCCTAATGTCTGTTACTGTCCCTTGGGCCAGAGCACACTAAAGGGGTCATCTGCTGTGTTGTCCACAAGGTTGTGGCTGTAAAGTTCATTGTGGCGGGCAGGTTTGTGCACAAAGCAGTGTGCGAGAAGTCAGTGTTCGCCCCTTGAACATGTGAAAGGAGTTTCGCAGCAATCGCTGTGAAGGCAGCAGCTTGTGGGGCCAGAGCGAGTAGGACTGATTGACAGGGAGTTCCTAGGGGTGGCAAGGACAAGTAAGTCCCCCACCATTTGGGGGGGGTTACAAGCACTTTACCTTTTGGAGCGGAGTTAATCCTACCCTGGTCCTTATCTGCCATCAATATCTATGTTTCTATTATGTTGTAATTTTCCTCCTCCTATTTTTCTGTACCTGCTGTTTATGATTACATAGAAACATAGACTTTGACGGCAGATAAGGACCACTTGGCCCACCCAGTCTGTCCATTTCTCTACTTACTGGATAAGCTGCAGATTCTAGCTAACCAACAGCCTACTTCCTGCCACCCCCCACTACAATTGCCTTATGTCTATCCCATGCATGTTTGAATTCCCACACTGTTTTAGACCCAACAACCTCCCCAGGAAGACTGTTCCATGCATCCAACACTCTTTCCGTGAAAAAAAATTTCTTCACATTACCCCTGAGCCATCCCCCTTCTAACTTTAAATTGTGCCCCCTTGTTCTTACACATCTCTTTTTCTGAAAGATGCTACCCTCCTGGACTTTGTTTATTCCCTTGAGGTACTTGAATGTTTCTATCATGTCTCCCCTGTCCCTCCTTTCATCAAGGGTATACATATTAAGCTCTCTCAGTCTCTCTTCATATGGTTTCTGATGCAGACCCTGCGCCATTTTAGTTGCCCTCCTCTGGGCTTCCATCCTGTCTATGTCCTTGTGTAGATGAGGTCTCCAAAACTGCACACAGTACTCCAGATGGGATCTCACCAATTGTCTGTACAGAGGGATAACCACTTCCCTTTTTCTACTTGTGATGCCCCTTCCTATGCATCCCAGTATGCCCCTGGCTCTCCTTACTGACTTCTCACATTGCTTACCAACCTTTAGATCATCTGATATGACTACCCCCAGGTCTCTTTCCATTTCTGTTGTTGTTAGTACCTCCCCTGCTATTGTGTACTCTTCTCCTGGGTTTTGTTTCCCAGTTGCATTACTTTGCACTTCTTTGCATTGAATCTAAGTTGCCATATGTCTGACCATTCCTCCAACCTTGCCAAGTCCCTTCTCATCCTTTCTGCCCCCCCTTGTGTATCAACTCTGTTACAGATCTTTGTGTCATCTGCAAAGAGGCATATTTTTCCCTTGAGACCCTCTGCAATGTCACCTATAAAGACGTTAAAGAAGACTGGACCCAGTACTGAGCCCAGAGGTACTCCACTTGTAACCCCCCTTTCTTCGGAATGTGTTCCATTCACTATTACCTTCTGTGTCCTGTTGTGCAGCCAGTTTGCTACCCAGGCTACCACCCTGGGACCCACTCCCAGGCTGGCTAGCTTGATTATTAATCTTTTGTGCGGGACTGTATCAAATGCCTTGCTAATGTCTAGGTAGGCCATATCCACAGCCCCTCCCTGGTCTATTACTTTGGTCACCCAGTCAAAGAAATCAATTAGAGTCGTCTGACATGACCTTCTTGCTGTAAATCCATGCTGCTTTGGGTCCTGTGCCCTGCTGGCCTCTAGGTACTCAACCATTTTTTCTTTCAGAAGTGATTCCATCATTTTCCCTACCACTGAGGTCAAACCTACAGGTCTGTAGTTTCCTGCTTCTGCCTTGCTCCCACTTTTGTGAAGCGGAATCACATCTGCCCTCCTCCAGTCCTCAGGTACTACCCCATCCTCCCATGATTTGTTAAAAAGTGTGGTCAGTGGTGTCACTAGGTCCTCCCTTAGTTCTTTTAGGATTCTGGGGTGAATCCTGTCAGGCCCCATTGCTTTGTCCACCTTGAATTTTAGGAGTTCTTTCAGGACTCTTTCTTCTGTAAATGAACTGGTGTCAACCCCCCTACCCAGAGTGCTTCTATTGTCTGGTTTAGGTAACTCCTCCTCATCTTCTTTTGTGAATACTGAGCAAAAGTATTCATTCAGTATCTCTGCCTTTTCACGGTCTCCCTCTGCCCACCTCCCCTCTCCCTTATTAATCTTCACTATTCCTCCCTTAACCTTTCTATGCTCCCTAATGTACCTATAAAAGGTTTTATCCCCCTTCTTAACTGAATTGGCTATTTTTTCCTTGGTTTGGGCTCTTGCTATTCTGCCTGCCTTCCCCACTTCTTTCTGCTTTAATTGATACAGTTCCCTGTTGTGCTCCTTCTGTGATTCCTTATACTTTTTGAATGCAGCCTTTTTCTCCTTAACCTTCCCTGCCACCTCTTTTGAGAACCATAGTGGTTTTTTTACTCCGCTTTGTTTTCTTTATTTGTTTCACACAAAGGCTGTTGCCTCTACGATGGCAGTTTTGATTTTTTTCCATTGTTCTTCCACCCCTCCTTTTTGGCCATTTGCTAGTGTATTCCTCAGGTATTCACCCATTTTGCCAAAGTCAGTCAGTTAGTTAGTTTTTGTTTACCGGGCAAGTGCGCTAGACAATAGCATTGCCTATTTTCAGGCATGATCTGGGAAAGTTACAGACAAAAGAACAGCAATTACAAGTTATACAGCAGTACAAAACATCAAACAATGGATTAGACAAAACCAGAGTACCATAAAACAACGCAGAGTAAAAGCATTTCAGATGACAATCATCAATAAATATGTGCATAAATGTATTATAAAGAGATGCCACGATAAGCATATGTATTTAGTTACATGTGCACTTATCTGTGCCCATGAGGAAGCTACAAAGTTCCTTCTTAAAAACCTGGTTTGACATGGAATGCCTTACAGATACTGGTAATGAGTTCCAGAGGATGGGGGCCGATGCTACAAAAGCATGCTCGCCCATTTTTGTAGCACATTTTGTTATGTCTAGTTGAGACCTAGCAGCATATCTCAAAGTATAAGCCTGTGTGGCTTGCCTTAACATGCTGGCCAGTGTCGCTGGTGTATGACTTGTCAACTTCTCATGATACTGTATTATCTATAGTACAACCAGTGGTGTACTGACAATAGAAAGAGGGGGAGAGCCAATCGAGATTCTAGTAGAGTATGCAATGATGGGTAAGTCTGGGTACAGATAGGGCAAAATGGCAGATGCTATTGTAGCATGAGTTCCATTTTTGTAAGACCCATTTGTTAGCATCCAGGTATGTCATTAGTCCATAGGTTAGACTCGGCCGAAGTACCCCCCGGGTAATAGCCAGTCTAGTGGCAATCTAGACTGCCTCCTACTTTGCCTGTACCTGTTTTACTGCAGTTGGCCCCAGTTATCCTGGGGATTTAACATGGAAATATAGAATTTGTTGGTAGATAAAGACCTCTTGGCCCACCAAGTCTTTTCATTTTTCCCTGTCTGTACTGTCAGTGTTGGAGACTGAAACAGAGAATCAGGAAGGAGGCAGTAAGAGCTGAGTTTTGCCCTGATTTTGTAATCACCCCTCCCTAGTACCATAAATTCCTTAGTTGTCCCTGGCCTGCACTTCACCTCAGGGCTGTTAGAGAGCTGGGCAAGCATTATGAAGAGGACACTTTTATCGGCATGGAGCTCGGAGTCTTTGATGGCAGGTCCCATCCTGCCAATGAAAAATATGAATGAGAATTGCTGTGTTTCCCAGACTTGCTACTTCTTTCTAACTTCATCTGCATTGTCTGATTTTGTTACAGTGCACTAAAACTGAGTGCCTATTTTTACCCTGTCTGCTTTGTTATACGACACCTTGCTTCAGTTAACTGAGTTATCCTTGCCAATACGCTAGTTTACTGTTTCTAGCTAGTCTCATTTTACTGAGCCTGAAATTACTGAAATGCATCATAAATGAGTTTCTCTTTTCCCCGCCTGCATTTGTTTACAGCGCCGGACTCGATTAATCCTTAGTTAAACTTGTCAGTGTAACCTCGGTGCCACAGCACGTTACTAGGACCCACATAATGGTTACTGTTACGTGTTAATGAAGTGTTACTTTGGGGCTGTGCTTATGGCCTGGAAGAATAAGAGTAGAGACACTGTGCCCGTTTTCTCCCAGTCTGCATGGTCCTAAAGACATATCACACAGAAAATCATGATTAGAATTGAAATAGTACAAGTACCACTATATGTTAGGCATGGTTTTCTGAGAAACAGAAGTTTAGTCACAAGATTGCAAGGGTGTTTTTACTTATTCAGAATAGGAATATTAGCAGGAAGATCAATAGGGATCACTGACACTGTTAAAGGGAAACATCCGCCTGTAATCGGACCCCACCTCTTTATGAGTCAGGATCCAATTAGCTTTTTTACAAAGAGAACTTTTGTTTTTACTTACAGTCTGTTAATTAATTTAGTTTTTAGCTGGTTGAGCCTTCTATTTCTCCTGCTGGCATTTTGATTCTAAGCGACCCTAGCTGTACTTCCACAACCTCCCAAGGCTGTCTCGAAGCACGATGTAAGGTAGACTTATGTTGGCTATTTGTTTTAAACCAAGAAAAGAAAATGAAGGGACAGAGGCTGAAGGATATGGTGGGGAAGGGGAGGCCGAAAAGGTACCAGTTAGAGTAATGCTACAGGAATAGGGGCCAATCAAGAGCCGATAGTCCCTGCACTACCACGACAGCGACAGGATGTAGCTATGCTGTTAAGCACTCCCCTGGTTGCTGTTTGTGGTAACAGCAGAGGAGAAGAATGGAAGGATTTGGGTCACTGGCTGAGCTGCTCCCATGGCGTGGAGGGCTGAGGCATGGAGGAGCTTGGCTGGGTGGTAGTGGAGACCAGTATTCTAATCCTGGTCTCCTTCTGTTTTGCTGTTTGGGACTCACATTTTGTTTTTTACATGGGGCCATGAAAACAGTGTTCCATGGCCCCACAAATTCTCCTGTATTGTACCTACTACATTATAACTTGGCACTTATTGTCTGTGCAGTGCGACCCAGGTGCTAACTGAAAATGGTCCTTTGGATCAGTTTGTTCATCGGTTACCAAAACATAAATAAATTTTCTTCATGCCCGTGATCCGCCCCCAGAGTTAGTATTTCAAGTCCAGGTGTGGGGGAACAGAGCCTTGTATCGGGTGTGCGGGGAAGAACCTTCCCCCGCAAAACAAAAATGGGTGGCATTTTTGCAGCACGGTTCATGATCATGCTGTTATGGTTGGCTATAATCCGACCCAGTGCCAGCAGAAACATAGAAGAAGAAGAAGAATCAGCATTTATATAGCACTTTTCATACACATTGTATCCCAAAGCACTTTACAAGCAGTGCTAGACTGGTAGTGAAGTGACTGAATGTGTAGTGGCGGCCATATCGCACATCAACACCCACACACACAGCCTGGACAATTGCATTAACCAGTTTTATGGGAAGGGAAACATTGGTCAAGACACCGGGAATGTTCCATACTCTTTGCAAAGAATGTCTTGGATTTTTTTACTTCCGGACACCCACCAGGATGGGTAGAAGGGGCCTCTGTTTAACATCTCATCCAAAGGACAGCACACCCCAACAGTACAGCAACCCCCTAATACTGCACTCGGGTGCCAGCATTTTTAAGTATGAGTCCAATGCCAGTGTGGGATGAGAACCCATGACCTTATGGTCCAAAGGCAGATATGCTATCAACTGAGCCATGCTGACACCCTAAGACACCATAGAAACACAGAATTGTTGTTAGAAGAGGACCGCTTGGCCCACCAGTTGCTCAGATGCTCCCTGTCTAATCTGGCTCTGCAGACCCTAACTGGTCTCCAGCAACCCTTCCTCCTCCCTGCCTATTTTCTAACATACCCTATGGTTATCCCACACATGCTTGAAGCCCTCCCACTGTTTCCTCCTCCACTATTTCCACTGGCAGGCTGTTCCAGGTGTCTACCACCTTTCACTAAAGAAGCATTTCCTCACATCGCTCTTAAACGCCCCCCAATTCCAGCTTCATTTTATGCCCCATGGTCTTGGTGTTCTTACTCATTTGAAAGAGACACCCCTCATGTACTCTGTTCACCCATGTGAGGTACATGTAGGTCTCTGTCATGTCAGCTGTTGCTCTTCCCTCTTCCAGGGTGCACTTGTTGAAATTCCCCTGTCTCTCCTCATAGGGCTTCTCATGCAACCCTTGCACCATTTTAGTTGCCCTCCTCTGAACTGCCTCCGCCCTGTCCAGGGGTGTAGCCAGGGATTTCAGATCTACACACAAAGTGGCCTCACTGCTACCCCTCCCCCCAGCCAGACAATATACAAATGTACACCAGGACCGTGTTTGTTGCCTCATTTGGCACAATAAATACAACTTTTTTATCTAATGACAATGGTTGTTGCCATGCATGGGTAAATACAAATGCCATGCATCATTCCCTAAGACACTCACATACCAGCCCAGAGCCTGTAAAGTTGTATTGTCCTTGGGATGCAAAGAAAGTATTAGCGACCAGTCCTTCTAGTTCCGACTCCTATGAATAAAATTACAAAAAGGTTCAGTATTTTCTATGTTAGTTTTCATGGAAAAAAGAAGCAGTTCAGAGCTTTTTTGCTACCCCTCTTAAATAAAATTGCACACCATGGAGTGCTTGGAGTATGCATGCCTACACCCATGGCCCTGTCTACCGGTATGTCCCTTTCAGGTGTGGCCTGCAAACCTGAACACATTACTCCAGCTGTGTTCTCACCAGCAAGTGATACTGTCATAACATGAGTTTCTAACCCAGTTCACCACTTTAGATTTCACTCCTAGGCTGCTCGGGTTCTTTATCCGCTTCCTGTGTGGTAAAGTGTTGAAGGCCTTGCTAAAGTCCAGATAGGCCATGTCAACTGCCCTCCCCTGATTTATTTCTCTGGTCACCCAGTGAAAAAAATCTATCATATTTGTTTTGCATGCCCTCCCCCACACACACACACGCACACACACACACACACACACACACACACACACACACACCCAGTTCCCCGTAAAGCCATGCTGCCTGTGGTCTTGCAGCCCATTGGATTGAAGATGTAAGCAATAAGGCATGATGGGGTGTGCATGGAATACATTTTACCACATGGCCAGGGGCGTTATAAGGCACGAGACCAAAGGCCAAGTGACTTTAGCCACTGGCCATGTGGTAAAATGTGTTCCACGCACATCCCAGAGTGCCTTGTTGCGCTTATACAATGGGCTCCTTTTGGAAAAAACCTTTTACAGTTGGGAAAAGCATGTTTTTATGTAGAAACAATAGATTTACTTGTGTGCATTTATGATCAAATAGTCCTTCCACCCACAACACATGATGTCATTGATGATGTAATTGTATTGTTGCCTACTTTCCTCTTCCTGTTTTTTTCTGTTTTTCCCCACATTCAAGATATGGAATGTTTGTCATGGAATGTTTACCATGGAATACATGGATTCAAAATTCTGCTCAGTTCCACTGCTAGAATGTTGCTTTCCTAACATACCACACACACACACACACACACACACACACACACACACACACACACCCCAAAGGCCTCTGTTACAGCCAGAGACTCAATTATCTCACTGTGAGGGCAAGGAGAAGAGATTTCCCTGATGAGCAGGTAAAGACAGAAGGGGGATTTTTCATTGTCAGCAAAGAAACAGTTGTAATGAAAACTATAAACAATATTTAATGTTTCTAATTTGTTTATGTGTGTAAGGAGAATGTGATGATCAGGGAAGCAACATTTAATTAATCTGTTTTATTTTGTATTTAAGGTACTGTTATTTTTAGGGCCCGGTGCAAGTAAATTTGATGCTTACAGCTACAGGGCAAAAAACAATGACTGCCAGTTGAGTTCTTAACATTCTATTAGCGTAATGATTCTAGTGGTGATCAGTCCACATTTGGCAGCACTTTTTATTTTCCATGCATGGAACATAATTGCTACATGAACAACAGCCAATCAGATTTCAGTATTTTCTCTTACCATTTTATAAACGCTAATAATTTTTCTTTCAGAAGAGTTTCCACTAATTTCCCCAGCACTGAAGTAAGACTGACTGGTCTGTAGTTGCTAGCCTGTTCCTTGCTGCTGCTGTTCCCCTCCCCCTCCCTGGAGCTCGGCACTGACCCGCCCTGCAGTTGTGTTTTTTTGGTTGTTGTTTTTTTTCCTTTTCTCACCATTTTTTTCTCAGTGTTTACCAACCCTCCTATGTATTCAATTGTTCTCTGACACCTCTGTCCTCCTGCTGATCAATTGTCAGCTTCCCCTGCCCTTACACCCAGCCCTTATTCTGACTATTTAACTAATCCCCTCTTCTTTTCTCTCCAGCAGACGCTGAGTCCTTGACTGGGCACCTCCTTCCCGGCGGTGCAGCTTTACCAGATCGCTGCTGCCTGCCCCTCTTCCCACAGCAAGCTGCAACAGGTATGGTTCTTCAGTGGAGCACCAAAGGTTTAAATTTCAGCCCTTTCTCTCCACCTGCTTCTGACTGGTTGATTCTTGGCCATCTCGGCCACTAATTGGCTAATTTGCCTAGCCAGGGACTCCGCTGTGTGTCTGAAGCCACAGACAGCTTTTCTGGTGTTCCCTTGGCCCTAATCTCACTGCACTTTCACTGCCAGGATTTAGTGCCTCCTGAACTGTATTTTGTCCCGCCTGCCCTCCCTGACCTCGGCCTCTATTAAATACATCTAAACTCCTCCCTTTTCATCTTCCCTGTATCAATTGGCTGGGTTTCTCACCAAAACATAAGTTTCCAAAGACTAAACTTCTGTCCCATTAGCTGAGTTACAAGCCAAACCTTCATATTCTCTCCAGCTCAACTTCCACTCTCCTGCTCCCCTCTAAGAGGCCTAGAGGGGAGCTCCCCACTTCAGCATTGACCTACATATACTATTCCTTCCTGCTCCTTACTTCTCCTTGGAGTCTATAAGCTTGACTTTGATATTGTGCCAGCCTAGATGGGCTAGATCTAGATAGGACTACACAACCCCTCCACTTACTGAAAGGAACTGCTCCATACTCCCTTCTTTTTCTGGCGCTACCCCTGCCTAAGCACCGACTCCAGGTGTAGCTAGTAAAACCCAGCCCCTTGTTCTGCATTAAAGTCCTGTGACTCCCAGGCTACCCTTAGCTGCAATCACACTTAAACACGAAAAATGCAGCTTTCCTCACAGTTCATCCTACTGGCCTGTGTGCTACTACTAGATAACATCCAGCATACTGTAGATCACCCCCTGCTTTCTGCAGCCCCACCTAATAATACATCTAACCATGCAACAGTGACTACTACCTATATTACTCAACAGTACTCAGTTTCCTCGGGTACTATTTCCCAAACTAGTATGTCATTCCCTACTACCCCTATCTAGCCTTACCATGACCATGCCTCACTTCTCCTAGCCATCAGGGTGATCCTTTATGCTTCCTCCATCACCCTTCATCAGCCTGCCCTTGACCAGCCCCACTCTACCACACCCCTAACAAAAAGGGGAAAGGTCCTAGTTGCTAGGCTTCTATTCAACTCTCTCAAAAAACTACTTTTTATCCTGTTGATTTGCTCTGGTAATGTTGAGCTAAATCCAGGACCCCACATGCCTGTAATAACCCCCTCTGGTCTGGCAAACCTAAAAGGCTTGAGTTTTATCCACATTAGCGCTTGCAGTTTGCTTAAGAAACTCGACAATGTCCAATCTTGGATCTGTCACACCAAACTTGATGTGCTGGTCATATCAGAAACCTGGCTAAGACGTTTCACACCAGATCACAAAATAAATTTCCCTGCATACAATGTCTGTTTGTTGAATTTTGTTGACCCGGTAAGCCCACTGGGCCTAGAAGTCCCTTTTTCAGGGGCGACCGGGGGAGGATACAGATGGTAAGCAATTGAATTTGAACCAGATTAAGCTGTTGGTGGTATTTTTAGTGAATGAGGGAAATTTGGCCAGGACACCAGGGAAATTCCCCTACTCTGTAGGGTGGAGTTTCCGCTACCGACAGCATGGAGGAGTCAGTTGGAGCTCGGACTGACTGTGAGACAGATCTTCTTCTTTCTTTCCTGCCGACGATACTGGACGACAAAGCACTACAGGATGGAACTTTAGACACAGACCAACTAGAGTTGCAACCGTCGCTGCATACCTTACCAGACAATGTTTCTGATATTCTTGAACCTTCGCATAATACTCCAGATGGCCAGGATTTTCAGCTTGATGCCACTGTGATTTTGCCGGAACGACTTTCAGCGAATGCGGTAGGAGTAGCACCGCTCATTCCCCCAGTACCTTCCGGTGCTACAGTAATGGCTACCGTTGCGACTACTGTTTCGCGAATGGGAACAGTTTCCAACCTGACTTTCGACCCCTTTTCTCCTTCAGGACTCACTGCTCCTAGCCCTCAAATTGTTGTTCATTCTGACGACCCTACCACTACAGGACTGTTGGTTTCTCGATTCGGCTTACAACCCCGAGTGGATATTTCGGTGGACTCCTGGTCTGCATCGGACACCTTAACAAAAGCAGGATGGACTCAATCATCACTGGGAACCTGGACTCCAGATCCTGCTTGGGACGTGACTTCACAAAGTGTTTTGTTCTCCACTACCAGGCCTGCTACATCCATGAGCTCCAACGAGGTACCACATATTACTTCTAAGGCAAATAAGGACACTGTTGAACTTAAACCTGACTCAAGTATTTCTGTAAATTCATGGGGGGACATTATGGATGTAGCTGATCAAAATATTATGCAATCTTCCCATGAGACTATAGATGTTCATGAAACACCCCTTATTTCTCTACATGTAACACCTGCTGCCCCCCCCCCCATGGGCTCACGTCCACTACAGCTATTTCATCTCCAAAACCCGCGGTTTCCCCCTCCCCTACTATTTTGACTTCTAGACCAGGCTCACCTCCTCCCTAGAGGATCCTAAGCCAGGCTCATCTAAATCACTAACCCCTACTCTAGATGAAAATCCTATAGAACAAGTATCTGGTAGACGCCAATTCTATCCGACCTTTTAAAAATAAACTTGAACAAGCACCCGTGAGAATGCGTCCACCTCCGCTATGAGGGTGGGCTCCCTGAGTTTCCCGACAGATATTATGTGGCTAGGACCCTTCTAAAGGGCAAGCTACATTTTCAAGCCTCTGACATATATGCCCTAATACATATTTCAGGGGAAGAGACTTTTGATATTAGTTTTAAAACCTCTACCGGGTTGGATCGTTTCTGGCATTTATATACCTTACAAAAAAATGACCCTGTTTGGACCCCCTTTTCTGTTGTACCCTTGTCCAAACCTATGATACGTACAGTGACAATTATGTTCCAGAACGAAGGAGTTAGCATTAGTGATATTTATCACTGGTTACAAAATCACTGTAATGTCCTATCTCCTCCTGAAGCTATCCTGGATGATGATGGTTTATGGACTGGTGGCTGGAGGTTTCGGGTAAAATTATTTCAAGTTAATTCAGAAATTGTACACCTCCCAAATAGTTTTTTTCTCGGTAAAGACAGGGGTTTGTTTCTCGGCTGTAACCTAGAGCCTGTTACAAATGTGGTGCTACCACACATTTGAGTAGTACCTGTGACTTACTTAAATGTAGTTTTTGTGGGGGATATGGGTATCCGAGCATGACTTGCAAAAATGTGTTTCGATGTAATTTATGTAATGAAACAGGGCATGCGTACCATCAATGTCCATGGGCCAGTAAAAAGAGGTCTGAGGGTTGGAACTCTGAAACCTTGGTACAAAAAGCACAAGCTAAGGCACAAGAACGTATTACTCCCCTGAACACTGCTTCTGCACCTTCGATACCCCCCCTCAGAACAACCTATCCCTTCACCACAACAGGATCAGGTTGCCGCACTGAAAGCCTCTAATGACCCCCCTACCGAGATCTTACTTGCTCAACCCTCTGTTTTTGCCGCTGTTGATAAAGAGGGATTTCAAACTGGAAGGCGGGTTACTAGAGCCGCTGCCGGAAAATCACTTAAACCCCCTGATGTCCCCCTGTCTAATGCTTTTGAATGTCTAAAAGGAGACGGAGAGGATTCGTATGGGGACTCAGATGTGTCTGCCATACCTTCTGATGTAGACACCCCGGCGATTAAACCACCTGATGTTGCCAGGAAAAAACTAACCAAAACAAAGAAGGGTGGTAAGAAAAGGAAAAACATGACAGTGACAGATGGGAGTGGCTAGCCCTGAATATTTCACCAAATGGATCTCCGTATTGCCTCTCTTAATGTATGCAGCCTGAAAGGCTTTAAGAAGAGAATGGGTTTTCTACATTATGCCACCTCCCTCCAATTGGATATTCTGTTATTACAAGAAACTCATATTTCAAATTTATATGATATACAACAACTGAAACGAGGATGGTACAAATGCCCCTCTTATTGGACATTTGGGGATGATATAGCAGATGGTGTAGCTGCTCTCTTTTATTCTTCCCAATTTTCTATCACCCGCATTATTGATATTTACCCAGGTAGAGCACTTATTATAGATTTCACCAAACATTCATTAGCATTTCGGGTTATAGTTATATATAGCCCACAAACTAAAGCTACTCGAATAGCTTTGCTAGATTTAATTAAACCTTATCTATGTACACGTAAATGTATTTTTTGGGGTGGAGATTTTAACTGCTCCATTGATATGAATGACAGGATCTCCTTGGGGAAAAAGGTCTACTGTGATTCCCTAGCTTTGTCCACTTTGATAAAAGACGCAGATCTGATAGATGCATATCGTTCTCTACACTCAGATGCAGGCTTTACTTATCATAGATCAGTATATCATACCAGGATAGATTATTTCTTTATTTCACGTCAGTGTGTACCCCATGCCACATTTCTGTAATTCCAAATGAGATTTCAGATCATTGTCTTTTGATTGGTCACTTTTCATTGGCTCCCTAATGTATCCATATCATATCACTCCCTGTGGAAATTGAATAATTCTTTGTTTTCTCCAGAATCTGATTTGTTATGATTCTATGTGGGACTGGTGGAAAGACACTAAAGCGGATCTAGCCATTTTTTCAGACCTTAGGTAAAAAAATGTCAGAAGAGTTACCTATATTTATCATATTCATAATCAGCTATATAAATTAATGTCTCTTCAAACTATTTCCTCAGTTGATTATTCCTCACAAATATCCAGAATAAAAGCTTATGTTCTCTCACCAAATATGATAATGCTTTCGATCGCTGGATTACATTATGCAAACTGGTACTTCGATTTCCCCATCTGCTGACCCCTTTTTTGCTTTTAAAGAGAGACTCCATTCGACTTTTATGCATGGTTTAAAAAATACTCATGGTACTGTAATGACCTCTATCCCAGATATGTTATCTGTCACGTCCGATTATTTACAGACCCATTTTTGTACTGTTCCGGACTCCCTTCCAGATATATCTCCCATTATGTCAGCACCGTTGCCTCAGCTTCCCTCACATTTCATTCCTAACCTAATCAGACGGATTTCTCAGGAAGAAGTTGCCAGTGCCATTTCCCGTTTACAGTTAAAGGTTTCCCCTGGGCCAGAGGGCCTCACACATGAATTCTATAAAATGTTCCAAGTACATTTATTAGAAATTCTGACACAAGTCTTTAATTATGTTCTGGATAATATGGATACAACATCTAGCTTTGGTTTATTCATCCTAAAATTCTTATATAAAAAAGGAGACATAACACCCCTGGCAAATTGGAGGCCACTGCATCTTTTAAATACGGATTATAAGATTTTTTCTAAAATTCTTTGCTCTAGATTAAGAACAGTTGCACCAGATTTGATAGATACAGCTCAAACCTGTGCTATACCTGGTAGACATATTCAAACGAATCTCTTTTTGTTACGTGAAATCTTTGAAAAAAAAATGCATGATAAGATATCTGGTTATCTTTTTGTCTTAGATCAATCAAAAGCATTTGATTTAGTACATCATAACTTCTTATTACACATATTATCATTGTATGGTATCCCTGATAGGTTTATCTCTTGGATTTCACACATGCTCTCCTTAGCATTTTTCCCTATGATAAATGGATTCAGAGGCCCAACCTGTTACAACAGGTAGGACTCGGCAGGCTGCCTTTAGTCCATTGTTATATGTGTTTGCTTTAGATCCCATCATTAGGCAGATACAATGGAATCCAGACATTATGGGTATAACACCTCACCCGAATTTGTTACCTGTTAAAATCTCTGCTTATGCAGATGATGTAGTCTTATTCTGTTTTAATCATACTTCGGAAGATAAAGCTATTCAGACTTTTCAATCTTTTACATTAGCATCTGGAGGTAAACTTAATCTCGAGAAAAGTATATGTATCCCATTGCATTACATCTTTGCAGATACAACAGCAATACATGGTATTAGGGTATGTACTACACCCCAGAAAATTCTAGGGATATGGTTTTACATCAAATGATTCTACCATAACTGGGGAGACCACGCCTTACACTCGGTGGTAACAAAGATGCATCTTTGAAATCATGAAGCTGAGTAAAAGAAAGCGGTCATGGTGGTGAAAAATTTCTATCCCCAATCTTTTTATTTTGAGTCACATTTTTGTCCTCCTAAACATTTAGAAACTCGTTTGTTCAGTCTTTTTTTTCAAATGTTATGGGGAAGTCGCCTGAACCCTGTTAAAAGACATATCACATATTTGCCCACGAATCAAGGAGGTTTAGGAATGATAAACCCTCTCTTTTTTTCTTTCTTTTTTTCTGCATCATATTTTACAGAGCCATACCTATATGACTATATGTGATTCATGGGTGGCGAAAGCTGTAGAATCTTTGATGTTGGTTTGGACTGACCTGCCACCCATTATTTCTCACCCCGTCCTATGTTATGGATAGTATCCGCACCCTTAGATCCTGGAAAATAAATAAATCTTCCATTTTAGGCCTCACTAGGAAGCAGTTATATATTTATTTTCTACACCTGGATGAACCGATATTAAGCCTTCCATTATGCTCTCCGTCCTGCGTGTCATCTGCGCTAAATATACTTAGAGATAAAAGAATCCCAGCTCATATGTGGGATGTTTCTTTGGTTATGCTGTCATGGCAAACTACAAGTTCGTGGTAATTTAAAACATAAATCAGCCCAAGAGAGATATTGTCCCAAACCATTTTGCATCAACATTGAAGAATCTATGGAACACTTTTTTTTTCCTGTACAGGTGCCCTTTTGTTTTGGAAAACCTTAGCAAATAAATGGAAATGGTCTTTTCTGAGTAGGATCACATATTCAGTCCTTATACTGGGAGTTTTTTCTGGTTGTTGGAATACATTCCACCTTAGTACATTAAGGGTTTTGTTTGCAGCTTGTAAATATTATATGTGGCAAGCTAGATGTAAATATGTCTTCTTACAACAAGTACAGACTTGTCCACTGGTTATTATTCAATATATTGAATCCGCAATTTTGAACCTACAAGAAATGGAATTGAAAAATCTTTCTCCTACCACATTTGCATCCTACTGGACTGGTATTACCTTTCTGACTTGAATTAAGGTCAATTGACTAGGTTAAAACATATTTAATTTTATTTTTTCATCACATATATAATTGTGTATGTTACGATTTTTAAATGTTTCAAGATCTGATTTTTGTTTATTTGCTTGTTTTTCTGTTTCTTGTACTTGATGTTATGTACTTTTCAAATAAAAAAATTCCCCTACTCTTTTCGATAAGTGCCATGGGATCTTTAACATCCACCTGAACTACCACCAATCCAGGCAGATGGGACCTCGGTTTAACGTCTCATCCGAAAGACGGCACCTCAGAAGTGTGTATAAGCGGATAAGCACTCTAGGGAAGGGTCACAATCTATGTCCAAGATAGGTTCACAGTCTCCGTTGTCGATTCTACCACTGTTCCAAAACAGTTTGAATGCCTATCTTTAAGGAAACAGCTGTCATCCTCTGAGTCATTAATTATTACTGGATGCTATAGACCCCCCTCGAGGGGACTCGATTTGCTGAATCATCTCCACAGCCTATTAGAATCTCAGTCATCAGAAGTAATTATCATTGGGGACATAAGGGGCAGAGGACACTGCAGAGCAGGACACTGCAGCACAGGAGCTAGCACAACAAAACTCGCCCAACACAAAAAAAAGCAAAAAGGAAATCAAAAAAACTTCTGATCATAGGAGACTCCATGATTCAGGGAGTTGATACGTATCTCCAGTCAGGGGTAATGGTCAGATGTCTCCCAGGTACATCAGCATGGAAAGACACTGACCACATTGCTAAAATTGTTCAGAAAGCAGGAGAAAACATCAACGTCCTGGTACACATAGGGACTAACGATCTAGCCAGCCGGTCAGTTGTGGAGACCAAGGAACACTTGACCAGGCTGGGTGACAAACTATCATCCATTTCATCTGGCATCTCCTTCTCTGAGATCCTGCCAGTCTGGGAGAGGGAGACAGATGGACAGAAGGTCAGAGAAGGGGAGATAGGGAAGCTAAACATGCGGCTCAAAGGCTGGTGCCAGGAAAAAGGGCATAAATTTGTAGGGAACTGGCAACAGTTTTGGGAGTGAAAGTTCTTTAAATGTGATGGACTGCATCTGACTAAGGAGGGAGTCAGTGCATTGGGGCGGAAGTTTGATGTCTTTGCAGAATATTTAAACTAGCAAATGGGGAGTGAGGTGCTGCACCCCATACGTCGAATGGGAAGAACACCCCTCCTCCCTCAGCTACTGGTCAAACAGGAGTTCAGCATGTTTGTAGTTCATTTGCATCACCAGGTAAAGAAAGAGGTCTGGCTCCCCATACGATGCAAGGAAATGCAGGACCTCACCCAACAACTAACACACCAAAATCTGGCCAATGGAAAATCATGTACACAAATGCTCGCAGTCTGGGAAACAAGATCCTAGACCTACAGGCAATAATGATAAGAGGCTAAACTGGACATAGTAGCCATTAGCAAGACATGGTTTACCAGTAAACACACTTGGGAGAGTTCAGTACCTGGCTATGTACTGTTCAGAAGAGACTGAGGTGCAAAAAGGGGGATGGAATGGCCCTTTATGTCAATGAAAATATCAAAGCTACAGAAATTTAGAATACACATAAGGAGCCAGAAGAACTGTGGGTCACCCTGGAAACAGGAAATGGGACAGCCATACGAACTGGGGTTGTGTACAGGCTTCCAGACCAGGGGGAGGACATAGACACATTACTGTTAGAAGATATACAAAACATGACAGCTAAAGGTGAGGTTCTGATAATGGGAGACTTCAACATGTCAGATACAGATTGATCAATACCAGCAGAGACATCTGCCAGAACTAGATATGATGGATTCCCTGCAGGGGGAGGGCCTCAAACAACTGGTACAACAACCCACAAGAGACAGGGCTATCCTAGATCTAGTACTGACGAACAGGAAAGGATCACAGATTTCCAGGTAGAAGGTCACCTGGGTGCCAGTGACCATCACATGGTATGTTCAATTGGCCACTAGAACAAAATCGTCCCATTCCAAGGCAAAATATGGGACTTCAGAGGAGCTGACTTTGATAAGATGGCCAACAGAGTTAAGCTAGCCCTGGCAAGAAATACAGGTGAGGGGCACAGGCAAAGTGGGCAAGCATTAAGATGCAATACTTGAAGCAACATCCCATTGTGTTAATGAGAAAGGAAGTGCAAAGAAGGAAACCACTTTGGTTCTCAAATACAGTAGCAGAAAAGGTCAGAGCCAAAAGGCTGGCCTTCAGGAAATATAAGGAAACGCAGCAGGATGAAGATAGGGAGGCATACCAAACTTCCCTAAGGGAAGCAGGGAAGGCAGTAAAGCAGGCAAAGGCCCAAACCGAGGAAACACTAGCATGAACAGTAAAAGAAGGTGACAAGACTTTCTATAAATATATTAGTGAAAGGAGAAAGTCTAGAGGGGGTATTGCTAAGATCAAAGGGGATAAGGGGGCGTGTGAGAAGGATACTTCTGCTCAGTATTTACTGAAGGGAAGGTAGGGCAAGGCCCACAGCTCAGCACCATGAACACAGGGGGGAGGGAGGTGTGCACTAGTCCCTTCTCAAAAGAAAGAGTCCTACAAGAGCTTGATAAGCTCAGGGTGAACAAGGCAATGGGACCTGATGGCATACATCCCAGGGTACTAAAGGAGCTAAGGGTGGAACTAGCAGAGCCATTATCAGAACTGTTTAGCGAGTCTCTGAGCACAGGAGAGGTCCCAGCAGACTGGAGAAGGGCTCATATGATCCTGCTCCACAAGAGTGGTAGCAGGGAGGAGGCAGGGAACTACAGACCAGTCAGTCTTACCTCAGTAGTGGGCAAGATTATGGAGACACTCCTTAAGGAAAGGATAGTGCAACACCTGGAATCCATAGGAGCATGGGATCGAAGACAGAATGGGTTTACAAAAGGAAGGTCCTGTCAAACTAACCTCATAGATTTCTTTGACTGGGTAACCAGAGTGGTGGACAGGGGAGCAGTTGATGTTGCCTACCTTGACTTCAGCAAAGCTTTCGATACTGTTCCACATAGAATTGATTAATAAGCTGGGAAGGCTTGGGGTGGGTCAGACGTGGTCAACTGGGTGGCAAACTGGTTGATGGGCAGAAAACAGAGAGTGGTGGTAAACGGTATACAGTCAGAAGAGATGCAAGTCATAAGTGGGGTGCCTCAGGGATCAGTCCTGGGGCCAGTCCTCTTCAATATCTTCATCAGTGACATTGCAGATGGACTGCAGGGTAAGGTTTGTCTGTTTGCAGATGACACCAAGATCTGCAACAGAGTAGATGATCCAGATGGGGTGGGCAGAATGAGAAAAGATCTGGATAAACTAGTAAAATGGTCAGAAGAGTGGCAACTGGGGTTTAACACAAAGAAGTGCAAGATCATGCACATGGGAAAACCCTGAAGCCACCTATAGGCTGGGAGGGAGTTGCTGGCAGTCACAAGAGAAGAAAGAGACTTGGGCGTCATCATCACCCGATGACCTGAAATCATCAAGCAGACCACTAAAGCAGTAGGTAAGGCTAGAGGATGTTGGGGTGTATTAGTAGGGTATCAGAAGTCAGAATAGGGAGGTAATAATCCCTCTTTACAAGACACTGGTTAGGCCCCCATCTGGAGTACTGCATGCAGTATTGGAGGCCACACCTTCACAAGGACATTAACCAAATTGAGGCAGTCCAGAAGGGCAGCAAAATGGTGCAGGGACTGCATCAGAAAACATATGAGGACAGATTAACTGAGCTCACTATGTATACCCTACAGCAAAGGAGGGAGAGGTGATATGATTGAAACACTCAAACACCTTAAGGGCATTAAAGGTGAAAAGAGTCTAACATGTTTCAATATAAGAAAATAGCAGGACAAGAGGACACAGCATGAGATTAGAGGTAGGCCAATTAAGGTGTAATGTGAGAAAGTTCTTTTCACAGAAAGGGTGGTGGATGCATGAACGGCCTACCTCAGGAAGTGGTGGATATGAATACAGTGCAGGGCTTCAAACAGGTATGGGATAGGCATAAGGAGCAATACAGATGAGTATGAATAGATAGGCCATTGACAGAACAAGGCCAATGGCACATTCATAAGGTAGAAAAGAAATAGGCAGACTGGATGGGCCTTGCGGTCCTTATCTGCCGTCAACTTCTATGTTTCTATGTTTCTATAAAACTTTGACTGGCTATCCTAGCTCAAAACCACTGAAAGGCTTCTGTGATGAGTCGTCCTCCCTCTCAGCTCATCACCAAACCTACCGTCTTAATGATAAGAACCCCAACAATAGTAGTAGTAGTAAAAAGTTTATTTCTGATATCAGAAACAGGATAACCCAATTTAGCAAAAGCTAATTTACAATGGGGTCCTACTGTACAAAAGAATATCAGTTTTATTTAATAAAAACCAAATACAAATAATATAACATACATATAAATAAAATTCATATATAAACAAAACACCAATTATTACAGCAGATACAAATCTTTCAAATACAACAACTTCTTGGTGACAATGCCACCTTTTCAAGCCATGATCTCAATACATAGTACGCTCCTAGACTTAAAGAGGACAGGAAATTTGTGCTAACTGGCAGCTGTTTATAAAGTTCTTATTCTCAGAAACGATATGCATTCTCCTAAAGTATCCATATTTACAGTACCTGAATAAAAAAGTGATAGGTAAAACTGTAGTTTGCATTGCTGTGTTTTTATGGGCAGCATTCTGTTACAGTTCACTTCATGGAATCACTTATGTGGAGTTTTTTACTATGTCACAGTTTGTGTACAGAATGCTAATTATGAGCTGCTGCCCTATCAGAACCCTGTTTAGAGTTCTGTACACAAACCATGAAATAGTTAAAACTCCAAATTATTGGTTCCATGACGAGAACTATAACAGAATGCTGTCCATAAAAATAAGACAATGCAAAATACAGCTTTTTATATCACTTTTTTTCAGGTACAGTTAAATATGGATAATTTAGGTGAATGTATATCATTTCTGAGGATAAGAACTTTATAAACAGCTGCCAGTTAGAAATGATTTCCTGTCCTCTTTAATCATAGTAAACAAACCTCCTAATATTTCTCACTCTGCTGTGATTTTCAAGGATATAAGTGACCACAGCATCATAGCTTGTGCGGACCGTGCCCAAACTCACCTCAACCTCCAATATCTATACAAAAGGAACCATAGGAACCTCGACAGTGGTATATTCTTACGGACCTATACAATACAAGATGGCAAGAGTTTTACCTGCAGAAAGCGGTGTCAGAAGCCTGTACCCTATTCCAAGAACTAGTATCCCAGGTAATAAATAAGCATGCTCCCCTAACCAAAGTTAGAACAAAGAGAAGGTCCTGGTCCTGGTTCAATGACACTATTAAATCTGCCCTCCATCATAGGGACCACCTCTGGAAGCGCGCACGCAAATCTAGAATGTCCTTTGACTGGGCAGCCTTCAGAACGGCAAGGAACCAGTGTTCCAAATTAATAAGGGCTAAGAAATCTAAGTGTAACCCCCCTACAAATGGGGGTTCCTAGAAGCCTTCCCGGAGCTTGCTTAAATGCTCCATGCCTGGCTGGTGTTCGGCATAAGGCCGCTAAATGTGGGGGTTGTGAGTGCTTTTAAAGCCTCCAGTACTGTCTCTTTAAGAGCTGCCTGTTACTGAGCTTTAGTGGTTCAAATAGAGGACTGGGGTTTCTCTGCTCGAGTCCCACCCTGGACTGCTGTCTGATCGTTCCGTTTCCACAGTCGCTAGGAGCACTAAGGGAGCTCATCTAAAAGATATAGTTGTCCCCTTAAAAACATGTATAGTATTGGTAAAATTGCAGTTTGTCTAACGCCTTTTTTATTGCAGCTGGGACTTTGTGTTGTGCCCCTCCATATTGGACCCGGACTGTGTGAAAGGGGTCCAATAGTATCTAAGGGGCAACGGAACTGGCGTGGAGGTGACCAACCAGGAATTTGGAGTCTGGCTGGAGCCAGCTGACCAATGGAGACACAGCTTGTAATTCTTGGAAGTGGTATTATGGGTCATGGCGCCTTTTCACACCACTGAGGGCCAGAATAGGTGACTGGCATGTGTAACCAGCCAATGGAATCGGGTAGCGCCCGAGCTGTGAGGATTGCCCCATGCTATTAGGGGCAGATGCATTGTGACTGTGAAGGAGAAGGGAACTCAGAGCTCTTGCACCGTTGAGTGTTCGCGCGGGAAGCACGTGAAAGGGCCTGAGGCGGCCGTTTGTATTGCCAGCGCTCCACGGATTAAATCCGCAGGCTTGCAGTCAGAGGAGGCTGTGTACAAGCACAGCTACCTACCAGGCTTCACCTGAAGAGGACTGGAGAATCTGCTGAATCGCGCTCGGTCTGTCAGGACGTTTGAAGCTGCAGTGAAACGCCCGCAAAGCTGTGAGTTTGTTTGGGTCCTGGAAGCAGCTGCCTGGTATGGTACCCCTCTGTTGTTCCATATAAATGTGTGAGGAGGCCGATGAAACACAGGTTCAGCACTGGAAGTGGTGAAAGAGTGGTTCTTTGCTGGAGTTGTGAGTACTGGATCAGGGTAGCTCCCTATTAAAGCTTATAAACAAATCCAAGAGTTGTTTTGTTGTATTGCTGACTGCACTGATTGAGCTTACTGGCTCCATCTGATCTGCTCAGGAATTAAATGCTCATTTGTGTGAGGGCACCAACCAACTGCATCGAGAACTAGCCATTAGGGCTTGGGTACCCATAGACAGTAATTACTAGGTTAGGCCTGTGCACAGAGCCAAGGTAGATTTTCATATACTGTAGTGGTAAGCTAATCAACCTGATTTCCCCGGACCTGGTTATCTCCCTCAATTAAATCAGATTGCTTGTTTTGCAAAAGTACACTGGCTAGTCTGTGCATTAATGGTGAAGTATTGCCTAGTGAGCGTGGTGTAACTTTACCTTACTTTCCAGGGGTCCCCGGGTGAGCTGTCTGGTTCGAGCCAGGGGTAAGTGTATATAGTAAGGACCACTGAAATTGAACTCGTGGGCCACTAGTGGGAAGAAAGAGGTTGCAGCAACCCAGAGGGCTGTGACGAGTCAGCTTCGACTGTTCTAACCCCGACCTCTGGGTGGAGGCACCTGCCAATGGATCTGGGCCCCTCACCCTGCTACAGTTAGGGCAGACAGGGGTAGTAGCCCTTAGGATAGCGCCCCATGGGGATTACAAATTGGAGGCACCACTGGGATTAGCGTCCCCTAGTGGCCAAGTGGGTAAAGTGCATAAAAATGGAAAAGCTGATGGGGAAACTGGAAGGGGATATTATGGCAAAAATTAAGTTGGATCCTATTAAGACAATGGTACACAAACTGATGGGGTGGGCCGAAGCAGAAGAGCTGAACTCCAGAGAATTGTGTTACTATTAGAGCGTGCCTCTGGGAACACTGACAGCTGACATTATTTCTACTGCAGGCGCGTGTTAAATGTTTGGGCAAGGTGGAGGTGAAGGGGCGTATGGCTGAAATACTTGATCAGACCCTGCAGGTGCTACTTTTGTGCAGTGTGGCCATCGACCCCCAAAAGGGTACCTCGAGTGATTTACCCAGAGGGTGCCCCACAGGGGTGGAGGCTTGTTCACATTCGGAGTGGGTCAGTCACTCCTGGGGATCCCCCCAGACTAATAGTTTCAAAGATAAACTGCTTAAATTGCTGGCTGTGGAAGGGAGGACTACCCAGGAGTTGCTGCAAGCATTGGACCTCTCTAGTGATGCCACCCCCCAGGTTTCCCCAGGTACCTTTCCCTGTCCCCTCAAGAGTTCTATTTTGGCTCCACTGCCCTTAGTGGTTCCCCCTATACAGCTCGATTCATACCGAAGGCTGAAACTTTTTTCTGGCACAGTGCCGGTGCCTTCAGGGGAGGATGACTTGGAGGTGTGGATGGATTACGCCACCCCCTTAGTTCAGGAGTGGCAATGCTCTGAGGGAGAAAAGCGATTGATGGAGAGTCTGCAGGGCCGCGTTAGAAGTCATTAGGTTCTTGCGGGCCACTAACCCGGAAGCCACTGCAGCAGAGTATCTTTCTGCTTTGGAGGGAGTGTTTGGGAGTACAGAGACTGGGGAAGACTTGTTATGGAAATTCAAGTCTGCTAAGCAATGGAGAAATGAGAAACTGTCCACCTTTGTTACTAGGGTGGAGCAGGCCTTGCAGAAGGCCTATCGAAAAGGGGGGATCACAGCCACGGCTTTGAACCAGGTCAGGTTGGAACATGTTTTGAAGTCTGCTAGATTTTCTAGTGTGATATTGTTAAAACTTAAATTACAATGATAGCAGGCTGCCCTACAGAATACTGTCAATTGATGAGGAGATTAGAGAAGTGGAGACTGATGAGGAGGGTGGAATCCTATGTGGGAGTTGTGAACCCAAGCCGAACCCTGAGTCTAATGCCCTGAGGAGACCCACCTCTCGGGAGGCCTGATGCGTCCCAGAATTTCAAGGTGATGTGATAAACTGAACTTAGAAACTTAAATGGGCAGACTGGGTGGGCCATAGGCCCTTATCTGCCGACACTGTCTATGTATGTATGTATCTATGTATGTGGGGTGCATGCCATTTCCTCTGACCCCCAAGTAGAAAGTGAGTTGAGGACTGAGGTTAGAAACTACGAGAACTGGTGAGGATTTGAGGCGTCCACTACTCACCCTGTTAGGCCTGAGGAACCAGTCATTTAGAAACCAGTGTTCTAGCTCTGGGTAACCCCTCACCCCAGAGGGCCCCCAGCAGACAAAATACCCCCTTCCCAATAGAGACCCCTGGGACCCCAAGTTTGTTACCATTGTGGGGTGGATGGACACTTTCAGCCTGAGTGCCAGCTGCGGAGAATTTAAGGAAGGTCAACAGCAGACTGATTACTTGGCATCGGGGCCACGTCTGACCCACCAGGAAGGGTTTTGTGACCCAGGCCAACGCCCAAGCAACTGTCAAGGCTGTGCCTTCTGAATGGTCTGATGTGGTGCGTGCCCTCGATGGAGGCTCCAGTGCGTGAGTAAATGGGATTCCCACCGAGCTGTATTAGATAGTGGCTCTCAGGTAACCATCATGTTTCAGGACTGGTATCAGACACATCTACCTGAGGTGCCTTCTACAACCCTTGGATGGCCTACATGTATGGGAGCTAAGTGACAAGGCTTATCCGTATTTGGGGTATGTCTGTATCTGGTTGTCATTTCCTACTTCTGTGGCTGGAGTGGACGAACAGGTGGAAACCTTGGCTTTAGTCTGCCCCCCCACTGGACTGTATGATGGGGTACCCTTGTTGATTGGGACAAATGCTCATATGTTTGGTCGATTAGCCCAGTTGTGTTCAGAAAAGCAAGTGTTTAGGACTGGGCGAGCCCTAAGAATACCCGCTGTGATCCAACAGGTCTCTGAAGCTCAGAAGAAGGTTAGCCAGGAGGAACCTGAAGGCCCAGTGGGTGTGGTATGGAAGAAGGATCCGGCACCAGTGATACTTGCCCCGAATGCCCAGTATGTTTTGCAAGGGGAAGTCCGACTGAGAACAGATGTTAAGAATAAGTTGTTGATGTTGGATGTACCTGGGGAGGGAAGATTGCCTGAGGGACTGCTGGTCAAACCCAGTATCTTGCCGGCCAGGGCCCATGCCTATGTCAAGAGGGTGATGGTTCAAGTTCATAATGTGTCCGACAAGGAGATTCGAATAAAAAGAGGGTGCACCCTGGCAAGTGTACATTGTGCAGATACTGCAGTGCTGCCCAATAGAAAGGGTTCAAGGAAAGATGACAGAGTAACTCCCGACTTGTTTGATTTCGGTGACTCCCCGTTGCCTGCTGAATAGAAAGTGAGGATCAGTGAGAAACTAGCCACCAGAGACCAGGTATTTTCCCTAAAAGAATGGGACATGGGATGTGTGCAAGGGGCTGAGCACCACATCCGGCTGCATGATGACAGGCCTTTTAGAGAGAGATCTCGGCATCTGGCCCCAGCTGACATAGACGATGTGAGGCGGCATTTGCAAGAGATGCTCGCTGCTGGTGTGATACAAGAGTCCAGGAGCCCCTATACTGCCCCCATTGTAGTAGTGAGAAAAAAGAATGGGTCGGTTCGGATGTGTGTAGATTACCGTACTTTGAATCAGCGGACCATTCCCGACCAGTATACCATGCCACGCATACAGGACGCCTTGGATTGTTTAAATGGTAGTAAGTGGTTCTCTGTGTTAGACCTCCACAGTGGGTACTATCAGATCCCGATGGCCCCAGAGGACCGGGAGAAGACTGCATTCATTTGCCCTCTAGGTTTCTATGAGTTCATCCAGATGCCTCAAGGGATTTCAGGTGCCCAAGCTACTTTTCAGCACCTGATGGAACGTGCTGTGGGGGACATGAATTTGCTCGAGTGTTTGGTCTATTAGATGATGTCATAGTGTTTGGCCACTCGTTGGAAGAGCATGAACGCCGATTGTTCAAGGTCCTGGATCGGCTGGAGGACTTTGGTCTCAAGCTATCTATAGACAAGTGCCAATTCTTCAAACTTCAGTGAAGTATGTGGGCCACATAGTATCCACTGAAGGCATAGAGACAGCCCCAGCAAAGTGGAGGCTTTGACTACTTGGCCTCAACCAAAGAATTTGAAAGAGTTGCAGCGGTTCCTGGGGTTTTGTGGATGTACAGGCGGTTTGTCAAAGATTATTCTCAGTGATCCGCTCCTTCCTCAACCTTACTCAGGTACCCTCCACACACAAAAGTATAAGAAAGTTGTGCACTCTGAAACAGAGAAGAAGTATTTTCGGCTGAATGATGTGTTTGGAAACCGCTGGACTACTGAGTGTGAGGAAGCTTTTTATGACATCATATATCAACTTACCCATGCCCCAGTGCTGGCCTATGCTGACCTGGCCAAGCCATACGTTCTCCATACTGACGCCAGTCTACAAGGATTGGGGACTGTGTTATATCAGGAGCACTCGAACGGGCTGAGACCTGTAGCTTTTGCCAGCAGAAGTCTGACTCCTTCAGAAAAAAATTATCCGGTGCACAAACTAGAGTTCCTGGCTCTGAAGTGGGCCATTGTTGATCAATTTCATGACTATTTGTACGGTACCAAAATACTGGTAAAGACTGATAACAATCATCTGACCTATGTGCAGACCTCAGCCAAGTTGGATGCCACTGGCCATAGGTGGCTCTCTGCATTGGCCACCCTACGACTATGTTTCATTAGTACAGAGCAGGCCTAAACCATATAGATGTGGATGCTCTCCTCAGAGGCCTATGCCACAAACTGACTGGGTCAGGTTGTCAGGACCTGACATAAGAGCCCTTTGCAAAAGTTTGACAAGGAGGAACAGGTGTCTCCTGATGCTGTAGACTGCATGGTGGATTGCTTGGGGCCATCCGACAACTGCATACCTGCTGCTTACTGTCATTTTTCTGCATTAGACACTAGTTCGCTGCCCCAGTTCAACAATGATAGTCTCCAACGGGCTCAATCCCAAGACTCCATGATAAAAACGGCTGTGGAGGCTTTGCAGGCTGGGAGTGACGTGTCCAAATTGCGTTCCACTGACCTGAGAACTGCCTTGTTATACAAAGAAGGGCCAAAGTTAAAGCTGATTAACCAACTACTGTACAGAGAGAGACTGTGGATAAGGAGGGCAAGGTTGACAAACAACAACTGGTGCTGCCCTCAGCTTTTAGAGAACTGGTCCTGAGGTCCTTGCATAATCACATGGGGCATCTTGGCATAGAGCGAACTCTTGACCTGGTACGGACCCGATTCTACTGGCCAAAAATGAGTACAGATGTAGAGCAGTATGTCAAGACCTGTGGCCGCTGTTTGCAAAGAAAAGCCCTACCTCAGAGAGCTGCCCCCATGGTCAATATCACCACTAGTGCCCCTATGGAACTGGTCTGCACTGATTTCCTGAGTTTAGAACCAGATCTAAAAAACATCAGTAACATATTGGTAGTCACTGATCATTTTACCCGGTTTGCACAGGCCTTTCCTACTAAAGATCAGAAAGCAACCACGGTGGCTAAAGTACTTGTTGAGAACTTCTTTGTCCACTATGGGGCCCCCCCCAGAGGATCCATTCTGACCAGGGGAGGGACTTTGAGAGCCGCCTGATTAAAGAAATGTTATCGTTGTGGGGAGTACGAAAATCAAGAACCACCCCATACCATCCCCAGGGAGATCCCCAGCCTGAAAGATTTAACCGCACATTGCTTGATATGTTGGGCACACTGCAACCCAAAGACAAGCCTAGATGGAGCCAGCAGATTAGCACCCTGGTTCATGCATATAATTGCACCAAAAGTGATGCCATTGGATTTTCCCCGTACAGGCTGATGTTTGGGAGAGAGGCTAGACTGCCAGTGGATGTGTGTTTCGGGGTTTCCCCTGATGGGGTGCAAGCAGAAAATCATCTACAATATGTACAGAAGTTGAAGGCCCAATTGAACCATGCCTACCAACTGGCCCAGACTACGGCTGCTAAACGAAACCTGGCCAACAAGAAGAAGTATGATAAGAAAGTGAAAACAATGGAACTGAGAGAAGGGACAGAGTGCTATTGAGAATTTGGGACTGCATGGCAAACATAAGATTGCTGACAGATGGCATCACCTCCCTCATATTGTTGTGGGAAAACTGGCAGACTTACCTGTATATAAAGTGCGGCAGAGAACAATTCAAAAGATGTGAAAACTATACACGAAATCATCTGCTGCAAATTGGGCAGATCTTGATTGAAGCTGAACCCCAATGCCCCCCAGGCCTATGACTAGATCTGCTGCCAGAAAAACCCAGACCACTCAATTCTTCAAGCAAGCCAAATAAGAGGGCCTTGTCCAAACCCCTCTGATGAAGATGATGCTCAATCTGTGTCTGAAGACAATGAAAATGATATTGAATACTATCCCTCTTATGAACTGAGACCAACTGTTTTGGGGCAATCCTCTTGTTAACTCTGGAGATGAGGTTGGGCTTTCTGGACTGTCTGAGCCCCAGCTTTGTCTCCGGAACCAATGCTTCTAGAGGATGAATTGGGTAGCAGCAAAGCCCAAGGGTGGGGTCATTGAGCCTGGCTGAACTGTCTGGCCTGGCTGAACTATCTGACTTTTCTGAAGAAGGAAGTGATGTGGGCGAACAAGCCAGTGACATGCCGGAACTTGAAGAATATTTTGAGTGCCTGATGGTTCCTTACTAGTACCTGAACTGTCCCCAGCTGAGCCAAGTGAGTGTGGGTCCTGATGTGAGGGTCATGCCTCCGAAAGTACTATGAGCACTGGGTCACCTTCCCTATGGAGTTCCCCTACTAAGCAATGAGGCTGAATCAGAATCGGGGCCTGTGGCAAGGTTTTCTGAGACCCTAGGCGCTCTAGCCGAGAAATGCGGCCTGTGATAAAGTTGAGGTTATGAGTCTCTGGGTCCAGCCTGTGGATCCTGCCTAAATGTGGTCCCATAAAGGGGTGTATGTGTCCCATGCTGCTTGCCTAAAGCGCATGAGGATAACTCCAACCTGTTAGTATTGCCCTTGAGTGTGGTGCCCTGCTTTAGGTAACCCACAAGTAGCCGATAGGAGGGTCCCTCTTTCCAGGTGTCATGGGCAGAACTAATGACCTGATTTAAAAGGAAAGAGTTATGTGTGTGTGTAATGTTGCATAAACTGTAGTAAACTGTGAATACAATCCATGCATGTAATTTAAGTGTGACATAATGTTAATTAAACTGTTTGCCTTAAAGTGATTTAAGGGTAACTACTTGACGAGACACCAAGTTCTTTCCAGGCCAGGAAGGGTGTAACCCCCCAACAAATGGGGGTTCCTAGAAGCCTTCCCGGAGCTTGCTTAAATGCTCCATGCCTGGCTGGTGTTCGGCATAAGGCCGCTAAATGTGGGGGTTGTGAGTGCTTTTAAAGCCAACAGTACTGTCTCTTTAAGAGCTGCCTGTTTGCAGGCTTTAGTGGTTCAAATAGAGGACTGGGATTTCTCTGCTCGAGTCCCACCCTGGACTGCTGTCTGATCGCTCCATTTCTGCAGTCGCTAGGAGCGCTAAAGGAGCTCGTCTGAAAGATATAGTTGTCCCCTTAAAAACATGTATAGTATTGGTAAAATTGCAGTTTGTCTAACGCCTTTTTTATTGCAGCTGGGACTTTGTGTTGGCCCTCCATATTGGACCCGGACTGTGTGAAAGGAGTCCAATAGTATCTAAGGGCATCGAAACTGGCGTGGAGGTGACCACCCAGGAATCAGTAGTCTGGCTGGAGCCAGCTGACCAATGGAGACACAGCTTGTAATTCTTGGAAGTGGCATTATGGGTCATGGCGCCTTTTCGCACCACTGAGGGCCAGAATAGGTGACTGGCATGTGTAACCAGCCAATGGAATCGGGTAGCGCCCGAGCTGTGAGGATTGCCCCATGCTGTTAGGGGCAGATGCATTGTGACTGTGAAGGAGAAGGGAGCTCTGAGCTCTTGCGCTGTTGAGTGTTCGCGTGGGAAGCACGTGAAAGGGCCTGAGGCTTCCGTTTGTAGTGCCAGTGCTCCACGGATTAAATCCACAGGCTTGCGGTCAGAGGAGGCTGTGTACAAGCACAGCTACCTACCAGGCTTCACCTGAAGAGGACTGGAGAATCTGCTGAATCGCTCTCGGTCTGTCAGGACGTTTGAAGCTGCAGTGAAACGCCCGCAAAGCTGTGAGTTTGTTTGGGTCCTGGAAGCAGCTGCCTGGTATGGTACCCCTCTGTTGTTCCATATAAATGTGTGAGGAGGCCGATGAAACACAGGTTCAGCCCTGGAAGTGGTGAAAGAGTGGTTCTTTGCTGGAGTTGTGAGTACTGGATCAGGGTAGCTCCCTATTAAAACTTAAAAATGCAAGAGTCGTTTTGTTGTATTGCTGACTGCACTGATTGAGCTTACTGGCTCCATCTGATCTGCTCAGGAATTAAATGCTTTCGTTTGTGTCAGGGGCCCCAGCCAGCTGCATCGAGGAACTAACCATTAGGCTTGGGTACCCATAGACAGTAATTACTAGGTTAGGGCCTGTGCACAGAGTCATAGGTAGATTTTCATATACTGCAGTGGTAAGCTAATCAACCTGATTTCCCCCGGACCTTGTTATCTCCCCTCAAATAAATCAGATTGCTTGTTTTTGCAAAAGTACACTGACTAGTCTGTGCATTAATGGTGAAGTATTGCCTAGTGAATGTGGTGTAACTTTACCTTACTTTCCAGGGGGTCCCCGGAGTGAGCTGTCTGGTTCGAGCCGGGGGGTAAGTGTATATGGTAAGGACCACTGAAATTGAACTGCGTGGGCCACTAGTGGGAAGAAAGGGGGGTTGCAGCAACCCAGAGGGCTGTGACCGAGTCAACTTCGACTGTTCTAACCCCGACCTCTGGGTGGAGGCACCCGCCAAAGGATCTGGGCCCCTCACCCTGCTACAGTTAGCGCAGGCAGGGGTAGTAGCCCTTAGGATAGCACCCCCTGGGGGTGACATAAGTTCTTCAGATCTGAACTCAATACCTCCTCTAATAACCCTGCCCTATTCTGGAAAACTCTGAGAGAAATTGAAGGACATCGCCCTTCTTCCTCTTTCCCTGCTAAGATTATCTCTAGTGATACAATTACCTCGGATAAGCTTAGTGTATTGGACCTACTTAACAACCACTTTGCAACAGCCGGTCTTGCCTTTGACACCTCACCTGCTAGCAAACTACTTCCTAAACACAGTATTTCAAACTTGACAGACCAGGCAACTAAGCCCATTACACCTTGGGAAAAGTTCTGTTTCAGCCCAACATCCTTCAAAGAAGTCGAGGATTTGTTATTAGCCCTCGATACTGAAAAAAGTGCAGGAGAGGACCAAACTTGATCCTTTCTTCTTGAAACTAGGATACCGAGTACTCACCGCTCCCATCACTCACTTATTCAACATGTCCCTCTCACAAGACACTCTCCCTGATACATGGAAAATAGCGCATGTCATGCCCCTCTTTAAGTCAGGTGACCCATGTGACCTTAACAATTATAGCTATATATCCCTTCTACCCATACTCTCAAAACTCCTTGAAAAAATTGTCAACTCTCAATGGTGTAACTACTTAGAGTCCGTGACAAGCTCAACCCCATCCAGTCAGGTTTTCATTCTAAACATAGTACTGTAATCACACTCGCCAATGTGACCAATGATTGGCATGACGCTGGACTCAAAACTCCATGTGGGCACCATTTTCTCGACTTGAGTAAGGCCTCGACACGGCGGACCATAATCTGCTACTAATCAAACTGCATAATATCAGCTTGGACAAGCCAGTCCTGAAATGGTCCTGGTGCTATTTGTCCAGTTGACAATAGCAAATAAGAGCTCAAGGCAACCTCCCTCCTCTTAAACCTCTATTGAGGGGAGTACCACAAGGGTCGATACAGGGTCCACTTCCCTTCGCGATTTATATCAACAAACTAACACTGGTGTATCGACCACAAGTGTCCATCTCTTCACAGATGACACAGTGATTTCTGTTGCTAAGTCCACACTCGAACAAACCAGTACCATCCTGCAGCATGACATCAACATATTACAACATAAACTAGTGTAACCCCCTTGTTACCAAGGGGTTACTAGAATCCCACTTAGAATAGTGGCAGGCAGGGAGAGGCAGCTTGTGAAATGCCAGTTAAATGGATTTCACACTGTCACACTCTGTTTTCAGTCTCAGCCGAGCTGGAGTGATGATGTCACCTTAGAATTCTTACAGCAGCATAAGCCACGATGGAATGTTAGCTGCAGGGGTTAGCAGTAGAATGTTGGTGAGAATCAGTAGTCTGTGTGGAGAGTCTGGAGAGTGAGGAGTGCTGCAGAGGGCAGCTCCTCAGACTTAGCTCTGAAAGAGAGCTACCTCAGGAGAAGGGGTAGTGTGTTCTCACCCTAGAGAAGAACACAGTGAAGGAAGTGGTAGAGACTGTTCCTAGAGGGTTTTCCAGTCCCCCATCCCCAGAGGAATAGGGGGAATTCCAGGATTCAGGCGCAATCCCCCGATCCAGCCTGGAGAGTGGTGAAGCTGCCTAGATTCGCTTTGTTCTGTGAGTACCTGAGACTTTTGTGAAAACATCCTGGGGCATCTACATTCCTGTAGTGAGTTTTCTCTGACAAAGGACTGTTCACCAAGACTGTGTTTCTGTTAAAATGTCTGCCTACTGTGGGGTCCAAGGGAGACTAGCCAAGTACAGAACTTTTAAGACTGGGTTTCGAGTAAAAGTGTCTGCCTATTGTGGGGTCCGAGGGAGACTTGCCAAGTACAGAACTGTTAGACTGTGTGTGCTTTAAAAGCACCTGCTAAAGTGGGAGTCTAGAGTAAAGACATAGCCATATACAGAACTTTTAATTTCATGACACCTCCGAGGTGTGAGAAGTGTAATGTTAAATGTGCAAGTCATTTCAAGAGAGCATCTACAAGAGGTTTCAGAGAAAGGTGTTGCTAACCAAATGAATGGCCGTGTATAAATACTGGAAGCAAAAGGTGGGAGACTCCCCCATCTGGAGTAACCATGTTTACCTCTCCGGGTTCAGTTTGGGCACCTTTGTTTTCTCTCAGTGCCTGAGGAAAACACCCAGACATGGGATTTTGGATTTCCAGTGAGCCAGGATGTGCTCATGGGTGGTCGAGGGAGCCACCAAGAATTCCTCATGAGATATGGGAAAGATTCCTAGTATTGGCCAGGATGCCAAGTCAAGGGAAAGAAGGGAAGTGTACCAGTTCAGGCCGTGTGTGTCCAGATCCATTCAGAACCTGAGGGTTCACTGTGTGTGTGTGCTCTGTACCTAGTAATCTGCATTACCAGTGGAAGTAGCCCTGTGGGGGTACATCTTTGTTTTGTTTATTCTCTGTGTATGTGAATAAAAGCCACACTCTAGAATCCCAAACCTGGTTTGGACAGTACAGTTATTGCTTCCAGTGTCTGAATTTACTTGGGTGCCCCTGACCAGAAGTACAAACCTAGCATAATGCTGAGCAAATATTTTCTCCCAGGGAACCAGGATGATGGCCATGCTAAATGGTCCCCCCCGAGGTATGAGCCAGGTAGTTGCCACACTAGGTTTGCCTGTCTAAGGATGGCAGGCTATGAAGTAGAAGTATGGGTCAACAGAACTGTTTCATAGTGACAACCCCAACCCCTCTTGGTGGTGCCTTGGTTTGAGAGGAGCAGCCCTGCTAGTTGAACAAGGGCAGCCGGTGGGGGGAGGTTACAAAAGTACAACTGAAATTGCTGCTCAATGCAAACAAAACTAAATCTATGTTCCTATCACCACAAGCACACCCACCACACCCCAATCTGCTGCATCAATACACATGAATCACTACGTTTAGGAGAAACCCTGGAATCTGTGGATAAATTAAAATACTTAGGTTTCTGGTTAGATTGCAAACTTAACTTCCTTGTGCACATCGAAGAATTAGCAAAAAAACTAAAACAGAGACTGGGTCTCTTTTTCCATATTAAACACCTCCTCACCTTTGATGCTAGAGTAAGATTGGTTCAATCAACCTTTCTCCCGCTCCTGGACTACACAGACCTCATCTACAGTCATGGCTCCAGCATTGCATTGGCCAAACTAGACATCTTGTATCATAGAGCTATAACTTAAGGTTCATAACTGGCACTCCTTATAATACGCATCATTGCTCCCTCTACTCTCTGTTGGGCTGGTACTCTTTAAAAACAAGATTACAGCTGGCCCGGTGGTGCTGAGGGTTGAGGCACTGGACACCACACCTCAAGCCATGCTGGCAACTTGGGTTAGGGAATAAGCCTGGGCCGCTGGGGGTCAGCGGGAAGGGGGGGAAGAGAGGATTGAGCATCCAGAGGACTGCTCTCCTCTCTCGGCGGAAGGGGACTAGTCGTCCCACTCGCTGACTGCTCTCTGGCAATAGCCAGAGGGCAGTATGGTTGAGAGGCTTGAAGCTGATGTTCTCATGTTGGAAGGGAGCAGTGGGAGAAAATGGAAAATGCCTCAGGCTCCACAGGACCCATGATGGTCCAGTCGCGCCGGTGAATCTGCCCCCCACCACCAGATTTGATGTACCAGGGTGGCAGGGGTACACCGGCACCCTCCACCTGGCCCTGCCACAGAGAGGGAATCAGCAGGGGAACCTCAGGGGGGCAGATAAGCTGGGGTCAGATGGGAGGATGAATCCCTCTGAGGAAGAGGTCATAGCCCCTGTGCAGTCCGGGGAGGAAGGAATAAAAATTAATAAAAAAAAAAAAAAAAAAAAAAAACAAGATTACAAAATGCAGCCATCTAGACCTTCAGAGCCCTGTCCAATAAACTCCCTGACTACATATGCAACCTCCTAACCATTGTTCATGGGTCCTACTCACTTAGGAGATACTCTTATATCTCCCTAGACATTCAAGAGTTAGAACTCTACAGATCGCACTCAATAAGCCATGCCCTTCCCTCCCAGAGACCATATACAAACATTACTTAAACTTTCAAACCTTGTCAGCTTAGCAAAATTCAAAACTCTTCTCAGACAGGTCCTCCAGGACTCCTATAACTGTTACACCTAAGTCCTGCCTTCCTCCGTTTAGGTGCATGCCCTCACCATTCCCTGCTCTGAGCCTCCACTATATTATATGTTTGCTTCTCCTTCACCCATCCTCCTTCCTTACTACTTTCCATCCCCTCCCTCCGCAACTCCTGTTATGGTCCATCCCATGATTATCTTTGGCCCAGGACTCCCCTTCCACCAGCTTTCTGTCTGAGCTGGCCTGCTCGGGGTCAGTACCTTGTATGTAATTCCTTGTTCTTGGTCTTCCATTCTTATCCCTGTTTTACCAGGGACTTTTGCTCAGCAGGTTCACTCTGTATTAATTAATGCACTTTATTGTTCAAAAATGCCAATCTCATTGTTACTATCATTGTACCTCTTTGCACCTTTGTGTAATTGTATGATCTCATCATTTAATGTGTTCCGTGTGCATCTTTGTATTTTGTATTTCTTCTCTATTTACTGGAGCTTAGTATTATTGTAAACCTGTCCATGTCCACCTTGCAAATGCATTCTTCTTAATGGTGTTTCGCCTGGTTAAATAAAGACTGATTGATTGTTTGTTATACAGAGGGACCACATCATTTCCTCTCCAGTCCTCTAGAACCATGCCTGTTTCCAGTAAGCTGTTGAACCAGGCTCTCAGTGGTGCAGCTGGTACCTCTTTGAGTTCCTTCAATACTCTTTTTACACCCTGTCAGGTCCCATAGCCTTGTCCACCATCAAACCTTCAAGTCCCTTTAGGACTCTCTCCTCTGAAAGTGGACTCGGCCCCCCCATTCCTGCTACTCCCTGGTGGGCCATACCTTCTTCACTGTGAAGACTGAACAGAAGTACTGTTCAGAACAGAATTTGGGAAACCTTACTTTAGTCTGGTAGGATCATGGGATGAGAGATTGTCCTGGGAGGCAATCAAACCAGCCTCAGTTTATGCAAAAACTGGAATAGTTCTAGAACAGAAATTGCATTGTGGGATGCAATTGCAGAATGGAATGAGGCCTAACCACTGTGCTGACCCTGTCCCATTTAGTAAGCAATAAGACCCAACAGGGTGAATATTCCTGGATACCTGCATGCCCAGGGATGTGATGAGAGTGATGAGGCCTGATGCCACAGGGTGAGAGCCTTACAGCCCCTGGAAGTGCAAGCATCCACCAATACCTCACACCCTAAAAAGTCTTATTGCACTTAAAACATTGGCTGGGCAAATTTAAAAAAATCTTTAAAAGATAAAACATTCATAACGCATATAATAAAATATTGCTTAAAAAATGGCAAACTGGGGATGGCAGTATAGCCTAGAAGTTAGAGTAATGAGCTGTAAATGAGCTTGGTACATCCAGCAGACCAGACCTGGGTGTGATTCTCACAATCTGCACTTGCATACTGTGTGACTCTGAGCAAGTCACTTAACCGCCCAGTGCTCCCAGTTTGCCCTGAAAACAGGCACTTGTGCCTAGTGGGCCCTACCCAGTTACCAAAGACTAAAATAAATACATAAAAATTGTTCCTCCACAGATCTTTTCTACCTGCCTGCCAACCATCTGTCTTTGTACACATCCAACATCTATATACAGGTAGGCAGAGAAGTCAAGCTTACTGTCGAGCCACTCACCAAGGTACTTCATAGAATCATAGAATCTTGATGGCAGAAAAAGACCCTCAGGCCCAACTAGTCTGCCTTTTTCCCACCCTTTATTTATTCCAGCCACTTGGCTGGCCCTTTCCATTCCCACACAGCCCCTTATGTCTTTTCCATGCAATCTTGAACTCTGACACTGTTCTGGCCCCCACCACGGCCTCCAGAAGGCTGTTCCATGCCTCCACCACCCTCTCTGTGAAGAACTGACCCCTCACATTGCCTCTGAATCCCCTCCCCTGTAGTCTAAAACTATGCCCACTAGTTACCGCCCCTTCCTTCTTTGTTGATCCCTGTGATTTGACATATTTGAAGGTTTCAATCATGTCCCCTCTTTCCCTTCTAGTTTCCAAGGACTACAGCCCCAATTCCCTGCATCTCTGCTCATACAGTTTTCCATGCATACTCTGCACCATCTTAGTCACCCTTCTCTGAGCCCCTCTAACCTGTACTTGTCCTTCCGCAGATGTGGTCTACAGAACTAGACTCTGTACTCAGGTGTGGCCTCACCACGCTTTGTAGAGGGGCATCAGTACCGCTCTTCATCTGTTAGTGATGTCCCGGCAAGACACCAGCATCCCATTTGCTTTGCCACTGCCCTGCTGCACTGGTTTCCACCTTAGGTTATTAGATACTGTTACTCCTAAATCCTTCTCCTGCTCTGTATCTCTACAATCCCCTCAGCATGTATCCTGCTTTTGGATTTTTATGCCCCAGTTGCATCACAGCACACTTTTGACACTGAACTTAACTGCCAAGTCATCGCCCATCCTTCCAAGGTCCTCAAGTCTTGTTTCATGTCCTCCAACCCCCCCCATGGTGTCCACCCTATTGCAGATCTTTGTATCGTCGGCAAAAAGGCCCACCTGTCCTCTCAATCCCTCCACTATGTCACTAATATAGATGCTGATTAGGAGGGGACCCAGTACTGACCCCTGGGGTACCCCACTCATCACCCACCCCATCCCAGAGTAAACCCCATCAACCACCACTCTCTGGCTTCTATCTACCAACCAACTTTCTTCCCAACTGGTTACTTTATCACCCACCCTTACACTTCCCAGCTTGTTCACTAGCCTCCTGTGGGGAATGGTGTTGAAGGCCTTACTGAAATCCAGATAGGCCACGTCCACCGCCCCCCCCCACCCCAGTCAGTTACCTGCATCATCCAGTCAGGGAACTCAATTTGATTTGTGTAGCATGACCTCTCTTTCATAAAGCCATGCTGATTATCATCTAGTAGCCCATTTCCCTCCAAGCAGTCCATCACCCTCTCCTTGATGGGTGCCTCCATGACCTTCCCCACCACTGAGGCGAGGCTGACTGGGTGATAGGTCTTCTTCATCTCCCTGCTGCCTCCCTTATGCAACAGCACCACATTTGCCCTCCTCCAGTCCTCCAGCACCCTTACCAAATCCAGAGACAGGTTGACCAGCCTTGTCAGCGGGGCTGCCAACTCTTCCCCCAACTCCCAGATCATCCTTGGGTGCAGTCCGTCTGACCCTATGGCCTTATCCACCCGCAACCTGTCTAATTTCTCCCTAACTCTCTCTACTCCAAAAGGACTTGGGTCGACCCCTTTGTTTCCCCGTAAGCTCTGGTCCCCGGCCCTCCTCCTCTTCTGTAAAAACTGAGTAAAAGTACTTATTTAGTGCCTCAGCTTTATCATCATCCTCTTTGTATTGTTTCCCACCCTCTCCCTTCAGCCTTGCAATCCTGTTTAGCCTTCCTTTTGTCCCCCATATCTAAAAAATGTTTTGTCTCTTCTTTTGGCGCTTTTAGTTAGTCTGTCCTCTGCCTCTGCCTTGGCCCTCCTTATTTCCTTCCCTGCTAGTCTCCTCCCCCCCATAGGTTTCCCTGTCCCCTTCTTTCTGATTTCACTTATATTTCCTGAAAGCCCTCCTCCTCCTGTCTCTACTACCTACCACCACCCTTGTGAACCAAAGTGGTCTCCTTCTTGTGCCCTTCCTTACCTGCCTTATGCACATCTGTCGCTTGCACCCGGTTCTTTATAAAGTCCCATAGTTCTTCTACATCATCGATTCCTCTGTACCCACCCATTTCTCCTCACTAGCCATCTTATTCTGTCAAAGTCCACATCCTTGAAACCCAAAACTGTTGCCGCCAGGATGTCTCACCTCCTTCCCACTCTAACCCTGAACCTAACTGTCCTGTGGTCACTGTTACCCAGTGCCTCCCACCTCCACCTTTTCCACACTCTCCCATTTGTTAAGACCATCTAGCAGATTGTTGCCCTTGTTGGGTCTCTCACCAATTGCTGCAGGAATGCTCTCTGCAGCACCTCCAGAAATACCCTGCTTCTAGCCAAGGTGGCCTCAGGGATGGCCCAATCCATGTCTTGAGGTTTAGATCTCCCCAGAGTGTTTCTCCTTGAGGGCCATCCTCTTGATTGCTTGTGCCATTTGCTTAATTTGCTTATCCTCTTCTTCACCCTGCATAGGTGGTCTGTATACCACCCTAGCCTTAGGGACTTCCTGTCCTTTGCTCAGCATGACCTACAGAAGTTCAGTCGCCTCATCTCCTCCCCTGTCCTCTCCATAGCCTTGATATCGCCCCAATGTATAGAGCTAATCAACCACCCTTTCTGTCTCCCTGTCCTTTCTAAACAGTCTGTACCCAGGGATTGTTGTCTCCATGTGTGATATTTCGTCCACCACATCTCAGTGATTGAAACTAAGACTAGTCCCTCATCCTGTATAATGGCTTCTAAGTCTACCATCTTGTTCACTAAGCTCCTAGCATTTGCTACCAGACCCTTCCACCAAAGCCCCCTACCATAGGTGTGTCTTAACCCAAAGTGTTACACTTATCCAAGGGGAGGCCTAAAGTGGATCACTTCAAGAGGTGCCATCCAGAATGGAGAAGACAGGTAAGGATGAGAGCCTGGCCAGTTTCTGGCTGGTACCAGAGGTCATCGACACTCCTTTCTTGGTGTGGATGTTGAGCTGGTTTACATGGAACCTGATCAGTACATTGTGGAAATTTTGCCAGAGCAGACCTTCCACAGCTGCAGTCAAGAGGCTGGAGGTGTAAATGACAGTGTCATTTGCATATATGTTGATTTGGGAGGTGACAATGGCAGAGGGTAGGTCATTAAGGACAGTTGAGAAAAGGACAAGACCCAGGATGGAGCCCTGTGGGAACCAAGCTAGGATGGGAAGGGGAGTGGGCAGGGTACCGCCCACCTGTACTGACTGTTGGTGGCCTGTGAGATAGGAAAGGAACCAGTAAACAGCAGAGACTGAGAGTCTTGTGGAATTCAGCTTGTCTGGGAGGAGTGGGTGGGACACCAAGTGGAAAGATTTGGCCAGATCAGTGAATATAGCCACAGTGATGCATCTCTGATCCATCCCAGTGAGGATATAGTCAGTTACGTAGCAAGAAGGAGAGGGTGCAGTGTGCTTCAAAAACAGGCTGTAAGGGGAGAGGAAGTTGGGAGGACTGTAAGAAGTCAGCAGGCCTGGAGTTGATGATATTTTCCTACAGTTCTGTGAGAGAGGGAAGAGGAGAGAGGCTGGAAGTTCATGGGGAGGAGGGGTCACATGCCTTGTGCAGAGGCAGAACCTTTGCAATCCTCCAGGCCTAATGGACAACACTGAGGGAAAAGGAGAGATGCAGAAGATGAGAGAGTGGAGAGGCAATTGCAGGAGCTAAGATATGAAGAAGTTTAAGTTTAGTGTCCAGCCTGTTGGGGCTGAACTTAGCAGGGCTAAGTGAAGAGAAGATGAGCAAGGTTTCCTGAGGAGAGACAGGAGGGAAGTGGAAGCCCTTGGTTGAGTGTGGCACAGGAGCGATGAGAGAGGAACCAGGAGAGGAAGGAGAAGGGAGTGCACAGGTGGTAAAAAAATTGATTAAAGAGAGCAGCAACAGAAGGAGGGTCAGAGACCAGTGAGCCATCCACCAGGAGGATTGGGGTGGTGGACTGAGTAGGGGGTTCATAGAGGGAGTGGATGACCTTGCAGAATTTTTGGGGTAACTAAGGTGAAACTGGAGGTTGGATATGAAGTAGTGAGCCTTAGTGGTATGGACAGCCTTTGTGCAGGAGTTCCTGACTGACCTGTAAAATAAGAGGTCAGGCAGAGAGTGGGAGAATTTGAAACAGGCTGAAACTTGGTTCAGGAACTTGCGTGAGTTGATGAGATTAGATGTTACCCAGGGGTGGTAGTAACTTCAATCTGGATTTTCTAAAGAGGGGTGCTTGTCCTAGATGTGAATAAATCTGGAGGAAAAAGGTAGATCAGGGGCAGAGTAGATGTGCAACAAATTGGTCGCTGCAAGGTCGTTAAGGAAGGCACTAGGTTCAATGGACTGGAGGGACTTGGACCAAATTTATTTTGGGGTGGATGGAGTGGGTCTGATTTTTCTGATATAGGTCATACAGCAGTCGCTGAAGGCATCCAACAGAGTACCTGTTGCAGTGATATGGTGGGGATGCGAGAAAAAACACCCAGTCCAAAAGTGAGTAGTTAGAGGAGTGAGGATTGAGCTGGTGGGTTCAGAGATAAGTTGAGTAAGGTCTAGAGACTCAATCCTATGTGAGGTGGGCCTGGGTGCTTTATGTAAGAGTAAAGGTGGCAGCCATGTTTGTAATGGAAATCAGAAAAAAATGAAGTGGCTCAAGAATTCTGTATGTGAGTGTGTCGTCGAGGCACAGGTCAAGAAACATAGGAAAACCAGGAGCAGTTGTAGAATTCACCAAAAATATTTTTTTATAGTTATCAGTAACATAATAAATAAACTTGTTCAGAATAACTATGTACAGAGGAAACATGAATGAGTTTTTTCTTTCAGTCTTTATGTCCTTTTTCTTCTAAATCTGTCTTGCAGTAGCAGATTAGCTATTTAAAAGTCTTTTCAAACCCCATCCTTTGCAAACATCCTGTCCTTGTAAATATTCTGTTCTTGTAAGTTTCAGGAGCTGCTAGAACACAGAGTGCTTTCTGAGGCCCTACAGCTTTTGCAAAAGACCTAAAATGTGAACTCCAGTAACCTCTAGTTCTCAATACCTTTTTCCAGTTATGTCAAAATACAATCATATACATTTCAACAGTAATGCTATATATTTTCCAAATTCAAGGGATCCCCATATCAGTTACATTTCCATACATTGATTTGCATATATTTTTATACAAAAAAAACAAACAGCAAGGGAAAACTGAGAGACAGGGAGAAGCAAAGAACTGTGAGATTGTCGGGGTGATCAAATCCGAAGTCTCACAAGAAAATTTGTTATGTGAACTAGACAGACAAATGGACAGGAAAGTTCAGATCCTTGCATTTAGACACTTCTACATAACAAATGGGACAGGGCCCTATTCCACCCTGTCACAGATCTGTGCAAATTCCAGATCACATGGTTGAACCTTCTTTATAGGACAGTGTTGACACATAATCACGGGCCAATGGAATGACAGCTTCCAAATTGAATACAGTATTTCACTTGTCCATTTTCTAAATATCGATGTACCTGGGGCTCCTGTCTTTGTTCTCTGCCAACTTTAAATCATAACCTTGTCCAGTCCTTTAACTGTTGAAACATTGCAGACTTCTCAGTGTGTGTTCTGAAACCTAGAACAGCTAAACACTTTCCATGTCTTTTCACGTACCAGAAACATTTGAAGACGTTGCCACTGATTTTTCAGAAGAAGAGTGGAAGGTTATAAGCAACCAGGAGAAGCAGCTTCACAGGGACTAGATGGCACAGAATTATGAAAACATGGTTTCAGTAGCTGAGACAGAGAGCAGCCACCAGCTTCCTTAAAGAAAGGAGGTGATTTGATAGAGTACACTGAATTGAATTCTTAATTTTGGGGCATGTGTAAGTAAGTAGAAGTCAGTGTTTTGGTACTCTGTTTTTGGGGTTGACTTTTCTTAGTCTAACTTATTTGCCAGGGAGGAAATCTAGCTGGGAGAATATTTGCAATCATTTGTGACTAGACCCGTTACTTAAGCTCTGTAAAATAGATGTCTGATAAGGGGAGGAGCTGAAGGGGGCCTGAGGAACTGTGGATTCAAAACAGGAGTTGTCTGTAGACACTGTCTGCTGTAACTGAGATGGAAAGCAGCCAACAGCTTCCTTAAAGCAAGGAGGTGATTTGATACAGTACACTGAATTGAATTCTTAATTTTGGGGTCTGTGTAAGTAGAAGTCAATGTTTTGGTTGTTTGTTTTTCAGGTTGACTTTTCTTAGTGTAACTTTTATTTGCCAGGAGGAAATCTATTTATTTAGTTTTTGTTTACTGGGTAGGTGCGCTAGCCAAACAGGTGACTATTTTCAGGCACGACCTGGGAGGTACAGTAACAATACAGAGTTCATTTTACATAATACGGAACAGTAACAATACAGAGAACAGTTTTCAGTAAAGGCAATAGAGGGTACATCTTCAGAGACAATCAACAGGTCAAGAGAAACAGCGGATTTACAGTGTACAGGTAGCATTTAGTGAGCGGGTAAAGTATACAGGGCATATCCAAAGGACAGGTGGGTCAGAGAGGGAGAGAATGGGGGAGGGGGTCTGGGTGTGGGGCGATGAATGGATGGTGGCGGTACATGGTCAAGGTGGGGGGAGAGAGTAGGTCAGGCAGAGCTGGAGACAGGGGAGACAACACCTGCAGTGGGGCTATAGAGGGGTAAAAGGCAGTGCAAAAATAGGGCAGGAAAGGACATGATAGGTATCGGCAGCCAGAGGAGGAGTGAAGCAGGGGAACATCTGGACAGGGCAGGGGCTTACAGAATATGTCTGGGTGAGGGGGATATGGTGGCATAAGCGGTAGAAGGCTACAGGAAGAGACCGAGTCCATGGAACCATGCGGCGGCTAGAGAGAGCTGAAAGGGATGGGATCGAAGGTGAAGAGGGCCACGGGGCGGCTTAGCAGCAGAACCACTCAAGAGGAGCCCGGGTTCATGGAACCAAAGTCGGCAGGGGAGAGTTAGGATAGCGCGGTTCGGGGTGAGGTACGGTGGGGGAGTGCCAACAGCGACTGGAAGGTGCGGCAAGTACCCAGGGTTGTGGTACTGTTCCCGGGCAGGGGAGTCAGTGCTCAGTCAGAGTAGTCGGGGGCCGTGAGGTTAAGAGCAAATGGGTCTAACTGGGGGTGAAGCGAGAAGTCAGTGTTAGGGGGATATGGGCGTGAATGGCAGCAGGGCAGAGGGATGAAACCGTGTCCATGGAAACCCGACACAGGTTGGACAGATCAGTGAGTGTGAGAATACGGGGGTGAAAGCGGCGGGTGAGCAGTTTTAGTGGCAAGAGCCTGCTAGAGGAGCCCAGGATCGTGGAGCCATAGGCTGGCGGGGGAGGCTAAAGATAGCGGGGGTTCGGGGTAAGGTATGGTGGGTGAGCAGTTTCAGCGGCTGATGGTGCGGCTAATGTCCGGGGTTGTGGAACTGTATCCGGGCAGGGGAAACGGTGTTCAGGCAGGGTGGGGGGGCTGTGGAGGTTCAGGGGCAATAGGAGTAGAGGAACGGGTCCATTGGGGGGCACTTAGGCATTGGCTGTGCCAGTACCTGGTACCCCTGGATCATCAGTACGAACATTCCAGTAAGGAGCAGTAACACGTAGAGCAGTGCAGACAGCACTAACAAGTTAGCAATGTAGTAGTCAAGGCACAGTAACTTACAACAAAATTACACACTCTAGACAAGTGCAAGTAGAGAGAAGTACCCTGAAACGGGCCCATTGGGGGGCACTTAGGCATTGGCTATGCCAGTACCTGGTACCCATAAATCGTCAGTACAAACATTTCAGTAAGCAGCAGTAACAGGTATAATAGTGCAAACAGCAATAACAGGTAAACAATGCAGTAGTCAAGGTGCAGTAACTTACAACAAAATTACATACTTTAGACAAGTGCAAGTAGGCTTCGAGGTCGGAGGTCTAGCTGGGAGAATATTGTCATTTGTGACTAAACCTGTTAGTTAAACTCTGTGAAATAGATGTATGAAAGGAAGCAAGGCACTCATCGGGGTGGTGGGTCAGAGTTGTAGTTGATTGTTTCTGGAAGGCACGGGCTTAGTCCCACCCACCCCACCCTCACCTCACCCACCCCAAGCACCTCATTTCCTTTATATCAGAGGTTCTCACATCACTTCCCCAAAAGTGCAAAAGACATACACCTGTTCATATACTTAACAGCACAGTGCACTGAATAGGGTGTAAACACACTCACACGCTTGCACAAACTTGAAAAAAAGAAAGCTTCTTAAACAGAAAGGGAGACAGACATGTGGGGAGTGGTGCAATGCACTGGCTGTGAAGTGGCAGTTTTCCGGGAGATGTTCTGGAGGCTGCGTTGCTGCCCTATGTGCAGGCACCTCTCCGGTCTGAGGGAGGAGGTTGTCCATCTCCATGCTGACCTGACAAGCATTTGGGAAACCTCTTCCCCCACCAAGGGACCACCCAAGCCACCACCACTGTCTCAGAGGTTGCCAAGAAAGAGGAGCTGTTGGACCACAGTGGGCTCAAGAGGGTGAGGGTGGTGGAACAGAGGTGCATCCCTCCAGTTGTGCCTCTCCACAATTAATTCACCATTCTGATGGAGTGTGGTTCCTCTATGGAGGCACCTGAAGTGGAGACCAATGAGGATGCTGGGAACCTCTACAAAGAAGACCCACAGGAGGTGGCACAGGACTCACAGGGAAGGAAACAACTCTTGGTGAGGGAGCAATTGTTAAGGGGTAGAACTGGGGAGGGAGGAGGAGGAGGAGGGAGGTAGGTGCCTGCCTTGTGCCATGACTTGGAGGGACAGGAAGTGAATTCTTAGGATCGTGGGAGCAGCTGCATGGGAGGGAGCTGGAGGTCATTGTCCACCAGGACAAATTACCTGGCTTGGAATGGGATCAGAGCAGTGCAGCAAAGGTTTGTGGAGTTTGGGGAGGGCCTTAAACAAGTAGTATGCACGGTAACTTTCTTAGAAGTGCTGCCTGTCTATGGCATGGGTGAGGCTAAGGTATTTCACACCATGGGATTCAATGACTGGTTAAAAAACTGGTGCGGAGTTCAGGGATTTGGCTTCATTGGGGACTGGGGGTCCATCTGGAGGGATACAGGTCTATACTGGCATGATAGTCTGCATCTGTCCAGGATGGGAACCAGGATCCTAAGTGATAAGTTTAAATGCTTCATTGGCAAGCCTTTAAACTGGCCAAGAGGAGAGGCACTGAAGAGAAGCAGGGAAATCCCAGCCCCCACAAAACAGGGTAGTCAGTGAAGTAGATACAAAGGTAGAGAAGTCGATAGGGAGCAGAATGGGTAAATCAAAAAAGGAAAAGGCAGTAAGGACATGGATGGGCCTAAAAGGGTAAGGCCATCAAAAATGGAGGGCGATGAGTACCAATGCTCACAGTCTTGGTAACAAGCTCCTGAACTAGTGGCCTTGATGGAAGAGGGATGCCTGGATATCATGGCAATCACAGAAACATAGTACACAGAGAACCATGACTGGGATGTCAACATACCAGGGTACACAATCTACAGGAGGGACAAGGAGAGTAAAAGAGGAGGAGGAGGAGGAGCACTCTACATAAGGGAAGGAATCAAAGCAACAGAACGAAAGGGTAAATAGGGAGGGGAGGAGGCACTGTGGGTCACCCTGGAGACAGAAAATGGCACCACAATCCACACAGGGGTTGTTTACAGACCCCCATCTCAGGGGAGGCATTGGACAAGGAAATGATAGAAGGAATCCTTAGAATGGCAGAAAAAGGAGAGATATTGTTGATGGGGGACCTGAATATGCCAGATGTTAACTAGAGCACCTTTATTGCAGCCACATACAAGACAGAAGTCATTCTCAATGCCCTACAGGGGGCATGCCTCAGACAGCAAGTGTTGAAACCCACTCAGGAGAGAGCAATCTTAGACCTTGTACTCTCAAATGGGGATGGAGAGAGGATCTCAGATTTAGAAGTGTGTAGCCACCTGGGAACACGCGACCACCAAACTGTGGTTCACAATAAACACAGCTGTAGAGTTAAGCCATACAAAAGCAAGGGTGTTGGACTTTAGGATGGCTGACTTCGGCAAAATGGAAGAGTGCCTCAGAAAAACACTAGTAAACAGACAAAAAGGAGGGGTGGAAGAACAATGGGGAAAAATCAAAACTGCCATCACAGAGGCAACAAGCATTTGTGTAAAGCAAATCAACAAAACAAAAAGAAGGAAAAAGTCACCACGGTTCTCAAAAGAGGTGGCAGGGAAGGTTAATGAGAAAAGGACAGCATTCAAGAAATATAAGGAAACACAGAAGGAGTAGGACAGAGAACTATATCAGTTAAGAGGAGGCATGGAAGGCAGTCAGAATAGCAAAGGCACAAACTGAGGAAAAGATAGCCAACTCTGTTAAGAAGGGGGATAAAACCTTTTATAGGTACATTAGGGAGTGAAGAAAGACCAAGGGAGGGATACTGAGGCTTAATAAAGGGGAGGGAAAGTGGGCAGAGGGTGACAGTGAAAAAGCAGGGATACTGAATGAATACTTCTGCTCAGTATTCGCAAAAGAAGGGGGGGTACTTAACCAAGCAATAGAAACATTCTGGACAGGGGGATTGATACCAGTCCATTCACAGAAGAAAGGGTTCTGAAAGAACACTTAAAACTGAAGGTGGACAAAGCAAATAGAGCCTGATGGGATTCACCCCAGAATTCCAAAAGAACTAAGGGGAGAACTAGTGGTACCACTGACTACTCTTTTTAACAAATCATGGGAGGATGGGGTGGTACCTGAGGACTGGAGGAGGGTGGATGTGATTCCATGTCACAAAAGTGGGTGCAAGGCAGAGGCATAAAACTACAGACCTGTTAATTTGACCTCAGTGGTAGGGAAAATGATGTATTCACTTCTGAAGGAAAGAATTATTGAGTACCTAGAGGCCAGCAAGGCACAGGACCCAAGGCAGCATGGATTCACAGTGGGAAGGTCATGTCAGATGAATCTAATAGATTTCTTTGACTGGGTGACCAAAGTAGTAGACCAGGGAGGGACTGTGGACATGGCCTACCTAGACTTTAGCAAGGCATCTGACACAGTCCCACACAAAAGATTAATATACAAGTTAGCCAGCCTTGGAGTGGGTTCCAAGGTGGTAGCCTGCGTAAAAAATTGGCTGGACAACAGGATGCAGAGGGTAATAGTAAACAGAGTCCATTCTGAAGAAATGGGGTTACTAGTGGGTACCACAAGGTTCAGTACTGGGACCGATTCTCTTTAATGTCTTTATAAGTGACATTGTGGAGGGACTGGAAGGAAAAGTATGTCTCTTTCCAAATAACACAAAGATCTGCAACAGGGTTGATACACAAGGTGGGGTGGAAAGCATGAGAAGGGACTTGGCAAGGTTGGAGGAATGGTCAAATGTATGGCAGCTTAGATTCAATGCAAAGAAGTACAAAGTGATGCACCTTGGAAACAAAAACCCAAGGGAAGAGTACGCAATGGGGGTGAGAAACTAACAACAACAAAAATGGAAAGGGACCTGGGGTAGTCATATCAGATGACCTAAAGGTGGGCAAACAATGTGAGAAGGCAGTAAGGAGGGCTGGGGGATACTGGGATGCATAGGGAGAGGTATCACCAGTAGAAAACAGGAAGTTGTTGGCCCTCTGTACAGACAGTTGGTGAAGCCCCATCTGGAGTACTGCGTGCAGTTCTGGAGATCTCATTTCCGCAAGGACATAGACAGGATGGAGGCAGTCCAGAGGATGGCAACTAAAATTGTGCAGGGTCTGCAAGAGAAGCCATACTAAGAGACTAAAGGAGCTTAATATGTGTACCCTCGAGGAAAGGAGGGAGAGGGGTGACATGATAGAAACTTTCAAGTACCTCAAGGGAATCAACAAAGTCCAAGAGGGTAGCATCTTTCAGAAAAAGTGATGTGCAAGAACAAGGTGGCACAATTTGAAGATAGAGGGGGGACGGCTCAGAGGTAATGTGAAGAAGTATTTTTTTCACAGAGAGGGTTGTGGATGCATGGAACAGCCTTCCTGAGGAGGTCGTTGAGTCAAAAATAGTGGGGGAATTCAAGAATGCATGGGACAGACATACAGTAATGCAATTCTAGTGGAGGGGTAGAAGGAAGTAGGCTGTTGGTTAACTAGGATCTGCAGCTTATCCATTAGGTAGTGAAATAGGCAGACTACGTGGGCCAAGCGTGACCTGTAAGTCTATTGACCTGTAATGTGGAAACTTCTGCTGGATCTGTCGATAGTCAAACCATCAACTTGTGAATACTGTAACTGTCTGTAAACAATTTTGTAAATATCCTATCTGTGTTATTACTGTATGTACTTTATCCCTCCGGGTTGCACCTGAAACTAGCCTTGGCTCAGTGTGCCTATCCCGTCAACAAATGTTTAAATAAAATAAATAAATCTGCTGTCAAATTCTGTTTCTATGAAAGACAGACACAATGTGGGAAGTGGGATCTTCATTCTGCGGAGGATAACCTTACTTTTAGCAGCTTCAGGACCGATGGTATGTCAGGGGAAGGGATGAATGAATGGATGGGCCTAGTGGCTCTGCTATATCATTCATGTACGTTTTTGAAGAAAGCAGTATGTTAAGTACATTGAGCTTACTGCTCTGACACTCTGAGTTACTGAAGGAAGGTAAGACTATTGTTTTCTGTATGAAATATGAGCAGAAGACAAACAAGTTCCAACTGAAGCAAAGTGATAGTGTAGCTGAGTCTGGTACACAAAGTAACAAATACAAGAGTCAGATAATTACACTCCTGTTCTTGTGTTTTAGCCAGTCAGGTGGCTATAATGTTCTTAACTATAACAGTATACAGCTTATTTATGTATAATGAATCGGTAGTTGTTGCATATAGTTCACTATCAGTATATAACTGATTGGTGTATAGTGAGTGCTAGGTTTACCTGCATTTTATTGGTACAGTATATGCCTCATTTGTGTAAAATGCTTACCATGTTTGTCTGCATATGGTTCATTATTATAGAATTCATTGGTGTTTAATGACAGGCATGTTTGCCTGCAAATAGGTACCTTGACCAGCAGATCCTCTCCTAAATTCTATTTTAAATACCTTTCCATGGAGCACATGGCCAAATACCCGAGCTGCTCCAACCTCAAACCTCAACTTGATCCTGATGGGACTGACTATTGCATAGTCAAATTATTTAGCAAGGCTCTGGCTTATGCCATCTCCAAAATGTTTAATTTTTCCCTATGCTCTGGTGCCTACCCAAAAGTGTGGAAGATGGCAACAGTTATTTCTATTCACAAGTCTGTTTCTTCCAACTACTGTCCAATCTCCCTTCTGGCTCCTCTGCCAAAAGTCTCTGAAAGGAAAGTCTTTGACCAGAATTCAGGGTACATCTGTTGACCCATGTCCAACATGGTTTCCGGCCACAACACAAAGACTGCCTTGGTGAGGTTCACAGACTTTGTTCACTGAGCAGTAGACTCTGGTAATTCGATAGCATCAGTGTTTCTGGATCTCATCAAAGCATTTGACCTTCTCGACCATGAACTACTGATTCAGGTTCTTTCCTCCCTCAATTTTGTCCTCAGGACTACAACTGACAACTCTATCTGACTTTTATCAAATCTGCTGCAGGATTCTATTCTTGGCCTCTACTTTTCTTCTTCATGTTTTGAATATGCTACCTAATGCCTGTCCTACAACAGAAATCATCCTTTATGCTGACAACTTTATAATCTTCGGTATAGGCAAAGACCTGGCAACCATTAATAATTCCATTTAGTGGACTTTGACCTATTCCAGGACTGGTTTGTAAAGCACAAGTTAGTCCTCAATACGAATACCAGAGGACTCTACTTAGCCCCTGGAGAAAAGTAGACCCAGAAAACATCTGATCTGAGATTATACAAGCTCTAAGATGAACTGCAAGCTACTGAATCTCTTACTGCTGCCTACTACTCTGATGTCAGCTGCAGGGATTTTGAGGTTTGTTGTAACAGAAGATCCTAGAACCAAGTAAAAATTTGTCTGATACAATCTACCATACTACTGTAAACAGTAAGTAAACCAAAATGCTTTTGTAGACAAAGTGCACATTAGGACCAGCCCAAACTTGAATGTAGGGACTCTGTGCTGACTGTTCTCCTTTAACTATTGCTTTACAACTCACTGGTATATAATGACTGCCAAGTTTGTTTGCAATTAGTTACCTACTGGTATATAACTCATTGGTGTATAATGACTTTCAGATCCATCTGCATTTAGTTCAATGTTTTAGTGAATAGAGTATGGGCTTAGTAGTGAGTATGTAACTGTAGTTTACTTTTTGGCCTTCTCTATTCCCACCCTTGGTAGGTAAGCTGGGTGGTGAGTGGGAATAGAAAGCCCAACACCAAGGGTGAGCAGAGTGCCAAGAAGAAGGAGGCAGGTGGAGAGTGGATGTGCGTAATGCATTAAGTGGGGAACTGCCCTGGGAGGCTGGCCTTTATTAGGGATGTGGGAGGAGCTATTCTCCCACATTGAACCTCATGTTTTAGCCCTACTATTCAATGTTTTGTTGACTCGAGTATGGGGTTAGTAGTGCTTATGTAACTATAGTTTACTTTTTTGCCTTTCTCTATTCCCACCCTTGGTAGGTAAGCTGGGTAGTGAGTAGGGAATAGAAATCCCAAAAGATTACCTCCTCCAACTCATGGAGAATATGACCAGTAGCACACAGGAGTGGACCTCCCTTCCCTAGGTGGAGGAAACCTTTGAGAACCCAGAGCTACTGACCCGTTCGTCCTCAGAGCAAACTAAGAGGAGATGATCCTAGGTTCTTACAACCATATTCTAATTTCTGAGTAAGGTGAACTATTTGTAGAGATGACATTCCATCTTCAGAGTCTGTTGGATGATGCCATCTGGAAGGTTGATTCTGAGGCTGAAGAGACAGATCCATTCTGAAGGAGTGTCCAGATCCCAAATGTGGATTAAGTCCAGCTGGAAAAGAGATAAATGTGGTCCAAAATTTCAATGTGATATTGGTTGATATTCCATGGAGTTATAGAGTCAATGAGCATGAAGATAGGAGTTGATTGAATGAGCTGCCAGATTCTAAACTGGAAAGTACGATGGGTAATGAAATTCTAAAACTAACCTATCAGACTTTGTAGAGGGTTTGAGATCCAGATTAGAGTCTCAGTGCTTGGAGTTCAGCAATGTGCAATATGTCGCTGTGTAGGCATTTATGGAGATGATGAAGGATTCAGACAGAAGCTTAAGTTACCTGGTAGGAGTGGTTAACATGTAAGATTTTAGATCAGTGAGGGAAGGGTGGTATATGCTATAGAGATGGTAACTGGATAACAATGGGAATAATTGGAAAGTTCAGTACAAGAAAACTGAGGGTTGACTAGAGTTATTGTTACTATAATGAGATTTGCAAAGTGTCATATTGAGGAAGGACTGCTAGTGGAAATGTTGGATATGGGTATTGCTGTAACTTAATTGCCCATGGCAGGAGCTTATGGTCATGGCAGCTTTACAGTGCTGGAGCATCCAATGTCAGAATGCTGAGGGGAGCCCAAGAATGGGTCTTTGAATAAGTATATAGACTGATGTGGCAATGGGAAGTCGAGAGCAGTGTAGAATGCCATGGGTGCCTAGTGTGCTTAATCAGATATAGGACTGTTATGGGGTATGACTGGGATAGTGAGACAGCCAGGTTAGTTATAGATGTGCAGATTAAGGAATAAATGGAAGCCTGCTCTCGGTAATGGTATTCGCTGGCAGGAGTATGGGAGGTAAATCCTGAGGGATGAGTTAGAAGGACCACTGGATGGGTAGCTGGTATGATTTAGAGTAACATGGTGAAGAGACATAGATAACTTTATGAATTATAGTGACGTCCAGGGGCCAGAGAACAGTGGCTCAGACACAGTAACTTTAGCAAGGCAGCTAGGCACCAGATAGCCAATGATACGTGTTCTGAGATAGTAGGTGGAGACGGCCTTAGGAACATTCAATGGCCATTAAAGGAGTATGAGTTGAATAATCATGATCAAACTGAGTCAGCATTTGTAGGAAAAGACTATGAGGAGAAGATAAGATGGATGATGCCAAAATTGCTCTGAGATATCTTACATTCCGTTATTCTTAACAGTGATCATTATTAGGGAGTTGGTACATCTTGGAAGGAATTATCATCACATTTCCAGGTAAGACGATAGGAGTGAAGGAGGCTCCACTAAATCTTGGATCCTTTGAAGACATGGGAGGTAGAGATGTTCAAACTGCTTTAATTAACTGGATACATAAGGAAGCATCCTGCAGAGCTGTTTGAGGGATGAGATCTTCTATGGTCCAGTCTAATGGTATTCCAGAAATGGGTCCTAGGGTGGTGATTGGGAAGTACTGATGATTCTATAGTGGTGTAAGTCTATAGGGCATGCTGTTCAAGGGATGTTACTAGAAGAAGGTTTCCTCAGGTGAGATGAACAGGTACTCTGTAGAGCGTTGGAAGGGAACTGTTATGATAGCCAAGATACCTGAGTGCACGACTGTGGAGAGTTTCAAGAGGGCCTTGAAGGTCTATTTATGGCATCTTGCCTACCAGGATTAGTTTTATTTTGACAGTTATTTATTAACCCAACTTGCTGTTTGTGAATTTTATGTTTTATTGATTTTATCCATTTTAATGTTGTACAGTGCCTTGGTTGTAGAAAGGTGCTTTAAAAATAAAGTTATTATTATTATTATTATTATTATTAAGGTAGGAGGGTACTAGGTCATAACAGCACCAATAATAATAGTGCAGACCACAATAATGACTTGCAATAATGCTGCCAGTTTCTTTGTAGGGGTGCTCTGCCCCCCCCCGCACCTGCCATACTAAAGCATTCCAACTCTGGGGGAGCGGATCACGGGGAAAGAAAGAATTTGTTGGGCTGTGGAATACTTGTTTCCATGGCCCCTTGTAAAAATAAAAGAAGTCTCAATTGGCAAAAGTGAATGAGACCAAGATTAGAACCCTGGTCTCCACTCCCACCCCGCCAAGCTGCTCCATGCCTCAGCCCTCCATGCCACGGGAGCAGCTCAGTCAGCCTCCTTGATTCTCCTTCCTTGACCTGTAGTGGTGCCATGGACAGCAACCTGGAGAGTACTTACTACAAGCGCTGTAAATCCCTCTCACTGTCTGTGGCAGCACTGTTCAGAGTAGCACTGTCTTTCCATGCACTATTCTGGTAGCATTGTTCTAACGGGTATGGGTAGGAGTATGAGACAGATGAACAGGTAGGAGTAGTTGATCAAGCAGGGATGCTGGATGTCAATAGTTGTAGGAATGCCCAAAGAGAGACACAGCAAATGTGCAGGAGCCCTGAGCCACAGGGGCAGCAAGGAGGAAAGCAGCAGTCCTGGAATGGAGGGAAAAGTCCAAGCATAAGTTCACCGACTGAAGGATGGAACTGGAGAAGAAGATGACTGAGGCAGAGCAGTACATACCTCGGCAGGTGCAGGGAAGGTATGGGACGAGGGCAAGCACCACAGCATACTGGAATAGAATGCAGAAAAGTTGAATCAGGCCACAGTGGGAGGTCCATGTCAAACCAAGAAGCGAATCCAGGTAGAAGATGCTGCAAAGTTGAGGAGGGAAGGTCCCACCTCCGAAGGGGATGGCGAACATAAACTGCTGATAGCAAAGGTGCAATGGTGATGGGACATGGGTTTCCACCTCCGAAGGAGATGGCAAACTTGCAATGCTGGTAGTAAAAGCAGCAGAGCTGAATAGGAGGTTACCACCTCTGAAGGAGATGGTGAACTGGAATAGTTGGTAGCAAGCACTGCAATGATGGGGAATGGGTGCCCACTTCTGAAGGAGATGGTGAACTAGAATTACCTTTATTTATTTTATTTCAACTTTTGTTTACCGAGTAAATGTCATGAGCCAAGGCCCTTTTTTCAGACACAACCCAGGACAAGATGTCCAGATATTACAAATACAAAATTTCAACAAATACAAATACAAAATACAAACAATTCATAACACTACATTACAAATCATCAGTACATCACAAACAACATACATTATAAATTAAAACATTAGCATTGCACTTTACTCAAATAGTATTGTTTTAACCTAGACTTAAAAACTGCATGCCTAGTGTCTTCAAAAAGGTTGCTGGCCATTAAAATGTCTATAACTCCTAAAATATTATACCTATTTTCCAATAGCCTTTGATACTTCCTCTAGTTTTCTTATCAAAATAGACAAAATTATCGGCAGCTTCATTTGGGAAGGCAAAATACCTAGATTTAGTCGATAAAAACTTAGATCCCATTGGTCAAAGGTGGCTTTGGCCTTCCTTGGTTCCAAGCCTACTTATGGGCTTTCCATTACATCTCAAACAATTAGATGGTTTAACAAACCCAACATCCAGTATCCTTTATGGGTCAATATGGAAACATCCTATGTCCTGGTAATGTGGTGACTTCTTTCCTTTATAACACCCTTACCTCTTTTTAAAGTCTCACCCTACCATAGCTGCTTCTATATTCTATTGGAAAATCATTCACAAGCATATTAAATCTAACCCCAAACCCTTAGCTTACACCCCATCTGGGGTAACCACCATATATCTCTTGATAATCACCCCATTTTTGTAGTACCTGGAAAATAAAGGGTATTCTCTTTTGCAGGAATATACTTGAACCCAAGTCATTAAAGTTAAAATCTTACACCGACCTACAAGGCATATGGAATCTTCCCATCAGGATTTTTGGAAATATCTACAGCTTCGTACCGCATGCAACTCTTATCTCACACCCTTCTCTATCAATTCTCTGTATGATAAGCACATCTCTAAATAGATAAAAACAACATCCAATTTAAATAGCACTGTTTACAAAGATATTTGTGATATCCTTCCTGACTACTCTGTCAATGCTAAAACAGATGGAGTACTTTGCTACAATATAATATCACCAATGCACAATGGTCCAGATGTTGGCTCTCCTGTCACAAATCTTTTAATGATAAGCACGAGTTCCCTCATTCAAACCAAGATCCTTCATTTGTGGTACAAAACTCCTGTTGTAATACAAAAATGGGTTTATTGAACAATAACAATTGCTGTGCTACCAATTCCCCAATGGGGATTTCTTGCATATCTTATGGCACTGTCCTCTCATACAAAGATTTGGCACTACTCACAGATTTGCAATGAAAGTGGTAGGTCAACCTTTACACTGGACCCTAAACATTGCATTCTTGGTATTTTAATCCGTTCTTATAAAATTTCATATTCATAGAGCAGATGGTTAAATATACTCTTCCTTCAAGTTAAACGCACAATCCTCATGCATTGGAGATCCAACATAATCCCTACCTTCCGGTATCATTAACCAACTATTGCAATATGCCTCTCTGGACCGTAATATATCTTGTCTGACCGACTCATGTTATATAACAATTGTTGGCAGGGCTTTTTAATTTTTGGAATCAACTAATCTTCCAACACCAATGTATGGACTTAAAATATATGGATTTCCCCTTTACTGATACATCATTGTAGTCTGCTTTTTCCCCACTTTTTGTAGTTTCATTCTCTCTCTCTTCTTAACTTTCTTATATATCTTTTCTTTCCTATACTCTGTTCTCAATTGTTCTTTATTACTCCACAATCCTTTTACGAATGTACTTTTTTCCCCATTGCAGCATCATATATAATTATGTAACATTTTAATATAAACCATATCTAATCATACTATCCGCTTTAAGTTCACTACAAATGTCAAGTATATGCTAATTACATGACCTGTATTGTTTACTATATTTTAAACCAAAAGCTCCTTGTATTATTGTAGCAATGTTCTTATTATATGCTGCCTCAATTTCTTTAAAAAAAATCCTCACATTGTACTGTACTGTAAGAGGTTTGTCTGTATATCTTATGAAAAATTAATAAAAAAGTTTAACTGTAAAAAAAAAAAAAGGTTGGTGGGAGGCCATTCCAATATTTTGCTGCCATAAATGAAAAAGAACTCTTTCCCATTTTAGTTTTCCTTTTTGGAATAACTAACTTAATAGTTGTAGTTGATCTCAACGATCTAGCTAACTCTTTAAATTGATAAAGCAGATATAAGGGATTTAAACTTTTGTCTCATAACATTATCAGAGAGACAATTTAAATTATATGCAATATTACATTTTGGTGGAGCCAATCAAGTAGTTGATATAATAAGCAATGATGAGTCTGTTATGGTACTTTAAGTACAAACCTACATATACTATGAAAAGTAGTAGTTAATAATGATAGATCTGTTTTGTAATATTAGAAAAAGAAATGAATTATAATACATGGTTGGCAACAACACACTTCTAGCGATAGCTGTATAAGCCTCAACGTCAAACAATTTAAAGATCTAAAAAGTACACCAATTTCTGATTAACCTTTTTACAGTTGTTTAATATGTATCGAATAAGTCAAGTTTGGGTCTAATAGTATCCAGATATCTAAACTGAGTCACTTGTTCCAATAGGCCACCTGGTACTGGTAGGGAATCACTGAATCATTGCAAGAAGGCCACTAGATGTTATAAGGGCAGCATCAGGGGAAAATTGAAGAAGGCTTCAGGCACACGTCCTTGAAGAAGAGCAAATGGCATGTATCCAGCAGGAAGCAAAGCAAATGAGGGCATAAATGTCCAAGAGGTAGGCAAGTGCAGGTACAGGTAAGTGCAGGTACAGGTTTGTATTTGACCCAGACAGTAAACTATTTTTGTGTTTACCTTTGTGTGCCTTAAAGGAAATTCCAGACTTTCTCAGGAAGTGATTACATCATAGATACTTATCAGCCAATAGCTTTGTAACAGACCTGAGAACAATAGTATTATAAGCAAGTGTTTTATAGCAAACTCATCAGAACAGCTAATATTTTCAAGTCAAACTACCTCTTGCTGGGCTGCAATACTGAACATAGGATTTGCAAGAAAGCGAGTTGTGATCACAACAGAGGAGGTGAACCTTACAATTGTCTTTGGTTTGTAGCAGATATTCTGCAGGTGGAGGCTACTTCTAACTGAAAGGTGAAATAAGGAACTTAGAATTATCAGGAAAGACAGTCTGTTACAATTCTTAAGATTTTCAGTGCAGGAAGTGTTTAAAAGCACAGCTGACTTATTTTGGGGCTGACTGCTTTCAAAGCAAAAACCACCAGGCTGTTTTGGGGCTGGGAGGTTTACCTGTGTCTGACTTGGATGTCTGGATTTTTCTCTGTTTGATTAGCAGTGGATTTTCTCTGTCAAATTGTTGTGTATGGTATCTTGCTGACAGGAAGGCACTGTCATGTAGGTGGGTCAGAGCTCTTAGCTGATTGTTTTGTGAGGGCACAGTTTAGGCCTAACCCTTACCACCCTCACCCCATCCACCCTGAAATAGTTCCTTTATACCTGGGGTTTGACATCATTTCCTCAAGAGTGCAAGGCATATCAATGTCATATCCTCTCAGCACACAGCACTGAAAATATAAGCATACATTGTATAATATATATATTTCTATATAACAAACCAATCACACACACAACACACACACAAAAAGTACATAATCATGTGGGAGTAGTGCAATGTAATGGCTGTGGGGCAGCAGTCTTCCGGGAGTCTTTCTGGAGGCTGAGATGCTGCCCTATTTGCAGACAATTCTCTGCCCTGAGGGAGGAATTTGCCCATCTTCAGGCCACACTGGACAGCAGTAAGGGAACCTTCCCCCAGGCCAGACTGGATGATAGGAACGGAACCTCCCCCATCCAGGGAGCACCAGAGCCACCACCACTACTACCTCAGAGGTTGCAAAGAAAGCACAGCAGTTGGACCACAGTGGGCTCAAGGAAGGTGAGGATGGTGGAACAGAGGCACACCCAGTCAGTTGTTCCACCCACAATCCATACACCATTCTGGGAGCACAGCTCCCCTATGGATGCCCACAGAGGAGACTAAGGAGGCTGAGGACACCTGTCACAAGGAGGCCCAGGAAGGAGGCAGAGGACACCACAAGGAAAGGAAGCAGCTCCTGGTGGGGGACTCAATTATTAGGGGATAGAACTGGGGAGCAGGGAAAACTGAAGTAAGTGCCTGCCTGGTGCCATGGCTTGAGGGACAGAAGCGATCCTCAGGAACACGAGAACAGCTGCACGGAGTCTGAGCTGGATGTCATTGTCCACCATGAGGACAAATGACTTGGCTCAACATGAGATTAGAGCAGTGCAGAAGGACTTTGTAGAACTGGGAGGGGCCTAAGACAAGTAGCACACACAGTATCCTTCTCAGAGGTGCTGCCTGTCAATGGCATGAGTGAGACAAGGTACTTTGCACCATGCAGTTTAATGAATGGTTGAAAAAATGGTGTGGAGCACAGGGTTTGGCTTCATTGGGACTGGGGTTCCACCTGGAGGGACACCAGCCTATACTAACAGGATGGTCTGCATCTGTCAGGAAGGAACAGTCTTTTAAGCAATCGGTTTAAATGCTTCATTGGCAAGCTTTTAAACTAGTCAAGGGGAGAGCACTGATAAGCAGCAGGAAAATCCCAGCCTCCCTACAAAACAGGGTACTAAATGAGAAAAAGACCGAGGTAGAAAGGTCAGTGGGGGATGCTGCAACAGAAGGTAAAGCCATCAAAAAATGGAAAGCAATGAGTACCAATGCCTGTAGTCTGAGTAACAAGCTTCCTGAATTAGTGGCCTTGATGGAGGAGGAACATCTGGATATCGTGGCAGTCACAGAAACATGGTTTGCACAAAACCATGACTGAGACGTAAACATACCAGGATACACTATCTACAGGAGGGACAGAGAGGGTAAAAGAGGAGGAGGAATAGCTCTTTACATAAGGGAAGGAATCAAAGCAACAGAACAAAAGGTAAACCGGGGAGGAGAAGAAGCACTGTGGGTAAATTTGGAGACCGGCAATGGAACCACAATCCGCACAGGGGTTGTATACGAGCCCCTTCTCAGGGGAAGGAAATGGACAAGGAAATGATAGAAAGTATACTTAGTATGGCAGAAAAAGGGGAGATATTGCTGATGGGTGATCTGAATATGCCAGATGTTAGCTGGAGTGCAGTTGCAGCAGCCACTTCGAAGAGTGGGGTTATTCTAGATGCCCTACAGGGGGCATGCCATAGACAACTAGTACTGGAGCCCACTCGAGAGGGAGCAATCTTAGACCTGGTTCTCTCAAATGGAGATGAAGAGAGGATCACAGATGAGAAGTGGGTAGTCATCTGGGAACTAGCCACCATCGAACAGTATGGTTCACAATAAACACAGCAATAGAGTCAAGTAATACAAAGGCAAAGGTACTGGACTTTAGGAGGGCTGACTTTGCCAAAATGGTGAGTGCCTAAGGAATGCACTAGCAAATGGGCAGGAAGGAGGGATGGAAGAACAATGGGGAATAATAAAACTGCCATCACAGAGGTAACAAGCCTTTGTGTGAAGCAAATAAACAAAACTAAACGATGTAAGAAACCACTATGGTTCTCAAAGGAAGTGGCAGTGAAGGTTCAAGAGAAAAGAAAGCTTTCAGGAAGTACAAGGAATCACAGAAGGAGCAGGACAGAGAACTGTATCAGTTAAAGCAAAAGGAAGCTGGGAAGGCAGTCAGAACAGCAAAGGCCCAAACCGAGGAAAGATAGCCAACTCAGTTAAGAAGGGGATAAAACCTTTATAGGTACATCAGGGAGCAAAGAAGACCAAGGGAGGGATAGTGAGGCTTAATAAGGGGAAGGGGGCAGAGGGTGACTGTGAAAAGGCACAGATACTAAACAAATATTTTTGCTCAGTATTTACAAAGGAAGAGGGGGAGGTACCTAAAACAAACAGTAGAAACACTCTGGATACAGAAGTTGATACCAGCCCATTTACAGAACAAAGGGTTCTGAAAGAACTCTTAAAATTGAAGGTGGACAAAGCAATGGGGCCTGATGGGATTCATCCCAGAATTCTAAAAGAACTAAGGGTAGAATTAGTGACACCACTGACTACCCTGTTTAACAAATCATGGGAGGATGGGGTGGTACCCGAGGACTGGAGGAGGGCAGATGTGATTCCCCTTCACAAAAGTGGGAGCAAGGCAGAAGCAGGAAACTACAGACCTGTTAGTTTAACCTCAGTGGTAGGGAAAATGATGGAATCACTTCTGAAGGAAAGAATTGTCGAGTATCTAGAGGCCAGAGGGGCACAGGACCCAAGGCAGCATGGATTCACAGCAGGAAGGTCATGCCAGACAAATCTGATAGATTTCTTCGACTGGGTGACCAAAGTAGTAGATCAGGGAGGGGCTGTGGACATGGCCTACCTAGACTTTAGCAAGGCATTTGACACAGTCCCACACAAAAGATTAATATAAAGTTAGCTAGCCTGGGAGTGGGTCCCAAGATGACAGCCTGGGTAAAAATTGGCGGAGAATAGCACACAGAGTAATAGTAAATGGAGTCCACTCTGAAGAAGGGGGTTACTAGTGGGGTACCGAGGTTCAGTATTAGGACGGTCCTCTTCAATGCCTTTATAAGCGACATTGCAGAGGGACTGGAAGGAAAAGTATGTCTCTTTGCAGATGACACAAAGATCTGCAACAGAGTTGATGCACAAGGTGGGGTGGAAAGGATGAAAAGGGACTTGGCAAGGTTAGAGGAATGGTCAAATGTATGGCAGCTTAGATTCAATGCTAAGAAGTGCAAGGTAATGCACCTGGGAAACAAAAACCCAGGGGAAGAGTACACAATGGGGGGTGAGATACTAACAACAACAAAAATGGAAAGGGACCTGGGGGTAGTCATATCAGATGACCTAAAGGTGGGCAAGCAATGTGAGAGGGCAGCAAGGAGGGCTGGGGGATACTGGGATGCACAGGAGAGGCATCACCAGTAGAAAACAGGAAGTTATTATCCTCTGTACAGACAGCTGGTCAGACCCCATCTGGAGTACTGCGTGCAGTTCTGGAGACCCAGTCTTTGCAAAGACATAGACAGGATGGAAGCTGTCCAGAGAGGGCAACTAAAATGGTGCAGGGTCTGCCGGAAGACATATGAAGAGAGACTTAAGGAGCTTATATGTATAGCCTCAAGGAAAGGAGGGAGAGGGGACATGATAGAAACTTTCAAGTACCTCAGGGAATCAACAAAGTCCAAGAGGGTAGCATCTTTCAAAAAAAAGGTGCAAGAACAAGGGGCACAATTTGAAGATGGGGGTGGCTCAGAGGTAATTTAAGGAAGTATTTTTCACAGAGAGGTTGTGGATGCATGGAACGGCCTTCGGAGGAGGTTGTGGAGTCAAAAACAGTGGTGGAATTCAAGCATGCATGGGACAGTCATAAGGCAATTCTAGGGGGTGGGGTAGGAAGAAGTAGGCTGCTGGTTAACTAGGATCTGCAGCTTATCCAGTAGGCAGGGAAATGGGCAGACTGGGTGGGCCAAGCGGTCCTTATCTGCCATCAAATTCTATGTTTCTATGTTTAATAGGGAAACGTGGTCAACTGGAGTAGCAATGAGGGCGGTGATGGCAGCAAGGAGCAGCAAGTTTGGAAGTGGAGGAGGATAAACCAGAGGCAAGCCACAACAACGATGCACAGGAATGCAGGCAGCGGTGGAAGGCAATCAGCAAGGAAGTCCAGAAGTCTAATGGGCTGAGTGGAGGTGGAGATTAAACAAGCTGGAGGGATCCAAATCCAGAACATGAGGAGGCCAAAGGTGGGCATAAGTACATGGAGTCCATAGAAGCACAGGATGTAGTTGGGTGAGGTAAGATATTGAAGGCAAATGGGGTATGGTGGACCCGTTACCGAAGGAATGCAGCTACCAGTCTGAGGTATAGAAAGCAGTTGGGTGAAACAGTAGATTGCAAACTCGAGCTCCCATCCCTGGTATTCTGGGTGAGCTAACCTTCACTCAATGCCACACTGGGCAGAGTTTAGAGATGGAGATTGTGGAAAGTCAACCAGGAGTATAACTGGTCATGACTGAAGGGAGAGGAAACAGGGTCTCATCCCCGGTAGACAGGGGAAGCCTACCTGTACTGCTATGCCTCAATAGGCAGAGTTAGGGAAGAGGCTGTTAGACTGCTCGTATGGGCTAAGCAAGAAAAGTGGAGCCAACAGCTGAGGAGTAGGAGGTTGGTAAAACAAAGTAGGATGAAGGAGATGGTAGTAAGTAAGAGTTGCGAGGGCGGAGAAGCACGATTGCTATAAGTCCCATTAAGGTGGAGATAGGAGAATGCAGTGAGGAGCATGCAGAACAGTGAGAGAATGCAAGACACAGTCGAAGGCCAGGTAGGCTGGGAGGTCAATGAGTAATGCAGGGAGGACTGAAAGCCAAGTAGGGGAGAAAATCATATGGCTAACATAAAGCATGCTCCAGCTAATTGGAGTCACGATGCCGCAGCATGACACCGCAGTCCCCCATCATGGTAAAAACAGGGAAGCCAGCTGAGCAACATGGACCAAATAACACAGCAATGGTGGAGGGGTAGGAACCACTGAAGGAGGCTCCAGTACTGGCAAGAACCTAGTAAAAGACAAGCCATAGGTATAACGGGGAATACGAACTGACGAAACTGCCAGCAAAAAAGGTTATTTGGTCTATCAAGCCTACTCGATTTGCAGCTAGCAGCCCTACTCTGCACTGCCCCTCCCACTAACCCCCTCATGTCCCTCTCTTTTGCCCTATCCCAGCCCCTCTTGAAGTATCCCACTATTTTATAGGCCACCACCTCTGCCAGTAGTGCGTTCCACTCTGCTACCACCCTTTCCGTAAATAAATACCTCCTCTGTCAGCCCAGTGGTGCTGAGGGCTGAGGCACTGGACGCCACATCTCCTTTCATGCCGGCAACCCATGTTCGGGAACAAGCATGGGCCGTCGGGGGTCAGCAGAGGAGAGAGAGGCTTGAGCATCTGGCGGACTGCTCTCCTCTTCCAGGGAGGAAGGACTGGCACTCCCGCTGAATTACTACCCCCAGGTTGAGGCCAAAGGGTAGTGTGGGTCAGAGGGGCCAGACATAGGAAGTGTGCTGTGGTACTTCTGCGGAAGAGTGCATGCCTCTATGTGTGCATGTCTTGTGTGTGCGCCCCAGCAACAGGAAAAGGGAGAAAATGAGGAAAAACATCTCCGGCTGCAAGATGACAACCGACCTCCCACAGGCTCCACACCTGGCAACCAGGCAGGGGTAAGTCCCAGTGATACTGGGGTGACGTCCAGGGAGGTCAGTCAGAAGGGGGGCAGCCAGAGGCAGGAAGGAGGATAAAAGTGCTTATAAAAAAAAGGGAAAAACAAAGAAAAAAGAAATGTCTTCTCATTTCCCTCCTAAACCTTCCACCCTCCAATCTCACGTCATGACCCCGAGTGTCTCTCCTCATCCTCCTCCTTGAACAGTCCCTCAGTGCCTGTCCTGTTTATTCCTCTTATGTACTTAAAGGTCTCAATCATATCCCCCTGTCCCTCCCTTCTCCAGAAAGTACATGTTCAACTCCCTCAGTCTAACCTCATATGGTAACTCCCCAGACCCTGGATCATCTCGTTGATCATCTTTGTTGCTCTGCGTTGCACCCCTTCCAGGAATACAATGTCCCTCTTTAGGTAAGGGTGCCAAAACTGAACACAATACTCCAGGTGGGGTCTGACCAGCGATCTGTATAACGGCAAAATCACCTCCCTCCTTCTAGAGGTTATTCCCCTTGCAATACAACCCAGTATCTTGTTGGCCACTGCTGCTGCTTTCCTACTCTGTGCCGAGTTGTTCATTGTTCCCATTATGAGCACCCCCAGATCTTTCTCCTCCTCAAGTCACAGCTAGCTGCACCCCCCCCCCAAAGATGGTAGCTTCTCTTTGGATTCTTTGTCCCAAAATGCAGCACCTTTCATTTTTTGGCATTGAAACCAAGTTGCCAGGTGTCAGACCACATCTCCAGCCTTGTCAGATCTTCCTGCAATCCCTGCCACCACCCTGGTTATCCACCACTGCTCCCATCTTGGTGTCGTCCCAAATAGATTGATCTTTCAATTTATGCCTACCAAGATGCCTGCAATAAATACCCCAAATAACACCGTCCCAGCACTAACTCCTGTGGGACCCCACTCGTCACTGCCCTTGGGGATGATAATTCTGCTCCCACCCCACCCTCTGCTGCCATCCCTGCAGCCAGTTCTTCACCATCCACCAATTTGCCCCACCCCTGTGCCCTTAGCTTACATGCTAGTCTTCCATGTGGCCCGAGTTGAATGCCTTACTGAAGTCCAGGTGTAGGGACATCCACTGCATGCCCTTTTCCAATTCTCTAGTTACCCAGTCATAGCAGTCCACTAGATTGGTCTGGCAGGATCTGCCCTTGACAAAGCTATGCTGCCGACTGTCCTGCACCCCACTGACCTCCAGCAGGGTCACCAGCCTCTCCTTCAAGATTGTTTCCATCAATTTCCCACCATGGATGTGAGACTCACTGGTCTATAGTTCCCTGGTTTGTCTTTGGGACCACTCTTATGGAGTGGAACCATGTGAGCCATCCTCAATCCTGAGGTACACATCCTGAGTCAGAGAGGCACTACATAGGTCTGCCAGTGGGCCTGCCAGGACCTCTGCCAATTCTTTCAGTATCCTGGGGTATATGTCATCCAGTCTCGGTGCCTTGTCCACCCTCAGTGCCCTTAACCCCTCTAGCACTCTACCTTCTGTGATTTCCCTGTCTGTCACCTCCTCCGCCTCTGACCCTATCCCCCCCAAACTTAGGTAATTCCCTTTCTCTCAGTAAAAACTGAGCAGAAGTAGTCGTTAAGCGCTTGCCTTTTCACCCTTTTTCCACCCATTCCACCTCCTTCTTAATCCTTGCTATTTGGTCCTTACAACCACTTTTCTCCTGATGTACCTGAAAAGTATTTTTCCTCTTCCTTAACTCCTTTGCCAGCATGAGCTCCTTAGCGCCTTTGCTGCCCTTACTTCCCAGTCATATGAGCAGACAAAACACATTAGCATAATAACAAGCAAGTGGAACACCAAACATAACGAAAACATAGGAGGAGGAGCTCCAAGTGCAGTGGGACAGCAGGAACTGCTGCAAGGGACACGAGACGGAACCAGTATGAGAGCTGTGGTGATTCGGCATGCCAGAAAGTCATGAAGTACGAGGGGAGAACAAGGCAAGGTAGGAATGACAGGCTGGACAGGGTAAATGAATACTGGGACTAAGACATGGTAAGTATAAGTAGCATGGGAATTGACATGATTGGTAGGAAAGGCTGATGTAATTGATGGCAAAGTGGGAAAATATGAGGAATGGCAGGCTCCAGGAGAGGGTCAGAAGTGGAGCAGAATGGATGTGGGAAAAGGGGCATAGAGATGGAGATGGAAGTTCCGGTGTGAGAGAGAAAGCTCAAAGAAAACACAGAACTGAGGGACAAGGGCCAGAATGAGTGATGAGGCAGGAGAAGACAAGGAGGATGACAGGGGAGGAGGGCCAGAGAAACAGGAAAGGGGGGCCCAGATCAGAAAAGGGGAAAGGAGCAGAATGTTTTTTTGTTTTTAGCAAGGAACCCATGGAGGAAGGGGCCGGGGCAGGGGAAAAAAAACAAGCAATAGGGAAGGGAAATGGTCACAGCTGAACAACCAAATGCTCAGTAAAACTATACTAACAGTGCAATGCATAAACACATGAGGATGTAAGGGAAGGACTACCTTTCAAGTCAGTATTGCAGAAAAATAGATATAATCCAAAAGCCAAGCAAACAAAGTTAATTGACAGGATATGGGCAATGGGGAAGACACAGCAACTACTGTGCAGGGTCCAGCAGAATGCACAGTAACTACAGCCAGAGCGAAGAGCCAGAATGGGTCCCTCAGCAGCTGCCATAGGCAGTGCACAGGCAGAACGGGAATCCAAATGAGCAACTGACTCGGGGAGGCGCTGGGCCCAAAACAGGGAGTCCCGAAGCAGCCGTTCAGGTGGAGTGTGCCTAGTCTGAAGAACAAACATGCCGGCACCAACAGCAGTGCAGCGCAGGAGATTCTGCTTGAACTCGACCCCCAAAACCCCCCTGAAGACTAGCTGGCAACACACCCCAAACAGGCTTGGACAGGAGCAACATGGCAGGGATGGTACACCACAGAAAGTTGAACTGAGGAGTTGCCAGCACAAGCACCCTGCAGAGTTTAAGGAACAAGCCCAAGGGAAGGAACAACCAGGCAAGTGATGGGACAAGGGGAACAGAGCAAGGAGCAAGACCCAGGGGATGAATGGGAGTGGGACAGGGGAAGGGAAGCAGCAGCACAAGGAACAAGGCATGGTAAAAAGGGAAAACAAAAGGGGAATGAGCACAGGGGGCCAGGAGTAGTAACATTAAACAGGGGAGGAAGCAAAAGGAATGAACAGTGGAGGGGTAGGGGGGAATAAAATGGCAGGGGAGGAAGGGAAGGAGGTGCAGTCCATGAGCCACACAGGAGCACAGCGCTTGCAAAGGAGGTGTATATCACAATGCACAAAGCAGGGAACTGCCGTGGGAGGCTGGCTTTTATTAGGGATGTGGAAGGGGCTATTCCCCCACATTGAACCTTGGCCTTTTACCCTCACATTACCTGTTGCTATGTAACTCACTGGTGTATAATGACGGCAAGGTTTGTCTACATATAGTTAACTATTTGTATGTACCTCACTGAAACAGAAAAACAGACTTTGCTGGCTGATAAGGACTGCTCGGCCACTTAGTCTGCCCATTTTCCTGCCTACAGTATCACCTCAGATTCTACTTGATCTCTGGCCCATTCACCCACCTTCCCTTTCCCTAAGATTCACTTATGCCTATCCCATGCATTCTTGAACCCCACCACTGTTTTCACCCACACTACCTCTGCTGGAAGACTGTTCCAGGAATCTACCACTCTCTCTCTGCGAAGAAATACTTCCTCACATCTCTACTGAACCTATCCCTCTCCAGCTTCTTATCATGCTCCCTTATTCTTGAGCACCTTCTTTTCTGAAAAATACTTCCCTCCTGTACCTTATTTATCCCTATGAGGTATTTTTTCATATATGTAGATTTTTATGTTTTTTTTGAGTGGGGGTTTCTCTCGTACAACTCCAGGGGCCCCGGCACACAGCCGTACGTGCGTGTGGAGGCACGCACGCACACCAGAAGCCAACTCAGCCCCTTCTCCCACCTGTACTGCTGCCCTGCCCACCTATGTTACCCCACCAAACCTCCACCTGGTGGGGATGGGACTATGGGAGGGTCGACAACCCACCCCCATCACCCCCAGGAGAGGAGAGCAGCCTGGCAGCGTGCTCATTCCCATTCCTTCCCCCCAAATGCTGGCCCCCCGATGGCCCGAGGTCATTCCCGAACCTGGGTCACCAGTGTAGTGTGAGGTGTGACATCCAGTGCCTCAACCCTCAGCACCACCGGGCCAGCCCCCAATGAGGTATTTAAAGGTCTCTATCATATCCATCTTCTCCCTCCTCTCTTCCAGGGTGTACATATTTAGATTCTTAAGACTCTGCTTATGGGTCTTCTAAAGTAGACCCTGCACTATTTTAGTTGCTCTCCTATGGACCACCTCCACCCTATCTATGTCATTCCGGAGATGTGGTCTCCAGACCTGGACACAGAACTCAAGGTGGGGTCTTGCTAGTTATCTATATAGAGACAATGCCACCTCCCTCTTTCTGCTGGTGATACCCCTCCCTATGCACACCAGTATCCCACTAGCCCTCCCATCTGCCTTGTCGTATTGCCTGGACATCATTACATCATCCAATTTTATTACCCCCGGTCTCTTAACTGGTTGGTGATTGTCAGTACCACTCTTCCCATTTTGTACTCTGCCTCTAGGTTTCTGTGCCCAAAGTGCATTACTTTGCACTTTTTTGCATTAATACCCAGCTGCCATACCCTTGGCTACTCCTCCAGCTTTCTCATGTGTCTGCTCACCCTTTCCAGCCCCTTGGAGTGTCCACCCTATTGCAAATTATGGTGCCATCCACAAAGAATTCCTCTGCAGTGTCACTTACAAAGACATTAAAGAGGACTTGTTCCAGCAGTGATCCTTGAGGCACCCCACTGGTCACCCTCCCTTCCTCTGAATGAACTCTGTTTACCATCACCCTCTGTCACCTATCCCCTAACCAACTTCTTACCCAGTTTACCACCTTTGGACCCACTTCTATGCTACTCAGCTTGGTTACTAGCCTCTTGTGAGGAACAGTGTTGAAGGCCTTGCTGAATTCTGGGTGGTCCACGTCCATTGTTCCACCCTGGTCTGGTTCCTTGGTCACCCAGTCGAATAACTTTATCAGATTCATTTGATGTGGCCCACCTCACCCATTCACATGAATCCATGTTGCCTAGGTTTTGTAAACCCATTGGATTCAAGATATTTTAAAATCCTTTCGTTCAGCAGTGACTCCGTTAACCATCCCACCTACAAAGTCAGGCTGACTGGCCTATAATTGCCAGCCTCTTCCCTGCTTCCACTTTTGTGTAGTGGGACTACATCCACACTCCTCCAGAACCACTTCTGTTCCCAATAAGATGTTTAAAAGGACTGTCACACATACAGCCAGTACCTCACTGAGCTCCCTTAGTACCCTTGGATGCACCCTATCTGTCCCTATTGCTTTGACCACTTTCAGATTAGGGATTCCCTTCAGGACACTTTCCTCTGAAAATGGAATAATGCCCACCTCCCTCCCTCCCTCCAATGCTCTCATTGCTGTTTTGTAGCCCCTTTCTTTCTCCTTCATCTGAACACTGAACAAAAGTATTCATTCAGAATGTTTGCCTCTTTCAAGGTCCCTCTCTGCACAGTCCTCCCCTTCCCTTTTTAATATTATGATCACACCACTGGTCTTCCTCCTTTCATTTACATACCTAAAAAATGTCTTGTCCCCCTTTGTCACCACCTGGGCTATTCTCTCTTCAGTTTGTGCCTTCATGCTCCTTAGTGTTCTCCCTGCTTCTCTCTATTTCCCATGATACACTTCCCAATCCTCCTCCCTCTTTCATCTCATTATACCTTCTGAATGCTACCCTTTTAGTCTTTAAATTTTCTGCCACCTCTTTTGAGAACCATAGCAGCCTCTTTTTATGTTTGCCATGCACGCACGTGCAGCGAATATTTTGTTAGAAGATTGTTTTTGAGGGGTGTGACACTGTCAGTCCAATGCAGAGTGGTCTGCAAGGGGCTCGTCAGTGTAACACCAATCATCAGCCAGGCTAATCATGACACTGTTCTGGCTTGCTGGGTGGAAAATTCATGTATTTCAAAGGAGCGAGCTGACCCAATCATAGGTTGGCTCTTTCCTTTGATCTACGCCACCCAGCGAGTACAGCTGATCTGTCATGATCAGCCTGCTGAGGTTGAATTACACTCTGTAACAAAGAAAATCATTCATTGATGTCTATTGCTGCCGCATTGTTACTCTTCCCCAACCCCACCATCCCACTCAGCATCCACCACCTCACCACCCCACAAACATAACACAACACTGGGGGTGCCCAATCCCCCAGTGTTGCCACATGAAATAAGGAAAACTGCCCTTAGTAGTTTTTTTTTATTATTGTAAATGTACCCTGTAAAAAAAAGAAAACCATCCATCAATGTCTGTTGCTGCTTCCCTTACTATCAGCACCCAACCCTCCCACTCAGCACTCACCACCCCACACACACACACAAACATAACACCAACACTAGGGGCGCCAATCTCCCAGAGTCCCCACCTGAAATAAAGAAAACCATCTGTCATAGTTTTTTTTCCAAATAAATACCCTGTAAAAAAGAAAAACATCCGTCAATGTCTGTTGCTGCCATGCGTTAGTCCCCACACTCGACCCTCCCACTCAGCACCCACCACCCACACACACACCCAGGCCCTTACACTACCTGGGCTACAGTGCTGTAATCCTCTCTGTACCACAGACACATCTTTATTCTTCAACACCTGACCGTGAACTGAGGAAATAGGTATTCGATTCAGTGTATTTCAATAGGGTTTGAACTTAGTGGCATAACTTGGCCATTTTAGATATTTTGTTCCCAAATTTTAAACATGCTTTTGGGACCTCACCTCATGAACAATGGCAGTGAAATTAGGAAAATCCATCCCAAACAGTGATTTTGAAGTCACTGTGCAAAATCACCTTTCTGGCAGGAGCTGAAACTTCTCTCCACACTTGTTCATGAGGAGTGGTCATAAGAAGGATATGTTGAAAATGTGGGGTAAAACTATTAAAAACAACAAAATTATGAGCCTACTTTGAAATTTGCAAATGCAGGCTTGGAACTTTGGTAATTTTCAATATTTTTAACCCCAAATTTTCAACATAGCCATTTTTTCACATTACCTCATGAATGTGACAGCTGTCATTTTTCAAATCATTCGATCATTCTTTTGGCTTTTAACTTAACCACCAGGTACCTATCTGCAAGCGACTGGGTGCAACTGACAAGCTACAACAAGGATAAATGGGCATATCATCCTCTATTACTAACAACCTCCTTGCTCTGGGTCCCTAGACGCCTGCACTGGTCCAAGCTGCATAAGCCTCAGAAGTGTAATTCTATTGACTAAGTACAAGCAACTGTCTCTTAAACTCCTATTCTTCCTCCTCTTGATATCAGGAAGTGTCCATTCAAATCCTGGCCCTGTCTTCTACAGTACAACAAAGCCTGCCAAAATGGAGGGGGGGCTCAAAATTGCTACCTTAAACATCTGCAGTCTCCTCCCAAAACTGGCCTCCCTTCAAATCTTTGCCAGCCAACACAACCCGGATACCCTTGCCATCGTCAAAACTTGGCTGACACCTAATACTCTGGATCATGCCATCTCCATACAAGGCTACAAGATATTCAGGCTGGATAGGACCTTGAAAAGGGGTGGTGGGTGTGCAAATCTACATAAAGGACTACCTCACCTGTCTCCCTGGTTCTTACCCCACCACAGAAACCTCAGTGCAACTCCTTCCTATCAAGATACTACTTGGTGCCCAAAACAAAGTCCTCACGATTGCTGCTGTCTATATCCCACCAAAAGATCCTGATTCCGGCCTACAGGCTGTCCTTGAGTTCGTAAGTACACAACCTTCTGACATCGAACTCCTTCTCCTTGGCACTTTAATATAAATTGGCTTGCTCCTGATGCAGGGTCAAACAAAGATGCTATCCTAGCAGCAAATTTAACACAAGTGGTAAACTCCCTACCAGGAAAAACTACAAATCAGGGACCAGCACCTCATTGACTGGATCCTTACCAGCCACCCTACCCGTATAACCAATGTAAGTGTTCTCCTGACTTCCTCAGTGATCACTCTCCAATAATATGTACCTGGACAAATAAGTTTCGTAAGCACCTCCAAAAACATCTATAGCAGAGTCCTACCTTATGGCAACCTTACTCATCTCAAGACCTGTCTTAGGCAGATAGACTGGTCCTTGATTTACAAAACTCAAGATGTTGACCTAGCCCTTGATTACTTATTACTACTTTCAACACTGCCTGTGACACCTATGCACCAGTAAAAGCGCAAAATCAAAGCACTCACAAATCCCTGGCTCACCGCTGGGCTATTGGCACAACTCAAAAGTAGGGATCACCTCTGGCCACTGCAAGAACTACTGGCAATTCTGTCGGACATCCATAAATATAAACAGGCTCGCAACCACTGTACTAAACAGATCCGCTTGATGAAGAGCTCCTACTTCAAGAATGCCCTCTCCAACTCCTGGGGTGAGAGGAAATCCTTCTGGGACAACATAAGAAATATCATGGGTCAGCAGTCCAAATCCTCTCCTACAATAATGAATATGGATGAAACCACTACATTAGACCCAGAGATCATTGCAAACACCCTAAATGATACCTTCACGGACCTTAGTGGTGTCCTGTCATCTGATTTCTTCACTGATGCTGACCCTCCAATTTCTACTTTACTACTGCCTCTCAACCAAACCAACCTTCCATTTCAAACTAGTAAGGCACATGAAGTCTATAAATATGTAAGAAGGCCATTTCTAAGTCCCGAGCAAGCAGCGACACTATTGACCTTAAACTTCTGTCCCTCACTCTGGAGGAAGTACTGCTCCCCTCTCACAAAATTTTCAATCTCTCCGTCTGCTACAGCCAATTCCCTAGAAATGGAAGGCTGCAGTTGTCACTCCGTGCACAAAGGGTGGGTGATAAGTCACTGCCCGGTAACTATCGCCCGATATCAATACTACCACCTCTCTAAGGCCCTTGAACGCTTGGTGGCGGACCAACTTTCAGACTACCTGAAAAGCACAACACCCATGCACTCAGCAGCATGGATTTAGGAAAGGGCACAGCACATCGACTGCACTACTTGAATTCTCAGGAGCAATTCACAATGCCATGGACAAAGGAAACCTAACTGGAGCAGTCTACATTGACTTAACCAAGGCATTTGATACAGTACACCATGGCCTACTTATCAAACAACTACTATCCCTAGGGCTCTCACAGGGTCCTGGTGACTGGGTAAAAAATTACCTTGCTCAGCGCTCTCAATCTGTAAAAGTAGCTGGAGTTCTCTCAGACTCAAAACCGGTTTGCTCAGGAGTTCCCCAGGGATCCATCCTGGGCCCCCTCCTTTTCAGCCTTTTCCTAAACTCCCTCCCCAAATCCTGCCCTGAACAAATAATCCTTTATGCCGACGATGCCGTGATTCTTGCCACTCATAAAGATCTGAACCTCTTACGCCTCAACCTTTTCAGCATGCTTTTTCCAAAGTTGAGATGTGGTTCCTTGAACATAAGCTGGTTCTAAACCACAAAAAAACTAAATCCATGCTCTTCTCTAACCCGCAAAACAAGAAACGGCAAGTCCCACTCACCATTAATACATACCTGGGAAATACCCTTGAACAAGTGCCAATTTTCAAATATCTTGGAATCAACTTTGATCAAGGCCTAACCTTTGCAAGTCACATTGATAGTACAGCAAAAAATATTAATCAGCAAATTGGGATTCTGTATTGGAATCGACAGCTCCTTACCCATTCTGCACTGAGGATTGCCATCCAATCCTCTATCATCTCAGTCATTGACTATGGCTTAGTTATATACGGATCTGCCACTACACAGCACTGAGTCGCATTACAACATCCTAAATAAGGCCTGTCGGCTGCTCACTGGTGCACATCGGCGTACCACACATGTGAACTCTATGCTGACTCAGGTTGGTTGCAACTCTCAAACCAGATAAAGTACCTTACCTGCCTGATGGCGAAAAAATCCACTCTGGGCCTCACTCCACCCTGTATCCAAGACCTGTTATGCCAGAGCGCTAGCACCCATTTTACCAGAAGATCAGAACACCAGCCTCTCCAAGTCCCCCAATGCCGGACTTCTCCGGGACAAAGATCATTTGCCTATCGTGCCCCCAGCTGGCTAAATGCCCTCAGCAGTCATATTACTGCCTCCACCTCTCTAGGTATTTTCAAATCAAGACTGTTCTCTCACCTTGCCACCTCCAGCTCCTGTGACCGCCCTGATTAAACCTCCTATTTTCTCACTACCCACCCTGTTCTGTTATTTGACAAAGACATGTTTGGGAAACCTTTTCTCCTGCTATTGTCTGCTCCCCACACCTTTCACTTACCCTCGCTGTTCAGGACTTTTCCCTATTTGTTTCTCCTAATCTGGCATGACCTCTTTCTTGTAATAATAATAATGTGATTATTGATATCTCATGTCCTTTTGCACAAATGATTTGCTATGTATTTGTATATGTTTTCTTGCTCTTGACACAACACAAATTGTTGTGTTATCTATGTAACCTTTTGTACTATACCTAATTGACGTGGAACCTTTGTAAAAGAGCCTCTGGCTCAAAGGTAGTAATTCCTAGAACAATAAACTAAACTAAACTAAACTAAAATCCTGGCCAAAATGTGTTTTCTTGTCCCAAAAGGTGATTTCACGGTTGCTGCACGAAATCACCTTTCAGGCAGGAGTTGAAAATGTTCTCTGTCCTTGCTCATGAGGTAGGGTCGTAAGAAGGCTATGTTGAAAATTTGGGGTAAAAATATTTGAAAACAACAAATTTATGAGCCTACATTGAAATTTTATTTATTTATTTAGGGATTTGGATCATACCTTTGAGCTCAGAGCTCTTTTACAAAGGTTCCACGTCAAACAGTGACAATGACAACAATAACAAACAGTTTATATACAATACTCAAATAGTAGGTAGCTAGTATACAATAAGGTTACAATGTCATTCATAGTACCAATGGTGATAGTACAGCGACAAGAGCATTCAACTAGGGTAAAGAACAGTGTTTATATGTAGCGAAGGAGATACAGAGGTGTGACACCTAGTGTGAGAGTCCGAGAAGCAGTCAAGGTGAGGGTGATTGGGAAGGAGACTGGGGGGGGAGGGAGAGTGAGCAGCCAAAAGAAGTGGCTTTGTCTAGGAGGTTGGGAGGTAGTGGTCTTTAGGTTGGTTTTATGGTTGATCCAGTGGGGGAAAAGGCACAGAGGGGAGAGGAAGACAGAGGGATAGGGCAAGGGGGAAGAGCGGGGTTAAAAGGAAGGGGAAGGAGAGTGTGGGTTACAAACATAGGCTCATAACTTCAGTAATTTTCAATATTTTGACCCCATATTTTCAACATAGCCATTTTTTCACACCACCTCATGAACGTAACAGCTGTCATTTCTCAAATGCTATCCAAAATATGTTTTAACACTTGTGGCGCCAAATGACGTTTTAGCCATTGTTTTATAAATTACACCTGTCATGCTCAGAAGGAGTGGTCATAAAAAGATTATGTTGAAAATTTAGGGTAAAAATGTGAAAAAAACAACTAAGTTACAAAGAAACAAATTGTTCCAAAATGTACACATAACTTTATTTTTTGCAGATTTTGTTCCTTAATGTTCAACATACTTCTTGTTTTACCCCACCTTTTGAATATGGCAGGTGTCATTTTTTAACTCCCCTCTGAAACCTGTTTCCACAGTCACACAGAGAAATCACCTTTCGGATGGGATTTAAAAAACTCCACCTGTCTTGATCATAACATCAGGTCATAAAAAGACTGTTGGACATTTGGGGTCAAAATGTGGGAGCCCACTTAAAAGTACATATCGCCTCTCAACTGCCTATCCTGGATAATTACAATCTAACAATGTGTAAAAAGCAGGACACCACTGAAAATGAGATATTGAATCTCATCTGCTCTATCTTGGGTAAATATGTAGTAAAAATGTGTACAAGCAAGACCCAGTACAACAGCAATACCAGCGGCAAACATTCGGCATTGACAAATGTTTGTTCCTCTTGCTTTTGCTCACTTGCTTGATACAGAGATTTGTTGCCTTCCCTAAGGCCCTTTTTAGCGTCACCCACTATTCCATCACCCCACCCAAGCCACCCCCTGCCAAGTCATCCCTCAGGCATTCACCCATCTTTCTGCCCTCCTGAAGCCTGATACCCTTGCCCTTGTGTGGTTCAGTTCCGCAGCTGTCCTTATATTGAACCTTGCTGTACAGTGATCGCTGTTCCCCAGGTAGCCTCCTACCTTGACATCTACAACACTGTCCCTGTTAGTGAATACCAGGTCCAGTATTGCCGCATCACGAGTGCGTTCACTGACTAGTTACCTGAGGAATGCCCCCTGCAGAGTCCAGGATGTCCCTGCTTCTAGCTGAAATAACAGCTGAGAGGATCCAGTTTACATGCAGCAGATTGAAATTTCCACCAGCAGCACCTCCCCATTTTCTGCAACCTTACCAGTAGCTTCCACCAGTACTTTATCTAATTTCTCCACCTGTGCTGGAGGTCTATAGATCATGCCAGTGTGAATACAGCCTCCATTACCATCTCCAGGGTGACCCACAGTACCTCTACTCCCCTGAATTCCCTGTATCTTCATTGCATTTATGCCTTCCCTCACATAAAGCACCACAGCCCTCCTTTCCTTCCTTGTTGAATAATGACTGCCAGGTTTGCCTGCATTTAGTTAACTATTGGTACATAATGCATGGGTGTATAATGATTGTCAGATTTGTCTGCATTTAGTTAACAATTGGTATATGACTCATTGGTGTATATTGACTGCCAGATTTGTCTACATTTAGCTAACTATTGTATATACAACACTAGTGTGTAATGATGGCCATGTCTGTCTGCATTTAGTTAACTATTGGTATATAGCTCATCAGTGTATAATCACTGCCGGGTTTGTCTGCATTTAGTTAAGTAATGTTTTTTAACTCACTGATGTACAATGACTGCCAGATTTGTCTGAATTTAGTTAACTATTGGTATGTAATACATGGTTGGGCTCTTTTCCCCATTGAAAAAGCCGTCAGTTAATTCCCCATATATGATGGTAGCCAAGTAAGGTATTATGACCCTAACTAGCTGCCCATTAGGATTTATGAGCACAGCTAGCTTCCTATTAGGATTTATGACCTCAACTAGCTACCAGTTAGGGTATTATGACTTCAGCTAGCTGCCAAGTAGGGTATTATGACTTAAATTGACTGACAATTAGGGTATTAAGACCCCATGTAGCTAATTACACTGAATTAAAGTATCATGAACACCTGAAGAACACATTAGCACCCAATACACACTCACCAAGTAATGTTGTCCCTTAGAACTAACACATACCACAACACTATGGAAACACATAGAACACAGCAAAAAGTGTCCAACCTTATGTATTATAGAAAATAAATGATGGCAAAGTGTGGTATATGAGGAAGTAATACCATCTCAGGGTTGAACAAGTTCCTAAAGGCCATTCACCTTTTGGGCGAGTGGCTTTATGGCTTGTTCAACCCATTAATGGTATTATTTCCTCATATTCCACACATTGCCATCATTTATTCTCTATATAACTCATTGGTGTATATTGATTGCCAGGTTTGTTTGCATTTTTTTTTTTGCTCCTCTCACACTCCCCAGCAGGCCACTCCTTCGGGTCACATAGGACCCCCACCAGGACTCTGTCCCTGCCGCCTATCACCACCCCACATTGTAGCCATCCCTGCATAACCCAGCATAACCCTTCACCAGATGGATTCACCCTATGGGGGAATGCGCTAGTGGGGGTGAGCCAGCGCACTACTTACATTTGACCCGGGTGCTGCTTAGGTGGTCCAGGCTGTCCAGGGCTTTGTGGCGGCAGGGGCCAGCAACCATCATCCAGTCAGCTAGGGAGCAATATTCCTGGTTTCTAGTTGAGGGAGCGTGACATCCGGGATGTCAATGCAACAGCCGACGTCCACCATGCTTCCAACGCAGCCTGACCTGACGAAGTGCCCCCCCCAGCCTCCGCCTGAGGGCAGCAGACACTGGGCCTTGGATCCACCCTCCCCCCCCCGGGAGATGAAGAGTCATTGTGGGACCCACAAGCCATCTCCCCCCCGACCAGCCCTCTGACACCCGGGTCCATTCCCAAACCTGGGTTGTCACTATCACTAGTGAAAATCCAACTGCTGCACCAGCGGGCCACCTTTGTTTTCATTTAATTAACTGTTGGTATATAACTCATTGGTGTATGATGCTTGCCAGGTTTGTTTGCATTGCATTAACTACTGGTAGCTGGCCCAGTGGCATGGATGGCTGAGGCATCGTGCCTTACCTCCTGCCATGCTGGTGATCCGTGTTCATGGTGTGAGCGGGTCATTGGGGGTTGGCTGGAGAGGGAGAGGATTGAGCATCCAAAGGACAGCTCTCCTCTCCCAGAGAAGGGTGGGACTGGAGAGCGGTGCATGCCTGACCCCTAGCGGCGGCTGGAGGCAGACACACCAATTCCACAGATGGGGGCGGAGATGAAGCAGATGCCCAGTGTGCCACGTGCTGAAGCATGTGTGACTCCAGCCATTGGCGCTATTGCACGCCACGGCTCACACTCAGGGTTTGGGAGAAAACTGGAGGAAGAAACACACTGCGGACTGGCAGGATGATGCCAGCCTCTCGTATGTGCCACATCCAGCCAGTTGGCATCTCAAGCAAGAAGTTAGTATCAGTGGATGCGGGGTGATAGGGCTGGGTGGCTGGAGGAAGGGGCCGGTCTGAAGAGAAAAAAAATTTAACTATAGGTACATAACTCATTGTTATATAATGCATGCCAGGTATGTTTGCATTTAGTTAATTATTGGTATATATCTCACTGGTGTGAAATGATTTAGTTAATTGTTAATATATAACTCCTTGGTGTATAATGAGTGTCAGGATTATTTGTATTTAGTTAACTATTGGTATATAACTCATTGGTGTATAATGGCAACCAGTTTTGTTTGCATTTAGTTAGCAAAATTCTCTGCAAAAACTTTGTTGATGGATCATTAGGGTTCCAGTGTCAAAAGCAGGAAATTACATCTTAGGGTTCCCAGCCCTAAGACCACCACACCACCTGCATGCAGGAACAGGTGTGAGGGTGCACCTTGAGATCACGAACCTAATGCTCACCCCATTCTTTTATTCTGTACCCATCTTAGCTTACTTACTCTTGGAATGGGGTGAACATTAGGTTTCTGTATGTTGGTATCGTGTACTGCAGCAATTATAACAATCTGTGGCTGAATTATCTAGTAACTGTTGCTCACTGTCTAAATAAGTAACCAGGGAAAACATGTGTATACTGCTGTTTGAATTTGAAACTAACACTACAATACCAGTTTGACATTGTATGTTACAACTACGCTGGTGCTTTTATTCCCTCACTGTGAAATAAAACATAACATACTCAGACAGCAGATCATGAGAAAATGCTGAAACAGCATGTGAGATCCACACACACACGGTTTTAGATACCAGGTGTTACATGGCAGGCCAGAATCTATTTACAGACTTTTCTAAGTTAATTATAGATGTTGTTGTTAAGAGGAAATCATAAAAAAGGTTTATGATGTTAGAAGGGGGAACCAGGTTCAGCAAACTGGCGCAAAGTTGTAAATGTTCCTCTGATGCCCGTGTGAGAAAGGATACTGATTAAGATTAAAGAGATGTCATTTGAAGGACATAAGTCATGCTGAGGATTGCAGAATTTAATTCTTGAAAAAGACATCCTGTGTTTTTATTAAATATATTTTTATATATATATATATATATATATATATATATATATATATATATATATATTCTGACAGAGGAGGCTAGGTGACCTCTCCCAAAAGGGGCTGGCAAATACAGTTTGCTTTAAGGAATATTCTGTTTTACTTCAGACACACTTTTATCTAGACTCTGATAATGAAACATCTGTGAGCCCTTTAAACAGGTATTTAGAAAGAGATAAATCTAAATATTGTTGTAGGAATTTGCACTGTTTAAACCTTGTTCTTTTAAAGGATTTGTATGTCTTGTGATATAAGAGTTCTGTATTTTGTGTTTTCCATATTTTTTCTATTTTAGTAAAACTCTTTTTAGAGCATAATTGGTCTGTCTTTGAATTCTTTTCATTTGTATGAAAAGTATATATAGTTATAGCAGACACAGGCATAAGCTTGAATGGTGATACCAAACTGGAAAGAGAAGCGTTTTAAATCTGAGGTCTTTATTAAAGTTTTTAAGGGTTTATCTCTGTATACCTGGTTAGGTGCCCATAGGCAAAGATATCTGGCCCCCTGAAGACAAATATCTGAGCCTGTGCATTGGTACGCTAGCAAAGAGGTTCACAGTTTCAATCCCTCCAGGCGTGAGACCAAAGGTGTATCCGAACTCACAAAACAGACAAGAGGGTTACCTTGTTCTGTTAAACTGTTCACAAGACTGCGCTCGGGGTTGGCACTTTGGGAGTAGAGGGCCTGACCTGCTGGTGGTTTTGACATTGGGTAGCTCATTAAACCATTTGGGGCCCTTAAAAGTAATGGATTTCTGGGCCAAAGACATGCACTTGAAAGGGACTTGGAGCCCTCCTTTTGTCACACTTCTGGTTTGCTTTGTCTGCACTGCCTTATTGAACAGACTACTTAGGGATTCTGGCATGAGGCCTAGTTGCACTTTTTTATGATCAGGCAGGTTTGGTATTGGGCTCTTACGTGCAGAGGGAGCCAGCCAGTCTCGGAGTAGAGGACACAGGTGTGAGCCCAGTGATCTGCCCCAAGTGCCAGATGACAAGTCCTGTTTACAGTGTTTGTATCCTGCCTAGGGCAGTTTCTGATCCTGCTATGTATATTGGTAACCCATAGTCAATGGATGACAAAACAGTGCTGCCTGTGGCTAATTTGAGGGCCGCAGGTGTCATTGAGTGCTTGTTTCAAAGGAGGATGCCCAGTTTCATGTTGGCGATTTTGACAATTTGATCAATGTGATGGGAGAAATTGAGAGTGTTGTCAAGGTAAACACCCAGATATTTATATGAGGAGACTTGTTCTAGTGTATCACCTTTAAGGTTCTGAATTCAAAGTGGGCAGAAATTTCTTTTGTTCTAAAGGGCCGTAAACAGCATGCTTTTTTTTTTTTATGGTTTAGTAGCAGTTTGTGTTGACAAAACCAGGTTTTGAGTTTGTGGAAGCTATTGAGTAGGCCTTCCTTGATGGCCGAGTGGTCCCTGCCTGGGACTGATATAACGGCATCATCTGCATATAACACAATGCTTGCCAAGCAGGCTTCAGGGAGGTAGTTAATGAACAGGCTGAAAAGGAGTGGTCCAAGTATAGATCCTTGAGGTACGCCAAGGGCTACTACCTTTGGGTCTGAGAGTGAGTCGCCGATTCTAACTCGTTGAGTTCTTTGCGACAGACAGCTGCAAAACCAGGTGACTGTATCTGGGGACAATCCCATAGAGAGCAGTGCATTTAGTAATAGCTGGTGGTTAACTGAGTCACACGCTTTTGTGAGGTCAATGAAAACTGACCCCACTGCCATCCCTTAGTCAAGGGCGTTGTAGAGCTGGGTGGTGTAATCCACCAATGCGATGATGGTAGAGTGTTTTTTGCAAAAGCCATGCTGATAGCTGCAGAGTAATTTGTGTCTGTCGAGGAAGTCAATGAGCTGTTCAGAGACTATTCTCTCTCTAGTGCTTTGGAGAGGGGTGGGAGGATGGAGATTGGCCTATAGTTGGTGGTGAGTGTTTTACCCCTGTTTTGAAAACTGGTGTAACCAGCATGGATTTCCATGCATCTGGGAATATACCCAATCTTAGAGAGGCATTAAAAACCTTGGTAATTAGGGCTGCTAGTTCATCAAACGTTAGGGCAACCAACTTCTTATCAATTAGATCACTCCCCATTCTGGTCTTTCCAAGGACCCTCTTTACATGTGATGGTCTCAGAAATTGCAACTTGCCTAAAATAGAAGGTGGCAGCCCATCCCTCGCTGAGAGGGTATGGTGTTGCCGTCCCTTCTAGATTATTCAGTGGGTTTAGGAACTCTCTGGGAAGCACCCTGAGAGATCAGAAGCGTGGCATTGAACTGGTTGGCAATCAGCAAGGGTTCCTGGATAGAATCTTCGCCAGTGGTAATCAGGTTGGGTGATGCCCTGGAGTCCTTCCGTTAGTGATTTTAGTGTGTTCCATAACCCTTTTGAGGACCCCAGTTTTTGTTAAGAGATCCTTGAAATAGCTTGCTTTCACCCGAGCATTGGAGGCTAGTACAGGAGTTCCTTGCAGCTTTGTATGCAGATACATCATGCAGCTTTTCTGAGGCCTTAGCTTTGTGCCACATGTTGTCTCTATCACGCATTTGATCTAGGAGTGTGGTATTGAGCCAAGAGGTGTGGGTTCCTTTGACTTTTTTGGTTTTTAGGGGGGCAAAGATATCGCAAGCCCAGGTAAAAGAGTTTCAGAAGAACTCAAAGGCGATGCTGCCATCAGTTGCATGGTCCAGTGGTGACCAGTTGATCAGGAATAAGTGGTGTTTGAAAGCATTTAGTAGCCCAGGTGTTGGCACACGATTAGTAGTGACCTTCGGCGGGCACTTTGTGAACTTGTTTGCCCAGGTGCACATGACTGGTGAGTGGTTGCTGAGGCTATCAGGCAAAACCTTAATATCTGATATGTGATCATTATTGGAACAGAATAGCCAGTCAATGAGTGTACTGGTGCCTGTTTTGTAGTTTTACCTTGTGGGAAGGGTAACCATCTGCGTCAGGTAGAGGCCAGCTATTAGGTCTCTGGCTATGGTTTCCTTGTTTGAGTGCCAGTTTACGTTGAAATCCCCAACAATTACATGTTCCCATTTTTATGGCTGCAGTGGTGAGCCTGCAGACATTTGCATATATAAAAGCAGTGATGTCATGTTTCAGTCCGTGGAACTGACTGTAGGTGTAAATAGCGTCCTCCACCTTACCTTCCTCCAAGAAGTATTTTACACCCTCAAATAAATACGCTTTCATGTTAGTCAATGGTTGCAGGGTACTATTTTCTTTCTTAAATGGGCAGTACAACAACTGGAACCTGAGTAGTGGGAGGAAGCATTAGGTTTTTTGGGGGGAGTAAGCTCCATCCCACCTCCACCTGAGACACTCCTAATGATCCACCCCTACTTTTTTTTATTCATGTGGAGGGCATGAGGTGAAACTGCATCTAGTTGGAAATGCAGTGTGTAGTCCCCCAAATTATTTACTGATCCTGTGAGGTCACTGAGTTTTACTTCTTTCTTTTAAAGTAAATTGAAGCATGTCTTTTTACTTGATAAATGTTTGTAAAAGTGTAAATTATATTTGCTAGTGCAACTGTGAGTTATTTAACTGTTTTTTGTAGATTTGACTCCTGGCTTCTTTCCATGATAGGCAGTATGGAACAGACTTTGCCTTTGAAGCTCCTATAAAGTGTTCTTTTTGTGTCACTGTGTAGTTCCTCACTTCATAGACGCTTCAATGGTAAAGCCCTTTCATGCAGGAATGTTTACTGCCTGTCATAAACAGAAATCAAGAGTAAAATCTACCAAACACAGTTTAGCAAGCTAGCTTCAAAACCAAAGCCTGTTTGTGCATGGAAAGATGTTACAGAAAGGAAGACATGCAATTATTTCAAGTCTGCAAGTTAAGCAACTATTTTTTCTAAACACCTTGGCTCAGCTTTCATTCCTATACTCATCAGTGATTTTCACAAATAAATTCTGAGAGATGTAAAGTCCCTCCTGTTGGGTATATGGTGTTATTCACACCTATCCTCCAACCTCACCCCCACCACCTTGCTTTGTATTTTGCATCAGCTGTAGCATTTCTGTACAGCAAGAGGTGACAATGCATATTTTTTTTTTCTGGACTTGCAGTGTTAATTGAGCCGTCCCCAATCTGTATCCTTTCAAGAACTGCTTTATATGGTGTGCATACCAGCATGGTTGTTTCACTCTTATTTACAGCTTTACACTTTTATCAGTTTTTAATTGCAATTTTTTTTGCCCTTTGAATAACAAGGTTCAATACCTATAACTTCCCAGTTTCTTTATTATGATCACATTGATTTCTGAAGACCCCCTTGTAACCGAGGTGCAAACACAACTTGGTTTTCTTTGTCTTTTTGTGTGTGTGTAGTTTTATTAAGCTTGTAACCATTGAAACAAGGGTGCAAAGCACATATCTTACAAGTAATGCCATGTGAAAAAACACATCATATACACAGTAAAACCAATGAAAATATATACTGATTCCTCCCAGTTCCTAGAAAATTTCACTAAACAAGTTCCAACTAATGAAAAATACAAAAACTATAAATAACTGTGCAGTCTGACATCTTCATTTAAACTTCTTGGCTGCAAACTGTGACATTCATAAATCCAGTAAGGTTCTCACTGAAGCTATCTCCTTCGCATGTCTCCTCTCAAACTGTCAAAATCATTTCTTTAATGGACTGTCAGGCATTCAAGTTGTTCTCAGATTAAATGTTACTTTTATAAATATAGATTTAACAAGGGTATCTTGTAAAGTACTGGTTCGTTTAAATGTTAGTTGTGGTCATGCTAATAGCACATTATTCAGACTTGGTTCAGTATCTAGGAAATCCCATTTTTTGTTTTTTATGATCCAACTTATTTTATGATGCATGTATTTTATGAAAATCCTAGGGCCTGTCTTACTGTTGTGCACAATTACTAAGCGCTCCAACTGTGATTAAAAAGTAAGTGTAAAAATAAATAAATTAAAATAAAAATTTATGTAGTCTACTAAGTACAGTAGATTGGTACAGGACCTGTAAAACAACTGTTCAGTCATATAGTGGTATGAGAGAAACACAAAGAAGTGAAACCCTGGAACCCCACCATCTGAATCAATAGAGAATGCACATAGTAAAAAAAAGATGCAACACAAAATCATAGAAACATAGACTTTGACACAGATAAGGACTGTTTGGCCCCTAGTCTGCCCATATCCTTACCTATTGGATAAGCTGCAGATCCTAGTTAACCAACAGCCTACTTCCTCCTACCCCCACTGAATTGCCTTATGTCTGTCCAATGCATTCTTGAATTCCCCACTATTTTTGACCCTACAACCTCCTCACAGAGGCCGTTCCATGTATCCACCACCCTCTCTGTGAAAAATACTTCCTCACATTATCTGAGCCATCCCTCTCTATTTTCAAATTGTGTCCCTTGTTCTTGCACATCTCTTTTCTGAAAGATGCTACCCTCTTTGGACTTTAATGATTCCTTGAGGTGCTTAAAATGTTCTATCATGTCTAGCCTCTTCCTCCTTTCCTCAAGGGTATACATATTAAGCGCCTTTAGTCTTTCCTCCTAAAACTATGTTGCAGACCCTGCACCATTTTAGTTGCCCTTCTCTGGACTGTCTCTATCCTGTCTATGTCCTTGCGGAGGTGGGGTCTCCAGAACTGGATGCAGTACTCCAGATGGGGTCTCACAAACTATCTGTACAGAGGGATAACAACTTCTTGTTTTCTACCGGTGATGCCTCTCACTATACATCCCAGTATCCCCTAGCCATCCCTACTGCCTTCTCACATTGCTTACTAACCTTTAGGTCATCTGATATGATTACCCCCAGGTCCCTTTCCATTTTTGTTGTTGTTACTACTCCCCACTGTGTAATCTTCCCTGTGTTTTGTTTCCCAGGTGCATTACTTTGCACTTTTTCCATTGAATCCAAGCTGCCGTACTTCTGACCATTCCTCCAACCTTGCCAAGTCCCTTCTCATCCTTTCCACCTTCCCCTGTATATCAACCTTGTTGCAGATCTTTGTGTCTGTAAAGAGACATACTTTTCCTTCCAGTCCCTCGGCAACCATCATGGCACGAGTTGAGGTATCTTTGCATGGTATGGTCAACCTTCTCTTCATAGATGCAGTCCCTATTCTCTACAGTGAGATGAACATCTTGGTGTAATGAGTATGGAATACTAATTTTGTGATCACTATCATGAGTGTCACTGTTTGTTCTATTCAAATCCGCCCCCACCCCAAAAAAATGATAATATAGAAATATTCCCAAGGTGACATATGCATTGTCATATATTAAATAGCAGTAGCCTAATATCTGAAATTGGACTGATCCAAACTCTGTAATTCCTAGGTACAAGTCTGTACATAACAGAAACTGTAATAAGTGTTGCTATGTAAAATAGGAGCACCCACGTGTTATCTGTGAAAAATGTATGTATTATCCTAAATATTTTTTTTTGTTCTAATTGTGCATAGCGGAAAGTGTCATGGTCCTGATGTCAATCACAAAAGTAGCAATCAGTAGTCCATAGATAAAATGTTGCATCTTAATGTAGAGAACAGGACTGCATCTGCAGAACAGGGGTTAGCCATGCCATGCAAGTATAGGCCGGCTGAGTCATGATGTTTGTTTTGATTGACCTCAATGTGAATAATGAAATGCGCATTCCTAATTGATTCTGATGGTGGGGTTCCAGGGTTCTGGATCAGTCTGTTTCTATCACTATGAGTATATGATTGTTATACAAAACCTTTATTGCCTACCATTCCTTCCATTAAAATCAACACCTCCATATATTTTCCAAATAATGTGTCTGCCTTCCTTAGAATAGAAAATAAAACAAATCTTACTGGTTAATAAGCATTATGTTGTTTCTCCATATATCCTTCACAATTCAACACAATCTCACTAACTTCATAATGTAGCCATGGTGGATCCGACTAGAATTTGTTTTCCCCAGTTGCTGCAGATTCTCCTCAAAGAGTCTGAGCCCAGCAGCCTGCTTCCCTGGGTGTAAGCTGACTGTTGTTAACAACAGTACTTTGTTTTGCTGTCCAATGGTAAGTTTGAGGTGGAGGATTTGCGCCTCACTAGTGTGCAGGCTACAGTCCATTATCTTCACTTTAATGTCATTTTGGACAGAAGACTAGGCAGCCACCACCCCTTCTGGAAAGCCTGTCTTGGCAGAAAGTGTTGTAACCTTCCAGTGATATAGACGCGTCTGTGATCTTAGGCAGTAGCCAGGTCTCAGTGAAGGCAGTAATGTCCAGTTTTAGCTGTACCATCCATGCTTGGATCTGAGGGAACTTAGGGAGGAGGTTGTTTATATTAAGTGAAATGATTCTCAGTGCTCCTTTGACATGGACTGAATGGGGTGGTCCCAGCACTGGGATGCATGCTTCCCTGACATAGATTAGGGAGGGGTGGCCCCGGGTTGAATTAGACATTCCCAGATAGCAGCAGAGGAAAGTATGAGCTTGTGACTTTGGCACGTCCAGGGTATTTTACTAGCATCAGGATGCCTGGGCCCTTGTTGTACTATAGTAATTGAGTTAATGTAGCCTGGTCGGCCACACAGTAGTGCTGCTATGGGGTAGGAATAGATTTTAGCCTCCGGGAGCATAGATAGTGCTTGAGGGAGGTTAAACAGTCCCCCACAACCTGTGGTCATCCCTATTATTAGGGACAGGTTCTGCTGCTTGGTTGCTAATATTGTAAGAGATTCCTGGTCAGGTCCTAGAGTGGTGAAGCTTATACCCACCAGTGGGACCAGAAGCAGCAGGAGAGGCAAGAGCCCTCTCGTGTGTCTTGGACCTGACATTCGGGTGTATTTCATTGTTATAGGGTGATTTGGTTATCCCTGTATCGTTTCCACCTGATTAAATCAGTGGAAATAAAAAGTCTTCTCTTGTGAAACAAGAGAAATCAATACATACAATATATATAATTGTACAAATATACAAGAAACAGAATCGCCCTAGAGAAATCAGACTTTGTATATTAAAATAAGCTAATTACTTATTTACTTTTTATTCATAAGAAAGGGGACTAAACTGAAGGCTTCATTCAACCCCGCCCCACTGGCTCTCAAAATGTATTGCCACTTACTGTCATGCTGCAATCCACCAATGAAAATCTAACATTTTCTGTAACACGATATGAAACAGATCAGCTGTTTGGATTTAATTATTGCAAAAATGTTGTGGAATATATAGAATCTTCCTTATAGAAGGGGACTGATAAAAATTCTTTACTTAAATATGAAGCTGTCACCCATGTCACTCAGAAAAGAACATCCGTAAAGGACAATTCATACATCTAAAAAGAAATACAAGCAATCCACAACAATTCATAGAAAATGCTAAATTTTAACACAACGATTCTTAGATAGAGGGTATGACAATGGATGTACAGAAAGTGTACAACAAATGATAGAAGGGATGGAACGTAGGGACATGCTGAATAAACAGAAATGTGATGAAGAAATAAAAACTTAACTTTGTTTCTGATTTTACTTTCCAGAGTTATAAAATAAGGAGATACTTCAAAGGAACTGGCACATCCTGGAAACAGAACCCACATTGAAATATGCTGTAAAGGATCCTCCAGATGGTGTGTCATAGAGGAAAGAATGTTGGGGACTTTATAACCAGCAATTTTTATAAACCCCATGATGAACCCCAGTCAGCTCCATTGGCAGGTGATACTTTCCTTGAGGAGTATCTACAGACAAGATAAAAACAATGCCCAGGCAATGCATATACTTTAGTCTGGACCAGGACACAAATTTAAATTTCAGGGTCCAGAAAAAGTTAAAATGGGTCCCCGGGGGACAACTGAAATAACAAACTTTTGCAGCATGAGAGCAAGTGACAATATATTCTGAGAGCCAGTGGGGCGGGGGAGTTTGAACAAAACCTTCAGTTTAGTCCCCTTTCTTATGAATAAAAACTAAATAAGTAATTATTTTAATATACAAAGGCTGATTTCTCTAGGGCAATTATGTTTCTTGTATATTTGTACAATTGTATATACGTATATAATTAATGTGAAGCATTGTATTTATTCTTCATTATGGGCTGTCTGTAGTGGCTTTCCAGAGCTGTGATCGGTGCTATTAACTTTTATAATGTATTGCGTCTTTATACAGGTGCCTTATAAAAGACACATTGATACCTGTTAAGCCGCACCTTGACAAAGTATCGGTGACATGAAACGGTGTTTTAGGGAGTTTTACTGTTGTAACAGCTTGATGTTTTACTTATTAAATGTGTCTTAATGAAACCTAGCAAACCAGGTCTTATTGTGTCAGTACACTGTGATGCCAGACTTTTTTCTTTATCTTGTCATTTTTTATGTTGTGGCTCCAGTGGTGGTTTTTAAGTAGCTGCTACTTCACTTGCTACATCTTTCAACTTTGGAACATTGTAAGCTGGCCTACAGTGGCAGATCTCATGCCTTTGCCTCTTCCTACCTGAAGGAAAAGAGATGTGAAGCAGTTATTCTGCTTCCAGCCACTACACCGTTCATACTGAAATAGGAATATACCAACCGATGGGGTGATATGTGATTCTCCAGGGCACATTATATAATGCTGAGGTTACCTTGGTGAGCATCGACCTTCCTCTGGGATCCACTGTCCCGGTTATTTGTGGGTTTTTGAATTACCTGATGGATCTTTTGCAAGGTCAGCTAATCATGACATGGGACTTAAATCATGCTCTCTCAAATTCATTGGATAAAAAGTAAGCACTCGTGTACTGTATATGATATTAGACATTTTATAACATGTAGTACAAATGGAGTTATTTATCTAGCAGAATGTAAGTGCAAGGCGATCTGTGTGGGGAAAACCGCAAGAAGTTTTAAAGTAAGTCACATTAACTAAAAATGCTTAAATGTTTACTTCTGCTCTAACGGCCCCAATACTTTGACACATTGGCTGCTGATTGTAATTGCACTATGTATCATGTTGTTCCTGTACTTTGCACTATGTATCATTGTTCTCGTAAGTTTGTCTCTGTACTCTTCCGGGTCGTGTCTAAAAATAGTCTTTCTGGCTAGTGCACCAAGCCAGTAAACAAAAACTAAATAAAAATAAAATAAAAAGAGTGGGCGAACATGTCAGAGCCATTGAAAAGAGGGATGTTACATATGCAACAGCAAAGCACATTGTAGAAGCCCTTAGACATCAGGAAATTAGCTTCACCTCCCAGGCTATTGACAGGGTAAGCCAGAAGCCTAGAGGGGTAACTATAATAATCAAGGGCCCTATGCACGAACATAAAAGTTGCCTGAATGCCGCGCAGTGGGTGTCCCACGGACCCCTGCATCATTCACCATGGTAGCGCAAGGCACAGATATTGCCCACCTCCGGACAATCGAGGAGAACCGCACAGGGGCGTGTCGGGATGTGCCTGCACCATGGCATGTGCAAAACTATGTAGTGCCAGGCTCAGGGGGTGCTGGGCATGCCAGCCAAGACTAGGCATAACCTGGTATGTGCCCTGTGTTCTCCAGCCACCAGGTGCAGCAGCACCGGGCAGTGGATGTCGTGCCTCCCCAGCCCACTATGCTGCAGGAGGGCTGGGGCAGTGACTCAGGCAAGTGCCGGTGGATGGTCTGCTGTTGCCGCAGTACACAGAATCCTCCTGGACTGTGTGCCTGCTGCAGGGTGCAGGGATCCACTGTGAGACCCAATATGAGCATTCAATTGGATGCCTGCCTGGGTCCCCGACTCCACATGCCAAGGGAACATGGACACGGACAGGCGCCCCATGGGTGCTTGCAGTCATGCATACCATGCACCCTGTGCCTGTCTGGAGCCGCATAGGTACGTGGGTGGGGTACACACCTTAGGCACGTATTACCCGCCCTTTAGTGCATAGGGCCCCTTGTGCTCAGAAGGGAAGCTTTTTGGATGTCTCAACTGCAGGCCACAAAAACCTCGGGCCTGAATTTTGGATATGATATCAGACCCTTTTTATATAAAATCAAAGTTTGGTTTGTCAGTGCTGATATGTCTATTTATGGTTTTTATGACATTAATAATTGTGTTGTGCCATGGCTTTTCATATATTTTATTGCATCGCATTGCTTTGTAGTACTGTACATAGCATTGTGGACCTTGTCTTATTTGATTATATGGTTATAACTGCCTGTTGTCCCTCCCCCCCCCAACTTTTTATCCTGGCCTCTCCATTCTGACTTTTTTTGCCTTTCTGTTGTCTATAGTGTCAGTGTTCTCCAATTCCATCCTTCTGCAATTGTATATGGACAGTTTTAGAGTGCTAACTTTTTATCCAGTGAATTTAAATGTTCTATTTGTGATGTAATTTTAACTGCTCTATTTGTTATGTGGCTGTCTCAGTGTTTCCTTAGGCATTGTTAAAGGACATTTATTGTCCAAAATGCATCAGGCAGGCATTTCAAATGGGTGCTTCTTTTAAGTTTGGATTGTCTTTTTAATAAAAATTACAACAGATCTATGTTCTTCATTTTGATGTCCAGTTGTTTTTGAGGTGGTGAGTGCCCAACTTCATGTTGGTGTCGGGTGATAAGAGCACCGTAATAATTTTTTTATTTTATTTTAGTCTTTGGTAACTGAGTGAGGCCCACTAGGCACAAGTGCCTGTTTTCAGGGGCAACCTGGGAGCACTGAATGGTTAAGGGACTTGCTCAGAGTCACACAGTATGCAAGTGGCAGTTGTGAGAATCAAACCAAGGTCTGGTCTGCTGGATGTACCAAGCTCTTTCACTGCTCATTACTCTAACCTCTAGGCTATACTGCCAGCCCATAATGGCAACAGCAAAAGGGTGAACAGGAATGGGGACAGCAATACGGGCAACAGTGACACAAAAGTGCCAGGTCACATAAGCGACTCTGCCCCACTGATGCCGCTCATGTGGTTCTGGCTACAGCTTCAAGAATGTTTATATTTACTGTGAGGAGTGCAGGGGGCAAAGCCCACCACGTGGAGGGTACAGGGGCCAAAACTCCCAGCATAATGTACTGGTTGTGCATGGATCTTTTTCCCCAATGTGTTGCCCTTTTCACTGGTCACTGTAATGCTCATCACCCACGTACTTGTCACCCATGTGCTGCCGCACTTTTTGGCAGTTGTCATTTTACGGCTGTCCTTTTCACATAGTACCCTCCATGTGTACAATAATTTGCTTTTTGTTGTGAGCACCACAAACCCAGTGCACACTTTTTGAGCATTCATTAATTTCCACTACCAGAAGCATGGTAAGTAGCTTCCTGGTCCTGTTCATGCTTGCTCCACCTAAGGAGTGGCTACTTCCATTGCTTGTTTTCATAACATGTCCTCTACTGACATCTTGCTGCTGCCAAATGGCATACTGAGCAATATAGTCTAGGCATCGTCTCTTGAAAGTGGACAAGACTGGACTGGACAGGATACACCCATGGGTACTAAAGGAACTTAGGAGGGTTAACTGCCCCACTGACAGCCTTATTGAATAGCTCACTAGAAACAGGCTTGGTCCCAGAGGACTGGAGGAGAGCAGCTGTGGTCCTTCTCCAGAACAGCGGCAGCAGGGAGGAGGCTAGCAACTTTAGGCCAGTCAGTCTCACATCAGTGGTGGGGAAATTAATGGAAACCCTTTTAAGGGAAAGGCTGGTAGCATATCTGAAATCCAATGGACTACAAGACCAAAAGCAGCGTGGATTCATGGGGGAGGTCTTGCCAGATGAATCTGATTGATTTCTTCCACTAAGTGACCAGGGAAATAGAGCAGGGAAGGGCAGTGGACATGGCCTATCTGGACTTTAGCAAGGCCTTCAGCACTGTGCCTCACAGCAAGCCTGGGGTGGGATCCAAAGTGGTGGTATGGATAAGGAACTGGTTAATGGAGAGGCAGCAGAGGGTGGTTGTTAACAGTACTCACTCTAATGAGGGGAGAGTGACCAGCAGGGTGCTGTAGGGTTCACTACTGGTACCGGTCTTTTTCAATGTCTTCCAAAGTGACATTGCAGGTGAACTGGAAAGGAAGGTATGCCTTTTCACAGATGGCATCAAAATCCATAATAGGGGTGGCATGGTGGTGCTCAGGGTTGAGACGCTGGATGTCACATCTCGTGCTGTGCCGGTGACTTGGGTTCGGGAACGGGACCAGGTCATCAGAGGGGCAGGGAAGGATCAGGATTGAGCAGCCATACTGGCAGCTCTCCTCTCTTGGGGAGGATCTCGGTCAACCCCCCCATAGTTCCGCTCCCATCAGGTGGAGGTCTGCCGGGCAGCCCAGTCAGGTGGGGACAGCAAAGTATCAGGAGGGTGCCCCAGAGCCACAGCATTCATATCCCTCCACACACGCATGCGTGACTGGGGTGGGGCAAGGGCAAAAACCGTGGGAAAAACCACGCAAAATATGAATTAAAAAAAATCCACAATAGGGTGGGCACTCAGGAGGGGCTGGAGAGAATGCATAGGGACATTGAGAAACTAGAGGAGTGGTCAAGAGCATGGCAGTGATACGGTGATGCCAAAAAGTACATTATCTTGCACCTATGGAATATGAATCCAGGAGCTAAGTATAGGATGGGGGTACAGACAATCACCAAGAGGAAAGGGACCTTGAGGTTATCATATCTGATTACCTCAACATGGCAGGCACTGTGACAAAGTAGTGGGTAGGGCAATTGGAATGATGGGATGCACAGGGAGAGGTTTCTCTAGCAGGAGGAGGGAGGTGGTGTTGCCACTGTATTGCTCGCTTGTGAGATCCCACCTGGAGTAATGAGTCCAGTTCACTGTGTCCTGTTCTGGAGGCTGTACCTCAGAAAGGACATAGAAAGGGTGGAACCAGTCCAGAAGAGGACAACTAAAATGGTGCAGCGGTTGCATCAAAAACTCTATGAAGAGATATTGAGGAATCTGAACATGTACACTCTGGAAGAGAAGAGAAGAGAGCAAGAGGGGACATGATAGAGACCTACAAGTATCTCACAGGGATGAGAACAGGGTGGAGGAGGTGAGTCTCTTAAAAATGAGAAAGAACACCATAACCAGAGGGCATACGATGAAGCTGGATGGGTAGTTTAAGAGGGATGGGAGGAAGTATTATTTCACTGAAAGAGTGGTGGACACCTGGAACAGACTTCCAGCAGAAGTGGTGGAGGCAAAACCAGTAATGGGCTTTAAGCATGCATGGGCTAGATGCGTTAGTAAATAGGCAAGGAGGAGGGAGGGTCTTCGGAGACCAGTTAAGATCATGGAGATAGACTAAGCAGTGACTATCTGGGCACACTGGATGGGTCAAGTGGTCCTTTTCTGCTGACAAATTCTATGTTTCTTGTAGACATGTCTGATTTGGCCTTACTGTCCTGCAAGGCCTCAGGATATTTAGACCCTTCCTTATTCCCACGGTACTTTAGTATTGCTTTGGAATTGTTCCATGATGTGACTTCAATGCAGGGAGATGTCCTCTAAGAAGACTGAATAGTTGCCTACCATAACAGTGTATCTTCCAGAGAATCTCCTGTATTGAGCCACAGCTCTCCCTCCTTTCTTCCCCCTTACTCAGGTGGTGGGAGGTTATTATGTCTGCTCTTGCAATCTAGTTCTCTTATGATGCCCAATTTCAGCATTACAATATATTAATAAAGTTTCTCCTGTGTGCCTATTTTGGTTCTGGTTGCTTTGGTCCCTGCTGAACTGATAATCCTCCAAGTTTGTCTCTGGGTAGGGAACCGAAGCATGATGGGACCGTCCACATTATATAGGTGGCAATGAGGCATGTCGGCATGAGTGGCCCCAGCTAGCAAACGTTTCTCCGCCGGTCCATTGGCACTGAGGGTTGAGGCGCTAGATGACACACCTCACACCATGCCAGCAACCTGGGTTTGGGAGCAAGCTCGGTCGGCTGGGGGTTGACTGGGAGAGGATGGAGCCTCCGTAAGACTGCTGTCCTCTGCTGGGGAGGGCTGGGGCACAGTGACCGACGTTGCCTGCCACCTAGTGGAGGCTGGGTGCGGACATGCTCAGTCATATACATAGGGGCTTGAGGGCACAGCAGCTGGTGGGCATGTGGCGTGCAGACGCATGCAAGGCACGCCCCTTGCCGGCATCGCATGCCCCACCTCTGAACAACACCAGAACAAGGGAAATGGGGTGCCCCAGTCGTTGCAGCTTGATGACCATCTGACTGTACCAGTGCCGTCTCCGGAGGGGATCACCAGTGCAGATCTGGACTCGGTGGGGGAGTTGGTCGACCCCTGCCGCCCCGCCATGGGGGGTAAGCTGTGGGGTAATTGGCTGATAACCCTCACAGGAGACCAGCATGGGTCAGATGGCGGCTGGAGGACAAGGATGCCCAGAGAATAGGGATGACTGGAGCCCCCGGGGGAGAACAAGTCACACAAAAAAAAAAGTTTCCCGGTGATCCTGGCACCAAGGGCTTACAGTTCCATGATGTGGCTCAATGGATGACAGTCTCTCGAAGAGCTACTCTTATGGTAATGTGTCCAGTTAACCCAGTACTAGTTAGTGTGGGTCAGACAGGACAGTATGGGCATACAGCCTACCATAATGCCATGCACAGTGACAGGAGACAGATCTGTTACGTGAACAATACCCCATTCAGTAAGGAGGGTAGACAAACCCACGGTATATGCCATAACCGCTGCAGAGATACCTTGCAAAGGGGGCAGACATGCTCAAAAGTTTTATTTATTTATTTAAAATGTAGTGACCAGGATAGGCACACTGAGCCAGAGCTAATTTCCAGGTGTGACCCAGGAGAGAGGATACAGCAGGAAGTGAGACAGCGATAACAAAATAAGATCAATGGGTGCAAGCACCTACCCAATAACAGCATTGTACCAGTAATGAATTTCAGAGAAAAAAAACAACAATGTAGAAAATGTAGAATTGTACAATTTATACTGTGAAGTACATTGGTCATGGGGATAGCAAGGATGAGAGCTAGTGATGCATGCTACCAGTGTATGGCAAGGTGTTTGTAACAGAATAGTGGTGGTGTTAAATTCAAACTGCAGAGTACACGAGTTATAAGCTGTAAGATGGGTGAGAGGCAAAATCAGTAAATAATGGGGGGCGGAATAAGCCATCGGTTGTTGTAAAGTGGAGAGGAGGAAGAAGCCTGGCTGCAGGTGCTGTAGAGGTGCACCAGTGAGAGTGGTCTGAGAGAGGGCAGGGAGAAAGAGAGCTGGATAGGGAGATGGAGGTTGTTCCACAGTGATGAAAGGCAAATAGAAAAAGCAGACTGTCCTGCTATAGATTTACTGTGAGGGATCTAACTGACAAGTGTAGACTCTGGGGCAGCGCTGTAGTGGTCAAATACCAACAAGATCATCTTAAGGATGATTTCACTGCAGACCCAGAGCTGGTTTGAGTGGAAACAGTTTTGGACACTGTCAAAGCCATGCTGAAGTGATGGCTGAAGTCCTTCATGAAGCAGAGCATGTGCCAACCTAGCCCTGAGCCTTACATTCTAGGATGGGATAGGTGTAGAGTTCCACATACTGCCGGGCTGCCTAACATTCCACTGATATATGTGTACTTGGGTTGGGCTTAGCGTAGATCCCAGACACCGCCCCCATCATGATTAATCTCAGAAGCACACTTTGCACTGGTCTGGAGGGTGAAGATTCATCAGTACCATGTTTTAATATTTACCTCCACATGTAACTTGGTCAAAGTGCATCTGGTCCATGTTTTACAACATGCCTCTTGCTCATCAAGACATGATTTAGTAAGATTTTAATTGGATCAGGTACTCCAAGAATGTTTCCCTTTCTTCTGGCTCATGGTGTTGAACTTAATATACCCCATGGCAGAGCTTCCAAAATCACCTTTCAAATTGCTGTTTAAATCTGAAATGATAGCTTGAGGTCTATTCATAATAGAGCTCACTATAACAAGTGCAGGGCCCACAAGCTCTCCACTAACCGTATTTTGTTTTCCCCATTGGAACACTGTAAATCAAGGACAGTCTGGGCAGCTTCTATCAAAATCATATTCCATGGGAGGGGGTTGCTACTGAGCAGCCAAGAGAAAGCAGCATCTTACTCGTGCTCCCAGAGAAGATCTTTAAAAACTATTAAATCATAATCAACTTTAATATAAAACTTCCTAAAAGTTGCTCTAAAGTGTTTAGGATGTCGACGAGAGAGAAGTTGAGCAAAACTAAGGGTGCTGGGGCTCCTGCCGGCAACTTCTTTGCTCCCAAGAAGCAGAACAGGGAGGAGAGGCCAGAACAATGTGGTGGAGCTGGGGACTCTTCTGACTCTTTCCCAGAGGAGGCCTCTCTGACCTCCATACTTGCTACTCTCCACCAGCTTGTTAAATCTGTACAGGACCTGGACACAAAATTTGACATGCTCACTCTGAGAGTGTCCGCTCTGGAAACCAGAATGGAGCAGTGTGAAGCCACAGTACAATGCTCCGAATCCTCCATCCTTAAGTCGACGGACGCAACATTTAAACTAATACAAGAGAATATGCACCTTCGTCAAAGGTTGGAGACCGTAGAAAACCAGGTGAGAAAAAACAAAATCTTTGAGTGTTCGGGCTATTGGAGAACGCTGAAGGGGAGGACAGCCTGGGCTTTGCCAAAATGCTCCTTCCAGCCTTATTGGGTCTAGATGAAGCAGACCCTCCCCTGTCTATTGAAAAGGCCTACAGAATCACTCCCAGGAGAGCTACAACGGACTCCTTAACCCCGAGGACCTTTTTGGTGGTGTGTACTGGAATTAGGGACAGAGATCAGGCCCTAACAATCGCCCGACATCGCAGGGTTTTAAAATACAGCGCAGATGAACTTGTACTATTTCCAGACCTCTCCTTTAGCACCCGCCAACGTTGCAAGGCATTTGACAGTCTGCAGTGCCGGCTGCACCAACTTAAAATACAGCACCAGTTACTTCTGCCGGCTAAGCTCCCACTGCAGTGGCATGGACAACAATACTTACTCAATGAGCCCAAAGAAGCTAACTAGCTGCTCCAGAAGATTGAACAGGAGATGGCAGGGGGAGACAATGAGGAGAATTTGTCCAAAGAAGATTGATTATTTAGGCCATGTTGTAATGTACATTTTAGAGTGTAGAGACTAGGACTGGCATTTATAGTGGCCCAGATGTAAACAGGCCCACCAGTGTACAAATTGTCTATTTGGGACAGTAATTTAGTATGTGACAAAAACACGGCTGCACACTGGGTCTTTTCTGAATCAGGACGATGTTAAATATGGCGATTCTGGCTTGCACCTATCTTTGCAGGGCCTTTGAGGGATCATCTTCTGATAACAGCTTAACTTAAAGTTCCTCCTTTATGCAAAATATGTTAAGGGGGCACGGGGGTGTCACATCAGGCTCTCCATCTGCTCCTTAAACCTCAGAGATGCAAAGGGAAACTTAGTTGAAAGAATAAAACATTTATTTCAGTTTTAGCTCTTTGCTGGTTATGCTTCACAAAGTTCACAGTTGTCGATTAGATAATTTAAAGGGGGGGTTGTATGTTTACTCTCCGGGAGTCTTGGAAATGAGAATTTGCTATAAAATGTTATACTTTGTAATGGGGGAATCATTTAGACTGTTACATCCCATTGGTAATAGGGTATTTCTTTATGCACATTCTAGCAAGATTCCCTATTGGCCTTCCTGGCTGCATGCATTGGGTGAATTTATTTCATATAAGTCTAGCTAAGTGGGAACCCCCCCTATGCAGTACCACTAGAGAGGTGTCATGCACTAGCTTTTTGTAAGTATACACTGTCTGTAATGCATACCTGTGGTATCGTCCTATGTGTATGTGCTTTGTAAGTTTTCTTGCTAACTCAATAAATAAATTAAAAAAAAATCATCTTCCATGCTGGCACAGTGGTGTAGAAAGCTGAGGCGCTGACTCCTTACTTCCTACCACGCCAAAAACCTGGGATTGGGAGCGACCTCGAGTGTTGGAGGGTTGGCCAGGGAAGGAGGATCGAGCATCCCATGGACTGCTCTCCTCCTTGGGGAGGTGGGAGGAGAGAATGACCGCTGTGGTGCTGGCACCTGATGGTGGCCGGGGGCTAGTACAGGACTGGGGGCCACAGTGTGCGTCAGCACAGGCTGAAGTCGGTTGTGCAGTGCACAGAAGCATACATGGCAGCATCCCTGACATCATTGCACACCCTTGCCGTGGGGGGCAATCACGGGGTCATAAGAATCCTCTGGCGCGCACATGAAGGCCAGACCCTAAGGCGCTGCAGCAGACGCACTTAAGTTAGCTCTCCCCAAGCCCAGCATCCAGATCTTCCACAGCATGTGGGGTAAGTACCCGCTGTGAAGTGGCCTGTGGAGGGTAGGGTAAGGAGGGTTAGATCTCTGACTGTGGCCGGTCCGGGGGCCGAGGAAACAGTGCTGGACAGTGGGTACCACAGGCAAAAAAAAACAGCCAAGAGGTACCATAAAGAAATAAAGAAAAAAAAATCATCTTCCTGTAGCCCCAAGGGGCGCTATCCTCAGGGCTACTACCCCTGCCTGCCCTAACTGTAGCAGGGTGAGGGGCCCAGATCTGTTGGCGGGTGCCTCCACCCAGAGGTCGGGGTTAAAACAGTCAAGGTTGACTTGGTCACAGCCCTCTGGGTTGCTGCAACCCCCCCTTCTTCCATTAGTGACCCGCAGTTCAATTTCAGTGTCCTTACCATACACTTATCCCCAGCCGAACCAGTCAGCTCACTCTGGGACCCCTGGAAAGTAGGTACAGTTACGCCACATTCACTGTGCAGTATTTCACCATTAATATACAGGCTAGCCAGAGTACTTTGTGCAAACAAGCAATCTGATTTATTTAAGGGGAGATAACAAGGACCGGGGGAAATCAGGGTGATTGGCTTACCACTATAATATACGTTTGTCTACCTAGGGCTCTGTGCACAGGCCTAACCAATTAATTACTGTCTATGGGTACCCAAGCCCCAATGGCTAGTTCCTCAATGCAGCTGGTTGGGGCCCTGACACAAGTGAGATTTGATTCCTGAGAAGATCAGGTGAATCCAGAAAGCTCAATTAGTGCAGTCAGCAATATAACAAAATGATTTTGTCTCTATTTGTAGCTTTAATAGGAAGCTACCCTGACCCAGTACTCACAACTCCAGCAGATAACCACTCCTTCACCACTTGCAGGGCTGAGCCTGAGCTTCAAAGGCCTCCTCACACATTTATATGGAAAACAACAAAGGGGTGCCATACCAGGCAACTGCTTCCAGGACCCCACCGAACTCACAGCAAATGAGGGCGTTTCACTGCAGCGTCAACATCCTGACAGACCGAGCGCGATTCAGCAGATTCTCCAGTCCTTTTCAGGTGAAGCCTGGTAGGTAGCTGTGCTTGTACACAGCCTCCTCTGACCGCAAGCCTGCGGATTTAATTTGTGGCGCGCTGGCAATGTAAAAAGGCCACCTCAGGCCTTTCACGCGCTTCCCGTGCAAACACTCAATGGCGCAGAAGCTCAGAACTCCCTTCTCCTCCACAGTCACAACGCCTGTGCCCCTAGCAGCATGGCGTGATCCTTACAGCTCGGGCGCTACCCAATCTCATTGGCTGGCCACACATGCCAGTCACTTGTTCTAGCCTTCAGTGGTACGAAAAGGCACCATGACCATAATGCCACATCCAAGAATTACAAGCGGTGCCCTCATTGGTCGTCGACTCCCTCTGAAGTACCCCCTATTCCTATTGGACCCTTTAGAGCGTCCAGGTCCAATATGGAAGGGCACAGCACACAGTCCCAGCTGCAATGAAAAAGAGTTAAGCAAACCACAATTTTACCACTACTATACAGGTTGTCAAAGGAACAACTACATCTTTTAGATGGGCTCCTTCAGCGCTCCCAGCGACTGCAAAAACAAAGCAATCAGACAGCAGTCCAGGGCGGGATTCGAGCAGGGAAACCCCAGTCCCCCTATTAGTACCACTAAAGCCTGCGAGCAGGCAGCTCTTAAAGGGGCAGTACTGGAGGCTTTAAAAGCACTCACGCGCCCACATTTAGCTGACCTTACGAACACCAGTCAGGCATGGAGCATTTGGGCAAGCTCCAGGAAAGGCTTCTAGGAACCCCCATTTGTAGGGGGGTCGCATCCTTCCTGGCCTAGAAAGAACTTGGCATCCGCATCAAGTAGTTACCCTTAAATCACTTTAAGGCAAACAGCTTAATTAACATTATATCACACTTTAGATTACATGCATTGATACTGTATTTACAGATTACTATGGTTTATTCAACATTACACACACACACACATACCTTTATCTTTTTTAAATCAGGTCATTACTTCCTGCCCATGACACCTGGAAAGAGGGGACCTTCTCTATCAGCTACTTGTGGGCTACCTAAAGCAGGGGTACCATACTCAAAGGGCAAAACTAACAGGCTGGAGTTATCCCCCAAGGCTAGCTTAGGCAAGGAGCTCGGGGACACATACACCCCTTTATGGACCACATTTAAGGGTAGGTCCACAGGCTGACCCAGAGACTCGTAACTCAACTTTACTACAGGCCGTACTTCTCGGCTGGAGCGTCTAGGGGTCTCGGAAAACCCTGCTACAGGCCCCGATTCCATTTCAGCCTCATTGAGATTAGTCAAGGGAACCTCCACAGGGGAAGGGGACCCAGTGCTCATAGTACTCTCGAGCATGACCCTCTATATCAGGACCCACACTACTTGGCTCAGCTGAGGACTGTTCAGGCATTAGTAAGGAACCATCAGGGCATTCAAAATATTCTTCAGGTTCCGGCATATCACTGGCTTGTTCCCCCACATCACTTTCTTCTTCTGAAAAGTCAGATAGTTCAGCCAGGCCAGACAGTTCAGCCATGCTCAAAGACCCCACTCCTTGGGCTTTGCTGCTACCCAATTCATCCTCTTGAAGCATGGGCTCTGAAGACAAAGCTGGGGGCTCAGACAGTCCAAAAAGCCCAACCTCATCTCCAGAGTGAACAAGGGGATTGCCCCGAAACAGCTGGCTCAGTTCATAAGAGGGATAGTATTCAATATTACTTTCATTGCCCTCAGACACAGAGTGGCGATCATCTTCATCAGAGGGGTTTGGACAAGGCCCTCTTATTTGGCTTTCTGAAGAATCAAGTGGTCTGTTTTTTTTCTTGGCAGCAGATCTAGTCATAGGCCGGGGGGCATTGGGAGGTTCAGCTTCAATCAAGATTTGCCCGATTGGCAGCAGATGATTTCTGTGCATAGTTTTCACATCTTTTAATTGTTTTCAGGCCGCACTTTATATACAGGTAAATCTGCCAGTTTTCCCACAACAATATGAGGGAGGTGATGCCATCTGTCAGCAATCTTATGTTTGCCATGCAGTCCCAAATTCCTCAATAGCACTCTATCACCTTCTCTCAATTCCATTGTTTTCACTTTCTTATCATACCTCTCCTTTTTGGCCAGGTTTCGTTTAGTAGCCATGGTCTGGGCCAGTTGGTAGGCATGGTTCAATTGGGCCTTCAACTTCTGTACATACTGTAGATAATTTTCTGCTTGCACCCCATCAGGGGAAACGCCAAAACACACATCCACTGGCAGTCTAGCCTCTCTCCCAAACATCAGCATGTACGGGCAAAATCCAGTGGCATCACTTTTGGTGCAGTTATAAGCATGAACCAGGGTGCTAATCAGCTGGCTCCATCTAGGCTTGTCTTTGGGTTACAGTGTGCCCAACATATCAAGCAATGTGCGGTTAAACCTTTCAGGTTGGGGATCTCCCTGGGGATGGTATGGGGTGGTTCTTGATTTTCGTACTCCCCACAAAGATAGCATTTCTTTAATCAGGTGGCTCTCAAAGTCCCTCCCCTGGTCAGAATGGATCCTCTGGGGGGCCCCATAGTGGACAAAGAAGTTCTCAACAAGTACTTTAGCCACTGTGGTTGCTTTCTGACCTTTAGTAGGAAAAGCCTGCGCATGAGCGTAAAATGATCAGTGACTACCAATATGTTACTGATGTTTTAGATCTGGTTCTAAACTCAGGAAATCAATGCAGACCAGTTCCATAGGGGCACTGGTAGTGATATTGACCATGGGGCAGCTCTCTGAGGTAGGGCTTTTCTTTGCAAACAGCGGCCACAAGTCTTGATATACTGCTCTACATCTGCACTCATTTTTGGCCAGTAGAATCGGGTCTGTACCAGGTCAAGAGTTTGATCTATGCCAAGATGCCCCATGTGATTATGCAGGGACCTCAAGACCAGTTCTCTAAAAGCAGTGTTCAGTACCAGTTGTTGTTTGTCTACCTGGCCTTCCTTATCCACAGTCTCTCTGTATAGTAGTTGGTTAATCAGTTTTAACTTTGACCCTTCTCTGTATAGCAAGGCAGTCCTCAGGTCAGTGGAACGCAACTTGGACACATCCCTCCCGGCCTGCAAAGCCTCCACAGCAGTTTTTATTATGGAGTCTCAGGATTGAGCCCGTTGGAGGCTGTCATTGTTGAATTGGGGCAACAAACTAGTATCTAATGCAGAAAAGTGACAGTAGGCAGCAGGTATGCAGTTCTCGGATGGTCCCAAGCAATCCACCATGCAGTCCACAGCATCAGGAGACATCTGTTCCTCCTCGTCAAATTTTTGGCAAAGGGCTCTTATGTCAGGTTCTGACAACCTGACCCAGTTGGTTTGTTCCATAGGCCTCCGAGAGAGAGAGCATCCGCATCTATATGATTTAGACCTGCTCTGTACTCAACAGCATAGTCATAGGTGGCCAACGCAGAGAGCCACCTATGGCCAGTGGCATCCAACTTGGCTGAGGTCTGCACATAGGTCAGAAGGTTGTTATCAGTCTTTACCAATATCTTGGCACCGTACAAATAGTCATGAAATTGATCAACAATGGCCCATTTCAGAGCCAGGAACTCTAGTTTGTGCACTGGATAATTCTTTTCTGAAGGAGTCAGACTTCTGCTTGCAAAAGCTAATGGTCTCAGACCGTTTGAGTGCTCCTGATATAACACAGCTCCCAATCCTTGTAGACTGGCGTCAGTATGGAGAACGTACGGCTTGACCGGGTCAGCATAGGCTAGCACTGGGGCATGAGTAAGTTGATATATGATATCATAGAAAGCTTCCTCGCACTCAGTGGTCCACTGGTTTCCAAACACATCAGTCGGCTGAAAATACTTATTCTCCACCTCAGAGCACATGACTTTCTTATACTTTTTGTGCATGGAAGGGTACCCCTGAGTAAGGCTGAGGAGGGGGCAGCTCACTCGAGAATAATCTTTGACGAATCGCCTATAATATCCACAGAACCCCAGGAACTGCTGCAGTTCTTTCAAATTTCTGGGCTGAGGCCAAGTAGTCAAAGCCTCCACTTTGCTGGGGTCAGTCTCTCTGCCTTCAGTGGATACTATGAGGCCCACATACTTCACAGAAGTTTGGAAGAATTGCCACTTGTCTATAGATAGCTTGAGACTGAAATCCTCCAGCCGATCCAGGACCTTGAACAATCGACGTTCATGTTCTTCCAATGAGTGGCCAAACACAATGACGTCATCTAAGTAAACCAAACACTCGAGCAAATTCATGTCCCCCACAGCACGTTCCATCAGGCACTGAAAGGTGGCTGGGGCACCTGAGATCCCTTGAGGCATCTGAATAAACTCATAGAAACCCAGGGGGCAAATGAATGCAGTCTTCTCTCAGTCCTCTGGGGCCATCGGGATCTGATAGTACCCACTGCGGAGGTCTAACACAGAGAACCACTTGCTGCCATTTAAACAATCCAAAGCATCCTGTATGCAGGGCATGGTATACTGGTCTGGGATGGTCCACCGATTCAAGGTACAGTAATCCACACACATCCGAACCGCCCCATTCTTTTTCCTCACTACTACAATGGGAGGCATAGGGGATCCTGGATTCTTGTATCACACCAGCAGCAAGCATCTCTTGCAAATGCCGCCTCACATCGTCTATGTCAGCCGGGGCCAGGCGCCGAGATCTCTCTCGAAAAGGCCACTCATCATGCAGCCGAATGTGGTGCTCAGCCCCTTGCACACATCCCACGTCCCATTCTTTCAGGGAAAATACCTGGTCTCTTTTGGCGAGCTTTTCACTGATCCTCACTTTCCATCCAGCAGGCAACGGGGAGTCACCGAAATCAAACAAGTTGGGAGTTACTCTGTCATCCTTCCTTGAACCCTTGCTATGAGGCAGCACTGCAGTATCTGCACAATGTACACTTGCCAGGGTGCACCCTCTTCTTATTTGAATCTCGTCAGACACATTATGATCTTGGACCATCACCCTCCTGGCATAAGCATGGGCTCTAGCAGGCAAAATGCTGGGTTTAACCAGCAGTCCCTCAGGCAATCTTCCTTCCCCCAGTGCATCCAACATCAATAACTTATTCTTAACATCTGTTCTCATTCGGACTTCCCCTTGCAAAACACACTGGGCATTCGGGGCAAGTATCAATGGTGCTGGATCCTTCTTCCACACTACACCCACCGGGCCTTCAGGTTCCTCCTGGCTAACCTTCCTCTGAGTTTCATAGGCCTTTTGGATCACTGCAGGTATTCTTAGGGCTCACCCATCCCTAAACGCTTGCTTTTCTGAACACAATTGGACTAATCGACCAAACATATGAGCATTTGTCCCAATCAACAGGGGTACTCCATCATACAGTCCAGTGGGGGGCAGACCAGAGCCAAGGTTTCTACCTGTTCGTCCACTCCAGCCACAGAAGTAGGGAATTTAACCAGATCTGGATGTATCCCGGATATGGATAAGCCTCATCACTTAGCCCCCATACATGTAGGCCATCCAAGGGTTGTAGTGGCACCTCAGGTAAGTGTGTCTGATACCAGTCCTAAAACATGATGGTTACCTGAGAGCCACTATCTAATACAGCTCGGGTGGGAATCCCATTTACTCGCATTGGGGCCTCCATCGAGGGCCCGACCACATCAGACCATTCAGGGGGCACAGCAGTGACAGTAGCTTGGGCGTTGCCCCGGGTCACAAAGCCCTTCCTGGGGGGTCAGACATGGGCCCTGAGATGCCAAGTGATTAGTCTGCTGTTGACCTTCCTCAGATTCTCTGGCAACTGGCATTCAGTCTGAAAGTGTCCATCCTCCCCACAATGGTAACAGAACTTGGGGTCCCGAGGGTCTCTATTGAGAGGGGAATACTTTCCGGTGAGGGGGTTCCCCTGGGCCAGGGCATTGGCTTCTAGATAACTCAGGTTCCCCAGACCTAACAGGGTGGGCGGTGGATCGCTTCAAGTCCCTCACCAGCTCTCGTAAATTTCTGACCTCTGCCCTCAACTCACTCTCTACTTGGGGATCAGAGAAAATAGCATGCACCCCCACATCACTCTGAAATTCTGGGGATGCATCAGGCCTCTCTGATGAGTGGATCTCCTCGGGTGCACTAGACTCAGGGGTGCGACTTGGGTTCACAGCTCCCACATAGGGTTCCCACCCTCCTCATCAGTCTCTACTTCTCTAATCTCCCTCATCAGTTGACAGTATTCAGGCGGGGCAGCCCGTCTATCATGTAGCTTAAGTTTTAACAGTATCACACTAGAAAATCTAGCAGACTTCAAAATGTGTTCCAACCTGACCTGGTTCAAGGCTGTGGCAGTGATCCCCCCTTTTCGATAGGCCTTCTGTAAGGCCCACTCCACCCTAGTAACAAAGACAGACAGCTTCTCATTCCTCCATTGTTTGGCAGACTTGAACTTCCAAATAAATCTTCCCAGTCTCTGTACTCCCAAACACTCCCTCCAAAGCAGAAAGATACTCTCTGCGGTGACTTCGGGTTAGTGGCCCATAGGAACCTTATGGCTTCTAAAGCGGGCCCTCAGACTCTCCATCAATCGCTTTCTTTCTCCCCCTCAGGCATTACCATTCCTGAACTAAGGGGTGGCGTAGTCCATCACGCCTCAGAGTCATCCTCCCTGAAGGCACCGGCACTGTGCCAGAAAAGTTTCAGCCGGTGAGATCAGGCTGTATGAGAGGGAACCACTAGGGGCAGTGGAGCCAAAATAGAACTCTTGGGGGACAGGGAGAGGTACCAGGGGAGACCTGGGGGCGGTGTCACTGAGAGGTCCAATGCTCACAGCAACTCCTGGGTAGTCCTCCCTCCACAGCCAGCAACTAAGCAGTTAATCCTTGAAACTATTTGCCTGGGGACCCCCAGGGTAACTGATCCACTCCGAATGTGGACAAGCCTCCACCCCTGTGGGGCACTCTCCGGGTAAATCACTGGGGGTACCCTCTCGGGTCGATGGCCACACTACACAAAAGTAGCACCTGCAGGGTCTGATCGAGCAGGTCAGCCATACGCCCCTTCACCTCCACTTTGCCCAAACACTTAACATGCTCTGCAGTAGAAATAATGTCAGCTGTCGGGGTCCCCAGAGGCATATCTAACAATAACACAATTCTCTGGGATTTCAGCTCTTCAGCTTCGCCCCACCCCATCAGTTTGTGTACCATGGTCTTAATAGGGTCCAACTTAATTTTTACCATAATATCCCCTTCCAGTTTTCCCGTCAGTTTTTCCATTTTTATGCACTTCACCCACTTGGCCACTAGGAGACGCTAATCCCAGTGGTGCCTCAAATTTGTAACCCCCAGGGGCGCTATCCTCTGGGCTACTACCCCTGCCTGCCCTAACTGTAGCAGGGGTGAGGCCCAGATCATGCAGTGCCTTCACCCAAAGGTCAGTTGCAACAGTCAAGGTTGACTTGGTCACAGCCCTCTGGGTTGCTGCAACCCCTTTCTTCCCACTAGTGACCCACGCAGTTCAATTTCAGTGTCCTTACCATATACACTTATCCCCCGGCTCGAACCAGTCAGCTCACTCCGGGACCCCCTGGAAAGTAAGGTACAGTTATGCCACATTCACTGTGCAGTATTTCACCATTAACATACAGGTTAACCAGAGTACTTTTGCAAACAAGCAATCTGATTTATTTAAGGTGAGATAACAAGGACTGGGAGAAATCAGGGTGACTGGCTTACCACTATAATATACGTTTGTCTACCTAGGGCTCTGTGCACAGGCCTAACCTATTAATTACTGTCTATGGGTACCCAAGCCCTAATGGTTAGTTCCTCGATGCAGCTGGTTGGGGCCCTGACACAAGTGAGATTTGATTCCTGAGAAGATCATTTATTTTATTTATTTATTTTTTGATAACTGGGAAGGTGCGCTAGACACGAAAGTGACTATTTTCAGGCACGACCCGGGAGGTCACCAACATAGAGAGATAACAGTTACATAGAATACAGTGTAAGGAGATGTGCAATACATCGCAAACATAAGGTGAGGTAAAGTTAGGACAAATAAAGGTACAAGGCATGAATGGTGTAAAAATTATACAATTAGAGATAAGTGCCCAAGTGTAGATCAGATGGAGCCAGAAAGCTCAATTAGTGCAGTCAGTAATATAACAAAATGATTTTGTCTCTGTTTGTAGCTTTAATAGGGAGCTACCCTGATCCAGTACTCACAACTCCAGCAGATAACCACTCCTTCACCACTTGCAGGGCTGAGCCTGAGCTTCAAAGGCCTACTCACACATTTATATGGAAAACAGAGGGGTACCATACCAGGCAGCTGCTGCCAGGACCCGACCGAACTCACAGCAAATGAGGGCGTTTCACTGCAGCTTCAACATCCTGACAGACCGAGCACGATTCAGCAGATTCTCCAGTCCTTTTCGGGTGAAGCCTGGTAGGTAGCTGTGCTTGTACACAGCCTCCTCTGACCGCAAGCCTGCGGATTTAATTTGTGGCGCACTGGCAATGTAAAATGGCCACCTCAGGCCTTTCACGCGCTTCCCGCGCGAACACTCAATGGTGCAGAAGCTCAGAACTCCCTTCTCCTCCACAGTCACAATGCCTCTGCCCCTAGCAGCATGGGGCGATCCTTACAGCTCGGGCGCTACCCAATCTCATTGGCTGGCCACACATGCCAGTCACTTGTTCTAGCCTTCAGTGGTGCGAAAAGGCACCAGGACCATAATGCCACATCAGGAATTACAAGCGGTGCCCTCATTGGTCGTCGACTCCCTCTGAAGTATCCCCTATTCCTATTGGACCCTTTAGAACGTCCAGGTCCAATATGGAAGGGCACAGCACACAGTCCCAGCTACAATGAAAAAGAGTTAAGCAAACCACAATTTTACCAATACTATACAGGTTGTCAAAGGAACAACTACATCTTTTAGATGGGCTCCTTCAGCGCTCCCAGCGACTGCAAAAATGGAGCAATATGACAGCAGTCCAGGGCGGGATTCGAGCAGGGAAACCCCAGTCCCCCTATTTGTACCACTAAAGCCTGTGAGCAGGCAGCTCTTAAAGGGGCAGTACTGGAGGCTTTAAAAGCACCCATGACGCCCACATTTAGCGGCCTTATGCCGAACACCAGTCAGGCATGGAGCATTTAGAAAAGCTCCAGAGAAGGCTTCTAGGAACCCCCATTTGTAGGGGGGTTACATTCCCATTTGGGAGTAGGTCTCATCCACTGGAAACATATAACGTTTTGTTGGTATCCCATGAAAAGCGCAACTGCATGACAGCGAATGTTAAAATTGCGACTTCAAAACAGTGAGGGGAAAAGAGCAACCTGGAAAAACAGCGATCCTCAAAATGATGACCTTCTGCTCTCTCCCCCTCCCCAGGTTGCATCCTCCCCCAGAGTTGATTATATATTGAAAGGGGGTGTGGGGAGTGAAGTCCACCAGAAAAGGGGTGTGGGGACAAAGCTCCCTGCAGAAACTCACTGCAACAGTGTTGTGGCCATTTCAGCGATCACTGGTATATAACAGTCGTTCCTTCTTGCCTCGATGTTTTGCCATCACCATTTTGCTGTCACCCATATCACTTGGAACCCTTCTTGTATGAGCCGGACCCATAAGGAAGCTGTCTAATTGTGTCACTAGGCCAGGAAGAGGACACAGGTGATGCCAACGCATCTAATTTGAACAGTTCTTTCACATCTTGGGCAGTCTTCTCATAAGTGGCCAGAAAGGAACTACTTTTTTTTCTCAAACTCTGAAGACTCCCGATGGCCCTCTCAGGGTGGGCCTAGAGTAGCATTGGTCACTATGGTCCATGGGGAACAGTGTCCATCAAGAATCACTTGATTGTGTACTTTAGAAGGGTCTTCTTTCTTGCAGCACTCCACAACCACACAAATGTTTCTTGGCACAAATGCAAGTTTGCCTTCAAACACTTAACCCCTTGAGGAATTTAACAACAGTCATTGTACTCTCTGTCTGTGTGATCCCTGCTCTTCCTTTGGAGACACTATAGAAACATAGAAACATAGAATTTGATGGCAGATAAGGACCACTTGGCCCACTCAGTCTACCCATTTCCCTACCTAATGGATAAGCTGCAGATCCTAGTTAACCAACAGCCTACTTCTTTGTACCCCACCCCTAAATTGCCTTATGACTGTCCCATGCATGCTTGAATTCAGCCACTGTTTTGACTCCACAACCTCCTCGAAGGCCGTTCCATGCATCCACAACCCTCTCTGTGAAAAAAATACTTTCTAACATTACCTCTGAGCCGCCCCCATCTTCAAATTGTGCCCCTTGTTCTTGCACACCTCTTTTTTAATGATGCTACCCTCTTGGACTTTGTTGATTCCTTGAGGTGCCTGAAAGTTTCTATCATGTCCCCTCTCCCTCCTTTCCTCAAGGCTATACATATTAGCTCCCTTTAGTCTGTCTTCATATGTCTTCGGTGCAGACCCTGCACCATTTTGAATTCCCTCCTCTGGACAGCTTCCATCCTGTCTATGTCCTTGTGATTGGGTCTCCAGAACTGCACACAGTACTCCAGATGGGGTCTCACCAGCTGTCTGTATAGAGGATAAGAACTTCCTGTTTTCTACTGGTGATGCCTCTCCTGTGCATCCCAGTATCCCCCAACCCTCCTTACTGCCCTCCACATTGCTTGCCCACCTTTAAGTCATCGGATATGACTACCCCCAGAGAGCCCTTTCCATTTTGTTGTTGCTAGTATCTCACCCCATTGTGTACTCTTCCCTGGGTTTTGTTTCCCAGGTGCATTACCTTGCACTTCTTAGCATTGAATCTAAGCTGCCATAAATTTGACCATTCCTCTAACCTTGCCAAGTCCTTCTCATCCTTTCCACCTCACCTTGTGCATCAACTCTGTTGCAGATCTTTGTGTCAACTGCAAGAGACATACTTTTCCTTCAGTCCATCTGCAATGTTGCTTATGAAGACATTGAAGAGGACCGGTCCTAATACTGAGCCCTCGCGGTACCACACTAGTAACCCCCTTTCTTCAGAGTGGACTCCATTTACTATTACCCTCTGTGTCCTATTCTCCAGCCAATTCTTTACCCAGGCTATCATCTTGGGACCCACTCCCAGGCTAGCTAACTTGTATATTAATTTTTGTGTGGGACTGTGTCAAATACCTTGCTAAAGTCTAGGTAGGCCATGTCCACAGCCCTTCCCTGATCTACTACTTTGGTCACCCAGTCAAAAAATCTATTAGATTTGTCTGGCATGACCTTCCTGCTGTGAATCCATGCTGCCTTGGGTCCTGCCCCTCTGGCCTCTAGGTACTCAACAATTCTTTCCTTCAAGGTGATTCCATCATTTTCCCTATCACTGAGGTTAAACTAACAGGTCTGTAGTTTCCTGCTTCTGCCCTGCTCCCACTTTTGTGAAGGGGACTCACATCTGCCCTCCTCCAGTCCTCAGGTACCACCCCATCCTTTCATGATTTGTTAAAGAGGGTAGTCAGTGATGTCACTAGTTCTACCCTTAGTTCTTTTAGAATTCTGGGATGAATCCAATTAGGCCCCATTGCTTTGTCCACCTTCAGTTTTAAGAGTTCTCTCAGAACCCTTTCTTCTATAAATAGGCTGGTATCAACTTCTGTATCCAGAGTGTTTGTATTGTTTGTTTTAGGTACCTCCCCCTCTTCATTTGTAAATACTGAGCAAAAATATTTGTTTAGTATCTCTGCCTTTTCACCATCACCCTCTGCCAACCCCCTCCTCCCCTTTATTTAGCCTCACTATCCCTTTCTTGGTCTTCCTTCGCTCCCTGATGTACCTAAAAGAGGTTTTATCCCCCTTCTTAACTGAGTTGGCTATCTTTTCCTCGGTTTGGGCCTTTGCTGTTCTGACTGCCTTCCCAGCTTCCTTTTGCTTTAACTGATACAATTCTCTGTCCTGCTCCTTCTGTGATTCCTTGTACTTTCTGAATGCTTTCTTTTTCTCTTGAACCTTCACTGCCACCTCCTTTGAGAACCATGGTGGTTTCTTACATCGTTTTGTTTTGTTTATTTGCTTCACACAAAGGCTTTTTACCTCTGTGATGCCAGTTTTTATTATTCCCCATTGTTCTTCCACCCCTCCTTCCTGCCCATTTGCTAGTGCATTCCTTAGGCACTCACCCATTTTGGCAAAGTCAGCCCTCCTGAAGTCCAGTACTTTTGCCTTTGTATGGCTTGACTCTATTGTTGTGTTTATTGTGAATCATACTGTTCGATGGTCGCTAGTTCCCAGATGGCTACCCACTTCTACATCTGTGATCCTCACTCCATCTCCATTTCAGAGAACCAGGTCTAAGATTGCTCCCTCTCGGGTGGGTTCCAATACTAGTTGTCTAAGGCATGCCCCCTGTAGGGCATCTAGAATAACCCCACTCTTAGAAGTGGCTGCTGCAACTGCACTCCAGTTAACATCTGGCATATTCAGATCACCCATCAGCAATGTCTCCCCTTTTTCTGCCATTCTAAGTATACTTTATATCATTTTCTTGTCCATTTCCTCCCCTGAGAGGGGGGTCTGTATACAACCCTTGTGCGGATTGTGGTGCCATTGCCTGTCTCCAAATTGATCCACAGTGCTTCTTCTCCTCCCTGTTTACCCTTTTGTTCTGTTGCTTTGATTCCTTCCCTTATGTAGAGAGCTACTCCTCCTCCTCCTTTTCCCCTTCCCTGTCCCTCCTGTAGATAGTGTATCCTGGTTAGTTTACATCCCAGTCATGGTTCTGTGTGTACCATGTTTCTGTGACTGCCATGATATCCAGATGTTCCTCCTCCATCAAGGCCACTAATTCAGAAAGTTTGTTACCCAGACTACGGGCATTGGTACTCATTGCTCTCCATTTTTTGATGGCTTTACCTTCTGTGGCAGCATCTCCCACTGACCTTTCTACTATGAACCAGAATTACTTTGACAGGGTCAAGAGCTTCTAGCTCACACAGTCAAGCAAGTGTTCCTGTGCCACAGTATAGTGCTGAATGTGTGGGGGAGGTACTGTTATCTGTGTGATGCTCAGGAAATCCCAGTAGTGCCTCAAATGTATGCTCAGGGCCCTCAAGGAGGAGACTCCCCAAAACTGTTTGTTTTTGCTTCCTGGGAAAGGAGTGCTAAGTGATGCTATGTAATTTTTCTGTCCATAGCTGTCAGCAGAACGAGTACTGGTACCAGAACCAATGTCAGAGTTCATATGACAATATATGAGTACTCAATTTTATATGTGATTTGCAGAACAGACCTGGGCCGTACTGGCATAACTCAAGCATTTTTTATTATTTTTTACATAGTCCTGTCATTGGAGTAGTATCATTTTATGTGCAATATCTCATATTAGACAGATTCATCAAAATATATATAAGAAAGGATAGCCTATCTTCCCCTCCAAAAAGCAATAAACAAATATCTATTTTCTGTGCCCAGCAGTCTTACAGCCTAAAGCCTAGACTTCTAATTCTGAGGTACAGAACAACCTAATTTAGCCAAATTGTGTGGATATTCATAGTACATACATGTGGAGTTTACATATATATATATATATACTGTATATATATATATATGTATATATATATATATATATATATATATATATATATATATATATAGATGACCATCTACATTACATGTTGGCCTTACAAGCAGCATTCTTATTGCAATGCAGTATTTCTATCATAAAGCACACAGATTTATCATAAAGCAGTCATCCTGACTTAACCTGAGCCATAATTTCTGTATACATGTTATCAAGTAGCTATCCCTCAGTAGTCTTATGGACCAGTAGTCTTTGGCTGCTTAATATTTTACATCTGAGGCTGTCAATACTAGAAAGAAAGAGATAAGCAATGCACTTACCCCTTTGTGGTCCGTCAGCAAATCCAGCCAATGCCCACTAGGACGAATACTCTGGACCCACCTTCCAAGAGTCTGCCCACAGTGTCCCTCTCAACTGTCAAAAGTCTGGTATTTGTATGTCATTTTGCCAGGGCTTTCCTGAATGGGATTGGTCATTACAGGGGGAAAGGGAATTTACAACTACCTGTTTATTATGTGCTGAACTGGAGCATTCCAAGAAACAGTCTCATGATTACTGGTGAATGGTAGTAAGAAATGCACGGTTATTTCCAAAACGTCACTTTAGTACCTTGTAGTTATCATCTTGTGGTTCAAATAGGAGTTACTGTGGTTAGAACAGATGGTGTCTTCTGATAAGGAAAATTTCACATTTACATTTTCTACTCTATAATTCTCCAGCTGGGTGACCTTTAGCTGGCACAAGCTGAGCCTTTAAACTCCCTGCTGTTTATTCTATGGCTGAAGCTTGAAATACTTTGCTTGTCATTGGTGAGGTCCTTTTGTAGCTGGTTATTCTTGGTATGTTTTGGCCTAGCTGGCCCAAGTCCTTGGGAAGAACTCCACGGTACCATAGCCTCATCCGGGGGTGCAGAATATTCTTATTGTTATTGAACCAGGTTAGTTTGGTCATTTAGTCAATGAGAGAAATTTGACCATGATACAACTTTTTGAGAAGTGTCATGGGATCTTCAACGTCCACCTGAGCAACCACCATAGGAGACAGATGGCCCTTTGTTTCACATCGCATCCAACAGATGACACCTTATGACAGGAGATGGTCCCCACCAAAAAACATTCTGGGGCAGTGCCATGATTATTTATGACCAAGGGGAGAGTGCCCCCTGCCGAGCTACCAGCACCATGTCTTGCAGCACCAACTGTTCGTTGGAGGACTCCCATCAGATTTCAGATTTTGCCTCATCCTGGTTAGTAAACTAGCACAATGGGGCTGGCCTGGGTTCAGCCATCATACACTGAGCAAATATTTCAATGATCCACAGCCTCCAACTGGGGAAGTTGCTGGACTACCAGTAGCACTTAGCATATGACCCCCCAGGAAACTAGATTTTCCTTTGCACCCACAATGCAATACACAGTAAGCAAACAAAAAACAGCAGCACATAACAGTAAAATGCAAACAAGGGGTTAAGGTTTATAGAGAAAGTGGAACAAGGATCTTGGGAAGGAAAAAGTAGGGTTACTGCAGAGTAGCAAACAAAAATTAGTATCCACAGTCCCCTACTTTACCCTGCCATTCACTGTCAGTCACACAATGCATTTATTAACTAGGACACAGATCTGGGAACAGACAGGGTAGGGTTACTGCAGAGCAATAAACACATATCAGTACTGGCAGTCACTTAGTGTACCCCTCCTCCCCCCCCCCATCGGTCCTGCAATGCTTTAATTAACTAGAACACAGTTATGGGCAAGGAAAAGGCAGGGGTACTACAGAGTTGTAAACACATATCAGTATTGACAGTCCCCCACACACTTTAACCCACCACCCACTGTCACTCCCACAATGAATTTATTAAACTACAACACGGACCTGGGGACGGACAGTGTAAGGTTACTGCAGAGCAGTAAACACATCTCAGTAATGGCTAATGGCAGTCCCCCACTTTACCCCGCCCCCTCCACTGTCAGTCCCACAATGCATTTATTAAACTGGGACACACAGTTGGGGAAGGACAACGTAAGGGTTACTGCAGAGCAGTAAACACATATCTGTACTGGCAGACCCCTACTGTACCCCGCCACCCACTGTCAGTCTCACAATGCATTTATTAACTGGAACATAGATCTGGGACAGACAGTGTAAGGTTACTGCATAGCAGTAAACACAGAACAGTGCTAGCAGTCACCAAATTTAACTCCCAACCCCACCCCCAGACCACTGTGAGTCCCACAGTGAATTCTTAATTGGAACACAGATCTGGGGAAGGAAAGGGTAGGGGTACTGTAGAGCAGTCAACACATATCAGTACTGGCAGTCACTTAGTGTGCCCCCCATCCCCATCAATCCTGTAATGCATTTATTAACTGGAACACAGATATGGGCAAGGAAAAGGCAGGGGTGCTACAGAGCTGTAAACACCTATCAGTATTGGCAGTCCCCTACGTACTTTAACCCCCCCACCCACTATCAGTCCCACAATTAATTTGTTGAATTGGAACATAGACTGGGGATGAACAGGGTAGGGTTACTACAGAGCAGTAAACACCTATCAGTATTGGCAGCCCCCTACTGTACCCCAATCCCCAATCAGTCTCACAATGAATTTATTAAACTGCAACACAGATCTGAAGATGGATAGGGTAGGGTTACTGCAGAGCAGTAAACACCTATCAGTATTAGCAGTCCCCTACTATACCCTGCCCCCCACTATCTGTCCCACAATGGATTTATTAAACTGCAACACAGATCTGAGGATGGGCAGGGTAGGGTTACTACAGAGCAGTAAACACCTATCAGTATTGGCAGCCCCCTACTGTATACCCCAATCCCCAATCAGTCTCACAATGAATTTATTAAACTGCAACACAGATCTGAGGATGGATAGGGTAGGGTTACTGCAGAGCAGTAAACACCTATCAGTATTAGCAGTCCCCTACTATACCCTGCCCCCCACTATCTGTCCCACAGTGGATTTATTAAACTGCAAAACAGATCTGAGGATGGGCAGGGTAGGGTTACTGCAGAGCACTAGACACATATCTGTATCCTCAGCCCCCTACTACACCCTGCCCCCCACTATATGTCCCACAATGGATTTATTAAACTGCAACACAGATCTGAGGATGGACAGGATAGGGTTACTGCAGAGCACTAGACACATATCTGCATTCACAACTCCCTACTACACCATGCCACACACTGTCAGTACCACAATGCATTTATTAAATGGAACATACAGTAGATCTGGGGAAGGAAAGGGGTGGCTTATTCCAGAGAGGTAGACACATATGTGTATTCACAGCCTCCTACTGCACCTGACCCCACTGTAAATCCTACAGTGCATTTACTTAAATGGAGAAAAATTGGGAGTGTACGAAAGGGTAGAGTCACAGCAGAGCAGTAAACACACATTTGTAACAGCAGCCCACTACAGTACCCCGCCACTCACTCAGCCTCTCAATGCATTCATTAACTGGGACACAGATCTCGGGATGGACAGGGTAGGGTTTCTGCAGAGCAGTAAACACATCTCATTATTGGCAGAACCCTACTGTGCCCTGCTACACAGTTCCACAATGCATCTATTAACTGGAATACAGATCTGGAAGCAGACAGGGTAGGTTACTGCAGAGCAGAAACAGATATCAGTATTTCAATGTTTGTGGACTAGCAATGGGGTATATAGTGCTTGTGTAACTTGTAGTACTTTTGTGACTTTACTCTATTCCCACCATTGAGTAGTAGGTATGTAGGTAGTAATTTGTAGGAATAGAAGGCCCAGAAAGATACCTCCTCCAACTCATGGAGAGTATGACCCCGGCACTCAGAGAGGAAAACCCCACGTGGAGGAAACTCTGAGGACCCATGGCCATAGGTCTGCCCATCCTCTGGCATACTAAGAGGAGAAGGACCAGGTTCTAGTAACCTAGCTAATTTAAGGAAGCTGATCTTCTTGGAGAGATGATAGTCCATCCTTGATCCATGGCTGATGCAGATTGAATGACGATCCGAGTCTGAAGAGTAGGTCTTTCTCAGGAGCAGTGAATCCTAAGGTGAAGCAGATCCAGTTGAAGAAGGGTGAATGCAGTTCAGATTTCCTGCAGTGATGAAGGATGCTTGTCCATAGGGGGTTGCATGGACGTAATGAGCAGAGAGAGCATGGCTTGATCGATAAATTACTAGGCAGTGGAGAGGGGACATGCTATGATACGAGATGTCATGGGTGAATGATGGAACTTGTGTATGGTTTGATTTTCAAGGTAAGGTCTGGAGGCAAGGTATTCAGTAGTGAGTGAGGAGTCACTACAAAAGCATCCATGAAGTAGAAAATGAGCAGAAGAGAGTCTTTGAGTGTCTTGGAGATGATGGTCCATCCTCAATCCATGGGCAATGCAGATTGACTGATGATCCTGTGGATGAAAAGTAGGTCTTTTCTGAAGGAGTGGTGGAATCCTAAGTGTGGAGCAGATCCAGTTGAAGAAGGGTGACTGGAGTACGGATTTCCAAGGGGATGAAGGATGCGTATCCAAAGGGATCGTAGGGGTGTAATGAGCCAGGAGGGCATAATGTAATCGATATGCTAACAGGCAGTGAATGGTGGGAATTGCGATGAGTTGTACAGTCAAAGGTGAATGATCAGACTTATGTAAGGTTTGACTATCAAGGTACAGTCTGGAGGCAAAGAATGTAGTGAGTCATGAGTAGCTAGTAAGCATCCGTAGCAGAAACGAGTAGAGGAGAGTCTGTGTGTCTGATAGGAGGACTGCCATCCATGATTAGTAGACATATAGAGGAAGATTTGAGATGCAGTTCAGATGGTAATTGAATATGTAGAAAGACTAATTGGAAGTTCGGTTTAAGGCATGGATAGCTTATTTGGGCATGATGTCATAACTATACTTGTATATGCTTGGCTGGTATGCTGGCTGAAGTCAGTACAGATATTTCTGCAGCATGATTGTCCATGGGATGCACTGTGGTGGCTTCTAGTTAGTTAGATTTACAGGTAATCCAATGCCAAAGTCCTTGAGAGAAGCTTGGAGGCAGATATGTGGAAGAGTCTGTAGGCTGAATTGGAAGTGAGGTCAAGTAGTGTGGAATGTTAGAGGAGCATAGTGCTATGGCTAATTAAGACTGGTTGGGAGGCAAGACTGGGTTAGTGAATTTGCCTTAACGGTGGTGGATTTCCGAATGAAATAGAAGGGCCTGTTCTCGGTGATAGTCTTTAGTGGAGAGACTAATGTAGGTAATTCATGAAGGAGAGGCTGGAGGGTCCACTGGAAAGGCGGTTACCTTGACTGACGATACTAGATGACTCTGTGCAGGTGAATGTATGAGGAATGGTGAATCCAGGAGCCAGAAACGATGGTTTGGATAGTGTGTCGTTAGTAAGCAGCTAGGCGGTGGAGATCCAATGATTAATATTCTAGAAGGCAGCTGGAAGGTCTTAGAACAAGCAATGTCTATTGAGGAAGTAAGAGTATAATAACATGGTCAGCAAACCCAGTGATGATAGGAAGCTACTGAATAAAACTAGGTAATGTCTGACATGCCATGAGGTATCTTAGGAGTCCCAGGATCCAGAGAAGTGATGATGGAGAATAAGTCGGAGCATAACAGAAGAAGTTATGTCCTTCTGTGCAAGAGGAGAGCCTATGAGGCATGGTAGGCAGGAAGGTCCATGGAGACTGAATGAGCAAGATTCGAGGGAGTATCCAATGGAGAGAGATGGGAACGCTTCTAGTATCTAGTCAAATGAGAGTCCAGAATGCTCGGAGGGAGCTGATTGGGTAAATGGAAAACTTTAAATTAACGTGAAGAGTTTCTGAGGCATGTTCCCAAGGAATGCATACTAAAAGTAGTTTCTTCAAGTGAAATGAACAATGATCCATTGAACAGTGGTTGGAAGCTATAGGATGGCCAGATAGGAGCAAACAATGATAAATGAGGGTAGTAGTTACCTGAGTAGAAAACTGGCCAGGGATATAGTAGTATGCCCAATAAAGCCATAGCAGACAGGATGAAGCCCCGAGCCTGTAAGGCGGAGATGGAAAGGTCACTATCTGAATATGGAAGGAAAGTCCAGAGTGAATCCTGATGGACTGAAGGACTCATCCAGGAAGATGTGGAGTTGAATGAAGTAGCTTGACATACTGTGCAGGATGGAATAGGACCGGCTAGTTCCCAGCTAACAGCAGTGAAAGTGGAAGGCTGTAGCGAGTCACACAAGAGATGATCCAAGGAAGGCCAATGGGTGATGCTATGCACCAAGAGCATGTAGTGAGGTACTTCAGTCCTACATCTAATGAAGGCAACCTGGACGAGAGGAAAGACAGGAGGTGCTGGAGCACAGAAGGATGATGTTCCCGCATCTGAAGACTCAAACGACTCAGACAGCAGCCGGAATGATGACCAGCAGCAAGGAAGTCCAAGACGCAGTCGAACTGGAGTAATAAAGAGTCTGAACAAGCAGGCAAGATCCAAATCCTGAGCGAAAGGAGGCCAACGGGGGTCATGCACAAAGGTCCATGGAAGTGCAGGATGGAGACTGGTGAAGAAGGAAGGTAGCCAGGAGGAGAATAGGGTCCTGATTCTGGGGGGGAACGAAATTGGGTAGGAGGTTGAAAAGCAGAAGGATGAGTGTTCAGGTGCATACGGAGGCTCTGAAGCAAGGAGTAGAGGTGATGACTAGGACACAAATACTTCAGAGAAGGTATGACGATAGAGGCATAACGGTGAATGGTTCAGTCCTGGAGGGAGCAGCAAGCATTGGTCCAGGAAAGAGAGCATACAAAGTTGAAATGGACAAGTGTGGAAATGAGTTTCCAGTCCTGGTAGTTGAGGAGATCACCTAGTCCAATACCAGCAGGCTGAGGCAGAAGGAAGAAGCTAACTGTGTGGATGGGATCCCATTCCAGACGGGAGTGGTAAGTGGGTATGAGACAGAGGTGGAATGGAACTAGTAGAGTCATGTAGACAGGCAACCAAACTAAGTAGTCAGTGCGTGAAGACCTGCTCATGATCCAGTAGGGAGTCAGAAGGCAAATGAAGTAAGGAGGCCCCGTTCCAGAAGGGAAGTAGCAACCCGCATCATGATAAGGATGCGAAAGGGAAAAACAGATGAATACAGAGTCAGGTTCCCTGCCATGAGAGGCAGCACGATAGGACCATAAATCGAGGCTATGGATCAGGTAGGATGTAGAAGGCAAATCAAGCAAAGTCATGTTCCTGAAGGGAAGCAGCGTCCAGGTATCAGGTTGAGAATGCGTAAAGTTGAAGCTGTGGAATGGAGATTTAGACACCTGTCAGTGACAGCTGAGATGGGATGATCCTGACTTGAGGCATACAGGCATAGGTCAGATGATGAGGGCACATGGTGAAAGAGTTCCGTTCCCATAGGGAAGCGGCAACCGATATGAGGATAAAATGCATAGTAGGACGCAGTAGATTGAAGACATGACTCCCATCCCTGGTAGTTGGGTGAGCTAACCTTCGCCTCAATGCTGTCCAGCAAGTTAGAGACAGAGGATGTCAGGATGGTAAGAGGTAGGAGGTAGTGAAGGTAATGGACTCCCATCCCAGTAGACAGGGGAAGCCACTCTTTCACTCAGCACCTCAGAAGGTGCAAGTTAGGATGGAGTCTGGAATACTGCTGGTATGGGCTGGCTCAATCGCAACGCTGCTGCAGAGAGAGGAGATGTTGGACATAAAACAGGTATGGGACATAAATGGTGGATAGCAGTTAAAATTGTAAGTATAGTAAACACTGAATAGGAGGAATTGGATACATATGTTGGAGATGTATGATAAACACAGAAAGCAGTAGTATATGGGTAAGTGCTCTGAGTGGACATTGTGGTGACCACTGGAGAACAGTGGAGGACTGAGGCAGTGAGATGTGAGAAAGTTCTGAATCTTGGGGTAGTGGTGATACGTTATGTGAGGGTCCACAATGGAGGATGCAGCAGTGACTGAGTTCCCGGACACACGGAGGTAGGGTGAAACTGGAGAAGCTACTGTAATAGAGACACTTGCTTCACTGCATCAGAGCTGAAGGTCTGGGTTGCATTTTCCTTTAAACCCAAGGGTAGAGCTAGAAGGTTTATGTGGAGTACAGCAAGGGCTGTCGACGCAGTTCTGCATATCCTGCTGACAGTGAAAGATGTTGCTACAGCTAGAGCTAAGGTTTCGAATGGGGATAGTAAAGGACGTGGTATATTTCTGCAAGGCAGTAGTGTGGGACTAAACTCCCTCCCCCATGCACCTTGAACAACAGGAAGGAGCACCTGCAGTGGTGAGGCAGAACTGACGTGGCATTGGGGAAGCGAGTAACTTGAAGGGAAAGTGAAAGTGCAAGGCTGTTAGGTAATTGAAGTAGTATCTAAGAGCATGGCTGTCCTAGAGTGGGTATTGATGGCCAAGAGCCAGTCCATGTCGAGGTGAGGGAGTCAGTGGAGAAGAAAGAGCCAGGGAGCTAGACTAGGCGGATAAAGCATAACTGTAGTGTACTTACTGGTGAGGTGTCTGTGGAATGTACAGTGGAGTCTCATTGTCCCAGTGAAGTAGGCAGGAAGAGGGGCAATATGAGGTCTGAAGAACCAGTGGTTCAGAGCAGGAGTAGGAGATACTGGTGGTACAAGGGCGCTGAAGGCAGGGTATCGACTGGCTGAAGGAAGCGGAGTGGCAGGTGCAGTGTGGGAGGAAGTGCCAGCTAGGAGAGTTCGGGAAGAGGTTGCGTGTACAGTTCGAGAAGAACTGAGGTGTAGCTTCGTCAGTGATGGACTGTACTGTCACTGACGTCCATGCAATAGTATGGGGAGCAGGAAGGAAGAGGCTGAAATGAAGTGGATGGCCAGTGGAACGGAGCGTGACACCTGGAAGTGTCATCTGGAAGGTAAGGAGCGCCCAAAAGGAACGAGGCAAGAAGGAAACAGGGAACCCCTACACAACAAGGAAGGGAGTGAAAAGGAGCAGGAAGGGGGTCAGAGTGGCCACAGAGACAGACCAGAGCAGAGCACGAAGGGGAACAGAACACAGGGATTGAAGTTGGGGGGAGACAAGAGGAGAGTACAAAGTCAAACCAGGCAACAGGAAACACAGGAGCACAGCTGCATGAGCCACACAGGGAGCTCAGGAAAAAACACTTCCTAAGCAAGGGAGGTGCAGTAGTGGAGAGCTTAAATAGAGGTTGTGGGAAGAGCTATACCCCACATTGAACCTCGGGTCAAGCCCTCCCATGGCAGAACCCTACTCTACCCTGCTACACACTGTCAGTCCCACAATGCATTTATTAACTGAAACACAGGCCAGGGGATGGACAGGGTAGGGTTACTGCAGAGCAGTAAACAAACATCAGTATTGGCAGAACCCTACTGTACCCTGCTACACACTGTCAGTCCCACAATGCATGTATTAACTAGAACAAAGGCCTGGGGATGGATGGAGTAAGGTTACTGGAGAGCAGTAAACAAATTTCTGTATTGGCAGTCCCTTACTGTACCCCACAACCTAGTGACAGTACCACAATGCATTTATTAAACTGGGACAATCTGAAGATGGACAGGATAGGGTTACTGCAGAGCAGAAAACACATATCAGTATTGGTAGTCCCCTACTGTACCCCCACCACCCAATGTCAGTCCCAAAATGCATTTATGAACTGGAACATAGATTTGAGGAAGGACAGAGTAGAGTTACTGCACCGCAGGAAACACATATCAATATTGGCAGTCACTACTGCACCAAACTCCCCACTGTTAGTCCCAGAATGGATTTATTAACTGGAGCACAGATTTGGGGAAGGACAGAGTAGGGTTACTACAGAGCGGTAAACACATGTCAGTATTGGCAGCCCCCATTGTACCCCGCCACTCTCTGTCAGGCCCCCTTCTGGCCTCACCAGATGTGGTTTCTCCTGCTACAACACATCTTGCAGTGGAACCTCCTCTTCAATTATCCCCATGTCAGGGTGTACTGTCACTAAATGGAGGTTTTGGGTCCATCTGGATCTATGATCCCTACATCTGCACACCAGGCTCCTGAGGACATAACCATTGCATGTTGCAGGGTTTCTCCCTAGCTGGCTGATGTCTTACCGCAGCTAGAAAGCCTTCCACAAGACACCTTATTCACAGCAATAGAAGTCTTTCTCCATATGGTATGCTTGTGCTTCCCATCCAGTAGACTCCATTTACATGTCCTATCAATACTGTACTGGCCTACCTCCTCTCTTTATCAGACTCCAGTCTGCAGTACTCGTCCATTAAGGAGCACTTGGTAGCCATTTCAGCTTCCAATGCCTCTGCTGTAGGATCATCATCATCTTTATTTTATTAAGGGCACTTTCTCAATTGAAACTTAAGGTGCTTTAAAGAACTAAAATCATAAAACAATAAACCATGTCATACAATAATATAAATTACTTAAAACAGGTAAAAAAAACTAATCAAATAAAAAGGATTGACTAAATAAAAAAGATTTTAGTTCCCATTTGAAAATTTCCAGGGACTGAGATTCTCTTACATAGTGAGGAATGGAGTTCCACAGGGTTGAGGCATGATAGAAAAAGCCCAAGCACCAGATGTTTTGAGGCGAACCCTGGGAACTTCCAATAAACCTTCCTCAGTGGAGCGGAGTGGACGGACAGAGCAGCGGGGACACAGGAGATCTTGCAGGTAACCCGGCCCCTGACCGTGTTGAGCTTTGTAGGTCAGTAAACCGACCTTTGAAGGTGATCCACCGCCTAATTGGAAGTCAGTGCAGAGGTGCAGCACTGGTGTGCTATGACACAATCTCAAGAGACCAGTCAATAAAGGTTAGGCTATCACCTGAGGTTATGTGGGGAAGAGCTCCTCCCACATCCTATTTAAACTTGCAAGCCACATCCGCTCTGCTTAGAGCGAAGCCCACTCACCCTCCATCCTCCCTGACATCTCCTCCTTCTCCGCGCCTATCCCACCAGGGGGATCTTTACTACTGGACTAAGCATTCTTTATGGTGGGATACAGAGTAAGTCCAAATCAATACCAAATCATAACACGTTACTCATCAGCTCAAGCATCTAAGCACCATGCATAAGACTAGTCAGTTCATGTGTACTATAATTGCTGACTGTACATCAGTGTTCAAAGTATCTAAGCACTGACCAAGTCGCTGCTACATATCTGATGAGCATGTCCTACCTACTTATCTGGCCTTTGTATCTAAGCACAAACCTGCATTATTCAATTACAGTACGCAGCACAAGCACTGAACTCTGGACCACACATAATCTGGCTGCCTCATTCTGCGCTAGCTGTAGGCAGTGAAGATCAACCCCCGATAGCTCCAGGTGGACAGCATTGCAGTAGTCTAGCTGTGAAGTCTAGAGGCGCAAACCAGGGATGGGAGATCACTCAGGGGGACCAGAGGTGACAACTTTTATCCCACTACTCGACTATGTTGATGTATAGTAGATGCTCTGACTCCCTGTTACACCAGTTGGACAAACTATCACAGGGCAATATGTTTCTTCTCTAATGCCCACCATCGTACACATCACTGCGGCCTCTATGCCTCCTTGGGGTGGACCTCATTATTGACCAGACGTCTCATCCACTCTGTCACCTGGCTATACAAAGCCCTACTTTCAAAACTCCCCTTCCCCCCACATCTCAAACCTATTTTAGCAGACCACCTGTGCTTACCCCTTCACAGTAGCTCTTATATTATGCTAGATATCCCTATGGCTATAAGCCGTGCTCTCCTGGCTGCTTGGAACAAGGTACAGTCTAGACTCAAACTTCAAAGCTTGAGCCCCCTAAATAGCTTCAAAAGACTAGCCAGTGCTAACCTATGCGAACCCTGTGTTTGACGTTAATTAAATGTCATGCGTCCGACCCATTAGGCCTGAATTAAATTACCATCTCTCTTCCCCCAGTTTCTTCCCTCCACCTTCTCTGACTTCAATTCTACCCCTCTTTTTTTCCTCCTCCCCCCAGCACCACACCTCTGCTTCCATGCCTCGCCTCCCTAGGCACCCCCAGACTCACTCACCTCCTCCCCTCTCCCTTTATCACATTCCCCCTTCTCTTCTCTTCTCTGCTTTTAACCCATATCATGCCTACACTTCTGTTGTCTCTCTTCCAGTAGTACTACTACTTGAGTTGATACTGTCTAATGCAAAAGTACTGCCCAAATGCTCAGTATTCTTACCATGTACAACCTCCAAAGCTCTGTTGCACCTGTGTTCTCATTATATGCATTGTGTAACTTATCTTGTTTATCTACTGCACTTGTGTATTTATTGTAAACACTGTAAATTTTCTTGTTTTCCTTTTTTGTATCCGATGTACTCTCTATATATTGTGTGCCATGTTGTTTTGTATGTGTCCATGTATTTGACTCCTTTTGTCTACTAGGACCTCCTTGTAAATGAGCTTGCTCAATGGAGCTTTTCCTGCCAATAAACTTGAACTTGAACCTGATATTTAATCCAGGCGATGTTTCTTAGATGGTAATATGCACTTTGGACTGCAGCCGACACCTGTAATTTAAGGTGTTAGGCTGCAGTCCAAAACAACGCCCAGATTTTTCGCTGCAGCTGAGGTAAGCAACTGGGAGTCCCCAAGCATTAACCAAGAGACTTGACCAGATTGCACCTTCACCCCTGAGCGATTAGGTCCCACTGCCAGTACCTCAATCTTGTTCAGATTCAGCCTCAACCAGTTGGCTTTCATCCAGTCTTGGATCTCAGCAAGGTACTGAATGCACAGTGGCACAACTAGAAGTGTCCTGTACCTTCCTTTAGGGTATTCTGCACATGTCGTTGCCCAATTAATAAACCAGTTCCAACTTGGGACCCTAATTTAGTTCTTGAGAAATTGATTTTCGCTCCATTTGAGCCTGCTGATCCTGCTGGACCTACCAGTGTGTTATCCTGAGCATGCTAACAAAGATGAAGCCTTGCTCTATATGGTTGATGTTCATAGAACAGCACGTTTCTATCTAGATTTTACTATGGACTGCAAAAAGTCCTCTCAACATTTTGCCTCCATTACCCCAGAAGAGAGTGTAGACCTGACACTAAAACAATGCCTGTCCAAATGGCTTGCTCACCGCACTGAATTTCTTTATAGGAAGTACAGTAAGGAAGTTCCTGGTGCTATCCATACCCACTCTACACGTGGCATGGCCACTTCTGTTGCCTGTTTTTAGACTGTCTACTGCAGACATGTGTGCTGCTGCCACATGGGGCATTGTACATACTTTCACAAAGCACCACAGTCTAGATATCATCTCACGCAGGCATGCCAGCTTTGATCTTGCTGTTCTGCAGGACTTCTGTCCCGATTTCATATCAGACTTTGCCATCCTCCTTCTTAGGTACTTCATACTGCTTGGAAATCATTCAGAAGGTGTGGCCCTATGGAGGAGATATCCTCGATAAGGATAAACCTGTTACTCATCATAACAGTAGATCTTCAAGAGAGTCTCCTCCACTGGACCACAGCGCACCCATCCTCCTTACCCTTCCTGAGGTGTAAGCTGTCAGGTTTGCCCACTGCCTTATCTGGAGGTGTCCATCACTGCCTTATGTATGTACTACATTTCCTGTCTCATGCTTCTCCTCGTGTGCCTTGTACTGGTTTGATCTCCTGGTTCCTCATCGTGAGAGGCCCTCTGAGCTTGTCTGTGGTGTGGAACAGAGGAGCGATTGGGCCACCCACATTTTATAGGCACCAAAAATGTTCAACATTGTGGGTGTCCCCATCTAGCAAAAGTTTCCAAGTGGTCCTAACGCTGACAGCTTACAGTTCCAAAGGTATGTCCCGATGGAGAAGACTCTCTCCAAGATCTACTGTTATGGTGAGTAAATGTTATTTACGTGTAAAATGTTCCCTTTCAAAGCTTAAATTATGCTAAGTTATGAAATGGGTAGTAGGAATGCTGGCTCCTGATTGGCCAAAAGGTTCTTTCAGCAGTGCTGTTATCTCAGCACAACAGCCGAGCTGAAAGTAGCGCAACAAAAATACGTTTAAAAATACATTCAATTTACTTAAAAGGACCCATTTCATAATCACAATAAGGCACTCCAAGAGGTGAATTATGGTGGGCTAATGGCTCTTTCTCGGGTGATGGAAGCACTCAGCTATGCCTTATGCTTCAACTGACCCGAGATGGGCCGTTATCCCACCATGACACACCCCTTGTCATGCCTTATTGCTTAAACTGCTACTATTCACTGGACTACAGGGCAGTAGGTGCTACTTCGTGACATGGCTGGATCCACTAGACACGGGAGTTTCCTGGGCCATGCCTGCCCCAGTCCCAGCCTGAGAAGCAGGTCAGTGGTCATGCCACCTGAAGGGATTTGGCATATGGGTGTCACCTATTTATGTTAATGTAAGCCCCCTCAAATGGGGCTTACCTTGAGGGCTCTGGTTCCCAGAGGCTCTGGGATGGCTATGGACCCTGTGCAGTCCTGTTGTGTTCCGCAGCACAGCCTCTGTTATCTTGTCTCTACTAAAGGCTCTGAGCTCCGAACACTGCTTCTTCACCTTAGGGCAATGTGGGTGGCATCTACCAGTCCCGGGAGCTGCCATGAGGGGACCGTCTGACTATAAACATAAAAAAAGATGGTGGTGTGCACTTCACTATACATGCACGGCCGCTTCAGAGGGGGAATTTAAAGGAGCCATGACTGCCATTTAAGGGCTCCAGTAAGAGGGCACAGAAAAGGGGGTATGGTTGTGGGAGCCCTGATGAGCGAAAGCGAGCTCCCCCAAAATAATCAAAAGGAGTCCTGGCTCCATTTGGCAAGTGGAACCACGACAAGTTACTATCAGCCCCTGAATGACCTTAATAATAAATTATGGGGCTGAGTGTTGGGGGCAAATTATAAACAACAAACATGGCAGCCCCCATGGGACTCTGAAGCAAGTGGGGCTGCTGGGATAAGGTCATAGGGCATCAGAGCCAGGACTGTAGCAGCCAATCAGAGCAGGGCATTGTAAAAAGTATAAAAGGGGCTGTTTTACCCGCCAAAAGAGAGAGAGAGAGAGAGAGAAAGATATCAGCTGAAGGATCTGAAGAGGAGAGACTATTTTGGGCTACTTAGCCCTAAGAACTGATCAGCTGTCTCTTGGCCTAAGCAGCCCCAGAACTTGAAGAGGGGAAAAGAGCCTATGAGAAACAGTCATAGCAAGGAAAAGAAGCAGAGCCACTAACTGCGTTTCCCTGCTGCCAGCTTTGAATTCAAGGCTGTGATTGTGCCGTGGGAATTGCAGCAGAGGGAAAGAGATTGGCAGCAGAGAGAATTTTGTGGCTTGCTGCTTTAGAGAGAGAGGAGAGACATCAGATCATGGGTGTAGGCAGGCATACTCCAAGCACTCCATGGTGTGTAATTTTATTTAAGGAGGTAGCAAATAGGATCTGAACTGCTTCCTTTTCCCATGAAAACTAACAAAGACAATACTGTGCCTTTCTGTAATTTTATTCATAGGAGTCGAAACTAGAAGGACTGGTCACCAATACTTTCTTTGCAGCCCAAGGACAATACAACTTTACAGGCTCTGGGCTGGTATGAGGGTGTCTTAGGGAATAATGCATGCCATTTTTATTTACCCATGCGTGGCAACAACCACTGTCATGAGATACAAAAGTTGAATTTATTGTACCAAATGAGGCAACAAACACAGTCCTGGTGTATAATTGTATATTGCCTGGTTACACCCGGGGGGGGGGGGAGTAGTAGCTCAACCTAACGGGGGGGGGGGAAGGTAGCAGTGAGTCCACTTGGTGTGCAGATCTGAAATCCCTGGCTACACCCCTGCATCAGATATCTGGCTGCCAAGGGGGAAAAGTGGAGTTTGCCATCTAGAGCGGAGGCTGAAAGTGGTAGCCATCGGAGAGAAAGATTTACAGCAAAAGTACAAAGACTGAGTCACTGTGTTTCCCCCTCAGAAGGGCAAGTGTTTGTTGCTGTATTGCTGCAAGCTAAAGCAACTGTGTGTGCTGGGGCTAGAGACTGAGCCAATGCCTAGTTATACTGCTGCTGCATAAAACTTGTGTGTACCAAGCTACCAGTCTGGGGAACCAAGCCTGCCCTGTCCCCAGACCAACAGAGAAGAAGACCTAGCAAGGAAGATGGCAAGAGGCCTGCCTGGTAAAAGTCTACAAAGGCCTCAGAGGCAAAGTCAGCAAGGCCAGGCAGGTGAAGACCAGCGTTCTCCAATTTCTCCAGTCAGCCCTCCTGCTGCAGTGGTGCACCCATGTCAAATCCAGCCTGCTGAGACCCCTTTTGATCAATGAAACTGTAAGTACCTCTAGGCTGTGGCTCACAGGAGAACTTTATTAGCTAGCTAGCTAGTCAGTAAAAGAGGGCTAAGTCCTGGGCAGGACTGCGTTGAGTATAAAGCGGTGCCCATGCAGTAAAGTTAGAGGTTCCAACTCTTTGAAAGTTATTTAGGCCCCAACGAATGCTTCCCAGCATCGAAATCTGCACCACAGTGTGGTACCCACCTTAAGGGACTATAGTGACTTTGTAGCTGCCAGTCAGAAGCCGGATGCTTCCGCAGATGGGAGGTGGGGATATTGTGTGGGCTAACATAGTTAAGTCAGTTATTCATGTTGTTGTGCCATTTTCCTCCTTTTTTCTCCCCTTCCCCCAAAATAAATACTGTTGATCGTTCATGTTATATTATGGTACTGTGAATCATTGCAAGAAGTGGGGATTGTTATTGTATGGGAAAGGGTCTTTGGGGGCAGCTATTGTATATTTCCTTGGGGGTGGTAACCTGCAGTCTTTTCACAGGTATTCCCTGCCACTACCTCAGGTGGAGGCATCGCACCATTTCTTTTCACTCCACAACTCAGGCCGGCCCCCTCCAAGGTGTGTCCAGGTAAGAGCCGAGGGCCTCGGAAACAGCCAAGGTGAGTCTAGGGGCTGTTACATTAATGTAGATGGCCCCAGCTTAGCAAAAGTGTCAAAGTGGTACTGACGCAGACAGTGGTGGCTCCTGGGCAGATTTTCTTGAATAGCAGCTGTTACCAGCAAGTAACAAAACATTCTTTTTTCTGGTTCAGATGTGTTTGAAACCCTGAAAAGTCCTGGAAACAAGGAAATGAGAGACTGAATTGGTAGAACACACAGAAAATGAATATAATCACTGGCTGTACTATACTGCCTTTATCTGAATCTCTCAATTCAATCCCCAGGACCACCTTGCAAATGAGTATCTCAATGGTGTATTTCCTAGTTAAAAATAAAATTGAATTGAATTGAATCACCTGACCTGTGGGAGGAGTTTTCAGGACTATAAAGGGCTCAGGATGCAGCCATAGCTGTTACTCAGCTTTGCTGCAGGTAAGTAGTTGTTTCCCTCGCTACTGTTGGGAAGCTGTGAGGTAGAAGATCCTATCAGTGTACTTATTTGTTTATTTGTAATGTATGACCAGCAAAGACACACTAAGCTATGATAGCTTGTTTCCAGGTGTGTGGGTTCATTGGAGCTATTTTATTGACAGGGGAATGTTGGGCATGATACTGTGGAAACCCCACGGCTTGTCTTCATAAATGTCATAGGATCTTTTACTTCCACCTTGACAGTGGCCAGACATGGACAAAAAGGACATCAGTTTAATGTCTGATCTGAAGGACAGCACCTTACCAGTGCAGCACACCCCTACTCCACTACAGTATAAGTTATGGGTATTACCCCCAAGTGCCTGGTGTGAGGCTAGAACCCACAACCATTCGATCTTCTGGTCCCAGAGGGGAGTGTACTGCCTACTGAGCCAGTGACACCGATGATGTGTTTGCTCTCCCCTAGCTATTGCAAGCAAACCTGACAGGCACATCACAGTGTGCCTGTCAGGTTAGTACAAAAGGAGGAAAACCCCACTATGGTTTTCCAAGGAGGTGGCAACCATGGTGAGAGAAAAGGGCTTAGCCTTCAGAAAGTACAAGGAGTTGGGGAATGAGGCAGATAAAACAGAATATAAACAGAAACTAAAAGAAACAGGGAAAGTGATAAGAAATGCAAAGGCTCAAACAGAGATTAGAATAGCTCAGAAAGTAAAAAAGGGTAACAAAACCTTCTACACGTACATACGTGAAAAAAAGGAAAACTAAAGGGGGCATTGTTAGAATCACAAAAAAAGATGGACAAACCACAGAGCAAGACGGGGAGAAGGCAGAGGCACTCAGTGAGTACTTCTGCTCAGTCTTCACACAGGAAGCAGACGGTAAAGGGCCAACAATAGGCTTAAAGAAGTGTCTGATTGAAGGAATAGACACGGGTCCCTTCACAGAGGAAAGAGTCCTGGAGGAAACAGACAAGTTAAGGGTAGATAAAGCTATGAGGCCAGATGGGATACACCCAAGAATACTGAAAGAACTAGGGAGAGAACTGGCAGCCACCTTAGCAGTGCTCTTCTGAAAATCATTAAGGAGTGGGGAGGTGCCAGAAGATTTGAAGAGTGCAACAGTAGTACCACTCCAAAAAAGTGGAAGGAAGGAACAGCCAGGTAACTACCATCCGGTTAGTCTAACGCCAGTCATGGGAAAACTGATGGAGTCCCTGCTGAAGGAAAGAATCATAGCTTTTTTGGAGCAAACTGGTCAACGTGACAAAAATCAACACTATTTCACGGCACAGAGATCCTGCGAGATAAACTTGGTTGATTTTTCAATTGGGTCACCAAAACAGTGGATCAGGGTGGAGCAGTGGATGAGGTTTACCTGGACTTCAGCAAAGCTTTTGACTCTGTTCCACACAGGAGACTAGTCAAAAAACTGGAGAACATGGGAATTGGGCCAGAGGTTACAAACTGGGTGAGAAACTGATTACATGGGAGAACTCAGAAAGTATTAGTAAATGGCACTCTGTCTGTGGAGGGGAGGATGACTAGCGGGGTCCCACAGGGCTCAGTTCTGGGGCCGATCCTCTTGAACATATTCATCAGTGACATTGCAGATAAACTGGAGGGAAAGGTGTGCCTGTTTGTAGATGACACCAAAATCAGCAACAGGGTAGACACAACAGAGGGACAGCAAAGCATGAAAGCTGATCTCTGAAAACTGGAGGAGTGGTCCAAGGCCTGGCAATTGAAATTCCATGCCAAAAAATGCAAGGCCATGCACCTGGGAAAGCGTAACCCAGCGAAACTGTACTCATTGGGAGGAGAGCAGCTGGTGGCTACCAGGCAGGAGCGAGACCTAGGGGTGATAATATCAGATGGCCTCAAGGTCAGTGGACAATGTGAAAAGGCAGCACTAAAGGCTAGTGGTATCCTGGGATGCATAGGGACGGGCATCACGACCAGAAGGCATGAAGTAATCATGCTCTGTATCGGTCCCTGGTCAGGCCACACATGGAGTACTGTGTCCAATTCTGGAGGCCACACCTCAGGAAGGACATAGATTGGCTGGAGACAGTACAGAGAAGAGCAACAAAGATGGTGCACGGCTTGCATCAGAAACCCTATGAGGCAAGAATGGATGACCTCAAATTATACTCCCTAGAACAATGCAGGAATCATGCAGACATGATAGAAACATTCAAATACCTTAAAGGCAACAATAGGGTGCACATGCAGAACCTCTTTCAGGTAAAAGACTGCAGCAGGACTAGAGGTCACAACCTTCGACTTAAGAAAGAAAAGTTCAGAAGCAATACAAGGAAATTCTTCTTCACAGAGCACATTGTGGAATCATGGAATAGCCTGCCGGAGGGGGTGGTGGGAGCCAAGACAGTGGGGGAATTCAAGCGGGCATGGGACAGACACTGTGGGATACACAAGCAGGCAGCTAAGTAGGGAGGTAGGAAGCCAAGGGCAGACTTGATGGATTTTACGGTCCCCATCTGCCAACAACTTCTATGTTTCTATGCCTCTGTGTTTATTGGAGTGAATGAGGTTCTTCAGTGAGATATCCGGAATCTGGTATAACCTTGCCGAATTGTTAAAAAAGGGCTTGATTGAAGACCAGAATTTTAGAATATATGGTTAGTCCATCCGGAGATATCTTCCTGACAGCTGTAAAAAACAAACTTTATTTGCATGTCTATAACATAAAATGCAGCCTAAGAGTGTTGTATACCTTACTCACCTGTCTGTCTGATCTTGAGGAAGAAGTGCATGATGGGGGTGAATATTTAGACCTGTACTTTTTTATTCAGTTTTAGATTACTCCTTCTCATCTGACTTGTATGATACCCATTTTCCTAGTTTGAGCCTACTTTACCACTTTTATTTCATTTCTTTTTATTTCACATAAAACCCTTTAGAAAGTGCCCATTTTCAAAGGGTTTAGAGTCAGGCACAACAAAAGTTACACAGATCAGGAACAACAGAGTTATGTAATACAACAATGTATTGTAACTATAACTATAGACATACAGGGTTTACAACAACATAAATGGCAGATACAAAAAGTCATGGTTGCTAGTACAAATTCACACTACGTAAGGAATAAAACACACTGAGGTGTGGTTTATGGGCTGATAAGAGCACGCCCCAGGTGTGTAATGAGGCATGAGGCGCTTGCGCCGAGTGCCTTTAGCACCTGGGAAGTGATGTTATCAGCTCATAAACCACACCTCAGAGTGTTTTATTCCACTTATAAAATGGGTCTTCTAATTAAATATTTAAGATAAAAAAATATGTTACAAATGGGAGAAAAGGGTTTTGATTATCAAAATACAGAAAAGTGGTTCCTATATTATTGTTGCTTGTCCTGTATTTGAAATTGGCTTGGTGGCCATTAGAGAGGGAGGGCTTCTCCCATACAAATAGTGTTCAGGTTACACCGCCCCCCCCCCCAAAAAAAATGCACAAACATGAAGTGTATTAGTAACACTCTGGATACAGAAGTTGATACCAGCCCATTTATAGAAGAAAGGGTTCTGAAAGAACTCTTAAAACTGATGGTAGACAAAGCAATGGGGCCTGATGGGATTCATCCCAGAATTCTAAAAGAGCTAAGGGTAGAACTAGTGACACCACTGACTACCCTTTTTACCAAATCATGGGAGGATGGGGTGGTACCTGAGGACTAGAGGAGGGCAGATGTGATTCCCCTTCACAAAAGTGGGAGCAAGGGAGAAGCAGGAAACAACAGACCTGTTAGTTTAACCTCAGTGATAGGGAAAATGATGGAATCACTTCTGAAGGAAAGAATTGTCGAGTATCTAGAGGCCAGAGGGGCACAGGACCCTAGGCAGCATGGATTCACAGCGGGAAGGTCATGCCAGACAAATCTGATAGATTTCTTTGACTGGGTGACCAAAGTAGTAGATCAGGGAGGGGCTGTGGACATGGCCTACCTAGACTTTAGCAAGGCATTTGACACAGTCCCACACAAAAGATTAATATACAAGTTAGCCAGCCTGGGAGTGGGTCCCAAGATGACAGCCTGGGTAAAGAATTGGCTGAAGAATAGGACACAGAGAGTAATAGTAAATGGAGTCCACTCAGAAGAAAGGAGGGTTACTAGTGGGGTACCGTAGGGTTCAGTGAGTTAGACCGTCCTCTTCAATGTCTTTATGTTTACATTATGGAAGGACTGGAAGGAAAAGTATGTCTCTTTGCAGATGACACTAAGATCTGCAACAGAGTTGATGCACAGGGTGGGGTGGAAAGGATAAGAAGGGACTTGGCAAGGTTAGAGGAATGGTCAAATGTATGGCAACTTAGATTCAATGCTAAGAAGTGCAAGGTAATGCACCTGGGAAACAAAAACCCAGGGGAAGAGTACACAATGGGGGGTGAGATACTAACAACAACAAAAATGGAAAGGGACCTGGAGGTAGTCATATCAGATGACCTAAAGGTGGGCAAGCAATGTGAGAGGGCAGCAAGGAGGGTTGGGGGTTACTGGGATGCATAGGAAGAGGCATCACCAGTAGAAAACAGGAAGTTATTATCCCTCTGTACAGACAGCTGGTGAGACCCCATCTGAGTACTGTGTGCAGTTCTGAGACCCAATCTCTGCAAAGACATAGACAGGATGGAAGCTGTCCAGAGGAGGGCAACTAAAATGGTGCAGGGTCTGCACCGGAAGACATATGAAGAGAGACTTAAGGAGCTTAATATGTATAGCCTCAAGGAAAGGAGGGAGAGAGGGGACATGATAGAAAGTTTCAAGTACCTCAAGGGAATCAACAAAGTCCAAGAGGGTAGCATCTTTCAAAAAGAGGTGTGCAAGAACAAGGGGGCACAATTTGAAGATAGAGGGGCGGCTCAGAGGTAATTTAAGGAAGTATTTTTTCACAGAGAGGGTTGTGGATGCATGGAACAGCCTTCCGGAGGAGGTTGTGGAGTCAAAATCAGTGGTGGAATTCAAGCATGCATGGGACAGTCATAAGGCAATTCTGGGGGGTGGGGATAAGAAAAAGTAGGCTGCTGGTTAACTAGGATCTGCAGCTTATCCAGTAGGTAGGGAAATGGGCAGACTGGGTGGGCCAAGCGGTCCTTATCTGCCGTCAAATTCTATGTTTCTATAGGCAGGAAAATGGGCAGGTTAGGTGGGCCAAGCGGTCCTTATCTGCATTCAGATTCTATGTTTCTATGTTTCTGTTTTATTTTTACAATCATTGTTTTCCCTTTTCTGTGTTGAGCTACCAGAGAGCATGTCAGCTTGCAGCCACTGGAGCTCAGAGTGGCTTTGTCTTTTAGCACATCATCTTGGAGTGAGCGTGCCCCCACCCCAAGCAAATACATATTGCTTTTCCCGTTGTCTTATACTTTTGGGTGGTGCAGCGGGGGGCTGAAGAAAGGAATGCAACTAGGAGCCAAGACTGGGTCTGAGGAATGGAGCTGGGATTACAGAAACTAGCTGCAGGGAGGGGGGAGTGAAGCAATGCAGTGGAGAAGAGCTTCAGGAGCGACAATCCGCGGGAGACCCATGGAGCAGCGGGCTGCCATAAACTTTTCTCAACACAAACGGGTTTAAGGTCAGCTTCTTTTTTTAAGTATTGAAACTTGAAAAATGCGGGGGCAGGAGGCTCAGCTAGAATGACTGCTTTTTGTTAGTGGCAGTGCTCATTGTGGACTGGATCCACCAGCTGCTAGTTGTGGAGCTGCACCAGGAGAGCTGTTTTAGGCACTGATATCTTCATGTGATACGTTTTGTTTGGCTTAAGTAGTACCAGTTGCCAGTATATGTCCTGATAAGGACATGGCAAATGGTACCTCTTAGCCAATCAAAATGCAGGACATTTTCTACCCATTTTATAAATGGGCATAATGTTTACTTTGCATTATGAATAAAGTGCAGCGTACATGTTATACATTTGAAAAACAGTTGGTCAGTGATAGGAGTTACATGGGCCTGATGGAGTGAATGAGCTTAGGAGCATGGACTTAAACAATTGTATTTATTGAATTTTGTTGACTGGGTAGGCCCGCTGAGACTAGAAGTCCCTTTTTCAGGGAAAACCCGGGAGGAGGGGTACAGATGGTAACCAACTGAAATTGAACCAGATTAAGCTGTTGCTGGTATTTTTTTAAAAATGGGGGAAATTTGGCCAGGACACCGCACACCTATTGGTTTTTAACGTGTCAGACGGGTCATTCCAATGTTTTGCAAATCGGTATGAGAAATAGTTTTAACCAAGGGAGGTTCTTCTGTGGGGAAGTAGTAGGGTGTGATGCACCATCCCCATGGTACTGTATTTAATGTCTACATAATTAAACCTAGACTGTAAGCCCGGGGACAACAGACCTCGTAGTGCTTTATAGCCCGTGAGCAAAGTGTGGTAGAGTAGTCCAGAATCAAGATTTAGCAAATTCAGTCTGCTGTACAGAATACAGATGTGGATGTAATTTTTGAGGGTTAGTGCAAAGTGGCAGGCCCTATTTAGCAGACCTCTGACCCTGGACATCACATTGTTATTAGTGGAGCCATATGCCACCGGCCCATAGTCCGTAATGCTTGTGATGAGGCACTGCACAAGGAGTAGTTTGATCTCAGGCAGGAAGTTTCTCCTATGCCTGTAGAACAGCCTAAGTCTTGAGGTGACAACCTTAACTAGGCTGTCAATGTGAGCACTGAAAGACATGAACTATTAAAGGTGATGCCTAGATATTTAAAGGTTTGAACTTCTTCAGTGGCATCACCAGATGTGGAGGTAATGGTTAGGATGGGGGGCTTGATACTGGTGCCAAACAGCATACACTTGATCTTTTTTTTTCATTCATAACAAGCAAGTTGGGAGCTGGCGCGGTGGTGCTGAGGGTTGAGGTGCTGGATGCCACACCTCGCCGGTGACCCTGGTTCAGGAATGGACTCGGGCCATCGGGGATTGGCAGGGAAGGAAAGGATCGGGCATCTGGAGGACAGCTCTCCTTTTCTGGGAAAGAGGGGGGACATTGGTCTCGCCATTTGGAGACCCCTAGTGGTGATTGGGGGTATACAGCAGTCGAGTTCTGGCAAAATGCAGGGGATGGCCATGGTGGAGCTTTTGCAGGCATGAACAGGAGCATTCAAATGCCGTGCTAGAGTGCATTGCACTGCCATGTCAATGGGGAGTCAGTAACAAAGAAAACCCTCCTTCCCATTGGTAGGCGAAGGTGGGGTCTAGCGGCGCTGGCACCATGTCCAACGCCGGGCCGAGGTGTTCTCCTGGTCTCCCCTTGTGCATCCACCAGACACTTAGATACAGTGCCAGTTGGAGTTCGCTGTCCTTGTTCCCAAGGGATTCAGATCTGGGGGTGTTCCGGATATGGCATGGGGAGCACCTGAACTGGGAGAGCACCGGAGCTTCAGGTGGATGGGATAAGCCAGTAAGCCCCATAACCTAGCTGGAGAGAGTCCAGTGTGGACAGGGTGCATAACAAAGTGTACAAAAAAAAACAAGCAAGTTGGATGTGAACTGCCTGAATAGCAATAAAGTCTGTCTGTAGCCTTTGTCTTAGCTTTTATCGGAGGAGAAGATGACAGCGTCATCCACATAAAGTATTACTTTGGTAGATTTGCAGACAGCAGGTAAGTTGTTTATAAACAGGCTGAAAAGTTGGGGTCCTAAGACTGACCCTTGCGGTACACCTATACTGACTGACCTTTCATCGATGGTATATGGTGGCATTTCACAGTTTGTGATCTACCTGTTAAGTAGCCCTTAAACCAGCATATAGAGTCTTCAGAAAGGCCCAGGCTAAATAGTTTCTGATGAAGGAGGGCATGGTTAACAAGGTCAAAAGCTTTGGTAATGTCTGTGTAAATGGACCCAGCCATCTCCCACTGTCCAGAGCACAACAGATTGAATCTGTGAATTCCAGGAGTGCAGTCATTGTGCTAAATTTGTTTCTGAATCCATGTTGCTCTTTAGCCAAGAGCAAATGCCGACTCAGGTAGTCTACGAGTTGGTCATTCAGAACTCTCTCTAAGATTTTGGATAACGGGGGTAGAATGGAGACAGGGCAGTAGTTGGACAACAGGTTAGCATCTCCCCTTTCAAATACTGGGGTCGTATGTGCCTTTTTCCACAGTTAGGGAACATGACCTGTAGTAAGAGAACAGACTAAAGATCAGCTGCAGAGGGTGGGTGACTTCCCTAATAACTAATGTAACCCCCTTGTTCCCAGGGGTTACTAGAATACCACTTAGAATCAGTGGCAGGCAGGGAGAGGCAGCTTGTGAAATGCCAGTTAAATGGATTTCACACTGTCATTCTCTGGTTTCAGTCTCGGCTGAGCTGGAGTGATGATGTCACTTTAGAATTGTCGCAGCAGCATAAGCCACATTGGAATGCTAGCTGGGGGAGTTAGCTGCAGAATGTTGCGCTAGAGTGCAGTAGTCTGGAGAGTGGAGTGGCAGGAGGAGGCTGCAGCTAGGCAGCACCTCAGTTTTTAGCTCTGACAGACAGCTACCACTGTAGTTCGGGTAGTTTGTTCTCACCCTAGAAGAAGAACATAGAAGACAGAGTGAAGTGGTGGAAACTGTTCCGAAAGGGTTTTCCAGTGCCTCAACCCCGGAGGGATGGGGGGGAATTCCAGGATTCAGGGGTGATCCAATGGTCCCAGCCTGGACTGTGTTGAAGCTGCCTAAGATTCATCTGCTCTGTGAGTACCTGAAACATTTGTGTGGAAAAGCCTTGGGGCACCTGCATTCCTGTGGTGAGTTTTCTCTGACAAAGGGACTCTGTCACCAATACTGTTTTCTGTTTAAAAGTGTCTGCCTACTATGGGGTCCAGAGAGAGACTTGCCAAGTACAGAACTTTTAGTTTGTGTCTGATTTAAAGGTGCCTGCTAAAGTGGGTGTCTAGTGAATAGACATTGCCATTTACAAAACTTTTAACTTCTTGAGAACTCAGAGGTATGTGATGTTGTATGTTAAATGTGAAAGACATTTCAAGATAGCATCTACAAGTTTTCTGTGAGGGTGTTATTAACCAGATGAATGGGCGAGTATAAATTTGGAAGTAAAAGGTGGAAGACCCCCCATCTAGAGTAACCACGTTTACCTCTCTGGGTTCAATTTGGGCACCTTTGTTTTCTTTCAGTGCATTTGGCCAGTGCCTGAAGAAAATAGTTTACCCAGACATGGGTTGCATTTTCTGTGAGCCTGTATGTGCTCTTTGGTGGTTGAGGGTGCCACCAGTAATTCCTCATGAAATATGGGAAAATCTCAGTACTGGCCAAGGGTGCCTAGTCAAAGGAAGTATACCAGATCTGGCCATGTGTGCCAATCTCCATTCAGAACCAGAGAGTTCACTGTGTAATTCAGAACCAGAGAGTGTTCACTGTTTCCATTTCAGAACCTGAGGGTTCACTCTGTGTGTGCTCTGTACCTCAGTAATCTGCATTACCAGTGGTAGTAGCCCTGTGGGGGTCCATCTTTGCTTTGTGATTATTCTCTGTGTATGTGAATAAAAGCCACACTCTAGAATCCCAACCAGGTTTGGACAGTACTGTTATTGCTTCCACTGTGTCTGAATTTACTTGGGTGCCCCTTACCAGAAGTACAAACCTAGCATAATTGTGAGCAAATGTTTTCTCCCAGGGACCTAGGTTGATGGCCATGGTAAATGGTCCCCCAGGTGTGAGCCAGGTAGTTGCCACACTTGGTTTGTCTGTCTGAGGATGGCGGGCTCCAAAGTAGATGTATTGGTAAACAAATCTGTAGTGACAACCCCCATCCCTCTCGTTGGTGCCATGTGTGAGAGGAGCAGCCCTGCTAGTTGAACAAGGGGGGGCCGGTGGGGGTTGGGTTACACTAATATACAGCAACTTCATGTCAATGTTATGTGGACTAAATCTGGTTTAAATTATAGTCCTAGTTAGGTAGCCATGCACATCTACCCAAGTAAGCTTTTTAAAGTAGAACTTGGGCCTAGCAGGTTTCAGATGTGATGGCTACTGGGGCAGAGAGGGTAATAGGGGCAGGTATGTATGTTGACATGTCACTAAAGGCATTGTTAAAGGCATTGGCAGTACTCTTGTCCCCCTCAGTAGTGAGGCCATCAGCTATGACGGAGTGGTGCAATAATTTTTGGGAGTTTCCCATCATTTCATGGATGCTACCCCAGAGCTTTTAGGGATGGTGAATGAGTTGTTTTTTTTCCTGATTTTTGTAATATTCAGCCTTGGCCTCCTTGATACAGAGTTTTATGGTGTTTGGCAGCTCCTTGTATTTTTGGAGGTATTTTGTATGGCCTTCTTTTTTTATATAGGACACAAGCTTTGTCACGCTCCCTGCTCAGTTACTTGATTAGCTGGAGTAAATCATGCTTGAGATTCCCTTCCCCCTGAAGAGGGTAACGATATCACAGACCCTGTTAAATTGGACAATAAAGTACTCCAGGGCAGCATTGATGTCTTGACTAGTAGTTGGGAAGGACCAGTCAACTTGTAGCAGTAAAGCTTGAAAACAAGGTCACTTATGGATGCAGAACACTCAGGCTTTTGTGGTGGAGGGCCCATTTTTTGGTGACCTTGGCACCCCATCTGCATGTGACTTGGGAGCGGTCACTAAGGAAGTCAGGCAGGACAGCACCAGAAATTATCTTGTCTAAATGGTTGACTAGGATCCAGTCTAGTAGGGTGGCAGTGCTTCTTTTATAGTTTACTCTAGTAGGTGTGGCGATAACTTGGTTAGGTACACACTGGCCAGTTTGTCCTTGTATCCTTTATTGTTACTTGGAAACCAGTTGCAGTTAAAGTCACAAAGCACAGTTTTCTCATGATGCAGATTTAAACCAAATATAGTGTCTACGAAGCAGTCAAAGTCACCCAGAACATTCTTAGGAGGGATATATGTCACCAGTAAGTTGAGTTTTTCCTCACCATTAGATCCTAGCCTTAGATTAATTGCAAGAATTTCACAGCCGGATGGTTCTAATGTAAAGGGGAGTCTGTAGGATTTAATGAACAACTTAATGTATATGAGACATCTACCTCCCATTGTAGGACCCCTGTCCTGTCTAGACAAGCTGTAGGTGTCAATGTCAATTTTTCTGTCAGGGGTTTTATTAACGAGCCACGTCTCTGTGACAGCCACCGCATCATACTGGGGTTTTGTTACCCAGAGCTTAAACTCATCAAGATTAGGCATAAGGCCCCCTCATGTTCACATGGGCTACCTCCAAGTAGCCTTGATAGGACATGACAGCATAACAGGGCCAGGATTAAGATGCGCATTGTCACCAGTGGTTAGTCGCAGTAAACTTGCCTGAATGCAAGGTACAGTTTAATGGATTTTGAGGGTAATCTGCATCTGCTTTCAACCCTCTGTGTCAAGCAGTAGGACTGTGTAAAATAAAAGTTGTAAGGTAACAGCAGCAGAGCCTGTGTAGATAAGTAATGGTACTGAGTACCATGTTATAGGGAAACTGTGTATAGTGGGCTCTACAATGACCTGGGCCTGTGCGTTGGTACAGGAGGCAGGGATTACAATGCCCAACCAGGTGGGAAGGAGGGGAGAGTGGGGGTGAGCACTGGTAGCAATTGTGTTCAGTACCAGTGCCCAAAGAACAACTAGACCCATACATAAGGCATAGATGTACTTGTCTTCTTTTGTAAGGAAGCCATGGTCTATACCAGTGTCTACAGGGGACTACCGGGAGAAAGGCCATCCAGCTGGTGAATGAAGTGTCTTGCTAGGTAATTATGGAGCAGTTTACGCAAACTATATCTGGCTAGGTCAATCACAAGCAGTTTACACACAGAGGGTAAACAGCACAGCAATTAAAACAAGCAGAGTCACTGCAGTAATATGTTTGTTACTTGATGTTCTACATGTAACCCCTCCTCCCTCAACTTGTCTAGGGGTCCCGATGTTAAAATGGGGGCAGAACCTTAGTACTCCAGCAAAACAACCACAGCATCCAAGACAAAGATTTCAAGTCTTACCTGACCGATGGAGCTACAAGCACTAAAATGGTCTCGCCTCACCAGGTCGATGCTGTTCCCAAATGCCGCAGCACCCCTCTGCTGGGCTTTGAGATGAACAAGGAGACAGGCAAACCTTCTTTGGATGGATCAGTTAGGTTAATTCCTTTTACTAAATATCCCTGTACCACCATGTAAGAAGAAAATATAAAACATTTAATTTAACGTTATTAATGATTTTTAAAACAAAAAATATAAGGAGCAGCTCCATAGAGGTGACAGCACATGGCAAAGTCTGGCTGGCACACAGGTACTAGAAGAACCCAGAACAGCTGGATCACCACAGCCTAGAAAACAAACCAGAAACAGGCTCAGTACATGTATATGTAAGCCGGAGTCAAGGCTTACATCTACCAACTGCACTTTTTTCTAGACCCAACCTTTTCCTGGGAGGAGTGCCTAACTCCCCCACACCTCCAGTCCTTTCTGAGCTGGGCCTACTGCCGCCTACTGCCTAATACCATACCATGATTGCTCCAATTCCCTTTTCCCAGAGTCAAACACAACACTGTTCCCACCTCCATCTATGGTCGTAACATGGCCTATAAACAGTGAAACGGACAATGGCTCCTCTTTTTTTTGTTACAAAGCATTCCCCTGCACTCCTTTATGAGTTTAACATGTGTCCTGCCCCCAAACATGGGCATGGCAGGTCTGATAACACAAATCCCAGAGTGCAGACCCTTCAAGCTTACTCCCAGCAGTGTGCCTCATAGAAATACAGACTTTGACAGTAGATGAGGACCGCTTGGCCCACCCAGTCTGCCCATGTCCCTACCTACAGGATAGGCCGCAGATCCTAGTTAACCAACAGCATATTTCTTCCTACCCCCCACCAGAATTGCCTTATGTCTGTCCCATGCATTCTTGAATTTCCCCCACTGTTTTTGACCACGTGACCTCCTCAGGAAGGTCATTCCAGGTGTCCACCACCCTCTTCATGAAAAAATACTTCCACACATTGCCCCTGAGAGGCCCGCCCTCTATCTTCAAATTGTGCCCCCTTGTTCTTGCACATATCTTTTTCTGAAAGATGCTACCCTCTTGGACTTTGTTGATTTCCTTGAGGTACTAGAAAGTTGCTATCATGTCCCCCCTCTCCCTCCTTTCCTCGAGGGTATACATATTAAGATCCTTTAGTCTCTCTTCATATGGCTTCTGGTGCAGACCCTGCACCATTTTAGCTGCCCTCCTCTAGACTGCCTCCATCTTGTCTATGTCCTTGTGGAGATGGGGTCTCCAAAACTGCACCGGGTAGTCCAGATGGGGTCTCACCAACTACCTGTACAGAGGGATAACAGCTTCCTGTTTTCTACTGGTGTTACCTCTCCGTATATATCCCAGTATCCCTCCAGCCTTCCTTACTGCCTTTTTTTTTCAAAATACTTTATTAAAGGAAGCTGGACACTACAGTCATTGAAACCACATTACATACTGTACAATGTACTGAGTATATGGTTCTACAACTTTGCTTTACACAGCCACTTGTCATTACATAAGCATCAAGAGAAAGGTAAAACCAAGGGAAGGGTGGCCCTCCCATGGGCAGATGACACTGACACATAAGGCTTAATGTCCTCTATTCTAGAGGTACCTCGATTGAATGGAAGGCTGTTCCAGATGTAACCACCCCTATAAATGGGGGTTCCCGAAAAGTCTTCCCGGAGCTTGCATAATTGCTCTCAGTCTGGATGGTGTTCGGCATTAAAGCCGTTTAAATGGTGCTGCCTGACAGTGCTTTTAAAGCCTCCATGTACTGTCTCTTTAAGAGCTGCCTGCCTGTAAGCACAATTAGTATAAATGGGGGGTCTGTGTGTTTCTATGCCTGAGTCCTGCCTGGGCTGCTGACTAATCGCTCCATTTCTGCCATCGCTACTTGAGCAGAGGGAGCCCTGCAAAACGGTGTAACTAATTGCTGGTAAACATTTAGAGAAGTAATGAAAATGTAGTTTGTTCTAACCTGCCTTTCTTGCAGCAAGGACTGTTCAGTGTAGCTCCACCATTTTGGTCCCGGACTGCCGAATGGGACCAATCAGTACTTGGGACTCTCAAATGGAGCCTGCTGAAATGGGGCTGTGTGGAGTGAGATTCTGGGAATTGTAGTTTTTGGACTGTTGGTGCCTTTTTGCACCTATAGAGGGAGCCCTGCTGTGACTGACACCTGAACTGACCAACCAAATCTTTTGAATCTGAGTGAAAGCCCCTGGGCTGTCTGCTGGCAAGCCAGATCTGTGTGGGAAGCTGAGAGAGAAGCAGTTCGTAGAGCTCGGGCAGCTGTTTTGCGCCGTAGTTCACACGGGAGAATCGTGGAAGGCCTGACTTCTGGCCTGCTTGCTGTTTTCTGCCCTGAGAGGCGAAAAGTGTTTGTTTTATTGAACTAAATCCAGTGTTCAGAACTGAATTAAGCTACTGATTTAGAAATCAGGCTCACCCTGTAGAAGACCAAAGATTTTGCTAAATGCGATCGGCTTGTCAGGAACTTTAGCTACCTCTGTGCTCCCGGGTGTTAGCAGTGACCTTGCGATCGGGATAGAGGAGCAGCCTGCCTGGTACAGTAATCCTCTTTACATATAAATGTGCAGTGTATTTAAGAGGGGTCATGATCTGTTTTTTTCCCCCAGCCTGAACTGTGTGCTGTTGGCCTTTACATATAAATGTGTTGTGAACTGGAAGGGGGTCGCGATCTGGTTTCCCCCAAGCTGAGTTGTGTGCTGAAGGCTGGAAGCTGCTCAAGTCGGACTGAATCCGCCTGCTACGCAAGGCAGCTGGGCCCTGCCACGAGGGCCTTGTCTTGTTACCCTGCTCCTTCTGGCAATCCAGAACAATCATCATCCATCCTGTGTCCAGCTTTGGGTACTATGAGTAACTATCAGGGTAGCTCCCTGCAACATTTCTTAATCAAAAGTGTGCCATCTGATTTTTGTGTTGTTTCATTTTTATGAACTGAGCCCTCCGGCTCTGGATTACAAATTGTGTGTGTGCATGTCATTTTTCCATCACAGGGCCCCATCCAGCTACGATGCCAGCCTACCCCGGGCAACGGTCCTGGCTAGCCTTTCCCTCCATCCTGGGTACCCAGAGAGTGTGACTGAGTTGAACTCTATGTGCATGCACAGTAGTGTGATTATTAATGAGTTTAAGCCAATTAGCCTGATCCCCCCCTTCCTTGTTACAGACCCCGGGATACATCAGATCTTTTGTTCTTTGAAATTCACATTGACTGTGGTGTAATTATATGGTAAAAGTATTGCATTACAGCTGTGTGCCTTACATAACCTTATTTTCCAGGGGGTCCCCAGAGCCACGCTGAAGGAATCAGTCCTGGGGTAAGTGCCAGATTCATGTGTATGTGTTTTGCATATCTGGGGTATTGGGAAGGTTACTTTTGTGGATTGAGAGGGTCACTAGTGGGAGTCGAGGGGGGTCACAGTGTCCCAGAGGGCTGTGACCTGGTTAGGCTGACCAATACCAAACCTGACCTTTGGGTGAAGACACCTGTCACTGAACCTAGGCCCCTTAATCTGCTACTAGCCAAGCAGGAAGGGGTAGTAGCTCTTGGGATAGCGCCACCTAGGGGTCATCTTGGAGGCACCGCTGGGATTAGCGTCCCCTAGTGGCCAAACTTACGAATTGTTGTTAAAAATAAATGGCTACTCCAACAGAAGTGGCTGTACACCAGTTGGTGGGGTGGTGTACTGGGCAGGAGATCGACCCTCAAAATGCTATGCTTATCCTGGATATTCCTCTGGGTGCCAATAAGGACACTGTAGAGGGAGTACTTTCCAAGGGTAAATGTTTACAAAACCCTGTGGTGTTGGGTCGACAGGCTAATCTGCTTGCCCAAAGTTTCATGGCCTTAGTGGAGAGTAAGGACCCAGTAGACAGTTCCAAAGTGCCACAGACTATTACCCCAGCAGGAGCCCTCACTGCCTGGAGAGTGATAACTAAAGACAGTAAAGACCTCTGGTAGGATGAGCCCCCCCCCCCACACTATCTGAGACTTTTGAGGAGAAATTTACTAAGTTGTTGCTGGAGGAAGAGAAAAATGTGGAGGACTTAAAAAAATTATTCCTGCCACCTGGGAGTGTTCCTCCCCTAACACCCCTTCCCGCTCCAGCACCCGTTATTGCCCCTCCTTCTGGGCCCATGCCAATGCTGGCCCCTATGTCTGTACCTGCCATTAGTCACGACTCTTCCCGAAGGTTGAGAATCTTCTCTGGCACTCTCCCCGCCCCTCAGGGGGAGGATGATTGGAAGATCTGGATAGATTGTGTTGCCCCCTTGGTACATGAGTGGCAGTGTGCAGAGGCTGAGAAACGGAAAAGAATCATTTTCTTTTTATTTTTTATTTAGTTGTTTTTAACCAGGTATAGCACATAGTCATAGGAAGTTTGAGGGGTCCAACCCTTGAGGCCATTAGATTTTTGAGGTCCACAAACCCTGATGAATCTGCCCAGAAGTACCTGTCTGCACTCAAAGGCAATTTTGGGAGCATTGAGTCAGGGGAGAGCTTGATGTGGAAATTTCAAGGTACAAAACAATGGCCTGGGGAGAGTTTGTCCGCATATGTTACTCGTCTAGAAAGAGCTCTGCAGAAAGCTTACCGAATAGGTGGGGTAGCCGCCAGTGACTTAAACCATGTGAGATTGGGGCACATACTGCAACATGCAAAGCATTCTAAATTGCAGCTCCTTCAATTAAGGCTCCAAGATAGAAGGGGTAACCCACCAGACTATTGTGACTTGATAAAAGAACTCCGGGAAGTTGAAGATGAAGAGAGAGATTGTAATTCTAGGGTGAACATAGCCCAAGTGATCACGGAATCGGAAGGCCCTTCCGAAGTGGGTACCAATGAGGGTATGCCACCGTGGGCTAAACGGTGGGGAGAACAGTTGCTGAAGGAAGTCAGAAAGGTACAATCAGATGTTCTCACTGAGGCTTCCCCTGTGGGACCAGATTCTGATTCTGCTCAGGCCGTGACTGCCATGGGGTTGGGGGTGCACCCTCAGGCATCCTATAACAAGGATAGCCCTCAGAGTGAGATCAAAGAATTGACTGCCACCGTGAAGGAACTGTTGAGACATGCTGCACCCCTCTCACCGTTGCCAGCAAATAATGGACCCCAACCTCTTGCTAATGCTTCTGTTCCTCAGGCAATGTTATCTCCAAGGATGACCCAGGAGTCTATCATGTGTCACAACTGTGGAAAAGATGGCCATATGAAGAGGGAATGCTGGTCCCAGAAGGACTTAGAGAGGGTGGTGAGCCGGCTTCAAGGAGAGCTTCAGAAAATGAATCAGTGGTCAAGGGGTGCACGAAATGACTGCAGTGGGGGTCCGAGGAACTTTAACTCAAATTTCTTTGTGGCTAAATAATCTGTCTGGGCCTCTGCTGCTGTCCCACTAGAATGGTCCAAGGTGGTGGGTCTCTCCATGGAGACAATGAAAGTCAATGGAGTGTCTACTGGGGCTGTGCCGGACAGTGGCTCCCAAGTAACCATCATGTTCCAAGACTGGTACAAGAAGCACTTGCCTGATGTGCCCTTACAGCCTTTGGAAGGACTGCATGTCTGGGGGTTAAGTGAAAAGACATACCCCTATTCTGGATACATCCGAATTTGGTTGTCTTTCCCCACCTCGGTGGCTGGAGTGGCGGAGCAAGTGGAGACTTTGGCCCTAGTGTGTCCCCCTACTGGACTGTACGATGGGGTTCCTTTACTAATTGGGACAAATGCTCATATTTATTTATTTATTTATTTATTTATTTATTTGCTTTTGTTAACCGGGTAAGTCACATTAGACAGCCAAGTGCCTATTTTCAGGTGAGACCCGGGAGGGTTACAAGCTAGGTCACACAAGAACAGTGAGGAAGTCGAGTTTACATAGAATGTGATATCAGGCAATATCAGAGACTGACATCTGGAAAAATGACAAGCTTAACAGGGCTCAAGTAGGTAGCTAACAATTGTAGAAGCGATTTGGCATAAAATTTGTGCCGTGCACACTAATTATATAACAGTTCAGTCAATGCAAATAGAAGTAGGTAGCTAGAAACAATTTAGCATAAGATTTGATTACAGTGCACAAAATTATAATACAGGTTCAGTCAATGCAAACAGAATTAAGTGCCAGCAGGTAGGATGAGCCAACTGGGGGCCTGGTGAACTAACTGGGGAGGAGAGGGGTGGTGGGACTGGCTGAAGGGTGACATTTAACAGATACTAGACCAGTTGCCAGGAGGATAAGTGCAGTGGTTCCTGTGTGCGCCAAGATTGCCCAGCATACCTGGGCCGGTGTACTACGAGGTACAAAGACAAGTGGAGGATCCCTTCAAGTAGTTCCAGAGGGAGGCTTTGAAGCCCGGATGGGAGGGGGAGGACCGAATAATGGCCGGGAGCGAATTCCAAATTTTAGGGGCATAGGTGGCGAAGGCCCGATCACCCTTAAGGGTGTGGGTTCTAGGAACCAGGAGGTCAGGTGTTTCTCTTGACCTGAGGTGGTAGAAGGAGGAGTCAAGAGTGGGGGGAGGAGGGCGAGGGCAGCAGGAGTAGCTGATCTGACGATGCTGTCAATGAAGTTCCCAACTACAAAGGTGCAGTGCTTCTCAGGAGACAGCCACTCTTGGCGTGTGTAGAGGTCACACTGGTGGGTTAGGGGGGTGGCCGAAAGCGCAAAGCGGCAGATATTATTGTAGGCCGTGTCCCATTTTAAGAGGCTGGATTTAGGCACAGGGGCAAAGGTTACTAGCCCCTGGCAGAGAGAAGGGAGAAGGATCCCCCTGGCTAAGGCCACACGGACGGCCGGGGTTAAGCAGTTTTTGGCTCTATAGGCGAGACCAAGTTTGCCATTCGTGGCCTTGCAGATATTTCGGATATGCAGGGTGAGATCCAGCTGCGGGTTTAGAGTGATGCCCAGGTATTTGACAGCAGCTACCGTCTGCAAGGGAGTGCCATCAGCCCCGTAGATTTGTAGTGGAGCCGGGCAGGATTTTGTTTTGCTCAGGGAACCAAATAGCACGGCTTGGGTTTTCTTGAGGTTAGTGGTGAGCCTGTGTTCCACCAGCCAGGATTGGTATGTTCGGGAGGTTGGCGCAACTATGCTATGAGAGACGGGGCAGCGGACTGGTAGAGCTTTGAGGATTCCTGCCTTGATCAAGAAGACCTATGAGTCACAGAAGAATGCTGACAAGATGGATGTGGATGAACTGGTTGGGGCTGTATGGAAGAAGGATCCTGAGTCCATGATCCTGGCTCCCAATGCTCAGTGTACCTTACAAGGGTAAGTCTGCTTACGAAAAAACTTCAAGAACAAGATACTCATGCTGGATACACCAGGTGATGGAAAATTGCCAGAAGGATTGCTGGTTAAGTCCACTATCTTACCTGCTTGGGCTCATGCCTATGCTCGATGGGTAATGGTCCAGGTTCATAATGTGTCAGACTGAGAAATTCAGGTGAATAGAGGCTGCACCCTGGCTACTGTACACTGTGCAGACACTGCAGTGCTACCCAGTAACAAGATCTCGGGGGGAGAGTGACAGAGTGACGCCCAAAGTGTTAGACTTTGGCAACTCCCTGTTTCCAGCTGCATGGAAGACTAGAATCAGCCAGAGACTTGCTCAGAGAGATCAGGTGTTTTCACTAAAGGAATGGAATGTAGGATGTGTACAAGGAGCTGAGCATCATATACACCTGCATGATGAATGGCCATTCTATGAGAAGTCTCGGCACCTCGTACCTGCAGATATAGATGATGTAAGGAGACACCTGCAGGAGATGCTTGCAGCTGGTGTGATACAATAATCCAGAAGCCCTTATGCTTCACCTATTGTAGTGGTGAGGAAAAAGAATGGAACAGTAAGAATGTGTATGGATTATCGGACCCTCAACAGGCAGACCATCCCTGATCAATACACCATGCCTCGTGTTCAGGATGCTTTAGACTATCTGAATGGTAGCAAGTGGTTCTCAGTGTTGGATCTTTGCAGTGGGTACTACCAGATCCCCATGGCCCCAGAAGACCATGAGAAAACAGCCTTCATATGTCCACTTGGGTTTTATGAATTTATGAGGATGCCCCAAGGGATCTCGGGTGCCCCAGCCACTTTTCAATGGTTAATGAAGCGTGCAGTGAGGGACACGAATTTGCTGGAGTGTCTGGTATACCTAGATGATGTTATAGTGTTTGGAAGTTCGTTGGAGGAACATGAATGCTGACTGTTTAAAGTGTAAGACCAACTGGAAGATTTCAGCCTTAAGCTGTCCATCAACAAATGCCAGTTCTTTCAGACATCAGTAAAATATGTGGGGCACATAGTGTCCTCCAAGGGGTTAGAGACTGATCCTAGTGTAACCCCTAGATGGCGCTATCCCAGGGGCTACTACCCCTGCCTGATTTGCCACTAACAGGTTGAGGGGCCTGGATCCAATGGCGGGTGCCTCCACCCAGAGGTCAGGGTTTGCAATAGTTAAACTAACTTGGTCACAGCCCTCTGGGACACTGCAACCCCTTCTTCCCACTAGTGGCCCACACAATATATCAGAATTACCTTCACGGTATACACTTACCCCCAGGTCTGGTTCCGCACTGGGACCTCCTGTGAAATGAGATACAGTGCAACAATCACAGCACAGTACTTTAACATAGACAAATACTTGGGCAGTATAACTTTGCTGAAACAAGCAGCTCTGATTTATTTAGGGGATATAACAAGGACAGGGGAAATCAGGTTAATTAGCTTATCACTCTAATAATCTATTTATGGCTCTGTGCACAGGCCTATCCCTATCAGTTACTGTCCCTGGGTACCCAAGCCCTAGTGGCTAGTCCAAACCGTGGCAGCTGGTAGGGGCCCTTTCACACAGAGAAAAGGAGAATTAAACAGTCAGCAGTACAGTAATTCCATTTGGATTTAATGTGGCAATTCAACAGGGAGCAACCCTGAATTAGTACTACGACCTCCAAATAAGATAGGGTCCTTCAATGTCAGCAGGGCTCACTTGAGGTACACAAACCTCTTCACACATCCATAAAAGAAAGTACTATACCAGGCAGGCTGCATCTGTATCCCGATCGCAATTACTGCACAATACCCGGGAGAACACACAGCAGATTCAGTTCCTGACAGACCGAGTGCAATTTTCAGCAATTCTTCCAGTCTTCTACAGGGTGAGCCTGGTTTCTACTCTTCAGAGATCCTTTGATTCTTTTCACAGGACGGATTCAGTCCTAACAAGCTGTTACACAAGCTGCAGACGAACTCTGGGCCTTACACACGTTTTTGACTAAAACTGCACACTGAAAAAGCACAGGGCTCCTTCCTTCTTCACTGCCAAAGCTCAACTGAACTCCAACTGACGAAACGGCACTTCCTTTGAGTTCCTCCCAGTTCTTGACTGGATTGGCTGTCACTCACAATAGACTGCTGCTGTTGGTCCAAAAGGCACTGAAGTCTAAACTACATCTCCCAGAGTCACTGCCCATACAATCCTCTTGTGGCTGGCTCAGATTATGAGTCCAAGTTCTGATTCGTCCAAGGCACCATTTTAGAGCTAGCTACCCCACACTGATTGGTCCAGTTCAGCAGTTCAAAACTAGAATGGGGAACTAGCAGACACAGTTCTGACTGCAAGAAAGCAGGTTAGACAAACTGTAATTTCATTATTACTCTAAATAATTTCTGGCAAACAGTTACATCTTTCAGATAGGTTCCCTTTGCACTCCTAGTGACTGCAAAATGAAGTGAATTGACAGCAGCTCAAGTGGTACTCAGAGAAGCACACAGTCCCCCATACAACTAATTATGTCTGCAAGCAGACAGCTCTTAAAGAGACAGTACCAGAGGCTCTAAAACACTCACTGATAAATGGCTTAAATGCCAAACACCATTCAGGCTTGGAGCATTCAAGCAAGCTCCTGGAAGTCTTTTGGAACCCCCATTTGCAGAGTTACACCCTTCCTGGCCTGGGAAAGCTTGGCGTCGCGTCAAGCAAGTACCCATAAGTTTCAACTGCAACCATATACATTTGCATTAGGCTAGCATGTAATCATCAGTCAATATATCATTTTACCAAGAACACATTTCTGAAACATTGCAGTACGTCACTTTTACACAGTATTACATACACATTGTACCATAACTCAAGTTATTACCTCTTGTACATGAAACCTGAAGAGAGGGGCCCTTCCTATCAGTTACCTTGGGGCTGGATGGGGCAAGGCACCATGCTTTAGAGGGCAACACAAGTAACTTGGAGTTAGCACTGATGCTCAGTTTGGGCAATGGAGCCTGGGGACACATACACCTTATGGACAACATTGAGAGGCAAGTCCACAGGCCTCCCAAGTGAATCATAACTGAGGTGCACCACAGGCTTTACAGCTCGACCAGTCTTTCTAGGGGGAACTGTTATAGTCTCTCTGCACTCTGAGCCTCATTTTCAGCATTGTCCTCACTTGTCAGGGGTCTCCATGGGGGTAGAGGCTAGAACTTGGGGCACTTTCAGCTCCAGGAGTTACAGTTTCTGAGTCCACAACATTTGGCTCGCATGGAGAGCTTTCGGACACTGGCAGTGGACTGTCAGGGCACTCAAAATACTCTTCTTGTTCGGGTGTATCACCAGTCTGCCCCAATCTATCATTTTCTCCTGAAAGCTCAAACAGTTCAACCATGCACAATGATTCCATTTCATCTGATCTGATGCTTTGCACTTCACTTTCTGGGAGCATTGGCTCCAGGGATGAAGCTGGGGGCTTAGACAGTCCAGAAGGCCCAGCTTTGTCTCCAGTATTGACTAGGGATTGCCCTGAACAATTGACTCAGTTCGTAAGAAGGATAGTATTCAAAGTCACTTCACTTTCTTCCGATATGGACTGACAGTCATGCTCAACTGGGACTTGTGGAGGGAACACTTTAACTTTGCTTCTGTAGGTGCAGACTTTCTTGATCTTTTCTTAGCAGCAGCTCTAGTCACTGGTCCAGAGGGGCATCTTCTAGGGCTCGACTCAATTAAGATTGTCCAATGGGCAGTAAATGATTTCTATGCATTGTTTTTACATCTTTGAATTATTCTCAGGCCTTACTTTGTACACTGGCAGATCATCTAGTTTGCCCACTACAATGTGAGGAGATGGTGCCATCTGTCAGCAATCTTGTGCTTGCCATGCAGTCCCAGATTTCTTAGCAATACCCGATCTCCTCCTGGAGTTCCTGTGCTTTCACCTTTTATCATACCTTTCTTTGTTGGCCAGATTTCTTTTGGCAGCCATGGTTTGAGCCAGTTGGTGCATGAGTTAGCTGGGCCTTTAACTTTTGCACATACTGTAAATAGTTGTCAGCTTGAACCCCATCAGGAGAGACCCCAAAACACACATCTACTGTAAGTCGAGCTCTCTTCCAAACATCAGGCGGTAGGGGAGAATCCAGTGGCATCACTTTGGTGCAGTTATAAGCATGTACCAGGGTGCTAATTTGTTGGCTCCATCTAGGCTTGTCCTTTGGGTGCAGGGTGCCAGCATATCTAGCAAAGTGCGGTTGAAACGCTTCAGGCTGTGGGTCCCCCTGGGGTGGTAAGGAGTGGTTCTGGACTTTCGCACTCCCCACAGAGAAAGCATCTCTTTGATCAGACGACTCTCAAAGTCTCTCCCTTGATCAGAATGGATTCTTTGTGGAGCCCCATAGTGAACAAAAAGTTTTCTACAAGTACTTTGGCTACAGTGGATGCTTTCTGGTCTTTGGTGGGAAAGCTTGGGCATATCTCGTGAAATGGTCAGTGACCACCAGCACATTACTGATATTTCTTTGATCTGACTCAAACTTAGAAAATCAATACAGACCAGCTCCATGGGTGCACTGGTGGTTATGTTAACAAGGGGCAGCCCTCTGGGGCAAAAGCTTTCCTCTGTAAGCAGCGACTACAAGTTCGAATGTGTTGCTCCACATCAGCCCCATCTTAGGCCAATAGAATCTGGATCTCACCAAGTCAAGTGTTCTGTCTATACCAAGGTGCCCCATGTGGTTGTGCAAGGACCTCAATACTGAGTCTCGAAAGGCAGGGCAGCACTAGTTGTTGTTTGTCTACTTGTCCCCTCTGTCTACTGTTTCTCTGTATAACAGTTTATTGATCAGTTTCAACTTAGGACCTTCTTTGTATAACAATGCAGTTCTCAAATCAGTGGAGCTTAATTTGGACACATCTTTTCCTGCATAGAGGGCTTCTAAAGCTGCTTTGATCATGGGATCATGGGATTGAGCCCGCCGAATACTGTCATTGTCCAGCTGAGGCAGTGCACCAATGTCTATTGCAGAAAAGTGGCAATAAGCAGCAGGTATGCAATTCTCAGAGGCTCCCAAGCAATCCACCATGCAGTCCACTGCGTCCGTGACATTTGTTCCTCCCTGTCAAACTTCCGGCAGAGTGCCTGAATGTCAGGTTCTGCCAGTCGGACCCAATCATTCTGGGAACAGGCCTCCGGAGAGAGCATCAGCATCTATGTGGTTCAGACCTGCTCGGTATTCGAGAGCATAGTCATATGTAGATAATGCAGAAAGCCACCTATGGCCAGTGGCATCCAACTTAGCTGAGGTCTGCACATAGGTCAAAGGATTATTGTCAGTTTTACTAGTATTTTAGGCTCCATACAAGTACTCATGGAATTGGTCAACAATAGCCCACTTCAAAGCTGGAACTCTAACTTATGTACAGGATAGTTCTTTTCGGATGGGGTCAGGCTTCTACTGGCAAGGCCACTGGTCTCAGGCCATTCTCGTGCTCTTGGTACAACACAGCCCCAACCCTTGCAAGCTAGCATCAGTGTGCAGGATGTAAGGTTTTCTTGGATCGGCATAGGCCAGCACTGGAGCATGGGTAAGTTGATATATGATCTCATGAAAAGCAGTCTCACAATCAGGAGTCCAGCGGGCCCCAAATACTTCACTCGGATGAAAATACACTCTTTCAGTCTTGAGGGATGCTGACTTTTGTATTTTTGTGGGTTGGGGATACCTTGAGTAAGATTAAGTAAAGGCGGATCACTCTTGAATAGTCCTTGATGAAGCGCATAATAACCACAGAATCCCAGGAATCTTTGCAGTTCTTTTAGATTTTTGGGTTGTGGCCAGGTGGTCAAGGCCTCAACTTTACTTGTGGCCGGTCTCTATTCCTCGGTGGATACTATGTGTCCCACATACTTTACTGATGTTTGAAAAATTGACACTTATCAATGGACAGTTTAAGGCCAAAGTCCTCCAGTCGGTCCAATACCTTAAATAATCTGCTCTCATGTTCCTCCAGTGAGCTGCCAAACACAATAACATCATCTAGGTATACCAGGCACTCTAGTAAGTTCATGTCCCCCACTGCACGCTCCATCAATCGTTGAAAAGTGGCTGGGGCACCTGAAATCCCTTGAGGCATCCTCATGAATTCATAGAAGCCAAGCGGACAGATAAAGGCTGTCTTTTCACGGTCCTCTGGGGCCATCGGGATCTGATAGTACCCACTCGGAGATCCAGCACAGAGAACCACTTGCTCCCGTTTAGGCAGTCCAAAGCATCCTGAATGCGGGCATTGTGTACTGATCAGGATAGTCCGCACGTTTTAAAGGTGCGATAATCCACACACATCCTTACTGTTCCATTCTTTTCCTCACTACCACAATGGGGAAGCATAAGGGCTTCTGGATTCTTGTATTACACCAGCAGCTAACATCTCTTGCAGATGCGTCTCACATCATCTATGTCAGCAGGTGCCAGGCGTCGAGACCTCTCACGAAATGGTCTTTCGTCATGCAGCGGATATTGTGCTCAGCTCCTTGCACGCATCCTACATCCCATTCCTTTAAAGAAAACACCTGGTCTCTCTGGGCAAGCTTCTCACTGATCTTCACTTTCCATTCAGCTGGCAGCGAGTCGTCAAATCAAACAAGTCTGTCGTTACTCTGTCATTCTTCCTTGAACTCTTGCTGTGGGTAGCACTGCAGTGTCTGCACAATGCACATTAGCCAGGATGCAACCTCTGTTTACTCGAATGTCTCTTTCAGACACATTATGAACTTGGACCATTACCCTTCTGGCATAAGCATGGGCTCTAGCGGGCAAAATACTAGGCTTGACCAGCAGTCCCTCTGGCAATTTTCCATCGCCTGGTGCATCCAACATTAATATTTTATTCTTAACATCCTTTCTGATATGGACCTCTCCTGTAAGGTACACTGGGCATTTGGCGCCAGGATCAGAGACTCAGGATCCTTCTTCCATACAATTCCGACCCGGTTCCTCTGGTTCTGTTTTCCAGCATCTCTGGCCTCATAGGCCTTCTTAATTAAAGCCGGAACTCTTAAAGCTCTACTAGTCTTTGACCCTGTTTTCATAACACAACTGTGCCAGCCTTCCGAACATATGAGCATTTGTTCCAATCAACAAAGGGACACCATCATACAGTCCAGTGGGGGACACACTAAGGCTAGGTCTCTACTTGTTCGCCACTCCAGCCACGGAGGTGGGGAAAGACAGCCAAATTCGGATATACCCGAATAGGGTAGGCCTTCTCACTTAACCCCATACATGCAGTCCTTCTAATGGTTGTAAGGGTACGTCTGACAAATGCTTCTGATACCAATCTTGGAACATAATTGTCACTTGGGAGCCACTGTCTAATATAGCTCTTGTAGACACCTGCTCACTTTACAGTGGTCTCCATGGAGGGACCCACTATTCTGGACCAGTCTGGAGAGCGGTAGTGGGGGCTGGGCAACTGACCTTGCCACAAAGGACGGATTAGCATTTTGGTGCCCTCACTGGGACTATGTCGCACCTCTTAACCACTGATTTCTTCTCCCAAGCTCTCCTTGTAGCCTATATGCAACTTTGTCAGTGTCTCTTTGGGGACTGGCATTCCTTTTCATGTGCCCATCTTTCCCACAATTATAGCAAAACATACTCTGAGTTTGAGCTGGCCGAGGCGCCACACTGGGAGCCAGGGCGGGTATTACTAACTGGAAACCTTGGTGCCATCTCTGTCTGCGGCGTGATAAGCATTTGGAGACATCTCGTCAGTTTCTCCACTTCCATGGTCAAGGAATCGAGTTCGAGCTGTTATCAGCAGGAGATACATGGTGGTACCTCACCCCATAGCAGATGCAGTCGATATAGGTCAGGCCCGTATTTGCAGGCGTGGCCTTCTATAAAGGGACTGTTTTTGAATTCCGGATCTCTCTCAACAGTTCGCCCCATTGTGACATATCTTTTTCCTTGTCAGAGCACTCATTGACTGCCAACCTCTGCCCCTGAACTTCACTTGATGGGTCACCCTCAGTCACTCGGGTCGTAGCCGCAGCTATTGGTGCAGGTCCCTCCCGAGGTCGTCTTTTTTCAACTCCTCGAATTTCTCTCATTAACTCATCATAGGAGGGGGGATTCCAGTCGATCTGCCAGGTGTAACTGAAGCAACAGCAGTTCTGAGAAGGGGCAGACTTAAGGATCCTGTCCAGCCTGGTTCGGTCCAGTTCAATCGCTGGCAAACTACCTTTTCTGAGGCATTCTTGCAACAATTTTTCCAGCTGAGATACATACACAGACAACAACTCCCTTGGTACTGTTGCATCTCTTCTCTCCACCATAGGTCCTCATCAGAATCTGGCCCCCATACACATCTCCAAGGCTCAAGATAGGCCTGTGCAGTCGCTCAGGGTTACTGCGTCTGCTTAGCACGGATGGTAGCCAGGGCAGGACCTCGGAGGCTCTCACTAACCCTCTTTCGCTTTCACCTTCCTGAGCATTGCCATTCTAGCACTTGGGGCAACATAGTTCATCCAGGTCTCCCAGTCATCCTCCCTTGGGGTGGGAGGGTGCCAGAGAAGATCCTCAACCTTCGTTAAGAGTCGTGACTAATGGCAGGTGCAGAAATAGGAGTCTGCATTGGTTCAGCCACCATTCACGGGCACTGGAGCAGGAGAGGGTGTTGGGGAGGAACACCTCAGGTGGCAAGAATAGTTTCTTCAAGTCTCCACAGTTTTCCCTCTCCCAGCAACCATTCAGCAAATTTCTCCTCAAAAGTTTCAGATAGTGGTGGGGGCTGATTCCTCGGTCTTTACTGTCCTTAGTTATCACTCTCCAAGCAGTGAGGGCTCCCTCTGGGGTAATGGTCTGTGGCACTTTGAGCTATCTATGGGATCCTTAAACTCTACTAGGGCCAGGAAAGTGTGGGTGAGCAGATTAGCATGCCGACCCACCACCACAGGGTTTTGTAAACCTTCCACCTTGGAAAGTACTCCTGCACAGTGTCCGTATTGATACCCAGAGGGATGTCCAGGATAAGCATAGCATTTTGGGGTCGATCTCCTCCTCAGTACACCACTCCACCAGCCGGTGCACAGCCACTTCTGTCGGGTACCCATTTTTCTTTAACAGTGGTTCAGAATATGGCCACTAGAGGACACACAATCCCAGCGGTGAGCCTCCAAGATGTAACCCCTAGATGGCGCTATCCCAGGGGCTACTACCCCTGCCTGATTTGCCACTAACAGGTTGAGGGGCCTGGATCCAATGGCGTGGTGCCTCCACCCAGAGGTCAGGGTTTGCAATAGTTAAACTAACTTGGTCACAGCCCCTCTGGGACACTGCAACTCTCTTCTTCCCACTAGTGGCCCACACATATATCAGAATTACCTTCACGGTATACACTTACCCCCAGGTCTGGTTCCGCACTGGGACCTCCTGTAAATGAGATACAGTGCAACAATCACAGTACAGTACTTTAACATAGACAAATACCTCAGGCAGTATAACTTTCTGAAACAAGCAGCTCTGATTTATTTAGGGGATATAACAAGGACAGGGGAAATCAGGTTAATTAGCTTATCACTCTAATAATCTATCTATGGCTCTGTGCACAGCCTATCCCTATCAGTTACTGTCCCTGGGTACCCAAGCCTAGTGGCTAGTCCAAACTGTGGCAGCTGGTAGGGGCCCTTTCACACAGAGAAAAGGAGAATTAAACAGTCAGCAGTACAGTAATTCCATTTGGATTTAATGTGGCAATTCAACAGGGAGCAACCCTGAATTAGTACTCACGACCTCCAAATAAGATAGGTCCTTCAATGTCAGCAGGCTCACTTGAGGTACACAAACCTCTTCACACATCCATATAAAAGAAAAGTACTATACCAGGCAGGCTGCATCTGTATCCCGATCGCAATTACTGCACAATACCCGAGAACACACAGCAGATTCAGTTCCTGACAGACCGAGTGAATTTTCAGCAATTCTTCCAGTCTTCTACAGGTGAGCCTGGTTTCTACTCTTCAGAGATCCTTTGATTCTTTTCACAGGACGGATTCAGTCCGACAAGCTGTTACACAAGCTGCAGGACCGGAACTCTGGGCCTTAACACGCTTTTTGACTAAAACTGCACACTGAAAAAGCACAGGGCTCCTTCCTTCTTCACGCCAAGCTCAACTGAACTCCAACTGACGAACCGGCACTTCCTTTTGAGTTCCTCCCAGTTCTTGACTGGATTGGCTGTCACCACAATAGACTGCTGCTGTTGGTCCAAAAGGCACTGAAGTCTAAACTACATCTCCCAGAGTCACTGCCCATACAATCCTCTTGTGGCTGGCTCAGATTATGAGTCCAAGTTCTGATTCGTCCAAGGCACCATTTTAGAGCTAAGCTTACCCCACACTGATTGGTCCAGTTCAGCAGTTCAAAACTAGAATGGGGAACTAGCAGACACAGTTCTGACTGCAAAGAAAGCAGGTTAGACAAACTGTAATTTCATTATTACTCTAAATAATTTCTGGCAACAGTTACATCTTTCAGATAGGTTCCCTTTGCACTCCTAGTGACTGCAAAATGAAGTGAATTGGCAGCAGCTCAAGTGGTACTAGAGAAGCACACAGTCCCCCCATACAATCTAATTATGTCTGCAAGCAGACAGCTCTTAAAGAGACAGTACCAGAGGCTCTAAAAACACTCACTGATAAATGGCTTAAATGCCAAACACCATTCAGGCTTGGAGCATTCAAGCAAGCTCCTGGAAGTCTTTTGGGAACCCCCATTTACAGGGGGGTTACACCAGCAAAGTTGAGGCCTTGACCACCTGGCCCCAGCCCCACAACCTAAAAGAATTACAACGATTCCTAGGATTTTGTGGTTATTACAGGCGGTTCATAAAGGACTATTCAAGGGTGATTTGTCCACTTCTGAATCTTACCCAAGGTTATCCTCCCATGAACAAAAAATACAAGACAGTGGCCTCCACCGAAACCAAGAGAATATATTTCCGTCCAAATGAATCTTTTTGGATCATGCTGGACACCTGATTGTGAAGCTGCTTTTCACGAAATCATATACCAACTCGCCCATGCTCCTGTTCTTGCTTATGCTTATGCTGCAAAACCCTATGTATTACACACTGTTGCTAGCCTACAAGGTTTGGGGGCTGTGTTATATCAAGAGCACGAGAATGGCCCGAGACCAGTAGCCTTTGCCAGCAGAAGTCTGACCCCATCTGAAAAAAACTATCCTGTGCATAAATTGGAGTTCCAGGCATTGAAGTGGGCCATTGTTGACCAATTCCATGAATACTTGTACGGGGCCAAGATACTGGTAAAGACAGATAGTAATCCTTTGACCTATGTGCAGACTTCAGCCAAATTGGATGCCACCAGCCATAGATGGCTTTCTGCGTTGTCTACCTATGATTACGATGTTGAATACAGAGCAGGCCTGAATCACGTAGATGCTGATGTCCTCTCCCGGAGGCCTGTTTCCAGAAGTGATTGGGTCAGACTGTCATAACCTGATATCTGAGCGCTATGCCAGAAGTTTGACAAGGAGGAACAAATGTCCACGGACGCAGTGGACTGTCTAGTAGATTGCTTGGGACCCTCTGACAATTGTATACCTGCTGCTTACTGCCACTTTTCTGCATTAGATATTAGTGCACTGCCTCAGCTTGATAATGATAGTCTCCAGTGGGCTCAATCCCGAGATCCTATGATCAGACCAGCACTTGAAGCTCTTTACGCAGGGAAAGATGGGTCCAAGTTGCGCTCTTCTGACTTGAGAACTGCATTGTTGTACAAAGAAGGCCCTAAATTGAAGTTAATTGACCAGTTGCTGTACAGAGAAACCGTAGACAGGGGAGGCCAAGTAGACAAGCAACAGCTGGTTTTGCCCACCGCTTTCAGAGACTTGGTGCTGAGGTCCCTAAACAACCACATGGGTCACCTCAGTATAGACCAAACCCTTGATCTAGTGCAGTCTAGATTCTACTGGCCTAAGATGGGAGCTGATGTTGAGCATCATATACGGACTTGCAGTCGCTGCCTGCGAGAAAGGCTCTGCCCTAGAGGGCTGCACCCCTTGTTAGCATCACCACCAGCACCCCCATGGAGTTGGTTTGTATGGACTTTCTGAGTTTGGAGCCTGATCAGAGGAATATTAGTAATGTGCTGGTGGTCACTGACCATCTTACGAGGTATGCCCAAGCATTCCCCACCAAGGACCAAAAAGCATCCACTGTAGCCAAGGTGCTGGTAGAGAATTTCTTTGTTCACTATGGAGCCCCCCAGAGAATCCATTCTGACCAAGGACGAGATTTTGAGAGTCGCTTAATCAAGGAGATGCTCTCTTTGTGGGGAGTGCGGAAATCCAGAACCACCCCTTACCACCCACAGGGGAACCCATAGCCAGAACATTTTAACCGCATCCTGCTGGACATGCTAGGCACTCTCCACCTGAAAGACAAGCTCAAATGGAGCCAGCAAATTAGCACCTCGGTACATACTTACAACTGCACCAGAAATGATGCCACTAGGTTCTCCCCCTACTGCCTTATGTTTGGAAGAGAGGCTCAGTTGCCCGTGGATGTTTGTTTTGGGGTCTCCCCCGATGGGGTCTGAGCTGACAGTTACTTACAATACGTGCAAAAGTTAAAAGCTCAATTGAACCATGCATACCAACTAGCTCAGACCATGGCTGCAAAGAGAAATTTGGCCAATATAGAAATATATGATAAAAAGGTGAAGGCCCAAGAGCTCCTAGTGGGAGACTGTGTATTATTAAGAAATCTGGGACTGCATGGCAAACACAAAATTGCTGACAGGTGGCATCATCTCTTCCACATCATAGTAGGCAAATTAAATGACTTGCCAGTGTATAAAGTACGACCTGAAAACAACTCAAAAGATGTCAAGACAATACATCGTAACCATTTGTTGCCCATTGGTCAAATACTGATTGAATCTGAGCCCCCAGAAATTGCTCCCCCTGGACCAGTGACAAGGGCTGCTGCAAGATAGAGACAGACAGACAAAGCCTGCCCCTGTAGTTTCTGACTTAGGGTTTCCTCCACAGCAAACCCCAATTGAGAATAACTGTCAGTCTACTCTGGATGAAAGTGAGTGCAACTATGGTTATTATCCTTCCTATGAACTAAGTCAGTTGTTTCAAGGTAACCCTCTGGTCAATTATGAGGATGAAGCTAGGCCTTCTGGACTGCCTAACCCCCAGCTTTACCCATGGATCCAATGCTCCCTGTGAGTGAAGTGCAGAGTGTCAAGTCTGATGATATTGAATCACTATGTATGGTGGAACTGTGTGATTTCCCTGAGGAAGAGACAGATGAGCTGAGACCGGCTGGTGACATGCCAGAGCCTAAATAGTACTTTGAGTGTAATGATGGTTCCCTTCCAGTACTAGAGTGTTCCCCGAGTGAACAAAGTGTTGTAGAACCTGAATCCACAGAGTTCAGGGCTGACAGTGCCCTAAATCCAAACTTTTCTGATCAAATAGAGGCTCCCTTTGCAAGTGAGTAAAGTGCAGAGACTGAAGTAGAAGGCACAGAGACTGTGACTGTTTCCCCCAGGAAGGCTGGTCGAGATGTCAAACCAACAGTGTGCCTCAGCTATGATTCCCCTGGGAGGCCTGTGGATTTGCCTCTCAATGTGGTCCATAAGGGGGTGTATGTGTCCCAGAGCTCACTGCCTAAACTGAGCATAACTGCAAATTCCCAGTTAATTGTTCTGCCCTCCAGGTATGGTGCCACTGTCCCATCTAGCACCGAGGTAGCTGATAGGGAAGGGCCCCCATTATCCTAGTTCAATGTGCATAAAAAAATGATAACCTGAAGTTGTATAATAGTATGTGTGAGTTACCTATGTGAAATGTGTCTGATGTAACGCAGAATGGGTAAGTAACATGAAACGTAGATAATATGTATAGTAATGGTTAAGTATGTTGACTGATGTATAAAATGTGATTGGTATAACATGTTGATGGTATAAATGCATGGTATAATTTGCATCTGAAACTATAATGATGGTACAGTCTTTTTTTTTTTTTTTGTCAGTCTTTGGTAACCGGGTAAGGCCCACTAGGTACAAGTGCCTGTTTTCAGGGGTGACCTGGGAGCACTGGGTGGTTAAGTGACTTGCTCAGAGTCACACAGTATACAAGTGGAGTTTGTGAGAATCAAACTGAGATCTGGTCTGCTGGGTGTATCAAGCTCGTTCACACCTCATTCCTCTAACCTCTAGGCTATCCTGCCAGCCCACGAGGATGCCAAGTTTTTCCAGGCCAGGAAGGGTGTAACCCCTCTATAAATGGGGGTTCCCGAAAAGTCTTCCCAGAGCTTGCCTAATTGCTCTCAGTCTGGATGGTGTTCAGCATTAAAGCCATTTAAATGGTGTTGCCTGTGAGTGCTTTTAAAGCCTCCATGTACTGTCTCTTTAAGAGTTGCCTGCCAGTAAGCAGAATTAGTATAAATGGGGGGGTCTGTGTGTTTCTATGCCTGAGTCCTGCCCGGGCTGCTGACTAATCGCTCTGTTTCTGCCATCGCTACTTGAGCAGAGGAAGTCCCACAAAGCGGTGTAACTAGTTGCTAGTAATCATTTAGAGAAGTAATGAAAATGTAGTTTGTTCTAACCTGCCTTTCTTGCAGCAAGGACTAATCAGTGTAGCTCCACCATTTTGGTCCCGGACTGCCGAATGGGACCAATCAGTACTTGGGACTCTCAAATAGAGCCTGCTGAAATGGGGCTATGTGGAGTGAGACTCTGGGAATTGTAGTTTTTGAACTGTTGGTGCCTTTTTGCACCTATAGAGGGATCCTGTTGTGACCGACACCTGAACCGACCAACCGAATCTTTTGAATCTGAGTGAAAACCCCTGAGCTGTCTGCTGGCGAGCCAGATCTGTGTGGAAAGCTGAGAGAGAAGCAGCTCGTAGAGCTTGGGCAGCTGTTTTGCGCCGTAGTTCGCGCGGAAGAATCGTGGAAGGCCTGACTTCTGGCCTGCTTGCTGTTTTCTGCCCTGAGAGGAGAAAAGTGCTTGCTTTATCGGGCTGAATCAGGTGTGCAGAACTGAATTAAGCTACTGATTTAGAAACCAGGCTCACCCTGTAGAAGACCTAAGATTTTGCTAAATGAGATCGGCCTGTCAGGAACTTTAGCTACCTCTGTGCTCCCGGGTGTTAGCAGTGACTTTGCGCTCAGGATCGAAGAGCAGCCTGCCTGGTACAGTAATCCTCTTTACATATAAATGTGCAGTGTATTTAAGGGGGGGGGTCATGATCTGTTTTTTTCCCCCAGCCTGAACTGTGTGCTGTTGGCCTTTACATATAAATGTGTTGTGAACTGGAAGGGGGTCGTGATCTGGTTTCCCCCCAAGCTGAGTTGTGTGCTGAAGGCTAGAAGCTGCATCCAGCTCAAGTTGGACTGAATCCGCCTGCTACCCGATGCAGTTGGGCCCTGGCACAAGGGCCGTGTCTTGTTACCCTGTTCCTTCTGGCAATCCAGAACAATCATCATCCATCCTGTGTCCAGCTTTGGGTACTATGAGTAACTATCAGGGTAGCTCCCTGCAACATTTCTTAATCAAAAGTGTGCCATCTGATTTTTGTGTTGTTTCATTTTCATGAACTGAGCCCTCTGGCTCCGGATTACAAATTGTATGTGTACATGTCATTTTTCCATCATAGGGCCCCATCCAGCTGCGATGCCAGCCTACCCCGGGCAATGGTCCTGGCTAGCCTTTCCCTCCATCCTGGGTACCCAGAGAGTGTGACTGAGTTGGACTCTAAGTGCATGCACAGTAGTGTGATTTTAATGTGTTTAAGCCAATTAACCTGATTTCCCCCCATCCTTGTTACAGACCCTGGAATAATTCAGATCTTTTGTTCTTTGAAATTCACATTGACTGTAGTGTCATTATATGGTAAAAGTATATTGCATTATAACTGTGTGCCTTGCATAACCTTATTTTCGAGGGGTTCCGAGAGCCACACTGAAGGAATCCGTCCTGCGGGTAAGTGCCAGATTCATGTGTATGTGTTTTGCATATCTGGGGTATGGGGAAGGTTACTTTTGTGGATCGAGAGTGCCACTAGTGGGAGTTGAGGGGGGTCACAGTGACCCAGAGGGCTGTGACCTGGTTAGGCTGACCAATACCAATCCTGACCTTTGGGTGGAGGCACCCGTCACTGAACCTAGGCCCCTTAACCTGCTAAAAGCCAAGCAGGCAGGGGTAGGAGCCCCTGGGATAGCACCACCTATGGGTTACACAGACATAGATTAATTTAACCACAGGTGGAAGGGTGGGTTATATTATATGGGAAACAAACCTTGCTCAATGGCCTCTAATAAGGGATCCCATGTGGCGAGAAAATGCTGCTTTCACCCCTGGGCCGTGTACTGGATTCTCTCCAGCACCATACAGGATCTAAGGTTATTTGCCCATTGTTGTATCGTTGAGGCAGATGCAGACATCCATGTTTGGGCTACAGTTTTACGAGCATTTATCAGGGTCAAGGAACATAGTGGATTGGATTCCTTGCCCACCAGGTGCTAGGGGTCAGCACCCAGTAGTAATTTAATGGGACTGACAGAAGGGCGATATTTCAGAACTCCCACCACCACGCGATGCATCTCAAACCAGAATGGAGCCATGCTAGGACATGTCAAAGCCATGTGGATAGAATCTCCAGGGCTAGTGAGGCATTTGGGACAGGTATTAGGCTTGGTGGGATCCATAGCATGCAATCTCACCGGGGTAATGTAGGTCCAATGTAAGAAGCTAAACTGGACTTGCCTCAGTTTGTTACTTTTAGAGCACATATCAAAGTGCCAAGATGCTAACTACCATAAGTAAGCTCCACAAGGAGTGTTAAGGTCGCCACTCCAAGCTTCACATACCTTCTCTAGGGAACTCATATCTGCCCCCGACATAACCCGATAGTATATTGTTAGGGGTTTGGTATTGGGCTGGGGTTTAATAAGTTGTTCCTCAAATAGTGAGGAAGCCCCCAACCACTTCTACTGTCTAGAAATAAACCCAGACTATTCTTAACCCGAAGATAAACAAAAAAGTCACCTGGGGATAAGTCCCAAATTTTACAGATGTGTGAAAAACTCATAATCATATCACCTTCATACAACTGGCGGACTGTGGATATACCCCTTCTCCTCCAAGCCAAAGGTCTTTGTACCAGAGTCACCGGGCAGGGACCCCTAGCTTTCACAGCAAACATCAAGTCCATATTTGGGGAGAGTGCAGACAGGTGCTGGACCAGGGCATGTACCCTTACAGGGCATGTGCCTTCCTCCAGGCACTCAAGGTGGACATTGTAAAGGGGTTGGATACCTCCACATGCTCCCCTGGCCAAAGGGCCGCTGCCAGCACGTCCTCCCTGAGAGAGCCAAGCAATGTCTCCTCTTCCAGCCCCAGCCAGCTAGGCTCCTTTGATCCACCCCCTGGTGGCAGAAAGGCCAGCTGTGCCACTCAGTAGTACCAATGGAAGTTATGGAGTCCCAGACCACCTCTGCCCATGGAAGGTATAGGATAGCCCTGCGCGTGCAGGCTGGTTTTCCCCTCAACAAAAATCTGTGCAATACCGCATTGATATGTCTAATATGGGAATTGGGGACTGCTACAGGTGGAGACTGGTACAAATACAAGCATCTGGATAAAATCATCATTTTTATAACTCCCACCTTCCCAATCAGAGACAAAGGTAGGCCCATCCACCATTCACAGTCTCCCACAATTTTTTGTAGCAGGGGCTTATAGTTTAATGCATGTGTTAAATGTGTCTGAGCCATCATCTGCACCCTCAGATACTTTATTTGATGGACCAGTTGCAGACCCCCCCAGATTCGCTATTAGGTCAGATCTCTCAAGCTTTCCTATGGGAAGGAGTTCACTTTTTGTCCAACTGACTTTGTGGCCTGAGAGTTTTCCATACTTCCCCTATAATCTGATGTACGGACGGCAGATCCACTGAGGGTCTCTGCAAATACAGCAGAAGATCATCAGCATACAGTGCTATTTTATGCTCCTTCCCCCTGACCTCTCTGAAAACCCCTAATGCCCACTTGTGAAATGATCGCAGAAGCCAAAGGCTCCAGTGTTAGGACATAATAGGGGGCATCCCTGCCTAGTCCCCCGCTCCAGCTCAAAAGGGGTGGTGAGGGAGCCATTGACAGCTATTTGGGCCTTGGGGATCTAGCATAGTGATTTGACCCACACCCTAAAGACAGGGCCTATGCCCACACTTTTCAGTATTTTGAAGAGATACCCCCACTCCACGCGGTCAAAGGCCTACTCCAAATCTATTGTCAGCATCGCTGCTCCATGCCTCTTGGAACTGGCTCCCCATCTGTGAATTATATTAAGGTTCTCTGGATATTGTGTTTACCCGGTCATCCCTTAATAAAGCCAGCTTGATCTTGGTGGACAAGTTGTGGAAGGAAATGGAGATGGAGAGAGGATCACAGATGTAGAAGTGGGTAGCTATCTGGGAACTAGCGACCATCAAACAGTATGGTTCACGATAAACACAGCAGTAGAGTCAAGCCATACAAAGGCAAAAGTACTGGACTTTAGGAGGGCTGACTTTGCCAAAATGGGTGGGTGCCTAAGGAATGCACTAGCAAATGGGCAGGAAGGATTGTTGGAAGAACAATGGGGACTAATCAAAACTGCCATCACAGAGACAACAAGCCTTTGTGTGAAGCAAATAAACAAAACAAAACGATGTAAGAAACCACTATGGTTCTCAAAGGAGGTGGCAGGGAAGGTTCAAGAGAAAAAGAAAGCATTCAGGAAGTACAAGGAATCTCAGAAGGAGCAGGACAGAGAACTGTATCAGTTAAAGCAAAAGGAAGCTGGGAAGGCAGTCAGAACAGTAAAGGCCCAAACCGAAGGAAAGATAGCCAACTCAGTTAAGAAGGGGGATAAAACCTTTTAAAGGTACATCAGGGAGTGAAGGAAGACCAAGGGTGGGATAGTGATGCTTAATAAAGGGGAGGGGGTGGGCAGAGGGTGACTGTGAAAAGGCAGAGATACTAAACAAATATTTTTCCTCAGTATTCACAAATGAAGAGGGGGAGGTACCTAAACTAAACAATAGAAACACTCTGGATACAGGAGTTGATACCAGCCCATTTACAGAAGAAAGGGTTCTGAAAGAACTCTTAAAACTGAAGGTGGGCAAAGCAATGGGGCCTGATGGGATTCATCCCAGAATTCTAAAAGAACTAAGGGTAGAACTAGTGACACCACTGACTACCCTCTATAACAAGTCATGGGAGGATGGAGTGGTACCTGAGAACTGGAGGGGGTCAGATGTGATTCCACTTCACAAAAGTGGGAGCAGGGCAGAAGCAGGAAACTACAGACCTGTTAGTTTAACCTCAGTGATAGGGAAAATGATGGAATCACTTCTGAAGGAAAGAATTGTCGAGTACCTAGAGGCCAGAGGGGCACAGGACCCAAGGCAGCATGGATTCACAGCAGGAAGTTCATGTCAGACAAATCTAATGGAATTCTTTGACTGGGTGACCAAAGTAGTAGATCAGGGAGGGGCGGTGGACATGTCCTACCTAGACTTTAGCAAGGCATTTGACACAATCCCACACAAAAGATTAATATACAAATTAGCCAGCCTGGGAGTGGGTCCCAAGATGGTAGCCTGGGTAAAGAATTGGCTGGAGAACAGGACACAAAGGGTAATTGTAAACGGAGTCAACTCTGAAGAAAGGGGTTACTAGTGGGGTACTGCAGGGTTCAGTACTAGGACCAGTCCTCTTCAATGTCTTTATAAGCGACATTGCAGAGGGACTGAAGGAAAGTATGTCTCTTCGAGATGACACAAAGATCTGCAACAGAGTTGACGCACAAGGTGGGGTGGAAAGGATGAGAAGGGACTTGGCAAGATTGGAGGAATGGTCAAATGTATGGCAGCTTAGATTCAGTGCTAAGAAGTGTAAGGTAATGCACCTGGGAAACAAAAACCCAGGGGAAGAGTACACAATGGTGGTGAGATACTAACAACAACAAAAATGGAAAGGGACCTGGGAGTAGTCATATCAGAAGACCTAAAGGTGGGCAAGCAATGTGAGAGGGCAGTAAGGAGGGCTGGGGGGATACTGGGATGCATAGGGACAGGCATCACCAGTAGAAAACAGGAAGTTGTTATCCCTTTGTACAGACAGCTGGTGAGACCCCATCTGGAGTACTGCATCAGTTCTGGAGACCCAGTCTCTGCAAAGACATAAACAGGATGGAGGCAGTCCAGAGGAGGGAAACTAAAATGGTGCAGGGTCTGCACTGGAAGACATATGAAGAGAGACTTAAGGAGCTTAATATGTATAGTGTTGAGGAATGGAGGGAGAAGGGGGACATGATAGAAACTTTCAAGTACCTCAAGGGAATCAACAAAGTCCAAGAGGGTAGCATCTTTCAGAAAAAGAGGTGTGCAAGAACAAGGGGGCACAATTTGAAGATGAGGGGGTGGCTCAGAGGTAATGTTAGAAAGTATTTTTTCACAGAGAGGGTTGTGGATGCATGGAACGGCCTTCGTGAGGAGGTTGTGGAGTCAAAAACAGTGGTTGAATTCAAGCATGCATGGGACAGTCATAAGGCAATTCAAGGGGGTGTGGGTAGGAAGAAGTAGGCTGTTGGTTAACTAGGATCTGCAGCTTATCCATTAGGTAGGGAAATGGGCTGACTGGGTGGGCAAAGCGGTCCTTATCTGCCATCAAATTCTATGTTTCTACGTTTCTATGAAGCCTTCCAGCCTGGAGGCAAGGGACTTAGCTCGAATTTTGTAGTCGGCAGTTAGCAACGAGATCGGCTTGTAGGAGGCGCACCAGGAGGGGTCCTTACCAGATTTGGGGAGTATAGTGATGACAGCTGATTGTGCTGAGGGGGGCAGCTCACCCCTTTCCAAGCTTTCCACTACCACCCTTTCCAAGCTTTCCACTACCATTTCATAAAGTGGGTCTAGCAAAGAGCCATTGAAAGACTTAGAAAAGTCTATGGGGAGCCCATCTGGGCCTGGGGCCTTCCCATTCTTAAGCGATTTGATGGCCCGACTCAGTTCATTCCTGGTCAGAGATGCATCCAGCTCCATTGCTTGCCTTGGGGTCAGAGTATTCAGCGGGGCCTTGGAAAAAAATTAGCCCATCTGCTGGGGGTCAGGGTCTACCTCTGAGGTATATAATGTTTTATAAAAGTCTCCAAAGGCCTCACCTATCTTGTGTGTGTATCCCTCACTAATTGTCCTGAGGTATCATGTATACTCCCCACCATTCTCTCCCCTTCCCGCCTGCACAGTTGCCAGGCGAGATATTTGCCCCCCTTGTCACCATCAAAATAGGTCCCAGAATGAACCAATAAAACAGCCATCTCCAGTTTCACGCTGCTCAGTGTATTAAAACGCCATTTGAGCTTTTGTAGCACCCCATATAAGGCTGGGGTGAGATTCACTTTATGTGCTTATTCACAAGCCTCAATTTTTACCCTCAGTTTATGTAGATCTTGTGCTGCCGCTTTTGAGCAGTGTGCTGCATAGGCAATCGAATGTCCCCTAATAGATGCCTGTAGGTCCTCCCATCTTATGCTGTGCGATGTGTCCCCCTTCTTATTAAAACTTTAGAATTCCTGTATACTTTGGGCCATAACCTTCAGATATTGCTGATCCTTCAGGAGCAGGGGGTCCAGTCGCCATTGCCACACCACAGACAGAGAATCCCCAGGATGCATTTCCATCGTCAGGGACGCATGGTCAGATATAAGGATTAGGGAGTAGTGGGCACTACTGCCAGTGGTTAATAAGGATTAGTTAATCAGCAACCTGTCAAACCTGCTATATGACTGGTGGCCATTCGAGTAGTGACCATAATCTCTGCCCGTGGGGAATATATAATAATAGTAATAATAATAATAACAATAATAAAATTTATTTAATTTAGCGCCTTTCAAATTTTCAAGGCACTGTACAGTTCATAAAACCAGGCAACAGAAACAATAAAACAGAACAGCAATTTCAACAAATAAAACCAATTACAATATAGATACTAACATACTAAAATGCCAGCAGAATAGGCCTAACGGTCTTTCGAGTCTGCTCGATTGGTCAGCCCTCACCCTGGGTGCTGACCTTGCTGCCCCCCTCACCTTCTCTGGCTTCTCCCTTCCCAGTTCTGGATATTCTTGCTGCATTGGATTTTGCTTCCAGAACTCTTCCCCTGTACCTGTCCCAGCCCCTCTTGAACCCCTCCACCATCTCTGCCTCCACAAGCCCCCTAGGCAGTGCATTCCATGGCTCCACCACCCTCTCAGTGAAGTAGCACCTCCTCCTTTCTCCCCTGAATCTTCCCCCCTCCAGCTTCCACCCATGCCCTCTAGTGGCCCCCTCCTCCTTCCTTCGCAGCACCCTGACTGTTCCTCCCCTATTTACCCTCTTCATGTACTTGAAGACCTCTATCATGTCCCCCGGTCCCTTCTCTCTTCCAATGTGTACATATTTAGCTCTTCGAGCCTTCTCATAGGTCCTGTCCCCAAGCCCCAAATCATTTTGGTTGCCTCCTCTGGACCCTCTCCAGGAGTTTAATGTCCCTCTTTAAGTGTGGCCTCCAAAACTGCACTTAGTACTCAAGGTGTGTGCCTTACCAAGCAGTTATACAGAGGAGCATCACTTCCTCCTTCTGGAGGTGATCCCCTACAATGCATCCCAGCATCTTGTTGGCCTTGGCTGCTGCCTCCTACAAGTCTCCGAGTTGTTCATCTTGACATCCACCACCACCCCCAAGTCCCTCTCAGCCATCGAGACTTGTAGCATTCCCGAGTGACACTTGGCCTGGGTTTCTGGCCCCCAGGTGGAGTATCTGCATTTCCTGCATTGAACCTGAGCTTCCATTTTCTAGACCATCTTCCAGAGCTCCAGGTCCCCCTGTAGGCCACCTCCCTCCTCCCCATCTTCCACCACCCCCAGTTTTGAGTCATCCGCAAAGAGACTCATCTCACTCCTGATTCCTGTCCTTATGTCAGAGACGTAGGTGTTGAACAGGAGGGGCCCAAGGACTGATTCCTGTGGGACCCCACTAATGACTCTCTTTGGGTATGAGACTATCCCGTCAACTACGACCCTCTGGGTCCAGTCCTGGAGCCAATTGCCTATCCATCTGATCATCTGGTTCCCCACCCCCATTTCTCCCAGCTTATCCAACAGGCCCACATGAGGAACAGAGTCAAATGCCTTGCTGAAGTCTAAAAAGAGGATGTCCACTGGTCTACCCAGGTCCAAGGCACTAATCACCCAGTCATAGAACTCCACAAGGTTTGTCTGACACGATTTCCCTGGGATGAATCCATGCTGTCTATTGTCCAGGCACCCTGACTTTTCCAGGTCCCCCAGCCTCTCCTTGACAATGCCCTCCATCACCTTGCCCACCACCGATGTCAGGCTGACAGGCCTGTAGTTCCCTGTCACCTCCCTTGATCCCCCCCTTGTGGATAGGCACTATATGCGCCACCTTCCAGTCCTGGGGCACCCACCCTGTCCTCAGAGATGGTGAAAGCTCTGCCAGGGGTTTCGCCAGGACATCTGCAAGTTCCTTCAGCACTCTAGGATGTAATTTATCCGGCCCCGGTGCTTTCTCCGTCTTAAGGGAGCTGAGGACTTCCCTCACTCTCTCTGCTGTGATTTCCACTTCCAGTACCTCTTCTCCCTGCTTAGCCCTCCCCCCTCCTGCCAGTGATGCCTCCCCTTCTCCCCAGACCCGCCGATCGGTAAGGGTCTCCCCTCCTTAGTATCTCTGCCGCCTCCCATGTATGATGCAGCACCCCCATTTTCCTTGGTGAAAACTGAGTGAAGTACTCATTTAGTACCTCAGCCTGCTCCCCCGGGTCTTGTGCCCATCTCTCCCCTGATTTAATCCTGCTAATCTGCCCCTTCACCCTTCGTTTTTCCCCAATGTATCTAAAGAACCCCTTGTTCCCTCTCCTGATTTCCCTGGCCAGGTTCTGCTCCTTCCTTGCCTTAGCCGCCCTCACCACCCTAGTGGCCCTTCTAGTCATCAGTTCATACTCCCCTCAATCCCTTTCACTCCTTGAGCACTTGAATTACCTATAGGCTGCCTTCTTTCCCTGCACCACCTCCTGGACCTCCCTGGTCCACCAGCAGGGTTTTCGAGCCCTACCGCATTTTCGTCTTACTCTTGCACAGGTGCTGGTAGCATCTTGCACCCCTCTCCTGATGATTTCCACCTACTATCAGCGTCCATGTCTGACCCAATCCGTCCAAATGCTCCTTAAGGATCCTTCCCATTTCCTTAAAATCTGTTCCCCTGAAGTCAGTTACCTCCGTCTTTGTGCAGTTTTCTAGCCCTCCTAGGTCCAGGCAGAACCAGACTGTGGCATGGTCACTCCCCGCCAACGGGTCCCTTACCTCCAGGCCCCTAATCTGGTCACTGTCTGCCAGGACCACATCCAGTACCCGTGCCTCCCTGGTCGGTTCTCCCACCTGCTGAGTTAGGAATGCGTCTTGAAAGACATCCAACAACCTCTGTTCCCTGGTCACAGAAGATGTCATAGTCTCCCAGTCTGTTCCTGGCATGTTTAAGTCCCCCAACACCACCACCATTCCTCTGCCCAGTCTGCAATGTCTCCCAACATCTGCCACCAGACTCTCCTCCAACTCCTCCGCCAGGGCAGGGGGTCAATACACCACTCCTATTTTTACTCTCTTGCCCTCCCTTGTTATCAAGGTGACCCAAATCGTTTCCACGGTTCCCTCCGCCTCCTCTACTCCCCCTATGCCAATGCAGTTTTTGACTATCATTGCTACCCCTCCTCCCTTCCCTCCCCCCTGTCCTTCCTGAACACCTCCAGGTGTAACCCTCCAGGTTCAGGTCCCAGTCGTGTCCTGCAGTGGCCCAGGTCTCAGTGACTGCTGCCACATCTACTGCTCCCTCAGTTAGCATCACCTGGAGCTCAGGCATTTTATTTCCCAAGCTCCTGGCATTTAGCAGGACTACCTTCCACCCTTTCCTATACTTCCATTTCCCTGCTTGTGTTCCCCATGGGATTCTGTTTTCCCTGGTCTGCACTTTACCAGTTGGCCTTTTCCATGATCCTCCAGCTCCCCAGAGGTGGAGACAGAGTCCTCCTTTATCTGCACCCCTTGACAGCCTTTTCTCCCATCCTCCCCCTTCACAAGTTTAAACCCCACTTTCACCAATGAACCCTCTATTTTCAACTAGGATTCCTTCCTCCAAATTGAGATGGAGTCTATCTCAGCATACAGCCCTTATCCTCCCAAGTCTCCACACAATCCCCATCAACCCATACCCTCTGGCCTCACACCATTCCCTGAGCCACTGGTTTATCTCCCTAATCTTCCTTTTGTGCTCCCCACTAGCCCTTGGCACTGGCAGGATTTCTGAGAAGGAAATTGTGCATCCTGTGTCATGACAGACCCTGGCGAGCTCCCTGAATCTTGCCTGTATCTCTAGCTCGCTATTTCCCTCAATGTCATTTGTACCCAGGTGGACCAGTATGTCCAGGGAACCCCCACAATCCTTTGCCAGCTGATATACCTCGTGCTTAGCCCTGTGCACTGTTAGTCCAGGGAAGCATTTTGTTCTAACTGGCCAGGCTTCTCCCTCCCTATCCCATTTGATACCCGTGATCATAGAATCCCCCAACAGGAGCACTCTGACCGCTCCTTTTCCTCCATTTCCCCCCCTTCCATGTCCCTCATCCTTTCTACTGGCCCCTCCACCCAGCCGGCTCCTTGTTCCTCCCCCTATCTGGGTACCACATGCCACCCCCTCCTTATTTACCCTGACCACCCCTCCCTCCAATCCTATGCTTCTCCTCCTCCTGAGTATCCTTCTGTGCCTTGCTAACTCCCCTCACTGCTTCGAACTGGTCCTTCTCCCCATCTGCTAAACTAGCCTGGCTCATCCTCCCTTCCTTGCTGTCTCCATTTGGTCCCTCTCCTTGCTTGTTGTGCTCCTAGCCCTAAACCCTCAGCTCCATTCACTGAGATCCTCCTTGTACTTCTGGTCCTTCTCCTTTACCTTTCCTCCCAAGTGGTCCTTCTCCTTCGCTTTCCTCCCTCTTCCCCTGCCCTCCTGCTCTGATTCACTGCTCCCCCCATTTTCCTGCATTCCAGGTTCCCCCTGTTCTTCCTGCTATCTGGCCCCTGCCTCCTGCCCCCCACTCCCTTTCCATCTCTAACCATCCCTGTCATGGCTACATCACCTCCTCATCCTCGAGCAGAAGAAGAGAATTGAAGTGGTTACTAAGTGTAAGATCTGATCCACCTCCCCGCCTTGCTTCCTTCTGTCCAACCCTGGCCATCTGCCTACTTCCCTGAGAATGTTGTCCCTCTGTCCCTCCTTTGAGAGGGTCCCCAGTTACCTGCCTGCTTCCTTGGTAGTGTCCTTTTGGACCCCCTCTGCCAGGGTCCCTATGTGACCCCTGAGTATTCTCCTGCACTCCTTTCCCTATGCCGTTGCCCCCAGTGCTTGGTGCAACCCTGTGGGAGATCCCCTGCCCCTTCCCCAACCATACCTCCCCCCTTCCCCCAGCTGTCTCCTAATCCCGCAACCTCCTCCCTAAGCTGTGCCAGCTGGTAGCACACTGGGCAACCACCAAACTTCCAAGCCCAGTCCAGTATCATGGCTGCTCCACACCCTGTGCACCCCACCACCATCCCAAAGATGCCGGCCCTAATGCCATGTGGTTCCATCCCCTTCCAAGTAGGTTTCCTTGGGTGAGCCACCAGGTTCCCGCCAGTCCAAGATACGCACCTACTGCCTAATCAGGTCACCTGCTAATCTTAGATGTAGTCCCACAGCACACCGGTAACCCTGTTACTAGGTGCAGTACAACACAGTAAACTTATAAGGGAAATGAACAACTCCCTAAGCTCCTCTCTCTCGGCCTTTAAATCCATCCCCCCAGTGGCTAGAACTGCATGAGCTGCACCTGTAGCCTTTTCCTCCAATTGCAGGGCAGGTGTTCCCCTATAAATTAGCAGAACTCTGGGAAGGGAGGGTTGGGGGAAGGTGGGTCTTGGGCAGACACCCGACTCGAAAGAGAGTGTATCAGCCCTGTGTCTTCCCTCCAAGCCCAGCAGCCAAATACCCAGGCCCAAGCAAATCCCACCAAATAGGTTTTAAATCAGAAGAAATAGGCTTCCACCAGCGCAGCCTGTTACACAGTGAAACATCTAACAAATGAGCCCACTTACAGCCACCAAACCAGTTTTCAAACTCCAACAGCCCCCACAACAATACACTGCTAGCCCCTTGGAAGTAAGAAAGCAAAGAAATAACCTTCTACCAAGTAAAATCCACAAGAACCCTGTAAAAACAAGCAGCAGCAGCTACCATACCTCTCAGCCTCTTTCCTCATAAATCAGGGACAAAGCTTAAAAAAATCAGGGACAAAGACCCAAAATCAGGGACACATCTTAAAAATGTGTACTATTCATTCAGAAAGCTGACAGAATAAGGGGATTAGTGTAAGATGCATTTTCTGAAAAAGAACATGTCTGTAATTCTAATGTTTGACATTATTTTGTGCTTACAGTCCCCACTGTTCTATCACAAAAAAACAAATTTTACGAGCGACGGAGGAAAATTCTGAGGCAAAATCAGGGACGTCCCTGAAAATCAGGGACAGTTGAGAGGTATGGCAGCTACTGTCCTGGAACACAACTGATCCTGTCCCCTTCCAGTTCCTTCTGAGGAGACAAAGCAGCCAACACCACAAACCTGATTCAGCTCTGCCTCTAGTCAATTAGCTGAGTGAGACCTGGCCAGACCATTAACACCCTTCCCCCACTATGCAGTAATCTTTGCAGCTACTGAAGTCAGCAACAATGAATCAAAATTCAACTCAAAGCCCCCAAAATATGTTTGCTGCCAAAGGAAACAGGTCTCCAATTCAATCAGCTTCACTAAAAACACATCAAAATAGGCTTGAAATTAACAGATATAGGTCTCCAATTCAAATACCCAGGCCCAAGCAAATCCCACCAAATAGGTTTTAAATCAGAAGAAATAGGCCTCCACCAGCACAGCCTGTTACACAGTGAGACATCTAACAAATGAGCCCACTTACAGCCACCAAACCAGTTTTCAAACTTCCAACAGTCCCCACAACAATACCCTGCTAGCCCCTTAGAAGTAAGAAAGCAAAGAAATAACCTTCTACCAAGTAAAATCCACAAGAACCCTGTAAAAAAAAAAGCAGCAGCAGCTACTGTCCTGGAACACAACTGATCCTGTCCCCTTCCGGTTCCTAGATGGAAAGGCCTTATTCCATAAAAAGGACTTTAAAGCCCTTTTAAAAATATCCACTGTTGTACTCTCTCGGAGCGGGTGGGGTAGAGAATTCCAAAGGGATGGAGCCACAAAGCCAAAAGCACGGGCCCCAGAAGACTTCAAATTAACCCTTGGAATCTCCAGCAACCCCTCATCAGCCGAGCGAAGCTGTCTCAAAGGGGTGTAAGGCACCAAAAGCTCTTTCAAGTAGTCAGGACCGTACCCATGTAGGGCTTTGTAGGTCAAAAGAACTACTTTAAAGGTGATCCACCACTGTATAGGCAGCCAGTGCAGAGAACGCAACACAGGGGTAATATGAGATCTTCTTGAAACCCCAAACAACAAACGTGCTGCTGCGTTCTGCACTAGCTGCAAGCAGCGGATATCAACCCCAGCAAGCCCTAAGTACAGGGAGTTACAGTAGTCCAAGCGAGATGTCACAAAGGCGTGGACCAAAACTGGCAAATCAACAGGGGGAACCAGGTGCCTAATTGTGGAGATGTTTCTCAGATGGAAAAATGCAGTCCTGACAACAGAGGACACCTGATAACGAAGGGTCAACTCTGTGTCAAGCTCTACACCCAGGTTATGCACCCATTCAGAAATGGGGATCTGGACGCCCCCTAGAACTATTCTGAAGGGGAACCCCCCAAATCTCCAACCCTGCGGCCGGGGTCCACAACCATAACCTCATTCTTTCCTGGATTCAACTTTAAACCGCTGGAATTCATCCAGTCTTGGATGTCTGTAAGGCACTTATTTAACACCGAGACAGCACTAACCTGGTCAGGTGCAAAAGACAGGTAGAGCTGGGTATCATCAGCATAGCAGTGAAACCTCAGCTCATACCATCTTACAATGTCTCAGAGGGGTAGCATATATACTGCGAATAACATGGGAGAAAGCACCGAACCCTGTGGAACCCTGCAGGGCAGAGAGAAAGCCCCGGAAGAATGTAATCCCGAGACCACTCTCTGCATTCTCCCCTTGAGGTAAGATGAAAACCATCTGAGGACCATACCTGAAAGTCCACAGATGGACCCCAGGCATTCAAGCAGAACCCCATGACCCACAGTATCAAAGACTGATGACAAATCAAGGAGAACAAGAATAGAACGATGTCTCCGATCTCTCGCCATCAGGAGATCACTGAGCACCCAAACCAGAGCAGTCTCGGTGCTATGTCTTTTATGAAAACCAGACTGAAGAGGTTTGTATAGACTATGGATGGTCAAATGGTTGTCTAATTGAGTCGCCACAACTTTTTCAATAACCTTCCCTACAAAGGGGAGGTTAGAGATCGGGCGGTAATTAGCAAGGTCATCTGGGTCCAAGGAAGTTTTTTTCAGAAGGGGAGTCGCCACCCCTTCCCTCAGAGAGCTAGGGAAAACTCCCATCTCCAAGGAGCACCGGATGATCCGAGCAAGGATCGGGCCGATAACCTCACTACATCCCAAAATCAAGGAAGTAGGACCCGGATCCAACCTACAGCACGTTGGGCGCATCTCACAGGCAATCCTCATAGTGTCTATGAAATCCGGCAGGTCAAAAGTATTCCAGGAAATTCCAGGCACCACAACAAAACACTGGTCAACTGCAACAACCTTAGAGTGAGGTCGGGGACACTGCCTCCGGATGTCTTCTACCCTATTAACGGATAATCGAGCGATCTCTTCACAGTCAGTCTGTGTAAAAACTCGACGGATCTGCTGACAGACTGGGTTGCACAGTCTGTCAACAGTTCTGAAGAGCTGAACCGGTCGATTCCGAGCAGCAGAAATTTCCCTGGACAAGAATTCTGCCTTCTTATGGGAAATTTCTGTTTGATAGAGCTTATAATGCTCTAACAAAATAAGATGGTCGGCATCCGAGGCAGTCTTCCTCCAACAACGCTCCAACCTATGCCCCAACCTCCGGAGCCCCCGCAATGCCTCGTCAAACCAAGGAGCGACGGGACGACGTGGAAGGGGGCGAACATGGGCAGATGCAATCTGATCGAGGGCAGCCAAGATGGTCTCATTATAGGCCACCACAAGCCGCTCAGGATCAGAGCACAAATCATCAAACAGCGAGAAGTCAAGGACTGCCATCAGGTCTTCAGGGACAACATCCCACAATGGGCGGTACTTGACCAACTCCACAGGAGCCGTACTACCAAGGGGGGCCTCAAAATTGAACCCAACTGAGTAATGATCAGACCAACCAACTGGTTCCGCCACCAAGTCGGACGCCTTGATCCCCAGGAGAAAAATAAGATCAAGAGAGTGACCACCTTTATGGGTGGCTGTGGAAACAACCTGTGTGAAGCCCAGCGATGTCATCATCTGGAGGAAATGTTGACCAAAAAGTGAGGATTTGTCGTCGACCCATGCATTGAAATCACCCAGTACCATCAATCTGGGTGATTCCAAAGCCATGTCGGCGGCAAAGTCTGCTATTTCCTGCAGGAAAAGCTTCTCATCCCCTGGTGGACGGTAAATGAGAGCAATCCTGCATCCCACACCAGCCACCACAGTACACTCAAATGATCTTGCCTCCTCAACTGGAACAACAGTTAGGCCCAATCCAGTCTTAAAACAGATCGCCACCCCCTCGGTCTAATCTCAGCGATGTATAACCGAGAACCGGTAGGAACAGCGGCCTCTAAAAACGGGGCCGCGTTCCCATACAACCAGGTCTCGGTAATGAAAGCCAGATCTGCCCCTGCAACAAAGTCCGCAATAAGACCCGTTTTATTATGGACAGATCTGGCATTGCACAGCAATGCCTGGGTCAGACGAGGTTGACGAGTTGTCCCAACCACTTGCCCTCGAATACTAGAGGTGCCCTTGGGTATGGGAATCAGAACGGGACTACCACACTCCAGAAACCATTTTGCCCCAGGGCGTCTTCGAGGCCGAACCACCCCTATGGGAGAGCACCGCTCCCTCCACTGTCCACAACCCTCCACACCCTCCAATTCCTCCGTCCCCTACACACAATCCCTAACACCCGACACTGATGGTAAACATGGGCTGGCAAGGGGGGGCAAGACAAAGGGGTGGAGAGCATGGAGAGCGGAGGCCGAGTAACAAACAGCAGGTAGAGCTGACCAGCACATCAGGCTGTCGTAACAAAATAAAACAAAAGATAAAATAGACCAAATAACACCACCACCCACCAAAAGAAAATAAACTAATAAACTAATATGACAGATAATACAAAATTAAACTATTTTATATCCACAAGCCCTCTCACGACCAGGGGATAATAAAATAACATAAAACTAACACTAGTAACAATAAGATAAATAAAAATACATAGAGGGAATAATTTTAAAGACCACCCTCCAGGACACTTTCACTGAACCAGCAGGGTGGGCTATAAACTAGAACACAAGCACTCTCACTGCTCAATTATCCCTCAAAACAAATGGACTTCACATACAGTAAACCATATATAACAAGACCTAAGCTAAAAAACAATTTCTTAAAAAGTACTATAATAAAACAATTAGTATTTCCACAGTCACTTATCTTGCAGGAACTCTCCAGTCATTTAATTGGGACATTGAAGAAGTCGATGAAACAGGCCACTATGTCCTTATTATATCCAAAAACCAGAATTTCCAAGTAGAATTGAAAAAATAGGAAATCCTGGTTTTCAAAAAACCACACATCAAATCACAGGTTCCACTAAATCAAGTTCAGTAGCAGCTACTAAGCTACTATGGTGACCCAACACCACGACTCCAGGCCAGGTCAGCCCACCGACCGACTCCGCTGGGAGTCTAGGGGAATAGGATCGAAGGTCGGCTCTCCAACAGGCCCCAACTCCTAACCCCTGTGCAGGTCACCAGAGCTAGAGCCAAAAGATAAGGAAAAACCCAGACTCCAAAAGACAAATCCCTCAATCGTAGTAGTCTCTGCCAACAGTACAGTGCCACTCCAAACAGACCAGATGTAAATCCAGTTAGTCGCCGCAGCTTTAAAGATGTTGAATAGAGCCCAAAATCCTTAATAAGCCCAATCACGGTAAATCCCAGTCAGAAATGGAAACAAAGCTGGAACACGGCTGGAGACATTCAAGCTAGGCAGGCAGCACGCAAGGTCAAAACACAGATGTAAGTGCGACCACCACGCTGCCGAAGTCCCAAAAAAACAATCCAAGAGCTGAGACACGCTAGGACCCTGCGCCCTTCACCACAGTCACGGATCAAATCTGGGCCATCCCAGAAGCCAGCCGGGCGCAGACACCAAAAATCGCTGCTAACAGACGTCCCAGACGACCGGACACCGATACAGCCTCTCCGCACTATCGCCGATGCAGCCTCCCCACAGTCCAGGTGTCTAAAAGCTTAAAAACTTAAAAAAAAAAAATTTAAATTAAAATAAAATGAAACAAAACATGAACGCAAGCACAGAAACAACAGTCCAATGGCTAGCCCAGCGTGGCCGCCATCTTTGAAATGATACCATCATTTGTCAAATGTCACCATATATCTACCAGACCATATTCCTTTTCCAATTCTCCAAGAGCCATGGCATTTTTAGATACTGGTAGTGGATCAGTGTTTGAACTATTTAGGATAGTGTCCATGACACTGTTAAAGTCCCCACCTAAGAGCCAGGGGCCAGGCCATCTGGTCATTTCTAGGGCCAGTTTTTGAAAGAAATCTGGTTGTTCCACATCTGGAGCATAAACGGACCCCACAGACATGATCCCCATCCCCGGGATCTCAACCCTGGCCAAGGCATATCGCCCCACCTGATCTATTGTCTGGTCCAGCATCCTTACACCCAACCCCGTGGGTCACCAAAGGGCTGCGCCGTTCGATTTAGTCAAATATGTGGAGGAAACCCATGCACCCCCCAGTGCAACCCCAGTCCTAGCAGCCTCTACCCTCGACGTGTGAGTTTCCTGTATCATCACCACCTGCCATTTTGATTTTTTTGCCTCAGATTGAATTTTTTTCCTTTTATAACTGATTTTAGGCCATTAATATTCCATGTGGCAACTTTAATAGAGTTAGCCATCTTCCCAGTGGTAGCGAAGACATCTCAAGTTTCAGCCCCACCAATGCAGGTCACATAACATACAAACTATAGACTGCAATATCCAACATTTTTAACAACCTTCTCCCCGCTCACAACAGTAAGTGAAACCAGACTTAGACCTCGCTGAGCAGCACAGCACGAAAATGGCTCCTAATGGTTCAAGTGCCCAGCTCCTCCCTCCCCAAGACAAAGAGAAAAATATACCCCTTCAACCTGTAACACAGTATGGTTTTAATAGACCCTCCCCTTGAACAGTAACCAAACAATAACCCGAACTACCCCCCCCGTACAAGCCAGTAACAACTTGAACCATTTCCCCATGCAAACTAACGGCAAACGTTAAAACTATTAGAGTGGATAACATGGTTAATAGTAGTAGGCACTCACAAAAATACAGCTACAGTATTGAGGCTTCACATATGTCCCCAGAGCTTATTGAGGAGTTGTTCCTCCAAACATAGAGTACTCAAGTCTATCCAAGGTGCGCCAAGGACAAATCACAGACGGTGCCATTTCAGTCAGTTCAGAAATGAAAATAGCGGGACTCCCACCTCATTGTGCGAGCACTGACTTATCCAGAGGGTTTAGTAGCCATAAGTGATATATGGACAGCTGCTCCCCAAAAAAAGCAAACACGATGTCCAGTTCTTGCCAATTGGGGTATAAAAAAAACAGAATCAGAGCAGACAGGTCCCCCAGACCAGTTGCTTGTGATAGTTTTCCTAGGGTGAACCAAGAGTTAACAGCCGAACCCTGCTGAAACCATAGTCCCCAGACCAGGTCAGGGCTAGTGGGGTGCTTCCAGGCAAGGATCCAGCTGCGTAAATAACTCAGGCAGCTTGTGGTTTTCAAGCTAGTTTCCGCCAAGCTAATAGTAACAGTTTTGTGAGGCTGTATGCCCAGATCACAGCTCCATCAGGGCCATACCCGAGTTGCGCCACTAAGTTTCACACGAGCATTCCCCTGTTAAAGCATTACAGTTGATAAAGATAGGAATCACTTGTCTATGTCCTTTCCTCTTGCAGCAGACCCACTGCTTCATTTATTCACCTCTTCATCCACCCAGCATGCAGCCTCTCTGGGACAGGGGAACAATTTTGGTGCACTGCCTGGCCGGTCGATGTGGAGTTTAGCTGGATACAGAAAGTCAAAGGTCCACCCCATCTTGTAGAGCTTCAATTTAATATCATTAAACTGTTGTTGTTTAATCTGCAGTTCCCTGTTATAGTCCTGGAATACCAAGACAGTCCTGTTCTTGTACATTATGGGTCCCTTTGCCTTGGCTCTCTTGAGTATAGCTTTCTTATCAGTGTATCACAAGTATTTGATAAGGCAATGGTGTGGGTGATCTCACAGAAACATAGAAACATAGAATTTGACGGCAGATAAGTACCACTTGGTCCACCCAGTCTGCCCATTTCCCTACCTACTGGATAAGCTGCAGATCCTAGTTAACCAGCAGCCTACTTCTTCTTACCCCTACCCCCCAGAATTGCCTTATGACTGTCCCATGCATGCTTGAATTCCACCACTGATTTTGACTCCACAACCTCCTCCGGAAGGCTGTTCCATGCATCCACAACCCTCTCTGTGAAAAAATACTTCCTTAAATTACCTCTGAGCCGCCCACCCTCTATCTTCAAATTGTGCCCTCTTGTTCTTGCACACCTCTTTTTTTGAAAGATGCTACCCTCTTGGACTTTGTTGATTCCCTTGAGGTACTTGAAAGTTTCTATCATGTCCCCTCTCTCCCTCCTTTCCTCGAGGCTATACATATTAAGCTCCTTAAGTCTCTCTTCATGTCTTCCGGTGCAGACCCTGCACCATTTTAGTTGCCCTCCTCTGGACAGCTTCCATCCTATCTCTTTGCGGAGATTGGGTCTCCAGAACTGCACTGCAGTACTCCAGATGGGGTCTCACCAGCTGTCTGTACAGAGGGATAATAACTTCCTGTTTTCTACTGGTGATGCCTCTCCCTATGCATCCCAGTAACCCCCAGCCCTCCTTGCTGCCCTCTCACATTGCTTGCCCACCTTTAGGTCATCTGATATGACTACCCCAGGTCCCTTTCCATTTTGTTGTTGTTAGTATCTCACCACCATTGTGTACTCTTCCCCTGGGTTTTTGTTTCCCAGGTGCATTACCTTGCACTTCTTAGCACTGAATCTAAGTTGCCATACATTTGACCATTCCTCTAACCTTGCCAAATCCCTTCTCATCCTCCCCCCCCACCCTTTGCATCAACTCTGTTGCAGATCTTAGTGTCATCTGCAAAGAGACATACTTTTCCTTCCAGTCCTTCCGCAATGTCGCTTATAAAGACATTGAAGAGGACCGGTCCTAATACTGAACCTCATGTACCCCACTAGTAACCCTCCTTTCTTCTGAGTGGACTCCATTTACTATTACTCTCTGTGTCCTATTCTCCAGCCAATTTTTACCAGGCTGTCATCTTGGGACCCACTCCCAAGCTGGCTAACTTGTATATTAATCTTTTGTGTGGGACTGTGTCAAATGCCTTGCTAAAGTCTAGGTAGGCCATGTCCACAGCCCCTCCTTGATCAACTACTTTGGTCACCCAGTCAAAGAAATCTATCAGATTTGTCTGGCATGACCTTCCCGCTGTGAATCCATGCTGCCTTGGGTCCTGTGCCCCTCTGGCCTCTAGATACTCGACAATTCTTTCCTTCAGAAGTGATTCCATCATTTTCCCTATCACTGAGGTTAAACTAACAGGTCTGTAGTTTCCTGCTCCTGGCTTAAGTGTGAGCCCAACCCTGTGCACTCTTTCTGTTTCACATTGAGCCATCTCGTGTGGCAGGTCAAGGTGCTCCATAAGACACTTGTGTAGGCCACTCTCCAGATTCTTGCCTGCAGTGCCCCCCAGAAGGCCTACTATGCATAGTTGAGCCTCTGAGACCTTTTCTCTTGGTCGTCCATGCACACAGCCAGCTCCTCCACCATTTTTTGCAGGGAGTTTTTTCATTAGTAACTAATAACAGCGAGTCCTCCAGTTCCCCCACGCAGTGCTCTAGCTGAGATATTTGCTCTGAGTGTGCCACTGAGGTTTCTGTGAGGCCCATAATCACCGACTGCAGGTAAGTAATCTGCACTGTTATGTTCGCAAATCCAGCTTTCATTTCATGCTAAATTTGCACCAGGGTGGTCAGCACTGTGGCCAAGGTTCTCTCCAGGTCCATCATATCGCTGTAGGGCTCTGCTACCTCCGAGGCTGTGGCACACTGTTCAGGCCCACTGCGGCACTCTTTCAACAGTTCTGGAGAAGCAAAATTCAGTTTCAACTGCTTGTTTCTCTTTTTGCTTGAAGACATTGGTCTTTCAGCACACAAAGTTTGCTTAACGGTACCAAAGTTGCTGCTCGGTGCCTCAATAAAACACTTTAAAACTGAGTGCCATGTGGAGCCCGGCTAAGCTGCGTCCACCATGTTACAGTGCTAGCCACGCCCCCCCTTACTGCCTTCTTACATTGCTTGCTTACCTTTAGGTCATCTGATATGACTACTCCCAGGTCCCTTTCCATTTTTGTTGTTAGTACCCCTTCCCCATTGTGTGCTCTTCCCCTGGGTTTCTGTTTCCCAGGTGCATTACTTTGCACTTCTTTACACTGAATCCAAGCTGCCATATGAGAGATGACCTCCTTGTAGCTTCCACCTCCAAGGGGCCTGCCACCACCAGGCCAGCCCCACTGCCATTCTGTTGCAAGTTTTTGAGGTACCAGAAACCCCAGCATCCTGATGACCCAATCTTCCTGTCTCCTTTGGCCTCCTGCACGCCGCAAATGGCAACAGTTTCCCTGACCCCATCGGTTGCCAACTCCTGCCAACCTCCCCACGGAGATGCCACCCATGCTCTGCCACTGTTCGAGCCAGTACCTTCTGGGCCAGGGAGTTTAGGCCCCAGCCACACTACCCTGCCAAACTAGCTGTCTCTCTCCCCTTCTCTCTCTGCATACCCCCAACTTATATAGTGGGCATGAACACTGCCCCCTAGGGGAAGAACACAGGAAGTGCCAGATACTAATACTTACTGGGGGGGGCAAGAAAAAGGATGAAGTAGTACACCCCATGAGGGGGCTTACACTTCCCTGTTTTTAAATTACTCTCCTGAAATGAAGTAAGGGGACCTTCAGGGGGACTCCCAACCAGAGAGTGTGTATGCGTACTCCCCACCCAGCCAAGAATCTCCCCAGAGCATGCCCCAAACCCAAGCCTCTCAGGCCTGCCTACCTATACTGCCCTATGGAGTGAGTTTGGCAAAGAGGTTTAAAACTTTAAACTGCAAATAACTTAGCAATACAGTTATGGCCAGGCTGCCCAGAAAGTTAGCCATCCAAACTGTTAAAGTTTTGAAACATGCCATCAATTACCATCCTAATAAAATTACACTCACACACCATTCTCAAGTTTTAAAACAGAGTTTAAAACCTATTTATTTAATCAGGCTTTTTTCTGAATGCTTTTAAATAATTTCACTGTTATTATAATTTATTTATATTTTATGTGTATTTTATTGTACAGTGGTTTGATATATGAAAGGCGCTTAAGAAATCAATTTTACTTACTTACTTACTTACAGTCTCTCGCCCATTCACACAACACATCCATGCTTTTATCATTCATATTTGAGGTAGAGATAGTACAGTTAAACATAATTTTGATAAACGATTTCTTTGAGAGTTGTTCCAATGGGAACAACCAAATAGAAGCACTTTTTTTTCCCCCAAACACTCAGTCATAACAGTCTCAACAGTTTTTTCAGTCCAACAGTCTCAACCCCCAAACGGGGATAGTCCTGGAGCAACCTCCACTAGGCACAGTGTTCTTTCAGCCTTGAGAGTTTCGCAGAACAGATTTATTTATTTAAACACAACAGTCCTGGCAAATCACAATGGCACTGCGCATAGTCTGGATCTGGCTTAGTGGTGTCCTCAGCAAAGGAATTCATATATATTGTATAGTACTTCATCCGACACCTGGCCACATCTTGCACCAGAGCAAAATGCTTAAACAAAGTTAGTCCAGCCCAAGCCATAGAAAAACACAGGGTTCTCACCTTCTGGATGACTTCCTGAGTGGGCCATTCAGAGGTTCCAGGGTGCTGCTTGGGCTTGTTCACCATGCCCCAGAATACCCAGTCCAATCTCTTCTCCTCAATTATGTCCCAAAGGCATTCTGACACATAGGGGTATTTAGCACTGGGGTATTCCAGATGGATCCTCTGTTGCACACACCTCTCTGCCAGCAACCACTGTGGCAGGTCCCTCAAGCTGATACGTCTGGCTGCTCCAGGCTCCAGCCACACCTGGGTCTGATACAGGATATTCTGAGGATCACTACTCAGCAATCCATCTATCTTCAATCAAAAGGCTTTGCACAGTGCCAGGAAGCATGGATGGTGTCAGGCAGCTTTATTGCAGGCCACTCATATGCTGAAGGATGACTCTGTATACTTCCTGATCAGCGAACTGGTACCGCTTAAAGTCTTGCACAGGGATGAACAGAACTGGCACCTCCCAAACAGCCTCATCCCCAGCTACTTCCTCCTTTACACATCCAGGAGAACACAAGTAAGAGGGCTCCCTCAAGGCACCAGATGAGCCACCTTCATCAGACAGAGAACCTGCAGCTGACCCCCGGGTCCTGGGGGGTCACCAGGTACTGATCCATGAGTTCTGCTTCTCCCTCTGCCATGGGGCTAGTCAACAGCAGTGAGCACTGTGGGACTGGACAGATGTCTGTGTTCCAGAGCACCCTCACCGGTGGTTTCCTCCATGGCCTCCACCACAACATCTGAGGCCTCCGTTTCAAGCTTTAACTTTTGGGCTCTGTGGCTGGGGCCACTGGGCTGGCCTCCACTCCCAAATCCCGACTTCCCTGAGAAAACAACAAAACAGAGCCCACAGACATGCCAACTGGGTAGGGCCAAGCGTAACTAAAGGGGGTGCCTTCCCAAAGTCCTGCAGGCGACCCACTGGAGCAGACCAAGCACAGTGGCAGCTGCACCTCTCCCTCACCTCGATAGCTGCATCAAATGCATTTTTTTTTGCCACACCGCTCCCCACTGACTTGCACAACCAGGTCAGCAATGAAGTGGGGATGGTAGTGTGGGACTCCTATGAATGAGCTTTTTTCTGCTATTTTAAGAAGAGTTTTCACCAGTTGCGTCTTTCTCCACTAAGAGTTCAAAGGAAAATGGTGCCTCCTTCTCACACCTTTTAACACCACCAGACAAGGAGCCAATCCCAGGCACTGCCTCACCCCACCGGACCACCCCTTCCAGATGACTGACGCCTTGCTAGATACACAGGCAGAAAAAATGTGCCAACCTACCAATGGTGGCCTGCAATATTGCACCAAACCCAGCCAAGCCCATGGCGGTGGTAAAAACTCCCAGTTCCTTGTAATTCATGCTGCAGCGTTGAACTTGTAACACTACTGTTGAAATCCTGGGCAAGCCCCCACATCTGTAACCCCCTTCTCCATCAATTTGTCTAGGTGTCCTGATGTTAAAACTGGGTGGAGGGGGCAGAACCTGAGTACTACAGCAAAACAACCACAGCATCCAAGACAATAAAATTTCAGGCCTTATCCAGCCAGTGGAGCTCCAAGCACTAAAACAGTCTCACTTCACCAGGCCGATGCTGTTCCCAAATGCCACGGCACCCCTTTGCTGGGCTTTGAGGCTGGAGGCAGTGTCAATACCTCTTTAGTCTTTGTGGTCTGTGATTCCATGCTACACACCAGTGGAGTGCCGCGGGAGCTTTGGCGGCCATTAAGGAGGAGGAGGTAGATTCAGCAGAACCCCCTCTCAGCCCCTCCTGGGAAATCCTCAATATGATCACGGATGGCAGTGCAGCAGTAGGACTAGGAAGGGCACCAAGGAATTTCAAGGGCACTCCCCCCCCCCAGAGCCTCCTGAATGGCTGGAAGCAGTATCAGTTCCTCTGCAGCCTGGGTGGTCTGATTCAGTGCTCCACACCAGTGGAGTGCTGTGGGAGATTCAGTGACCATGGAAGGGAGGGAGTAGCAGCTGCAATAGCAATAGGAGCACTCCTTTTAATATGGCTTGGACTAGGTTTTCATCAGTATTCTCTGTTGTTTTTGAACACCTGTAGAAACATAGAAGTTGTCGGCAGATAAGGACCTCTTGGCCCATCTAGTTTGCCCTATATTCCCTATGTACTGTGCCACTGCAGGCCCTACTCGGTCTCCAGCCCCCCCACTGCCTTACTTCTAAGGTCCCCTTGTGCCTATCCCATGCATTCTTGAATCCTGTTACTGTTTTAGCATCCGCCTGCCCTGCTGGAAGGCTGTTCCAGACATCCTCAACCATCCTTTCCAAGAAGAAATATTTTATCACATCTTCTCAGAGCCCCTCCCCCAGCTTCATAGTGTGACCCTTTGTCTTGGAGCATCTTCTTCTATGGAAAATGTTAGATTCTTGTACTTTATTAATACCTGTGAGGTATTTGAATGTTTCTGTCACCTCCCCCCTCCTTTCCTCTAGAGAGTACATATTTACTTCCTTGAGTCTTTCCTTGTATGTTTTTTGATGTAGGCCCTGCTCCATTTTGGTAGCCCTCCTGTGTACCGCCTCCACCCAATGTTTAAGATCACTTGTCTTGTGACTATTATGAACTAGCATGCAGCAGACATTGCTCCCTGACTTTATGGGACAACAGGTGTACAAAAAACAGTTGGCAATACTGATATAAAACTTGGTTTATGCCATATTAAAAGGAGTGCTCCTTTTATTATTCCAAATGTGAAAAAATGTTCTAAGGCAGACTCAAAATGGGAAAAGAAAGGTACAATACAAGTCAGGGGATAAGGAGTAATCTAAAATATAATAAGAAAGTATAGGTCAGAATTTTCACCACTGTCATGCACTGCTGCTTTAACCCATGTGCAACCATGATGGGGGGGGGGCTTACAGCTGACTCTTTCAGCTACAGCAGAGCCCCAACTTGAAGGTACTGGCAGCATGAACATTAAAAACGCTGACTGTGCCTGCTGCTCCCTCGCTCCCAGTGATGTCCTGTGGCATCCTGCCTGCCCAGTCGCAGAGCTGTGGACCTAGGGGACCTGGTGAATAGCACAGATGTTGGCAGTGCAGTGTGTGTGTGTGTGTGTGTGTGTGTGTGGCTGTGGGACATAAGAAGCCTGAGAAGATGTTAGATAAGTCTCAGATGGGGAAGGGGGAGCTACATTACGGTGTGACATCAATGCACTGTTGTCAAAGATATATACATGACGTATGAGAAGGCATATCATTTTTCTGCAATAAGAAGGCTGACAGTAAGAAATGAATGGACCTGGTCCTCAGGGCTGTGCTTCTGTCCTGATAGGGACATTTGGCTTTACCTCAGTGCGATGTCAAATGTGAGTGTGCTGTCCTGCCACTTTAAAGGATTACCATGTTTAGTAACCCCTCCCTGTTACCTCCCCTGCTGCAGTACTATATGAATATAAATCAGCTGATTTAAATAGTTTGGGGACACATTTCGGAGGTGAACAGGAAGTCTCTGAGAGAAAAGACAGGCAGGAATTCAGGAGCTGAAGAGCTATCTATAAATACTGATTGCTGTCCAAGTCTAAAGGCTTCCAGTCTGAACACTGAAGAGGTACTGCTGTGCTCTCGCTTTGAAACAGTGCCATTTTGAATTGTCACTGTTAGAAGGAAGTGTTGGGGACTGAAACAGAGGATTAGGATGTTGGAGGTAAGAAAAAAACTGTCAGGTTGTGCACTGCAGATACAGCTAGTCTCTAGTATTGCTAACTCATATGGCAGTGGTTTCAAATGAGGGCAGGATGGTTTGATCAGTTATATACTATATATCGATACTGTTATAGTCTGAGTACATAAGAAGAGGGAACTCTACTGATGACTGTTAAATACTGCAAAACAAAATGGTTATATTAAATGCTTGCTGAACATAGTTAGAAATCTACGTTTTTGACCTTAGGTCTTCTTCAGGAAATATCTAAAAGAGAAAAAAACAAAGTTAGTGTAAAGGGGAGGTAAAATAAGGGATATATATGTGGGGAAAGAAAAAAGGGGAAGGCTCAGGGAGAAGTGATAAATGGTAAAATTAAGAGAGAATATGTGAAACAAAAAGGTGACAATGGGAAAGATAAAGCATAATAGGTATGAAAGAGCTAGAGAAGTCCCCGGGGTGGGGAATATTTAACAGGACCTAGTAAGAAGGCTGAAAGGTGACAAATGTGGGGGAAGAAGACCGCGATGGAGCCATATGGTGAAAATGAAAAAGAATTTAAATGTGTACAGATACAAACAGACTATAGGGAACACAAGGGGTGGCTGAAAGATGTTAGTGGAGACCAGGGGTACCACATGCAGCGGCGAGGCGGGACAACCAGAAAGCCGGAAAAACAGCCTCCGTGCTCCACGTCCCTCGGAACCTCCGGGAACATTCCTTACCACAGCAGCACTTCCAGACCGCAGAAAAAATTGTGTGCCGGGGTTCTCTGTTACAGGGTGCCTTCCGCCTTGGAGGAGGGGGACCTGCCCGGGTGAAGGAATACATCGGGACAAATCGGGGGTGGGCTGCAATTTGTGGGAGGAGCTCCAGAAGAAGTCAGCCGAGGTGTGGAAGCACTAGGTGGCCTGAAGGAGAAGTGGACGCTGGAATGTGAGGAGAGGTAAAAAAAGAGTATACAAAAAAAAAAAAAAAATGTTTTTACCTTCTTCTCTGCCCTGAGTATTCTGGCTGCATTTACCATTAATCTCACTAGCCTCTACCTGCAGGCAGTAATCTTCCACTCTGGCTATTAACCCCCACCCCCCCCCCGGGGGACTTCAGCTTCCTCCTGCATGACATTACCTTTTTGACCTGGCTACAGATGTCTTTCCACCCACAAACACCACAAATTCCTTTGTCCCTGCACTCTACCTTTTAAAAGTGAATAAATGCTATCCTGACTTTTAAATCAACCCGGTACTGTGTTACTGTTCCTATCTGCATTTATCTAGATTGCCTGCAACCTTGCCTACACCTGTTTACTGTAACTGGACACTCCTAGTTATCCTCACTAGTATTTCGGATTTGCTTTGTCTAGCTACTGTTGCTTTGCCACCAGAGTCTGTTTTTTGTTAAAATGCATTGTAGCTTACTGCCTCTTTTTACCCTGCCTGCATTTGTTGTACAGTAACCCCTTGCTTTGATTAATATTCTTCTAAGGCTTCTGTAAGGTGGGCCACCTCTCAATTGCCTTAGAGGTAAGTCCACAACTTTACACCTCCACCAGGTCATCATAGATGTTTTGGTGGTTCCAGGGTTCCATTTCACCTTCACAGGTGAAGGGTACTAGTTTGTATCCAGGTAGCCGAAAAAGAAAGGTACCCCCATGCAGAGAAGGACTTAAGTGAGCCTGGTGACTGGTGAGTACAGCCCAATCTGATGCTGTACCTGCCTAACTCCCCACTGTGGTTACCTCTTCTGCAAATCCCTAGCAAATGCAAACATTTCCCTTCCCCATCCATTGTGTGCACTGTCACTAGGAAGTCATTAATTAGATATGGCATCAACAAAACACAACTTTATTGTAGTGATGCACCTTATAAAGAGAAATGGGGGTGTTACTGCAGTATTCAAACAAATATGGCTGGTCTTCCAGTGCTCTATGCAGGCTCGGTCTAAAACAGAGGCTACTCTTGAATGCCCTAAGCAGGCATAGTGAAGTCAAGTAACTTTCCTTGGGCTGCCAGTAAAAACTCTCCTCCAATGTGCATCCCAGCATGCAGACCACCACATACCACAAGTCACAGTACAGCAAATGGTGGTACAAACCGTACTGGAGATTGGTACCCTCTCCTTCCTGTTACCAATATTTCCCTTATAATCTAATGGGAGCTCCCTTACAAAGGTTCCTGTGTACTCTAGGCTGAGTCGGTGCCGGCTCACTGATGTTGCCACGAGCTGGCCAGTGGTGGTGCACTTTACATTAAATATTGAGCAACTACTCAGAAATGCCCCCAAAACCAAAAGGCCATGCAATTGCTGAATAGTTTTGCTCAGATAATATCCTAGAAATTAGGATACCAACAGATACCTCCCATTTGGCCAGATAGTTGCTGTGGTAGGATAGTTGTATTATCTGACCATGGATCCTACCCTCCAGGATCCATCACAATCTGGTCCTGAATACTAACTATTTGACTTAGGATCCCTGGATCCTAACTAGGATCCACCACTATCTGGACCCGGATCCTAACTATTTGACCTAGGATCCCTGGATCCTAACTAGGATCCATCACTATCTGGACCCGGATCCTAACTATTTGACCTAGGATCCCTGAATACTAACTAGGATCATCACAATCTGGTCCTGAATACTAACTATTTGACCTAGGATCCCTGGATCCTAACTAGGATACACCACTATATGACCCTGGATCCTACATCTGTCTTTGTTAGGATTTCTAGTAGGATCAAAATGTAGGATACCAGCATTATCTGATAGATAGTGGTAGGTTCCACAGAAGCACTATCTGAACAACACTACTTCTGAACTGAATGCTTGAAAGTTCAGAAGATGAGATACATGTACAGTTCCTGGCCCGATGGCCAAATGCAAGAACAAAGTCCTAAATAACAGTTAATTTCCTCAAAGCAGGGCAAGCCCTCATTCTACTTGCTGTTCCCAGTTAGAAGGATCCTCCCTCGCTCAGCAGAGCCTCTGGATCTCCAATCTTTGCACCTTCTATGACTAGCAAGGCTTCCTCTCCTCTGTTTTCATGACCACTGTATATTCGTACTGAGCCACATATTGCAGCCTGCAAACCCTACAGGTAGTCACAGCCTTACACCTGACTATGGTTCCCACTAATGGACCCCACAGCAGCCACACTGCAGCTCTTTCTTGCTCTCATACTGGCTACAGGCTGGCACTTTCTGTGTCATGCTGTGTGCTGACTAGCACACTACTGTCTCCTATTTGCCTTTACCAAGAAAATGACTTACTCAGAGTTCATCTCTCATAGATGTACAGTCTATCACAGCTCAGCTCAAATTCTCCAGGACAGCAGTCCTTCCTAACCAAGTCTTCTCACAGATCTGACCAATGTCAGCACAGCTCCTGCACTTCTCCAGGAAGGTGCAGCACCCATTGGCTCTTAGGGCTGTAAGTCATGTCCAGGCAGTTCTGGAGGTCTAAGCCACAATTGTCAATTGGCTAGCAAAAGGGGCTCTGAATGAATTAGTCCTTCAGCAGTCCAGAGGCCTCTGCACCTTGGTTTCCCAGTTCAGCTCCTGATTGGCTGACAGCTAATGTCAAAGGGCTCCAATGGAATGGCTGCCATGCAGTTCAGGGGCTCTGTCCCCGAAAGTTATTTTCAAACAGGGCTCTTGTCCAGAGAATCCAGTACAGTCCTGTGTATCTAAATCCCAATGTTCTGAAACTCCTATCTAACAAACTTCTGTTTTGTCACCCTAATCAACCTGTCAGTTATAGCTGGTGTCTTTGCCTGAGTGTATATGCCACCTAAGTCTGTGGAAAGTCCAAGAAAGGTACTGAAAAAAAACCTCTCTCACCATGAGTCTTTCCTCAGACCAAGCCCAGAGTAGCACAGTGTAGCAAAGTTCTGACCAGAGCCAGAGCAATAGTAGCACAAACACTGGCAGGGGACCCAAGTTAAGGACAGACGTCCTGTGGCTGCTAGACCTCTGGCACAGCCTATGACCAAAAAACAAAAGCATTCCACTCCTAGCCAGAATCTGCTTAAAACAGCGGGATTAACACTGTCCCCTCCTTTCTCTGCCAGCACCTGGGAAGGGCTGTAAAGCAGCACAGCATGAAGGAGTGTAGCAAGGCAGCAACACTCATTCAAGGAATCAAATCACATCCATCATGGCTGTGGCACAAATGGATCAGATAAGGAGGCAGAGGACTGGGACACAAGTTCAAAGCATTCAGGTTGAAAGTGTATAGGGTGGTCTGATCAGTGAACACACCGTAATGCCAACTATGGAGTGCTGGCAACGTAAGTCTAACTCTAAAAATAATAACTATCTAAAACTTGCCTTATACTCACTTGAAACCCTTACTAACACTAAAAGAACTGAAACAGACACATACACACATGGAAACATTGAAACTCATTGTAATCAATAATAATAAATAATAATAATAAAACTTTTTTGTAAGGTGCCTTTCCAAAACTAGGGCGTTGAATGGGTAAAAACAAGCAACATTTGTACAAACTGCAGCAAATCAGTTAGTACAGAGACATCCAAAAACATTAAAATTAAAACAATCACCAAATGCCTGGTTCCATAAATAGGTTTTTAAGGCTCATTTAAAACCCTTGACAGTCGTGCACTTATGTAACTGGCAGGGTAGAGAGTTCCAAAGAGAAGGAACCGCATGCATAAATGCTCGGGCCCCAGAAGATTTCAAACAAACTCTTGGAATCTCTAGCAACCCCACACCAGCTGAGTGGAGCAATCGCCCGGGGGTAGTAAGGAATCAGAAGCTCTTTCAGGTAATCAGGGCCCTGACCATGTAGGGCTTTATAAGTCAAAAGACAGACTTTAAAGGTGATTCACCATTGTACTGGCAGCCAGTGCAGACCGCACAGCACTGGAGAAATGTGACAGAATCGAGAGGTTCCTGTCAAAAGCCGGGCTGCTGCGTTCTGCACTAGCTGCAAATAGTGAATTTCACCCCCTGAAAGCCCTAGATACAGGGAGTAACAGTAATCCAAGTGGGAAGACACAAAGGCGTGAATCAGCGTGGGAACGTCGCCGGATGGAACAAGGTGTCTAATCCTGGCGATATTCCTCAGATGATAAAAAGAGGTCTTGACGATGGCTGACACCTGCGAATGCAGGGTCAGACCCTCATCAATAATTATCCCCCAGTTACGCATCTGTTCAGAGGCCAGGAGTGGTTGACCCCCAAGAAATAATCCTGAGAGGGAATCTACCCCGACCCCTCTATCCGGCGTCCTGGGTCCACAACCAGCACTTCAGTCTTTCCCAAGTTCAACTTCAGCCAGCTCGAATCCATCCACTCCTGGATTTCTACCAAGCAGTTATTAAAAAACCGAGAGAGCTCCATTCTAGTCAGGTGCAAAAGAAAGGTATAGCTGGGTATCATCAGCATAGCAGTGAAACCTCAGCCCATACCTCCTTACAATGTCTCCGAGGAGCAGCATATACATTGCAAACAACATAGGGGACAAAACCAATCCCTGAGGAACCCCACAAGACAGAGGAACTGGGTCTGAAGAATAAAACCCGGACACCACCTGCTGAGTTCTTCCAATGAGGAAAGATGTAAACCACATGAGGACTGTACCTGACAGGCCACAGATGAACCTCAGATGGTCAAGCAAAACCCCATGGTCCACAGTGTCAAACACTGATGAGAGATCAAGAAGAACCAAGATGGAACAGTTCTTCGATCTCTAGCCATCAGGAGATCATTGAGCGCCTGACCAGCACTGTCTCGGTACCATGATTTTTTCGAAAACCGGACTGGAGGGGTTCATAGATGTCATGGATGGTCAAATGGCTCTCCAGCTGCACAGTCTCTACTTTCTCAATCACATTCCCTAAAAAGGGAAGGTTAAAGATTGGTCTGTAGTTCGCATGGCAGTTTGGGTCCAAAGAAGCCTTCTTCAGAAGGGGTATTACCACCGCCTCCTTCAGGGAGCTAGGAAATTCACCTGTTTTCAAGGAGCACCAAACTATCCATGCAAGGACTAGGCTGATGGAATCAATACAACCCACAATTAGGAAAGTTGTTCCAGGGTCCAAACTACAGTCCGTAGGGCATGCGTCCTGGACAATTCTCATGACATCCATGAACTCCGGGTGGTAGAAGATACTCCAAGAAAACTGAAGGCCAGTGGCCAAGCACTGTTCACCAGCAACACCCGTAGAGTGTGCGAGCTGGAGAGCTGCCCTGATGTCGGCCACCTTAGTTGCAAAGAACCGAGCAAGCTCATCGCACTCTATTTGTGAAAAAGCTTTCCAAACTTGTAGACAGGCCGGGTTGCACAGCCTGTCCACAGTTCAGAAAAGCTGAGCTGGTCGGTTCTGAGCAACTGCAGACTCCCTGGACAGAAACTCTGCCTTCTTACAGGAGATTGCAGATTGACAGGCTTGATACTGTTCCATCAAGCTAAGGTGATTGGCGTCAAGGGCAGATCTCCGCCAGCAATGCTCTGGCCTTCGTCCTTGTCGCTGCATCTCTCTTAAGGTCCCATCAAACCTCTGAGACCGAGGGAGAAGGGAGAGAGGATGAACATGGACAGGAGCAGCGACATCCAGGGCCACTGCAATGGCCGTATTGTAGGCCACCACAAGGTCCTCTGGGTCGCTGTTTGCAACCGGAATGGACGATAGGTCAAGCACCTCCATAAGGCCATCAGAGTTGATATCTCGTAAAGGGCGGTATTTCACCATCTCCACAGGGGTAGGCCTTCGAGGGGGGGCACTAAAATTGAACCCCACGGTGTAGTGATCAGACCATACGACTGGGTGCACCCTCAAATCAGAGGTTTCGATACCCATGTTATGGGTAGCAGAGGTAACTACCTGTGTAAGGCCCAGAGATGTCATCAACTGGAGGAAGTGTTGTCCAAATTGTGAGAGTTCATCATCGACCCAGGCATTGAAGTCACCCAGGACCATCAACCTGGGAGACTCAAATGCCATGTCGATGATGAATTCAGCCACTTCCTGAAGGAATCGCTTCCCATCCCCAGGTGGACGGTAGATGAGGGTGATCCTACAGTCTACACCAGCTACCACAGTACACTCATATGACTCAGCCTCCTCAACTGGTACACTCTTGAGGCCCAATTCGGACTTAAAACAGACTGCAACCCCTCCACCCCATGACCCAATCTCAAGTGGTGAATCATCAAGTAACCTGCTGGAATTGTAGCCTCTAAAATAGGGCAAGAGTTCTCATCCAGCCAGGGCTCAGTGATGCAAGCCAGATCCATCGAATTTACAAGATCTGCTATAATTGCCATCTCGTTTTTGATGGATCTGGTATTGCATAACTCCACTCGAGTTGGATGAACTTCCAGGGCCGCCCAAACTACATGCCCACCCAATTTGGTGGTGTCCAGGAGTATGGAAACCAAACATGGAGAACCGCGATCCAGATTCCATTTCACCTCAGGGTGTCTTCTGGACATTACAACCCCCGATGTGATGGCCCCGCTCCTTCAACCTCCACTGTTCACATCCCCCAACCTCTCCCCTCCCCCAGCATACAATACCCAGTGCTCTACAATGCTGGTAAGTAGAAGAATGTAGTGGGGGGAGACAAAGGGGTGGAGGGAGCGAAGGGCGGAGGATGAGTAGCGCACAACCATGGGGGCAGGCCTCCAGGACATTCTGAAGACTGAGTTTAATAAAAACCTAAAACCATATAAATTTAACATTAAACATAAATAAAACACACACACCACTAAACATAAAAAAAATTAAATCCAGTCTTTAAATCCAAATAAACTAACAAATAATAAAAAACACCCAAAACAAAAAGTCCTCAAAGTTGCAGAAGCTTTGCTGGTGGCTAAGCAGAAATTCCTTAGAGTTGCAGAAGATCACAGTAAAAGGCGAAAGATACCCAAGTTTCCAGTCTCCATTGGATCGCTCACCTCCAGGGAGACTTGTAAAAACCCCGGAGACTTACATATCCAGGGCAAAACAGATGTAAAAACTAAGTGGGCTCTTTAACCTCCCCTTAGTCACTCTCACCGAGAGAACGTTGGGACAAAACTGAACCAAAATCCATATTATTCCTAGTCCACAGGCACTCTCACTGCCCAGAAGTACACAGCCAGTTCTACAGGTCTCTGCCATGGCTCGCCACACAGCGAGACCAGCAGAAAAACCCTAGGGACCACCCACCCAAAGCTGTTGTCAATAGCGATTCCGATATTATGGACTCCAGTTTATCCGAACTTCGAATTTGCCACCCAAGCAGTTCAGATAAATGAGACTGTACTGTATTAAACGTACCACTGGGTTCAAGTTGCGTTGTCAGGCTGAGGTGTCCAGAAATGCAGCAGGGCATTTATTGGTAACTACCTAGCCCAATCGGGAGCTCTGTTCGTACCTCCATCATCGGCAAGCAGTGGCATTTTGATGTGCAACCAAAACCATACTGTACAATGGCACAGAAGGCACCAAAGTACTACAGAGACCTGTAGCTCTCCTTCCAGTCCCCAGGAACAAAGTTCCAGTCCTGGGGGCTGGAGGGAGTGTAAATAATGTGACAGCAGTGTGGCTGTGGCCAGGGGAACACAAAGTAATCCCCACACTGCTAGGGAGGGTTGTATCTTCTTTTATTGCTTCTTGCTGCTCTCATTCTCGTGCGCTTGAAATGGTTTAGATCATCCATATGCATCATTGTGTTGCAGCGGCTAGAGACATCAGGGAGACAGTTAATGTACAATGAGACTAGAAGAGGACCCAGCACTGACCCTTGTGAAAAAACATCTACGTCAGATAAGTTGGACATGGAGGAGTTTGACTTGCTGCTTGCTGTCATTAAAATAGTCAGAGACCCATTTTGTGGCAGTGGGAGAGATGCCGCTGGGAGCTGGTTTGGAGCACTGACCACTAACGCCAGCGTACAGTAGTTTGGTAAGGCAGGCAGACTGGATGGGAATATGAGCCTTTTTCTGCCAGATGAGCTTGTGATCAACCAGGTCAAATGCTTTAGTGAGGTTGATACACACTACATAGATTAATATGCCAGCATCCATGGCCATCCTAATGTCATTACTGAGTTTAGTTAGAGCTGAGGTGGTTCCATGACCTTTCCTGAATCCATGTTGGGCTCGGGACAGAAGGTAATGCTTAATTCAATCAATGATCTGTGAAGTCACTATTCTCAAGTATCTTAGCAAGAAGAAGCCATTAGTCAATAACTGTCCATCTCTTTGGAGGTCATCTGTTTTGAGGACAGGTGGTACAATGGTAAATTTCCATACTTTTTGTTTTCTCCACTCACCTTGAAAGGATCCCATCCATCTGGAGCCCCAAGTCCTTTCACCGTGACATTCACCAGGACTTACCACTGGCTAGTACCCTCAGGGCTTGCCCCCCCCAGTGGGGGTGGCAGGGACCCTCAATCTGCCACCATGAACCAGATTCAGACCCAGAGAGTTCCAACTAGTTGGGTGTGGGGCCTGCGAAGGTCCATGCACTATACTGTTGCCAAGAGTTTTCCTGTTTCCATCCTCCAAGGGGCACAGCATGCAATGATGCATGACCTATGTGCCATGCGTTGGTGTCTGCCCGCCCTTCTGCTCACTCTGTGGTTGTCCCGGGTGCCTTTTCCCTAGCTTACCACTAGAGGCTAGGTGGTTGCCGGGCTCTGCAGTCCCTCCCCGCTGGAGGAGGAGGAGAGCGGTTCTCCAGATGCTCCATCCTCCTCCCCCCTGACTGGCTCTGTAACGGCCCTAGCTCACTGCCGAACTTAGGTCCCCAGCATCATGAGTAGTAGTGTTACCACTGCACCAGCAAGATAGCAATGTTCAAATATTTTGAATCATTCAAATTGTGAGGGAGAGGATAAAGATTTTTGTATTTGGCTCGGCTATGAATGGGGCTGCCATTTTCAGTAATTCAAGTTTCATGCCATCAGAGCCTCTGTTGTTATCTAGGGTAATGCCAATAAGCAGGTGCCATACCTCTTGTACCCTTCATATCCTGAGGTATAAGGGAGGGGAGGAAGACCTAGTAGAGGAAAAGGATGGAGGGGCTAAAGTGGTGGCAAATAGGGCCACATGAGGGCTGACAGTGTAAGCTGATAGATCAGTGAACTTGTCATTTAAAGCATTGGCAGTTGTAGTAAGGTTATTACAATTTCCACCATCAATGACTACATCAGGCAAAAAGTATTTTTCTTTCAATCCTGTGAGGCCCATAATGTTATTCCAGAATCTATGAGGGTCCCTAGCAGAACTAACACGTTGCTTCCTACAGGAGCTCTTTCTTTGTTCTAACTCCAGTTTTGCAAGCATCATACCACTGTCAGTAACTGGCACAGTCAGATATCAGCCCAGATTCAGCATTTGGGATAGTAGGCCACTGGGCCAATTAGGGGACAAAACCTTTTACAGGTACATAAGTGAAAAAAGAAAGACAAAGGGAGGGATAGTGAGACTGAAGGGGGAGGATGGGGGCTGCGTGGAGGATGACAACAGTAAAGCTGACATATTGAACAGATATTTCTGCTCAGTCTTTACTGAAGAGGAGGAGGGTAATGGGTCTGAAGGGAGTACAAGGGGTGAGAATGGTGCAGAAATGGACACAAGTCCCTTTACACGAGAAAGGGTCCTGAAGGAACTGGAAGTAATAAGAGTTGATAAAGCAATGGGGCCAGATGGGGTGCACCCAGGGTCTTAAAGAACTAAGAGAGGTGGTGGCTGAACCTCTGGCTATCCTGTTTAGCCGATCACTGGAAACAGGGAGGTACCCAAAGACTGGAGGACAGCAGATGTAGTCCCTTATACAAAAGTGGGAACAAAGAGGAAGCAGGGAACTACAGACCAGTCAGCCTCACCTCGGTAGTGGGGAAGATCATGGAAGCACTACTGAAGGAGAGATTGGTGGAACATCTGGTTGTCAATGGACTACAGGACCCAAGGCAGCATGGTTTCACCAGGGGGAGGTCATGTCAGACCAACCTCGTTGAATTTTTTGACTGGGTGACTAGGGAGGTGGATCAGGGGAGGGCAGTGGACAAGGTCTATCTGGACTTCAGCAAGGCCTTTGACACTGTGCCACATAGAAGACTATTACACAAACTGGGGAATATGGGTGTGGGCAGGACAGTAGTGTGGTGGGTAGGTAACTGGCTGGCAGGACGCCAGAGGGTGGTGGTAAATGGCTGTCACTCCACAGAGGGAAGAGTGACCAGTGGGTACCACAGGATCAGTGCTGGGACGGTCCTATTCAACATCTTCATCAGTGACATTGCGCAGGACCTAGAAGGCAGAATTTCACTGTTACTGATGACACAAAGCTCTGTAACAGAGTAGACACACCAGAGGTGTAGACAGAATGAGAAGCGACCTGCAGAAACTTGAAGAATGGTCAGGGTTTGGCAGTTGAAATTCAATGCAAAGAAGTGCAAGATAATGCATATGGGGCACAAAAACCCTGGCACAATATATCAGTTGGGGGTGAGGATATAGCATGCACCAAGCAGGAAAGGGATCTTGGGGTTGTCATCTCTGATGACCTCAAGGTAGGGAAACAGTGTGACAAGGCAGCAGGTAAAGCAAATAGGATGCTGGGACGTATAGGCAGGGGCATCACCAGCAGGAAAAAGGAGGTCATAATTCCGCTATACAAGACACTAGTGAGGCCCCACCTGGAGTACAGTGTACAGTTCTGGAGACCATACCTACGTAAGGCCAAGACAGGGTAGCTAAGGTTCAGAGGAGGGCAACAAAGATGGTGCATGGATTGCATCACAAGTCCTATGAAGACAGGTTGAAGGAACTAAACATGTACTCCTGGAGGAGAGGAGGGAGAGAGGATGATGATAGAGACATACAAGTATCTTACAGGGAGGAACAGGGTGCAGGAAAACACTATTTTAAGCGAAAAAGATGTTCCAGGACTAGAGGGCATGAGATGAAGTTGAGGGAGGACTTATTCAGAGGAAACATGAGAAAGAATTCTTCACCGAACGGTGGTGGACTAAGGGAACACCCTGCCAGAGGAAGTGGTGGGGGCTGAAACAATCACGGGATTTAAGAATGCATGGGATAGACATAAAGAAATTCTGGAGGTCAGGGGTAAGGGGAAACAGACTTCTAGGAAAACAAACTGAACTTACAAGCTCAAATGGGCAGACTGGGTGGGCCATAGGCCCTTATCTGCCGACACTGTCTATGTATCTGTATCTAGTGGCAGAGCCTCAGCATCTACATTTAGTGATAGGTGCGTGCTTATTTTGAATAGCAGATAAAATATACTAAAATGAGGCTAAGGCAGCAATTGTAACGGAGTGGGTGGTTAGCATCTTGTCAGAATGGACAAAATCATGAATAAAGAGTTCAGGCTATATTTGGAGAAATTCCTAAAGCAAATCAGCCTAGGAGGAGTTCTTGGGGAATGGGTGAGAGTTATCACTGATAGAATCTGGTGGAGTACCTGGCATAACAATTCTGTTATGCGTGTTGGCGATGAACAAGTCTAGCAGGGAGTGTTTTGAGCTGGAGTACCTGGTGGGGCTGGTATGGAGAGGTTAAAGTGTTTTGGTGAATGTTTCTAGTGACTTGGTTTTGTTGCAGTACTAGTTAAGGTTGAAGTCACCAAATATCAACAGCTCTTTGGAGCCTGAGAGAGGTGCAAGGTAATCAACCTGAGCACAAAGGTCAGATTGGCTACTGTTTGGTGGGTTGTATACATACACCAGATGCAGTTTCTTTGAGTTGCCCAATGGAAGTACAGAGTGTATGTACTCCTAGTGAATGAGAGAGTGGGGCATATGGGAATGGCTAGTTAAGCTTAGGTGGTCCTTAAAAGAGTTAAGGACACTTGTGCCCCTTCTTTGTTGATAAAGTTAAATTTGGGGTTGAGCAGGCAGTCATTCTTCAACAGTTTTAACCAGGTTTCAGTTGAGCCCAAGATATCTCAGTTGTAGACAGTCACCCGGTCTCCCAGTTCAGCTTCATTGCCCATTAGACCGTTCACGTAGGCTAATATTAGACCTTTTTGAGGGGCCCCACAGGGGTTGACAGCATACGACTTAGGGAAGGACAGGGACCCAGGATTTGCCTCACTAGCCCCATAATACAAAATATTCCTAAAGGAAAAATGTGAGCTAAGTGACCAGTAGGGGACACATGGTGGGAGGATGATAGCAAACAGAGAAAAAATTGTTTCTCAACAAGCAGGCCTGGGGTGCCCGTTATTATTGTTGGTCATTAATATGGATTTACATTCTGAGAAATCCAGAGGAGGAAGCCTTCCACTGCACGGTAGGATCATGGTGCCTTACCCATGGAGAGGTGCTGGTAAAGAGATGGTGCTGCACAGGATTACAGCACCAATAAGGGATACACTCAAAAGAGCTAAAGTGGGGATGGGCAGATGTTGATATTTGGGATCTAATTCACTTCAGTGGGCAGAGCACCTTGGTAACATGCCTGACATGATCTTCCCATGTCTGGCTGTAAATGGGAGTGTCATCCATGTATGCCAGAGCAAATTCTCCTGCCCCAGACAGAATATTTATTTATTTATTTGAATTTTGGTAACTGGGTAGGACCACTGAAACAACTGCAGTCCGTTTTTCAGGGTCGACCAAGGAAAGATCAGAAAACAAGAATACAAAGCAATAACAGCCACTCCATGAGTCATTGAAAGGTGGCTGTTGTATTCTTCATCCCTAATGGAATTACTTGAAACTAAAACAGGCCAGATGGAGTGATGAAGGCCAACCTCTCTCTCTCTGGCATCAGGGGTACCTGTCAGTAGCCCTTTGTCAGATTTATGGTGATTGGGTACGTGGCTTCCCCTAGTCTCTCTAGGACCTCATCCATCCCAAGCACAGAGTATATATCAGACTTCATACAGCTGCTAAGCTTACAGTATGATACAGAACCTTGTTGTCCCATCCTTCTTGGGGATCAGTACCACCGGGGAGGCCCAGGGACTACTACACTCCTGGATTACCCTAAGAGTTAGCATTTCCATGATCTCCCGCTCAGTGGCATGTTTCACTCCCTCAGGAACTTTGCAGGGTGACTGTCTCAGTGGGGTCTGGGACACTATATCGACATGGTGCTCTGCCAGCATGGTATACCTGTTTCACTGTGAACATTTCCAGAAATGTATGTAGCACCTGTACATTTCGGCAACATGATCAAGTGCCAGCCACTTCAAGAGGGTGACAGCATCCACTGAGGATTCTCCCTTGACCTCTCCAAGGCAATCCAATGGGTCCACTCCTGCCTCCTCCTCCTTTAGATAGCTGCAGCCTACAATGTCCACAGCAACTTGCTGAAATGGCTCTTCATTTACAGGCAGGGGACTCAAAGCCCCTCAGCCTTCTCCCCAACTTTTCAAAACCTCTGGCACTGTGGACAAGTCTTGCAGTATTTTGCTATATCCTTAAATATGCTGGGATAGTTGCTGGCGCAGTGGTGCTGAGGGTTGAGGCACTGGTCACCTGTACCTTGTGCTATGCCGGCGACAGGTGTTCAGGAATGAGCACGGGTCACCGCGGGTTGGTGGGGAGGAGAGGTGTTGAGCGTCTGATGGACTGCTCTCCTCTCCAGGGTGAGGGCTGTCCAACAGTCAGCACTCAATTGCCCCCTGGCAGAGGCTGGGGGACAAGAACGCTCCCTGCTGCTGGCGTCCCTGCATGCCCGACTCGGGGGGGAAAAGAAAAAGAGTGAAAATGAGGCACCCTGGCAGAGCGGATTGATGGCCTTCCGATGTAGCACCGGCTCTTGGGTATCACCCAAACTGAATCCAGACAGAGTGAGTGAGTAGGGGGCTCCCCACCACCCCACTGCAGGTGGTAAGCTGCAGGAAAAGAGGGCGAGGACCTAAGGGGGTGCAGTGGTGACAGACAGAGGCCAGAGTCCCACAGGATGCCAGGTAAGGGAGCAGTCCAGGGGTGCAAGGAGAAAGAAAAAAAAATGCTGGACCAGTAAAAATTGTTAGCCACCTTTTTTTGTGATTGATTCCTAAGTGTCCAGAAAAGGGTATATCATAGGCTCAGGCCACAGTAGCCCATCCTCCAAAACGTCCTTTTTCTCTGAACCCTGAGATTCACGTTCCACTCTGGTAGCCAACTCCCTTAACTTCTGTAAGGATGGATGAGCTTGTTGAACTCTCACCAGCTCCTAAAACACGTTCTGTGGGAGAGACACCTAAGGCTGGGCTTTCCCCAGCATGCCATAGTTGGGTAAGACCCTGTCCCATTTGTTATGCTGCAGAGAGAGTTAAAAGCAATGATTTACTCTGTCCTCTCCTATTCTGTCACTTGTCTATCTCTTGCCTGTCTGATTGTGCAAAAAGGACTACCTTGTAATAGGAGAATTGGTCCTAATGGTGTGATGTACAAACAAGTCATGTATAAAAACAAATATTTTACTACTACTGTTTTTACTACAATCAAATTTTCCTTGGCACCTAGGAATTGGGGCCACTCTGATGCTTCCATGATTTTCCCATTTTCTCCCTCCCTTCCTTCACTTGCTCTTTCTTTCTTTCTTTCCTTCCTTCCTTCCTTCCTTCCTTGCTTCTCTGTGGTTAAAAATTTGTATGAATCTGTATGTGAAACTGGGATCTCTTGGTTTGCAAATTTATATAATTATGGTATGCTGTTGAAATGAGTGCAGAAAGCTATTTGGATTTATTTTAAAAATGCCAGTCTGTAATACAAGGGGCTAACCTTGAGCTGTATGTTCATCTCTACAAGCTTGTTTGCAGACTTTTTAACAGAAAACTAGCCCAGGGACAAAATGTATTAATGGGTTGTACCTGTTAAAAACTAATATACTCATCAGGCTGGTCACAGGAAGGTCAATGAAAATAGTTTTGTTGCATTTTGCGAAAACCAGGAGATGAAACTTACAAGAACAGGGTGCAGAATTCAACTGCTGGGAAAACATCTTATAAAAAGAGAGTAGTGTTCTGTTTCATTAGTTAGAGAGAGACTGAGATTCAAATTGAAAAAATAAGCCCTCAGATGAAGGACTTTGTTTTGTGTTTTGCACTTCCTTTGTTAACAGTACTAATAAAACATTACATGTGAATTTTACAACTTCTCCTGTTTTGCCTATGCCTCCTGACCAATGCCTCTACCACACCCAGTCTGTAGCTGTGGCTCAAAATTGCTGCTCCCAGCTTGTTCTTCAGCTATAATTTCCCTTGCTGCTGAGACAGAGGTTGCTTCCTGCTGCACTGCCCACTCTGTGTCCTCAGGAGCTTGTTCCCTATAATTACATCTTTGGGCAGGTCTGGTACATCACCCACCTCCCATATGCTCTGGCCACTTTCCCAGTTTAGAAAGATCTGGGCCACTGGCACTGAGACCCCAGAACCCATCACATCTCTAATTCTAGAAAACTGGACAGGTAGGATCTGTTCCTTGTCCTGTTTTTCCATTCAGATGGAGGCACCAGTGTCACTCAGTCCCTGGGTCACCATCCCGTTTCCTAAAACAGGGTGCATATGTGCAGTGGAGTTGGTGGGAACTGTACTCTGGGTACAGGCTACTAGCTGCTGGGAGTTTCCAAAGCTGCTCTCTCCCAAGTTTTGGCAGATACAGCACTTATATTCCCCTGACTCCTTACTTTTGAAACATTTTGGTTTCTCTTTTTGTTCAGGCTTCCCTTAGGTTGCCTCCCCCCAGGTTCCTTAAAACCACTTGATGTTCCTTCCTCAATATTATTGTGCCAAAAGTATGGTCGACTGGGTATGAACTGATCAGCCCTTTCAGCTGCTTCTTTTGTGAAGTCCTATCCAGCAATCATATTCTCAACTCCCCTGGCACCGTCTTTAAGAACTGTTCTATGAAGAACAAATCTTTTACCTGTTCCACAGAGCTAGCCTTTACACCGTCTAACCATCACTCTAACAGGTTGCCTAGTTGTACCCACATTTCAGAATAACTGTCTCCCAGTACATTCCTTAAACCTCTGAATTTTTGTCTATAGGACATGGGAGTCCATTCACACTGTTTTAATAAGGCATTTTTCACTTTGCTATAGTCCATACAGTCCTCATCATTCCCGGTGAAAGCTTCTAATGCTCTGCCCATAAGGAGTAGCAAACGGTGAGCTGCTCAAGAAGCTGTGTCCAACTCGAATTGCCCACAGATTGTTTCCAAAGATTATAAAAACAAATCAAGATCCTCCTCCTCATGATATTTGGTGAAACATTTGGGAATTAAGTTTGGCTTCCTGGGTCAAACCCCTGATACCAATACTTATGATTTATGGTGCTGTCTTTTGGCACAAAATCTCCATCATTCTCTTCTGTTCACACTTCTGCTCTTGTTCCCAGTAGTACCAAAGCATTCACTAGACATTCAAGCTGTGCAACAGTACCCCACCAGGGTTCTGGGGAAAGAAAGAACACAGGTAAATCAGTGGACTTCAGTCTACTTGGGGTGGACTGGAAAATACCTGCTACCTCTTGCACTAGGGAGAAAATATTGCTGGACGCATTCCAGATTGGATTCCTGATGCAAGGTGTCATGGAGCCACTAGAGAGTGGGCCATCCTGGATCTCATACTGTCCAACTGTGCACATGTTCAGGAAGTGAAGGTGGATGTGTCGCTTGCAGATAGTGACCACCACATGGTGTGGTTCCACCTGGACATGGGCAGAGGGAAAGTCAGGACCAGGACAAGGGTCCTGGACTTTAGGAGGGATGACTTTGGAAGGATGGGAGAAGTTCTGATAGGACGCCTTGCTGGGAGCCGAATGGAGATGGATATGAACAGAAGTGGGCCATCACAAAGATGGGACTGATGAAGCTGCTAGCGAGTGTACCAGAATCAAAGGTAAGAAAGCTAGGGCCAAAAAAAGAAACAGTTGGTTCAGCAAGGATGTGGCAAAAGCATTAAGGGACAAGAGGGCAGCCTTCCAAAAATACAGACATACTCAGAAGGAGGAGGAGGATAGGGAAGATTGCTCTGCCAAATCAAGGATGGTAAGGAGACTAGTTAGAAAGGCAAAGGCTGCAAGGGAAGTAGGGATAGCACAAGGGGTAAAAGCAGTTGAGAAGGCCCTTTTCTGGTATACAAGGGAGAACAGGAACATAAAGAATGAAACTGTCAGATTAAAAAAGGAGGGTGGTTAGACACAAGGTACTGAAGAGAAAGCAGAGGTACTTAACAAGTACTTCTGTTCAGTCTTCACTACAGACAAGGATAGACCAGTGCCACAAGGGAACAGAGGGGTGCGGACCAGGAGGGATGAAGACACGGACAATGTCATTCAAGCTGACTGGGTGCTTAAGGGCCCTGAAGGTAGATACATCCCTCAGGCCAGATGGTGTGCACCCAAGGGTCCTCAGGGAACTGCTTGAGACTCTGGTGGATCTCTTTACAGACCTGTTTAGAAGTTGGCTGCAGGACAGAAGCCAAAAGATGAGGTCAGAGGGGATTCTCATAAGCTAGGCTGGTAACCAGTGGGGTCCCACGTGGCACTTTGCTCGATTAGGTGTTATTTAATATATTTATAAGCAATATCACGGATGGGATCAAGGGTAAGATTTGCCTGTTCACGGACGAGACTAAGCTCTGTAGGAAAATGGACATGGAGGAAGGGGGACAGGAACTCAGAGAAGACCTGGCTACAGTAGGTTAGAGAAATGGTCTGGCATTTGGCAACTGGGGTTCATCGCTAAAAAGTGCAAAGCTATGCATGTGGGGCTGGAAACCCAGGGATCAAATACTGGTTGGGTGGTGCACAGGTAACCAGGTCAGAGGAAGGAAAGGACATGGGTGTAATTATCATGAGTGACCTGAAACACTCGGCACACTGCAGGAAGGCTGCAGCCAGAGCAAATCAGATGCTGAGCTGCATAGCTAGGGAAATTACCAACATGAAGGTGGAGGTCTTTCTGCTGCTGTTCAGGCCTCTAGTGAGACTACACTTAGAGAAGAGAATGCAGTTTGGGTGCTGTCATCTTAGGAAGGATATTAATTTGCCGGGAATGGTCCAGAACCATCCAAGATGATCCATGGCCAGGAAGGCAACACCTAGGAGGCGAGGCTCAGGAGGCTTAACATGTACTCTCTTGAGGACAGAAGGGAGAGGAGGGACATGATTGAGACCTTGAAGTGCCTTAAAGTATATACAGCATGAGCTCTGAGGGTCTCTTCAGCCTTCAGGGAAATGAAACCACTAGGGGGTAACAGCCTGAAGCTGTTAGGGGAAGGTTATTGCGGGATATGAAAATACACTTTTTCACAGAGAGGGTAGTAGCTATGTGGAATGAGTTGCTGGAGGTGGTGGTATCCCTAAAAACAGTGGACAGCTACTAGAGAGGTTGGGACAGGGCAAGGGGAAAAGTTGCAGGTGAGGGGGAGAAAGTGGCAGAGGGGATATTTGAGAGGGGCCAAGGGATTGGGGAAGGGGCAATTCAGTCTGTAAACACAGTGGGAACTGCACACTTGAGCAGATAAGATAGACTGTGAGGTCTTTATCTGCTGGCACATTCGTATGTTCGTATGCCTTTCTCACTCCTCTCTCTTTCTCTCTCATGCTGTCTCAGCTGGATCTCATGCTGGTGCTGCCTTTCTTGCTCCTCTGCACAGCCGCCACAGTTCTAGGCTCTGGCTTACTTTTATTCTCACTTGCCTCTGTCTCATGACTTTGGCTAGCAGTGACCACTTTTGCATTACTTCCCAGGTCACATTTCTCAGATATCTATGAGTTCTGCCCATGGCTAGATTTCCACAAAGACGAGCCCTCTTCTTTTGCACAGCTTCTCAAGGTTTGGCAATCTGCATTTCTCATATAGCCCAGTCATAATGTCTTCTAGCTAGTGAGTCTTACATACAACAATATAAAAATGGCAGTATATACAGCATCCCCTTTTGTATATCCTATTCTGTGACTGGACAGCTAGCGTTTTTATTGACGCTGCACTTCAGATCCCACAGCAAACACCAGTTTTTTTGATGCACTGGTTCTCTCCCAGAACTCAGTTTGTACTGCTACCAGATTTCATGACTCTTCAGATATCTAAAAAGATTACCTTGGTATGCTGCCACCACTCAGCATGATTCCAACTTGGGGTATCTTTTGGTCCAAGTCCCACTAGAGCCACTGGTCACTCAATACAGTGCTCATTCTCAAAGGCCAAACGACCCACCCTATTTTGCCACAGCTGAGAACACTTCAACTTAGATATGGTAACTGTAAGCAGGCCTGCTGGTACAGTTGTAGCACTACAGCTTGCAATGCCTGTGACCCGGATTTGGAAATGAGCCCATACCATCCAAAGGCCAGCTGGTGGAGATGAACTGAGCACCCCAGAGGACGCTTTCCACCTTGAAGAGGGGAGACCCTCAGTCTCTGCTGCGCTACTGCCAGCTGGGTGACCAGAGGTGGCAATGCAAGTGCAGCAGCAAACGGGGGGCAAATGATAATGGGCTCTACATGTAAACACACACACATGCGTGCATGTGTGCAAGAAGCCCTTCTTGGTGTCCATACAGGGAGAAAACTGGAAAAAGGGAGCACCAGCTGCAACAGAAAGACAGCCCCACACCACCAACCATGGCACTGTCCTTTGTGCACCTACCTAGTCTTTTTCAGGTAGAGGGGGGCCTCCTGATGACCCTGCCCCTGGCGGGTAACTCAAGGGTGTAAGAGGGAGTGGCAAGTCCCAGAGAAGTCAAGTGATTGGGTTGGATGAGTGGATCAGGACCAATGGAGGCCAGCTGGCAAGAAACAGAACGCATACCAAACTGAAAAAAAAATGGTAACTGTAGTCTGTCTCTTTGGAAATGGATCACAGACTTGCCAGTTTACCCCATGGTTATCTATACCAGAAATGACTTAGTCACAGAGAGTATGAAGTATGTAAAAATAACATTTAATACACTACAATATTTACATATGTAACCAGTTAATACACAACAAAGACTGTGGGAAATATGTGCTTCTACAGATAAGGATAGAAGCAGGCTGGCTGGTGCTATCCATCCTTATACTGTCACACCTTGTGGTTTAAATATGTTTTAGGTGTAATTGTTTCACCACAGTATTTTGTTCAAGCATATGCTATATTTAAACCACCATTTGCAAGAGACCATAACAAATTCTTGCAAACTCTTCCTGGCCATGGAGAAACCTTTTTTCCTTTATTCTTTCTGAATTGGATCAGTGACCTGGGGAAGAAGGGCACGCACCTGCCACGTGTGTGCATAGAAGAGCTGACGTTTCACCATGACTCACGGCTTCATCAGAGCAATGGAAAGAAGAAAGCGTTTTTTCTCCATGACCAGGCTAAGTTTTCAATACTGAGATAAGTGCAACAAGTAGCGAATGAGCAACAAATCAACTGTATTTGCTGCTTCAACTGTGAGACAGAGTGGACTGGTTGACTGAGAGTTGTTGTCTTGTGGTAATGTGAAACCATTTTTTTGTGATTTCACACGAATGGTGGTTTCAGTAAAGAATATACTTGAACAAAATAATGTAGTGAAGTCTCAGTGGCCATATTACATAGAACATAGAAACATAGAGGTTAACAGCAGATAAGGACTGCAGGGCCCATCCATTCTGCTCGTATACCCTACCTGTATCAGTGGCCACTGATCCCACTTGGTTATCGGCTTTAGCTGCTCCTTCCCACCTCTAGGGTTCACTCATGCCTGTCCCACAAGTGTTGGAATCCTGCCACTGTGTTCACTCCTACCACATCCTGGGGCAGGCTATACCATGCATCCACCACCCTTTATGTAAAAAAGAGCTTCCTCACATTACCCCTTATCCTGCCCCTTCCAATCTCATATCATGCTCCCTCGTTCTTGTACCTCTCCTGTACCAAAAGATGTCTTCCACTTGCACCTTGTTTATGCCCTTAAGATACTTGAAGGTTTCTAGCACATCTCCCCATTCCCTCCTCTCTTCCAGTGTATACATACTGAGGTCTTTTAATCTCTGTTCCTAAGACTTCTGTTGCAAGCCCTGCACCATCTTGGTCACCCTTCTCTGAGCCGCCTTAACCCTGTCTATGTCCTTATAAAGATACAGCCTCCAGAACTGCACACAGTACTTGAGATTCTCACTAGTGTTTTTGTATAGTGGTATCACCACCTCCCTCCTTCTGTTGGTGATACCCCTTCCTGTTACCTCAACATGCCACTGGCCCTCCCTACAGCCTTTGTACTCTGCTTGGCCACCTTTAGGTCATCTGAGATGATAATCTCCAAATCCCTTTCCTCCCTGGTAACTATCAGCAATGGTACCAGCAGGAAAAGGGAGGTCATAATTCCGCTATACAAGACACTAGTGAGGCCCCACCTGGAGTACAGTGTACAGTTCTGGAGACCATACCTACGTAAGGACATAGACAGGGTAGAGAAGGTTCAGAGGAGGGCAACAAAGATGGTGCATGGATTGCATCACAAGTCCTATGAAGACAGGTTGAAGGAACTGAACATGTACTCCCTGGAGGAGAGGAGGGAGAGGGATATGATAGAGACATACAAGTATCTTACAGGAGGAACAGGGTGCAGGAAAACACTATTTTAAGCAAAAAGATGTTCCAGGACTAGAGGCATGGGATGAAGTTGGAGGGAGGAGATTCAGAGGAAACATGAGAAAGAATTTCTTCACAGAACGGTGGTGGACAAGTGGAACACCCTGCCAGAGGAAGTGGTGGGGCTGAAACAATCACAGGATTTAAGAATGCATGGGATAGACATAAAGGAATTCTGGAGATCAGGGATAAGGGGCAACAGACTTCTAGGAAAACAAACTGAACTTACAAGCTCAAATGGGCAGACTGGGTGGGCCATAGGCCCTTATCTGCCGACACTGTCTATGTATCTATGTACCATGTAATCACAGCGCGTCAATAATGGCGCGGTCACAATACGGCAAAGACAAAATAATGATTAGAATGATAGCGGCCAACATTACAGCTATTGTAAAAACAGTGAATTGCCTTTTTTTATTTTTCGGGGCTCTGCCCCACACCACAATGGCGGGGGCTTCAACACCACGTGCCCCCTAGCTAAAATAAACATCTCCGGGGAGCAACTCGGAGAGTGGCAGAAACTCAGGAGCCCGGCTAAACAAGTAAAAACAACATAATAAAAAATACCAGCTGGAACCAAATCCTTTTACCTGCATAGCTGCTCCAGCGGTGGTGCCTCTAACCACCACACTAAGCCAGCAGCATGGTTAGTAGCTGCTGTACTAAATGTCATCCGTCCTCGTCACCCTCGCTCTTTCTCTACTTCATTGCTCTTTTTTCTCCTCATTCCCTTAACATCCTCGCTATTCTTCATAGCTCGTTATTCTTTCAGGCTCTCAAATTGAGTCACTCAGTTTGAGTCTCCCATATCACAGATCACAGTCAGCAACTCCCCCCTTACTGTAATTCTTCACAGGGTTTCTGCACCTTAGGTGCATGATTTTGCACTTCATCGCGTTGAACTTTAGTTGCCTCACTTCAAACCCTTTTTCCAGTTTTCTTAGGTCCCTCATTTTTGCCACACCATCTGGAGTGTTTACCCTGTTGCAGATCTTGGTGTCATCTGTAAACAGGCAAACCTTCCCTACCAGCCCTTCCACAATGTCACTAATAGAGACATTAAGAAGGACTGGCCCCAGGACTGATCCTTGAGGTACCCCACTGGTCACCCCTCTTTCCTCAGATTGGATCCCATTTATCACCATCCTCTGCTTCCTGTCCATATAATGTATTAAAATTAAGTTTCCCTTAGAAAATGGCCCGGTGGTGGCACTCTCTTGCCACTGAGGTACGCATCCACATCTGAAAAATCGAGGAAAAGTGGTGTTTTTCAAAGTTCAGATGCGGATGTTTACCTCTGTGTATTTCTTAGATGGGGTCATTTTTTTATGGTTTCCATGCATTGTGACTCCTTGATGTGCTATGAGTAGGGATGGGCTGGTGAAGAGCTGGACCCAGGAGCTGGACAATTGACACGGACAAGTTATAATTCAGCCCGTAATTCCCAGGGGCTTCTGCACTTGAGCCCTGACTTGAGCTGTGCTGCATGCTCCCTGTCCTGTCCCCACCCCTGTCCTCAGCCTGTGGCTGTCACTCATTCCTGTCCCAGCGGCCCACCCAGTGGGATCCTCATTGGTTGGCTAAGGTGGCATTTTTTAAATTGGCACCACTTCGGGCCAAATCCCTGTCCCTGGTCCCTATCTCTGCATATGATATGCCTGCCGAATCAGAGTCGCATCTGATTGGGCAGCATCGGTGGGCAGCACTAAGGTTTAAATTAAGACAGGCAGTGAACCAGGGACCAGTGGCAAGCTGAGTAGGCATCGTGGGGTTGGGTGTCCTCAGTGTATGAGTGGAGTAGCAGAACTGGGAGCAGAGCACAGCACCAGCACAGTCCGGGAGTGCAGTCCAGGAGTACGATCCGTCTACCATCAGCGCAGAGGAGCAGCAGGCAGGAGCAGCATGCCAGCCAGAGATACGGGCAGAGATAGAAGGTCATTGTCTGGGTCATCATCCATCCCAGCTCAAGGAGAAGAGAGGAAGCCATGGGGGCAGCCACAAGCCAGAGGAGGACTTCTAGGACTACTAGGAGGGACCAGGAGGGCTGAAGCTGGTACACCCGGTGGCACGGCAAATTGCCCCCAAGAAGCAACAGGGTAGCCACCCACCCAGGCACCCACTAAAACAGAAGAAGGCAAACCCTTCCAATCAGATAACTGGGTCAGTGTTTTATTATAGGGACTGCGAGTTACAAAGAAGAGGTGCAGATTTGATTTCCCATTGGATTTGCTGTTGAAACCCCATGAAAGGTAAATATATCCACACCGCCTTAATGATATGGTATTTGGCAATCCGGGTTAGCAATCCTTTCAGTGTCCTGACTGTTTGCTTAGTGCAGGCAAGGCTGGTTTGGGCCCTCATTTTGGCCTCTAATGTTGGGAGAGGACTAGGTTGGGGGGGCATTCTGGCTAATTTGCAGATCATTATTTCAAGGTGATTTCGTATTTTCTTTCTGGATTTTCTTGTATGATTTTTCATTGTTTGTAGCTGCACTTGGCAACATTTGATGCCCGTGGTTGCTTTCTTCAGGCACAGGTTAATGTTGGCTTCTGTTGTCCTTTTCATCCCTCCCCCCTTATCTTATCCCTGACAATACCCCACTAACCTTGTCCTTGCCAACGTCACCCATCTTGTGCTTGACCGCCACACACACACCCTTTGTTACTGCTGTCCTGGCCTCCACCTTGTGCTTGATCGTTCCCCAGATGCGCCATATCCGTGCAACCCCGTACCCACTCATCTTGTCTCTGCCACCCTGCCTTGTGCTTCACCCCTCCCCCAATACATTCACCAGGTCCCTGCAACCTCCTACTCCACTTTCCTTATCCAGCCTACCTTGTGCTTGCCGCAACCTACCTTGTGTCCCTGCTGTCACATACAGGTGAGTGGAAGGAGTACATTACTGGCATCTGGTTTGGTACTGGTAATGGGTACATTGCAGGCCGGTCAGATGTACTGAGGCTGGCACTGGTATATTGCATGCAAGTGACATGTAGTTGGCACAGGTAAACATAATGTGGAAATGCAACAGTAGTTAAAGCCAAGTGTCTGGCAAAACAGATTGTCAGCTTTGGCGCCTCGAGTGGACTTGTGATTAAGTGTCAAGGACTGTAACTAGCCGCTATTAAAACTAATGTCTTGGTATAAGTGCCTCTAAAATCCTTGTAAAATTATACCTCAGAATGTGGGTGTTATAACCTTTTCCCTTCTGCTTTTGCATCTTTGTGTGCATACCAATATTAACAGGCCTAACAGCTACATTAAAGTGTCATTTTTCTTGAGTGCTGATGTTGATCAAATTGCATTTTTGGCTTGATGCACTTGAAATACATGTATAGTACTTGGCATACTATATGATTCAGTCTTGAATGTCCTTATGTACCCAGTAGGATGTTATAATTTTGTACAGTACATATGCAGTGTTTATGTTGCTTTAGTCAATGGCCACTAAAACATGTAAGGGAGGAAATGGAGGAGGGTAGTATGGAGTCACTTTGGATGCAAATCCAGGATTCCAAGAATAGGATTCTTAGAATGGGAGTGGTGTATAGGCCACCATCACAGACGGAGAAGTTAGACAGGGAACTAGCGGGACAGATCAGGAGGACCTGCGAGAAGGGTAGTGTGGTGATTGTGGGGGACTTCAGCATGCCAGGAGTGGACTGGAGCACCCCAACAACCAGGAACAGAAGGGAGCAGGTACTGCTGGATGCCTTCCAGGACAGCTTCCTGCTGCAAATGGTCAGTGAACCAACCAGGTTAGGAAATACCCTTGACCTTGTGCTGGCAAATGGGAACTTTGTGAGAGAACTTACGCGGAGGAACCGCTATCAGGGAGTGACCACCGCTCAGTATGGCTCACATTGGATATGGGCAAGGAAGGAGTGGAATCTGGCACAATAGTGCTGGACTTCAGGAGGGCCGACTTTGGGAGGATAGGGGAAGTGGTAAAAGGGTACCTGGCCAGAATTCAATCTTGTATGGACACTAACCAGAGGTGGGAGCTCATAAAGCTGGGGATAGTGGAGGCAACCAAAACCTGCTGCAAAGCCCAGAGCAAGAAGACTAGGGCTAAGAAACCAATCTGGTTGAGCAAGGAGGTCAGGGAAAAGGTAAGGAGGAAAAGAGCTGCCTTTAGGAAGTACAAGAAAACAGGGAGGGGGGAGGACAGGGAGGAGTACTTGACAGAATCGAAGGAGGTGACAAGGGCAGTAAGGGGAGCCAAAGCATCTACGGAACTCAGGCTGGCACAAGGCATTAAGAAGGGGGAGAAGGACTTTTAAGTACATCAGGAGAAAAGGGCTGTAGGACCACATAGTAAGGATTAGGAAGGAGGGGTTGGGTGGAAGCAGGGTGCGATAAGGCGGAAGCACTAAATGAGTACTTCTGCTCAGTATTTACTAAAGAGAAGAGGGGGGTGACACCCAAGGTGGGAGAAATGGCAGAAGCAAGGGGGGAAGTGGTGACAGATGGGGGAATCATGGAGAGCAGAGTTCAAGAGGGTTTGAAGGCACTGAGGGTGGATAAGGCACCAGGCCCAGATGGCATCCACCCCAGGGTACTGAAGGAGCTGGCACAGGTCCTTGCAGGACCTTTGGCAGACCTATTTAATGCCTCACTACATTTGGGATATGTACCTCAGACTGAAGGATGGCTCATGTGGTGCCCCTCCACAAGAGTGGCCCCAAGGATGAGCCAGGAAACTACAGACCAGTGAGCCTCACATCCATCGTGGGTAAGTTAATGGGGACTATCCTGAAGGAGAAGCTGGTGGCCCTCCTAGAGGCCAGAGGACTACAGGACAGCAGACAGCATGGCTTTATATGTGGCAGATCCTGCCAAACCAGCCTGGTTGAGTTCTATGACTGGGTAACTAGGCAACTGGACAGGGGCCATGCAGTGGATGTCCTGTATCTGGACTTCAGTAAGGCATTCGACTCAGTGCCACATGGAAGACTGGGAAGGAAGTTAGTAGGCACGGGGTGGGTGCAAAGCTGGTGAGATGGGTAGGAAACTGACTGCAGGGAAGGCAACAGAGGGTGGCGGTGGATGGGGAGCTCTCACACCCAAGGGCAGTGACGAGCGGTGTTCCACAGGGCTCAGTGTTGGGACCAGTGTTGTTTGGGATATTCATTGCAGACATATCATGGGACATCAAGAGCAAGATCAGTCTGTTTGCTGATGATACCAAGGTAGGCGCAGTGGTGGATGACCTAGGGGGATGGCAGGGGTTGCAGGATGATCTGGCAAAGCTTGAAACCTGGTCAAACACCTGGCAATTGGGCTTTAATGCCAAAAAGTGCAAGGTGCTGCATTTTGGTATGAAGAACCCAAGGAGGAGTTACCAGCTAGGGGGAGTGCAGCTAGCCCAGACAGAGGAGGAGAAGGATCTGGGTGTGCTCATTACAGGGTCAATGAACAGCTCGGCACAATGTAGGAAGGCAGCTGCAAAGGCCAACAAAATGCTGGGTTGTATTGCAAGGGGTATATCCTCGAGGAGGGAGGAGGTGATTCTGCCACTGTATAGGTCATTAGTTAGACCACACTTGGAGTACTGCGTGCAGTACTGGCGTCCGTGATTCGAAGAGGGACATTAAGTTACGGAGGGGTGCAGCAGAGTGACAAAGATGATCAAGGGGCTGGGGACTTATCATACGAGAGAAGGTTGAAGGAGTTGAACATGTACTCACTGGAGGAGAGGAGAGACAGGGGTGACATGATTGAAACCTTTAAATACATGAAATGAATAAACAAGATGGGTACAGAGGGGCTGTTCAAAGTAAGGGAGGGGAGGGCCACCAGGGGCCATGATATGAGACTGGAGCAAGGAAGGTTCAGGAGGGAGATGAGGAGACACTTTTACAGAAAGGGTGGTGGCTGGGTGGAATCGTTACCTGCTGAAGTGGTATGTAGTAGAACAGTGGACTGCTTCAAATGAGGATGGGGCAGGACAAGGGGAGGGTTAATGAAGGGAAGGTGGGAGGAGGCAGCTGCAGAATAGGGTGCTAGCTGCACATTCAGCAGACTTGATAGACCTCTAGGCCTTTATCTGCTGGCAAATTCTCGATGTTCAGATGTGAGGCTTTGTTTAGTATGTACAGATTATTTTTCATCTAATTGAGAAGGTATGGGTAGGGAAACAAAGGATCAATACCAAGCTTACATAAGCTCCACAGATTTAAATACATTTCTATACATTTAGCAGCATGAAGGTCTGTCAGAAAAGGATTCCAGTGTCTTAAACATTGTAATAAGATACTCTGTACAACTGCTGCAAACCCATTACGTGATTCCTCACTTTATGCTAAGTGAGGGGGGTCATAATTGACTCCTTGTATTTATACTTAAGGGGTGTGATTTTTTTTTTTTTTTGGGCCACAAACAAGGAAAGAGGCATTTCTGTAAAGTGCAGAGGAGCATGGGTACCACTTTTTATACAGAGTGCCACCACCGGGGAAAATGGGCTTTAATATATAAGAAATCTCATTGGCTGGCACAGGGAAGGGGAAAAGGGGTACATTAAGTTTCACTGAAAGCCCTCTAAATAACAAGTCCCAACTATGCCAACCCACTGAAGTATCCTAGTGCCCACCCACCCTGTACCCTAACTGGCTACAAGCACCTCATTTGAACTTCAGATCACTGCCATTTCCCCCCTCGCTTAGCGAGAATGCTATGGAGAGACACCCCCAAAACACTCACGCAGTAAAGAACTACACTAATTAAGTAAAAGTGCTTTCGTCTTCTCATTTCCTACTTCATGCAAACAAAGAAAAAAAAAAATGTTTTTCAGTTTAGGACTGTTATACAGTGCCACAAGTACTCCTGTCAGGTCACCTGCTCATCCCATCCACCTCCTCCGTCCGTCCAGCCGCCCACAGCAACCTAGCAAGTGTACTCCCCAATCTGCATCGCTAGTTCTGTCTTTCTCAGAGTTCCCACGCAGTTCCCTAACCCCACCATCTTAGGGCTGTGTCTTCCAATTTTAAATTGCAGAAATACTCTCACACAAAAGTTAATAGCTACAGCGCTAAGTGTTCCACACATCTGTGTCAAGCGTGCCTACTTGCGATCCTCATCCTTTCGGCTTCTATGGTCTCATGCTCCAGATTATAAGGAAAGCCAGTGAAAAATAAAGAAATGCACCAGTTTTTACAAGCTGACTTTCTTGTTTTCCTTCTAGAACCCTCAACCGCCAATGCAGTCAAGCAGCCAGCTTTACTGTTCACTGTATGATTGCACCTCAGTGATTCTCGCTCCACCACTCCACTGAATGAGCACCCTGCCATTCTCACTCAACCACTAAGTCGATCGTTCCCGCTCATAGAGTGCACAAAACAAAACATTGTTCTTTTAGAGTGAAAAACAAGAGATAGTGTTTCAAGTAAAGTCATTGGGGGGGACAGAAAAATGTCCACACCACTGCAAAATGAGGAGAGACAGATATAGTAAAAAGGGGCCTCATAAGCAGCTCCATCTGGTGGCAATTTAATGGACTATTTTACAGAAGCTGCTGTTTCTGATCAGTTTTATTAATATTTTAGCCTCTTTTTTCCTAATAAAATCATTAAAAAAAAAAAAATAATGACAGCCCCTTTTCTAAGCACAATAATACCCTCCTGGGTAGGTGGTGTGGTCAATACCAGACCTTCCAGGGGCTATAAGGCCCTTCACCAGTAGCATCGGGCCTCATTACACCCCTGGGTGGTCCAGTATTGCCCAATTCCACCCACCCTGCCAAGTATTATTGCTTGCTGAACATGCCGGTTTACAGGGCAGCTACATGTGAGAAACTCTTCACAGAATAAGAGTGTCTCACAAACAGAGGAAAGAAGCACTCCAATTGGTTGGGAGCATTCCGTTGATCTATATTTAGACAAGTTTTGTGTTTTGTTTTTTGTTTTTACAATTTCTGTTTATGCCCCTTGTTCTATACCCCCAATCTTGCTCCAGTCTCTTAAGTCATTCTGCTGGTTGTCTCTTCCTGTACCAAGGAGCCATCCCCCACACAGCCTAGGGTCTCTTTCCCAAGACGGGGACAGGGTGGAGGGGATATACCCCTGAACTTTCATACATCTTGTCAGGAGGTATCTGTTGCTCAGCAGGGAAAGACTCAGCAGTGGGGTCCTTTGTCATCTGGGAGGTAGGGTCTGATATTTTCAGTTTGATTCCTTCACCCAAACAAGAGCATTGTATGCAAGGACTGCAAGAATGAGACACACACACAGCATCACTGGTAGTTAGTGGCGTTCCTCCCATCCACTGATCTAACCTTATAGCACTGCCTCCTGTCTTCAGGTGGCAGTGTGGCTGCAGTAGACTGAACCCTCTCCCCCTGGAGAAGGAGGGCATCCTTTGGTACGCTCAGCCCTTCTTCCCCAGCCAACCCCCGATGACTTGGGTTCATTCCTAAACCCGGGTCACCGCTGGGTGGCTCTATTTAGACAAGATAACATTTTATAGTGCTTTTATATATTGATTATATAATATCTAGACAGGATAATGCTCCCTGCACTTTGAAATAGGATGTGTTAAACCAGTAAAATGGAACTAGGGGACATGGACAGAGACTGTTGTGGGGGAGGTGGGATGGAACAGAATTCTTGAATGCTTACTTTACTCAGCGGTTGGTAGGACCATGGCTTAGGAGTTTGCTCCAGACGGTAATTAAATGAGCATTAGTTCAAGCACAAACTGAGAGTTAGAACTGCAGGCATAGTTGTGGGATGGACTGTTGGTCTGATTCCATCCTATGAAATACCATCCTGACGTACCCGCTGGAATGCCACAGTTTTTGCTCATAGCAGACTGCAACTCCTAACCTTTTCTATCCCCTTCCTGGTCTCAATGAGTGCAGTATAACCAAAAGCAATTAAGTAACATCTCTTGTCTTATCAGGTACCAGAAACATTTGAAGAGGTTGCCATTGCTTTTTCTGAAGAGGAGAGGAAGATGTTAAGCAAACAGGAGAAGGCACTACATAGGGAAGTGATGGTGCAGAATTTTGAAACCATGGTTTCAGTAGGTAAGGATAGATACATTCTCTGAAGTAGGATCTTTGTTCTGAGGGAATGTGCATATGACTTAAATATTACTATAGATCAGTGCTGACAGGTAAGCGTCTTTGAGGCTGTATCCCAGGGTTTTGACCTGGTAAACCATAAATTGCTCTGCTGTAAATTATTGATGCTAGGTTGCCCCCAACCCTCCCATGCTGCTGCTTGGTTTGCTAACTACTTTAGTGATAGGCAACAAATTGCTGAATATAACCAAACTCTGTCCAGCATGGTTCTCCTTAAGCAGGGTGCCCTAAATGGTCCATTTCTCCCTTTTTGTCAATAATCTCCCTTGTATAATGACATCCTGTAGTACCACACTCTAAGCTGATGACCTTGCTCTTGTGGTGAGCTCTAGAAGTGTGAGTCTTATCAATTCTCAGCTTAATGCAGACTTCCTGAGATTATAGTTGTGGCTCTCAAATATTTATCGCCTAATACTAAAGACGCTTAAGACATGCTGTTTGGCTCTACTGTTGAACTTAGATCCTGTTCTGAGGCTCTGTACATATCCTGTACTGATGGCTGTCAGCCTAATGTGGCCCACATGTTAAAGTACCTTAGCATCACATTAGATTCTTCCCTGGACTTTTCCTGTCATGTTACTGATATCTAGTGGTCTATAAATGCCCGATTAGGTATGGCCTACAGACCCAAACAAATCTTTACTCCGGCTGCTTGTACTGGCCTTGCCCAAGGTGTGTTCATTTCTGGTTTAAACTATAGTGTGCTTTCCTTCCTTAGCACTGCTAAAACAACGCTGAGCACTCCACACTGTAGCAATTCCCCCTGGGAGTCATTGTACTGTGGGTCACTACCACCCTCTCAGATACCACATAGTCTATGAAGCACCCACCCAAGCAAGGGACACAGAAGGATGAATTACCTTGAGTATTGCTTTGTTCAGGAATGACTGACCTGATCCCTGCCATCACTGACCTACCATAGTTCTTTTTGTGTTATACCGGGTTATTCTACCCCCTGCCAATGTCTTCACTCAGATCTACATCTTTATGTTGTTAAAAACTATTCATTCAAACTCCCGCCTATGTTCTTTTATGGATAATAACTGTTCTACTTGGTATTATACAATGGCAAGAAAGAATCCTGGCTTCTGATTGGTCAGTGGGCTGTCACAGCCGGGATGTTATCCTGGCATAACATCCCTGCTGATTGTTTGTAGGATATTGAGCATGAGGCAGATCTCTTTTTTTTCTTAAGAAACAAAAATATTTTTAACACTAACAAAAACATTCTTTAAAATTATTTTTTAGCTATAAAACAATAAGCCATTGTATAATAGGAATAATGCCCTCCAGGGTGGGTGTTATGCTGGGATAACATCCCTTCTCGGGTGTTGGACACCCTCGGCCACTGGCCTCGGGCCCAACCACCTGAGGTGGGATGTTATCCCAGCATAGCACCCACCCTGTCGGGCATTATTTCTTTATTATATAATGCCTGTCTCCAGCTCAGGTCTGCTGTTTGTATCTGACTAGATTAATTTATATCCTGTATTATTTTTGGTTCACCATTGTCAGTGACTGTTGATAATGTCTCAATAAACCTTCAATTTAACAAAAAAAAAGGATAAATTACCCTACGTAGGGTGCAGTAAACTCTTCAGCTGGTCCAATACTAAAACTATGATTTCAAGTATGACACAAGAACCTGTGACTCTGGGTACCCTGGAATTACATTGGTATCCTGGTGCAGGCCTGGCAGCTATACCGCCCAGGTTCTTTTGGTGATGCACTTGATGAAATTTAGTTAGCTTGCAATTTAGCCCCCAACAGGCCATGGTGTGATAGCACAATTTAAAGAACTTGAAACTCCAAATGTTTAGAAAACCCAGCTTTGTAACCCCAACATGGTAACTGTAATCCAAAAAGTTCAGAAGACCACAGTCAGCAGCGCCAGCAGTTATGTGACCCACAGATGCAGCAGCGCAGACTAGGCAGAAACCAGCACACAGCAGCAAGTCGGGTAACATTCAGTAGGGCCCAGTGGCCTTGATATGATGCCCTTTGGACTCATTCAGATGCTTGGCAGCAGCACAGCCCTTCTGACTCAACTTTCGCAACACACAACTCTTTTGGCTCAACACTCACAGCACCCAGGAGCGCTGCACAGTGGCATTATGATTCCCAAGGAGTTCAGACTCCAGGAGCAACCCCACGGTCCTGCTCCCCTCTTGACTGAGAGTACCCACATATTCAGGGCACACATCTGTCACTCTCTCCTTTTCCCTGATTCACTCTACTTGATAAGGGCTAGCAGGCCACCTACCTTACTCTACAGCAGTTTGATGGAGGTGCAGATCTCTGTCATCAATTCTTTAGCTCAGCAGCTTTCCTCAGAATTTGGACCTCTCAGATCCTCTCACAGCAGCTTAATTCTGCAGGTGGCCTCCTGGCACAGTCACACAGCTAGAAGCCCAAGATGAGGCTCATAATATTTGGAAGAATGAGCCCAGGATAGAACTCCAAAGATCTGGGCCTGGCTAACCCTCCAGCTTTCACAAGTAGCAGCAGGTCTGCTCATCTGAGTCTCTCTCCAACTGCCGTGAGCTCCTCAAGAGCCCAGAATCTTCTCCCTTACAACTCAGTGTCCTGTTGGTCAGACAGGGCTGTCCATCAGTACTTCCACCTGACCTGGCTTCTGATTAGCTCTAGTAGTCTACCAGTACAGTGGAGAGGGTCCTTATTGCATCATCCCCCCACAATCCCTTGCTGTTGTTGCTAGGGCTTTCTAGTACTCTGATTAGCTGGCTGGGTCAGTGGGCACAAAGATGGCTGTGTCCATGTTTGTAAGGAGGTTTGGCTCCAAGCATCTTTATTTTTTATTATTATACTGCTCCCTATGTGTGCTAGCCCCACTGCATATGTAACAGTCCTCCAGAGCTATTATCAGATCTGTCTTTGGCATCTGTAGCAGTGACAGGTCCTCAGTCGGGCATGCTGGCAAGGTAGAGCTGGGCGTGCTGAGGAGAGACCCCTGCAGCATGCACTCCTGCTCAAAGAGATGGTAGCATGGAGAAGAAGGCACCAAAAGGAAGAGGCACCAATCCTTCGGCCCCCGCTGCCAGAATCTGGGGACTGAAGCAGAAGAAACCATGGCTGCAGCCACAAAGACAAAAGGTGCAGGAGGTGCCAAAAGCATTCAGCACTGTCGTGCTCCCTCAGCATGCCACACATATGGCTAAGTGTGGAAGCCAGCAGTAACCACAGTCTCAGAGTCTCAAGAGGGCAGCAGTAAGTAAGTATAGGTAAGCCCCCTCCCAAGGGGGGGCATTACACTCTACTCCAGGTTACAAATTGTTGTCCCGGCAATTCCATGAACTCCATCCAGTGTGTACCTGACAGACACAGACAGGCAACTAACAGTTCTTCCTAGCTAAATGCTTCCTAGCTAGGCTACTTACAGGGCCCTTAGGCTTAAAACAATATCAACAGGTTTCAGACTGTACAACATTTTCATAACTATTTCTGGGTAGATAGTTGGTCCCTACTGAACCAACATATCCAGTACTCTGCATCCCAGTATTACAACCCAAAACTATTGTACACAATACAGAGTCTAGAATGGGATGTTCTATAGATTTCACAATGCGCTGAATACAGGGGCAGGTTGATGGAGGCACCAGGGGTGACATAACTGAGCTTGAATACACGTCCTACAGGACTTTTCTGAACACCACAGTGGGACTGCTTCCGGTTCCTTGACAACTGAGAGTGCACTTCCTTCCTGTCTTGGCAGTAAATGAGGTTCCTCAGAATGAATTGGTACCATTACAATATCCGATTCTCTGTTGGGTCCTACATGTTCTTCTACATGCCCTAATTCAAGGGTAGCTGGTCTAATTGGGGGGTCAAATGGTTCTGCATCTGGATTTACCTGAGTGGGTGGAGTACATGGTGTCCACCAGTCATCAGAAGCATTTAACAGATAGGGAATGTCAACAGTGGAATAGTAATGAGCATGGTCATCTTCCTCATTAGATGAATCTGTTGCATTTTGTGCTGGTTTAGGTGAAGCCTGTTTGGATGCCTGAGTGGACTAGTGTCCCAGTTGGGGGCAGACTGACTTGGTTTGCTTCTGTGTTTATGCGAACCTCTGGTTTCCAGTCTCTGGGGGAGTGCTGGGCCGTTGTCCAAATTTGGCATGCCCAACTCACCAATGGGGGGAGTAAATGGTTATCGTGCAAAGTTTTACTTCTACTGGGATCCCCCTGTGGGCAAACACTGTACACTGGTAAGGCCACAGGTTTTTCAGTGATCACATATGAAATAGTTTGCCAGCGAATATAGTTGAGTACAAATAAAGGAACTTTTAAAAACGGATTTAGATAAATTCATACTGAAATATGAAAGAATTAAATGCTATTAAAACACATAGGAGGTCCCGCCGGCAACCCGGGTTCAGGAACAAGCCCGGAACCGCCGGGGGTCAGCAGGGGAAGGAGTGGATCGAGCGTCCGGAGGACAGCTCTTCTCTCCTGGGAGGAAGGGGACCCCAAGGATTGGAGTTTGACTGCTGTCTGGTGGAGGCCAGGGGCACAGCAAGTTCCCTATCTCACAATGTGGGGCAAGTGTACGGCAGATGTTGGCTGGGGAGGGTCTTGACGTCGGGGACACACGCCAACACAGGAACAATGAAAAAATTACCCTCTGGGCTCCTGGAAGACTGAACACTCTAGTGCAGACCCCATAGCCTGCCTGCCTGTCCCGGTCTGGTGCCCTGACAAAATAAATACAGTTTGGGGGTGTAGGCACCCCATCCCTGTCCCCCCGGGACAATCCGAGGCTACATGGAGGGAGTGCAGGTAGGACGAAGCTGGGGCAGATGCAATTAGTGACTCCCGAGGTGGCGGAGTCTAAGGGGCAGGGGAGGAGCATAAATAGCAAGTAGGAAAAAGAAAACACATAGGAGGTCATTTGGGCCTCAGCCTTTTCTTGCTCCTTTACAATACTGATGATGGTGACATGGGAGATGTTCCCAACGTATATGCAGTTTTATGCTTTCTTGGTAACCCAAGTTTCAGACCAAGACTCTGTCTTCAGGGAGTGAGCTCTGACACATTTGTCAAATCTTGTTTTGCTTGCCAAGTTTCTCTCTGTAAACAATTCTGCAGCCAGCCTGCAGGCATCGTCCAATTGATGTTTTAGTCTTTGAACATATTTAGTGTAAGTTTCTAGATTGTATTCATCAGATGACACTCCAAACGCACGGTCCACTGAGAGCCTGGCCTCGCTTCCAAACAGGAGCAGACATGGGGATTGCCTCACGACATAGCTGTGAGTACCACTATATGTATGGGCAAGCAGGGTCACTTGTTGACTCCAGTTAGATTTTTTATGAGGCTCCAACATGCCTAACATATTCAACAAGGTTCTATTAAATTGTTCTGATTGTGAATCACCTTGAGGGCTATAGGGAGTGGTCCATGACTTCCTAATTGCCCAAAGAGACAACAACTACTGGATCAGCTGACTTTCAATGTCCTGATCCTGGTTGGAACGAACTCTCTTTGGCAGTCCATAATGAACAAAATACTTTTTAACCAGAATCTTGGCTCTGGTTGTGACCTTTTGGTATTTTGTGGGAAATGCTTGGGCATGCCTGGAGTAGTGGTCTGTCACCACCACTATGTTTGCAATGTTCTTCTTGTTTGGCCCCAGCCCCAGAAAGTCAATGCAAACTACTGTAAGTCCATGGGGACACTTGTAGTGTTCGCCAAAGGGGCTGCTTGGTTGGGTAGCGTTTTCCACTGGATGCCTCTCATATACTGTTTACAATAAGTTTGCACCTACATGCTCATCCAGGGCCAATAAAACCTTCTTCTAATTTGGTCCAATGTCCTGTTAATGCCCAAGTGTCACAACTCATCATGCAGGGCTTTGAGAGCTAGTTTTCAGAACTTTACTGGCAGTAACAATTGTTTCTGACTTGGCCAATCATTGCTCTATGCCTTTTTGTAGAGCACGCCTTCATGTACTTTTAATTTGCTCCACTCTCTCAGTAGCAGGGAAGTGTCAGGATTATTCACTTTGACAAATTCTGGACTTCCCCCTCTTTGAGGGGTTTTAACAATGATTCTGATTGCAAGATCCTTCACTTGTTATTTTCTCCAGTTTTGAGGACTCGTGGCAAAGTGTGTTTACTGAGTGACATGACATTGCTGTAAGTCACAGGTATGGAAAGACAAACACCACTCCGCCACAAGGAGGGTGCAGGGTTCAAAACTTGAACAGTAATATTCACAAAAAACCTGCAGTCCTCAGATGGTATAGAAAAAGCTTTATTATAAAGATAAAAAGTTGCCATGCAGCAACAAGGACAATTACTTACTGTGAACCCCAACCAGTTTCATGCTCTAGCATGTCATCAGGGGGATGGGTCTCAGTGAAAAGTGACTCTGTTATATTGTACACATTTAAAGAGATAGTGCACTGCAAATGATTCATGAATAAACTGTGACAGTGCTCAGCGCATAGTGTTTTTAATAAAATATAAGAATATGAAGTTCAATCCTAGAAATAATTTTAATTGTGACTGAAAGAATCAGTTTCATAAAGTGTTAACAGGACATAATAGGTGTATGTCAACAATTGTGAAAAAATATGAATCATAAAACATACATAGTAAAGTCACATTAAAAAATATGTACTGGTTACTAAACTGTCAACTTCCAAGTCTTACCTATGGTTATATCAACTCTTAAGGCACATGTCCATGGCTGCCCATACCAGAGAAGGTCCCAAGACTTGATGGTGCATCTATAAACAGAAAAATAATGCATATTAGCCAAAGAGTATTTACAGTTCCTTACTCAGTTAATTCATTTAACAGGTCTGAACATCAAGAGGCAAGGGGGAGGGAAAGGGGGTGAGGAAAAAAAAATGAAAAGAAAGAAAAAAAGAGGGGTTGGGGAATATTTAAGGGAGCAGGAAGGGAAAGGAAAAGAGACAGAGAGAAAGAATTCTGGGCTTCCCCCTCTTTGAAGGGTTTTAGCAATGTTTCTGATTGCAAGATCCTTCACTTGATATTTTATCCAGTTTTGAGGACGCATGGCAAAGTGGGTTTACTGAGTGACATGACATTGCTGTAAGCCACAGGTATGCAGTCTGATGAGGTGTCCAAACTGTCCACCAGGCGAGGTGGTTCACTGAAGTTTGTCAGTTCTTCAGGGTTATATCTTCTGCACAAAGCTTGAATGGCCATCTCTGGGAGTGGGATCCATTCCAGCCCTGGTGTCCTTGGGTAGGGTCTTCTGGTAGCACATTAGCATCAATGCTGCTTTTCCAGGCTAATACTCCCCCACCCCAGTAATTGTATGTTGAGAGGACTGACAACCAGCAATGGACTGAAGCATCCAATGTTGCTATCATCTGCACATAGTTGGGGCGGGGGGTTATCAATTTGGACTGTGGTGTGGGTCCCATACAGATACTCATGGAATTGATCAATAATTGCCCATTTCAGTGTCAAAAACTCCAGCTTCTGGGCAAGATAATTTCTTTCTGATGATGAAGCTGCAATTGGCATGAGCTACTGGCTGGTGTCATTGTGGGTGTTTCTGATATAGCACTGCTCCCAAACCACTGAGACTGGCATCTGTGTGCAACACACATGGCTTTCTGGGGTTTGCAGAAGGCCAGCATGGGGGCACTGGACAATTGTCTGATTATCTCATCACAAGTTTGGGGTCCGTATGGGGCCAAATTATTCATGCAGTATGTGTAGTAAACATTTTCAGGAGCTGACTTTGGCACCCTCTTGTTGTTCTGGTTGGTAGTAGGATACCCTTGGATCAGGTCCTGCAGTGGCTTGACAATCTTGGTGTAGTCTTAAATAAACCTGTAGTACTAGCTGAAGAATCCCAAGAAACTCTGCAGTTCTCTCAGCTGGGTGGGTTTGGCCATCATTGTCACTGGTATGGATGCCATCTTGGCACATGATGTGACCCATATACTTGACCCAGGTCCTGAAGAACTCACACTTGTTGATGGACAGCCTGGGGCCATACTCTTCCAGTCTGTCAAGTACCTTGAACAGCCAGCTTTGTGTTCTTCTAGGGCTTTCTCAAATACAATAATGTCGGAGTACACCAGGCATTATAACAGGTCCATATCACCCATGACTTTCTCAATCGACTGTTGGAATGTAGCTGGCACCCCTAAGATCCCTTGTGGCAGTCAAAGAAACTCGTAGACTTCGAGGGGGCAGACAAACACTGTCTTTTCTCGATCTTGCTCGGTCATGGAGTTTTGATAGTAGCTGGATCTCAAACCCATCACATCAAACCAATTTCTGTTTAGGCAATCTAGGTGATTTTGATCTTGTGGCATAGTGTATTGGTCAGGTACAGTTATTTTGTATAGAGTCAGGTAGTCCATGCACATTCTGACAGCCTCACTCTTCTTCCAGACAACTACAGTTGGTGATGCGTAGGGGCTCCTAGATTCCTGGATGACGCCTTTGGCCAGCATCTCCTGTGGGTGCTTTCACACATCATCTATGTTTGTGGGGGCCAGTTGTCTCGACCTATCCTGATAAAGGCCTCTCATCAGTGACCCTGATGTGGTTCTGTACACGCTTGGTGCACCCTTCTGTTGTCTGTGTCAACTTCTTTTGAATTCTGTTCTGCCACTCTGTGGGCGAAAAGGGATCTCCAAACTCGAACAATGAAATCTAATTAGCTGGCACAATAGACTTTAGTGGGGCTTTTTCCCTTCGGATGATGATTGGTCAGTGTGTTACATTTGTCACATTAACTGTTACTTGTTGGATATATGCATGAGTATAGCTGGTGGTATTCTAGGTTTGACAGTGAACCCTTCTGGCAAACTGACTTCCTCTGGGCTATTGAACATTAGCAGCTGACTGTGACAGGATCCCTTGAGGTGCACTATTCCCTTGACAGCACACTCTGCTTTGGGGATAACACAACTTCCGATTGGTTCTGGCACCAAATAGTTCCCACAGATTCATCTTCGAGTAGGTCAGGGGCTTTGCGACTGTAAGCTTGTCTGACATGTCTGTGGAGGGGCTATGGTACTTTTCCCTGTCAGGTTTCAAACTCTTTACACAACTTTCCCAGATGGTGGAATATATGGGCATTGGTTACTACAATTATCAGAATCTCTTCTTACATACTCGTCTGTAGGCACACCATGGGACATGTTTCCACAACAGTTGAGTTCCAGAAGTTCACTGAGAAGGTGATCTGTATATAAATCAAGCCCAGACAGGGCTATGAAGCTTCTTTGAGACCCCACATGTCTTAGCCTTCTGGGGGCTCCAACTTTTTGTGTGACAGATACTTATTGTAATATGATACTTATTGTAATAGTCTTTGAACACTACAGTGACTTGGGAACTACTGTCCAGAAGTGCTTGAGTGAGCCATCCATCCACTTGAGCTTCCACATCTGCAGTAGGACCGACAGTCTCACCTCAGTTCCTTGACACTTTAGCTTTGGTGTCTGAAGCATTGGTTTTGACACAAACTGTAGCTTTATCATTGGTCATTGGAGAGCAACTTGTTCCCAGGGCACCAGAGAGCTCCTCTACTGGGGCCCACAGAAGTTTATAGGACTGACAGTGTTTGTGGCCAGTTTCTCTCAGATTAGCCTGTTGGTGACCCTCTGAAAGTTGATTTCTGACTGACACTGAGGTTGGATATGCCTATACTTACCACAATGGTAGCAACAAACATCACTTTAATACATTGCCTGTCGAGAGGTTCCAACTGGAGAGTTTCATAGGTGTCCTCCCTCCCAGGCAGGGAGCCTTGACGTTTGCAGGGCTTGGTGGTTCACTGATTCTCCCATCATTTTCTTTAGCCCGGTCAGTTGAGTGTGGCCTTCATCCACTGAAAAAGAATTTGATGCTCTTACTTCAGTGCTTGAGGCAGCTAACACAACATTACATGACACCGGCATGCTGGATACTAAGGGCTCAGACCCCTAAGGGGTGGGCTGTTCATACAAGGTTAGACTAGCACTCTTCATTTCTTGAATCAGCCTCTGTAGTTCTGGGAACCCTTGCTGTACAACATTTGGGCCAAAACAGTACCTGGATTTAAATCCGCTTGGGATAGGCACAAGGGGATAGTTTCAAAAAGTATCTGAGATGGGGGAGTAGGATTTGGGCAGACTAGATGGACCTTTGGTCCCCATCTGCCGTCACTTTCTATGTTTCTATGGTGGTGGAAGCAGTCAGGGTTTCCAAATATTCATCTTATTCCTTGGCCTCTCTAACCTCTCGCTGCAGGACTTGGTGGGAGGGTGGACTAATCAGTCTCTCTCTTTTAAGAATAACTTTAACACCAGTAACCCTGAAAATCAGGCAGCCTTCAGCACTTGTTCTAGTCACACCTTTTTGGCTCCTTGGACTCTATTCCACATCTGTGGTGCTCTTTTTGTAAGGACTGCTTGAGTCACTGGAGATACTGTAGGTGGACCCCCGGTATTATTTGGTGTTCTTAAACTTCCAGTACAGGTCATCACAGGATCCTGTACTTCCAAATACACTGCCCAGGGTGGCAAGGTGTTCATCTGCAGGGTCATCTGGGTCTGTGGCATGCAAAGACTGGACGACATCTAACGCCTATCTTTTCAAATTGTCTGCCAGCTTCTTGCTTTTTTCCGCCTCAGTGCATTGCCATTCATATATTACTGGGACAGCATAATCAATCCAAGTTTCACAATCGTGTTCTCCGGTGGTGGTGGTGGTGGTGGTGGTGGGGGACAGTACCAGAAAAAAATTCTTAGGTGTTGATAATGGTCTGAACCAGCAAGGCAAGCTAGCATAGATTTTTCTGAGGTTGCCGGGGTGGGGGGACAGCGAGGTCTGCATATTCATTTTATTTTTTTTTTTTATTTTTATTTATGGTATTTTATGATACATAGCAAATACTTTAACCAGTAAATACACACAATCCTGGAGATTACAGACCAAAGGAGCAGTGTACAGGCTCGACATACCAGTATATGCAATATAAGTATGTCCACTTTTCCTGTGGAACTGTCCAGTATTTTAAAGGAGTAAAAGTCCAACAAGATAATGTTGTAGAAGAGTCCACTCTCACCTAGTCAGATACTAGCAGGTTATTCGTCAACATTTCCTGTCCCTTGTAGGATAGAAATAAGGGTGTGGGAGGCTGTGCCTTCCAACTTAGAACCAAGCAAAAAAATTAAGTAGACTGTCTACTCAATCAGGTTAATTTTTCACCCCTATCTAAAGCACCTCATGTGGCTAATAGGTAAACAGAATACAGCAAGAATATTTAAATAGTGCAGAAAATGAGTGGAGACCTAGCTCCAAAGTGAGATGGTTACACAGCTGGATTGAAATTGAACAAACAAATTGTTTGAGCTTTAACATCATGGCTAAATCGTAAAACAGCATTGGTAATATAAAGATAAACCCATCTGCATTATATAGGTGGTATACCCAGAAAAATAAAGAACAAGACACAAGTCCAAGCTAATACAGACCCTCTAAATATTCCTCAGTCATTAGGGTTTAGCTCATCATCTTCTTCCCTGTCTGAGGAATCTTGGCCTACTTCAAGTATTTTGGCCGCAAACACAGCTGCAGCCTCAGGATCTGTGAACATGTGTTTTGCCTTTATGCCGCACTTGTAAGTGTGCCGGAAACGGGAGTTGAGCTGAACTACTGCCTCCGAGAAGAGCTTTCTTGGTCTCTTGTAGAGCCTTTTTCCTAGTCTGTATCTGGGAGGAAATGTCAGGGAACAAAGCAATTTTATTACCCTTCCCAGACTAGGTCGCCCTGTTGTCGAGCTGCTTGTAGTAGAGGTATATGAGCCTCCGGACTGGAAAGTGTGGCAATTGCAGTGAGGGGTAATTCTGCAGCATTCCCCCGTGGCTGAAATATCATCAGTATAGCGAACGCTTTTATTACAGAAACACCTGAGTTATCAGGTAGGAGCTGCAAGTCCGAAAAAATTAAGTGCTGAATTGCTGCAATGATCTCTGTTGTCCCCAAAAACCTGGGGGCCAACAATTCGAACATTTGTCTAGTGATGAGTGTTTTCCAATGTCTCAATCTTGGCACGTAGATAGTGGAAGTCCTGCACATAGGCTGTGTTCCTCTCCCACTGTCAGTCCGACTCCAAAGTAAGCTTCGTTATCATTGTGGAGTTGCATTGGACTTTCGCCTCCAGTTCAGTGAATTTAGCCTTCATTGTCACAAGTCGACGATTAGAATCCTCTGCAGTTGCTCTAATTTTCTCGAGCATGCCATGATCTGTGGATTTGGGGTATCGGGTATTCTGTGCTCTGCTGCAGTAGACAGACCACTACTTGCTTGTTTCGGGCCTGCTGCTGCAAAAAGATAGGCATTCAGATTCTGTACTGCATGTTTGTCTTTCTTTGGGCTCATTTCTAGGGTTTGCCTTAGCTCTTCTATTGATTGCTACCTTCTGAGAGCTGCTTACTACACTGAAAACTGTGAGTTTTATATTTTTATTTCCAATCGATTTGCAGCTCAGAAAAACGTGTCCGCCACGATGAATGCTCCACAGCGCCCCCAGGTCTGCACATTCTTGAAGGTCTTCCCTTCAGTAGCCAACAATGATTCTAGTTTGATCTTGAAATGCCCAGCAGAATTCAGTTATAGTGAAGGAGGTTTTAGGTTGACAGAACTCCCTTTGCTTATCACCACCCAGATCTCTTGAGACTCCTCAGGTGTCACCGTGGCAGGCTGGTTCTTGGCCCCTAAGTCCTTCTCAGTTTTGCAATTAGTATTTTTTAAACTAGGTACCTGGTTCTTGAGTCAATCTCTGAATTTTCATTTTCCTAAAATCTTTCAAGGCATCCTCTAGCACTTCCAGGATGGAAATATTGTCTCGCTTCTCAGACACATTCTTTACAAGGAATACTTTGTGAGGGTCTAGACCCTCAAACACACACCAGTCCTCTACCTCTTGAAAAGTTATTTTTACTTTGACAGTAATTTTTTTTTGGGGGGGGGGTCAATGGCAAAAAATCTCTGAAAAGCCCCCAGGTGTCTCCAGATGTTCAACAGGAGATTCCAGCGGTGCCTCCAATGTGTGACCCCCTGGTCGCTGTGTCTGGATTAACACCCCTTCCTGGTGACTGTACAGGGACCATGTGGTTGAGGGGTTAGTTCTTTCTCCTGTGGTAAGGGGGGGACATCTGAGAACAAATAATAAATAGTGCAGTGCCTCCACCCAGAGAGAATAAGTGGGCCAGATGCTGTGTGCAATACCACCCCCGGGATGCAGTACCTACTCACCTCCTTATACTAGACTGGACTACCCCCGGTGACCAGTAAGACAGTAGTTACCTTCACCAGTAAACACTTCAACTAGACTACACAAAGTGGATACATATGTAAAAGCAAAATTCAACAAATTAACAGTGCTTTTATTTAGGAACACAGGCCTGAAAGCTTAAAGAAAAGGGGGTTAGACAGTTGCAGTTCACCTAGAGCACCTCCACCCTGTAGCAGAACTCTCTGCAAGCCACTGTACAGTGGGTCACTACCACCATCTTAGATCTATATAGTCTATGAAGCATCTGCCAAATCAAGGGCACAAAAGGATGAATTATGCTATGCAGCATGCGGTAAACTCTTCAGCTGATACCAGTACTAAACATAGACTATGATGGCAGAAGAAGACCACGGGTCCATCCAATCTGCACATAAACTCTAAAAAAGCCAGGACCTATTGTCCACACAGGGTTCTAACCCACCTTATCCACCCCCATGCTCTATCATACCGCTACCACCCTGCGCTACCACTAAGCCCCTCACTCTGTCCCAGCCGTGTTTGAAACCACTGATAGTTTTGGTGCCCACCACATCAGCTAGCAGATTGTTCCATGGCTCCATCACCCTTTCTGTAAAATAAAACTTTCTCACTTCCCTCTTGAACCTCCCTTCTGTCAATTTCCAGATGCCCCCATGTTCTTCATCCACTACTTATGCTAAATAGTTCCTCATAGTTTACTTTGTTTATCCCTTTCAGGAACTTGAAGGTCTCTGTCATATCTCCCCTCTCTCATCTGGCCTCCAGCAACTACATGTTCAGTGCCTTGAGCCGATACTCATGAGATCTGCCCTGCTGGCCCTGAATCATTTTGGCCACCCTACACTGCACTGTCTCCAGCCTGTCCTTATCTTTCCTTAGGTGAGAACTCCTGAACTGGGCACAGTACTCCAGGGGATGGCCTCACCAGTTTTTTATAGAAATGTAGTGATGCCCCCTTCCTTCTGTTGTCAGTACCCCTTCCTATACCCCTCAGCATCCTATTTGCCTTACTGTAGGCACTGTTACACTAGTCTGATTTAGGGAGTCACCGATGATGAACCCTAGGTCTCTTTCCTCAGAGGTCATACACAGCTTTACCGCCCCCCCCCCCCATCCAGTACTCTGCCCTGGAGTTCTTGTTCTCTATGTGCATCACCTTGCACTTCTTGACGTTGAATTTCAACTCTCAAACCTTTGATCACCTCTCTAGGTTTTGAACGTTTCTTTGCATTTTCCTAACACCTTCCTCACTGTCTACCCTGCCACAGAGCTTAGAGTCGTCTGCAAAGAGATGCATTTTGGCCTGAATTTCTTCTCCCATGTTGCTCATGAGCACATTGAAAAGGACTGGACACAGGACGGATCCTTGTGGCACCCCACTGGTGACCTCCCTCTCTTCTGATTTGACTCCGTTAACCACATCCCTTTGCTGTCTCCCTTCCAACCAGTTTCTCACTCATCTAACTCTGTCCTTCTCTTCTCTGTACCCAGATACTCTAGCTTCTTCAGCAACCTTATGTGAGGAGCTGAGTCAAAAGCCATGCTGAAATCAGAATAGAGTAAATCCACAGCATGGCCCTTATCCACTATCCTCGTTTGTTACCCAGTCAAAGAATATTATCAGGTTTGTCTGACAAAACCTTCCTGCCATGAACCCATGCTGTTTATTATCTTGGAGTCCATTGCTCTCCAGCTACAGTAGTTTATGAGGTCCTGTCTGACTCATGTTTCCTTCAGTTTACCCACAACAGAGGTAAGATTGACAGGTCTGTAGTTACCCGGTTGCTCCTTGTTCCTCCTTTTATGAAGCGGGACTATGTCTGCTACTCTTCAGTTTTTTGGCACTACCCCTGTCTGAGCTGAGCTATTTAATAGTCCCACCAGGGTTTCAGTTAGTTCTGTTGCCAATTCCTTGAGCACCCTCTGGTGCATTCGATTTGGTCCTGGACCCCTATCTATCTTAAGGGCTGCTAGGCTGTTCCAGACCCTTTCACTAGTAAATGCCTGCTGCTGCATCTCAGGGATCCCCTTACAGCTGCCTTAATGTCACTTCTTGCAAGTGGCAAATCTTGCCGCTGGTTTTCAGCTGACCTTAAAACTGCACTGTTGGAAAGAGACAAGCTTTGGAAACTGGCAAAGAAGACCAAGAACCCAAATGATTGGATGCTGTTTAGGAAGGTCAGAAATAGTTGCACCAAGAAAGTAAGGGATGCTAAGGCTGCCTTTTATATGGCTGAACTTGACGCCTCTTACCACAATCCTGCTAGATTCTGGGGCACCATCAAGGGGATTCTAGGGTAGGACTCTAGCACCTCTCTGCCATCTCAAGTGCACCATAATAAGGGTGTTATCTCTGATAAACGGGAAGTACTGGATGCTTTCAATATTCATTTCACAATGGCTGACCTTGATTTTGACACCTCTCCAGCTAATCTACTGTGTGCATAACTAAACTCCCAGTATACTGAGGCTCAGAGGGCTGATTCTTCCTTCTCCTTCAAACCGGTATTACTGAAGCAAGTAGAGGATCTAATGCTGCATTTGGATACTAAAAAAAGTGCAGGTGCAGACTCTCTTGACCCCTATTTTCTAAAAATTGCAATTCATGTGCTTGCAGTTCCCTTAACACATCTTTTTAATCTATCATGAACCTCTGGCTTTATTCCTACGATGTGGAAAACAGCCCAAGTGTTTCCCCTCCTAAAATCAGGGGACCCCATGGACCTCAACAATTACAGGCCTATATCCATTCTTGCAGTGCTATCCAAGATGCTAGAGAAGTTAGTGAGCATCCAATTAAGAGACTACCTTGAAGTTACTAATATCTTAAATCTAGCTCAATCTGGATTTATGGCCAGGCACAGCACTATCTCTACACTGGCCAAAGTCACAAATGACTGGCAAACAGAATTAGACAAAAAGAACAGTGTCTGTGCTGTATTACTTGACCTAAGCAAAGCATTCAACACAGTGGACCATGAGCTGCTACTCTCTTCATTGTACTCCATAGGCTTAGACCAACCCTCTCTTAAGTGGTTCGGGTGTTACCTTACTGATAGGTTGCAACAGGCGAAAGCTGAAGGTGACCTATTCCCACTAAAACCACTTCTAAGAGGAGTTCCGCAAGGATCTATCCTGGGCCCTATCCTTTTTGCCATTTACATTAATAATATTGATTCAAATCTCACCAAAGCCAATGTTCACCTCTTTGCAGATGATACTGTTCTGTATGTCAGTAATCCATCGCCTGTAATGGCCTGTGAAATTTTACAAGCAGAATTCTCCCTTTTGCAACATCATCTACTTGAGAAAAAGCTCCTCTTAAATGCAAAGAAAACAAAAGCAATGTTCTTCTCCAATCATACCTATACTAACACCTCCTCACTAAGCAATCTTCCCCAGCTATCCACCATCCTTGGAGAAAGCCTGGACTATGTAGATAAATTCAAATACTTAGGGGTGTGGATTGACAGCAGGCTTGACTACACACATCATATTGAAGAACTTGTGAAAAAACTTTGCCAGAGGCTCGGCCTATTCTTCAGAATAAAACACTTCCTAACCAGAGACTCAAGGTTGAGGCTAATCCAGGCCTCATTTCTTTTACTTATCGACTATGCAGACTTCCTTTATGGTCACTGTCCTATTTCCTATTTAAGCAAATTGGATACCCTGTATCACAGAGCACTAAGGTTTGTTACAGATCTTCCTTTCAACACTCATCATTGCTCTCTCTATGCTGCAGTTGGATGGGCATCCCTACACCTCAGAAGGAACAGAAATGCTGCACTTTGGATTTACAGAGCTTTGTCTTATAAACTTCCAATCTATATTTTAGACTGCTTTACACTGTCCACAGCTAGTTCCTATGCTCTAAGAAGCAACAACTTCATCACGCTGAAGATACCCAAAATCTTCACCCGGCATGGGAGGTCTGTAATCAGCTACTCTCTAGCAATGGCATGGAATTCTCTACAGAAGACCCTAAAGTTGACCAACTTTATACCTCTAGCATCCTTTAAAAAGCTCTGCATAAGACTCTTCCCAGAGAAATGCAACTGCTACCACAAGACCTAGTCCAGTCACATTCACAACCCTCCTCCTTCCAGTCAGCAACTATAATTGGCAGCTCTCCCATAAATTATCCCCTTAGTATTCCCTCCCATGCAGCCCCCTTATTTGGTATATCGGCCACCTATCATACCATTTTTGCAGTTTTGCTTCCCCTGACTATGATTTTCACATCAACTCCTGGCACTTACCTCAACCCTAATTACTCCCCCATACCTCCTACTACTATTAGCCATAGCCCCTGTCTGAATCCCCCACCAGCTCTTCCATGTCATTTGTCAGAGGCTGTAATCACCACTTTTTTGCAGTCAGTCAATCGTTATATCTGTTTGTCTGCTTTAGTTTGCCCTGGAGCCTGTAATTCTGGGTACCTTATGTTGCATGCTTGCTTTGGCTCCTCTGCTGGGATTTGTACATACTGGATTCTTCTAGTGTATTTTCTTGTATCCTACCTGGTGCTGTTAGGGTTAATCCACCTCTGCCCTTCGATTATTGTATATATGTTTTTATTACTGTAGCTGTTTCATTACAAGTGTTTTGTATATATCTGCTAATGTACCAACCATTGAACCTTGACCTTATCAGGTCCATCTTGTAAAGGAGCCTTGCTCAATGATGTCCACCTGAATAAATAAAGATTTGATTGATTGATTGATTGATTTTTGGCAGAGGCCTTATGCCTTCCCTTGTGAATACAGAGCATATGTAGTCGTTAAGAGTGGCTGCTTTCGTCTCGTCCCCTCAATCACCTTATCTCCTTCTGTTAGCCTAACAGTTCCTCCTCCTCCTCCCCCTTCTTTCTTTTTTCCTTAATATATCTGAAGAACTGTTTTTCCCAATCCTTGACCCCCTCCGCATTACACAACTCTGTGTCTGCCTTTGCTTTCCTGACCCTTCTTTTGGTTACCCTAGTGTAAGCCCCCCACCTTGTTGGAGGGGCTTATGGTCTCATTAGGAACCCTTTTCCTCCCTCCTACCCCACCCCCCCCCAGAGCTAGGGAATTTATTAGTGCTCTGGGGGTTAATCCTTGCTGGATGCCTCGAGGTGGCAGCAGAGGGTAGATTAGGGAAGTTATATAAGGCTGGAGACAGGAAATTCAGGACCTTTTTCCAGCCCAGGCACTAGGCCTAGAGCTGGAGGGGGTGTATGGAGGAGCAGAGGAAGGCAAGGAAGGAGTTCAACAGTCTAGGTTGGGCCTGTGGGGGGGACCGCCCCGAAGTGTAGCAGACAGGGATGGCCTCTGCAGCGATGTGGCATCGAGGAGCCGGGAAGGGGGCTCTGAAGGGAGGATGGCCAGCTAAGTACCTGCATCATTTGGAATAGGGAGGTCAAGGTGGTATGAGAATGTCAGGATAGGCAGGAGCCCATACAATCCCATGAAAGAGTAGCTTGGGCTGCCAGGGCTGTGGGACATTGGCAGGGTTCCCCCAGGGCATAGCAGGAGCCAGGGAGGCCCTTCACCTATTTCATAGGGACCTGTGTGGGGGGGCAATTCCTGGGGAATTGACATCTAAGGGCCAGGCAGGTCACAGGTCTTAGGACAGGCCTTGGCCAGGCCAGCGCTTGTTTCAAGTCCAGAATATGTTAGCAGGGATGCAGGCCAGAGGCTGAAACCATTCTTAAATGGTCATCTAGGAGCTCATTGAAGAGAAAGGATGCCGTTTGTGGAGGAGAGGGCTGTTTAGGGGGCCTGTGTGGTGGCAGTGCTCAGAACTTTCTATTGACAAGGCAGCCTGAGAGAGAGAGCTAAGGCACTGGAGCAGGGATGGGTTTGAGGGCTGCTGCACCAGAGGAGAGAGAGAGAGAGGGAACATTCATGGCCGTGGGGACAGGTACAGTAAGGCTGGATCATGATGCACCGGCAGGTTCAGGTTATATGTGGGAGGAGAGTGTTTGGGTTACTGGGCCTGGGTTAGAGAGAAAAAATCCTGGTACTCCTTGAGATATGGGCCAAGGTTCAGGGGCCAGGTGGGGGAAGCAGCATGCTTCTTTGCATCGGAGATAGGGCAGCCTAGCATCATCAGACCAGACAGAGATGAGGAAAAGGGTAACCCAGAACAGGGAAAGGGAGAGAATTGGCTTCCCAGTGCCAGTGAGCAAGGAGCCTGTAGATTCTTCAAGAGAAGAGATTACTTGGGTAAACCATTCAAGAATCAGAGTTAAAGATAACCTGCTTAGGACTGGCCCGGTGGTGCTGAGGGTTGAGGCGCTGGACACCACACCTCGTGCCATAGCAGCGACCCAAGTTCGGGAGCGAGCTAGGGTGCCGGGGGTCAGCAGAGGAGGGACTGGAATGAGCACCCGCTAGGGCTGCTCTCCTGTCCTGGGGGAGGGCATCAGGGAGCTCAGTGTTCCGGCGGCCCCTGGTAGAGACTGGGAGGTGCTGCAGTAGCACAGAGCTGCACGTAATAGCGTGCCTGACTCTGGCAGGGTAGCCGTGCACCAGTGCGTCAGGGAGTGCACATGCATGGGAAGGGGGAGGATGCAATAGAACACAGGAAAACCCTGGTTCTGGGGTAGGCGATGGCACCAATCCCCATGCACATGACCGGGTCTAACTCAGCCGGCCTTCACAGGATCCTCCACCCAGGACCCACGTCAGCAGCTGGAGTCTACAAAGTTAAGAGCGCCCAAGGTAGGAGGGGAGGCCCCACCCCAGAGGGGTTAAGCTGGGGGCGCCAGCTGCAAGGCGGAGGCAGAGGAGTGGAGGGTTCAGTCATGGAGACTTCAGGCAGGGCAGGATAAGGTTGGATGCCTGAGAGAGGCTCCTAGAACCGTGACCGGAGGATAAAAAGAATTGGGGAAAAAAAAAGTTAACCTGCTTGTACTGCCTGTATAACAGTTATGCTGCCGATAGGTCCAGCCTTGGGTGAACTGTAAAACATTTAGCTAGCCCCATGGAACTGCTTTATTTATGTGGTGAAGGATGGGACCCCTGTGCTCCTGAAATCATTTGGGGCACTGGTGCTGAAATAAAGAAGCTGTTTGGGAAGAAACTTGGTTGTGACTTCTCCTTTATTTAAGCTGGAAGGGGGGAGAATGAAATGAAATCCCCCTTGCATTTAATTTATTTCATAAGCTATGATTTCAGGAGATGTTCGTCATGCTGCACCGGGATTGAGGGGCTCGGGAGCTCAGAGGAGACAGAAGGCTGCAGGTCAGAGATCCTGCATCTGGCAGCCAGAGGTTTGGGGTAAATCCAGGTTTTGGAGGTAGAGTTCGAGAGTGCATGGTGTGATGAAGCCATCGAGAGGTAGGATAGCTGTTTTTCCTATCTTTATTTCGAGTGCACTAGCTCAGAGTGTTACGCATGATGGTAATCCTTCTCATGCCACCCGGACCATCTGCGACAGTAAAATGCATGCCCCTGGACAGAGGGGAAGGGGGGGTTACACTTGTTCTCATTGGTTACTCTCCCCATTCTTCTTCCTCTTGTTTCTCCTTGTACCTGGTGAAGGCCTTCTTTTTGACTCTCACTGCTTCCCTGACCTTTCCAGAGAACCCTATTGGTCTCTTGTCCCGTTTTCTTTTGATTACAGTTCTCATGCAAGACTTTGTTGCTTCACAAATAGCCCCCTTGATTACCTCCCATCTTTGCTCCACATTCCTGAGGCTGTCCATTCCGACTAACTTGTCCTGAGCCAGCTCCCTCATCCGGCTAAAGTCTGCCCTTCTGAACTACAGGACTTCAGCCTTTGATAAGGGCTTACTTATCCCAAGGGCCAGGTCGAACCATATAGAGTTATGGTCGCTGGACCCTAGTGGTTCCAGTACCCTTATGCTCCTCCTACCACTTCCGAGTTAGTGAGCACCACATCAAGAATGGCAGCTTGCCTACTGGGTTCCCTAACTAGCTGCACAATCAGGGGGTCCTGCAGTGTATTAAGTAGGACCTGACTCCTAGAACTCCTGGGCACTGAGGTGTGAATCAGTGACTCATTCATTTCCTGGTGTGTCCTGGGAGACCAGGGTGGTTAAGCAACTTGCTCAAGATCACAGAGTATGCAAGCAGATTGTGGAAATCAAACCCTGGGTCTGCTGAACTATGATTTCAAGTATGACTCAAGAATCAGTGACTATGGGTACCCAGGAATTACACTAAAGTCCCAGTACAGGCCTAGTAATGTAACTGTGTTGCCCAGGTTCTTTTGGTAGCACACGTGATGAAATTTGGTAAACTTGCAATTTAACTCCCAACAGGCCATAGTGTTCTAATACTGTACAATTTAAAGAACTAAAAACTCCAAATGTTTGGAATGTCCAACTTTGTAATTCCCAGATAACTGTAATACAAAAGGGAAAAGTACAGAAGACCCCAGCCAGCAGTGTTGGCACTCACATGACCTATGAATGCAGCAGCTCTGACAAGGCAAAAACCGGTCCCCATCATTAGGACAAGAAGAGGAGATGGAGAGAGGCAGAACAGAGCTGACTCAGAGCAGTAGCAGTGGGATAAAGGAGGCAGCATACAGCATCATCCTCCAGCTCTCCATGCAGGTTACAGCCAGTAAATGACAGACCGGACCGGAGGCTGGGAGGGGATGGAGGGTCCACTTCTGTGTAAACGTGGATGGCCAGCCCAGTTGAAACTTTGCTGTGACCCGATTTTAAATTGTGTGGTGGAAACCCTGAAAATAAAGAAAACCAAAGGAGATCAGACAGCGATACTTTCGGATGTAGTTATAAGTGACAAAACCACATAACAAATAAACCAAAACTAAATGACAAATGTGCAATTGTAGAAGATGTGCATCCTGTTTCTAGTTGTAGCCTCTATAATTTTGTACTAACCATGTGATAGTTTTGTGTGTGTGTGTGTGTGTGTGTGTGTGTGTGTGTGTGAGACAGAGAGGTCATTACCATAAACAAATACATTTGCTGTCTATTGGCACAGCAGTAGCTCTACCACTAGCTACACCAGTGACCCTGGTTCAAGAAAAAACCCAGACCAGAGGGGGCTGGCTGGAGGGGAAAGGAGGGTCTTGTCGGCCACTACTATACTGCCTCTTGGATGCAGGGGATGGTAGGGAGCAGCGTGATCAGAGATGGGAGGAGGAGTCACACTGGATGCAGACGACATCACACTTGCATGAGTACATCCTTACAGCTGTTGCACATGCAGCTCCTATGGGGGTTGGGATGAGAAAATAGAAAAATTCCCTGTGCTTGATGATGAAGGGCGTCCAACACCACTCTGTCCCCTTCCCCGGCCAGAAGAGGTTGCCTCCTGATGAGACAAGAATGTTCAGGGGCATATCCGCTCCGCCTCATCCCCACCTGAGCGGGGGAAGAAGCTGTGACTCTGTAGAGGATGGCACCTCAAGTAAGCTCAGGTTGGACAGGATCAATAGTTATCCTTGGGGGACCAGAGGGAGTAGAGGGAGTTCGGCGGCACTGTCAGAAGGGAGCAGAAACAGAAACTGCAAAAAAAAAAAATTATGCTTCTTAATGCATTCAGTTGATCAGAAGTTGTGTGCTGGTTGCTCAGCAATGGGTGGGAAGGGATGGGGTGAGGGAAGGGAGACATAGGTCAACATTGGAGGTAAGGGGAGAAGACAAGGGCCAGTGGGTTTGTTAAAAATTTGCCAGTGCATCATTGTCCACACTCAAAGCACCCAGGAGCACTACACAGCAGTTTCACAGTTCCTAGGAGCCCAGACCCCTGGAGTTACCCCCACAGTCCATCTCCCCTCTGAATTAAGAGTACACATGTACTCTGGGCACATGCCCATGACTCTCTCTTCCCCGATTCACACCATTCGATAAGGGCTGGCAGGCCCCCTACCTGGCTTCACAACAGCTCGACGGAGGTGCAGGTCTCTGTTACTGATTCCTCAGCTCGGCAGCTTTTCTCAGAATTGGGACCTCTCCAATTCTTTCATAGCTGCTTCATTCTGCAGATGCCCATTTGGCAGAGTCATACAGATGTAAGCCCAGGATAAGGCTCACAGTATTTGGAAGGATAAGCCAAGTAGGACTCGGAGATCTGGGCCTGGCTAGGCCTCTATTTTTCACAAGAAGCAGCAAGTCTACCTCTGAGTCTATTTCCAACTGCCAAAAGCTCCTTGAGAGACCAGAAACATATTCTCTTGAACTCAGTGTCCCATTGGCCAGGCAGGGCTGTCCATCAGTCCTTCTTCCTTGACCAGGCTTCTGAGTGACTCCAGTAATCCACCAGTACAGTAGGGTGGGTCCTTATTGCATCATTCCCCCCCTCCCCCACATACACACACTGTCTTGTTCTTGATGCTAAGGCTTTCTAGCCCTGTGATTAGTTGGCTTGCAGGGTCATAGGGCACAAAGATGGCCACGCACATGTTTGGAAGGAGCCTTGACTCCAATCATCTTTTTGGTTTTTTATTATCATTATGCTGCTGCCTATTTGTGTTTGCCCCACTCTATGTGTAAGAGCTCTCTCAGGCCGTTATCCAATCTTTAGTAGGCACCTGTAGGTATAGGTGCGCCACAGTCAGGCATGTTGACAGGGTGGAGTTGCATGCACTGGGGAGGCACCTCTGCAGCATGTGCTCCCACCCGAAGAGGTGGCGGCATGATACAAAAGTCACTGAAAGGAAGAGATGTCCTTGAGGTCTTCAGTGTCCGCTGCCAGAATTGGGAGACCGGAGCAGAAGAAACCTCAGCCATAAAGGCAAAGGGCATAGGAGCTGCTAAAAATGTTCAGTACTTTCATGCTCCTTCAACATGCCACATATGTGGCCAAGCGGGGAAGGGAGCCAGCAGCAGCTGCAGTGTCAGATCCCCAGGCGAGCAGCAGGAAGGCATTGCATGTAAACCTCTCTCCCAAGGTGGGATGCTACACTGGAAAATGCAAGTACAGCAGGGGGAGAGGGGGAATTATGTTAAGTATGAAAGAACAAAGGGTGCAGGAGTATGTAAGTATGGAGAGAACAGGAGTGTAGGATATGTAGATATGGAGAGAACATGGTTCTGCAATATGTAAGTAAGGAGACAACAGAGGGTGCAGGAATATATAACTAAGGAGAGAAAAAGGGTGACGGAATATGTAAGTATTCATATAACTGGGTGAAGAATATGTAAGTATGGACTGGAGAAAGCAGCAGGTGCAGGAAGTAAGAACAGAGAGAACAGGGGTACAGGAGTATAGAGAAGATGGGGTGCAGTACTGTGCGTATGGAGAACAGAAAGTGTAGAAACACTATGGAGAGAACAGGGGTGCAGAAGTATGTAAGTATGGAGGTAAGGGAGAGTATAAGGATATGTAAAAATAAAGAGAACAGGTGGTACAGGAATATGTACATATGGACTGGAGAGAACAGGGGTATAGGAAGTAAGTATAGAGAGGAAAGGGGTGCAGAAATATGCAAGTATGGAGAGAACAGTGAGTTCGGATATATGAAGATCTGGAGTGAAGAGGGGGTGCAGGAATATTTAAGTATAGAAATTAGTAATTTGGCGAATCTTTATCCATAAATTTTTTTTTTATGGTATACTGTTATGGTTATGGACTTTTATCCATAACTTTTTTTTTACTATGGAACACAGCAGGTACAGTGCAGACACATATTTTGGGAGGGTCATTTATTACTTTAGCTCTGTTCATAAACTCTGATTTGGAGGCAGTATGGTTTAACGGTTAGAGCACTGGCTTAGGCGCAGGAGTGTCATGCAAAGATCATTTTTAGAGGGGCACAAAATCCAAACCTCTCATAAGAGTTCGGGGCCATGCTCCCTCAGGACAGTTTGGCAATTTAGGTGTTAAATGGTCCATTTGGATGATGTTTGACACCAGCTGCAGTGTCCTAAAATGCACCAAAAGTCCGCCTCGTCAAGGTTAATATTGTGGAAAAGGAACATTACAGATACTTATTTGTCTGTAGGACTAGTGTTGTCAGAACTAGTTCGTCAAAGATTCGAACCTTCCTCGAACCCTGGTGTTCGAGTTCTAACTTAGAACTCGAAAACTAAAAGGTTCGCAAAAGGGTTTGAATCTGAGTCCTTCCATCTCCCGTGACATCTTTTTCCTGGCTCCACCTGATGACTTGTGTGTGGGGAGGAGGCACGTCCCAGCAGGCAGCCCCGATGTGGTGGTGGGGGGTGCAGCAGCAGCAGTGTTGTTGGGGCTGCCAGAATCCACCGCGAGTTCTCTCACACTTTGCGCTTGCATAGCGTACTTGCGCTCAAATGAAGTCATCCCATTCCACACCACCATTTACTATGTGGTCAGGTGGGTCGAGTAAGCTACACAAGCCGTGGGATCTGTGGAGGGTATTTAGGCAGATGCAAGCCCTGAGACCGTGATTTGGATCCTGAGGATTTCAGGAGGCAGCAGCAGCCTGAGCAATACTGTAGCGTACCGCAGCCAACATTCTTGCTTGATACTTAGGCCAGGGCCCAGGTCGGTGTGGCTGCAGTCGGACTACATCACTTGCAGTTGCTAGTTGCTGCAGTGCTTACCTGAATTATAAAAAAAAATTCCCAGTCCATCATCCATTTTCCTGCGAAAAAGGGCTAAGCAAACATTGAAAGTTTGAGGGGAAGGGGAAGGGGCGGCAGGCCAGCAGGGCCCAGGCCCGAGAGACCGAGAATGAGAGAGGCTGAAAAGGCTCAATAAATTAATGGTTGGGTCGGGTGTGGGACTAGGGAAGGTTCAAGTGGAGGGACTAATCAGAATTGGGAAGGGATCAATCAATATCAGGAGAGACAGTAAAAAAAATACAGAAAGAAGAAACTTTATGAATGTGACTGTGAAACTGCAGCACTGCACAGTGCACACTCAGCAGCTGCCGGCAACAAGCATATAACAAGAGAGAAAAAAAAAAAAAGCAAATACATTTGTCAGGACAGAGTATAAGGACTGTGCTCAAGCTCATTGTGCTGTGCTGCTAAGGGGGATCCTCCTCTTGACTTTCACCCTCAAACATTCCAGTCCTTATTAGTCCTTATACAACAGCACAAGGCACCGGCAGTAGGGCGCTGACTGAAGGCAGGCATTTTTTTGGACACCACTCCTGCGTGTGTGTGTGTGTGTGTGTGTGTGTGTGTGTGTGACTTCTACTTCTCCACTCCCGAGTCCCTGTGTTGTGTATGTGACTCCCTGCTCCCATCTCCCGAGTTGTGTGCTGTTGTTACCTTTACATGACAGAAGCTTAGAAATATAATTCTCATTCCCTGTGTTGTGTGTTATCTATGTATGTGACTCCGTCTCCTGTGGTCACCCTATCACCCTGCTGCTGTGTACCCCTTGACTGCACTGTACCCTACCCAGTGTGTGTTACAGAGAGAAGCCCAGTGGCCAGTTGTGTGGTGGCATTAACCTTACATGACAGAAGCATAGAAATATAATTCTCATTCCCTGAGTTATGTATGTGACTCCGTCTCCTGTGGTCAGCCCATCACCCTGCTGCTGTGTGCCCCTTGACTGCACTGTACCCTACCTAGTGTGTGTTACAGAGAGAAACCCTGTGGCCAGTTGTGTGTTGGCATTAACCTTACATGACAGAAGCGTAGAAATATAATTCTCATTCCCCGAGTTGTGTATATGGCTCCGTCTCCTGTGGTCAGTCCATCACCCTGCTGCTGTGTGCCCTTTGACTGCACTGTACCCTACCCAGTGTGTGTTACAGAGAGAAGCCCTGTGGCCAGTTGTGTGTTGATATTACCCTTACATGACAGAAGCGTAGAAATAAATTTCCCCATTGGGAGGAGAGACAGAAAAATCTCTTTCCTCGGTTTGTGTGTGTAACTCTGTCTCTTGTGGTCAGCCCATCACCCTGCTGCTGTGCACCCCTTGACTGCTATGTGTATGCCTATGCCCAGCAGCCCAATCATTCTGTAAGCCTTGAACCTGGGATCCTTTAGTTGCAAACTGTCATATTCTTTAATTACTTTCAGTCCACTGCATCACAGTGTCACACAACCAAAATAAAATTTTGGAGTTGTAGCCAGCGATCACAGATCACCCAGGAATTGTGTGGGTGTGGGTGTGTTCACTGCAGTATACTGGTCCTGTTATGGCTGACACCAACATAGATGAAGCATCTGGTGATGGTGTTGGAGCAGGTGTTTGTGGTAGTGGTAATCCTGGTGCTAGCAGAAATAACCAAAATGCTTCATGTGATAAAAATTCAACAAACAGCAAAAGAGAAACAATGAAGTGTGGTAAAGGGGGACCCTTTAAGAAAACCTGTACAGCTGCTGGGGTCACACGGAGAGGCACCATAAGGTATGCCATTCATGCTGTTAAGATCCCAGTGACTAGCAGCAATAATGCAAGTAACAGTGAGTCCCTCTCTGACTCAGACAGAAGTTCTTTGTCTCAGTCCGACACTGTTGTCTCTTGCGACGTATCATTACTTCCTCAACAAAGTGAAATGAGCAAGTCTGCTGACAATGAATCAGGTAGTGCACTTGCAAATACATCCAGCACTGTTGGCAATGAAAATGACATATCCATTGAATCCACCACTTCTGTGTTGGCCAGCAATGAAAATCCATCAGAGTCTTCTGCCCACTCTTCTAGCACCAAGGAGCATGTCCTGGGTTCTGTTAGGACAGGTGAAAAGACACAAACAGTCTTTAGCTATCTTTCTAGCACTCAAACAAAATCCATCACATCTGAGGTGTAGAATTATTTCTCTGTCAGTAAAACTGATCTATGCAGAGCAGTTTGTTCCCTGTGTAAACAGATTGTAAGCCATGGTAAAGTTGTGTCATGCCTTGGCATTACAGCTCTTAAACGCCATCTGAAAAAGCATTCCGTTTTGCTTCATCATCCAAAACCCATGTCCTCCGTCTTCCAGATCGCACGTGGGAAGGGTCAGGAGGAATCTGAAATGGATACTGAATTGTCTGAACTTGATGCAGACAGAACCACTGCCAGCCCTAGGATCATTGTTACCACCAATGCCAGCACCATTAGTACCAGTTGCACATCCAGTGACGGCACTGAATGTATAAGTCCTAGTCCTCCATCCCAGCGTCCATCTGCCCATCGAAGCATGGTGTATAATAAACCAGCAGGGACATGTTGTAAACAGCTAAAACTGTCTCGAGCATTTGAAAGGAAGAATACCTTTACTAAAAATCATCCAAAGACCCTTCATCTTAATCACAGAATTAGTGAACTGTTAGCTGGAGCCCTTCTCCCATACTCTTTATTAGATCTTGAGGATTTTAGGGAGCTCTTGAAATTAGCAGAGCCATGTTACAAAGTTCCTAATCGAAGGTACTTTTCCTGTATTGAAATATCAAACATTTATCAGGCTTTAAAAGCGACAGTGATGCTTGCACTTAAAACTGCAGAGGGTGGGGTTATTCATGTCACAACAGATATGTGGACCAGCATTCAAAACATAGATTACATGTCCGTTACCGCTCATTGGGTCACATTTTCTTGTGGTTCTTGAAAAACAAAGACACCCCAGAAGATGGCGCTGCTGCATATAAAGAAATTTGGTCAAAGTCATACAGCTGCAAACATCTTGCAGGAACTAAATGACCACCTTGGTGAATGGGTTTATTCTCATGGTCTAAAATGTGGCTTCATAGTATGTGACAATGGAGCCAACATCTGGAAAGCAGTACAGGATGGAGGATTTATGCATGCTTCTTGCTTTGCACATTGCTTACATTTAATTGTCATGGGATTTCTCAGCAATGAAAGACAAGTGGATGGTATGATTGCTGTTTGCAAAAAATTGTGACTCACTTTTCACATTCAACCAAGGCTATACAGACATTGTCCGAACTGCAAAAAAACCCACAAGCTGCCCCAGCAAAAGCTGATTCAAAATGTTTCCACTCGTTGGAACTCAACGTTTTATATGCCGCAGCACCTCTTGGAGCAAAAGCAAGCTGTACATGAGTATTGCTCCAGATACATTATTGGAGATGGCATTATGCTGTCTGTGCTGCAGTGGAAATTAATGGAGACAGTGTGCTGCATCCTAGCTCCTTTTGAGACAGTTACAAGGGACATGTCTTCTGAAGGCGCATCTGTGAGTCAGGTTATCCCACTCATAATGCTGATTTCACATCATCTTAGTGTTCTAAATCTACAAATAGAAAAAGACAGATCTGAAGCTCAGACAACATGTTGCCTGTACCATGGGAATCTCATAAAGAAAATGAGCGAGCGCTTCAAAACCAATGACAAATTAGTTGCAATGACGAAATCAAAACTCTACATCCTTGTAACTCCCTTAGATCCCAGGTTCAAGGCTATACATCTTCCAAAAACAGATGATATAGAGCAGTACAAATGTCTGTTGCTAGATGAGCTGCAGCACTCACAGGAATTAAACACAGACATGCACAGTACCCACAGGTTGTCATCACCACAACATGCAGGTTCATCTTCACAAAGGGATACAGTACTGGAAAAGTCACCAAATATTAACAGTAGTTGTTCCACAACTGCCACTTCTTCAACCCTTAATAGCAAGCTAAATCTGTGGCAAAACCTTTCCCAAATGTCTGCCATACCAGCTTATGCTGATTCCTCTTCTGAGCAGTCTCTGTCCATCATGGTAGACAGTTACCTGCAAGAACTGCCTATTCCTATTGATGCATGCCCTTTTGAATACTGGAGATCAAAAAAGTCAATTTAGACAGAGCTTTATTGATGAAGCCTGTAAATATCTGGGTTGTCCTGCAACAAGTGTCTCTTCAGAACGCATGTTTAGTACAGCTGGCAATATTGTGACAGACACCAGAAATAGGTTGCTGTCAGAAAATGTACACACATTAACTTTTATTAAAGTTAATAAGTCAAGATTTTCATATCCCTGCAAGAGTATACAAACTGATCCTGAAGTGATTGATGTTGTGGATGTTGATGGTGATGACAACTCAGATGGTGGTGGCTGGTAAATACTGTGTGGGACAGAGTCTCTCTGCACCAAAAAGGAAACATTTACAGACTGTGATGACTTTGGTTGTCTCTCTCATTTCTTGATCTACTACCTTGGACTATATACCCCCAAAAACTTTTACCATTTCATGGCAAACTGCTTTGTAGCTAGGGTCCAAAGTCAACAAGTTTTATATACAGGGCAATTTTAACATCAGTGGGAACGGGCCCAAATTTGGCATAAAAGGGACATTGTCATGTCAATCATTTCTGTATCATATTATTTATAGTTAAAGTGCAAACATATATTTTTGGATTTACCTTCTGTGACTTTGTGGTGCATCAGTATGGGCTGCGACTCGGGGCGGTCTATTTTTTGATTTTAAAGAGGACAAAACAATGAGTTCTAATTGGTAGCTGTTTATTATTTTTTCAATTACAGAAATGTTAGCCATAAACCAAAATGATCCATATGTAACTTATCTTACTGAATGATAAATTATGGGAAAAACTATTTTGTATTGTTATGTTTCTGTGGGCAGCATCCTGTTACAAGTCTCTTCCGGGAAACAGAGTCATCTGGAATTTTACCTATGTCATGGTTGAGCACATATTCTGTAAGCATAGGTCTCATACCGCAATAGCTCGTGTTTAACATTCTGTTGTACACAGACCATGGCATAATAGCAACAACTATCAAATTACTGGTTCCATGAAGAGGATTGTACAGAATGTTGTCCATAAGAAGAAAGCAATTGAAAAGACAATTTTTCACATAAGTGTTGTTTATTAAGGAACAGTTAAGTATGGCTCATTTGGAGGCAAGAGTTTCATTTTTCTTGAGTAAGCATGTGGTAGTTTTAGCATTTGAGAGGAGGAGGAGGGTAGAATGGAGGGTGGGAAAGGGCTGGAGGTTGGTTTAACATGGATGCAAAAGAGAGAAAGATGGCATGGATGCTAGTACATGGGTGATGGTTGGGGGACTGGGTTTTAACATGGGCGAGGGATAGAGAAGGGTGACATGAATGGTAGTTCATGACTAAGTGTGGGGGTAGTTTAAACATTTGGGCGAGGGAGGAGGGTGGAATACATGCTTGAGGGGGGCGAGGGTTGTGGGTTGGTTTTAACATGGGTGTAAGTGTGGTATGGGTGCTACTGCACAGATGAGGGTGGTGAAAGAAAAGTGGAATGGGTGATTGGGTGAAAGGTGGGTGTTGTTTTAGTCCTTTCATTTACAGATTCGTGATCGGCTGGGGATGGTGAGGAAAAAGATGATGACAGACCAAACCTACTATAGATATAATATATATATGATGTAATTGCTGTGCATCAACTCGAACCTTGACCTTAGCAGGTCTATCTTGTAAATGAGCCTTGCTCAATGATGATTGCCTGAATAAATAAAGATTTGATTGATTGATTGATTGATATATATATATATTTTTTTTTTCTTATTAAATACATTGCAAACTGCTGCCACCTAGCACAATTGTCCTGTCCCCTTTAAAAAAAGAATAAAGGAATCAGAAATAAAAGAAAATCTGCATCAGCAGTTTTCACAGAATGTGACCTATCATAAAGTGTTTTTGCTTTACAAGTAGTGATAATTTGATACATAATGGGGTTGACAGACACTGTCCCTTAAACAACACATGCCAACTGCTGCAGCTACATTAAATGTTCCTTAACTTAGTATATGGTGAGGAAACCACTTTTTTTATTTATGTGACTGAAATACAGATTTTATTGATGTATTAGCTGCAAAAATGCATCATCTTAGAAAGTTGTATGTATTACTTCAATTTACCAACAAAATGTTGCTATATGTATGCATTATCTTAGAAAATTGCATGCATTTTTTGCCAGCAACAATGACTGGCATATTTTTTTTATTCAAATGTCTTGACTGACTACGTCATGACAATATGTTTCGCAACAGTTCCGTGTGCTGCAGCTGCAGTACCTTGGTTTGACTTTGTTATAAAAACTTTCTTTTAACTATAGCAACTTTTGATTTACTAATTTAAAACACAAAGCAGCAAATAGCTGAGATTGGGTAATATCAGTTATTTTTTTCTAACAATTCATGATGATGAGTATATATAACTGAGTACATATAGTAAATGGTTAATGTGCCTCTTTCTTTCACTAAGGAACTATGATGCAGCTGCAGCAGGAAAACTTTTAACATATGGATGGGTGGGTGGGCCTGTTACGTATTAAGTTGCTGGCTTTAGCAAACAGAAGACACCATAGATAAACCTAGTCGTATTCCTATCAATATCACACATGATCATTTCTCTCCCCCTTATATTAAACAGTTTTTCCTTTACATGTATTTCATTACTATCTTCATTACTGGCAGCACAATTAAAAAATAGGGTTTGAGTTCTAAAAAGTTCTAAAAAAGATTAGAACCCTAGAACATTTGCAAAAGTTCTACACTAGGACTAGAACCCAGAACTTAAGTGGGTTCTGACAACCCTATTTAGGACCTACCCAGTTCTTTACCAGATGATCTGGTTTTCTGGTGCCTTCTCCAGTCATCTGGTTTTCCTGCTGCTTATGCCAGTAATTTGTCCTTTACTGCTGATTGTCAGACTGAAAACCACTGGGTCCTTCTACCTCCTCTGCAGAGAAGTTTACGCAAGTTGTGGGTAGGTCATGGGCAAACGAGTGAGTGGGGCTATGCGGGAGACTGTGTGCACCGATATTGTGCAGGCATTTGTAATTTTGTTTACCCCAGCACAGAACAGTCCTGTCCCAAAATGCAGTCAGCTACAGTTAGTACTAGCGGCAGCACAACTTAGCTTGATGTACGATGACGGGCAGCTGCGGGCAGGTGGGCTGGACAACCAGGCTGCATGCACAGATTCACAGAAATGAAGGTGTGTCTGAAGAAGAATGGCAAAAAATGGAGCAACCAGCCACACAATGCAGATAACAAGTGCATTAACTTGCTCTCCTGGCTATAACCTGTATAGCTGTCTCTAATGCTATCTAATTAGTGTTGACACACACACACGCCTGCCAATCGGCACATTTGGCAGCAGAGTTCAGAGGGTTAGTACTTCATAGGTTTGGGGGGAGCTCCTGGCAGTCCCCATTCTTCTACTTGAGCTTGGGCTGAAGGTATAATTTCATGCTGTTTTAAACAACCATGACCCTAAAAATTATTTTCATATTTCATTTTTAAGTTCATGGCTGTTTAACAAGATAGCATTGGGGGTAACATTTAGGAGGCACATACCCCCCTATGCCACAGTGGCATGACACCACTGCTTAGGAGCCAGGAGCTCACTGATTCAACCACCGCTAAAGCCAAATACTTACTGTGTGACCTTGGGCAACTCATTTAACCTCCCTGTACGCCCGTCCACCCATGTGCATTAATGAATAGAAATAGGACCCCACTCAAAATAATAATAATAATGTTTATTTATACCCCACCTTTCTAAAAATCAAGGCGCTTTACATAAACAATATAATAAAACACACATACAATAAATACTGGTTCATAAAAACAATAAAACATCAAGTCGTGTACTCTTGATACCACAAATGGGTATTCAGGGCCTGTTTAAATTCCTCCATGGATGCACACTCCCAGAGCAGATGGGGTAGAGAATTCCAAAGGGTCGGGCCTGTGTACATAAAAGCATGGACCCCAGAAGATTTAAAAAAAAAAAACCTTGGAATCTCTAGCAACCCCTCATCTGCCAAGCAGAGCGATTGCCTAGGGCAGTAAGGTACCAGACACTCTTTCAGGTAGTCCGGGCCAAGTCCGTGTAGGGCTTTATATGTCAGAAGTCTGACTTTAAAGGTGATCCACCACTGTACTGGCAGCCAATGCAGTTTGCGCAACACGGGAGAAATATGACAGGTATGGGGAGTACCTATCAATAACTGGGCCGCAGCATTCTGCACTAGCTGCAAGCGGTGGATATCAACCCCTGGTAGCCCTAGATAAAGGGAGTTGCAATAATCAAAGCACGAGGTCACAAAGGTGTGGACCAAAGTCGATAGATCACCGGATGGAACAAGGTGCTTAATCCTGGAGATGTTCCTCAGATGGTAAAAGGAAGATTTGATGACCGCAGACACCTGCAATCGCAGTGTCAGCCCATCATCAAAAATCAGCCCTAGATTTCGCACCTGTTCAGAAGTGGGGAGCTGGGAATCACCAAGAAAAAGTCCTGAAGGTAAACCAGCTCCCCTCCCCTCTATCCGGAGATCCGGGTCCACAACCAACACCTCCATCTACTCCAAGTTCAACCCCAGCCAACTCGAGTCCATCCAATTCTGGATTTCAGTGAGGCAGTTGTTAAATTTCGAGAGAACTCTATCCTCAGCCCATACCTTCTTACAGTGTCTCTGAGGGGCAGCATATACACTGCGAACAACATGGGGGACAGCACCAAACCCTGAGGTACCCCACATAACAGAGAGACTGGGCCAGAGGAATTAATCCCTGACACTACCCTCTGAGTTCTGCCAGTGAGGAAAGCTCTAAACCACCCAAGGACTGTACTAGACAAGCCACAGATGAACCTCAGGCATTTGAGAAGAACCCCATGGTCCACAGTGTCAAATGCTGAAGAGAGATCAAGAAGAACCAAGATGGAGCAGCTCTTCTGATCTCTCACCATCAGGAGATCATTGAGCACCCGAACTAGTGCAGTCTCGGTACTATGCCTCTTTCAAAAACCAGACTGGAATAGTTCATAGATGTCATGGATGGTCAAATAGTTCTCCAGCTGTATTGCCACTACTTTCTCAATCACCTTCCTCACAAAGGGAAGGTTATATATTGGTCTGTAGTTCGCGTGGCAGTCTGGGTCCAAAGAAGCTTTCTTCAGGAGGGGCGTCACCACCACCTTTTTCAGGAAGCTAGGAAACTCGCCCATCTCCAAGGAGCACTAGACTGTCCATGCTAGGACTGGCCAAGGTATCCCAGCAACCCTTAATCAGGGAAGTTGGGCCCGGATCCAAACTACAGCATGTAGGGCGCATACCCTGGACAATCCGCATGACTTCAGTGAGCTCCGATTGGGCAAAGGAACTTCAGGAGAACTCGGGGGTAGTGACCATAGCTTCTCCCATAGAAGGTGCAGGTAGAAGCGCCACCCTAATGTCGGCCACCTTAGCGACAAAGAAACGAGCAAGCTCTTCACACTCTACTTGTGAAAAGGCTCTTCGAACCTGCAGCAGGCTGGGTTGCACAGTCATTCTACAGTTCGAAAGAGCTGAGCTGGTTGGTTCTGAGTAGCCACAATCTCCCCAGACAGGAACTCTGCCTTCTTACGGGAGATTGCGGAATGATAGACTTGGTAATGTTCCATCAATCTACGATGGTCGGCATCAAGGACGGATCTCCGCCAACAATGTTCTAATCTTCGTCCTTGTTGCCGCATCTCCCCCAAAGTCCCATCAAACCATGAGGACCGAGGGGGCGCTGTGGAGCCCGAGTGGCAGCAAGTTATATCAGCTCTGCACCAGAGACTTTAAAATTATTACAAATCATCCTTTTAGGGTCAGCATCCAGTAAAACAAATATTACAGCTTGATGGAGGAGGCAAATAAACCTGGAATGGGCAACCCATGGAAAGATAAAGGTGGTGGATCTGGCAACAAGACATCGGGGACCTGTCAGGCAGTTCGGCCTGGTCTGGAAGTGCAGACCACAGTACACCAGGCACATGAGGAGACTATGAATTCAATCGGTCATAAACTACAAAGGTTAATCACCTCTGTTGCAGATCTAAACAATAAAATGGACACATTTGCCACCAGAGTATCGACTGTTGAGAAGACTGTGGAGGGGCTACAAATGGAGGTTTTTGATGTTAGAGACAAAGTGATTCGACAGTGGCGGCAACCTCCCTTCTAATCAAGGAAAATACTCATATGAGAGCCAGGTTGGAAACGCTTGAGAATCAGGCCCGGTCAGCACATATTAGAATCCTGGGTCTGCCAGAAGGAAATGAAGGAGATCACCCCACTATGTTTTTAAGAGACTGGCTTGATGCTAAATTATTACCTGAAGGACAGAATCTTGTGTTTAATCTGCAGAAAGCCTATCAAATCACCCCCTCATGGATACAGAGAAGACCTGGAGAACGCATGTACTCTACCACTGGTTACAGACAGTGTCGGCACCAGGGATAAGATTTTGCGGCTGGCCAGACAAGCAGCACCATTAATGCAAGACAATTGTGCCGTATATTTGTTTCCTGATCTTAGCTACGCAACTCGATTGCGTCAGAAAAAGTTTGATGAAGTCCAGACACGGCTAAGGGAAGCATCAGTAATAAATGCGATCGTTTACCCAGCCAGATTGAGGGTGGTCCTTGATGGGAAGGTCTGGCTGTTTTCAGACCCTTTGGGGAGGCAGGCAAATGGGCCTCCTGACATATGAGCAGTAAGCAGTGCCCACAACGAGAACCAGGAGAGGTGGCCTTAGATTCAGAAGAGGATGGAGAGGACTGAATTCATTTAAGTACTTTTATGTCTTTAACTCTGTTATAAATAACCCTGTTGAAGTTCTAACACTCGAGGAAAATAAGATTTTGGGGCTCTCAGTCTTGGACAGTATTCTTTACTACAGTTGTTCAAGAGCAATGATTTCAATACTTTCATCGAACTTTATGACCTTAAATATCCTAACAAACTGACTCTGTAATAGCCTAAAATTACAGTTTTTTTTTTTCTCTTGGTCTTTTTTTCTATGACCCTTACAGGTCTATTGTTCGCTTTAAGTAGAAACTTGGTATATACACTTCCCTGAGTGCACTGAGCAATTGCTGCCTTAATGATAATTAAAAATATTAACTCTCTTTAGGAAGATGGTATGATGCCATTAGCCCCTGGTGGGGCGAGGACTTTTGGAAACTTTATATTCATTACTCTAGCTGTAACGTAATTGGTCATACTGCTCTTGGGCTCAGTAACACAGCATATTTCTGTTCTTTACACTTATTACATGGCATTTTAGTAAATCCTCCCAATGTGGTGTCAAAATGTTTAGGATGCATCCCTCCAAGGATTAATGAAGTTGTCTCTGTGTGGATAATATAATGCTATGAATGGTCTGTCTTGGACATGGAAATTGTCGTCTGTATGATTACAAATGAAACTATAAAAATAAAGTAAAAAACAAACAAACATGGGGACCGAGGGCGAAGGGAGAGAGGACGGACTGGAGCAATTATATTCAGAGCCAAGGAAATGGCCTTCTTATAAGCCAATACCAAGGCATCTGGGTCACTGCTCACTCCAGAAAACTCCGATAGGTCAAGCACTGCTGTCAGGTCCTCCAAGCTTATATCTCTCAAAGGGCAGTACCTATCTCCACAGGGGTAGGCCTACGAAGGGGGCCTCAAAAACTGAACTCCACGGTGTAGTGATCGGACCATCCAACTGGTTCCACCCCCAAATCGAAGGCATTGATCCCCAGGAGAAAGACTAAGTCAAGGGAGTGACCACCCTTATGAGTGGCAGAAGTAACAACTTGTGTGAGGCCCAAAGATGTCATCAATTGGAGGAAGTGTCGTCCAAATTGTGAGAGTTCGTCATCAACCTGGGTGTTGGAGTCGCCCAGGACCATCAGCCTGGGCAACTCGAATGCCATGTTGATCACGAAGTCTGCAACTTCCTGCAGGAAACACTTCTCATCACCTGGTAGATGGTAAATGAGGGTGATCCTACAGCCGACACCCGCCACCCGCCACTATGGTACACTCGAGTGACTCAACCTCTCCAACTGGTACACTTGTGAGGCCCAGCTCGGTCTTGAAACAGACCACAACTCCCCCTCCCCCTGTGGTCCAACCTCACGTGGTGCAGCACCGAGTACCCAGCTGGAATAACGGCCTCTAATATGGGGCCTGTATTCTCATCCAGCCAGGTCTCGGTAACGCATGCCAGATCCACAGATCCAACAAGATCTGCAATAACTGCAGTCTTATTTTAATGTTCTGGCATTACATAGCACTGCTCGGTTAGGATGGGCCTCTGGAGCTGCTTGGGCTACCTGCCCACCAATACTGGTGGTGCCCTTGGGTATGGAAACTAGGCATGGAAGACCACACTCCAGATCCCATTTCACCCCAGGGTGTCTTCTGGGTCTCACTACCCGAATACAATGGCCCCGTTCACTCAACCTCCACTGTTCACACTCCCCAGCCCCCTTCCCTCCCCTACGAGCAATACCTAGTGCTCTACAGTGTTGGTATGCCGATAGCTGTAATGGGGGAGGGAAGAAAGGATGGAGGGCACGAAGGATAGAGGACGAATAGTGCACGACCGTGGGTGTAGGCCTCCTACACATACTGAAGACCCCAACAATTTCCTATGCGGCACTAATTAAGCTGAACCAGGTAGCTCAAAATAAATAAAAACACCAGCAATATGTATAACGGGAATGACTCCCTCAATACTTAAAAGAAACAAAATAATAAAATAATTAACTAAATAATAAAATCAGTTATAAGACACTCCCGATCAATAGTGAAAATAAGGCTATAGTTCACAATTAGGCCAAATCAATAAGAAATGAAATTTTGCATGTTAGCTGGGCTATCTGGGGTGAATAAATTGTAAAATAAAAAATAAAAATAACAGTATTATCTTTTTTTTATGTGCAGGCTACAACATTCCCGTGGAGCAACTGTTACTGCTGATTGAATGCGACAAGGAACTCCCATTTGGTGATGTGAAGTGGGAAAAGATTGGGAAACAGAAGGATGAACTCGCAAACACTCCCAGCTGTAAGTAGATGGCTAGTTTATGACATTATATGAGATTCTCCCCGTTATGGTTTGGAGGGTGTTAGGAGGGACTAAAAAAAGTCTAAAGATTGAGGAGCAGAATGTATTGGAATACGAGTGGCCAGTGATGTCCAAAATATAGGAAGGATTAAAACTAAGAAGTATTTTAAAAATAAAGGGGTCAGTTTGATTACAGATATAGGATTTGGTTGGGAGCCAGTGGACTAAACATGAGAAGAATGAAGTCTTGTGGCTTTATTTCTATGAGTGGGTGAGCAGGCAAGTATCTGCATTATAAACATTTTGCCATTTAGAGAGGAGGGACTTGGGAAGCTGATATTCCCCCAGGGAGGCTGGAATTACAACAATCAAGAAGAGAGGCCTTTGTTGCTGTGGCACATGACCAGCTTCTGGGCAAAATATGCCAGTGTGATATACAAGAGACATACTCGAGGTGGGTTGCTAACTGGCTTGCAGGTAGAAAGCAGAGGGTGGTGATGGAAGAGCATCACATGGAGTGGTGTGCTTAATGGCTTCTGTCAGAGGTCACTGCTGGTTGTTTCTGTAACTGTCCGGAAACTGCGGCCCACAGCAGGCTGTTTAAAGTCACTGGTGACACTCAGCTAGCCCGGTTGGTAAAAGAGCATCACGTGGAGTGGTGTGGTAAACGGCTTCCCTCAGAGGTCACTGCTGATTGTTTCCATGACTATCTGGAAGCTGTGGTCTGCAGCAGGCTGTGAAGTTAACTGGTGGCACACAGGTAGCAGAGTTGTTGGATACCCTTAATGATGAGACATGAGGAAGAGCTGGACAATTTGGATGAGTTAGAAACAGAGGAAAGAGAAGGATCTAAAAGTCCTGAAATGTGCATCTAGTCTATCCCAAGATTCCCTACACTGATTCTTTCTAGTTGTAATTATCTCCCTCATACTCCCCTTGCCTCTCTGTACCATGCCATGTTATAACTCCTTTAAATGCATACCACTTTCTGTTGTATCCTGATATTGTCCCTGTCTTCACAACCGAGTCTGGAGTTTGTTGCTCCCATTTCTGTGAAATAGTACTTCCGATTGTATTTTAAGATCCTCCCCTCTCCAGCTTAAGCACACGATTCCTAAAAGGTGTTCTGCTTCTCACAATTAACTTACTGTATCTGCTCTAGTGAACCCTTTCATGACCCTGAAAAGTTGCATTACTTACCAGTAACAGAACATCTTTGAAATGATCTCCTCCGTAGAGCCAGACCTCCGGAACTGTTAGCTGTCGGTATCAAGACCACTCAGAACCTTTTCATAGCTAAGGCTGCCCATGTTGACTTGAATCGATGACATTTATAAATGGGTGGCCCCCTACAACTTCAGTTTCCCACCGGAGACGAGCATGAAGTTGTACTATAGCATCCTCCAAAGCAGGGTTTGTGGGAAGAATGCTCACGGAAGGAGAAGTGGGGACTTCTAGAAATTCATACAGACTTCATGAAGTCCTCATCTTCAACAGGAAAGCTTAGGGGGAAGAGGAATAACTGCAGTTGTATTTCACTCTGTTTCTGGCTATGACTTGTTCTTCACTCAATGAGGGGGGTTTGGAGAGGGATAATTGCAGTTGTATTTTACTCTATCTCTGGCTACCATTTGTTCTTTACTGTGGCAGGGATGGCTGCAGTTGTATTTTATTCTATCTCTATCTCTATCACTTGTTCTTTACTGGGGGGGAGGGATAACAGCAGTTGTATTTTACTCTGTTTTCACTCCATCTCTGGCTATGACTTGTTCTTTACTTGGGGGGGTAACTGCATTTGTATTTTCTCTATCTCTGGCTACCACTTGCTCTTTACTCTGGCAGGGTAACTGCGGTTGTATTTTCCTCTCTCTGCTTACCACTTGCTCTATACACTGTCAGAGTAACTGCAATTATATTTTCCTCTCTCTGCTTACCATTTGCTCTTTACTCTGGCAGGGTAGCTGCAGTTGTATTTTACTCTGTCTCTGGCTGCCACTTGTTACCATATTACCTATGCTTGCACTAATCCTCTTGGGAGCCGTGCTCACAATATCACCAGCGCTGCCTCTAGTTCCCTTGGGAGCTGGGTTCACTGTATCACTGTTACTCTCTCTAATTCCCTTAGAAGCTGTTTTCACAATATCATCGGTGGTCTCTCTAATCCCCATGGAATCTGTGATCACAGTATCACCCATGTGGGAGCTGTGCTCAAAATATCACCTGTGCTTTCTCTAATTCCCTTGGGAAGCATGCTCAGAGTATCATTGGTGCTCTCTAACCCTCTCAGGAGCTGTTCTCACAATATCACTGGTGCTCTCTTTAATTCCCTTGGGAGTCGTACTCACAATATACTAGTGCTGTCTCTAATTTGCTTGGAAGCCATACTCACGATATCACTGGTGCTCTCTCTAATTTCCTTGGGAGCCATGCTCATAATGTTACCGGTGCCTTTCTCATAATATTACCCGTGCTCTATCTAATCATCTTGGGAGCTGTGCTCACAGTATCACCCGAGATTTCTCTAATCCCCTTGGAAACTGTGCTGACAGTATCACCGGAGCTGTCTCTAATTCTCTTGGGATCTATGCTCACGGTATCACTGTTGCTTTCTCTAATACCCTTGTGAGCTGTGCTCACGATATCACCTATACTCTTTCTAATCCCCTTGGAATCTGTGCTCACAATACCATCTGTGCTCTCTCTAATCCTCTTGGGAGCTGTGCTCACTGTATCACTGTCGTTCTCTCAATCACTGGTGCTATCTCTAATCCCCTTGGAATCTGTGCTCACAGTATCACCGGGGCTCTCTGTAATCCCTTTGGGAGCCATGCTGACAATATTACCAGTGCTTTCTCTAATCCCCTTGGAATCTGTGCTCACAGTATCACCGGGGCTCTCTGTAATCCCTTTGGGAGCCATGCTGACAATATTACCAGTGCTTTCTCTAATCCCCTTGGAATCTGTGCTCATAGTATCACCGGGGCTCTCTGTAATCCCTTTGGGAGCCATGCTGACAATATTACCAGTGCTTTCTCTAATCCCCTTGGGAGGCATGCTCACAGTTTCATGGGTGCTCTCTCTAATCCCCTCGAGAGCTGTGCTCACAATATCATCCATGCTTTTTCTAATCCCTTTGGGATCTGTGCTCACAGTACCATCTGTGCTGTGTCAGTTCCACTTGATAGCAGTGCTCACAATATCACTGGTGCTCTCTCTAATTCCCTTAGGAGCCATGCTCATAATATTGCCAGTGCTATGTTTAAAATATTACCAGTGCTCTATCTAATCACCTTGGGAGCTATGCTCACAGTATCACCAGTGCTTTATCTAATCCCCTCGAGAGCTGTGCTCCCAATATCACTGGTACCCTCTCTTGGGATCTGTGCTCACAATACAATCTGTGCTCTCGCTAATCCTCCTTGGGAGCTGTGCTCACAATACCATCTGTGCTGTCTCTAATCCCCATGGGAGTTGTGCTCACAGTATCACCGGCACTCTTTCACTAATCCCCTTGGGAGCTGTGCTCACAATATTTATTTATTTAAAAGTTGGTAACTGGGAGAAGCACACTGAGCTGAGGCTTGTTTCCAGGTGCAACCCAAGGGAAAGGGTAAGAGGAGAACAATAGATACATACAGTATATGACAAGCAGGCAGTTTAACAGGGATGTCGCAGGCAGGTTACAGTTTAACCTGGGTAAAAGACAGGTACTGTATGATATTTTAGAGGCACAGGCAGGTTACAGATATGCTTGAGGAGCTATCAGGAAATATTAACAAATGGAACCAGGAAAAATAAACTAAAAAAACTAAAAGTATACAACTCAACGTTAGGTAGCAGAAGACAATTTTTTAAAGTAACATATTAAAAGACAAAAAACAGTGGCCGGGATATTCAGACTGCACCAGAATGATGCGCAGCAGAGGAGCAGGCGCAAATTCAGTGCTCCATGGTGCAAAGGGTGCAATATTTAAACCATGCGCAGGACAAGGTGCGCTGCACAATGCGGCTGAATATCGCCCCCGATGTGCTGTAGCGCAATGAGGAATGTACAATGGGGCAGGGACGATGCGCAATAGTGCCCCTAGGGATGCGCAGGGACAAAGCCAGGAATCAGCTGAGCAGCAACCAGGGATGTGCAAGGTGCAGAGGAGCATGCACCAGGACAGACAGCCCCAGCCCCCCTCACACCCGACCAGGGCAGGGCCCCTAGAGGTGGACCCAGTACCCCATGAGCAGCACAGCCAGACAGGTGCAAAAGGAACCACCAACCCTCGAACCACAGTGGCAAACCACCAGCAGATGCACACCAGTAGACCCCAGCCACTGGGCATGGCTCCCCTGGATCGTCCACCGGCCAACAGGGACCAGGACACAATGATGGCCCATTCCCACCCATGCCCCCCTCGGATAGTGCATCTGAGACACCTAGCCCAGATGCGCGACCAAACAGTGCATGGCAATGAAGGCAATCTGCCACCCCCATGCCTATGCATCCAATCACCTTGGAACGTATTGCACACCCACCACATCACCACTGTGACCACCCACTGCAAGAGGTGGGACCATCCACCAACACAACCACAACCCACACAAGGCCCTCCACCACGTCCCCAATGGAGACACAGCAAGGTGGGTGACCCAGCACCAGTACCCGAGGGAACCCGCATGTGACCAGGTCCCTCACGGATGGCACCACATGTAGGAAGGCCCCCGAACACAGCAGTAGAGCAAGGGCCCACACCCATGCACCATCCCTGCCACAGCACCAATCCTGCCAGGCAACACTGCACCCTTCCATGGGGCATGGAGGCATGCACCAAACCGGAAGCAACACAGGGCACACCCAAAGCCCCCCTCCGACCCAGTCCCATGGGTACCCCGGCAAGCATTCCATCAAAGCTGTGCGATAGTCTCTGCTGATCTGAATCCCATGGTGCCGTGTAACTTGTAGACTGCCCACCACCAGGCAGCCATTGAGCCTGCCATGTAGCAGGCACCCTATGAGCCCACACACACTGACGGCAGGCGCATGGGCCTGGGTCATCCCACAGCCACCTGTCCACCACCCACATGCAGCGGGTCCCCATGTAACAGCCACTGGCCCACAGGCACCACCCCAGTCCACATGGACAGAATGAAGGGGGCATCCAGTGGCACTGCCTACAGTGGCAACAGGGACGACAGGCCGATAGGCATGGGGTCGGAGTGCCAGCTGCAAGGGCTTCTTGTCAGCAAGGTGACAGGTATGGCCTGCCCCCGAAGACACGCTGGCAGGTGAGCATGTGGCGGTGGTAGCCATATGACCATGCGGACCCCAGTAGCGCATGCAGGCAGGGCAGTGGCTATGGCCACAGCGGCGCAGGCAATGGCCACACCGACGGGGGGGGGGCCTGGGAAATGCCACACACACCACAGCCAGCATCACACAAGTGAACAGTGCACAGGGCACACCACACATGCCCTGTATAGATAGCCCATGGCCCCCACCCACACCTGTGGAGGAGCACCACCAGGCACACCCACGCCCACCCCAGCCCCACCACACAGCAGCCATGAACCACTGCAACAAGGCTCCATGCACCAGCTGCAAATCAGAGACAGACATGGATGTAAATAGAAATGTATGTATTAGTACAACAACAAGGGAGCAAAATCTATTTACACGTATGTACATCAGGGGAGGGGTATGGGTAGGATGCTACAAGGGTGGGGAAAAGGGGCAGGGAACATGGTAAAAGGCAATGGTAGGGGTCAAGGGTGTGTGAGGAACAGTCCAGGTGGGGAGGGGAAAAGATCCGGCCATCAGACCGTATTGGTGGCCCCGGTCCTCCGCCACCGCCCTCCGGCACCTGTGGTGCCTCCTCCCGGACCTCTGGTCATGTCGCTGCAGCAGTTCAAGTGTATCCCTCACCACCTACAGGAGCTTCTGGAGAGTCCTCTCCACCGCCTCCCAATGATGGCTTCCTAGGACAAGGGAGCGGAAACAGTACAAGTGCCTGGCCAGGATAACGCAGCCCAACCAACATGCATGGCGTGCATCAGTGACCGACACCCCTGGGATGGCCTGCAACCACCCACAGTGGGTGCGCCCACATAAGACGCCAACCCATGTAACCACAGCCATGCAAGCCACTGCACACCATCACCGCCCATGCACCGCACACCACTGCCATGGCCATCCGGCATCATGGCAATGCAGTGTGATGGCGGTGGCACAGCCAGGCACCGAGTGCACTCACAGCCCACCCGCAACACCTGCCCACATATGCAAGGCCACAGGATGGTGCAGAGGACACCGCGGGAGGTGCACAGCAGGAGGGGCCATGCACAGAGGGGCCATACCACACCCCCACGCCTGCATGCTACCATGCACAAATGTATAGGGGAAAACAGTACTCACCTGCATCCCGGTGACCTTGGCACTGCTGCCCTGCAGCACCACCCATGTTGGCTGGCCGATGCCCCTCTACCCCTGCGTGGTCCTGCCCCTGGCCAGCCACTGCCAGCCGTGCTTTCCACCTATCTTCAGGGCCTAGGAGGGAAACATGGAGAGACACATCAGTACCTGTCTGAACCATAGGCCCCCCCATCCCCCGACCTGTGTGACATGCTGCACAGTGTGTCCGGGTTGCGGTGGCGCAGGGCGGTGGGACATGGGGCATGGTGACCATTGTGCTCCAAGGACTGTTGGATGAGACTGGTGAAGGTCAATGTGCACCTACCTGGCCGTGGCACTGCACCTCTCCATACCCGTGCCTGCAGGTGCCTCAGCCTGTCTGGGTCCCACCGCTGCAGGTCCCCATAGCGGTGGCAACACTGCTCTGCCATGCACTGGCTGACAGTTGCCTCCTCCAAGCCATCCGCAACCTCCTGCCACACGTCCGTCCGTGGCCTCTGGAGGGGCACCTGGCCAAACAGGGCCCAGTGTGTGGCTGAACAAGGGCCATGAGGTTGGTGAGCTCCAGGTCACCCCATATTGGAGCATGGCGTTCCCTGGTGCGCGGCATGTCCCTTGCTAACCAGACATCAAAATGGCAGCTAGTAGCACACATGGACCACGTGCAGAGCTAGCGTGGTGCTGTGCTACCATTCACAATCATGCAGGCACCGAGCAGTACAATAGGGTAGCAGCCATGTGGCCATATGATGCCTAGAGGGTAGAGGTCATCCGTGGGGTCAAGGGTCTGGCTGCTCACAGAGCACCACTGTGCTATTGGGGCCCCCTTGTATGGTGCACAGTAGGAGCATGTCACCAATGCTGTGCAATGGCCTACTGCGCAGAGGCATGATGGGAACCACGGCGCAGTGGCACAATAAGGGCATGATGGCACTGTGCCAGTTGCACTATAGCACATGTGCCCCGTAGGTCATACAATGCACGAGCGCCACAGGCATGATAGTGGCCAGCACTGTGTTGCCTCCTGAGCAATGTGCATATGCTGTGCCACTGGCATATGTGTCGGCAGCATATGCATGTGCGCTGTGGGGCCGACAGCGCACATCACAGTGTTGCGCCCTGACTTGAGCGTGCACAACTCCATTGGGCAAGGTGCAGCCGTGCGATATTCAGCCATGATATGCAAATCAGCTCATGAGCCATTCCACGGTACACCCACTGCATTTGCATCCCATTACAGTTGCACATGATCTCATTTGCCTGCGTTGCGCTATAAGGGTGCCATGGAACTGCACAAGCCATCGATCAGTATTGCAGCCTTTGATGGTAAGCGTCATGCTGTGGGGCCATCAGGACAGTGGGCTGCGAGGGTAGTGTGGCACTGAACAGTCCATGTTAACACCTGTCCACCTCCACAGGTACAGGCATTTCCGAACGTGAGGAGAATGAGGAGCAGGGGAGGGTGCATAAGCGAAGGTCGAACTTCACCAGGGCGGAGTTGGATGCCCTATTCAAGGCCTATCTGGACAGGGAGCCACTCCTGAATGGACAGAGGGACACACCACAGGCCTGGGCGACAGCATGGGAGAAGGTGGCATGTATAGTCAACCAGCAGGGCAGCCACCAGCGTTCTGTGCAGGAATGTAAGAAGGTTGGTACTGACAGGAGGAGGATCAAGGAGAAGGTGGCCACCATCCGGGTGGCATGTTCTGCCACAGGTGGGGGACAGCAGGTTGTGCCATGCCTGACACCACAGGAGGAGCAGGCGGCCGGCAGCATGCAGCACTGTGCCATTGAGGGTGTGCCTGGCACAGACAGGCAGCAGCCCATCAGCACATGGTAGGAACGGTGGTGGCAGTGAGAGGATGGCAGGGGGTTGGGGCCAGGGTTCGGTCAGCACCGCTAATGGTACTGTGTTCCCTTTCAGCTCCCGAGCATCTGCATGGAGCAGCGGGGGTGGGTGTGTCCACTGAGGGTGTAGCCCTGGAACAGGTGGAGCGCCCATCCACCTCCACCAGTGTCCGGGCTGATGCCTGTGGCGCGGGTGTGAACAAGGCCCTGGCTGTGTTCCAGCATGACACCAGGGATGGTGTCCTGTGTGCCGAGACACAGATCAGAGCCGACTACAGCACCGATGATGACATGATGTACATCCCGGACAGTGATGCTGATGTGTCACAGGGGGCACCCTCGACAGGTGGTTGCCCACCCACTGGCCGCTGTGCCTGTCATGTCCATGGCATCTAGTGGGACAGCACTGGCATGTGGCCGTGGCAGTGATGTAGGCAGTGCTGATGCAGCCGCGCTGGTGATGCCCAACGCTCAGCAGCCGGAAGGGGCGGTGGCAGCAGCTGGACAGTGTTGAAGGGGGGCTGGAGGTGGCGGGCAGCAACGGTGCACCACGTGAGGTAATACCATTGTGGGGCACTGCGCCACAGAGCCAGGTCTCACCCGTGAGTCGGCATGGTGCCCATGCGGACAACCCCTTGGACGACCACAGCCGTCTGCTCCAGGCCTCTGTGGATCAGCAGGTTCAGCTCGTGGTAGCAGTGGATGCACTCTGTGCGGAGCTGCACCAGGTGGAGGATTGGCTCAGCAGGGACCATGCCCTGCTCCCGGCAGAGTTAGCTCAGCAGTGGGTGGACGTGACCGCAGCCATGGATAGGCACACCACAGCGATGGCAACTGTTCTGGCAACACTGGCTAACCAGTTGTGTGCCCAGCCACCGCATACCCCTCGGAGTGCAGTATCCACCCCTCAGGCCCAGCGTCTGGCGACTCCAGCCATGTTGACGCCAGGTCCGGCTGTGGGTATACCAGCATGCCTGGTACGGGCATGTTTGGTGGGCTGCAGACACCTGTGCGAACCCCGTCGTGTTCACACAGCGTCACCCTTGGGGGACCATCTGTACAACCCCATGAGGCCACTGAGCAGCCTATGCCGGCTGGCAGTGCTACTGTGCAGCGCGACTGACCCTACCCCCTCCATGACCACTGTCTGCCGCCACCCTGTGTGCACTGTGGTGTTCCATGTGCAACGTATGGGTGTGGTACCCAGTCATGCACACACAGGGGCCTTATGCACACCCGCCCGGCAGCTGGTGACTGTGGCATGTACATGATGATGCCAGCATAGCGCTGTCCACCACTGTGCAACGGTGCTCAGCATCTGAGACATGCCCAGTGCCTGCCTCTGGGTGTGGCTCTGTTGGATCCGTTGTGGGTGGGAGGGCATATGGGGGTGGGTGAGCGTGTGGCTGTGTGGGCAGGGGATGGGGGGTGTGTGCATGTGTGTGCGTGTTGTGTGCAGCCCTGCTGTGTTCTACCATGGTGTCCAAGCCCCTGCCCATTCACTCACCCCTGCCATTGACCCAGGCTGAGTGTCTGCCTCCGCCTGTCTGTCGGCTGTGCTTGGATACCCAGGGCATGTTCGTGAATAAGTTCACCTACCTGTGTGGTCCATAGTGCTCCTCTGTGATGATGTCCTGGTGCTGCTGCACCATCCGGGACAGTCAGGGATCCCTTCGCCCAGGGGGTTGCTGCCCTCCTCCAGCTGGACTGGCGTCCCCATCATCCCCACTGCTGTCCCCCTCTTCAACCTCAACGGCTATCCCACTGTCGGTGGCAATGTTGTGTAGGATACAGCAGGCCAGGAATAGCCCACAAGCCTTTGAGGGGCTGTACTGTAGGGCACCGCCAGACCCGTCCAGGCAACAAAACTGAGCCTTCAGCTGCCCGAACACCCACTCGATGATGTTCCATGTCGTGGCGTATGCCTCATTGTACTGTTGCTGCACTGGGTTGAGGGCCGCCGGTATGGTGTGAGCAGCCAGGACCGCAGTGGGTACCCACTGTCACCTGTGTGTTGTGAGGTATCGTTAGTATGGGGACCTGTGTCACTGTGCCCCGGCCTTCCAGGCCCCATCCCATGGCACCCCTGCTTTTGCACCACACCCCCCCATTGCCCCCATCATCTGGCTTGCACTGCATACTCAACTACTAGATGGCCAGAGGGGATGTCCCCACTCTCGAACCTGTGCAGACTGGTGCCAGATGAAGGCATTATGTGCTCCCCCAGGGTGCGTGGCACAGAAATTGATTATGCGCTCCCTGGCATTGCACACCACCTGGCAGTTGACGCTTAGGTATCCCTTGCGGTTGATGTATGCTGCCCCCTCTGGGCCGGGTGGTGTGTGGATGCCAACATGGGTGCAGCTGATGGCCCCAAGCACACCAGGCAGCCGTGCTACCCTGTGGAACTCCTGCATGTTTGCTGTATGCTCTGCCTGTGTGCTGGGGAAACAGATGTACTCTGCAGCATGTGGCAACAGTTCACTGAGGAATTGTGTAAGGATGCGTTATGCGGCTGACTAGGTTATGCCTGTTGTTTCCCCTGTTGGTCTCTGGAAAGTGCCCGTAGCGAGCAGGCACATGGCAGCCGTGACCTTTGTCTCCACCGACAGGGCATTGCTGCATCTTGTGGGTGCCTGCATCTCCTCACTGCACAGCTCACAGAGTCACCTCAGAATGGCCCAGTTCATGCGGTACTAACCCATGATCTCGGTGTCACTGTACAGCTTGAAGCTGCCGTGGGCGCAGTATAGCCTGTTCTGGGCATACCATCGACGGGCCCTTCCAGGGACGTGCCTCCCTGCACCCTGCCTCCTCACACCCCTCATGACCGCCTCCATCTGGAAGGTTGCACTGGCCATGTCAGTATTATCAGTGTCAGTGGCTCAGTAGGTAGCACACTCACCTCTGAGGCCGGGAGATCAGAGGGCTGTGGGTTCAGTTCCCACATCTGGCACTTGGGTTAATATCCCAGTACTGACACTGTAATGTAGCATGAGAGGGGTGCTGCATTTCTGAGGTGCCGTCTTTCGGATGAGACATTAAACCGAGGTCCCATCTGCCTGGATTGGTGGTAGTTCAGGTGGATGTTAAAGATCCCATGGCACTTATCGAAAAGAGTAGGGGAATTTCCCCGGTGTCCTGGCCAAATTTCCCTCATTCACTAAAAATACCACCAACAGCTTAATCTGGTTCAAGGTCAGTTGACATTCATCTGTATCCCCCTCCCCCGGGTCATGCCTGAAAATAGGCAGGATTTGTCTAGTGCACTTACCCGGTCAACAAAAGCTAAATAAATAAATAAAATGTCCAGGGTTGTTGTTCCCACCCCCGGGTGGCTCCCTACCTAGTACCCCCGGCTGTGTGCTGCTGGCCCTGCCCCTGCACTGGGTGCACCCCTGGCACTGCGCTGCCTGTGCCACTCACAATGTGACCTGCCTGGACCCCTCTGCTGTCCCTCCTCTGTGGCACCCACGCACAGTCCCTCTAACAAACACATGCACACACACACTCCCTGTGACCCCCGTCCACCTCTGGGACACTCCTGTGCTGCTTTCTGTTGCCCTCACTCCCTGCTTCTATGTCCTGTCTCCCTGCTACTATGGTGCCTCTCATGTGCAAGCTTCCTCCCCTCGGTTGCTCCCTTTTATTTTGGCTCAAGTCCATTATTGCGCAACTTCTGATTGCTCCTCTGTTGCGCACGTCCCCTGCTGTTGAATATTGCACTGTGCCACATGTTGGGACCAGTGTTGTTTGGGATATTCGTTGCAGACACATCATGGGACATCAAGAGCAAGATCAGTCTGTTTGCTGATGATACCAAGGTAGGCGCGGTGGTGGATGACCTAGGGGGGATGGCAGGGGTTGCAGGATGATCTGGCAAAGCTTGAAACCTGGTCAGACACCTGGCAACTGAGCTTTTTTTTTTATTTCGTCTTTATCCCTCCTTACTGCCTCCGGTGCCCTCTCCTTCCATCCGGTCGTGTCCTGCCCCGGGTCATCCTCGGTATCGGCCCCTAGAGTGCCCTGCCTCCTTCTCCCTGCACATTTGGGGTCTGTCCATTGGTGGTCAGGCGGGCTAAGAGTAACCTTCATCTAGGAGCTTGCGGAGGTATTTCTAGTTTTCTCCCTTCGTCCCGCCCCTACGAGGCGTCTGGCCGGGCGTCGTCCAGTGGCAGCGTACTGACGTCACGCTAGCCCTCACGCGCCTACCAACGCCTCCCTCCCCGACCGGACATAAGCGGAGCCGCCATTTCATCCTCTCTTGTTGGTGCTTTCCACCGGCCTGTGGAGGCCGGTGTAGACCACGGAAGTATTTCTGTGTTCCATAGGTTCCCACCCCTGAGGGAGGAGAGCATCCGTTGGGATGCTCAATCCTCCCTCCCCCTACCGACCCCAGCAGCGAGGTCCGTTCCCGAACCCGGGTCGCCGGCGTAGCGCGAGGTGTGGCATCCAGCGCTCAACCCTCAGCGCCACCGGGCCGGGCGGCAACTGAGCTTTAATGCCAAAAGTGCAAGGTGCTGCATTTGGGATGAAGAACCCAAGGAGGAGTTACCAGCTAGGGGAGTGCAGCTAGCCCAGACAGAGGAGGAGAAGGATCTGGGTGTGCTCATTACAGGGTCAATGAACAACTCGGCACAATGTAGGAAGGCAGCTGCAAGGCCAACAAAATGCTGGGTTGTATTGCAAGGGTATATCCTCGAGGAAGGAGGGGTGATTCTGCCACTGTATAGGTCATTAGTTAGACCACACCTGGAGTACTGCATGCAGTACTGGCGTCCGTATCTGAAGAGGGACATTAAGTTACTGGAGGGGGTGCAGCGCAGAGCGACAAAGATGATCAAGGGGCTGGGGGACTTATCATACAAGAGGAGGTTGAAGGAGTTGAACATGTACTCACTGGAGGAGAGGAGAGACAGAGGTGACATGATTGAAACCTTTAAATACATGAAAGGAATAAACAAGATGGGTACAGAGGGGCTGTTCAGAGTAAGGGAGGAGAGGGCTACCAGGGGCCATGATATGAGACTGGAGCGAGAAGGGTTCAGGAGGGAGATGAGGAGACACTTTTTTACAGAGAGGGTGGTGGCTGGGTAGAATGCGTTACCTGCTGAAGTGGTATGCAGTAGAACAGTGGACTGCTTCAAATGAGGATGGGACAGGACAAGGGGAAGGGTTAATGAAGGGGAAGGGTGGAAGGAGGGGCAGCTGCAGAATAAGGGGTGCTAGCTGCACATTCGAGTGAACAATGGGCCTCTAGGCCTTTATCTGCTGGCAAATTTCGTATGTTCTTATATTCATGGTTTACGCCCCCTGCAGTTGCGCATGCATTCATTTTCATTGTGCTCTTGCACATTGAATTTTGTGCTGCGCATCTGCTGCTGCTGAATATTGCATTTTGGCACATTTTGGTGATTGTGCAGGCGCACTCCTATTGCACATGGCGCAACTGCTCTGAATATTCCAGCCAGTAAGCATACACGGTGGACACAAGATATGACAAAAAAGGCATAAGGCAGACATGGAGCATTTAAGGAACTAACAAACGAACATGAAGTAGCCGTAAGTAACTGGGGCAAGAGGAGGCTTAGTCAGGTGGATGGCAAGAGCAGGGGGGATGGGAGTGCAGTAGAGTGAACATTTAATGAGGCTGAGCAAGGGTAGCAAATGGAGAGAGGTGGGAAGAGAATTCCATAAACGTGGGAAGAAGAAAGAGAAAGCAGCCATACCTGAATTTGAGTGGAGCAGGGGGGTGCTGTTTCTAATCTCCTTGGGATAGAGTGCTATACAAATAAAACTACCTTGCCTTGCCTAATAGCTGAAGTTCTTAACAGACAAAATCATAGAGGAGAGGCAGTTATAGCACTGATTGCTGTCCCATGCTTTTGCAAATGTGTAATAAACACTTGCTATTTAATACATACATAAGATGACACCATGTTTACGCAGTTAATCTGTTTTTCATGTTGGCACTCTTATAGTAAGAAGGAACTATCAATCAAAAATGTTGCAAAATCACCCTTTATTTAGACATAAGGGGTAAGTGCAAGCTGGAGGTACAGGCCAAACCCCCAGATCTTTGCATGACTAAGAGACATTTCATTTGAGGCATTTATTTTACTATGTCTGCTATTTTAAAAATATAAATGTGTTTTTTTTTACTCAGGGTGGAGGTGCAGTGGGGTAACTGCAGTCATATTTTACTGTATGTCTGCCTATTGCTTTCATTTTAAAAATATAAACGTGTTTTTTCTCAGGGGGTGGGCAGCTACATTTGTATTTTTATTCTGTCAGGGTATTGCTTGCATTTTAGAAACATCAAATTTGCTGTCAAAACAGGGCTACTTGGCCCACCATGTCTGCTCAGTCCTGTCTGTCTAATGTGGAATGAGAGTGCACTAGTGGCTAGTCACACCTCCCCCCCCTTTTAATACTGTATTTACTAAGTCCTTGTGTCTGCCCCACCCATGTTTGAATCCCCCCACTATTTTTGCACAGACCATCTCTTTCAGCAGCTTATTTCACCCTCCCACTACCCTTTCCATAAATAATACTTTCCACTATCCAAATTAAATTTGCCCCCAACCAGCTCCATAGAGGCATCCTTGTTGTTTTAGGTTCCTACTTAGTTTTAGAACAATTCCCCTCATCCACTTTGTTTATTCTGTGGAGGTATTTGTATGTTTTGAGGCATGTCCCCTCTCTCTCCCTTCTCATGTCCACTGTGCACATGTTTGGGTTTTTCAGTGTATTCCCTCATACGTCCTTCCCTGCTACCATGGATCTCCTTCATTACCCTCCACTGCACTACCTTCACTCTGTCCCTGACTGTCTTCAAATGCTTTCTCCAAAACTACATACAGCATTACAGGTGAAGTTGAACCAATGGCATATAGATTGGTAGAACCGCCTCTGTTTTCTGGTTGCTTCACCCTCTGCACCCCAACATGCTATTTATTGCATTGTGCATTTGCCTTAAGATTTTACATTGTAAAAATGTCAACTTGTGCTTTACTCCATGGGTGGTGCCTGTGGAGAGGTGGTAGCTGTAGATATATTTTAGTCTCTCTGGCTCTGGTGTTGTGTATTTCTGTTGTGTAATCCTTACTTATGTGTGGATCATGTATGTTGTCCAGGTCCATCTCAAAAATGAGTTTTTCTCAAGGTGATCACCTGGTTAAATAAAGACTTGATTGATTGCTTGACTGGTGACAACTTGCATTTAAAAAATTTGCTTTTTTTTTTTTTACTCAGGGAGGGTAGCTGCAGATTTATATTTTTACTCTGTCTGGCTCTGGCCACTGACTGTACTTTAAATATATGATTTTATATTGTCTACATGTGGAGGGGGGGAGTTCTCATGTCAATCTGCTTAATTGACATAATAATCTTTTGTCCTGTTTGGTTACTGTTTTTTGTTAGCATATGCCTCCTGCCATGTCTCCTTGCCTGTTAGCATATTTCCACATGACCAAGTTTTGACCAATGAGGATCCAGAATTGGTTGGGCCCATTCTATAAATAGTATCAATAAAAAACAAGAACTTAAAATGTGACAGAAAGAATCATTTAAGCCAAAGTACTTTGAAATGTAAATGTTAAAAAAAAAAAATGCATTCCAATGTTTACATTTTGGCAAAGTCGATGTAGTTCTCAAAAAGGTTAAGGAAAAACATCTAAGACATTTATTTCCTTGTTGGAAGAAAAACACATTAAATATCTATTTTTAGTTAGCAGGGATGTTGAGTGCAGTGAGAGCTGGAGTCAGCAGTCATCGCTTGGGAACAAACAACTGAGTCATACAACAGAGAAGCTGCATCAGTATCCTCAGTGTGGGAAGAGTCTCCATGACCTTTATCTAAGCGCTGTACAACAACAGGCTCACGAAGGAGAGAGGCAATATAAATGTACTGAATATCAGAGAAGTTTAAGCAAGCTAAATGCAGTTAAATGTACAGACAAGAGTTTTACAGTGCAGCATCAAATTATAACACAGCAGATACACATAAGAGAGAAACCATATAAATGTGCTGAATGCAACAAGAGTTATGGTCATAAGTGTGACCTAATAATACATCAGCGACGTCACACAGGGGAGCGGCCATATAAATGTGATAATTGTAATAAGAGTTTTGTCCAGAAGTGTGTCTTGATAAGACATCAGCGAATTCACACGGGTGAAAGACCGTATAAATGTTCTGAATGTGACAAGAGTTTCTCAGTACAAAGTAGCCTCATAATACATCAGCGAATTCACACAGGGGAGAGGCCTTATGAATGTTCTGAATGTGACAAGACTTTTTCAACACAGAGTAGCTTCATAACACATCAACGAGTTCACACCGGGGAGAGACCATATAAGTGTGCTGAATGTGACAAGAGTTTTACAGCACGGAGCAGTCTCATAACACATAAGCGAAGTCACACGGGGGAGAGACCGTATAAGTGTGCTGAATGTCACAAGAGTTTTACAGCACAGAGTAGTCTCATAACACATCAGCGAAGTCATACAGGGGAAAGACTATATAAATGTTCAGAATGTGGCAAGGGTTTTACCACACAGAGCAGCCTTATAGCACATCATCGTATTCACACTGGGGACAGACCATATAAATGTTCTGAATGTGACAAGTGTTTTTCCCAAAAGAGTGACCTGATAAAACATCAGCGAGTTCACACGGGGGAGAAACCATATAAATGTTCTGAATGTAACAAGAGTTTTGTCCAGAAGTGTATCCTGATAAAACATCAGCGCATTCACACGGGGGAGAAACCATATAAATGCATTGAATGTGACAAGAGCTTTACAGCCCAAAGTAATCTCATACAACATCAGCGAATTCACACGGGGGAGAAACCATATAAATGCACTGAATGTGGCAGGAGCTTTACTGCACAGAGTAATCATATACAACATCAACGAACTCACACGGGGAAAGAATGAGCTGGACCATTTGGACAGAAAAACAAGAAAACTTTTCCATGCTTATCGATTAATTTACAAAAAGCAGTGTATGCCAAAATTATATATTCCAAGGTCTGAAGGAGGCACGGGTTATCTAAAGACTGACTACACATACAGATCAACGATTGTAAGAACTACAGGCACATTTTGTGGCATCCAAAGACTCAAACATAGTCAAAGTGTTGCATCATGGAAATAAAAAAAACAAAACAAGATTACTTCCATTATAAAACTGAGGAAAGCCCTCCAGAGAGGAGCTACCCTACATGACAATCCACTGGTAGAAATTTGAACAAGCCGCTGCAGAATGTTCAAAGTGGCAGAAGAAAGTCTTCAAAGACACAGACCAAAAGAGAAGGTGAGACAACTGGAGAGTCCACAACTACAGAGAAAAAATACAGGTGTCTGCTGCAACAACCCCACATTGTCCAAGAGCTGAGCCATGAGTGGTTAAGAAGAAGAGAGTTCAAGCCCAGAGATGAGAAGTTGCTATTGGCTGCCCAAGTTAGCAGGCTATATACAAGGCAGTTTACCAACTGCATAGAAAATGTAGTAAAGATAGGAGAAATTCCTTGATACTTACTATAATTTCATTTTCTGTTGGCTCCAAAGTTGTCAGTGGGGGGAAGTTGTATCATATCAGCAATGTGCATCGCCACCAGTGGATAAGTGATATAGTCAAAAGGCTTTGACTGCCATACAATCTCTAGAACCCTGCTACATGAACATTCCATTTGAGACAGTAAGTCAGTTCACAATTTCGCCACAGAGTAATAGGAAAACAGTGGTGTTCATAAACCAGGGCAAGCCCATTCAAACTTACAATATTATGACAAATCATGTAATCAAATAGTAATCTGAGGCAATGTCTGGACATACAACTGGCCTCATGACTCCTTGCTAGCCTCACTTTGGGAAGAATGTCTTCAAGCCTTCCGTATAAAGTATAAACAAATACATGCATAAGACTATAACTTAAAGGGACACTGTCAAACCCTTTAGGCTTCCAATTGTCCCTAGATTAAAAAAACACATGTTATGATTGCTTATATTCTGTAGAGACTGTTGATGTAGCTGGTAGTTTGAGTTACATTTCTTTTTCGTTTTAAAAGTGAAAAACAGACTGCCCACCATGCTGGTGTCACCATACAAAAACATATTTGTTTACATTCTTTGTTCAACTTCTACTGCATCTTTCCTGGACTTGAGAATGCCCCTAATACAATCTAGCCACTCATGATGCTGTGGGAGGAGAGGAAACTATTGCATTATGAGTGGCTGCTCTGTTTGGGGCTGTTCCTACTGTTCAGGATGTATGCAGTAAGAGTAGATCAAGGATTTAAAGAAAAACAAGGTTGTGTGTAATTTCACCATTTCCATGCATTTCAGTTCTACTAAGAAAGGAAACAGATCAACCAACCAACCAACTACTTCAGTGAGTTTTAGAGAAGGTAAGTAATCATAAAATGTGGGTTTTCAACTAGAAATAATATAATGCAAAAAGGGCTGACAGTGTCCCTTTAAGCACAGTCACTTTTTATCCCAACAGGTGAGGGCTAGCATTACAGACCCCCTTAAATTCCAAGGTGCTAACCAGTCATGCTGATAAGATTCCAATTTTATTTTACCAACAAGTATTTTACTTTTATGTTGAGGTACAATTTGCAGTGTCAGCGGCTCAGTAGGTAGCACACTCGCCTCTGAGGATGGGAGATCAGAGGGCTGTGGGTTCAGTTCCCACATCTGGCACTTGGGTTAATATCCCAGTACCGACACTGTAATGCAGCATGAGAGGGGTGCTGCATTTCTGAGGTGCCGTCTTTCGGATGAGACGTTAAACCGAGGTCCCATCTGCCTGGATTGGTGGTAGTTCAGGTGGATGTTAAAGATCCCATGGCACTTATCGAAAAGAGTAGGGGAATTTCCCCGGTGTCCTGGCCAAATTTCCCTCATTCACTAAAAATACCACCAACAGCTTAATCTGGTTCAATGTCAGTTGGCATTCATCTGTATTCCCCTCCCGCGGGTCGTGCCTGAAAATAGGCAGGATTTGTCTAGTGCACTTATCCGGTCAACAAAAGCTAAATAAATAAATAAATATAACATAGATATTGAAAGCCAAGGTGCTGAAGAGGAGTTCTCCACTTAGATAAGGAGAATGGATGTAAACAGAAATGGACATTCTCTGCCTCCAGTTCCCAATAAAACCACAGTATGAAGATCCAGCACATTCAACCTCGATGAAAGAAAAAAAAATAAGTATAAATGGGAGAGGCTCAAAACCAATCCAGGCTGAACCAAAGCTGAGAGAGATTGGAGGGATGGCCCACCAACTAATTTTAACTCAATATATTTTTATAAATTCAATAGTAACTTCCAGGCTTTTTGCTCATCCTACATTTCGTGGTCAATTCTCCCCTTCCTCAGGGAGTCTGGTAGTTATTATTAGAATTCTATACTCATTTCATTTAATCTTGCCAATCAAAGAAATTCCACCACTTAAACACATTATTTCCCGGGTCTGAACAACCAACTGTTTTTTTTTTATCTCCTCATCCAGTTTTTATCTGTTAATCATAACATGGTGGCCCAAATCCGCACAGTTCATTCTCCATCTGCCTTCTCTTCAAATATGTCTTTACTGCTCTGTGTAAATCATGTTTATGTAATTCCTTCCCCTTAAATTTGAAGGCTTTGGACAAAGGAAAAGAAGGCAAACCTCTAGGTTCACTGGGAAGGCATTAAAAACCTTAAGGATAAATGAAGGAACCATTCGCAGAACTACCTTGTCCTTATGCATAAGGGAAGGTTCCTTATCCAAAAAAGCTTGCAGCTGACCGATCCCTCTGGCTTAAAAAAATAGCATTTAAGGAACCTTATAGAAAAGAATGCAAAGAGGCACTCACAACAGAGGATCAAAGGGGGTTTACAAAGAGCTCAAAGAACCTTGTTAAAAAGCAACAGTCACCAATTTTCAACTGTGTGCCTCTCAATCAGTTGGCACATACCCCACATGAATATTCTTTCTATTGAGGTTCAAGTCTCAGGCATAACAAATAAAATGCATTCAACTTTTTTCCCCTTACCTGATGCAGTACTAGACTTCCATTTTGGGAGTGCATCTCCAGCAGTAATGTCACAGATGTCCTGTCAGGGCTCATTTTACAGCAGGCAAGCTGTAATTAACTGCCATCTCATCCACTTTTTTACTGGCTTTAAAACTTTTCAGTTGCTATCCCCCAGCACACTCACTACTCCCCCTTCCCTCCCCTCAAGCACCTCATTTAAAACTTAAATGCTTTTGTTATGGTTTTTTTTCCCCAAAACTAGCCCCCCCCCCCCACTCATGAGAACTCGGTGGGCTATCACCTCCCCCTAACCTTACAAAAGTTCAGTTGTCTCCAGCTGGGTCTCCGGTCATCATTTCAACCTCTCACCCAACACACCTGCTAGCTTCCATTGCCCTTCCCCAGCCCCCGGTACGGAAATATCCCTGACATTCATGACAGGGTCAGGTACGGGGCAGACTGTCCCACAGCAGAACACCTTGCACACCTTCATTCTCAAATGCCTGAATGAAAGGATGATGACAGACTTCAGTACACTCATATGATTGGCTGACGCATCCCCCCAGTACATCTGGATGTGCCTGTTGGGAACTCCATTTGCCTGAGAGGCCTGCCTGAGAATGGAATGTCTTCTCAGGTGTTACCTGGTTGTCATCAGAATGTAACATCTCATTCAGAAATAAGAAAATGGACTTGAATAACTCATCTTTGCCATGGCCAGTAGGGACATCTGGTATGCTTCCCCGTAGTAGGGCTCTGGTTGGTGGGGACTGAGATTGCCAGGCTATTTATTTATTTATTTCAAACATTTTACCAGGAAAGTTGTACTGAGCTAGTATCAGTTCATTTCCAGATGCATCCGGTGGTGACGGAGAGGAGAACACATACAAAGTACAGTAGTAAAATAATACAATAAAATGGAAAAAAATGAATCAAAATTATACAGTTGAAGAACATTAAAGAATAAAATGTCAAATAGTAAATTTTCATGCAGTAAATTGTGGAATAGGTAAAAGAACATTTACAGTAAGCAACACAGCAAAATAAGAAACAGAGAGAAATGCCAGCTACTAGGGGAGCGAGACAGTGCTGGTGACAGAGTTGGGTGTGTTACAGGTGAATAGGAGTCCACCCCAATATCAGAAACAACTACAGGAGTGAATAGAGAACTGACAGAGGAAAGATTTCAGAACAGAAAAGGAACGAGCAGAGAGAATGGAAGGGGGTACGTAAACTCCATAGTTTAGGGAAACGGAACAAGAAGGCAGTTTGGCCAGCAGATTTCATTTGAGGCAGAGGAAGAGAGCTAGAGCAAGAAATGGGAGTAAGAGGAAGAAGGGGGAAAGAGAAGAAAGAAGCAAGATAAGAGGGGAGAGACCCAAACCAGTATTTGAAACAAAGGAAGCTCAATGGGTAAAGTGTCTGGCATGAGGAGAGGGGAAGAGAGGGAAGAATACAGAGTACAGTGGTTTGTATGTATGGGTTTATCCATGGCAAAGTGACAGAAAGCGTGAAAGAGAGGGTCCAGCCAAGTGGACTTTGGAGCAGCATTATCAATGTACCTGTGACTGAAAATTGTGAGAATCATCTTAGTGAGGATTTGACTCTGTGCAGGAAGCAGAATGCTTCTCTTATTTCAGTACATCACCCCAGGCTTTGGGTGGATCTTCTTGTGGATAGCATCAACATGACCAGGAAAATCAAGGTGGTGATCGAGCCAGACCCTGAGGCACTTGAAGGAGGAGACATCTTCATTAGCTGTTCCATCAAGGGTATGAAAAGAGGAAAGAGGAGATTGTAGCAAGCCTCTACCTGGTGCCAAAAATCATAGAGACTGTTTTCTTAGCATTGAGGTATAACTGATTTTCTCGAAACCATAGCTGGATGTTGTTGAGTCCAGTTGGAACTGGTTTGTGAGGTCAAGGGCAGAGGAGCTTGAGGAAAAGAGTACTATATCATGTGCATACATATGAATGGCTACAGAGAAGCAGGCATTGGGAAGATCATTTAGAAAAATGGAGACTAGAACTGGGCCTAGGACAGACCCTTGGGGGATGCCTGAGCTGATAGGGAGTTCGGGGGGTCTGGAAAATGGACAGCTTGTGACCTGCCCTCAAGGTAGGAGCAGAATCACTCAACTGAGAAGGCTGAGTCCAGCAGTCTTATGCTAATCCAAGAGAATGTGATGGGCTATAGTGTCAAATGCTTTGACTGAGTTGAAAAAAATCGTGGCAGTCACAAGGCCCTGACTCATGCCAGAGATGATAGTGTCTGTGAGCCGGAGGAAGGAGGTGGAAGTGGTGAGTGACTTTCCAAGGCCACACTGTAAAAGAGTGAAGAAGGAGGTTGCATCAAAAAAATGGGAGAGCTGGCAGAGAACAAGGTGTCCCTGGAGTTTAGCCAGACTGGGAAGGAGAGAGATAGATCAGAAGTTACTAGAGGAAGAGAGGTCACCCTCTTTAGGTAGGGGAATAACAGTAGCTAGCTTCCAAGAATTAGGGATGGAGGAGAAAGAGAGGTTGAGGAGGTAGGTAATGGGGACGGCAGTGTCATAAGCAGAGAAAAATAGGAGTTCAGGGTCAAGACCATCAGGGCTCCCACACTTGTGAGGATTAAAAGCTAAGAAGGCTGTAAGAGAATCAGCAGGAGTAATGCGTGAGAAAGAAAAAAGGGAGGACAGGGCAGTAGGGCAGGTGAAGGAGATGAGTGACAGGGAAGAGAAGAGGGAGAGAAGGAGAAAGAAAGGAGCGAATGGGCAAAGGGGGTGATAAAGGAATTTAAAGATGAGGTGACTACAGTGGGATCAGAGAAAGGAGTATTACTCATCTTGAGAAAATGGAGGAGATTGGGTCAGATGGGAGAAAAGTGAATGAATTACCTTCCAGAACTTGGAGGAGTGATTAAGGCTGTTCTGGAATGTGGATGTGAAGTGTTCAGACTTCGTAATCTTAGTAGCTTTAGTACAGGCATTACAAAGGATCTGGTAATTAATAAGGTCAGAAGAGGAGCCAGAGGACTTAAAGATCCTCCAGGCAAGGTCAGGCACAGGATGACAAGCCAGCAACTGAACTGAGACCATGGGAGGTGTGAACTTCAGACCCTGATTTTTTTTCTAAGAAGTTGGGGGCGTGATGAACCCAGACAGGCATAAATTTAGACGTGAAGAATTTGAGGGCATTGTATACATTGCCACCTGTATAAAAACTGGACCAGTCAGTGGCAATCAGATCAGCATGAAGGCAGGACAAGTCCAGCAAATGGAATGACCAGATTTGGAAGAATTTGTCGGGAGCTTTGGGACGATGAATCTTGCACAGACAATAGGCCATATGGCAGTTACTGAGTGCATAGGGGAGGGTGCTAACATTCACAATTCAGTGAGAATGGGAGGACAGGACCCAGTCCAAGAAAGGGTGATTTACAGATTTGAAATGAAAGTGAGTAGGCACAGAAATCAGCTGAGTTAAAAGGAGGGTCTTCATACCAAGGCAAAATTTAATTTTTGTAGAGAGGGGAAGAGCCAGTTTAAATTGAAATTGCCTAGTATGAGTAACATAGAAACATAGATTTTGACAGCAGATAAGGACCGCTTGGCCCACCCAGTCTGCCCATTTCCATACCTAATGGATAAGTTGCAGATCCTAGTTAACCAGCAGCCTACTTCTTTCTACCTCCACCCCATATAATTGCCTTATGACTGTCCCATGCATGCTTGAATTCCACCACTGTTTTTGACTCCACAACCTCCTCCGGAAGGCCGTTCCATGCATCCACAACCCTCTCTGTGAAAAAATACTTCCTTAAATTACCTCTGAGCACCCCCCTTCTATCTTCAAATTGTGCCCCTTGTTCTTGCACACCTCTTTTTTTGAAAGATGCTACCCTCTTGGACTTTGTTGATTCCCTTGAGGTACTTGAAAGTTTCTTTCATGTCCCCCCTCTCCCTCCTTTCCTCGAGGCTATACATATTCAGCTCCTTAAGTCTCTCTTCATATTCTTCCAGTGTAGACCCTGCACCATTTTAGTTGCCCTCCTCTGGACAGCCTCCATCCTGCCTATGTGTTTGCGGAGATTGGGTCTCCAGAACTGCACACAGTACTCCAGATGGGGTCTCACCAACTGTCTGTACAGAGGGATAATAACTTCCTGTTCTAGGGACATGGATATGTTGTTCATCCACACTTATTGGCAGGTTCCTTGCCGCTTTAAATCTTGCCGGAAGGTCTTCAAGCTGGCTCCTCCCACCCACCCGGGTGGTAAAACTCTCGGCTCCGCCCCATGGCGCCAGATCTTCCTTACGCTTGGAAGCTCAGGTTCCCTCCTTAACGCTCTGCGTATAAGACTGGTTCCTAATTCTTGATTCGAAATCAAAAGTTTTTGCTAAAAGACTTGGTCTTCTTTCACTCAGACTCGTGAGACCGTCGACTCGGTTTCGGAGAGTGCCCGCACAGGCTTGAAAGATGTCTAGGAGCCGGATCCGCACTCCGTGCGTCTGCTTGGGCCTTGAGCACGACCCGCAAGCCTGCGACTTGTGCTCGTCCTTTTCGGCCTACGTCCTTGAAGACCGTGCTGCCCGATTACAACTGGGGCGCCCCGAGAAAAGAATTCCACCGGTTAAATCTAAAGAGGCCCGGTTGGCGGTGTCCGTGGCGGCGGGCTTGGCGGATCAGCTCGAGCAGATGATCGCCCTCGAAGAGGAGGCGGCGCGGGCCGTTTCTACCTCGGCTGCGGCATTTGTCCCGCTGTCTCTCGGTGCCTCGTACTCGGCTTCTTTCAAGGAGCTTTGACTGACCCTCTCGATGAAAGGTGAGGGTCCAACTTCTTCTGGACCCTTTTCCAGGTCCAAAAAGGGCAAAAGTAAGTCTCACCGTCGACGCTCTTGGGAGCGGGAAAGATCCCCTTCCCCTTCTTGTCGACAGTCGACCGGTCGACCCTCACTTCGACCACTGGCTTCACGGTGTCCCGTCAGGCCAAGTTGACCGAGACTCTCCCTGCCGCCGGTCGAGATTTTTCTCGATCCGTTAGACGGGTTGTCGGCTGGAGAAGCTGAGAATCTCTCCCAGTTCCCCGGTGGGAGTTGAGGATCCCGTCGGCTCATCTGTGCCTCTGGTTCCGGAGCCTTCGGTGGGATCGTCCGAGCCGAGGGAGTGCGTTTCGACACTTCTCCTTGCCTTCCTCGGCCTAGTCGAGATTCTCGGTCTCGGTCTCGGACATCCTCGCGGTCCAGCCGATCCCGCGCCGTCATAGGTGGTCTCGGTCTCGGCTGCGCGGCAAGCGGCGCTGCCCGCTCTCCTCTTCCTCCTCCTCAGACGAGGGAGGCTTGGCTAAGTTCGCCGGGGTATGAGGAACTCATGTGGCAACAGCTCCTTTTGACCGGGAATAAGCCCGCCCAGTCGTCTTCCCAGCCATTAAGTGGCTGTCACCGGGCAGCCAAAACAACCCCTCGTTGTAGAGGAGCCTGTTCCCAGGCCGGTTGTTCGGCCAATTCCAGCTGCCCCACCGATTCTGGTGGAACCTCCGCCTCCACAGCCATTAGTTGGGGCTCCGACCAAGAATTCTCGGTCGGCTTTGGGTTTGCCCCATAGGCTGTCTGTCACCCTCACTCCCGATAAACCTCGGCAGGTGGAGGGTGGCTCAGGACTGAGGCAGCTCTTTGAGGACTCTTCCGAGTCCGAGGATGATTCCTCCCTTTTCTCCAAGTGATTTGACTTGGAGTCCTCAGGAGGACAGTCAGTGGACGATATCCCTTCATCCTTCTTAGGGTTGCTTTGGCTCATCTCGGAGTCCACCGGGATGAAGCTCGAACCGGTTTCTAAATGGGCCAGGTATCCCCTCACGGAGATTCTGGACCGAGGGGATTCTCCAACGGAGGCCTTTCGGTGGCGAGGCCATAGTGGGTCTGGCCTTGGAGCTTTGGCAGCTCTGCTTCCTGCCCTGTGCCTTGACCAGGATGGCCAGGAAGTAACGGTCCCCGGTTCCCTGTCGGTTTTTGGAACACCCTCTGCGGAGGGTTGGTTACAACAGCGTTTTCCGGCATGCGAGCGCCATGAGATGTGGACAAACCTCCCGACAAGGTCCAAGAAATTGGATTATGCAGCGAAAAGTCTATACTGCGTCCTCTCTCTGCGCCTCGTCAAGCCAGTTCGGCCATCCTCATGGCACATTTTCACATGCCCTGTTGGGCTCCCTGGATGAGTGTCCCTCATCTTCCCAGAGATCTGCAGACTACGGTCAGGCAGGTGCGGGACAAGGCAGCAGTGGCCAAACAGCAGCTCCAGACTGCTTTGGACATTGGGGACTCATGTGCCAGGTCGGTGGCGCTGCAGTGGCCATGCATCGCGGGCTTGGATGAGGATATCCACTTTTACCTCGGATACCCAGCACAAGTTGGCGGATGTTCCCTTTTGGGACTGACCTCTTCAGCCCTGGGGTGGAAGGTCACCTGCAGAGATCGAGAAGTCCAGTGCTACCTTGGACTCGGTCTCTTCCGCTCAGAGGACAAAGGCACTTAAGCCACAGCCTAAGCCCTTCGTCCTTCTGCGCCTCGTGGCCATGGCCCAACAATGTCAGGGCCAGCAGGCTCGACTTGGCATCCCAAACCCAAGCCGTCGGCTTCCTCCAACAGGAAGCAGGGAGGAAAAGGCCCAGGAGGTCCCTCAGCCAGTCCCTCCTCTAAGCCTGCCCAGTGACGGGCTGTGGGGTGTCGCCCCCATCCCCGTCACCTTGCCCCTGGTTCCCCCCGTGGGGGGATGGCTCCGACACTTCCTTCCGCCTGGTCCGCTATTACCACAGACAGGTGGGTTCTGGAGGTGGTGGGAAAAGGCCTGCCTCTAGAATTCAAGCAGGCCCCGCCCTTCAAGCCAAGTGCACCTCGGGGTCCGAAGCCTCACTGTCGGCTCGTCGAGCCGACATCGCTCTCCTCCTCCAAAAGGAGGTGATCAGGGAGGTAGAGGACCCCCCTTCAGACCCGGGGTTCGTGTCCAGGTACTTCCTGGTTCCGAAACGGACGGGGGGCTGGTGCCCCATTCTCGACCTACACGACCTGAACAAGTTCCTAAGGTCTCGAACCTTCAGGATGGTCACTCTGGCGCAGATAATACCATCTCTGGAACACGGCATGTGGTTCTGCTCTCTGGACCTGCAGGACGCGTTCTTTCATGTCCCTATCCATCCATCACATCGGAGATTCCTTCGCTTTAGAGCGGAGGGATCCCTCTTAGAGTTCCGAGCCATGCCCTTCGACCTGTCTCCAGCTCCCAGGGTCTTCACCAAATGCATTGCAGTGGTGACAGCTTTCCTGCGGCGCCGAGAGGTCCGGGTGTACCCTTACCTGGACGATTGGCTGATAGCGGCCCCCTCCAGACAGGAGGTGGAGCGGTCCAGAGATCTGGCCTTCCAGGTTTGCTGTCAAGTCGGCCTTCTCATCAACGAGGCCAAGTCGGAATTTGAGCCGAAGCAGGTGATTCTGTTTATCGGGGCAGAGCTCGACTCTCTTCGAGCCAGAGCACGGCTCCCGGCGGACAGGGCCGAGGTTCTTACCTCCTTTGCCCGATCATTTCTGGTTGGGCAATCGTGCCCTGCCCGGGACTTCCTGCGCCTCCTGGGTCTCATGGCGGCCTGTACCAGTGTAGTCCGTTGGGCACGCTGGCACATGCGCCCCCTTCAGTGGGGACTGGCCAGCCAGTGGTCACAATGCTGCGATCCATTGGACCAGCTAGTGATGGTGACCCAGGAGATGTGGAACGCTCTCCAGTGGTGGACCGTTCCATCTCATCTGCAGGAGGGCATCCCGTTTGTCCGCCCCGAGCCGACGGTCTCTCTATCGACCGATGCCTCTCTGATGGGTTGGGGTGCCCATCTGGGGGAACACCGAGTGCACGGCCTCTGGTCCCCGCGGGAGTCCCGATGCCACATCAACCTGCTGGAGCTCTGAGCGGTCCGCCTAGCTCTCACCGCCTTTGCTCCATTTCTCCGGGGTCAAGTGGTCCGAGTCCAGACGGACAATACCACGACCATGTACTACCTGAACCGCCAGGGCGGGATGCACTCCATGCTTCTATGCAAGGAAGCTCTCCGCATTTGGTCACTCGTGCGCAGCCTGGAGGTGGATCTCCTAGCCATTCATGTGGCAGGAGCCTCCAACACCCTGGCCGATGCCCTGAGCCGGATAGGGGCTGCATCTCACGAGTGGTCTCTCCTGCCGGAGGTAGTACAAGATCTGTTCTCCCACTGGGGCATACCTCAGGAGGACCTGTTTGCCTCCAGGGAGAACGCGAAGCTGAGGCTGTTTCATGCCCACCCCCCTCAGCAGGGCTCGCTGCAGGGGGATGCCTTCTCGAGGCCCTGGACCCCGGGCCTCTTTTTCACCTTTCCCCATTTCCCTTGGTTCACAAGGTGCTTCTCAAGGCAAGGAGGGACAAGGCGCAGGTGATTCTGATAGCCCCAGACTGGCCCCGCCAGTTCTGGTACCCAGATCTCCTCAGCCTCAGCTCCAGGCTCCCGAGGCAGCTTCCAGCTCGCCCGGACCTGCTCTCAGTCAATCAGGGGAAGGTGTTCCATCCGGACCTTCAATCCCTGCACCTGATGGCCTGGTTCCTGAGCGGCTAGAGTTCCAGGCCTTGGGTCTTTCCGACGAGGTCCTCAATGTTGTTGAGGCATCCCGTAAGGAGTCGACCAGAATGCTATGCCTTCAAATGGAAGAGATTTTCCATTTGGTGTCAGGGCAAGGGCTTGGACCCTTCCTCCTGTTCTGTGGCAAGCATTTTGGACTATTTATGATCCCTTTCTAGTCAAGGGCTTAGGTCGACGACCCTAAAGGTGCACCTGGCAGCCATCTCTGCTTACCGGGCGCGGGCCGGGGAGCAGTCGGTGGCGCAGGAGAAGGTGGTCTGGCGCTTTTCAAAGGCCTTGATCACATTTCCTCCGGTGCGAGAACCTCCACCTCCGTGGGATTTACTGCTGGTACTGGCAAAGCTCATGGGCAAGCTTATTCAACCAATGCACAGGTGTGATCTTCTCACCTGTCGTGGAAGACCGCCTTCTTGGTGGCTATCACGTCAGCCAGAAGGATGGGAGAACTCCAGGCGCTCTGCATTGAGTCTCCTTACCTGGTCTTCCACAGGGACAAGGTTGTCCTGCGCCCCAACCCGAAATTCCTTCCGAAGGTGGTGTCGGAGTTTCACCTTAACCAGGTGTTGACTCTGCCGGTGTTCTACCCCAATCACACCTCGGAGGCCGAATACAGGCTCCATACTTTGGACCCTAGAAGGGCGCTCGCTTATTATAAGGAGCGCACGGCTGAAATTCGGGGAGAGGTTCGCCAGCTGTTTGTCACCTACGCTGAAGCCGCATCTGGCAGACCTGCAGCCAAGCGGACGATAAGCAGGTGGGTCACCTCCTGCATAGATCTCTGCTATAAGTTGGCGGGCATGGAGCCTCCCAGAGGATAAGAGCTCATTCTACCCGTCATACTGCTGCATCGGTGGCTGCTTCAGGGACGTCCCTATCCAGGAAATCTGCAGGGCTGCTACCTGGAAGTCAGCACACACCTTTATTACGCATTACCACATCGACCTTGAGTCACGCCGGGATGCTGGTTTTGGGGCCTCGGTTCTCCAGTCTTTATTCCCAAGTAGGGGTGCTTTGCCTCCCTGCTCCCGGAGAACTGCTAGGAGTCTGACAATGTGGATGAACAACATATCCATGTCCTAGAAATACAGGTTACTCACCTGTAACAGGAGTTCTAGGAATGGTATATGTTGTTCATCCACCGACTCATCTGACCTCCTGCTCGGGAAGACAACCTGAGCTTCCAGTGGGCCAGATCTGGCGCCATGGGGTGGAGCCGAGAGTTTTACCACCCGGGTGGGTGGGAGGAGCCAGCTTGAAGACCTTCCGGCAAGATTTAAAGCGGCAAAGAACCTGCCAATAAGTGTGGATGAACAACATATACCATTCCTAGAACTCCTGTTACAGGTGAGTAACCTGTATTTTTCTACTGGTGATGCCTCTCCCTATGCATCCCAGTATCCCCGAGTCCTCTTTGCTGCCCTCTCACATTGCTTGCCCACCTTTAGGTCATCTGATATGACTACCCCCAGGTCACTTTCCATTTTTGTTGTTGTTAGTATCTCACCCCCCACTGTGTACTCTTCCCCTGGGTTTTTGTTTCCCAGGTGCATTACCTTGCACTTCTTAGCATTGAATCTAAGCTGCCATACATTTGACCATTCCTCTAACCTTGCCAAGTCCCTTCTCATCCTTTCCACCCCAGCTTGTGCATCAACTCTGTTGCAGATCTTTGTGTCATCTGCAAAGAGACATACTTTTCCTTCCAGTCCCTCTGCAATGTCGCTTATAAAGACATTGAAGAGCACTGGTCCTAATACTGAACCCTGTGGTACCCACTAGTAACCCCCCTTTCTTCAGAGTAACTCACCAGAAGAGGCCTGAGAGGAGATGGTGATGAGTAACTCTGTTACTCAAGGTGGGGACCTGCCAGCCAGCCTGCTGGTGTTGAGGGTTGAGACGCTAGACATCACACCTCACGCTACACTGGTGACCCGAGTTTGGGAATGAACCGGGGTCACAAGGGTTTGACTGGGGGAAGAGGGAGGAGCCAGACTGAGTCACTGATTGGCAACTCTGTACTCCTGGGGCAGGTTAGGCACCGGTCCAACTAGCGGACAGTGTCGGGTATGGAGGGTGCTGTCAGGCGATTGGTGGAGGCATGGCTTACCATCTGGAGTTCAGTCCTGTGTGCTGGCATCCTCAGAGGCAGGGATTAAGGGAGTCATGCAGTCACGTAAAAGAAACTATGAAAAAAAAGCCATACGTCACAGCCGTTCAGTGTGATCCCTGTACGGGGGATGAGCTCTACAGAGCTCGGGCCAGCCAGGAGGGTGAAAAATGTGCTATAAAAAAAAAAGTGGGGACATGCCAGGGCAGTAGTAGACACCAACAATAAATATGGGGGCAGAGAATTACTAGCCTGTATAGCACAAAAACAACAGTATGATCCCATGGGAGCTGGTCTCCTTCTCCTGAGGCAGCTTGTACATCGTAAAAAAAAATTATGTAAAAGTGAGGTAGGTAAAATTTTATTCATATCAGAGTATGAACAAGGATGAACTCAATTGAGCCAAAGCTCATTTACAACGGGGTCCCATAGCATTTTGTTACAAAATAGCATAGTTTTAAAATTCAGTAACTAATTTGCAAAGAACAATAAGCAATACAATTTAACACAGCAAATAAGTAAATAATTACATACAGAGAACAGAAAATAATTACAAATAATCCAAAAAATAAGCATTAAGATGTCGACAACAAGCAAGAGGTTCTTTAGTTTTGTCATCAATCAATCAAATCTTTATTTGTCCAGGCGAACATCATTGAGCACAGCTCATTTGCAAGATGGACCTGGTAAGGTCAAGGTTGAGTTTACATAAGTACATAATATAATTCAGTATACACACATTCTAAGGATACAATCTAATCAGACTATACACTAATTTCAGGTGTAGTGGTAATCAGGAGTGAGGGGAAGGGGAGAGGGAAGTGGTGTACATGGCTAATGGGGGAGGAGGAAGGCGGGGGAGGCCGATACTGTGGTAGGGATCAAAAGTGGACCTATGAAGAACGAAGGAGGCCAGCACTGGGGAAGTGTATAACAGGGATACTAGAGCTGTGATGTATAATAAGGGATTAAGGGGAGGTGGATGGAAGGAGAGGTGTATGGAGTGTGAGGGCCGGCGAGCCATTATCTGTGAAAAGCCATGGTGTCTGAATCAGAAATATTCTCTTCCTTATCGTGGGACTTTAAGATGCTCAACATTCAGTCGGAGGGTACCTGTGAGACCTAGTAACCACAACTACCAACAGGTGAGCTTGCCCTGACTAAATGACTCTAATAGTACTGGTGAAACTCCCTAGCAGAGATCCCCAAAGAACTCACAAAATAAAGCTGTTTAGGGCTAACCCATGTTTTCTGCCCCTTAAAAGTGGATCTACTGCCAGCTGACCCACTGGCACAGCAGTAGTGTTACCGCTTGCAGTGCCGATGACATGGGTTCAGCTGCAAACTCAGATCATCGAAGGGTCAGCTGGGGGGGTAGGAGGATGAGCACGATGGACTGCTCTGGTTCGGGTGCAAACTCAGATCATCAAAGGGTTGGCCGGGGGGCAGGAGAATGAGCGTCTGATGGACTGCTGTCCTCCTCCAGGGAGGAGGATCTTGGAGCCTGGCAATATTCTGACTCCTAGCAGTGGTTAGGGGTAAGTGATCCAGGGACCAATACAAAGCAGGGAAGGACTGGTGGAAGTGGCAGACCTCAGCATGTCACTCCCCCAGGGTTGTAATAAGTAAATGGAAAAATCCCTGATCTCCCTGTAGTATGATGCTGAAACAAGCCTCTACTGCCTGATGAATATTGCCCCAAACAGCTGAAGAACTCAAGGCAGATCTCGGTCTCTTTCCCTAGCCTCCTCCCCGGGAGCCATGTGCCACTTCCCTGGGCAGGATGGCTAGGGAGGTGCCACTTGAGAGGATGGGGAGCATTCTACTTTGCAGATGTGAGGTATATCCCCACAGAGAAATAGAGTGAATAAAACAATTTGTTTTTTAAAAGTTGCTCTGATGTTCAGAAATTGCTGATGTGTTTCCTGACTGAGAAAACACACTGACAAGTGCTTTCAGGGCACACCTGCATGCATGATATAATGACATAATCAGAGGAGGCCTAAGGCACAAGCATGCCTGAGTATATACACGTATGACTGAAGTCCAAAACAATATGAAAACATAACTCCGCCATGGGGACTGGAATTCTAGCCACTAACAGATACTCAGGAAATTGTGAAGAACCTCATGAAAATGCAGTGGTGTTTCTAAGCAGTCACAGTAGAACAAGCCCCCAACCTCCAAAATACACAAACACAAAATCCAAGCCCCAGCACCCAAACTGGATCCTTAAGCACACTACATGTCCCTAATGGAAGGAGCACACCAAGTTACAGCATAAGGCAAGGGAAGGAAAACTGCCTGCCAAACCAAATTAAAAACCTTGCCAACTTACCAGAGGCACTAAGCTAAGAAAACAAACATGTCACTTAGTATTAATATACCCTGTTAGTTGGCAACGGATCCTCCTCCAGGCTACCCTGAGGCTGTGATGAGAAATTTGGCAGGTTAATTAACAGCAACAACATGACAGGCACACTTGAATTTGGGGGTTCTGCCTATAACCAGATAGCCACAACCTGCAAGAAGTTACCAGTATTACATGTCATATAAATGGCAAAGTTTCAGTAAACTAACCAGAAGAGCTTTTTGGCTGGAGAAGTGGATCAAAAGGCTGACTGTCCTGAATGGAATGTTTATGTAGCTGATGGGTTCCAATATTGCTATGGCAGTCAAAGTTTACACCACTCATCCCCGAATAGGGATGCACATTACCCATTTGTAATAACTTACCCCAATGACAACGAGGAGTGATACTGAAAGACAAGTGCAGCTTCTGTGGTAGAGTTACAAACAGTTTCTTATCAAATGGCAGGCCTCATCACAATTTGTGGATTGAAAGTGATTTAAGTTTGCCTTTTTCTAATGATTTCTTTTGTCCTGAAATTGGATTTAATCAAGAAGATTTCTGATGGCTGTTCTGTATGTCAATGCTGCCACCAGACCACCCTTACAGTTATAAGAGGGATCTCACATGCATTCTTAGGGTATGAGAACCACAAAACGATGTGAGGGGTTCTGATACCCTAAGGATGTAAGTGAAAAGACTCTTACAACAGTAAAGTGTGGTCTCAGTGGCAGTATTAATATATTACTGGTCGGAAACTGATGAATAAATATACTAATATTTTAAAAAACCTACCTCGAACATGCTCATTTCCAGGGCAGCTGCGCGTGAAACACTCTTCACAGAATAAGAGTATCTCAAGTGCAGAGGAAAGGAGCACTCCTATTGGCCAGGAGCGCTCCCTCAATCTGTAACTTGTATTGGTTGTGGCTTACTTTTAGCTGCATACAGAGTGAAATATGCTACTTAAGAAATCAATTTGTGGATTTATCAACAGTGATAAAAAATGCTACAGAAAATATAAATTACGATGGATTATGCTTTAGCCAACCTTTGGATTTTTATGAAGGTGTAACCCCTAGATGGCGCTATCCCAGGGGCTACTACCCCCTGCCTGATTTGCCACTAACAGGTTGAGGGGCCTGGATCCAATGGCGGGTGCCTCCACCCAGAGGTCAGGGTTTGCAATAGTTAAACTAACTTGGTCACAGCCCTCTGGGACACTGCAACCCCCCTTTCTTCCCACTAGTGGCCCACAATAATATATCAGAATTACCTTCACAGTATACACTTACCCCCAGGACTGGTTCCGCACTGGGACCTCCTGTGAAATGAGATACAGTGCAACAATCACAGTACAGTACTTTAACATAGACAAATACCTCAGGCAGTATAACTTGCTGAAACAAGCAGCTCTGATTTATTTAGGGGATATAACAAGGACAGGGGAAATCAGGTTAATTAGCTTATCACTCTAATAATCTACTTATGGCTCTGTGCACAGGCCTATCCCTATCAGTTACTGTCCCTGGGTACCCAAGCCCTAGCGGCTAGTCCAAACCGCGTGGCAGCTGGTAGGGGCCCTTTCACACAGAGAAAAGGAAAATTAAACAGTCAGCAGTACAGTAATTCCATTTGGATTTAATGTGGCAATTCAACAGGAGCGCACCTGAATTAGTACTCACGACCTCCAAATAAGATAGGGTCCTTCAATGTCAGCAGGGCTCACTTGAGGTACACAAACCTCTTCACACATTTATATAAAAGAAAGCACTATACCAGGCAGGCTGCATCTGTATCCCGATCGCAATTACTGCACAATACCGGGAGAACACACAGCAGATTCAGTTCCTGACAGACCGAGGCAATTTTCAGCAATTCTTCCAGTCTTCTACAGGGTGAGCCTGGTTTCTACTCTTCAGAGATCCTTTGATTCTTTTCACAGGACGGATTCAGTCCTAACAAGCTGCAGACCGGAACTCTGGGCCTTTCACACGCTTTTGACTAAAACTGCACACTGAAAAAGCACAGGCTCCTTCCTTCTTCACTGCCAAAGCTCAACTGAAACTCCAACCTAAAAACTGGGCACTTCCTTTGAGTTCCTCCCAGTTCTTGACTGGATTGGCTGTCACTCACAATAGACTGCTGTTGGTCCAAAAAGGCACTGAAGTCTAAACTACATCTCCCAGAGTCACTGCCCATACAATCCTCTTGTGGCTGGCTCAGATTATGAGTCCAAGTTCTGATTCGTCAAGGCACCATTTTAGAGCTAGCTTACCCCACACTGATTGGTCCAGTTCAGCAGTTCAAAACTAGAATGGGGAACTAGCAGACACAGTTCTGACTGCAAAGAAAGCAGGTTAGACAAACTGTAATTTTATTATTACTCTAAATAATTTCTGGCAAACAGTTACATCTTTCAGATAGGTTCCCTTTGCACTCTAGTGACTGCAAAAAGAAGTGAATTGGCAGCTCGAGTGGTACTCGAGAAGCACACAGTCCCCCATACAAACTAATTATGTCTGCAAGCAGACAGCTCTTAAAGAGACAGTACCAGAGGCTCTAAAACACTCACTGATAAATGGCTTAAATGCCAAACACCATTCAGGCTTGGAGCATTCAAGCAAGCTCCTGGAAGTCTTTTGGGAACCCCCATTTGCAGGGGGGTTACAAAGGTAAATGTGCAAATAAGAAAACCAGGATTATCTTTGGGTTAAAAAAAAGTAAAAAATATATATATATATATATATTTTTTTGTTTGTTTGTTTGTTTCAGTCAAAACTAATCCAAATGGATCACTTTTGGCTTACATTAAGCTTCATATGCAGTGGGATATGAAAATGAACATTTTTTGAATGTATTTGGATTTCTTTGATTGAATCTGTTAAAATAATATTTAATCTAAAAATAAATCTTGCTGTTTTATCAATGGAAAACCTTAAGGTTTCTGATACATAATACATCTTTTTGTAAATATGAATTGGCTATATATTTTTAGAGCCCTATTGTGTAACTTGATTGATATGCCACCAATGGTATACTCCAGAGCACCTCTGGCAGACCAGTCAAATAGAGGTCATTAAATTCAGTTAATTGCACGCTTTACAGACTATTACAAACTTGGATACTGTCATGCTATATTCTAGTAGAGTGCATGAACAGTACTGATGACGCCACTGCTGTTCTAGTGAAGTGTGCACACTTTGGGACTGGAAATGTACCACGGGAGTGCAGAACTCTTTGGGACTGGTATGGAATATGGAACTGTGCACTTTTTGGGGCTGGTATGAACCATGAGAGTGCAGAACTCTTGGGGACTGGTATGGACCATGGGAGTGCAGACGTCTTTGGGACTGGTATGGAATATGGAACTGTTCACTTTTTGGGACTGGTATGAACCACAGGAGTGCAGAACTCTTTGGGACTGGTATGGACCATGGGCATGTAGAACTCTTTGGTACTGGTATGGACCATGGGCATGTAGAACATTTTGGGACTAGTATCAACCATGGGAGTGCAGAACTCTTTGGGATTAGTATGAACCATGGGAGTACTGAACTTTTTGAGACTGGAATGGACCATGGGAGTGTAGAACTCTTTGGGACTGGTATGGACCATGAGAGTGTAGAGCTCTTTGGGACTGGTATGGACCAAGAGAGTGCAGAACTCTTTGGGACTGGTATGGACCAAGAGAGTGCAGAACTCTTTGGGACTGGTGTGGACCATGGGAGTGTAGAACATTTTGGGACTGGTATTGACCATGGGAGTGCAGAACTCTTTGGGACTAGTATGAACCATGGGAGTACTGAACTCTTTTGGACTGGTATGAACCGTGGGAGTGTAGAGCTCTTTGGGATTGGTATGGACCAAGAGAGTGCAGAACTCTTTGGGACTGGTATGGACCAAGAGAGTGCAGAACTCTTTGGGACTGATATGGACCATGGGAGTGTGCACCTTTTAGGACTGGTATGGACCATGGGAGTGTGCACTTTTTAGGACTGGTATGGACCATGGGAGTGTGCACTTTTTAGGACTGGTATGGACCATGGGAATGTGCACTTTTTAGGACTGGTATGGACCATGGAACTGTGCACTCTTGGGGATTGGTATGGACAATGGGAGTGCACACTTTTTGAGACTAGTATTTGGACCATGGAAGAGTTCATTTAGTGTGCATGCAGTGAATGCATGCAGCATGATTTCAGTGCTTCTAATTGTAAATATTAATATTGCACCTGCACTAATACATTATCAGATCCATCCCCCCAACTAGAGTTACACTCCAGTTGCCTGCAGTAGTCACTAAGTTCTCCTCCCAGCCACTTTCCAGTATGCTTTGCGGTGCAGTCTGGAGTACTGTAGCTTCATTCTCAACCGAGTTGCTTGCCGCTCTGTTAAAATTAGCTTTCAGTACCCAAATAGAAGGGTGGAACAAAATGGAAAACAGTTCTCTTCCCACCCATGGAATATGATGTGGGCTTCAGACACTTGGCCTGATTTTAGAAGGTGAATGCAGGGCTTGTGTCATGCTCTGCATCCAGCGTACAGTTTGACACAACTGCGCCAAAGCTCATGGATGCAATGCAGTCATATTTTTGTAGGGCTGGCACACTTGCAACACTTCATCTATTTTACAGTAGCTTGCGCCAAAGTTTTGGTGCAAGCCCTGTAACAAGGATACCCCCATGGCCGCAAATGTATGTCAGGGGGTAAGTAGCATAACTGTGCTGTGTTGATGCATGGCTTCCAAAATTGCATTTGCCACATGGTTTGCCGAAAGTCGCCACTTGCGGCGAACCTCACTGTTGCAAGTCCGTTATGGCAATACAGCCCCTTTGAAAATGAGGCCCACTTTGTGTAGGGAAAAAGAACTAGAAGAATTAAAATAATTACCCACAAAGTATTACTTATAACCAGCCAATCCTGGTAGTTACAAAAAAAAACTGCAGTGGGTAAGGTTGGATGATAAAGTCATGCAGTATCTCCAGGGTGTTTGCATAATTGCATGAGTCCTCTCTTCCATGTTCCTGGACACTGAAAGAGAAGACAAATTATATCTAAAGAATTAAGTATGATATACATTTAAAAATACGTATCAAGAGTAGGATATATTTTTAATTATTAAATGTTTTTTAGACTTTGCATCTCCCACATAAATTTATTCCTTAGTCCTGACTCTAGTTCCTTCCACCACCCACAGCTTACACAACTGCACTTCCCTGTACTGGGTGCTCCCTCACCAAAAAACTTGTACTTGCTCCCTCTCCCCCATTCCCTGTTATGACTCATTCTGGTCAAGAGCAATTGTATCTACGTTAGGTATACTGCTGAATTGTTTTACTTTGCACCATATTTTGACTTTGCACGTCTGTTACTGTGTTGTACTTTGCTCATTATTTGTTGCCCATTATCTTTTGTACAGTTCTAATTGTCACCGATTATGGTGGCTGCTCAACTGTTACTGTATTTTTACTGTTCTTGTATTTTTTACTGTCTACTCTTGATATCGTGTACCTTCCTCGCTCGCACCCCCCTCCCCCCTACACACACACCTCTGGAAACTATCTGTTATGTCTTTCCAGGTAAAATCTTTGCAATACATACAATAAATAAACAGAAACTGTTTCATTTATGTATGTATACAATTTGCTGAATTGTCTCTTCTTAGATTGGTGAAATGTGCACTTTGTTTTGTTTTTTGTTGGTTGTTTTTTAGTCTGTTACTGCTTACTGATGATGATGTAAGCCTGTAATTCTCCCGGGTCATGCCTGAAAATAGGTATGTGTATGTATATGTATATACATCTATATATCTATATCTATCTATATATATATATATATATATATATATATATACACACACACACACACACACACACACACACACACACACACACACACACACACACACACACACACATATATATATACACATTCACACACACATACACCTAATGTGTCTTACCTGGTATCAAAATCTAATAAATTAATCTAAATGGAAAAGAAATGTCTTAATACTGTGGTAGTATTTATTTACATAATTTTTATTTTATTAGAATCAACTTTATTTTAATATAGTGCAAATAAAAGCATCTCCTTACCAGACCTAACAACAATAAACATTGCAGTGCAGCACCGTTTGGTATTAATAGCAGCAAGCATGAGCATGCAGGAAGGATGATAAAGCAGAAGAGCACAGCAGCGTCTCAGCAACTAGTACACATCTGTTTTCTGGTTAATGGCTGGGGTTTGCAATCCCTGAATATTTAAATTCCAAATAGCACAATAACAAGATATTCAGTAGCATGTCCTTTATTTCCTTAATCCCATGTGTTAGAGGCTGGTCTGGCTTTAACTACAATTGCCCCCCCCACACACCCCACACCCCTAAAAATTGGGGCTGGGTGGTTTGGAAGACATGCAGCACATTAAACTGAATATCTTTCTTGGGTTAAAGGAGAAAGGTGGGGGGTGCTGTGGAGCCTGAGCAAGATGGCTGCCTGAGAGGAGAGCTCTGCTCATCACTTTAGAATAAAGTATTTAAGGTACAATTTCTGATGATCGATATTACTCAGTATTATTCAGTTGTTTAAGGGCAGAAGTAGGACTAGGCCCATCGGAACTGCCCACCCCATGCTAGTGGGGTAGATTTTAGCTATCCCTAATTAGGTACTTGTCAAGTTTGCTTTTTAATTTTTTTAAGTTATTAATATCTATCAATTGCTGCAGTAGTGAGTTCCATAGTCTACATGCTCAGATAGTGAAATAGTGCCTTCTTTTATTTGTTACTGCCATTTGAATTAGTTACTGCCTATTCCCTGAAAGTGCATGGTTCAGTGTTGAAGACTTCCAGGCTGAGAAGGGGGTAACCCTTGCAAGGACAAATCAGTGCCTGAGGGCACAAAAAGCAAATATGTTGCAGTTGCTCCCGCCATGAGGTCACCCAAGCAAAAGCACACAAACTCACGACAGAGGTTGAGGAAGAAACCTTACAGACTCTGGGCTTAAAAATCACGTCTTATTCAAATGATTTCAGGTTTGACTGACAAATCTGATATACTCACCGATCGAGTGGTCATCCTCGAAACATCAATGGATTCTATCATATCTACAATGGCAGAAGTAGCAAATGTGTTGATGCGGCACTGGGGATAGTGATTACTTTAACAAAGGAGAATGCACATTTCCGTGCGTGCCTTGAAACTTTAGAGAATCAAACCCGGTCTGCAAACATACATTTGATTGGAATGCCAGAAGGCAGGAGGGTGACCATCTGCCTTTGTTTATAATGGACTGGCTCACTCAACAACTTGGAGAATCTGTAACTAGTCACCTGATACATATTCAGAAGGCATATTGGGTGACTTCAAGGTGTAGGCCCAACAATCCGGAGGCTCCCTGAGCCATCATGATGGTGACCGATGGTGTTGGTTACAGAGATTTCTTACTGGCTGTAACTCATAATAGGGGCCCTCTGTTACAAGATGGACAGACAATTCATATGTACCCCAATTTAAGCTATGCCACCCGACAGAAAAAGAAAAGATTCAATGGTGTACGAGCCATGCTTAAGGCTGTGGGATATCTCATGGAGTAGCATTTCCTGCCCGACTACGAATTGTCCGCAGAGCAAAATTGTTCATTTTTACAGATCCAGCCAATGCCCTCAAATGAGCAGAGAGGTATGCTACACCGCCACAAGCTACAGCATGACAACAGGAATCCTTATCCTAGGACTAAGACACCTGATTTGGGACTGTAGTGCTATTTCTCACACAGTGTTGGAGAAGCATGGTGGGTAAGTGGCTCACTCCCAGGTAACGCAGTTGTAGGTTTTAATTATTGGTCTTTCTTTTCCTGGGGTGGCCTGCCACTATACTTTTATTAGGATTATTAACTTTCTGTTAGAAATTGTTAACTTTTCAATGTTATTGCTCTTTCACCATTTTTGTTATGGTTTATATAGTTTGTTTTATTTTTATTTTTTTATTCCTAGGCCACTTTACCTACTTTGAACTATAAGTAGCACATTTAGACAATGGGACAGCATGGGATAATTCTCTTTTCCTCTATTTGTAGAGGTGGAGAGAACCTGAGATTCTTTACAGAAGAATTGACTTTTGGAATTGACACATGCAGCTCTTGGACTCTGTTATGCATGTCAAAACAGTGTGGGAATTATGGTGAGTGCCATAAGGGTGACAGCAATATGGTGAAACTAATAACGGTGGTGGTAAAGTTCGTTGACAGCATTAAGGGTGACAACTGCTTTTCTGCAAGGGGCTTTGCCACCCACACCCCCCATTATGGGGGGCTTTGCCCCTGCACCTCCCTTACTTATATAACCAACCCAAGGTCGCAGCACCTCAGGAAGGGGGGAAAGCAAGTGTCGTCATTACTGCAGTCACTGAACTTTACCTTTGCTGTATTAATTTCACCGTATTGCCATCACCCTTCTTGCACTCACTGTAATTCTCTTGCCATTATTATGTGCTACCATTATGGAGCAATGATTCTTTTGAATGTTATAGATGTTTAAATGTTTGTTTTCCTCCCTAATGATGTATCTTTATTGCATTACTCTGAATCTTAGAATGTATTAAGAAGTTTGGCACTCACATTGATATCACTTTCTTGATTCTTGGTGTGCAAAGTATTGCTGTATGTGTATTTGTTGTAAGACAATAAACATAAAGTACAAAAAAAAAAAAAAGGAGAAAGGCAGACCAGGCATCCCAGTGGAAGCTCCGCTCCTCTATGAAGCGAGGATCACTACCTTCAGTACAGCACTGCACCAAGGGATCATTACAGGAGGAAAGCTTTTGGGCAGACTTTGTTTAGTATGAACTGAGTTCATATGTTTTTGGAGCCCCTAAAGTGCCAAAATCCTATGGAATTAAAGGAAAAAAGGTGTAAAACCCCAGAACATCACAGGATAGTAGAGGACATCTCGGCTCCACTTCAGCATCTGGCCGCCCACTGCTGAGTCTCCATACGTGACAGACAACATCCAGATCAGCTTCATTCCCCATCCTGTAGGGTCCCACCACAGCGGCAAGCTCTGCTTAGCTGGTCTAAGTGCCAGATATGTTGATGAATATGTGCTCCCTCTGCACATGAAGGGCACTCCAACACTCCCACTGGGGTATAGCTAAAGTACCCCCTCCATACTTACTTTGCTCTTTCGTTGTAGGGCTGGGGCATGCATGGGTTGGAGACACACTTTTGTGGAATCCCAACTACATCTCCACAGTATGGAATGCTGGTGGAGGGAACACCTGCTACCTGAGATAGGACCATGTAGTAGCACCAATGTGCACCCTCAGAATGATTCCCTGTGTTCTAATGGTAGCCGGATGGCCTCCAGTGTTGCCCCCAGCCCTCTGAGCTGACATGGAGGGCTGAAGGCCACATCTCACAAAAGTTTTTCTTTTTAAACACATATGTTTCCTTACTGGAACATGGCAGTCTGTTTCACAGTCCCATGCTCCACATGAAACAAGGTATCTACTCTTATACTGAACTGCCTCATTCAAAGAAAGGCCCAGCACTCTGGACCTGAAAAAAATAATGGCTGATACAAATGATTTTATTATTCCAATGTAGAATACAAAGTGATAAACCGGCACTTTGAGCCGATTGGAATCCTGACATTTCATGCCTTCTGATCACTGGCATTTGCAAAAGTGCTGGAATAATAAAATAATTTGAACCAGAAGTAATGGTGCACTAGGCATGATATAATTACAAAAAACAAAAACAAAAGGTGGGGCAGTCAGGGAACCACTAAGGTCCAGGGACCTCAGTTCCATGTAGTTTAAACTGGCAGTGGAGAACACTGGTCCCTTAGTGAGCATAGTGGTCCTGGACCTCAAACAGGCAGATTTTAGTCAAATGCAGGAAAGGTTGGGGAGTACTTGGTGGGTATAGGCCAGCCTGAGGGAGAAGAGGAAAAGTGAGGAAAGATAAAAGGGGCAATGCTGGAAGTGACCTACTGTCCTGCAAAAAAGGTCACCAAAAGGAACGAGCACAAAAAGCTGATCTGGTTCTCAAAGGAAGTAAGGGAGGCTGTGAGGGCAAGATCAAGGGCCTTCAGGAGGTACAAGAGGAATAAGGGGTAGGGAAACTAAGAAGAGTACCAGACCAGTCTAAAAGAGGTGGGGGTGGCAGTTAGGAGGGCAAAGTCATACACAGAAATGGGAATTGCCGAGGTTGTGAAGAAAGAGGAAAATAATTCTTTAGATATATTGGATAAAAAGGGAAAGATGGGGGAGGTATGTCAGGCTAGTTGGGAGAGGGTAGTAGAAGATGATGAAGACAATTCCACTGTCCTAAACAATTACTTCTGCTCAGTATTCACAGTTGAGGACAATAGACCTCTACAGGAGAGTGGGATTGGGGGGGGGGTGCAGGTAATGGAGAGGGTAGTGGTCATGGCTAAACAGGTGAAAAAAGAGCTAGAGACCCAGTGCCTAGTCTGAATGTCCTACACCCAAGAGTAATCAGGGGACTGACTTGAGAACTAACTCAACCCTTGATCCAGCTGGTTAATGGCTCACTAGAGTCTGGGATAGTGCCAGAGAATTGAAGGTCTGGGGACGTAGTCCCATCCCACTCCAGGGGTGGGGGGCAAGGAGGACCTGAGCAACTTCAGGTTAGTCAGTCTTACTTCCATTGTAGTTAATCTAATGGAGACCATAGTAAAAGAAGGTCTGGTGGCCTGCTTAGGTGACAGTGAGCTGCAGGATAAGCAGCACTGTTTTTTGTCAGGAAGGTCATGCCAGACCAATCGGATACTGTTTTTCAACTCAGTCACTAGGAAGGTAGATAAAGGGCAGACAGTAAATTTGCTCTACTTTGACTTCAGCAAAGTCTTTGATCTGGTGCCACACAGCAGGCTGCTGAAACAGCTAAAGGGATTGAAGAGTAGAGAAGGATTTACTCTAGGCAGGTGGGAAAATGGCTAAGAGGAAGCAACAGAGGGCAGTAATAAATGAGACCAAATTTGGGGACAGGGGGTCACGAGTGGGGTGCTGCAGGTATTGGTCCCAGAACCTGTCCTATTCAGTATGTTCATTAGTGACAAAGGGAAGGTTATCCAGCGCAAGATGCGTGTCTTTGCTGATGACACAAAGCTATGCAGCAGGGTAGACAGTGTGGAAGTGGTGAAGGAACTTCAAAATGACCTGGAGAAGCTGGAAGATGGTCAAGAATCTGGCAGTTGAGCTTCAATGCCAAGAAGTGCAGGGTGATGCATGTAAGGAAATGGAACCCACACTTGCAGTACTGGATGGGAGCGGCAGGCTGGTCACTACAACATAGGAAAGAGATTTGAGTGTCGTCATCAGTGACTTCCTCAAGCAAACCAGCCAGTGCATAGGTCCCTGCTGAGGCCACAACTGGAGTATTGTGTCCAATTCTGGAGGCCCCAACTCAAAAAGGACATCGATAGGTTGGAGACAGTGCAGGGAAGAGCACCTAGGATGATTCACTGCCTACACCATAAGACATATGGCAAAAGACTGAGGGAACTACACCTCTTCTCCTTGGAAAAAAGGAGGAAAAGGGGGGACATGATTAAGACCTTCAAGTATTTAAAGGGTATCAACAATGTACAATCACTGGACCTCTTCCAGATTAGCAGCTGCAGTAAGACAAGAGGGCATGACATGCGACTAAGGAGGGGTAGGTTTCGGAGTAACAGTAGAAAGTTATTTTTTACTGAAAGAGTGGTGGACCCATGGAACAGACTGCCTCAGGTGGTGGTGGTGGCAAAGATGGTCAAGCAGTTTAAATCACCGTGGGATAGACATGTCAGTAAGTTAACAAGCGATTCAAAGTAGGAGTTAGGAAAAAACATGAGCAGACTAGATGGACTTCATGGTCCCCATTTGCCAGCACATTCTATGTACAGTATCTATGTATGTATGTGCAGTGAGGCATATAGTAAGGCTTTGAGGATGCTGGGATGTATTGGGAGGGGGCTTTGATTGCAGGAGAATCAAAGTGATACTGCTCCAGTACAGATCTCTGGTGAGGCTTCACTTGGAATACTGTGCCATGTTCTGGAGACTGTACAGAGGACGGTCACCAAAATGATCTAGGGCCAACAGTCCAACAAGGAAGGGCCGGTGGTGCTGACCATGTACTAGCTGATGGCCAAACACAAGAGGGGGGACATGACAGAGACATATAAGTTTCTGAGGGGTATCAACGAAGTGAGAAGTGGAGACCTGTTTGTTAGAAATAGGGACATAGTTACAAGAGAACATGACTGGAAGTTAGTTGGGAGTAACTTCAGAAGGGATGCAAGGAGCCCACCCAGTGGCGCTGAGGGCTGAGGCACTGGACACCTTACCTTGTGCTGTGCCAGTGACCTGTGTTCTGGAATGAGCATGAATTGCTGGCGGTTGGCGGGGAGGAGAAGGATTGAGCATCCGATGGACTACTCTCCTTCTCTGGGGGGTTCACTTCCCGATGCACGATTGCCCCCTGGTGGAGGCTGGGGGTCAGGGTGTGGGGTGGAAGCTCAGGGTGGAGTCTGGGCAGATGCCTGTGGGATGGGAGTGTGGACACATGTTCCTCTGCCCCCGCTGGTGTCATTGCATGCCCGTGACTCCTAAGGGGGGGGAGTGAACAGTGGAAAAAGTGGCACCTCTCGTGTGGCTTGATGGTCGTCCATGAGTGTTCACTGGGCAGTGCTGGCACCCGAACTGGATCCGTAACAGTGGGGTTTTAGGGGGCTTCCTGCCACCCCGCTGTGGGGGGCAAGCCGTAGGTGTTTCACAGTGCCTGTGGTCCCGGTTGAGACGGATGGCAGCCAGATCCCCGGCAGGATGCAAGGACTATGAAGGGGATGCAGAGAGGCGGCCAAGGAGGATAAAAGTAAGTAAAAAAAAAAAAAGACTGGATGCAAGGAAGTTCTGCTTCACTCACAGGGTGGTGGAAGAGTTGAACATTGCAGGTGCATCTTTGGTCCATCATGTTTTGGAAGTTTAGGTAAGAATGTATTGATTAGATGCAGAAAAACTTGATTTTATTTCATATGCAATCTGTCTTTGCCCCACCACCATCACCATAATGTATCGAGAATCAAGAGTTGGGAGCTAACAACAATAATGAGATGAGGGAGCACAGAGTGCACTTCAGAAAAATTTCAGGATCGGGGTGAGGCTGACAGGATCCAGATACTTCTCACACATGCTTGTGGGACAAGTGTGGGTTTCAGTAGGAGATGACCACGGGGGGGAGGGAGTCGCAATCTCATCTTGGCCAACTAAGAAAAGGGTGTATAAAGTCTTTTTGTATGCCTGTCCAAGTAATGGCTAATGAATATTTTGGGGTCCTGAATCCGAGTAATCAGTGAGCCCTTGTGAGAAGGTATTTACTGTTTTTCTTTGTCTGCACTGGAATGTATTTTATTTCCTTGTTGATCCCAGTTCCCCTACCCCTCAGGTCACAGCTGGAAACGAGCCCATCAGGACTGTCCTTGCTTACCTGGTAAGATATGTTCCAAAATAAATAAATTCACAGATGGGCTAGTGAGGCAGTGGTCTGGTTTTCCAGAAGGAAAGAAGAGTCTATCCCTGGTGGTGTCCCTTCCTATGTTACCTGGCCACTCCTTTGGATGCCACAGTCTCACTGCCTGTTGGATTCACCTCTCACTGCTGGCAGTGGTCATTTGACTCTCTAGATTCTCCAGTGCCCAGTTTAGACTGGAGTATCTCATATCTGGAAGGTTCCTCTCTCTAAAGATCAGCTACAGGGGTGCTTGGGATACCGACAAGGGAAACCACTCCAGTGGTGTTGGTGGGAGGATGGGTGTTAGAGGACTTGACGGTATCCGGTGAGCTGAGTCAGGAATTTTTCTGCTTTTCTAAATTCCTTCATCTACTGACCTGCCTTCGGAATGTGTACCACATTAGCATCCTGGAGTTGTACTGACAGGGAGGTGGGCACCAGTGTTAGCCAATACAAAATGCCATCACCAAGACCACTCTCTGAGTGGTGTGCTGCTCCACCTTTTCTATTGCCCTCAGCTGCACTGCATGCCTATGCTTCTTGTGGCTGGAGATGACAGGGCAAACTTGTGTGGATGCCCCACCAGTTGTTGCCACAGAGCCTGCTCCCAATTCATTTTATTTAAATAAATCCCTGATGTCATGTGGGTCTGAAAAAATCCTATCCCTTCCCAGATTGCTGGCTCTAATGTACATTCCACACACCATCACTGTGGTTGGGTGAGGTGAGATAGGTAAAAAAAATTAAAGTATAGCTCTGATGGAGCACTAGCATGCCCAAAGACAGAAATGGATTCCTCTCTGTAGCCCTCAGTCAAGCCTTATGGAGTGCACACTTAAAGAGGAACAGTCAGCAATAAGAGCCTCACACCCAAGTGTGGGGCTGGTTCCAATTTGCACTTTTTGTGTAAAACATTTTTTTTTACTTTCTGTTTACTGCAGTATAGTTGATTGTATCAGGTAGATTTTCTTGACTTCAAAGCTGACATCAGCTTTAACAAGAAGTCCCAGAATCCCATGCAGCTGACATCAGAGGAGGGTTGCAGCAGTGGGAGATTCAATAGCCTGTAGTATGTTAGAGTCTTATAATCTTAGATAAGATGTACTGCCTGTCCATGGCAAAGGGGTGGCTAGGACACTCCACGTCCAGAAATTCAACACATGGTTGAAGGAATGATGTGGAGAGGAGAGGTTTGGCTTCATGGGGGGCTGGGGCCCCACCTGGAGGGATGTGGGTATACAAGGATGACAGCCTGCATCCATCCAGGGAGGGGGCCGAGGTCCTGAATGAAAAGTTTAGATGCTTCATTGGCAGGCATTTAAACTAGCCAATGGATGGTGTGGAGGGACAATAGTAAACAAAATAAGTCCCCCCCCCGAACACAGGAACTACGGGGGAACTCAAGTGGACTGTAAACCAAACAGTGGGTACAGGTTAACCAAACGACAGAGGGCTGGGAGTGTCTACTATTCATAATGACAAGGAAGGTGATCAGAAAAGGGAGCTGCATAATGGAGCAAAGCAGGGGAGGGACACTACAACCTGGGGAGTTATGGGCGTAAATGCCCGAAGTCTGTGTAACGAGACTGGGGACCTTGAGGCCACTATGATGGAATCTGACCTGGATATTGTGGCTATCACGGAAACGTGGTGTAGTGAAAACCAGAGCTGGGAAATGGCCGTACCAGGTTACAATCTATTCAGGAGAGACAGAGTAGGCAGGAAAGTGGGAGGAGTGGTTCTGTATGTGAAAGACAGCATAAAGGCCACAGAAATTCTAGGGGAACAGGGAGGAGGGGAGATACTATGTTTCTTGAAAGGGATTTGGTGGTCTGAGAAGTGTAGAGACACTCCTCCTATCTGAGAGGAGTTTGAGCTAGTTGGGGTGGAGGAGGTGGTGGGGATACTCTCTAAGCTATGACCTACCCAGTGTGATCTTGGCCCAGGACCAACCTGGCTTTTGGTTGGGTTTGGACCTGTTGGGACTGGTGGTTGTCAAGATCATCTGGGGTTCCTTCAGGAGTGGGATCATTCCACAGGTTTTGAAAGAGGCCTTGGTTAGACCCTTCTTGAAAAAGCCTTCTCTGGATCCGGACTGTCTTGGCAACTACAGTCCAGTGTCAAACCTCCCATTTTTAGGGAAGGTTATTGAAAAAGTGGTGGCCATTCAACTTGAGAGACACCTCACCTGTTCCTCTACCTATGAGCCATTTCAGTCTGGTTTCCGGGTGAGGCATAGCATGGAGACTGCCCTGGTAAGGGTGTTGAATGACCTCCTGATGGTGAGGGATAGGAGAGATCGTACCATCTTAGTCCTCCTAGACCTCTCCGTGGCATTTGATACCATAGATCATGAGGTGATGCTTGACCGCTTGTGCTTTTGGTGTGGCCTGTCTGGCAAGGTCATCTGCTGGTTCAGGTCATACCTAACAGGCAGGATGCAAAGGGTAATGATGGGGCTTGCCTCATCTGTCCCCAAGCCTCTGTGCTGTGGAGTTACACAAGGTTCGGTCTTGTCGCCCTTGTTGTTCACGGTGTACGTGCTGCCACTGGGGGATATCATCAGGCAATACAGACTGGGTTTTCACTGTTATGCAGATGATAACCCAGTTGTATCTATCCTGTGCATCCGAGAACCAGGTTTTGGTTGCTGTGTTTAACTGTTTTGAGGAGATCCAGTTGTGTATGGCTCAGAACTGGCTCACACTAAACCCAGACAAGACTGAGGTACTGGTGGTGGATCCAGGTCATTGGATGGGAGGGGGGGCACAGGGATACTCTCTGACCTGATGTTGGGGGGTGTTCCTCTTGTTCCCTCCAAACAGATGAGGGATTTCGGTGTGAAACTGGATGACGGACTGACCATGGATGCCCATGTGTCAGCTGTCATCAGGAGTGTTTTTTATCACCTATGGACTAGCACCTGAATTCAGCCCCTGATTCCCCCTGATGACCTGCCCACACTAGTACATGCCTTTGTCACCTCCAGATTGGATTACTGTAATGCCCTGTACCTAGGGTTATCTGCCGGCAACCTCCACAGACTGCAGCTGGTGCAGAATGCAGCAGCAAGATTATTGATGGGAGCAAGAAGATTTGAGTGTATTACTCCTGTCCTCCACAAACTGCACTGGCTGCCGGTCAGGTGGAGGATTGTCTTAAGGTAGGGCTCCTGACCTACAAAACCATATATGAGGGGGAGCCTGTCTATCTGCAAGATCTCCTTGTCCCCTATCCCTCACCAGGCACTTCATTCTGCCAGGGGAGCCCTCCTTGAGGTTACTTGGGGTAAGGCTGCAGCGTTCCAGTGATAGAGCATTTTTGGTTGCCATGCCCACCTTGTGGAACACTCTACTGGAAAATTTGAGGAGGGCTCCCTTGGTGCAAGCCTTTAAGAAGGGCCTCAAAACATACTTATTCTGGCTGACCTTTTATGACTAACCGCTAAATGGAACTGAAATTGAATTCTGGTTGGTTTCATTAATCTGTTTATTTATTGTTGTTGTTAGTAAAGCACTCAGAGTCTGTGGAAATGACTTCTTAATAAATTATTTATCTATCTATCTATCTATCTGTCTGTCTGTCTGTCTGTCTGTCTGTCTACTGTGGGTTACACTACAAAGGAGACAGGGGAACATCCATTCCCACAGGGGTAATATATAGACCACCAGCTCAGGGGGAGGAGGTAGATAAGGAGATGTTACTAGTAATATAAGGGGTGGCACACAAGAAAGAGGTGTTACTGGTTGGGGACTTCAATCTACCAGATGTGGATTGGAGCCTCCCTGCAGTGGCTACAACTAGAAGCAGGAACATCTTAGACACTGCAAGGGGCATGCCATAAACAGATGGTCGTGGAAACCACACGAGAAAAGGCACTATTAGACCTGGTGCTTATGAACAGGGATGGTGTAATGGGGGTTACAGTTGGGGAGCACCTGGGGAACTTTGATCACCGAATGGTGTGATTTGAATTAACTGGAGGAGCAGAACCAAGCCACACAAAGACAAGAAGCTTTGACTTTAGGAGGGTGGATTTCAGAGACATGGGAAAGTGCCTAGAAGAAGCACTGGTCAGAGTAAGGGAAAAGAGGGAGGTAGAGGAACAGTGGGAGGTAATCAAATCAGGGGTTGCAATGGTGACACAACTCTGTGTCAAATGGGTAAGCGAGGAGAAGAAAGGTTTTTCTAGGGAGGTACTGTAGCAGAAAAGGTTAAAGCAGATAAAATGGCATTTCAGCAATACAAAAGAACACAGGACGAAGGGGATAGGGAATGGTATCAGGAAATACAAAGGGAGGTAGGGAAGGCAATTAGAGTAGCCAAACCTCAAACATAGAAACATAGAAGTTGACGGCAGATAAGGACCGCAAGGCCCATCCAGTCTGCCCATTTCTTTTTCTACCTTATAAATGTGCCATCGGCCTTTGCTCTGTCAGTGACCTATCTATTCATAGTCATTTGTATTGCTCCCTTATGCCTATCCCATGCCTGTTTGAAGCCCTGCACTGTATTCATAGCCACCACTTCTTGTGGTAAGCTATTCCATGCATCTACCACCCTTTCTGTGAAAATAATTTCCTCACATTCCCCTTAATCGGCCTCCTATTCTCATGCTGTGTCCTCTTGTCCTGCTATTTTTCTTATATTTAAACATGTTAGACTCTTTCACCTTGTTTATGCCCTTAAGATGTTTAAATGTCTCGATCATATCACCTCTCCTCCTTTTGCTCAAGGGTATACATTAGCTTCGCTAATCTGTCCTCATATGTCTTCTGATGCAGTCCCTGCACCATTTTGGTTGCCCTTCTCTGGACTGCCTCAATTTGGTTAATGTCCTTGTGAAGGTGTGGCCTCCAATACTGCCGCATGATACTCAGATGGGGCCTAACCAATGTCTTGTACAGAGGAATTATTACCTCCCTCCACGACTTGTGATACCCTACTAATACACCCTAACACCCCTAGCCTTACCTACTGCTTTAGAGGTCTGCTTGGATGATTTTAGGTCATCAGTGATGATGATGCCCAAGTCTCTTTCTTCCTTTGTGACTGCTAGCAACTCCCCTCCCAGCCTATAAGTGGCTTCAGGGTTTCTCTTCCCTATGTGCATGATTTTGCACTTCTTTGCATTAAATCCCAGTTGCCACTTTTCTGACCATTTTGCTAGTTTATCCAGATCTCTTCTCATTCTGTCAAACAGAGGAATGTATAGCAAACTCAGTGGTAAAAGGGGACAAAACCTTCTATAGGTACATCAGTGAAAAAAGGAAGGCAAGGGGAGGGATTCAGCGGCTGATTGGGAAGGATTGGGGCAGTATAAAGAATGACCACCAGAAAGCAGATATACTGAACAAGCACTTCTGTTCAGTTTTTATGGAAGGGGGGCAGGAAATGGGCCAGCAGTTAGAGATAAAGGCATGAAGGGCACAGAGATGGACACAGGTCCCTTTTTAAAGGAAAGGGTGCTCAGGGAACTAGCAGTAATAAGAGTCGATAAGACAAAGTGACCAGATGGAGCACACCCTAGAATAATGAAGTAGTTAAGAGACGTGTTGGCAGAGCCTCTGACTAACCTGTTCAACCTTTCATTGGAAACAGGGCTGGTACCCAAGGACTGGAGGTGGGCTGATGTAGTCCCTCTGTACAAAAGTGGGAACAAGGAGGAAGTAGGAAACTATAGACCAGTTAGCCTGACTTCTGTAGTAGGAAAGGTTATGGAAACACTGATAAAGGAAAGAATAGTGGAATACCTGGTTGTCAACGGACTACAGGACTCAAGGCAACATGATTTTATGGGAAGAAGGTCAAGCCAGATGAACCTCATTGAGTTCTTCAACTGGGTAACCAGTGAGATTGATTGGAGGGGGGGCAGTGGATGTGGCCTATCTGCACTTCAGCAAGGCCTTTGACACCATGCCGCATTGAAGCCTGTTAAGCAAGCTGGAGTTCATGGGGGTGGGAAAGAGGGTAGTGAAGTGGGTGGGGAATTGGCTGGGTAATAAGATGCAGAGGGAGGTGGTAAATGAAATCCACTGTGCAGAGGGTAAAGTGACCAGTGGGGTGCCACAGGGTTCAGTTTTGGGTCCAGTCCTCTTCTATGTCTTCATCAGTGATATTGCAGAGGGTCTAATAGGAAAAATATGCCTGTTCACGGATGACACCAAGCTCTGCAACAGGGTGGACACGTCAGAGGGGGTTGACAGAATGAGGGTAGATCTAAAGAAGCTGGAGGATTGGTCAAGGGTTTGGCAAATGGGGTTCAATGCAAAAATGTGCAAGGTAATGCACATAGGGCACAAAAAACCCAGGGGCGATATATGACCTGGGGGGAGGAAATTCAATGCTCCTAACAAGAAAGAGACCCGGGGGTGATCATCTCTGATGACCTCAAGGTTGGTAGGTAATGTGACAAGGTTGCAGGAAAGGCTAGCAGGATGCTGGGATGCACAGGCAGCAGTATCACCAGCAGAAAAAGGGAGGTGATCATTCCACTATATAGATCATTAGTGAGGCCACACCTTGAGTACTGTGTCCATTTCTGGAGGTCTCATCTATGAAAGGACATTGATAAGCTAGAGGCGGTTCAGAGGAGGGCAACCAAAATGGTGACAGGACTGCATCACAAACCTTACAGGGATAGGATGAGGGAATTAAATATGAACTCCCTGGAGGAGAAAAAGGAGAGGGGGTATGATTGAGACATTGAAATACCTCTCGGGGATAAATAAAGTGCAGAAGAATACAATCTTTCAAAGAAAAAGATGCTCAAGGACAAGAGAGCACAAGATGAAACTGGCAGGAGGGAGGTTCAGGGGAAACGTGAGGAAGTACTTCTTCACAGAGAGGGTGGAGGACAAATGGAACAGCTTGCCAGCAGAGATCGTGGAGGCAGAAATGGTTACAGGTTTAAAAAAAGCTTTGGATAGGTATAGTGGGCTGCTGGTAGACATGGAAGGGGGGACAGCCTATCACCTGTAGAATTTGTAAAAGCACATTTCTTAGGGATGAAAGGGCAGACTCAGTGGGCCAAAGGCCCTTATCTGCCGACAACTTCTTCGTTTCTCTTTGTTCATCCTGCTGTTCTCCCAGAATTAAGTACAGACCTCTGTAACTGTACTTAGCCCTGGGAAGACCGTAGGCCCAGCAAGCAAAAGAATGCTTCACAGAGCACAGGGAGTAGTAGAGTGGTGGCCCCTGAAGAGGGTGTGGTTGGCATCCTAACCATGGAAGCTACTCTTGGAACAATAATACTAATTCCAGAGGGGCAGATTAATTAAAGGAGCAGTACAAATGAACAGTGCTCCCATAGTGAGTGCAGCGGTGTTGTCTCAGTGCCCCGGTTGGGGGATCAAGTGGCACCTGAGCTCTCAAACAAGGAAACACCACATTGTGGCCCTTTAGTGAATGTCCCGAGGGGCATGATATAAATAAAATACATATTGGTGGACAGATCGGAAGCAGAGGCTCCCTTACGGATTACAAAAAATTAGAAAATAGAGGCCACCCATACAGACAGCAAGTCACTGAGGAGGGAGCACACTACGCTGTCTTTTTCTCTTTCACTCTATCCCCATTCCCCAGGTATCATGGCTCCTATTATATGCATTCTTCCCCTACTCCTCCATCATCAAGTTCCTCTTCCCCACTCTTATTGGCCTCCCCAATGGGCCTGTAGAACTCATAAGCATTTCTTCCTACTGGTGGGTCCTAACCTGCTACCTACACTGAGCCCTGGCCTCTTGTGGTGCTGCTTATGGCAGTAGGTACCTGCTGTTACACTGAGCCCTAGCCTCTCTCTCTTGTTGGTCTGTTCATGGCAGTGGGTCCCTGCCATTACACTGAGCCCTGACCTCTCTTTTGTGGTACCACCCATCATGGCAGTGGGTCTTAGCTTTCCCAGCTACTTACACTGAACTCTTAGCCTCTCTCCTGTGGTGCTGTTCATGGCAGTATGTCCCTGCTGTTTCACTGAGCCCTGGCCTCTCTCTTGTGGGGCTGTTCATGGCAGTGTGTCCCTGCTGTTTCACTGAGCCCTGGCCTCTCTCTTGTGGGGCTGTTCATGGCAGTGGGTCCCTGCTGTTTCACTGAGCCCTGGCCTCTCTCTTGTGGGCCTGCTCATGGCAGTGGGTCCCTGCTGTTACACTGAGCCCTGGCCTCTCTCTCGTAGTGCTGCTCATGGCAGTGGGTCCCTACTGTTACACTGAGCCCTGGCCTCTCTCTTGTGGGGCTGCTCATGGCAGTGGGTCCCTGCTGTTTCACTGAGCCCTGGCCTCTCTCTTGTGGGGCTGCTCATGGCAGTGGGTCCCTGCTGTTACACTGAGCCCTGGCCTCTCTCTCGTAGTGCTGCTCATGGCAGTGGGTCCCTGCTGTTACACTGAGCCCTGGCCTCTCTCTTGTGGGGCTGCTCATGGCAGTGGGTCCCTGCTGTTACACTGAGCCCTGGCCTCTCTCTCGTAGTGCTGCTCATGGCAGTGGGTCCCTGCTGTTACACTGAGCCCTGGCTTCTCCCCTGTGGGGCTGCTCATGGCAGTGGGTCCCTGCTGTTTCACTAAGCCCCGGCCTCTCTCCTGTGGTGCTGCTCATGGCAGTGGGTCCCTGCTGTTTCACTGAGCCCTGGCCTCTCTTGTGGGGCTGCTTGGCAGTGGTCCCTGCTGTTACACTGAGCCCTGGCCTCTCTCTCGTAGTGCTGCTCATGGCAGTGGGTCCCTGCTGTTACACTGAGCCCTGGCCTCTCTCTTGTGGGGCTGCTCATGGCAGTGGGTCCCTGCTGTTTCACTAAGCCCCGGCCTCTCTCCTGTGGTGCTGCTCATGGCAGTGGGTCCCTGCTGTTACACTGAGCCCTGGCCTCTCTCCTGTGGTGCTGCTCATGGCAGTGGGTCCCTGCTGTTACACTGAGCCCTGGCCTCTCTCTCGTAGTGCTGCTCATGGCAGTGGGTCCCTGCTGTTTCACTGAGCCCTGGCCTCTCTCTTGTGGGGCTGCTCATGGCAGTGGGTCCCTGCTGTTACACTGAGCCCAGGCCTCTCTCTCATGGTGCTGTTCATGGCAGTGGGTCCCTGCTGTTACACTGAGCCCTGGCCTCTCTCTCGTAGTGCTGCTCATGGCAGTGGGTCCCTGCTGCTACACTGAGCCCTGGCCTCTCTCCTGTGGTGCTGCTCATGGCAGTGGGTCCCTGCTGTTACACTGAACCCTGGCCTCTCTCTTGTGGGGCTGTTCATGGCAGTGGGTCCCTGCTGTTACACTGAGCCCTGGCCTCTCTCCTGTGGTGCTGTTCATGGCAGTGGGTCCCAGCTGTTACACTGAGCCCCGGCCTCTCCCCTGTGGTGCTGCTCATGGCAGTGGGTCCCTGCTGTTACACTGAGCCCTGGCCTCTCTCCTGTGGTGCTGCTCATGGCAGTGGGTCCCTGCTGTTACACTGAGCCCTGGCCTCTCTCCTGTGGTGCTGCTCATGGCAATGGGTCCCAGCTGTTACACTGAGCCCTGGCCTCTCTCTCGTAGTGCTGCTCATGGCAGTGGGTCCCTGCTGTTACACCGAGCCCTGGCCTCTCTCCTGCGGTACTGCTCATGCCAGTGGGTCCCTACTGTTACACTGAGCCCAGGCCTCTCTCTTGTGCTGCTCATGGTAGTGGTTCCCTGCTGTTACACTGGGCCCTGGCCTCAGGACTTGGCACATGTGCACCCACGGAACTCAGTGCATGTGCACAAGTGCTGGTGATGTGCATGTGACAAGTGCCATTTTTACATTCTGGCAGTGATTTCTTTATTAAATAGCACTCGGTTTGTTAAAATACTCCAACTGCCAAACTCTGCAGACTTTTCTTTACACTGACAGCTATTTTGCTTAATAGCAACAAAAAATGCCAAACGCTTTCATGCACAAGTTCGGCAGACTTCAACAGCAGGGATGCATGGGAAGCGGGGCACCAAAAAGAAAAGGTCGGTTCGACCTAAATGCATTTTTTGTAAAAATTAATGTCTACACATGGCAAAGGTAGGATTGAAATGTAATGTCAGCAACTGCCTTCAGAGTGCAGATTACAGACACCAAGGTTAGAGGGGTCATAACAAATTATCAGAAGCTGACAGTGTCCCTTTAATATGCTAAACCTTACTCATCTCATCACTGAGCCCACTAGGTGCCCTAACAATGGTGGCATGCAAAAACTAATTGACTGGATCCACACACCCAGGCCAGATGGAATTAAACGTTCAGGTGTACTGTCCAGTGCCATTAGCAGCTACTCTCCCGTTTTTTGCGCATGGCATGCCAAATTACCAAAAATCCCTCCAAGAGTTACACATTTCGGGAAATACACCAGTCTGGACCCTAAATTATTTAGGCTGGCAGTAGCTAAGTCTGATTGGTCCCACCTACATGAGGCTACCAATATAAACTCAGCATCTGACTTCTTTATCACAGTGTTCACAGAACTGCAGGACAAATTTGCCCCACTCACCAAAAGGAGGGTGTGTGTTCCTGTTACGAAATGGCTGGATCATGTGCTATTAACCAAGTTTATTTTTTTAAATTAATTCTTCTGTTCCGTCTTCACCAGGGAGAAGGACAGACCAGTGCCTTCAGGAGGGAAAAGAGGAGCAGGAGGGAGGGGAACACAGATGTAGTGATAGTGGAAGATAGAGTGAGGGAGGGGCTGCTAGCATTGAAGGTGGACAAATCACTAGGCCTGGATAGAGTACACCAGGGTACTAAAGGAACTGGCTGAGGAGCAGGCAGGGCTACTGGCAGACCTATTTAATAGTTCACTAGAGTCAGGCATGGTACTGCAGGACTGGAGAACATCACATGTGGTGCCCCTCCACAAAAGCAGTCCCAGGGATGACCCAGGGAATTACAGACCAGTCAATCTGAACTCCATTGTGGGCACACTCATGGAAGCCATACTAAAAGAAAGGTTGGTGGAATATCTAGAGGAGCATGGTCTCCAGGATGCGAGGCAGCATGGGTTCATGGCAGGGAGATCATGTCAAATGAATCTGATTGACTTCTTTAACTGTGTCGCTAAGACAGTAGACAAGGACCAAGTGGTAGACATCCTCTGCCTTGATTTCAACAAAGTCTTTGACTCTGTGCTCCCCAAAAGGTTGATCAGGAAGTTGGTGGGTCTTGAGGTTGGGGAAAAGGTGGACAGATGGGTGGAAAACTGACTGAGGGACAGAACCTAGAGGGCAGTTGTGGGTGGAGAGTTATCTGGAACCAGAGAGGTAACCAGTGAGGTCCCACAGGATTCGGTGCTGGGGCCGGTGTTGTTCAATGTCTTCATCAATGAATCGGGGATGGCATTAAGGGTAAAATGTACCTATTCATGGATGACACCAAGCTCTGTGGGAGAGTGGACACAGCTGAAGGGATACAGGGCCTACAGGAAGATCTGGAAAAGCTGGGGAGGTGGTCCAGAATCTGGCAGCTTGGCCTCAATGCCAAGAAATGCAAAGTTATGCATGTTGGAGCCAAGAATCCCAGGACAGAGTACTACATGGGTGGTGTCTGAGTATCTGCATCAGAGGAGGAGAAGGACCTGCAAGTGATGATCACTAGTGACCTGAAGCACTCCACGCAGTGCAAGAAAGCAACAGCAAAGGCAAACAAGATACTTGGATGCATATCTAGGAGTATCAGTAGTAGGAGAGAGGAGATTAGACTGCCCTTGTACATGTCACTGTTAAGGCCGTATGTACTGTAGAGTATGGAGTTCAGTCCTGGTGGTGGCACACTCTGAAAAAAGTGGTACCCATGCTCATCTGCACATTTTAGAAATGACCCCTTTCCTTGTTTTTACTGTAAATAAACGGACCCCTATAACACAAAAATAAGGATTCAGTTATGGCCTCCATCCCTCTATTCACTTCAAGTGAGGAACATGATTATGGGTTTACGACAGATGTACAAATAATGTTAAACAGTAATCAACTGTATATAAAAGCTTGTTTATATTTTTTGAATGTGTGCTTTCTTAAAGATATTTACAGTGTAGTAGACAGTATACCCAGGTTTCTGCTTTCTATTATGGAGCCTATGCCAAGCTTATATAAGCTTCATGTAGACCCTGTAATAAAGCTTCACTATGATGCTTTATAAAGGCAGCAGTATTCGCTGGTTGGATAACATATTTAAATTGATGTTTATGCCAGAAATATATTATTACTAATAAAAAAAGACAAAAACTCATGAAGACTAACAAACACTGTTGCTCTAAAAAGGATCACTTTTAATTATTTAAAACCTAAAAAAATAAAAAAAAAACTGCCAACATAGTACTGAGATGGGAAATGGGTGGAAGGGCACTGCAAATGGAATAAGATGATGTGGGTACAAAACGTTATGTAAGGGAACAGACAGGAAGTTTCAGAGCCTTTCCAGCTCAGGAATTAGGCCGGGTCTGGTGGGGGGGGGTGGCTGGAGAAGTCGCATTAGGTGGGTAAGTAAGGCAGCTCAGCGGTCCAGGTGGGTGAGTGGGGGAACCCCCCCAAAGTGCTGACAGGACAGCTTTTGCAGTATCATGGCGATGAGGGACTGGTAGAAAGCAGCTTTGTGGGGGAAGTATGTTAGCCAGGTCCTGCATCATTGGGGGCAGGGAAGGTAGTTGGCCATCTGGAGGCCAGAAATGTAGGAGCCCTTAGAGACCCTGTTTCTAGTGTAATTCCTGGGCCACAAAGGCTGTGGGAGCAGTGGCAGGGTCCCCACAGGAGAGCAGCTGGTGTCAGTGGCTCTCCCTCTTACCCAGCATGGCAGGGCAGCCTGGCATGGAGAGGGAGGCGGGGGGCCTTCCACCCATTTAAGGGGCCTGCTGGGGGGGCAGGTCCTGAGGTACCAGCACTTAAAGGCCAGGTGGGAAAAATGTCAAAAGACAGGCCTTGGAGAGTAGCCAAGCTGGAGCTTAACGTAAACCCAGGAGGCACTGAGGGGATGTGGGCCTGGCAGTGATCCCCTGAAGAAGGAAATGTGTCAGCTAGAAGCAGAGCTGAGTTAGGCCATAATTTTGGTGAGTGCAGACCGCTCAGGGGCTGGGTACTGGAGTAGGGCCGGGTTTTGGGGTCGCCGCACCAGTGGAGCCGTGAGGAGGAGAGGCTGAGTGTGACATGGGAGCAGGTGTTGAGAAGTAGCACCAGTGCAGAGCCAAGCTTAAAGAGGTTACGGGGCTTGAGTCATAGGAAAAAATCCTGGTACCCCTTGTGGTATGGGCCAGTGCCCAGGGGTCCAGGTGGGGGATGCAGCCCACTTTCCTGCACCGGAGTTGGGGCAACAACCAGTGCCATGGAGAGAGAGTGGGTAACCTGGCAAATAAAGACAAAAGGTTTGGCTTACCAGATCCAGGGAAACCAGGAAACTGAGGGATCTGAGTTCTGGGGGTCTTTGGATAAAGCATCCAAGAGAGAGAGTAGAGGAATTCTTGCTTCATACTGCCTTGAAAAAAAATCCATCATGTTTACTGCTTTAATTGTCAAGCCAGTATGCTTGTAAAAAGTTTGGTTAGCCCCATAGAGCTGCTTTATTTATTTAGATGAAGTATGTGACCCCTGCACTGTTGGGAATCATTTGTTGTGCAGGAGCTAAATAAAGAAGCTAGTTGGGAGAAGAATAGCAGAGATGTGCCCCATTTAACTAAAAGTGGAAGCTAATGAAATGGAAACCTTTTCTCTTCACTTTGCAGCAAAATTAACTCTTCATAAGTTTTGATTCCAGATAAAATTTCCATCATACCCGTGGTGGGACCAAGGTGCTCTGGGGCTCAAGAGATAGTAGATGAACAGTGTGGAATTCCTGGTCCAGTGTGCCAGTTTTCGGGAAGAATCTAGTTCTATGGGTGAAAGTGAGAGTGCACCGGTGGTTGAAGACGCCAGTAAGGTAGGCCACATCTTTTCCTGCCTTGTATGGGAGTGCATTTGTCTTGGCTGCTTAGTGCTTGAGGGTACCCAACTCTCTAAAGCCCCCGGAATATCTGTGAAGTAATATGCCCCTAGATGGGGTGGTATTACATACTACTAAATGGTCTGCCTCTACCCCTTACTTCCACTCTCCAGACAGTGAGTAATGGCTACCCCTTGAGGTCAAGTGAAAACTCCCTGCTTGTTGTCCCTAGTGTCAAAACTCGTGCCGGGGAAGTGTCCTTTGCTTACTCAGCCCAAAGGTTATGCAAATCCATTCCCCCTCTGTACATGCTTTCCATCTGAGTATCGTAAACATCTCATTGGCCTGGCACACTGCTCCCACCATGGTACCTGAACACTTTCCCTGCTTGGTACTCATTTCATATGATAATTGGTTGATCTCTCAGCACTGTCCCTATATGCCCTATTCATGTAACCACCGTGTTTATGAATACTGCTTCTGAATAGTTCCCCTTTCCAAGATGTGTTTTGTTTAAAATTACTAACTCCTTTCCCCAGTGTTCACATCTTACAATGTATCATACTGAATACACTATAACTTATGTAATCTTTTATACAAACTTCACTATGTTTCACATATTTATTTTCTCTCCATTATATATTTTTTTCTTCCTAGCCAAGGTGTCGTCAGGGCTGTGATCTCCCTGAGCAGCCAGTCAACGGCAGATGGTGTTCAGTCGGGGTGGGTGATGGGCACTCTGCCTTTGTGAGTTGAGTTTGGGCCGGTTGCTCTGGATGATATCTGGTGATTTCTGCAGTGCGATCCACCTACTGTATGCTGAACCCTGGGCCAACCAGACTCTTTTTAGAGGACTGTGGTTTGCTCGGTCCAGTTATGGTGGTGATTGTCAGTGGTTCACTTTTTGAGGGGTCTTTCCCTCCACGCTAAAAAAGGTGGTGGTGAGGCCTCTTCTTAAGAAGGCTTCTTTGGATGATTTTACCAATTACAGACCTGTTTCAAACCTCCCCTTTCTAGGGAAGGTGATTGAGAAGGTGGTGGCATTGCAGCTGGAATAACACTTTGAGAGGTATGACATCTATGAACCCTTCTGGTCTGGTTTCTGGCCTCACCATAGTAAGGAGACTGCCCTAGTCAGGGTATGTCATGATCTCCTTTCAGCAAAGGATAGTGGACAATGTTCTATTCTTGTTCTCCTAGACCGTTCATCAGTATTTGACACAATCGATCATGATGTGCTCTTGGCTCACATTAAGCACTATGTAGGTATCTTGGGCATCATTTTATGGTGGTTCAAGTCCTACATAACAGGCAGGACACAGCAAGTGGTACTTGGCTTCTACACACTGAGCACTGATGCGCTCTGCTGAGGGGTGCTTTGAGGGGCGATCCTGGCTCCCATGTTATTCGCTGTGTACATGCTGCCTCTGGTGGAGATTATTAGATGCTATGGCTTGGTGCTTCATTGTTATTCTGATGACACCCAGTTGTACTGTATATGTCTTGTGTCCTTGATGATGTGACAGCTGTCTTAGTATTGGGTGAATGTCTTACAGAGATCCAGGACTTGTTGGCAGTCAGCTGGCTCGGGCAGAACCAATCTAAAATGGAGGTGCTACTGGTGGAACCGGGTCAACATGGCTCTTCCGCGACTTTTGGGAGCGCTGCTTTCCCTTCATTGGGAGAAGTGACCCTCTGTTCAGAAAATAGGCTTAAGAATCCAGGGGTCATTGTGGACTCTAAGCTTACTCTGGAATTCCAGGTGTCAGCTGTTGTCCACAGTGGCTATTAATTATCATCTTCATAAAATCGCCCATATCAGGCCCTATCTCAAATCATCCAACCTGGTGACACTAGTGCATGCCTTAATCTCATCAAGACTGGACTACTGCAATTCTCTTTACCTGGGACTTTCTGCAAAGCTGATGTGCCACCTGCAGCTGGTTCTGAATGTGGCAGCCTGGTTAGTGGCTGGGGCATCTCATTTTGAACACATCACTTTAGTTCTCTACGTTCTCCACTGGCTTCTGGTCAAGTGGCGCATCAGTTTCAAGGTTTGTTTGTTTGTTAACTTACAAGGCCCTGCATGGTCTGGGTCTGGGCTGAGAGACCTCCTACTTCCATACGTTCCTGCTCATGTCCTCAGATCATCTGAGGCACACCTGCTCTCTGTCCTTCATTCGCGACTTAAATTTTCTGGGGATAGAGCATTTGATGTAGCAGCACCGATTTTGTGGAATGCCCTTCCCCATGAAGTGAGGGTGGCTCCCTCACTGACCATTTTTAAATCACATTTGAAAATGCATTTGTTTATTTCTTAGACTGGCCTTGTAATACTTTTATGCTAATTTTAACCTGTTGTTTTGTTTTATCTGTCTGCTGTAAAGCGCTCAGAGCCATCTGGATTGAGCACCATATAAATAAAATTGACTTGACTAGTTTTGTAACACAATGTATTTCTACTGTCTGTAACTTGGCTGTAACGTTCTGGGTCACACCATTCAACAACCTAGTGTGCTTACCTGGTTAACAAAATCAAAATAAAATGACTTATGCAATGAATACTACATAACATACATATCCAATGTATAGGTTATTGCCCCTCAAATAATACCATCCAGGATCACTACAAGAAAGAAAATGTACAGAACTAAAATTATCCAGCATTAGTTAGAGACCACTGTTCGATCAGAGGAGTGTAAATCCAGATAGGGGAAGCAAAAGAAGATTGTCCTTAGCCAGCCTCCTTGCTCCTCGCAGGAAAGAAGAGAATGGTCGAAGGCTGATGCCTGTCTATAAGGTAAATGCAGAATCTGACAGACTGCCTGGGTAGACTTACAAATAACATTAGGCTGTAGTCTGTTTTGGCAAAGTTTATTTTCAATGGAATCAGAAGTGGCTTAACCTCACAAGTGACAGGATTTGAGGCAGTTAGTGAATCTAAGGCTACCTTAAAAAGGAAACAAAGGGGAAATAAAGAAAAGTGATCTCCTAACATAAGGACAGCCCTGAAATACTGAGGCTTTTTAGATCCTGTTCTGGAGAGAAATGTTCCAGAGAACAAAACCTCACCCCCTATGAATCTGAAATGGACACTGTGCCAGATGTTAACTTGTCAGTGCTGTTTTTGCCACTCTTTTATTCCATAAGCAGAAAGTGTAGACATTTTGAGAATATATTTTGCTTTCAAAAATTATCAGTGTTAATATCTGCAAATCTAAAGTGCACGTCAGTTTCAATTTACAAGTGGTTTTAATCCAGGGAGGCACTGCCTGAAATGATAACGTATGCCTTGTGTGGGAGGATTATAAAAGCAGTAACAGGCACTTATAAAAACAGAAAAACATCGCTGACTGCACATTAAAGCAAGGACTTCTGAAGAAACTGCAAATGTTTCAGATGTATAATCGGGTGAATGGGAGAAAATAAACTGATTTAATTTGTTTGGAAAAACTGGCAACAAAAGCAAGAAATAAGAGAAGCCCAGCTGAAAAGGCAAATTAGGTTTTTTTCAACGTTTATGTCCATCTGACTATGGTTATTTGTAACCTGTGTAGCTCTGTCAACATAAACACACACAGCTGGTGAGTAATGACCATAATACCTTTTTGTTTTAAATAAATATGTATTTTTTTTATTCTTTAATAACTGAGTAAGGCATACCAGACACACGTGTCTGTTTTCAGGGACAACCCAGGAGCACGGGGAAGGTTAAGTGACTTGTTTAGAGTCACACAGCATGCAAGTGGAGGTTGTGGGAATCAAACCCAGGTCCGGTGAATGCACCAAACTTATTTGTAGCTCATTACTGTAACCATACTGCCAGCCCCAAGTAGGCAAACAAACATTAGATATATTGTACAGTAGCAGCTCAACAGGTGCACTTTATGATAAACAAAACCACACAAACAAGCTCAGTGACATTATAGGCACAAACTTCCTTAAAGGGAACTGGAGTGTCAGGAGCTGCCTGTGAAAGCAACCATTGCTGTTAGAACTAATGTGATCTATACAAATTTTATTTTTGATCTGCTAGGTCACGTGGGAGGGTGCTCGCATAGGGAACAGGTCTTCTAACAGCTGGATTGGGTGGGAGGGGGGACACCAGTGCAAGGAATGTGTTATAGAGTTTTACATAATTCTCTTGCGTTTACACTTTTTTTAACTAGGTCCATTTATAGCACATGGAAACAGGGACCTTGTCCTCCACAGCTGATCGGCTCTTGCTGTTCCTCTGTTTGGGACATCATAATCACTCCCACACCAATATACTGTTTTGTTTTGTTATTTGGCCAGAAAAGACACACTAAGCCAAAACATGTTTCTTTCCAGGTGCACTCTGGAAGAACAGGGAAGTTGGGTGACTTGCTTATGGATACACAGTATGCTAGTTGTGGCTGAGGGATTCAACCCCAGTTCTCCAGATCTGCAGCTCGGTGTTCTTAACCACTACACTATAATGCCTCCCATGTGACAAAGGATTATGAATTCAGGAAAGGATTAAGCTGCAGATGCTGATAAACTCCAGGGGGCAAGGATCCTTTTTCAATGTAAAATAATATGGTAATGAAGAAACAAGGGAAGAGATGCAAAGCATGCTTTATGTGGGCAAGTGCCCCACTAATCCTGGCCCCTCAGGGCCTCAAGGACATGGACAGAAATCCGGTCAAAGTGTGGCATTATGGCAGAATGCTGGGCAAAAGAAAGAATTAATACAAGTGTAGGAGATTTTATTCATGTCTTGTGACAAATGATATTTTCCTTTTGGTAACTGTCAAATGAAATGTAGTCATCAGTGATGTATGTGTTTTTAACCCTTGCTTCATGATTCTACTCTCTTGCCTTTAATGGTCAGAGTGTCTAAAACTTGTGACATTTCCTTGTTTTGTATTTCTTGTCAACAGCACTGTATAAATATTAGACCTAGATTTTATGTCCAGAAATCAGGTCAAAGCCTGAATCATTGCTGCATGATGCCAGCACCCTCAGAGCCTCAAGGACACGGACAGAGATCAGGTCAAAACCTGTATCATTGCTGCATGATGCCAGCACCCTCAGAGCCTCAAGGACACGGATAGAAATCAGGTCAAAACCTGAATCATTACTGCATGATGCTAGCACCCTCATGGCCTCGAGTACAGAAACAGAAATCAAGTCAAAGCCTGTATCATTGCTGCATGACACCAGCACCCTCAGAGCCTCAAGGATGTGGACAGAAATCAGGTAAATCCTATATGATTGCTGCATGGCTCCAGAACCCTCAGGGCCTCAAGGACATGGACAGAAATCAGGTCAAAACCTGTATCATTGCTGCATGATGCCAACACCCTCAGGGCCTCAAGGACATAGACAGAAATTAGGTCAAAGCCTGTATCATTGCTGCATGACACCAGCACCCTCAGAGCCTCAAGGACATGGACAGAAATCAGGTAAATCCTATATGATTGCTGCATGATGCCAGCATCCCCCAGGACCTCGAGGCCATGGACAGAAATCAGGTAAATCCTATATGATTGCTGCCTGATGCCAGCATCCCCCAGGACCTCAAGGCCATGGACAGAAATCAGGTAAATCCTATATGATTGCTGCATGGCTCCAGAATACTCAGGGGCTCAAGGTCATGGACAAAAATCAGGTCAAAACCTGTATCATTGCTGCATGATGCCAACACCCTCAGGGCCTCAAGGACATGGACAGAAATCAGGTCAAAACCTGTATAATTTCTGCATGATACTAACACCCTCATGGCCTCAAGGACAGAAACAGAAATCAGGTCAAAGCCTGTATCACTTCTGTATGATGCCAGCACCCTCAGGGCCTCAAGGACAGAGATAGAAATTAGGTCAAAATCTGTATCATTGCTGCATGACGCCAGCACCCTCAGGACCTCAAAGACACGGACAGAAATCAGGTCAAAGCCTGTATCATTGCTGCATAACACCAGCACCCTCAGAGCATCAAGGACACGGACAGAAATCAGGTAAATCCTATATGATTGCTGCATGATGCCAGCATCCCCCAGGACCTCGAGGCCATGGACAGAAATCAGGTAAATCCTATATGATTGCTGCATGGCTCCAGAACCCTCAGGGCCTCAAGGACATGGACAGAAATCAGGTCAAAACCTGTATCATTGCTGCATGATGCCAACACCCTCAGGGCCTCAAGGACATAGACAGAAATTAGGTCAAAGCCTGTATCATTGCTGCATGACACCAGCACCCTCAGAGCCTCAAGGACATGGACAGAAATCAGGTAAATCCTATATGATTGCTGCATGATGCCAGCATCCCCCAGGACCTCGAGGCCATGGACAGAAATCAGGTAAATCCTATATGATTGCTGCCTGATGCCAGCATCCCCCAGGACCTCAAGGCCATGGACAGAAATCAGGTAAATCCTATATGATTGCTGCATGGCTCCAGAATACTCAGGGGCTCAAGGTCATGGACAGAAATCAGGTCAAAACCTGTATCATTGCTGCATGATGCCAACACCCTCAGGGCCTCAAGGACATGGACAGAAATCAGGTCAAAACCTGTATAATTTCTGCATGATACTAACACCCTCATGGCCTCAAGGACAGAAATAGAAATCAGGTCAAAGCCTGTATCACTTCTGTATGATGCCAGCACCCTCAGGGCCTCAAGGACAGAGATAGAAATTAGGTCAAAATCTGTATCATTGCTGCATGACGCCAGCACCCTCAGGACCTCAAAGACACGGACAGAAATCAGGTCAAAGCCTGTATCATTGCTGCATAACACCAGCACCCTCAGAGCATCAAGGACATGGACAGAAATCAGGTAAATCCTATATGATTGCTGCATGATGCCAGCATCCCCCAGGACCTCAAGGACATGGACAGAAATCGGGTAAATCCTACATGATTGCTGAATGACTCCAGCATACCCCAGGGTCTCCAGGACATGGACAGAAATCAGGTAAAAGCTGGTATCATTGCTGCATGATGCCAGCACCCTCAGGGCCTCAAGGTCATAGACAGAAATCAGGTCAAAGCTTGTATCATTGCTGCATGACTCCAGTACCCTCCGGGCCTCAAGGACATGGACAGAAATCAGGTAAATCCTATATGATAGCTGCATAATGCCAGCATCCCCCAGGACCTCAAGGACATGGACAGAAATCAGGTAAATCCTACATGATTGCTGCATGACTCCAGCATCCCCCAGGGTCTCCAGTACATGGACAGAAATCAGGTAAAAGCCTGTATCATTGCTGCATGATGCCAGCACCCTCAGGTACTCAAGGTCAGAGACAGAAATCAGGTCAAAGCTTTTATCATTGCTGCACGATGCTAGCACCCTCAGGGCCTCAAGGCCATGGACAGAAATCAGGCCAAAACCTGTATCATTGCTGCATGATGCCAACACCCTCAGGGCCTCAAGGACATGGACAGAAATCAGGTCAAAACCTGTATAATTTCTGCATGATACTAGCACCCTCATGGCCTCAAGGACAGAAACAGAAATCAGGTCAAAGCCTGTATCACTTCTTTATGATGCCAGCACCCTCATGGCCTCAAGGACAGAGATAGAAATTAGGTCAAAATCTGTATCATTGCTGCATGATGCCAGCACCCTCAGGACCTCAAAGACACAGACAGAAATCAGCTCAAAGCCTGTACCATTGCTGCATAACACCAGCACCCTCAGAGCCTCAAGGACATGGACAGAAATCAGGTAAATCCTATATGATTGCTGCATGATGCCAGCATCCCCCAGGACCTCAAGGACATGGACAGAAATCGGGTAAATCCTACATGATTGCTGAATGACTCCAGCATACCCCAGGGTCTCCAGGACATGGACAGAAATCAGGTCAAAGCTGGTATCATTGCTGCATGATGCCAGCACCCTCAGGGCCTCAAGGTCATAGACATAAATCAGGTCAAAGCTTGTATCATTGCTGCATGACTCCAGTACCCTCCAGGCCTCAAGGACATGGACAGAAATCAGGTAAATCCTATATGATAGCTGCATGATGCCAGCATCCCCCCAGGACCTCGAGGACATGGACAGAAATCAGGTAAATCCTACATGATTGCTGCATGACTCCAGCATCCGCCAGGGTCTCCAGTACATGGACAGAAATCAGGTAAAAAGCCTGTATCATTGCTGCACGATGCCAGCACCCTCAGGGCCCCAAGGTCATAGATGAGAAATCAGGTCAAAGCCTGTATCATAGCTGCATGACACCAGAACCCTCAAGGTCATGGACAGAAATCAGGTCATAGCCTGTATCATTGCTGCATGATGCCAGCACCCACAGGGCCTCAAGGACATGGACAGAAATTAGGTCAAAGCCTGTATCACTGCTACATGACTCCAATACCCTCAGAGCCTCAAGGACATAGACAGAAATCAGGTAAATCCTATATCATTGCTGCATGATGCCAACACCCTCAGCATCTCAAAGACATGGAAATAAATCAGGTAAATCCTGTATCATTGCTGCATGATGCCAGCACCCTCAGGGTCTCGAGGACATGGACAGAAATCAGGTAAATCCTATATGGCTGCTGCATGACTCCAGTGCCCCCCAGGACCTTGAGGACATGGACAGAAATTAGGTCAATCCTACATGATTGCTGCATGATGCCAGCACCCCCAGGGCCTCAAGGACATGGACAGAAATCAGGTAAATCCTATATGATTGCTGCATGATGCCTGCACCCCCCAGGGCCTCGAGGACATGGACAGAAATCAGGTAAATCCTCTATGATTGCTGCATGACTCCAGCATACTCAGGGCCTCAAGGTCATGGACAGAAATCAGGTTAAAACCTGTATCATTGCTGCATAATGGCAGCACCCTCAAGGCCTCAAGGACACGAAAAGAAATCAGGTCAAAGCCTGTATCATTGCTGCATGACACCAGCACCCTCAGGGCCTCAAGGACAGAGATTGGAATCAGGTCAAAGCCTGTATCATTTCTGTATGATGCCAGCACCCTCAGGTACTCAAGGTCAGAGACAGAAATCAGGTCAAAGCTTTTATCATTGCTGCACGATGCTAGCACCCTCAGGGCCTCAAGGCCATGGACAGAAATCAGGTCAAAACCTGTATCATTGCTGCATGATGCCAACACCCTCAGGGCCTCAAGGACATGGACAGAAATCAGGTGAAAACCTGTATAATTTCTGCATGATACTAGCACCCTCATGGCCTCAAGGACAGAAACAGAAATCAGGTCAAAAGCTATATAATGTCTGCATGATGCCAGCACCCTCAGGGCCTCAAGGACATGGACAGAAATCAGGTCAAAGCCTGTATCATTGCTGCATGATGCCAGCACCCTCATGGCCTCAAGGTCATGGACAGAAATTAGGCAAATCCTGTACGATTGCTGCATGATGCCAGCATCCCCCAGGACCTCGAGGACACGGAGAGAAATCAGATACATCCTGTATTATTGCTGCATGACTCCAACATATTCAGGGCCTCAAGGTCCTGGACAGAAATCAGGTCAAAGCCTGTATCATTGCTGCATGACATCACTACCCTCAGAGCCTGAAGGACATGGACAGAAATCAGGTAAATCCTGTATGATAGCTGCATGATGCCAGCATCCCCCAGGGCCTTGAGGACATGGACAGAAATCAGGTAAATCCTACATGATTGCTGCATGACTCCAGCATCCCCCAGGGTCTCCAGTACATGGACAGAAATCAGGTAAAAGCCTGTATCATTGCTGCACGATGCCAGCACCCTCAGGGCCCCAAGCTCACAGACGAGAAATCAGGTCAAAGCCTGTATCATTGCTACATGACTCCAGTACCCTCAGAGCCTCAAGGACATGGACAGAAATCAGGTAAATCCTATATGATTGCTGCATGATGCCAGCACCCTCAGGGTCTCGAGGACATGGACAGAAATCAGGTAAATCCTATATGATTGCTGCATGACTCCAGTGCCCCCCAGGGCCTTGAGGACATGGATAGAAATTAGGTCACTCCTACATGATTTCTGCATGATGCCAGCACCCCCCCAGGGCCTCGAAGACATGGACAGAAATCAGGTAAATCCTATATGATTGCTGCATGACTCCAGTGCCCCCCAGGGCCTTGAGAACATGGACAGAAATTAGGTAAATCCTATATGATTGCTGCATGATGCCTGCACCCCCCCAGGGCCTCGAGGACATGGACAGAAATCAGGTAAATCCTTTATGATTGCTGCATGACTCCAGCATACTCAGGGCCTCAAGGTCATGGACAGAAATCAGGTTAAAACCTATATCATTGCTGCATAACAGCAGCACCCTCAAGGCGTCAAGGACACGAAAAGAAATCAGGTCAAAGCCTGTATCATTGCTGCATGACACCAGTACCCTCAGGGCCTCAAGGACAGAGATTGAAATCAGGTCAAAGCCTGTATCATTTCTGTTTGATGCCAGCACCCTCAGGGCCTCAAGGACAGAGACAGAAATCAGGTCAAAACCTGTATCATTGCTGCATGATGCCAGCACCCTCAGGTACTCAAGGTCAGAGACAGAAATCAGGTCAAAGCCTTTATCATTGCTGCACGATGCCAGCACCCTCAGGGCCTCAAGGACATGGACAGAAATCAGGTCAAAACCTATATAATTTCTGCATGATACTAGCACTCTCATGGCCTCAAGGACAGAAACAGAAATCAGGTCAAAACCTGTATAATTTCTGCATGATGCCAGCACCCTCAGGGCCTCAAGGACATGGATAGAAATCAGCTCAAAGCCTGTATCATTACTACATGACACCAGCACCCCTAGAGCCTCAAGGACATGGACAGAAATCAGGTAAATCCTATATGATTGCTGCATGATGCCAGCATCCCCCAGGACCTCGAGGACATGGACAGAAATCGGGTAAATCCTACATGATTGCTGCATGACTCCAGCATACCCCAGGGTCTCCAGGACATGGACAGAAATCAGGTCAAAGCCTGTATCATTGCTGCATGATGCCAGCATCCCCCAGGACCTCGAGGACATGGAGAGAAATCAGGTACATCCTGTATTATTGCTGCATGACTCCAGCACCCTCAGAGCCTCAAGGCCATAGACAGAAATCAGGTCAAAACCTGTATCATTGCTGCATGATGCCAGCACCCTCAGGTACTCAAGGTCAGAGACAGAAATCAGGTCAAAGCCTTTATCATTGCTGCACAATGCCAGCACCCTCAGGGCCTCAAGGCCATGGACAGAAATCAGGTCAAAACCTGTATCATTGCTGCATGACTCCAGTACCCTCAGGGCCTCAAGGACATGGACAGAAATCAGGTGAAAACCTGTATAATTTCTGCATGATACTAGCACCCTCATGGCCTCAAGGACAGAAACAGAAATCAGGTCAAAACCTGTAAAATTTCTGCATGATGCCAGCACCCTCAGGGCCTCAAGGACATGGATAGAAATCAGGTCAAAGCCTGTATCATTACTATATGACACCAGCACCCCCAGAGCCTAAAGGACATGGACAGAAATCAGGTAAATCCTTTATGATTGCTGCATGATGCCAGCATCCCCCAGGACCTCGAGGACACGGACAGAAATCAGGTAAATCCTATATCATTGCTGCATGATGTCAGCACCCTCAGGGCCTCAAGATCACAGACACAAATCAGATCAAAGCCTGTATCATTGCTGCATGACTTCAGTACCCTCAGGACCTCAAGGACATGGACTGAAATCAGGTAAATCCTATACCATTGCTGCATTTTGCCAGCACCCCCAGGATCTTGAGAACATGGGCAGAAATCAGGTAACTCCTATACCATTGCTGCATGATGCCAGCACCCTCAGGGTCTTGAGGACATGGGCAGAAATCAGGTAAACTCTATGTCATTACTGCATGATGCCAGCACTTTCAGGGTCTCAAGGACATGGACAGAAATCAGGCAAATCCTATATGATTGCTGCATGACTCCAGCGCCCCCCAGGGCCTCGAAGACATGTACAGAAATTAGGTAAATCCTATATGATTGCTGAATGATTCCAGCACACCCCAGGACCTCGAGGACACAGACAGAAATTAGGTAAATCCTATATGATTGCTGCATGATGCCAGCACCCCCCAGGGCCTCGAAGACATGGACAGAAATCAGATAAATCCTGTATCATTGCTGCATGATGCCAGCACCTTCAGGCCCCATGATGCCAACTGCCTGCCCCCACTACCAGAACTTGACTGTCCTGTAGTGTAAACTGGCCCCCAAAGGTCCCACTACAGAGGGTAAGTCTGGTAAGAGGCAGTGGGGGGGGGGGGTAAGTGACAGAGAAGGCAGGATGGGGCTGGGGCTTTCCACGGTGAGCAGGGCCTCTCTACCAGAAGGAGAGAAAGAAAGCAAGTGAGTTTGTCCATTTTGGGAAAACTTTGGAAAACATAATGCTTGGACCTAATTCAGCTTAGATAATATAATCACAGAATCCTGCTGGCAGAAAAAGACCATTCGGCCCACCTAGTCAGCACGACAGAGTGTATAAAACTTATGTAGCCCCTCTAAATAGCCCTGGCTCTTTTTTTTTTTTTTTACACTTATTCTGTATGCCCCCTTCTGCTCCCACAGCCGCTCCTTCCATTGGGGTCCTCAATGCACCACTCAGGCTGCGCTGGTGGGACCCGAGGACGCTTGCTCCAATCGAGTGCTTCCACTCCTCAGCTAAAATAAAAGATACCTGTGACTGTCATTAAGCCTCTTACTTCCCCATGTGTGCCATGTGCATCCATTGGTAAGACATAATTGCTTTGTTCGTATTAACTATTTATTGCTTGCACTTTCATTTACATTAAGATACTATTCCACTATCTGGCACCTGGCTTATATCTGCTACCTTGCTGCAGCAACCCAACTACTGCTATCCCATCCCCTCCTACTCCTGGCTTTGTCTATGTAAATACTTCACTGATCACACTATCAAACCATCCCTACCTTACTTATCTGTTTATTCTGTTGTTTGTTCTCCCTGTCAAAATGTATGTATTGCACACACCAGTCACCATGTTTCAATTATCAGTATGCTACCTATAAGTCGCTTCCCTGTGTTACATTAGCTGACTACCACCAGCGGTCATCCTATGTGGTGTCCTTGTATGTATATCTTGCCTGTATTATGTTACACTTGCATTTATGTATATATTGTCTACTATCTATATATGTATATATATATATTGTATAAGTCTATATGTCACAGGACCTCCTTGTGAATGAGCTTGCTCAATGAAGCTTTCCTGCAATAAACTTGAACTTGAACTCCAGTATTCATCGAGCCCCTGGATAACCTCCTGGGTGGGACAGAGGGAACACCCCTAATCTCTCCGGACCTCAGGGAAGCCAGAGCTGCTCCTCAGGCTCCCCCGTCACCAGTGCCAGGGCCCGTCTTCTGGTACAGCCATACTTTTTTTTTTTACTGTGTTCTCAGTTCTTTCCCCTGCTGACGTTGGTGCTCGGAGAGGGCCAAAGAGACAAGGTCACGCTGAGACGTGCCTTCTCTCAGGTCCTCAGCTGACGTCATCCCCTCCTATTGTCTACTGCTCCCTCAACTGCATCACCACCACCTGTGGTCAACCAGGTGGTGGTACAGCAGTGAGGTATGAAGCCCCTCCTCCCCAGAAAAGGAGAGAAGCCCTGCGGGTGCTCGAATCTTCTCCCCGCAGCTGGCCCTCCAGTAACCCAGGTTCACTACTGAACCTGGGTTGCTGGTGTCACAAGCAGTAGCGCTACTGCTGCACCGCAGGCTGCTCTGGCTCTTTTAAGACTGTCTTTGAGGCCTTTAAGGTTTACTTCTGTTCTCTCAGAGGGCTGGGCCAGCTGGTCTGTTCCAGAACCGTGGGGGGCAAGTAGCTGAAGCTGGAGAGCAAGAGCTGGTTACAGTCAGTCTGTGGGAGGCATATGCAGGCATGCAGTGCCTGATCCCCTGCTGAATATTTTTTCCTCAGGCTGTAATCCACCCAGAAACTCATAGAAGCATGGCAGCCATCACTTTTTGAAATCCTCAACTTCCCATCTCTGTACAGGTGAAGGCAGAGAGGGACACATAATTGGAGAACCAGAACATCCTGGAGCAAATACAGAAATGGACTGTGAATCCTTATATCTAAAGGTGAACTTTATGCTCTGAACCAGTGACTGACTTAGACACTCATCACCCCCCCCCCCGCACCAGGTATATGAGAGGTAATAGGTATGACTCTGTGAATTAATTCAGCCAAGGACCCTCTATCCATGGGGGTCATTTCTTGGGAGAGGTTGGCAGGCAGCACTTGCAGCAGCTTTGGGTGCCCAGGGGTGTCTGCCTCTTCTTGTCCTTCTAAATTGGGTTGGTAGCCCAAAAAGATCCCCAGGAGCAGGGACAAAGCCCAGGATATTATTATTTAGGCCTTGGACACTCTTCCCATGGGGATCAGTAATTTGGAGAGAGTGGGAGGTAGCACCAGTGGCAACCTCAGACCCCCAGGGGGGTGCCTACCTCCCCAAGCCATGTAAATTGTGGGTAAAATCCCCATCTGGATTCAGCTTTAAATCTGTGTAAGATTAAAGTAGAGCACTGGTAGATTTAAAGGCCTGGAGGCTGCTTCCTTAAGTCCCCTCCTGGGCAGGTAGTAGGTTGACTGTGTACCAGGTTTAGAGGATGGATAAATGGTGGAATTCCTTTGGCAACTTTACAAAGCAAGATACCCCTTGCTGTGTATGAAATCTGACAGGAGAGAGTATAAGCCAAGCTGTAAATTGCACAAATATTTAAAATGGTGAAAGCATGAAAAGACACCCCACATAAATACCCTCGGTGGGTCAGGATGGAGGTCCTCAGTCATTTAGAGTCAAAGAATCTGAGTCATGGTAAAGTATCCAAGCACAGTCGCTATTTCTATTATTTTAATGCAGAATCTGAATGGGAAAAGTGAACTCTACACAATTAAATGAGATGGCAGTTTAGAAAATTAGAACATTGTGGACCCCATATACAAATGAGTTGCATGGCACAAGACGGAAATGCACGGAACATCTTCGAAAATGCACGACAGTGTGATATTCAAAAGGGTGAAATGTATTGCGCACATCCGAATGCATGATGTCCCACATATAATGTATGCCGCGCAGAAAAATGGGGCGGACATCTGCATACACCACTCATGTGTATATTCAGAGGAAATGCGCGGTGCATGTGTTGGGCATCTCACATTTGTGCTGGGCAAGCTTAGGTATGAAAGGGACAGTCCTAAATCAGCCAGACACCTAGAGGCAGGCTGCTGAACTGCAAGCAGGATGTCTGGGTTGCCATTTCAGATTTATTTATTTAGTTTTTGTTGACCAGGTAAGTGCACTAGACAAATCCTGCCTATTTTCAGGCACGACCCGGGGGAGGAGGGGGATACAGATGAATGCCAACTGACCTTGAATCAGATTGAGCTGTTGGTGGTATTTTTAGTGAATGAGGGAAATTTGGCCAGCACACCGGGGAAATTCCCCTACTCTGTCTGACAGAGGGCGCTGTGCCTTTGCGATTCTCCTCAGCGTGTGGGAGGCTGAGGAGCTGATCACCTCCTCAGCTCCCGATGGATGCAGTGATCGGGACAGTTTTGGATGTTGACATGGAGTACGTTACTGTTGCAGCTGATGTACAGTTACCTGCTGCTGCTGATTTTGGAGGGGTACACTCGGAAGAGTCCTTGTGGGCTGTCCCTGTTTCCGATATTCGTTTACAGCTCGTGGAGTTAGAACGCCAATGGAATCTCTTGCTCACGGAGTTGCAGCAAGTTAGAACAGATGATTCAAGCATACTAGGACAGGAAGAGTCATGTACCCCTGTTGCACTGGTGTCTTCTTCAACGACACCAGTCATGGACTCTACGGGGCAGTTGCCTGGTGGTCCAAAGTATTGAACAGGATTTAAAAGTTGTTTATTTTTTCTAAACTAAGAAGATTGTTATCTGGATCATTGTTTGCTTTATGGAAATGCTTACCATGGGTGACTGATTCTGATTTTCCTGTTACATGAGTCTTTTGTATTTATTTTTGTCAATATGATTTTGGTTTGTAGTTTCTTTGTCAATAAAAATTTCCCCTACCCTTTTTGATAAGTGCCATGAGATCTTTAACATCCACCTAAACTACCACCAATCCAGGCAGACAGGACCTCGGTTTAACATCTCATCCGAAAGACGGCACCTCAGAAGTGCAGCACCACTCTCATGCTGCACTACAGTGTCAGTACTGGGATATTAACCCACATGCCAGATGTGGGAACTGAACCCACAGCTCTCTGATCTCCCAGCCTCAGAGGTGAGTGTGCTACCTACTGAGCCACTGACACTGACGGTTGCCATCATGGCTCACTTGAGTAGACTGAGGAAAGAGCAAGGTTGACAGTGAAGTGCCTGTAGGCTGCATGCCCCACAGAGACAATACCAGCTCTGTGTCACAATTGAACAGCTAAGTGACACACAAATCATGGCTCATCTAAACAGGGCTGTACTGAGACAGCTCCTTTGAGTTGCTCCATCATGAGCTCCAGGCACCCACACACAGAAGTCATGACATGACGACAGAAAACAAAGTCACAACTGCACTGTGCCTGCCTGCCATGGACACCTTCCAGATACTGGTAGGTGACACCAGTGGCATCACCCAGTCAGCCACATCTCATCTCCTCAGCCAGTTCTTATACACTCTGCTGCCCAATGCTAGTGAGTTCATTTGATTCCCTAGCACATCAGTGGAGTGGAGAGCAACAATGCAGCATTTTTACAGGGTTGCACGCCTTCCGGCAGTGCTAGATGCTATTGACTGCCTCTATGTGGCCATTAGAGCACCACCTGGTGGTGACATGGATATATATATATAAACCAGAAGGGGTACCACTCCATCAACTGCCAGGTGGTGTGCGATGCTACAGGGTGCATCACATATGTCCTGGCCCAGTACACTGGGAGTGCAAACGATTCATTCATCTGGCACCAGTTGTCCCTGTGCCATCGCTTTAAATCCAGGAACATAACCAATGGCCATCTTGTGGGTGAGTGCAACCACAACCACAAACAAAGTGTCCATATGGTAACATGGTGCAGTGATGGCGTATGTACAGGAGTCCCCACAGAAAGAAGAGGTTTTGGAATGGCAGACATCCATGGGACACATGGGAGGGAAGGAGGGAGTGATGGGACCTGAAAAGGACTGTCACTGAACAGACGTGTAAAGCTGATAAAGGAGGGGAGTCATAAGACGGGGAGCAGTAGGCACAAGATCCAGGGGTGATGCTGGGCAGCAGGAGGTTGTAGCATTGTGGGAAGGTTAGTGCAGCATGCCACATAGGATGGTGTGACTGCACGTGGAACAAACATCCTGAGGATGTGTCGTAATCCACAGCTGGAATGCCATTCAGGTGACAGTGGAAGTGACAGTGGAAAGACAACAGCAGGGGAAGGGCCAGCAACAGGAGGGCAACTACGTGCAACAGTGACAATGTGGGTGGGGAAATGTTCAGAAGAGGCTGACAATATGGAACAGTTCTGTGGAAAGAGCAGATTGTAATGTTAGTAAATGGTGTACTAACATATCACCTTCCTTTACACAGGAGACAGAACATATCCCCTTTGGCCATGGATGTCACCCCAATACTGCGGCACACGTCTGAAGTGGAACATAAGTACAATGAGGTACAGACAGCAACAAGAAACATCATAGAGTGTGTGTTCGGCATGCTGAAAATGCATTTCAGATGCCTGGACAGCTCTGGGGTTGCCCTACAGTATAGTTCAGACAAGGCCTTTGGCATATTCCTAGCTTATTGTATGCTACACAGTATGGCCATAGAACATGGAATAGTTGTCCAGGACATGGAGAGTGACAGTGCAAAGGATGTGGAGCTGCTAGACAAGGGTGAGCATCAATGATATGACAGAAGAGACCCAAAGATTGGCCTCGAGGGGACAACGGCACAGGGACATCATAGTGCAGGAACAATTTGGAGCCCAGCGGTGAGTATAGCCTGCAGGTGTGACATTGCTGTTATGCACACAGTCACAGTGTATGTGAGTGCACATTTGGCCTCACGGTAATGGTGAGAAAGTACAGGAGAATCCAGCGTGATGTGCACACAGGTGTGAGGAAGTGGCATGCACCCATGTCCACATCTGAGACAACAGTGGTAAAGATGCATAGTTGTACTGGTAGCAACTTGGCATGGGTCAGAGACAGATCACTGGCACATACCCAGAGTGGTAAGCCACAAGTGCACTCATTACGCCCATGTAAGTCCCACACCACCAGGAACCCCATCCATGTCCCAGATGCCATCCATACAATGTGACAATGCCACAGACATTGTGAGGTGGGTCAGTGTGGTGTACAGAATGTGGACAATGCACAACCATAGGCATTACAGGGTAAAGACAGCCCCATCTGTGGCCTGGAGGTGTCATGGGCATGCTGCATAAACCCAGGACCCTTCAAGTGTTGCACCTGCAGCCACCACAGACACGAACAATGCCTCAGCCCCGATGATGCAGCCAGACCCAGTGGAGACAGCTAGACCATCTCGGGTGAGGCACCCACCCTTGAGGGGGTAGCACCATGTGTCCATGCACGGCCACATGTCATGGTGGGTGTGGCGAACACAACACCAAGGTCAGGGGTGGAGGAAACTTCAAGCCCACAGGATGGGGTGCCAGGGGAGAAGTGTGAGTTGCGGGGTGTTCTGGGGGTGCTGGGTTTGCTGTTGCTGCAACATGTGCAGATGGTGGTTTGACTACCACATGTAGCTTGGGCTATGGTGTGGTCCCATATTGCTTCCGCAATACCCGATAAGCCTGCACCAATGTCCACACAGAAAATATGTGTTCTCATCTTCCTGCACAGGAGGTCTTCATGGGCCACATATGCCTCGGTGAGGGCCTTGAGTTCATCTTTAGTGAAATTTGGGCATCTGCATTTTGCAGCTGACATTTCTGGTGCTAGTGGAACAAACAGATAGTGACAGGCTCAGAGTCAACGACATGGAAATGGAAATAAACACTTTTCACAAAATGATGAAACCGTTACACACACAAACATGACACAACACCTACCTTCAAAGCTGCAGTACCTCATGGTCACCTGTAAGGAGTGATGGTGCTGCCCTGCTTTTATGGTAATATGAATGCAAATGAGTTGAATACATTCAAGTAATGAGATGCAAATGTGCTGTTTGGGCATTGTGGCTCGATATAATTAACATGCCACATTTCACACTGGTCACTGTCAGACACATACATACCCCTGACAGAGAACAACATCCTACAGGTCATACATTATCATGGTGTACATACCTGGGTGTGGCACAGTGCCCTCCTGCACCATAGAGAAGAACCAGTCCAACCTACCCCGTCCCTCCATCTCAGGTCTCCAAATTTGTACTGGCACTGCTCCACTGTGCCGAGCACTCTGGTCCTCCTACTTCACTGACTGGCTATGTGGGCCCACACCTGTGACCTGGGCCTATCCAGGCTTTTATTCCCAAATAGCTGGCCCTCCCTAGTGACCTCTAGGTCCACGAGGTTGGTCAGCTCTACTTCTGACCATCTCTGTTCCCACTGACTGAGTGCCATGTGCCTTCTTGGTCTGGCCATGTTGCTGCTGTTGCACCAGACAGTCACACCCAGCCACAGTTTAGCAGGCCTATAACCCGCGTATGTAGCATTGATAGGGCATCACTGCAGCCCACACAGTACCACCCACTAGGATCATTGTCCATCCTGTGCATTGGTCACTCATGGTGCAGAATAGTAGTGCTCCCTCAGCCTGGCTAATTGCTATGTCACCCATCATCACAGGGCACGGTCCATGGGATGCTGCCTACAAATTGTACATGCAAGGCCCACAGTCAGGGGATGAATAAAGGGTGTCACATACATTACATGGTACCCCCACTGACTACATGTACATAGCACTGTCAATGTACTGTGTATTGTGGAGGTTTTTGGGGGAAGGGGCCAGTGTCCCACCCTACAGCGTAACTATGCATAGGTACATTGTATTCCATCTACTGTTTAGGGTGCATCCGTTCTCGTGTGGGTATACATTAGAAATCCACATTGCTGCATTGTATTTGGGTGGACTGTGGAAGACATGTGTGGTAATGCATGGCTCTGATTGTGTCTTGGTCATTGTGTTCTCATTGCAGACCAAGAGGCCAGGGCACGGGCCAGGCAGAAGAGGCAGAGAACTGGCGAGGTTGGAGGGGGAGGCAGCCAACAACATGCAGCATGAGTGTCGCCACGCAGGCAGTTACGTGGGTATACATGTGTGATGCACATTGCCATGCCCATTCTGTGCTGTAATTTCACTGTGATGCATTCACAGTGGCCTTGCGTTCACTACATGTGGATTTGCATCATGCAGTTGCACATGTGGTGTATCCACCCTGTATATCGTGGCCTTCCCCGCCCTATTGCTCACTATAGAAGACCCGTGTCTACTCCCATGTGTTGGTATAGTGCACATCATAGACCTGTCCTGTGCCATCTGGAATGCCCAAATGCAGGTGTGTAGCCCATTTCTGTGTTGGACACACATCCCCGCAGGACAACCCTGCACACTGTGCATGCAGGTACAATACGTGGAACATGTGGCACAATATGTGTCCCTGTCATGCTACAAGTGGTCTGCATTTGGGCCATCTACACACTTGCCCGTAGGCGTCATGGTGGGGTGGTCATATGTCTCCCACATGGGCCGTGGTGAGAGATGGCCTGCAACATGGACACTTCCAGCTGACCCTCCCATCTGGCCCATGGGACAATTGGGATATGTGGTTGCTTGAGTTTGTGCTGCTTACAGCTTCAGGGGTCTCTGCATAGTCCAGTGTGTTATACCTGCTGGGTAGACCACCAACTGCACTGTTATCCCCACACTCCCGTGCACTTGTGACAGCCTGTTCTGTGTGTCCCCCAGCGGTGTTGTCACATTACTGTGTGTGCCCCTGCACAGCTATCCCAGCACCCTTTGGTGTCCACCATACGGACACAGTATGCTGCTGTCATCCAGTGGACATGTTCCACACACACTCCAGATATTGTCCTCACATTGTTTTGGATCACATTATTGTGCTCCCAGGTCGCTCCTGTAAAAAAGCTTTCAGCTTAGTGTGCTATACCTGGTTAAACAACAACTAAAAAAAAATAAATAGAAATTCTGGTCCTGTGCCCTTATACTTGGCCAGTATGTTGTTTGCGTTTCATGATACGTAACTGTGTTGTGCCCAGGTACAATACCCCTGGATAATGATATGACTATAGCCACGTCCTGTGAATGCAGCATTGTGTAACCATTCCCAGCGTATCTGCCACACCCATGGCAGTGGTGGGCTGCCATGACTTTCCTGCATCTGCCAATGGGGAATGTGTTGCCACAGCATTCACCTTTGACCATGTGTCCTGTGTGCTTGTGGGCATGGCTGTATGTTGCTGTTGACAATGCATCACCATTGGCTGTTGCCTGACATCCTCTTCAGATGGCCTACAACAATGTGTTGCTTGAATTTAATGCACATTGAAGGTTATGTCCACCTCCTGTTTCTCTGCTACACACCCGCACATGCGACCTTCTGTATCTATAACCTAAACCCTTGTGCAGGTGGTATTTGTGCCATGCAGTCATGCAGGCTGCCACTGCCTTTAGGCTGTGCATTGTCCACCACCATATGCAGTGTGTATAGGCCTGTCCTGTCAGCCTGATGTGCCAGATGTACCCAGTGTCAGGTGTCAGCCCCCCTGTGCCCTCTCTGGGGTGGGTGTGACAGGGTGACCCCTGTCTTGGGTGGGTGCCCCAGTAAGGAGATGTAGGTCTTCCCTTACCCCACCACCATTTTAGTGCTAACCACAGGAGTAATGTGTTTTAGTACATTTAAAGAAGTAAAATGCATGAGAAAATGCATTTAGTGCACATAATAGAGAAGAGAGTGCTGCAGTGCAGCCACATATATAAGAAAAGTAATGGTTTAAAATACTTATCCCAACAGTAAATGCTGCCTGCTATATAAAGTGCAAATTGCTAGAAAGGAATTAAACATATGGTGGCAGTGGCAGGATTCTAGCTGAATGTCTGAGGGATACTTGGGAGAGTTCAGTCAGTGGTACCAGACCTGGTACCTTGGTTAACAGGCAGCAGCACGTGGTGCCAGAGATGACGAGGATGGATGGAAATGGTGGCCTGGATGAGGCACCACAAGAGGACCAGGAGGACCAGGTAGCCGACCTGATGAGGCTTCTACATTGGACGAGCGGGTGCTGGCTAGACACAGATCGACGCCGAAGAGAGGTGAAGTGCCGATGCCAGGAGCTGCTAGAGAAGATCCAAGGAGAGAATGCCAAGGAGAAATCCAGAGGAGAGGATCAGTGTGCTCTGGAGAAGAAGGAACCCCAAAAGCAGTGGTCGTGTCCTGCTTTGGAGATGGAATTTCCTATACTACCTGTGTTTTCCTGGGTGTTATTGGATCGATGATGGTAGCGAAGAGACAGCATTAGATAAGTCCCCAGGTAAGACTGTTGAAGACCTTGTACCTCCTGGAGTGACAACTGCAATCAAGGCATAAGAGGCCAAGGTGGTGGCAGTGGTTAAAGGGACTTGTGATGTAAAATGTAATGTCAAACCTATTATTGATATACCATGTACTAGCTGGAGGGAACCGCAGGTAGCAGGTGGGATCCTGAGATAGCCCAGCTTAGTACATATGTAACTAACAATGTTAAACAGGAGTTAGGGAGTCAGTTGGAAACTGATGGAGGTAGGAGAAAGACCTCCCAGTGGCGTGGGCTCATACTAACATACTAACATACTATTTGCCAGCAGATTAGGCCTTACGGTCTATCGAGTCTGCTCAAACCTAGATCCTTAGTTGGGTGCCGAGACCCTCCCATCCCTTGTTCTCCAGAAACCCCTATCATCCATCCCCACCCCCCCGGGACAGGCCATCATCTGATACATCCACTTTCTGTGTCTGTCCCACCCTCTCTTGAAGCCCTCCACTGTGGATCTCTGAACCAGCTCACCAGGCAGTGCATTCCAAGGGTCCACCACCCTCTCTGTGAAAAACCTCCTCCTCTTTTCCCCCCTCACCCTTCCACCTTCCAACTTCAAACCATGCCCTCTGGTGATACCTCCCTGCTTTAGTCTAAAGATCCCCTCCATGTTTACCCTATTTATTCCTTGAGGTACTTGAAGACCTCAATCATGTCCCCCTGTCTCTCTTCTCCAATGAAAACAGGCAGAGCTCCTCAAGTCTGTCCTCATAAGTCAAATCCCTAGCCCTCTGAGATCATCTTTGTTGCCCTCCTCTGTACCCTCTCCAGGAGCTGTATGTCCCTCTTCAAGTGTGGTCTCCAGTACTGTACACAGTACTCAAGGTGTGGTCTAACCAGTCCATTGTACAGCGGCAGAATCACTTCCTTGCTCCTAGAGGTGATCCCCCACGATGCATCCCAACATCCTGTTTGCCTTGCTAGCTGCTCCTGCACTGCTCAGAGTTATTCATACATGTATCCACCATGACCCTAGGTCTTTTCCCTATTGAGGCCTCCAGCACCTCCCTCCCAGGGTGTACCTGTGTTTAGGGTTTCCCCACCAAGATGCAACACCTTGCACTTGGTGATATTGAAATTTAATTTCATGTGTGAGCCCAGCTTTCCAGGGTGTCCAGGTCCTTGCAGGGCCACCTCCCTCTTCTCCCTCAACTACTGCTCCCATCTTGGAGTCATCCAAGAGACTCATTTCACACCCTATACCCTCCCTGATGTCCGATATGTATGCATTAAACAGGATCGGACCCAGGACCGAGCCCTGTGGTACCCCACTACCAACCTCTCTAGGGTTCGAGAGCTCCCCACAGACCACTACTCTCTGAGTGCGTCCAGCTAGCCAGTTTTCAATCCATCTGACCATCAAAGGGCCTACTCCTAACCCCATCAGTTTCTCCACCAGACCATTGTGGGGGACAGAGTCAAACGCCTTGCTGAAGTCCAAGAATAATACATCCACAGGCTTACCCCTGTCCAGTTCTGATGTTACCCATTCATAAAACTCCACAAGGTTGGTTTGACATGATCTACCTGGCACAAACCCATGTTGCCGACTATCCAGACCTCCCACCTCCTCCAAGTACACCCCCAATCGTTCCTTTAGTATACTCTCCATTAATTTTCCCACCACCGAGGTCAAACTGATGGGTCTATAGTTACCTGGTACTTCCCTCGACCCCCCTTTATGGATTGGTACCACATGTGCCTCTCGCCAATCCCTAGGTACCCTCCCCTGTCTCAAGTGACCTGCTGAAAAGCTCCGCCAGGGTGCAGCCAGTATGTCCACCAATTCCCATGGTACTCTCGGATGGAATGCCATCCATTCCAGGAGATTTGTTTTCTTTAGGGGCCTTGAGGGGCTAACCACACCCTTTTGGTGGAGATGGCATCACCCGTCCCCTCCATCTTACTGGTCTTTTTATCCTTATCCAGATGTGATACCCCTGGGGTACCTTTCCTCCCTCTTGCTCCATTTCTGTTGCTCCCTGATCCCACTCCCTGCCGCTCTATCCCTTCATGCCTTGCTTTGTAGATATCCCATCCCTCCTCTGTGAACACAGAGGCAAAGTACTCTAAATACCTCTGCCTGGTCCCTCGCCTCTTCCACCCACCTCCTTCTGATCTCAATCTGCTGAGAGATGGCCCTTAGTTTTCTCCGCTCCCCAATGTACGGAAGAACCCCTTTTCCCCTCCATGTATCCCTGTGCCAGCCGCTGCTCTTTGACTGACTGCTCCCCTCACCACATCTGGTGACTTTTCTAGATGCAAGCTGGTACATTTCCTTATCCCTATCCTCTTGTTGTTTTATATTTTTGTATGGCTCTTTTCTCTGACTGCTACATGTACCTCACTGGACCACCAGCATGGTTTACGTGACCTTGCTCCCTTACGTTTCAACTTAGCGCAGATCCTGACTGCCTCATGAAGTCCCCGTTTTATGACCTCCCATCTCCTTCCCACACTTGTCGTTGAGGTAATCCCCTTCAAGTGATCCTTCAGAATATTTCCCATGCCCATAAAGTCTGCCCCCCTGAAGTCCACTGCCAGTGTCCTAGATCTCACCCCCACTCCCCCCATGCTTATTTGAAACCAGACAGTATTATGGTCACTCCCAGTCAGGGGGTCCTGTACAACTATGTCCCTTACCAGATCCCCATCTGCCAGAACCGCATCCAGGACATGCCCCTCCCTTGTGGGCTCCATCACATGCTGTGTTAAGAACACATCCTGGAAGCCATCCAGCAGCCTCTGCTCCTTGGCCACCTTAGAGGACATGGTTCCCCAGTTTGTACCTGGCATATTAAGCTGGTCGTTCTGACTGTAGCCTAGACTCTCCTAAGACCAAAAGCAGTGGCCTTTGTTCTGAATGCAACGAACCTTTATTTTGACCTTTTTTATTTGATTTCTGTACATATACAGTATTCTTTCATTTTATCATAAAATAAAATTACAAATGCCTCTGGACATTTTTATGCACTGTGAATTGAGTTTGCCTTGTATTTGTTGTCCTGAATACCCACACCCGGTGACAGTGGGGACATGGGTATTGCCTTGGTCACGTGTAGACACCTCTGCACCATGTGGTCTATGCATATATGTGGCCCCGTGGTGCACTACACATATTTCCATTGTGGGTTTTGTCATTTAATCATTCTTCCATTGCCCAGCAGGGCTAGTGACTGGGACTATACACCGGCCCACTGACATTTTCAATAGCATAGCTGCTGTACCTACTGAGTCTTTACCCTGTCCACTACAGGTCCACAGGACTAGTTCAGGGAGATTCCTACAATGACAGTACGATGTCTACCAGTATTTGCTTAACATGCCAGTGTCAGTTTCAATCCTGTATGTTCCTCTGCACAGCTGTCCCCTGGGACTATGGGTGTATTCTTGGGTTATGGGGGTGGTGTTGTTTGACCACACGGGTCTATGCTGTGTTCCGTCCATCCTTGCTTGCATTGGTGAGCCACTGTGGGTGGTCATGACCTACTGTGGGGGGAAGCTGCCCCACCCCTCTCTCATAGGTCTGACACCTGTGACTGTCCCGCACGCACTTCTGTCAGATGGTGTACCGTGGCTGTGGCTACTGTGCATCCTACACACAACCATGTGCCTCTCCTAAAAAAAGGCCCTGTGGCTTGTGCACCACACGTGCTGCACTGGCCTATTATGGTATCATGCCTGCGACACATGTGATGTGTTTCCTGGCACACATGTCTACCTCACATCTGTGGTCATTGTTGCATGTAGCTTTGTGACACAGCCTGTGGCCGGCAGACCACACATGCACAGCAACACATTCCAACCGTCGATGTGCGTGGAGGGAGGCTATCTGTGCATACATATCTCCCCATTGGCACTGTTGCTGTACTGAGTTGTTGTTTTATTCCCGTAGGTCACATTCAGGCTGTGGGTAGAGCTGTGGGATGTGAGCAGCCAGCAAGTGGGCCATATCACAGACTGACGAGGAGAGGGACAGCACGGATGCTAAGGGCCATGTGTCTCAAGCAGGGGGCCTTTCTACAGTGTGTCTGAGCTACTACCCGCATTTTGGGGGCAGTGCAGAGGGAGCTGGCCTCCTTGTGCTGCCTGCTGGTGCCACAACCATCCCCTGTTACATGAGACAGCCCAATCTCCTTTATATACAGCCCCACCCCATTCCCATCCCACTCTCCCACCGCTCTTCCCATCCCTTCATTGTAAATAGTTCCACCCCTCCCACCCTTGTCCACTGTATTCCCCACCCCAATACTTTTCCTGTTGAGCTCTTCCAGTTTTTATTGTTATTATCATTGTTCATGTTCTTGTTTATTGTTATTTTGCTGTTTGTTATGCCTTTTACAACATATATATATATAAATATTTTCATATTTCACATGGCTGTGTGCACTGTGTTCTTTCTCAGGAATCTTTAACAGGTGGTTGACCCATGTGTCCCCCATGCATATGTCCTCAGGTGCAGGGGTGCTTGATGGCCTCCACATCTCCCACCGCCCCCTGTCCCTTTGGGGGGGGCTCCACTGTGTGTTTCACTGTGGTCACCTACACAGGTTGCATGGTGGAGCCTGTGACACGTCCGTCCTTCCATTCCATCCTGCTGGTGCACTGTGGTGACTTGCCCATGCACTGTGTGGATGACACTGCCTGCAGCATGCACCCTGCATACCTGTGTGCACGTGTCCTGGACTGTCGATGGACACTTCTGCTATTGGGGTGTACCCCATGTGTGTCTGCACAGGCTCCATATCATTGTGGTTGCATCCTGGTGATTCAGTGGGCCCTCCGTGATGCTGGCATGTCTGCTGCAGTGTCCATTGTCCTCCCACACCACCGCTATCAATGGGTCACGGCCACTGTTGTGCTCCCCTATCCATAATATTGTGTGTCTACCATGGGCATTGCGCTGAGACTTAATATGACTAAGCTTGTCTGTACGGTACACAGGGCTGGACTCTTATAATCCTTGCGTCAGACCCTTTCGGCCCCTGTGGTGTGCCACTGGGCCTACCCTGTCCCCTGGGGTTCCACACTTTTGCGCCAACCACGTCCTCACATTCACACATGCAATGTGCCACAGCCACTGTTTGTGCATTTGTCCCTTTGTGCAAGGCTCCCCCATATGTAAACATGGCCTGATGCGCCACGCAATCACACATATTCGGGATATTCAGTTCTGTTTGCCCAGTCGGATTTGCTGGTGCACTTTTTGAATATTCCATTGTTTTGTGCTAACACAATTGTATGCACTGCACAGTCACTTGCATGGCGCACCCAGCCACGTCTGAATATGGGGCCCTATGACTGTACTCCAGTGGTCTTGCTTGGGGACCCAGAAAAGGCTGGACTGAAACTAATGTGTACCTTCCTATGAGACTATGGGATTAGAGTAAAAATTGAAATGGGCAAAGCTGTACCTGTGAGAGAAAGACCTCTAATGTGGACATGATATGCTCATGATCCTGTAGAAGTCAAAGTGATACTAGTTTGAATTTAATACTGCTCTGGACATTCAGGTATTGTTTGTGTTCCTTGTTTTCTACTAATCTCTTGCTTTGCAGCCCTACACTGGCCTGAAGAGGGTCTGAACTAAGAGAGATCATCTCAGATCCAGAAGGTCAAGTAAGTGGTTTGTGTGGATCCCCTCCATGAAAATGAACTGTGTCATCTGTATACCCCTACACTTTGTGGGAGGGCTTATACTTGCATTATGTCCTTCTCCCATGGCCTTTCAGTAACTCCTTCAAAAGTGCACAGTGTTGGTATGTCTACAGAAAATTGACTACATTCAGTTGTTCTAAAACCTGATCCAAATTAGGATGGGTCAAGGACAGACAGAGGAAGAGTAAAGTCCTCTTGTGAAACAGGTTCAGAACTTCTACATAGTGTACTGTACCTCCTGGAAAGAGTGCTCAGCACTTTTACTTTTCATGAGAAATGACTGTCCTCCCCTCACCCTTCTCATGCCACAACACTGTCACACGAACCCACTTTAGCATTTGGTCTTTGAGGAATAAATATTTACCAGCTCCAATGTCTAGAAAACTACTAGCAAAAACACTGTGTAGCCCAAGCACCGTGTGCCAGTGGGCTACTACCCCTGCCTGTTGACTACCACACAGGTTAAAGGACCTTGGTTCTGTTGCAATGGTAGGTGGAGATTCTATTCCAGAAGAGGAATAAATTAGCGTGGTGCCTCCACCCAGAGTAAAATAACAGTGGGCCAGGTGTTTAAATGGTACAACCCCCTGGGAAGCTGTACCTACCCACCTCCCCTTCCAGCCACTCCACACTCTGATTACCACTTTGTTTACCTGTATAACAAAACACATATGAACATACACATTTGCCAGCAGAAAAAGGCATCACGGTCTATAAAGTCTGATCGAATGTGCAGCTAGCCCCTCATCTTGCAGCTGCCCCTCCCACCATCACAGTATCCCTTCCCTTACTCTGTCCCAACCCTTCTTGAAACTGCCCACAGACTTACAGGTCACTACCTCTTCTGGTATGGTGTTTCACTTGTCCACACTCTTTCTGTGAAAAAATGTCTCCTTACTTCCCTCCTAAATCTTCCCCCCTCCAGTCTGAGTCCGTACCCTCTCATGTCCTTGTCCCTCCCCCTCCTCCGCTGGATAATCCCCTCTGTGTTAGTCTTGTTTATCCCCTTCAGGTACTTAAGGGTCTCAATCATATCCCCACTATTCCTCCTCCCCTCCAGTGAATACATACCTAACTCTCTCAGCCTCTCCTCATAGGGCTTGCCACCCAGACCCTGGATCATCTTTGTGGCTCTACGCTGCACCCCCTCCAATAATCTGATGTCCTTCTTCAGGAACGGGGGCCAGTACTGTACACAGTACTCTAGGTGGGGTCTGACCAATGACCTGTACAGGGGCAGGATAACCTCCTTCATTCTGGAGGAGATGCCCTTGGTATGCACCCCAGCATTTTGTTGGCTTTTGCTGCCGCCCTCCTGCACTGAGCAGAGTTGTTCATGCTCCTCATTATGATTACTCCTAGATCCTTCTCCTCTATGGAGCTTCCTAACTGTATCACATTCCAGTGATAATCCCCCCCCCCCCCGGTTCCTGGCTACAAAGTGTAGAACCTTGCACTTCTTGGCATTGAACCCCAACTGCCATGTTTCTGCCCACTCCTGCAGCTTAGCCAGGTCCTCCTGAAGCCCCTTCCACCCCTCAGTGTCATCTACCACAGCTCCCATTTTGGTATTGTCTGTGAACAGACTGATCTTGCTCTGGATCCCATGGGAGATATCAGCAATAAATATCCCAAACAGCACCGGTCCCAGTACCAATCCCTGTGGTACCCCATTCGTCACCGCTCTTGATGACGAGAGTTCCCCACCCACTATCACACTTTGCTGCCTTCCCTTTAGCCAGTTCGTGATCCATTTCACCATTTTTGTTCCCACCCCCACATAATCCAGCTTCCTCCCCCCAACCTCCCACATGGCACTGAATCAAAGGCCTTGCTAAAGTTCAAATACAGGACATCCGCTGCATGGCCCTTGTCCAGTTCCCATGTCACCCAGTCGTAGTACTCTACGAGGTTTGTCTGACAGGATCTGCCCATGACAAACCCATGCTGCTGACTATCTTGGAGACCATTTTCCTCCAAGAAAATCACCTGCCTCTCTTTCAGGATGGTCTCCATGAGCTTCCCCACAATTGATGTGAGGCTCACTGATCTATAGTTCCCTGGTTCATTCTTTGGGCCACTTTTGTGAATGGGCACCACATGGGCCATTCTCCAGTGCTGTGGTACACATCCCGTGTCCAGAAAGGTATTGAACAGGTCAGTCAGTGGCCCCACCAAGACCTCTGCTAACTCCCTTAGCACCCTAGGATGAATACCATCTGGTCCAGGTGCTTTGTCCACCCTTAAAGCCCTCAACCCTTTGAGTACCCTGTCCTCTGCAATATCTATATCTGTCACCCCCTCTCCCACCCTCCCCTCACCTGAGGTATCTGCACCCCATTCTTCTGCATGAAAACAGAGCAGAAATACTTATTGGTGCCTCTGCCTACTCTGCCCCTTTCTCCACCCCCTCACCCTACCCCATCTTTCTTAATCCTCACCAACTGATCCTTGGTCCTTATTTCTCCAATGTGACAAAAGAAGTATTTTTCCCCACTTTTGATGCCCTATGCCAGCCTCAGCTCCTTGGATGCCTTGGCCACCCTGACCAGTCTGGTAACCTCCCTAGACTTCTCCATATTCATATCCCTATCTTCCCCCCTCCCCAATTACCTGTATTTTCAAAACGCTGCCCTCTTGGCCCAAACACCATCCTTGACCTCCTACGTCAGCCAACTGGGTTTCTTTGCCCTTCCTTTCTTACTTTTCTTCCTAGTGCAAGACTCTGTAGCCTTCACTAGCCCTTCCTTTATAAGGACCCATTTCTGATCTGCATCCATGTGTGGTTGCATGCCTGCCAGGTGCCTGCCCAAGATTTCCCCCATCTTCTTAAAGTCTGCCCCCTTAAACTCAATCACACTAGTGCCCGTGCCCCCCCCCATTTCCCTCTCCATGTTGAGTGTGAACCACACTGAATAATGGTCACTCCCAGTCAGTGGTTCCTCCACCTCCAAGTTCCTTCCCAACAGCTTCCCTGTTATCCAGTACAAGGTCCAGAGTCCTATCTTACCAAGTCAGCTCCTGGACCAGCTGTGTCAGGAAGCTGTCTTGAAATGCCTCTAACAGGTCCAACTCCCTTGGACATGTGGTGGATGGGGTGCCCTGCTGTACCCCGGAAGGCTGAAGTCCCCCACCACCACTGTGCTCCCTTTCCTCCATACCCTCTTAATTTGATCAGCTAATTCCCTATCCAGGTCACTCCCCTGGGCTGGTGGCCTGTACACCACGCCCAGCCTCAGTGTCCTGTTCCTTACATCTTGAAACTGCATCTATATGGCTTCTGTCCTCCCCTACACACTTTATCCCTTCCCTTACACAGATCACCACCCCTCCCCATCTCTCCTTAACCCTATCCTTTCTAAATATCCTAAACCCCGGGATCATCAAATCCCAGTCCTGGTACTGGGTGGCCCACATTTCCATGATGGCTGCAATATCCACCCTCTCCACCTCCATGAGAGCCTGTTTTTCTGCTGCTCTATTCCCTAGGCTTCTTGCTTTCAGCGAGACCACCCTCCAGCCTGTCTCCCTTCCTTCCCTACCCCATCTGTCCCCTCTTTCATCCCTCCCTTTGCCCATTCCCTACTGTCTTTACCATAACTAGGGGGGGTGAGCTTACTTGGCTCCCATTTTTGGACCCTCTTCCTATCAGTGGTCCTCTTACAATTTCTCCTAGTTTAAATCAACATACACTTAATGGCTGCAACTAGGCCAACCACACAGAAATTTCCAACAACAAAGCACAGCTTTATTTTGGGGGCTAGGAAGGTACCGGACACAGATTGCTGTGGGAAAGAAAAAAGGTTGATAGAGGTTAATAGGGCCCATAGGCCAAAACATTCACAATGCCAACCCCCAATGGTACCAGTGTACACCCCCTATGTCCTTACTGGGTACCCAGATTTAATACAGGCCTGCCAGATGCCATGGGTTGGCTGGGGTTGGGAGCCCTTGAAGTAGCTCTTTCTAGAATGCTAGAGATTTTAAATTCTACTCCCCTTTGACAGGGCAAGCCACAGTACTGCAGGCTGGAACTCAGCTACTGGCACAGCAGATTCTAGCCACTTATCACCTTCAGCCTACACTGCAGGCTAGATGCAGAGCACACACGTAAGGCCTTCTAGGTCACAAGGAACCCAGACCCAGGAATGACCCCATGCTCCGGCCCCCCAATGGATCTAGAGTGCCCTAGCACCAGGCACGGCCCATGGCCCCCTGGGCAGCTCAGGGTAAACCCCACCCGATGGGGGGTTCAATTAAATATGTAAGCATCCTTGGGAGCTTACTAGTTAATTTTGATTGCTAAGTGCAGCTAGGCTGGTTGCTAGGTGTAGCTTGGCAAGAAGAGCTTGTGGTGCTGGCAGGTCTGGGATTTGGGCTTGTTTGCAGCAGGCGGGGGCTCCATCCCTAGAGGGTATAAATAGAGGAGATATTCTTTTTCTGGAGGATTCTGTAAGAGGAGAGAAGAGAAAGAAGCCGGGGGGGGGTTGGCCTGCAAGTTTGGCCAGAGGGCCGTGGCAGAGCCGTGGTGAGCCGCTTGCCACTCCAGCCCTCTACCCTTAAAGATCTGCTATGTGGAAAGCAACGGTTCAGGTTCACAGTAACAGGGAACACTGGAGCAAAGAAAGGGGCCTGTCGGTGCAGTGGGAGCCAAAGCCCGGAGACAGAAAGAAATATGGAGGCCCACCAAGTGAACTTCAGCACTTTGGTAGGGTAAGCACTGATACAGCCTGTGGCCCAAAGAAATTTTGCCCGTGGGTGAGTTCACCAGTGGGTCAGAATGTATCCTGAGAATGCACCTGCTATGGCAATAGGGCCTGGGGTGCAGCTCAAGCAGTTGAGGGTGTAGTGGTGGCAGCACTACCCCTATTCCGCAGGTTGGTGGCCACTACAAAGTTGAGACTCCCTAGTTGAGCAGCCTGTGGAGGCAGGGAAAGTCCATTTGGGGGAGTGATGTTTGGGACCCTAGTGGGGTGGCAGCCTGTCGGGTGCTCCAGTGTGGCACTAGCAGCAGTCCCCCTGATGAGACAGTTCAGAGGTTGGAATCGCTGCATGAGCAAAAAATGCCGGGAGTTCCTGGGAAAAGGCAGGGGGGTACCCACAAACATACATAGAACCTTAACATAGAAACACAGAATTTGATGGCAGACAAGGACCGCCTGGTCCACCTAGTCTGCCCATTTCCCTACATACTGTATAAACTCCCCTTTCTTCAGAGTGAATTCCATTTACCACCACCCTCTGTGTCCTGTTGCTAATCCAATTACTGACGTAGTTTATCACCTTGGGACCTACTCCCAGATTGCCCGACTTATTAACTAACCTCTTGTGCAGGTCTGTGTCAAATGTCTTGCTAAAAATCTAGGTAGCCCACGTCCACTGCCCCACTGCCCCTCCCTAATCTACTACCCTGGTCACCCAGTCAAAGAAATCTATCAGGTTGGTTTGACAAGCTCTTCCTGTTGTAAATCCATGTTGTCTTGGGTATTGTGCCCCACTGGATTCTAGATATTCTACAGTCTTTTCCTTTAACAGTGATTCCATCATCTTGCCAACCACTGAGGCCAAACAGACTGGTCTATAGTTTCCCACTTCTCTCTAGTTCCCACTTTTGTGAAGGGGTATCACGTTTGCCCTCTTCCAGTCCTCTGGTACTACTCCCTCCTCCAATGATTTGTTGAATAGGTTTACAGTGGTGTCAGTAGCACCTCTCTGACTTCTTTTAGGATTCTGGGATGCATCCCATCTGGCCACATTGCCTTGTCCACCTTCAGTTTCAAGAGTTTGTTTAGTGCCCTCTCTTCTGTGAATGGACTGGTGTCCACCCTTCTTCTCTGTGTATGTCTACTGACTAATTTTGCTCCTTCTTGCTCCCCTTCTTTTGTGAATACTGAGCAAAAGTATTCAATCAGTATCTCAGTCTTTTTCAGGCCCCCCTCCACCCACTCCCCCCACCCTTTTACTTAACCTCACTGTCTCTCCCTTGGCTCTTTTTTCTTTCCCTTATGTACCTAAAGAATGTCTTGCCACCACCCCCCTTCACTGCCTGGGCTATCCTTTCTTCTGTTTGTGCCTTTGCACTTCTGACTGCTTTACCCACCTCCCTCTGCTTTGTCTGATACATTTCCTTGTCTTCTTCCCTTTGCATTTCCTTGTACTTTCTGAATGCCAGTTTTTTTTGTCTCTAATCTTCCCTGCCACTTCTTTTGAAACCCACAATGACTTTTTTTTTCTTCTGGTTTTGTTCACTAGCTTCACACAAAGGCTTCTTGCCTCTGTTATGGCTCTCTTGAGGTTCTCCCACTATAGCGCTACTATCCATCCTTGACCCTTTGTCAGTCATTTCTTGAGGCATTCTCCCATTTTAGTAAAGTCTGCCCTCTTGAAGTCTAGGACTCTTGCTTTTGTGTGGCTTGATTCTTCTACTGTCTTTACCCTGAACCATACTGTATGGTGGTCACTGGACCCCAGATGACTACCCATTGATACATCTGTTATTCTGTCTCCATTTGTGAGCAATAGGTCCAATATCACCCCCTCATGATTGGTGTCCACCACTAGTTGCATGAGGCATGCTCCTTGCAGGGCATCCAGGATGACTTTGCTCCTGGATGTGGCTGCAGCACTGGTATTCCAGTTAACATCAGGCATATTTAGGTCCCCTACCACCAATACTTCCCCTTTCTCTGCCATTTTTTTTTTGCATGACCTTTTTGCCTCCTCCTATGCGCCCGCTGTCGTCCTTTCCTTTGGGTGGCCAAGTCCTGCCGTTACCTCCAGCCGATCTGACATCCAGTTGCTCCAACTCCCCGTTGTCCTGGTCATATCCTTTCACTGGGGGCCCTCCCTTACCCACCAGGGCATTAGGAGGGGAGACCAGAGCGCATGTTGCACTCCCTTGCATTTTTACAGGACATGGAAATGCAGCCTGGAGGCATTGCGTCTGGGAAGCGCGGGGAGGCAGGGCTGTCATTATCCAGACAGCATGCATGCATTTTCATGCTTTCCTTGTTCCCCCTTGCTGTGATGCCCTTGTAGTGCCCCCGTGTCTCCACCGGGCTGCCAGAGCGAGGTTGCCCACCAACCCTCCCCAGGAGAGGAGAGGAGTGCAGTCCTCTGGACACTCAATCCTCTCCTTCCCTTGTCAGCCTCCGGTGCCCTGAGTCCGTTCCCGAACCCAGGTCACCGGCATGGTCTAAGGTAAGGTGTCCAGTGCCTCAGCCGTCTGCACTACTGGGCCGGCTTGTCTGCCATTTTAAGGATGTTATCTACCATGACCCTGTTTCTTCCCCTTGCGTGGGGGTCTGTTGATGACCCCTGTGTTGAGAGTGGTGCCATTTTCTGACTCCGGTGTGACCCACATTGCCTCCTCTCCTCCCTGCTTTTCCTTTATTTCTGTCACCTTAATCCCTTCTTTGATGTAGATCACTACCCCTCCTTCCCCTTTTGCCTTCCCTGTCTTTCCTGTAGACTGTGCACCTCAGTATATTAACATGTCAATCATGGCTTTCTGTATACCATGTTTCAGTGACTGCCACAATTTCCAGATCTCCCTCCATCATCAAGGCCTCTAGATCAGGAATCTTGTTACTCAGGCTGCGGGAATTTGTACACATAACCCTCCATGTTTTGATGGCTTCACCCCTATTTGTACTCATCCCATCCTTTCCTCAGTGCCTCCACTAACATTACCCCCTTTTTCAGTCCATTGTGTTTCCTCATCCTTAGTATCTTCTTGCCTGACTATCTTGACCGCAGGGGCGTAGCTAGGGGGGGTTTCCTGGGTGCTCAGAACCCCCCACTTGCTGACTGTGCAATCCCCCCCCACTTGCTGACTGTGCAACCCCCCCACTTGCCGACTGTGCAATTGGGAGCCCCCCCGGACCCCCGATTAACATTATTGACCATCTGTAAGTTTCTGACGTCAGACCTGGTGATCCTCAAGCCCTGCCTGCTGCCGCAACTTTCCAACTGACATGCAATAATTAAACCCACATTGGCGCATGAGGGGAAGAAGGGCACCCTGTCGGCGACGTGCTCAGCTTGTTGGCGAAGAGGCCTCGGCCCGCCTCGGCTCTGCATCACATGTGAATGCAGATTGGCGGTCACATGATGCAGAGCCGCCGCATAGCGCCAAAGCAAGCTCGTTAGCCGCACACTGACAGGCAGGATTTAGAACCGTCAGGTCAGGCTAACTAGTGAGGACTCGCAGCTTGCCCATCACCGGCGTATCCATGTTTTTATTGTGATTTGAATGATCACTCTCTCAGTACATGTCAAATATACTACTTCCTGTTTAATTTGGACTTGAGGCAGGGAGGATCTTTGGTGCAGGAGCGCAGTAAAATACTCGGGGCAAATTTAAGGCCTTAAAGCGCAAAGGGCAGCAGACTCATCTGGCCAAGCACCATGTGCGCAGTGAAGTCAGGGAGGATATAATTGCAATCTCTGTACTGCAGTTCCGTGACTGAGGGGGCAAAATAAACAGAAATCAATGGGGGAAAAGTAAGGGAAAAGGTCTGGCATGATGGCTAATGAAAAAAATTACCACTGAGACAGAGACAGGGAATATTTTCAGGTCCATTGTGCAGCTGACGTGACTGAGGTGAAATGGGGCAAATTCAGGAGGGAAATAAGTGACTCTAGCATGGTTAGGGTTGGAATTAATGTAAAGCCGGGGGATATTTCAGGTAACACGCACTAGTGCTCAGCTGACGTGACTGAGGTGAAATGGGGCAAATTCAGGAGGGAAATAAGTGACTCTGGCATGGCTAGGATTGGAATTAAGGTAAACATAATTACCTCAGCCAGGGAGGATATTTCGGGTAACATGGCAGTGCTGCAGCTCCTGTGAGGTGAAATGGGGCAAATAAAACAGATTCAGGAGGGCATAAGTAAAGACTGACATGGTTAGGAATTAAGGAAAAAAAATCTCAGCCAGGGAGGATATTTCCATGACTGCAGCTCCGTTACTGAGGTGAAATGGGGCAATAAACAGGGGAATAAGGACTGGCAATAGCTAGGAATTAAGGTAAAAATCACCTCAGCCAGGGAGATATTTCAGGTAGCATCATGCACTGCAGCTCCATGAGTGAGGAGAAATGGGGCAAATACATGGATTCAGGAAGGGAATAAGGAAAGACTGACATAGGAATTAAGGCGGATATTTCAGGTAGCATGTGGTAAACGAACAATAAACAGAAAACGATGACTGGCATGCTAGGAATTAAGGAAAAATTACCCTGGGGAGGGGGCCTTTTCAGTGCTCAGCAGGCAATTAGATGGGGCAAACTAACTTACAAACATGAGTGGATGGGAAACTAAGGAAAAATGATGGGGGGTTGATGTGACAGTTAAACTATTTTTAAATAAGTTACTGTGGTTAAGGAGTTGTCATAGCAAAATCTGCAGTGTGAATTGAAACACAGACAGCCTTAGGCAGGACATTGTTTTCAGACCAAAAAGTGTTATATTGGAACAGGAAGGGCTGCATCATAACCATTGTCAACAAATTGCCTTGGGTGGAGATATCCAGACTAGATCAGATTACTATAAATTACTGGAGGCTGCAATTTTTAGACACAAAGCTCATTTGCTTGACCTGGAAGGACATTATTTCTTTATTCAGCTGTGAGCGAAATTCTATATTGCACTTGATATCTGCAACAAATGTGCACTTTTGCTTAATTCTGTGGGAGGTGAAACTAACTACCTTTGGGTAATTGCTTTTTATTCACATATTTATTTAGTGTTTAACTAAGAAGGGGTTTGCAAACTCTGTTTATCTTGTTAGTAACTTCAGAAGCATTTAAATACTGCATTTGGGTAGATCCTTGGAGGTAGCTAGATTGTCTACTAGGATTTTTTGACAGTTAAACTATTTTTAAATAAATTACAGGTGGCTGAGGAGTTGAAAAAGGAGCTTGCAAACTCTGCTTATCTTGGAAGTAACTTCACAAGTGTTTGAATACTGCATTTTGGTTGTCCCTTGGGGGGTAGCTGGATTGACTACTTGGATTTTGGGACAGAAACTATTTTTAAATAATTTACTCGTGCATAGGTGTTTGTGATAGTTAAACTATTTTTAAATAAGTTACTGTGGTTAAAGAATTGTCATAGAAAAACCTGCAGTGTGAAACAGGAAAAGACAGTCTTTCAAGCAACAGAGGGAGGTGGATCTAGGTTAATGTCTGTTTGTTACAATTCTTAACATTTTCAGTGCAGGAGGAGTTTAAAGCACAGCTGACTTATTTTGGGACTGACAGCTTTCAGAGCACAAACCACCAGGCCTGTTTTGGGGCTGGGAAGTTTACCTGTGTCTGACTTGGATGTGGATTTTCTCTGTTTGATTAGCAGGATATTTTCTCTGTCAAATTGTTGTGTAGGGCATCTTGCTGACAGGAAGGCACTCATCATGGCGGTGGGTCAGAGCTTTTAGCTGATTGTTTTGTGAGGGCACAGTTTAGGCCCAACCTTCCCACCCTCACCCCACCCACCCCTGGAAATAGTTCCTTTATACCTGGGGTTCTGACATCATTTCCTGAAGAGTGCAAGTGCATATCACTTTCATATCCTCTCTAGCACACTGCACTGACAATATTAGCATACACTTTGTATAATATATATATATATATATATATATATATATATATATATATATAACAAACCAATCACATGCACACACACACACACACAAAAACAAAAATGTGGGGAGTAGTGCAATGTAATGGCTGTGGGGCAGTAGTCTTCGAGTCTCTTCTGAGGCTGAGATGCTGCCCTATTTGCAGACAACTCTCTGCCCTGAGGGAAGAAGTTGCCCGCCTCAGGCCACACTGGACAGTAGTAAGGGACCTTCCCCAGGCCACACTGGATGGTAGAAGAAACCCCCATCCAGGGGCACCACAGCCACCACCACTACCTCAGAGGTTGCGAAGAAGCACAGCAGTTGGACCACAGTGGGCTCAGGGAGGGTGAGGATGGTGGAACAGAGGCACACCCAGTCAGTTGTTCAACACCACAATCCATACACCATTCTGGGGGAGCATAGCTCCCCTGTGGATGCACCCGCAGAGGAGACTAAGGAGGCTGAGGACAACCGTCACAAGGGAGGCCCACAGGAAGGAGGCAGAGGACACCACAAGGAAAGTAAGCAGCTCCTGGTGGGGGACTCAATTATTAGGGTGATAGAACTGGGGGGAGCAGGGAAAACTGAAGTAAGGTGCCTGCCTGGTGCCATGGCTTGGAGAGACAGGAAGCGCATCCTCAGGATCACAAGAACAGCTGCACGGGAGTCTGAGCTGGACGTCATTGTCCACCTAGGGACAAATGACTTGGCTAATCATGAGATTAGAGCAGTGCAGAAGGACTTTGTAGAATTGGGGAGGGGCCTAAGACTAGTAGCACACACAATATCCTTCTCTGAGGTGCTGCCTGTCAATGGCATGAGTGAGGCGAGGAAACTTTGCACCATGCAGTTTAATGAATGGTTGAAAAAATGGTGTGGAGCACAGGGGTTTGGCTTCATTGGGGACTGGGGTTCCACCTGGAGGGACACCAGCCTATACTGGCAGGATAGTCTGCATCTGTCCAGGAAGGGAACAAGTCTTTTGAGCAATCAGTTTAAATGCTTCATTGGCAAGCTTTTAAACTAGTCAAGGGGGGAGGCACTGATAAGCAGCAGGAAAATCCCAGCCTCTCCTTACAAAACAGGGTACTAAATGAGAAAAAGACCGATGTAGACAGGTCAGTGGGGGATGCTGCAAAAGAAGGTAAAGCCATCAAAAAATGGAGAGCAATGAGTACCAATGCCCGTAGTCTGAGTAACAAGCTTCCTGAATTAGTGGCCCTGATGGAGGAGGAACATCTGGATATCATGGCAGTCACAGAAACATGGTACACACAAAACCATGACTGGGACATAAACATACCAGGATACACTATCTACAGGAGGGACAGGAGGGTAAAAGAGGAGGAGGAGTAGCTTTACATAAGGGAAGGAATCAAAGCAACAGAACAAAAGGGAAAACAGGGAGGTGGAGAAGCACTGTGGGTAAATTTGGAGACCGGCAATGGCACCACAATCCGCACAGGGGTTGTATACAGACCCCCTTCTCAGGGGGAGGAAATGGACAAGGAAATGATAGAAAGAATACTTAGAATGGCAGAAAAAGGGGAAATATTGCTGATAGGTGATCTGAATATGCCAGATGTTAACTGGAGTGCAGTTGCAGCAGCCACTTCAAAGAGTGGGGTTATTCTAGATGCCCTACAGGGAGTAGGCCTTAGACAACTAGTATTGGAGCCCACTTGAGAGGGAGCAATCTTAGACCTGGTTCTCTCAAATGGAGATGAAGAGAGGATCACAGATGTAGAAGTGGGTAGCCATCTGGGAACTAGCGATGATCAAACAGTATGGTTCACAATAAACACAGCAATAGAGTCAAGCCATACAAAGGCAAAAGTACTGGACTTTAGGAGGGCTGACTTTGCCAAAATGGGTGAGTGCCTAAGGAATGCACTAGCAAATGGGCAGGAAAGAGGGGTGGAAGAACAATGGGGAAAAATAAAAACTGCCATCACAGAGGTAACAAGCCTTTGTGTGAAGCAAATAAACAAAATGAAACGATGTACGAAACCACTACAGTTCTCAAAGGAAGTGTCAGTGAAGGTTCAAGAGAAAAAGAAAGCATTCAGGAAGTACAAGGAATCACAGAAGGAGCAGGACAGAGAACTGTATCAGTTAAATCAAAAGGAAGCTGGGAAGGCAGTCAGAACAGCAAAGGCCCAAACCAAGGTAAAGATAGCCAGCTCAGTTAAGAAGGGGGATAAAACCTTTTATAGGTACATCAGGGAGTGAAGGAAGACCAAGGGAGGGTTAGTGAGGCTTAATAAAGAGGAGGGAGGGTGGGCAGAGGGTGACTGTGAAAAGGAAGAGATATTAAACAAATATTTTTGCTCAGTATTTACAAAGGAAGTGGGGGAGGTACCTAAAACAAACAGTAGAAACACTCTGGATACAGAAGTTGATACCAGCCCATTTACAGAAGAAAGGGTTCTGAAAGAACTCTTAAAACTGAAGGTGGACAAAGAAATGGGGCCTGATGGGATTCATCCCAGAATTCTAAAATAACTAAGGGTAGAACTAGTGACACCACTGACTACCCTCTTTAACAAATCATGGGAGGATGGGGTGGTATCCGAGGACTGGAGAAGGGCAGATGTGATTCCCCTTCACAAAAGTGGGAGCAAGGCAGAAGCAGAAAACTACAGACCTGTTAGTTTAACCTCAGTGGTAGGGAAAATGATGGAATCACTTCTGAAGGAAAGAATGGTTCAGTATCTAGAGGCCAGAGGGGCTCAGGACCCAAGGCAGCATGGATTCACAGTGGGAAGGTCATGCCAGACAAATCTGATAGATTTCTTTGACTGGGTGACCAAAGTAGTAGATCAGGGAGGGGCTGTGGACATGGCCTACCTAGACTTTAGCAAGGCATTTGACACAGTCCCACACAAGAGATTAATATACAAGTTGGCCAGCCTGGGAGTGGGTCCCAAGATGACAGCCTGGGTAAAGAATTGGCTGGAGAATAAGACACAGAAAGTAATAGTAAATGGAGTCCACTCTGAAGAAAGGGGGGTTACTAGTGGGGTACCGCAGGGCTCAAGATTAGATCGTCTCTCTTCAATGTCTTTATAAGCGACATTGCAGAGGGACTGAAGGAAAAGTATGTCTCTTTGCAGATGACACAAAGATCTGCAACAGAGTTGATGCACAAGGTGGGGTGGAAAGGATGAGAAGGACTTGCAAGGTTAGAGGAATGGTCAAATGTATGGCAGCTTAGATTCAATGTTAAGAAGAGTAATGCACCTGAAACAAAAGCAGGGGAAGAAGTACACAATGAGGTGAGATACTAAGAACAACAAAATGGAAAGGACCTGAGGGGTAGTCATATCAGATGACCTAAGGTGGGTAAGCAATGTGAGAGGACAGCAAGGAGGGTGGTTGGGGATACTGGGATGCATAGGAGAGGCATCACCGGTAGAAAACAGAGTTATTATCCCTCTGTACAGACAGTTGGAGAGACCCCATCTGGAGTACTGCGTGCAGTTCTGGAGACCAATCTCCGCAAGGAACATAGACAGGATGGAGGCTGTCCAGAGGAGGGCAACTAAAATGGTGGGGTCTGTGCCGGAAGACATATTAAGAGAGAGCTTATGGAGCTAAATATGTATAGCCTCGAGGAAAGGAGGAGAGGGGGACATGACAGAAACTTTCAAGTACCTCAAGGGAATCAAGCAAAGTCCAAGAGGGTAGCATCTTTCAAAAAGAGGTGTGCAAGAACAAGGGGCACAATTTGAAGATAGAAGGGCGGCTCAGAGGTCATTTAAGGAAGTATTTTTACATAGAGGTTGTGGATGCATGGAGCGGCCTTCCGAGGAGGTTGTGGAGTCAAAAACAGTGGTGGAAATTCAAGCATGCATGGGACAGTCATAAGACAATTCTAGGGGTGAGGGTAGGAAGAAGTAGGCTGCTGGTTAACTAGGATCTGCAGCTTATCCATTGAGGTAGGAAAATGGGCAGACTGGGTGGGCCAGCGGTCCCTTATCTGCCGTCAAAATCTCTATGTGTTCTCTGAGGCATTTTGGCAGTAGTGGCTAGTGGTGGGGCTTTCCATATGTGCTGATTCATCACACTGAGGGGCTGATATGTTGACCAGCCACATTTTCATAGACCCCCTGAACTGACCAGGGGGTCTATGAAAATAGTATTTCTTCAGTCAGTCAAACTATCTGGTCACATGAACAACTTAAAGGGGTTAAATAAAAATCATCATAGAAACATAGAAGTTGAAGGCAGATAAGGACTGCAAGGCCCATGGTCTGCCCATTTCTTTCTCTACCTTATGAATGTGCCATCAGCTATTGCTTTGTCAATGACCTGTCCATTCATGCTCACCCAAATTGCTCCCTTATGCCGATCCCATGTCTGTTTGAAGCCATGCACTGTATTCATATTCACCACTTCCTGAGGTAGGCCGTTCCATGCATCCACCACGCTTTCTGTGAAAAAGAACTTCATCATATTACCCCTTAATCAGCCTCCATCTAATCTCATGCTATGTCCTGTCCTGCTATTTTTCTTATATTGAAACATGTTACACTCTTTCACCTTGTTAATACCCTTTAGGTGTTTGAATGTTTCAATCATATCACCTCTCTCCCTCCTTTGCTGTAGGGCAATCTGCCCCCTCATATGTTTTCTGATGCAGACCCTGCACCATTTTGGTTGCTCTTCTCCAGACTGCCTCAATTTGGTTAGTGTCCTTGTGAAGATGTGAGCTGCAGTACTCCAGATGGGGCCTAACCAGTGTCTTGTAAAGAGGGATTATTACCTGCCTCTTACGACTTGTGATACCCCGACTGATACACCCTAACATCCCCCTAGCCTTATCTACTGATTTAGTGGTCTGCTTGGATGATTTCAGGTCATCTGTGATGATGATGATGCACAAGTCTTTTTCTTCCCGAAGAAAAAGACTTGTGCATCATCAACTCCCCTCTCGGCCTATAGGTGGCTTCAGGGTTTCTCTTCCCTATGTGCATGATCTTGCACTTCTTTGCATTAAATCCCAGTTGCCATTCTTCAAACCATTTTGCTAGTTTATCCAGATCTCTGCTCATTCTGCCCACCCCATCTGGATCATCTGCTGTGTTGCAGATCTTGGGTGTCATCTGCAAACAGACCAATTTCTCCTCAGTCCATCTGCAATGTCTGTGATTGAGGGCTGGGGAATAGGAAATGAAAGTGTGGCTGGCTTATGAATTAGCACATCTAACTGGACACAGAATGCAATGAGGTTATTATATCTGATCACAGTCACACTACGAGTCAAAAAACATAAAGGGTTCTATCTGTGAGCTGTGTGTATTACTCTCATGAGACAGCATATTAAAATACAGTCAGGGTGGTGTGCTGATCTGTGAGCTGCCTGTGTAATCCATCTCATTCATGGAGTACTGATTAAAACTACTGATGTCTGATTGGAAAATCTGAGGCCCTTAGGGATGACAGACTACTCAGTTGACAAGCTGTGGAATTCTGAATAATAATGTGGTTGTGTGTTTTATTTGATTTATTAGCGGCACTACACTTTTGATTGTACTGAGTCACACAGTGTATTGCAGGGAATGTGAAAAGCCTGAATTTAAATCCAGTATGGGAGACTACTCACTCCCTGAGAAAAATGGAAATGTTTGGCTTAATGGGGGAAATAAATTATTGTTGTATTTATGGCAGTTGCACACACACTGCATTAAAATTACACAGACCCATAAGATAAATGGTGATTTGAATTACATTATTCCACAACATGCTGGGTGATAATGAGAGTAGTACAAAACAGCACACAAAGATAATAATTTCACAATACTTTATTCTGGCAGATAAAGACCACTTGGTGCGCCCACCATTTCCTAGTGGCTAAGCTGGCAGATCAGTTCTAACAGCATACACTTCTAACCCCCAGTGCTAGAACTGTCTTTCGCCTGTGTCCCATACATTCTTAAGTCCCCCCCCCCCACTGTGCGCTTTTCACACCAGAACCTCAGGAAGGCCATTCCATGCATCCACCACCCCTCCATGAAAAAATACTCTCATGTTGCACTCAGTCACCCTCCTCTATCTCGAAATTGTGACCCCTTGTTAACACATTTTGTTCTGAAAGATGCTACCCTGTTGGACTTTGTTCCTTTTAGGCACAAAAGTTTCTCTTATGTCCCCAGTCAGCTTCTCACCCTATCCTAGAGTGTTATATTCAGGTCCTAAAGTCTCTCTCTCTCTTCATATTTTGCTGCAACCCTGCACCATGTTAGTTGCCCTCTGGGCTGCCTCCATCCTGTCTTTTTGTCCTGCAGAGAGGTCCCCAAAACTGCACGCAGTACTCAGATGGGTCTCACCAGCTTTCTGTACATGGATAACAACTTCCTGTTTTTATTGGTGAAGACACTGACTATCTCAAGATCCCCAGGTCTCCTCACCTTTCCCTTGTCTTAGTCTCAGCATCCAGTTGTCTCCATGCTTATCAACATATTGCTGTCAGTTACTGAGTACATGAATAAATGAAGAGAAAATCCTGTAAAATGCTGAGTTATGGACATCTTACTGTTACTACAACACCTGCTTTCTTACTTAAGTTATTATCTTGTTGCTGCCATCAGTTGACAGGCACAGATGATTGGACTTGGCTGGGGCCTTTGGCAGGGTTAGAGTTAATATTGTGAAGTTTGTTCTGTTTGCAAGGCAAATACATTTAAAGTAATGTGACTGATATTGAAACCATATGCATTAAGTAAAACTCTGCTCCTCCATTTCAAAAAGGGACAGTCTCTGAGATGGCAGCTACTAAGAAGCGGGGATTTACCAATCAGGCAACTCTTTCTTCATTTGGATTTGGAATAAAATGACCATTAAGCCCATCAGAAAGTGGCAGCTCTCAAGGAGTTTCTCTTGTACATTGGAAACGCACTGTTGAATCTTTATTATCAGTCTTTTCTAAAACAACTGAATTATAGTCAGAAAACAGAGTCATGATTCTTATTTTCATAAGAATGATTGTCTTTCTATCTTGTATTGTGCCCCCCACCACTCCATGTTTTCATATTATCATAGGTAGTTTGCACTTGTCATTAATGACATTAGTCTGAGCAATAAGTACATTCAATCATTGAATGCACTTATTGCTACAATTATTTCATGGCAGGAAATGAAAGATTTATGTATTTTTTGCACAGACTTAATCCTGCTGGTCATAGATACATAGATACATAGACAGTGTCGGCAGATAAGGGCCTATGGCCCACCTAGTCTGCCCATTTGAGCTTGTAAGTTCAGTTTGTTTTCCTAGAAGTCTATTTCCCATTACCCCTGACCTCTAGAATTCCTTTGTCTATCCCATGCATTCTTAAACTCGTGATTGTTTAGCCCCACCACTTCTCTCTGGCAGGGTGTTCCACTGTCCACCAACAATTGCTCTGGTAGAAGAAATCTTACTCATGTTTCCTCTGAATCGTCCTCCTCCAACTTCATCCCATGCCCTCTAGTCCTGAAACATCTTTTTACGCTTAAAATAGTGTTTTCCTGCACCCTATTCCTCCCTGTAAGATACTTGTATGTCTCTATCAAATCCCTCTCTCCTCCTCTCCTCCAGGAGTACATGTTCAGTTCCTTCAACCTGTCTTCATAGGACTTGTGATGCAACCCATGCACCATCTTTGTTGCCCTCCTCTGAACCTTCTCTACCCTGTCAATGTCCCGCTGTAGGTATGGTCTCCAGAACTGTACACTGTACTCCAGGTGGGGCCTCACTAGTGTCTTGTATAGCGGAATTATGACCTCCCTTTTCCTGCTGGTGATGCCCCTGCCATACATCCCAGCATCCATTTGCTTTACCTGATGCCTTGTCACACTGTTTCCCTACCTTGAGGTCATCAGAGATGACAACCCAAGATCCCTTTCCTGCTTGGTGCATGCTATATCCTCACCCCCAACTGATATATTGTGCCAGGGTTTTGTGCCCCATATGCATTATCTTGCACTTTTTGTTGAATTTCAACTGCCAAACCCTTGACCATTCTTCAAGTTTCTGGGTCCCTTCTCATTCTGTCTACACCCTCTGGTGTGTCTACTCTATTACAGAGCTTTGTGTCATCAGCGAACAGTGAAATTCTGCCTTGTATATCCTGTGCAATGTCACTGATGAAGATGTTGAATAGGACCGTCCCAGCACTGATCCTGTGGACCCACTGGTCACTCTTCCCTCTGTGGAGTGACAGCATTTACCACCACCCTCTGTGTCCTGCCACCCAGCCAGTTACCTACCCACCACATTACTGTCCTGCCCACACCCATATTCCCCAGTTTGTGTAATAGTCTTCTATGTGGCACAGTGTCAAAGGCCTTGCTGAAGTCCAGATAGGCCATGTCCACTGCCCTCCCTGATCCACCTCCCTAGTCACCCAGTCAAAAATTCAATGAGGTTGGTCTGACATGACCTCCCCTGGTGAAACCATGCGCCTTGGGTCCTGTAGTCCATTGACAACCAGATGTTCCACCAATCTCTCCTTCAGTAGTGCTTCCATGATCTTTCCACTACGAGGTGAGGTTGACTGGTCTGTAGTTCCCTGCTTCCTCTTTGTTCCCACTTTTGTATAAGGGGACTACATCTGCTGTCCTCCAGTCTTTGGGTCCTCCCCTATTTCAGTGATTGGCTGAACAGGATAGCCAGAGGTTCAGCCACCACCTCTCTTAGTTCTTAAGGACCCTGGGTGCACCCCATCTGGTCCCATTGCTTTATCAGCTCTTATTACTTCCAGTTCCTTCAGGACCCTTTCTCGTGTAAAGGGACTTGTGTCCATTTCTGCACCATTCTCACCCCTTGTACTCCCTTCAGACCCATTACCCCCCTCTTCCTTAGTAAAGACTGAGCAGAAATACCTGTTCAATATGTCAGCTTTACTGTTGTCATCCTCCACGCGGCTCCCATCCTCCCCCTTCAGTCTCACTATCCCTCCCTTTGTCCTTCTTTTTTCACTTATGTACCTGTAAAAGGTTTTGTCCCCTTTAACCACTGATTTTGCAATGTGTTCTTCTGTCTGAGCTTTGGCTTCCCTTACTGACTTCCCTGCCTCCCTTTGTTTCTCCTGGTACTTCTCCCTATCCCCTTCTGCCTGTGTCTTTTTGTATTGCCTGAATGCAATCTTTTTGGCTTTCACTTTCTTTGCTACCTCTTTGGAAAACCATAATGGTCTCCTCTTTTTTTCCTCTTGCTAACCTGCTTAAAGCATAATTCTGTTGTTCTTATAATCCCCATTTTAAATACTGCCCACTGTTCCTCAATCCCTGATTCCTGTCCCATTCCTTAATGCCTCTTTCAAGCATCTCCCCATTTTCCCAAAGTCTGCCCCTAAAATCCAGGATACGTGTTTTTGTGTGGTTTGGTTCTGCTCTTTCTGTGATTTCAAACCACAATGACTGGTGGTCACTGTTACCCAGGTGCTCCCCACTGTTACCCCATCACACTGTCCCTGTTTGTGAGCACAAGGTCCAGTATTGCCTTCTGCCGAGTTGGTTCCATGACCAGTTGTTGGAGGAAGGCACCCTGAAGGAAGTCCAGGATAAATCTGCTCTAGTTGATGCTGCTGCTGGGATGCTCAGTCCACGTCTGTATATTGAAGTCTCCAACCAGTACTACCTCACCCTTGTCTGCCATCCTTTGGATAGCTAGCATCAACTCTATCTGTTTCTTCCTCTGGGCTGGTGGTCTATAGACCACACCTGTCTCGGATGGCTGGCCCCATTTTTCTTTCCAGCTTAACCCACAGTATCTCTCCCCATTTTGTTCCTCCTGGATCTGTGTGGCCCTTATGTCATTTTCACATACAGTGCCACTCCTCCTCCTTCCTGCCTGCTCTGTCTCTTCTGAATATGTTGTAGCCAGGTATGGCCATCTCCCAGTCATGGTTATCATTACACCAGGTTTCAGTGATGGCCACAATGTCCAGGTCTGACTGTACCATGACAGCCTCCAGATCTTCCATCTTGTTGCTAAGGCTCCTGGCATTTGCATACATGGCTTTCCATGATTTGACCTCCCTAGACTGCTTCACTGTTCTACTCCAGACCCTTCCTTGGCTGTCATTTATCCCTGGTTCTCCTTGCTGTCTGCCCTTCTGCTGAATTTTGCCCCTTTTCTGCTTATCCACCTTTTGGACACTAATCTCCATCTTTTGCACACTGCTTTGCAGAGATAGCCACTCCTCTGGTTCACTGGTTCCATTACTAGCTGTGGTCATATGATCTTTCTCACTAAAATATTCCCATTACCACCTACACTTCACCATTTGCATGTCCCCCTTGTTTCAATCCCCCCCCCTCCAGTTTTGCAATACTGTTATTTGGGAAACAGCATTTGAGCAACACATAAAAAAAACACTTGTCTCATCTCTGCTTTAATTTTCCCATATGCATGAAGAACTTAACAATGCCTTTTGTATTTTTAGATTCAGGCATTACAGCAGGCAGTGACAACAGAAGCACTGTTCAAGAAAGCTTGTCCAATGAAAACAGCAATAATAGCACACTAGTGCAAAATGAGAGTAGCAGTATGCCAGAAGAGGGCCCTTATGATATTGGTAGAATCATTGGCACCTCACTCAATGATTCTGAGAAGTATAAATACCTCACTCAGCACTTCAGTCCATCAGCTACTTATATGTTTCCAAAGACAGTGATGCATGCTAAACAACAATCCTTCCAACACAAATGGTGTATTGAATACCCTTGGCTAGTTTACAGTGAATCGTTGAGGGGTGGCTTGTGTAAGTTTTGTAGCTTGTTTGGCTACAGTGATAACTTGGCCACTCTTGTCACTAAACCATTAACTAACTGGACAAAAGCAAAGGAGATTCTAAAAGAACACTGCAAGAAACAATATCACATGAATGCATTGGAAAAGGCTCAGAATTTTAAAATAACTATGGAAACCCCAGAAAAATCAGTGAGGAGCAAACTTGATGCTAGGTGTGCTGCAAGAACTGAAGAAAACAGGAAAATATTAGCATCAATAATAGAAACTATACTTGTCTGTGGTCGCCAGAATATAGCTTCACGTGGCCATATTGAGAAAATAGATGATGATACCCACAATCCAGGAAACTTTATTTCCCTGTTAAAATTCAGAGTAAATGCTGGAGATACAAGTTTAGCTCAACATTTATAGTTCGGTGGGAGAAATGCACAATATCAATCGCCAGATATTCAAAATGAGTTGATAGAGATTATTGGGGATCAGATTCGAGACAATATAATTAAATACATAAAAGATGCTGAGTACTACTCTATTCTTGGTGATGAAGTTACAGATGTAAGTAACAGAGAAGTTTTGTCTCTGGTACTCCGATATATTGACAAAACTCAGAATATAAGAGAGGACTTCTTAGACTTTGTACCTTGTGAGAGAATAACTGGTGAGGCACTTGCAAGAACATATTACATAAATTGGTACAATGGAGTCTTGACATTCAAGCATGCGAGGCCAAGGATATGATGGGGCCTCAAACATGTCCTCAAACATCTGAGGCACAAAGGTTTAATTTGACCAGCAGAATTAATCCGCTGTTTACGGCACTGTAATGCTTATTGCCTCAATTTGTGCATAGTGAGCTCTTGTCAACATCCTGAAATCCGAACATGCATGATGTGCTTAACCAGTGTTGTAACTTCTTCAATTTCTCACCCAAAAGAAATGAGCTTCTGTTGAAAGTAGTAGGCGTAATTATCCTGAAGCTAAGCAGTGACATTGCAATCTCTTTTGCAGAACAAGGTGGGCAATGAGGGCATACAGCATATGAGATATTTTATGATCTTTTTCATGTATTCTCATTGCACTGCATGTCATCAGTAAAGGACAGGAATATGCTGATGAGTATGGAGAATGGAATTGGGATGCTGAGACTAAGACATTAGCAAATGGGATCCTTTATTCTATGGAGAATTTCCGTTACATTATTTGCTTCATCACAGTCATGAAGGTACTGAAGTTTGTGCAACCACTGAGTGTAAAACTGCAAAACAGTGCAATTGATATAATTAATGCTTACAACACGATTACCACGGTAGAGGACAGTATAAAGGTAGCTCAACAAGAAATTGAGACTCTCTTCCACAGCTGGTACACTGAGGCATGTAGTGTTTCAGAAAAGGTCAACATTCAACCTGAAATACCACGCACTGTTGGGAGACAGACTCACCGAAGCAATACTCCTGCAAGTGATCCTGAAGAGTATTATAAGAGGGTGATTGCAATTCCAATGCTTGATTATCTCCTTGAGGCACTGGCTGTGAAATTTTCAAGAACACAGCAAGTTGTGGCTAAGCTAATGGGCCTTATTCCATCAGTGATTAAATGCAATGGTGGAAACATTGACCTAGATGAAGTTATCAATTTCTATAAAAAAGATATTCCTTCTCCTCAGGTTATAGAAGTGGAACTGCTAACATGGAAAACTAAAGGGCAAAATAATCAAAACCCACCTGATACTGCTGTAGAAGCATTCAGAGCCTATGATGCATCCTTTTTCCCAAATATATACACTTTACTCAAGATACTCTACGTAATTCCAGTCAGTAGTGCACAATGTGAGCTCTCTTTCAGTGCTCTTCGCAGGCTCAAAACTTATGTCAGAAGCACAATTGGAAATGAGAGAATGTCAGGCCTTGCCTTAATGCAGATTCATTATGGAGCTAAAGTGGGCACTGATAAAGTGATTGAAAGGTTTGCAGCAAAACATCCAAGACGGATGTTGCTTGTAAATGTGATGGTGCAGCAACAAAATGAGAACTAGAGTAATAAAGCAGGGGGTCCATTTAAGTAATTTCTTCCTACCAGGCATCTTAAAATACTTTTTAGTATATTTGCCATTTTGAAGCTGGGAATCCTTATTTTGCATCAATGCAGACTTTAAATACAGAACTGGATTAGAGAAGATAAATCTGATAAAGAAACAAGAGAGCCTGGCAAATAACTATGTGAAGTTGTGGGTTATAGTTGTAGTAAGTGTGTGCATGTTACTTTTTATTCTTACACTCTGATGACACCCAGTTGTCAAATAATTCAATCTACCATCTGTATCTGTTCTACTGGTTTGATCATTTTAATCACAATGATAATTACAGAACGCCAGCCTTGTCTTAATGCACATTCATGTGTAGAAAAAGTTTAAATTGATGAAGTTGAAAGGTTTGCAACAAAACATCCAGGGTAATGGTGGTTGTGTGATGGCAGTAACAAAATTAGAACTAGAGTAAGAAAGCTGTGGTCCACTAATTTCTTCCTACCCAGCATGATTTTTCTGTTTATTTCCATACTACATGTTGTTATTTTGAAGCTGGGACTCCATATTTTGTGTCATTCACAGACTGTAAAAAACTCAACATGAGTACAGAAGATAGCCTGATAAACAAACGAGTTCTAGGAAAATAACTATATGTGTTTGATGTGAAAAGTAGTTATGTTATGTTTGTAGTTAACGTTTAAAAACACTTTTAACATCCAGTTGTCAAATCTGTCATTCACTGGTTGCATACTACTTTGATGGGAAAAGCTGTGTATCCCATGTGTATCAATATGCGGCACACATTATAGACAGGCACTTTATATATGTTTAAATATTTTTAATGCATTACTGTTTAATATGTGAGCTGCACACAAACAGTAAACATTTAAAAATAAAAAGTACCTGAGCATTATTTGTTTGCCTTAAGAGTGGGGGTCATGCATGTAATGTAGAGACAAAGGGTGGAAACAATTAACAGAAACCATACAAACTGCGGGCAATTTTTAAAAGGGGAATACATGCAGTGGGAAAGGTGGAACATAAAGGGCAAGGCAATAGCTGAACAAATAAATTAAATTTGGGGAAATGAAAATTACTCTCCCCCCCCAAAAAAAAAAGTTTAGAAGGAACACCTGGCTGAAATACTTGAGATTGCAGGGATGGATGAGAATGATGATTCAAATTTTGAACATTTTGTGACTCAACAATTACTGCCTAAAATGCATGAAACTGCACCATTTAACACCTACATTTTCAAAATTTTCTGGGGGGGCTTGCCCCCAGACCCCCCCTAGAATTGTTTGGAAACCTCCACCACCAAATCCTGGCTACGCCCCTGAAGCCCTCTTCTCGGTGATAGCAACATGCTCGGATGGGAGGTGAAACAATGTTCCTGTTGCAGTGACACCTTCAACAGTGATTGGTCATTCAGCCTCATCAAGGGTGACAATGCATTGATAGGCCCCGCCTATAGGAAGCAGAACTGCATCCTGGCTTTCTCCCCAGGGCGGGTCTGTCGGGAGGGCCTCTCCCCTGAGACTGGTTTGTAATGTGGGAGGAGTGCCTCGGTTGGCTGTGTGGGGTCTGGTGGAGGGCAGATGACATCTTGCTAAGCAGTTTATTTTTATAATTTTTTTTTTCTGCATCCCTGGGAGGCATGGTGTGCAAAAATGTAGTGGCATGCTGTGCACTGGAAATCTGGCATGCCTCCATCCCGAAGATCTTAATTACTGGCTGTCAGAACCCTGGTCTCCGCCAGGGATCAGTCAAACGCCAGGTGTTTCCCCATGCTCACCCACTCGGAGAAGAATAGTTCTTGGGATGCTCAATCCTCTTCCCCCGGCCGGCCATCTGACATCCCCAGCTTGCCTCCAAACCCTAGATGTTGGCTTCGCAAGCGTAAGCTGTACCGCTGTGCTGACGGGCTGGCAAAGTTCAATTGTGAAGGGCTCCGCTGTGCTCTTAATTAATTCTTCCCGTCAATATGTGGCAAATTCAAAACAACAAGTGAAGACAAATGACACAAATTAATTTTTATATTGCATTTTATAGTGCTCCTTACCCAACATATTTCATTTGTAATCATTCAGATTTGGTTTTACTCACCTCTGTTCAAAAGTAAGAAGTACAGTAATCACTCTGAAAAAAAATCATATCTGGAGTCCTGCATGATACAGCACAATGTCGGCATTGCACGTGACACAGTGCAGTGTCTACACTGCATGTGGCAAAGTGCGGTGTCGGCATCCCCATGGCACAGCATGGTGACAGAGTACCACTGCCATCACTAGTGCTCAGTGGCATCCCTGTGGCCATGTGCACTGGAGACACCACAGTGTGCCACATGCACTGCAGATAACGCAAGTGCAGTGCCAACATTACACATGGCACAGTACGGTATCAGCACTGCACATGCTTAGTGTGACGTTGGCATTGCACGTGGTGCAGCACAGTGTCCACACTGCATATTGCACAGCATGTTTTTCGCAGTGCATGTGGTACAGTGCAGTGATGGCAGTGCTTGTGGCCATCAAAGTGTCAGTTGTGCATGTGGCACAGCAAAGTATCGGTAGCACACATGGCACAACATGGTATTAGCAGAGCATGTGGCACAGTGCAGTGACACTGGTGTAGGTGCACAGCACAGTGCAACCACAGTGAAGTGCCATGTGTAGTGGTGCCATGTGCACCGCCAGACACCCCTGTGTGCGAAGTGCAATGCAGGTACTGCATTGTGCCACGTACTGTGCTGACAGTGTACTGTGCCATGACAAGCATCTTAGAATAGTGCACCCCTCCCCCAAAAAGTTCCCTGGGGCCACTGTTAAATGGGCCTTAATGGAATCCTCAAGCCCACTAATGTACCATTCATCTAGATATGTGGTGGGGGCTTCCAGCTCCAGAAGAACAGGTGGTGTGGGCTGTGGAAAGAGTGTGGGTCTTGGAGGGGACTACAGAGGGAGTAAGTGTGTTAGGGGGACTGTGGGGTGAGCAGGGAATGAAGGAAGGAGATGAAGTGAGGGGGTTAGTGTCAGGTCATGGAGGGAGGGGGTAGTGTCTGGGGTTGTGCAGAGAAGTAACATTGGAGGTTGTGGAAAGAGGAGTTACTGTCCGTGGCTGTGAAGGGAGGGTCAGCAGTGTAAAGCTCACCGCAATATTGTGGATATCAAGACCCAGAAGTGAATCACTGACATCCAATGTGTTTTGGACTGTGCATTCATTCTCTGCAGCATTTTAAATGTAATTAAATAAAAAAGATGCCATGTTTGTGGCTGTCAAGCAGAGCAACCCACCTGACCACTTTCCCTTCAGCTAGAATAGCCTCAACACTCCATGCCACTTGACTACCCTTCAAGGCATGACCAGTCTCTGCCACAGACTACCATACATGTGGCATGAATACCACCACACCACATTCCCAACCTTAGCTGGCTACCTTCCCTGCAGCTCAACCAGCCTCCTTACCACCACCCTACGTCTAGACTTGCCTCCATCCCCTGGGTGGCCCTGCTGCTCAAGCTCTCGCAGTCTAATGTCTGGCAGACAAAACAAGAACACCTCCCCTCCTCCATCTATCTTTCCTCAACTCACTGACTCATGTACTCTATTGTCAGCCACACACATTGGTAGATCAAAGAATTTGGCTTCCCATCTCTGCTTCCAAAGGATAACTCCATACAATGTAGTAGGTTAAATCCAAACAGTTTTTATTTCAAAACACCAACAGGAAAGTTAACAGATACTCCTCCCCACTGCCAAACGTTTTCGCGTGTAACTGCGCTTTCTCAAGGCATGTGGTGGCATCTGGCATTACATCCTAATACAGAACTAGATGTGATGTGATAGGTGGAAAGATATTTAAAAGAAGTCAGACCAGTGCCACACCAAAACTTAAAGCAGGACAAACCACTTACATATAAATGTTCATAAACATATACATAAACATGGCATATAGAAAGTGCTAGTGCCATGTTAAAAAAAACAAATGAATATAAATGGTGATTATTAAAAAAGTTTGTAAAGATCAAAAAGTTTTATATGAAAATTTTCTAAAAAGGATATTATTAAAAACATGTGTTAACATGTATTCAACCCCCTCCCCCAAGATTATATTGTGCAGAATTGATATTAAACAATGTGCAACAATAAACAAACAATTCAATTGAAAAAGTCTGTGAAAAACTTTAGGAAGCTTTCTGAAAAATGGCAAAGCCATCAATAAGTGATACAAGTGACTCAACGTACTTGGGCTTCGTCATACAGTTGCAGAGCACGATGTTTAGCTGTGACTCACAAATTCAATCTAAAATACATCTCAAGGTCTACCAATTCTGGAGGTCAAAGACTCCACTAGGAGGTGAAAAAAAACTTCCATAACTCGATTCAAGGGTATAAGACCCATACATGTGTGGAAGCTTAACATGTGATGTAAAGATGTAAAACCTCCGCAGGGCTCGTTGCCTAGCTGCGGGATATACAATAGCGGATTAAAGCAACAACATAACAAAATGAATATAGCGTGTTGAAGGGTGGGGGGAGAAAAAGAGCTACATCCCCATCTATGACCTTATAAAAATAATCAATTTTGAAGCAAGTAACAGACTGTAACAACCTATAATAGAAAAATACAAATGCAGTGTTCTTATAATAAAGTATTCTTATACTAAGATATTAAAAGGATAAACACACTGCAATTTCAATCATGGGAAGAGGAATTTCATCATAAATATGGAACAAGCTGGAAATGGTCATTGAGGCCAGGCGGAGTTGTATTGCAGCCACAAACATGGCAGTTTGTTTCATTTAAAAGTGCCATGGGGACTTCCAGTGATGTCATCATTATGATAGCAGCTTAATAAAATGAGCTGGGTGATACCTCCTAGCATCTAAACTAATCCACCGGCTATAACATATTTAAAGCAAAGTTAGAAAAGGTACAGTGGGCAAATGGCTAGCAAACTGCTGCGACCAAAAGAGAACAAAAGTTTGGGTCAAAAAATTAAATTTAAGCAGCTCTCAATAGATGCGGCAATGGACGGGCCTAATGTAATGTCAGAGCCAGGCACTCACATGGAAACCTGATTGGACATGGAAGGAGAAGGGAAGCTTTACACACCTAAAACATCTCAAGCAATACAACAAATCATATGAACTGTCAATAAAATAGAGGCAGCAGTTACTGACCTAAGAAGTGACCTGAAAATGATTGAACAAAAAGCCAAACAGAATGAACAGAAAATTGCACAAGTCTCAGAAACACAAGACACACACAATCAGGTAGTTCTTTACCTGTTGAGGAGAGACAGACTGGTTCAGGAATGGCTGGAGGATGCCGAAAATCGTGCGAGGAGGAATAATTTCTGAATATATGGGGTGCAAGAAGGGGCCGAAGATGGGTATGCAATGTCAACAGATTTTGTAAAATATTTGTTGAAAGCCTCGCTCTCATTGCCCTCCGATATAACTTTAGACATGGAACGGGCTCACAGATCCCTGGGACAAAAACCCACAGAGCCTAATTCTCACCCCAGGTCTTGGATAATTAGGATGCTTCATTTCCAAGAAAGGGAAATAATTTTACAGGAGGCATGGAGACATATAGCCCTTACGTTTGCAGGAAATCCAATATTCTTCTACCCGGATCATTCAACTGAGTTACAGGCAAAAAGAAAGAGTCTGGGCAGTTATCAAAGAACTTAAGGCCATATAAAATGAAAGCTCAGTTTTTATTTGTAGCCCGGCTCAAAGTGACATCAGAAAGTGGAACCAAAGTCTACAGCTGCTTAGTAGAAGCTACACCCTTTCTTAAAGAACACCGCATTCAACTTCTGGACCTGATGATGGAAGCCTTCAAGAGGAAATTGGTTAAGGGCGCCTGGAACATAAACATTAGGGGGAGAAAATGGAACCCTCTGTGGCAGTTCCCTCAAGAGTGGACTCCTGATCTGCTGAAGCTGGCAAAGCAACTTCCAAGCGACAAGACAACTGAAGCAGAAACCAGGGGATGCAAATGTAAAGAAGGTTGTGGAGAGTGGAAGACACCTCAAAAATATACAAGCCATCACTACAGTTGTCTTCACATCATCAGTGGAGGGGTAATCCCAAATACAACTTGGAACATCATTAAAATGTTTTAACTATTTACTGTTTGAGCCATTTGCTCTCATGTTTTGATAAATAGCAGATGGATGTTAAAATATGTGATCAACCTCAGATAGTGGTTGACAAACAAACAAATACAGAACTTCGTGTAGTTTTCATGAAGGGGGGAGGGAGACCCAGATGCTTAATGGTGACACAGGGGAGAATTTCATTCACTTCCCTGTGAATGAGGCCGAGAGGCGGGTGAGAGGAATCAGTCCACTCACTGGGCACAGCCTATCCCAGAAACTTTACTCTATCTGGGAGAGACTTCAGTGAAGCAGTCCACTAGGACTGGAGAAGCACCTGGGAAGCAAAAGGAACTTTAAGTTATTTTTACAGTTTGCAAGTTAATAATTGTTATATGAAGTTGAGTGTTTGAGTTAAGGTTGAAATTACCATTTTTTTTGTTCTATTTGTCTTTAATACTGGATACAGCATGGACAAAAAAAATAGAAAGCATAGAGGGGAACAGTTTGGTATATCTGTTTTTCATGATAAATGCAGCACTTGCTGAAGGGCAGGACAGCATAAAGGGTGATGGTTTGCAGTCACATCTTATGATATCTAGGACAAAAATGGTCCCAAAGGTAATAAATATGGGGAAACTAAATGAAGAATGTAAAAATGGCTGAATTACAGTTTAGATCCTATAATGTTAAGGGGATTAATTCCCCACTAAAACATTCCCGGCTCCTCTCAGAATTGAAGAAACTATCATGTGAAGTGGCATACTTGCAGGAAACCCATCTCACCAGGGAAGAACAAACAAAGCTAAAGAGGGGATGGGTGGGTCATGTAGAGGCAGCCACATCCAAGAACAGAAAGAAGGTGGGGGTGGCCATTTTATTTAAAAGAGGAAGTGCATTTTTGATCAAATCAACAGAAAAAGATGAAAGTGGGCACTTTATAAGACTCACGGTGGAACACCTGGGGGCGATCTTACATTTAATAAATATATATTAGTCCCACAGTAGGCACTGCAGAAGTTTTACAGAAAATTTTTCAGAAGGTAGCGGACCTACCTCCGGGGCAAATTATACTGCGAGGGGACTTCAATGTGGCACCAGATCCAACCATGGATAGATCCACCCCAACTCCACCCTCAAATGGGAAAGCTAATAAAGTTTTGAAAGGGTTAACAAAAGAATTGGGGCTAAGCGAAGTGTGGCGAGAGCAAAATAAACTGTCTTTATTAACCCTCAAATGACTAATGCAAGAAATCAATGAACTGTGTAAGCGTATGGGTTCCATAACAGACACCAGTCCTTAAATCAAGTGCATAAAAAATGCTGGTGTAGCGTTTATCATTTTATTTTCCAAAAATGATAACAAAAATTAACTGTTCAAAAAATATTTACAGAAAAGAAATGAGTGTTTAAACTTTCACACCAAAATAACAACAAACAAAAAAAATAATCAGGCTAGTCTTTCTTCATACTCCCTGCTGTTCTCTGTATATTCAATATTTTTCTCCACTCCAGTGTGTAGGCACTCTCACCTCCTCTCCCTTGCTTGGTCAGAAGAAACTGACCAGCACACCTGAATTAGCCTCCTGGTGGGGAGGTTAATATATTACAGTAATCATGACATCATTGACATGTGACTATCAATTATACCAAAAAACCTTATTCCTCTACTCTGGAACTTAAGATTAGGCTTCAGATTCTCTAAATCTAAAGCATATTATGTCTATTTTCAACATAATATTAGTAATACTCTACAGGTACTCATTTTAACTTACAGGAACCTTAATTGGTGGTGAAAGCATCATCAAGGACCTTTTTAGCCCCTTCCCTTTCAATGACATCACCACACGACTTCTATACTAGCAGTCATTTTCTGGGCTGCCAGCTCTATAGAAGCCATCTCTTGCTACCTGCCACCATTTCAGGTAAAGAAACCAAGAAAATCAAACTTGTTTATAGAGGACTCTAACCTTCCCAGATAAAAACAGAGTAGGGGCGCGCTCCCCCTCTATTTATTCTGTGAAGCCAGAGTAGCTCAATCACTATTCAGCCTTGTTTATTTATTTATCCCTTAAATTTGTTACTTGGCTTAGTTTTTCTACTTATACCTTTACTTCATTTGAACACATTTTCATTCTCTGCATACATTCCAAAGAGAACCTAGTATTATTATCCTTAATTTGCTGTGCTAGAACTGTATTTAAACATATTTTTATGTTTTACATTTCCCCACCCCTACCCCACGACAGCTCTGCCATTTCAGCAGTCAGCAAACATTGCACTATTTCACTCCCCATACTGTACTTCACTTCTTGGTAGGTTTAAACAACACAATAACAAGTCAAACACCCCAAATCCTGTTTTCATACACAGAAACAGTCTGCAGTAATGATGCAGTACTTATTTTAACTTTTTATTTAATCTCTTTGTTTTTCAGGCAGCAGAGCAAGATCTACAGTGAGCGGCTGCAGGAAGAGTTTACTTTCTCCCTTGCAACAGCCTGCTTGCTCATCTTCCAGTCTTGCAGAGACTCACTTTAAAATGGGGCTAAATGGCAATCTGCTCTGGTGTTGGAAACACTCTTGTTTCTTGGGGGATTCAAAATCTTCCACAGAATGTACATAGCAGGAGGCTTTAAAGAGGGATCTGCTTTTAACTTCATGTGGCAGTTTTGATGGCTAGAATGACAACAGATAGGAGAACAGAATTGTCAGGTTGGCCACCCTGACAAGAAATTAAGGATAGATAGAAAAGTTTAAGAGAATAGGACAGCGTGAAAAGAATAAATGTTTTTTTTTTTAATTTTATGTTGACATTCTCATCCTGCCATAAACTGGAACAACACAAATTAAACCCTAGGAACAAGACTCTTTTTAAATCCCTAGCTGGGGCAAGAGAGGCACTGAACCAATATGAAATTCAGAAAATAGAGGAAAATCTCAGATACACAAAACAAAATACCATGAGACTGGGGGTCAAGTGGCCAAACTGTTGGCATACAGACTGAAAAAACTTCAGGTAGAGAGAACGGTGTACAAACTTAAGAATAAAGAACCCCCAAGCAAAACCTGGTTAAAACAAGAGGACACTGTGAGCCAATTTCAGGAATATTACAAAGATGGAAGGTTTGATACCTTTTGTTGGACCAACAAGTGTCTTGTACAAAGACGGAATTATACACAAGCTTTCGGGGCCACACAGGTCCCGTCTTCAGGTGAACTGCAAAACTGAGCAACAAGCAGGTTCTTATATCCACTGTGGAGCAATTAAAAATCAGGAAGTGAAGTAGGAAGGTGATAAAGGGAACTAGAGATGAAAGTCTAAGATGCAAAAAATAAAAGCATGAGAAGAAATGGGGAGGGGGCATAGTAGGAACAGGTCAGTAGGAGATCAAAGGAAACTAAAGGGAAGACAAAAGCATGCACATAGGATCTGAGATCAGAGGCTGGCTGAAAGGGTAGAATGGACAGGAGATGCCTAAAGATACAAGGAAAGCAAGAAATTAGGAGAAACAAAAGAACAAAGGCATAGATAAACTGAGCTCAGGACTTAATAGGAGAAGCAGGGAGGATGTGAGGTATAGGTAAAAAAAAACAAAAACCAAAATAAACAGAACAGGCAGAACTAAGAGAAAAAAATATAATAGAGAAATATAGAACCAAAGTGTGATAATAGAGACATGATTTAGTACACAATAAAAAAGAATTACAGTTTACCATAGTGGGTCATGAAACCAATGTCCTGATTCAGTCCAGAAATGTTAGATTTAAATTGTTTTATATATTTCAGTTCCCATGTCCTTCTGTCCTGTGTGTTTCTTAAGTTGCCTCTAAGTAACAAAACAGATAAATCCAGGAGAGTGTGATCTGTTTGTGAAAAATGGTTTCGTACTGGAGTGCTGATAATCTGGTTTAGTATAGTATGATGGTGGTGATTCATCCTGGTTTTCGGTGGTTTGCTAGTTTCCCCAATATAGCAACCATTAGTGTACTTCTTGCATTGAATTAGGAAAACCACATTGCTGGATTGACATGTGAAGGATCCATTAATTTGTATTATGTTGTTCTGGCTTGTCTTAATGGTGGCCTGTGCGCATTAGGGGGTGCAGGTCTTACATCTTGCCATATTGTCTGGTTTAGGTAACTCCTCCTCATCTTCTTTTGTGAATACTGAGCAAAAGTATTCATTCAGTATCTCTACTTTTTCACTGTCTCCCTCTGCCCACCTCCCCTCTCCCTTATTAATCTTCACTATACCTCCCTTAACCTTTCTATGCTCCCTAATGTACCTATAAAAGGTTTTATCCCCCTTAACTGACTTGGCTATTTTTTTCCTCAGTTTGGGCTTTTGCTATTCTGATGGCCTTCCCCACTTCTTTCTGTTTTAATTGATACAGTTCCCCGTCTCCCCCTTTTCAGCCATTTTGAGAATGTCCTCTATCATTTTCTTGTCCATTTCCTCCCCTTGAGATGGGGGTCTGTATACAACCCCTGTGCGGAGTGTGATGCCATTCCCTGTCTCCAAGGTGACCTAGAGTGCCTCTTGTCCTCCCCCTTTACTTTTTGGTTCTGTAGTTTTGATCCCTTCCCTTATATATAGAGCTACTTCACCTCCTCTTTTCCCCTCCCTGTCCCTTCTGTGGACTGTGTACCCCGGTATGTTGACATCCCAGTCATGTTTCTGCATGTACCATGTTTCCGTGACTGCCACACTATCCAATTGTTCAACTTCCATCAAGGCTACTAGCTCAGGAAGCTCATTTCCCAGACTACGGGCATTGGTACTCACTACCCTCCATTTAATGTTGGCTTTATCCTTTTTCCCCCATGCCTGCTCTTTTGCCCTTGTCTATTTTTCCATTTACCCCCGTCCTGCCCTCTGTTGAGCACTGTACCTCAGTGTTTACCTTACTACCCATCATGTTTTGTGGGTGGAGGCTTGAAATTTCCTGCCTCTCATTAGCGCTTCCCCCCATGGCTAGTTTAAAAGCTTGCCAAGGAAGCATTTAAACCTGTCACTTAGGATCTTGGTTCCCTTCATGGACAGATGCAGACCATCATACCAGTATAAACCTTCATCTCTCCAGGTGTACCCCAGTCCCCAATGAAGCCAAAGCCCTGTGCTCTGCACCAGTTTTGCAACCATTCATTAAACTGCAAGGTGTATAGTACCCTAGCTTCACTCCTGCCATGAACTGGCAGCACCTCTGAGAAGGTAACTGTGCTTGCTACCTCTCTGAGGCCCCTCCCCAACTCCACAATTTCATCCTGCACTGCACTGATCCCATGCCTAGCTAGGTCATTTGTCCCAAGGTTGACAATGATATCTAGTTCCCTTTCCTGTGATGCTGCTTCTGCAATCCTGAGGATTCGTTTCTTGTCCCTCCAAGCCATGGCACCAGGCAGGCACCTTACTTCCTTTTCCTCTCCCTTCCCCAGGTCTACCCCTCTAACAGTTGAGTCCCCTATCAGAAGCTGTTTCCTTTCCCTATGGTGTCCCTTGCCACCCTTCTGTGGGTCTCCCTTGTGGGTGTCCTCAGCATTCTTCTTGGTCTCCACTGAGGGTGCCATCATAGAGGAACCTTGCTCTGCCAGACTGGCATATGGTTTGTGTAGAGGTACAACTAGGGGGCTTCGCCTCTGTTCCACCATCCATACCCTCCCAGAACCCACTGTGGTCCAACTGCTCTTCATACTTGGCAGCCTCTGTGGCAGTGGTGCTCTTTGGGTGGGGGAGGCCCCCTTAGTCCTTGCCAGTTCAGCCTGGAGGTGGGCTACCTCCTCCCTCAGAGCTGACAGTTGCCTGCAAATAGGACAGCAATGCAGTTTCCAGAATGTTTCCTGGAAAACTGCTGCCCCACAGCCAGTGCATTGCACCACTCCCCACAACGTCCTTCTCCATTATAATATACAATATGTAATATATATGTGTATATGTGTGTGTGTGTATATATATTATATATATATATATATATTGTTTCTTCCTTTGTGTAGTGTGTTCTTACCCTTTATGCTCTGTGCTGGGTTATTAAGAATATGACAGTTCTGCCCCAAGACCTGTTGAGGAAGTGATGTTAGAACCTTGGCTACCAAGGAAACATCATGTCTGGGGGAGTGGGGTGTGGGGAAGGGTGGGTGGGCAGTCCACAACCACTGGTGACTATTAGAAACAATCAAATACACCACTGCTCCACCACCCTTGTGAGTACTGCCCTTTATAGTAATTCAGCTAATCTCCAGTAACTGATTTGTCAACTATATTAAAGTAATTTGATGCAAACTGTTACAGAATACTAGTAGACAGTCCAGTTAGCGACAAAGGAAAATCAAATATGCAGTTATTTCAACCCTTCTGAAGTTGCTCACAAGATAAGTAATTTTGAAAACCCTCTTCCTGATTTAGAAACGAAATTAAACACAAAGTAATACCAATGTAAGACTGTAAAGTAAGGAAAACTTCCCTCAGATGTAAGAGAGATCAGTTGCAGATTTCTAGTCCAATGTAGTATATCCCATGCAGCTTCTCAGTTGTTTCAAAGCACAGCCTGTTACACCACTTGAAGAGATGGGCTTCTGTCTGAAACAGGATCACACCAGTAGTTTATAGTAATTGATCAATGCTAGAATAGTCATCCATCCAAAACAATTGGCCATGCTACAAGGTCTCTCTGACTAGTGAAGACAATTGCCCCCACCTGAGGCTGTGTCTGGCATCAAATTACAAACTGCAGCCTTTGCTATTCAAAGTACACAGATACTACCCGTAAGTTATTTCCAACTATATTAATGTAAACTGTCAGAATACTAGCAGACAGTCCTGATAGCCACAAAGGAAAATCAAATATGCAGTTATTTCAACCCTTCTGAAGTTGCTCACATGATAAGTAGTTTTGAAAAAAACCCTCCTGATTTAAAAATGAAATTAAACACAAAACAATACCAATGTAAGACTGTAAAGTAAGAAAAACTTCCTTCAGATGTAAGTAAGAGAGATCAGTTGCAGATTTCTAGTCCAATATAGTATATCCCATGCAGCTTCTCAGTTGTTTCAAAGCACAGCCTGTTACACCACTTGAAGAGATGGGCTAATTGAATACCATTTAATTTTGTATAGCATCTTTCATCCACAAGTATCAGAGAATGAGTAGAAACTATAGATGGTACACAGTTAAGTACAAGATCATAATTCACTAGGATAAACAATTTAATAAATCTTTAAGTGATGCATAACCACGTTGTGGATGGGAGTAATCAAGGAAGTATTACCCAAATGATTTTACTTTAAATTCTTTAACTAGAAAAACATGTAGGAGTAAAATAACAAAAACCTACACACACAAGCCTCAGCCATAAAGGTAAACAAAACAAAAAACTTGACAAAAATCCTTACAGTATAAGCTGCCTTTGCAGTTGCTCAACTTACTTCCCATTTCCAGCCTTTGCAGCTGTTTGCCTTTGCCGCCAAGTGCTGTTTGGTATGGGTGACGTACGCTGGCATGTAACGTCTGGGTCACGCGACATGTGGATGTCGTCAGGTCCCTTATGCTTACCGGAACTAGCCATGACTCATGGCTAGTTCCCGTAGGTGTAAGGGACCTAATGATGTCAGCATGTCATGTGACCTGCATTTTACTTGCTGGTGGACAGCATCTATTGCAAAGAGCGAGTGAAGAGGTTGAGAAGTAAAGTGAACAGCAGCAAAGGCTGATTATACTGTAAGGATTTTTTTTTTTGTTTCCCTTTATGGAGTCTTTCTGGCTGAGGATTGTGTGTGTAGGTTTTACTGACAGAATCTTGTACGGTTTGCTACTGGTGTCTTGTTCCTTGACCCCCAGTGTGTGCCTGGTCTGAATCAGGTTGGATTTGTAATTTTGGTGCTTAAGTCTCCACATTTAAGTGCAGTACAGAGTCTTGACTGCAGTGACTGCTATACCATGAGGTCACCCCAAAGCCCAGGAGATCAGTTACACAACATTTTTTATGCGTGTTCCTGTTTTTCATCATGTGCACCCACAAAGGAAGGGGCTACATTTGTTCAGTATAATAAGGAAATTATTATATAGTGAGTTGGGTTTATGGGGGGGAGGATGACAATGACGGGATGCCAATAAACAGAGACTGAAGGCAGTGCGAGAAGTGCAGAACAGAATAAGGTCCTTTACCATTATGGGAACTAGCACTTTCATACTGTATCTGAAAGCTCCAATGACCAAAAAAGGCCCAACAGAAAAAGAGGAATACAGCACAGAACAGAATAAGGTCCTTCACCATTATGGGAAGTAGCAGTTTCACACTGTATTATGATAGTTCCCATGACCAAAAAGGACCAACAGAAAAAGAATAAAGCGCAGAACAGAATGAGGTCCTTTACTGTTATGGGAACTAGCAGTTTCATGCTGTGTCAGATAGTTCCCATAACTGAAAAGGACCAACAGAAAAAGTGGATTAAGGTGCAGAACAGTATAAGATTCTTTACCCTTACGGGAACTAGCACTTTCACACTGTATCAGATGGTTCCCATAAGCGAAAAGGACCAAAAGAAAATGTGGATTATGGTGCAGAACAGAATAAAGGCCAGGATATTCAAAGCAGATGTGCCCTGCGCAATCAAGTTGTGCTGGCGCATATCTAAAATGCACCCCCGAGCCATATTTAAAATGCACCAATGTGCCGTGCAAATTCTGATGTGCCGCAGCGCAAAGGTAATGCATGTGGTACATCTGGAAGGGGCGTTTCCATGCATATGTGGCACATCTCCATATTCAGCTGAGATGTGCGACATAGCTGCCGGCACATCCTGCAGATGTGCCGCACAAAGATAGGCATGGAAAAGGCATGACTACGTTGTAGCCACCTACAGGTGGGCTGTCGTATTGCACAATGCAAAACAGCAGCTCAGCCCCTGGGTCTCTACACCCCCCCATCCCCGAACACATGCCAAACAAAAGGTCAGCCAACACTGGTAGTGTAGTGTCCCTCTCCCTGCCGATCCATGATCATAAAATAAATGAAATCATCCAGCCCTGGTAGTCTAGTGTCTCCCCTCCGCCCATCCCTGATCATAAAATAAATAAAATCCCCAGTCTTGGTAGTCTAGTGTGTCCCCCCCCATCCCTGATCATGAAATAAATTACATGCCCCAGCCCTGGTAGTCTAGTGGCCCCACCCACCCACTAGGGTACTGTACACTGTCATTCAATGACAGCTCAGTCAGCGGGCAGCCATGGCAGTGTGCGGGTGGGTTTGCGCCATGACCGGTGGGATATGCTGGGAAGAGGCGGTGGTTCTCCAGTGGGTGCGGGTCTGGGGATTTCACTTATTTTATGATGGGGATGGGGAGTGGGACTAGACTACCAGGGCTGGGGATTTCCATTTACTTTATGATCTGGGATGGGCGGGAGGGACACTAGACAACCAGGGTTGGGGGATTTCATTTATTTTATGATCGGGATGGGTAGGGGGGCACTAAACTACCAGGGTATGCTGTGGAATACTAATGTGCACCACGGACGTTGGAGGGCACCCATTGCATTCTGCTAGGCACAACCATGCTCAGACATGCAAATGGTGCCATAATGATATTCAAATGGCCCCATTTGCGCCTTGCATGGCTAATGGCCCCATCTGCATATTTCGTAATGAATATCTGGAATGTGCGCTCTGTGCATCCACGAGGTGCGCTGAGCATTCCCATTCCAGGTAGTTAGTCCTGGCAGGGGGATGCGCTGTTGCATCCTTGGCAGCCCCATTTGCATCGCACTCATATCATGATATATTCAGACGAGATGTGCTATTGCACATCCTGTTTTAATATAACCCCTTTTGTGCTCCAGCGCATCTCGGTTGCACGGAGCAGCCACTTGTAATCTTTCTGGGTACAGTTTCAATATTCTGCCCAAGGTCCTTTACCATTATGGGACTAGCACTTTCACACTGTATCGGATAGTTCCCATAACTGAAAAGGACCAACAGAAAAAGAATACAGTGCAGAACAGAATGAGGTCCTTTGTGGTTATGGAAACTATCTGATACTATATGATACAGTATGAAAGTACTAGTTCCCATAACCGTGAAGGACCTCATTCTGTTCGGCACTGTAGTCCACTTTTTCTGTTGGTCCTTTTCAGTCGTGGGAGCTATCTGATACAGTGTGAAACTGTCAGTTCCATAACAGTAAAGGACCTCATTCTGTTATGCACTGCAATACACCTTTTCTGTTGGTCCTTTTTGGTCATGGGAACTATCTGATACAGTGTGAGAGTGCTAGTTCCCATGAGCGAAAAGGACCAACAAAAAAAGTGGAATACAGTGCAGAACAGAATAAGGTCCTTTAGCATTATTGGAACTAGCACTTTCACACTGACACTGTATCTGATAGTTTCAATGACAGTAATGAGTCAATACATTGCAGAACAGGATAAGGTCCTTATTACTTATAGGAAATAGCTGTTTTCTAAAAAGGTCAGCTAGTTCCAATAACTAGAAAGGACCAAACAGAACGAGGTCCTTTGCAGTTATAGGAACTAGTAATTTCACTGCAACTTGGCTAAAAGCAAAGACAGGAAAGAACCTGACCACTGAGGGAGCCACAGAGTACTTTGCTTTAATGGGAATGTGCATGTCTGTTTAGAGCAAGCCAATTCCCATAACAAGAAAAGACCAGACAACCAAAGATCCTTTCGAATTATGGGAACTAGACCCGACCGCATACTTACGCCCAGTAGCCCCACCACAAATACAAGGCAGAACGAATTTCCTCCCCTGCCCAGCCTGGCATTTGTGGAGGACGTTGGACTGGTGGCGCGTATTATTTTACTTACGATAGGCAAACCGAGTAACCAAGGATCACGTGATAGACATCTACACAGTGTTTTATCGTGTTGCCCACAAATAAAAGTACATTCAAAGCAATTTTTATATTGTTTTTAATTTTCTGTGGGGGCGCTCTGCCTCCACGCCCCAGGTAAAAAAGTACAGCATTATTTGTGCACCCGGGGGGTGTGAGGGACGGAGCACCCCCACAGAAAGCATATCACTTAACATAAAGTTGCGAATTATGTTTAGTAATATTCAGTGATGTTATTCTTTCTGTGGGAGTGCTCTGCCCCCCACACCTCCTGGGTGCACTGATAAAGTTATACTTTTTACCGGGGGGCCCACAGAAAGAATAATATCACTGAATATTATTAAACATAACAACTCTGTGGATGTTAGACCATTCCTGAGTAACAAGTTGCTGGAGCACACTGCAATATACCTGGCTGACAAACAGGCAGCGAATGAGGAAATGAGAATCCACAAGAAATTGCCTGCCAAAACATGAGATACCGATAATGAAACAGTGAGCTAGTGGTGTAAATTCTTGTCGGTGTCCTTAACGCATGTCCACTGCGTGACCTTGTCTCCACCATAGTGTGGATTTTCCAGAAAAGGGCAGGACAGGTCCAACATCCTCCACAAGCTGTTTGCAAACATGTTTTTTTGGGCTCCAAATTGTACATTCACCCACTTAAACCACTGTCGAAGATTAAAAAAATGAGTCTGATAAACTGCAAAATGCCCAAACTCATACTATTAGTATTTTAAATGGTGATAGTGGAGATCATTGGACCACCACTGCTTGTGCAGGAAACTGCGTAAGTAGAACAGGTGATGTACGTGAGACATCGGCGCCTGAATCAAACTCGGCACTAGTTCTCACGACTGAGTTCAGTAGCACTTGTATTCTTAGAGTTGGGTGAAATGTTGTATTACTTTATTTGAGCTGAGGTGTGAGGCCCCCCAACTCAAATAAACTAATACAAAAAAAATGAAATGTAGTTCTGAGAGTAGCGTAACGCTGGCTGTAAGTACGCTTTTATGCTACTACAGTATGCAACTATGTCACAAGATTCGTATTCTCAAAAAAAATACTTCTGGTAAATTGCTTAAAAATGCAAATTAAAGAGGAACTATAGTCACAAATGACTGACATCAATAAATTCAGAACATGGATCTACATAGCCCCAATCACCCTCATGCCAAAAATGGGACAGAAACATAGAGGTTGATGGCAGATAAGGACCACAAGGCCCATCCAGTCTGCTCATTTCTTTTTCTACCTCATAAATGTGCCATTGGCCTTTGCTCTGTCAGTGGCCTATCTAGTCATACTCATCTGTATTGCTCCCTTATGCCTATCCCATGCCTGTTTGAAGCCCTGCACTGTATTCATAGCCACCACTTCCTGAGGTAGGCCGTTGCATGCATCCACCACTCTTTCTGTGAAAAATAATTTTTTCACATTCCCCCTTAATCGGCCTCCCTCTAATCTCATGCTGTGTCCTCTTGTCCTGCTATTTTTCTTATATTTAAACATGTTAGACTCTTTCACCTTGTTAATGCCCTTAAGATGTTTGAATGTTTCGATCATATCACCTCTCTCCCTCCTTTGCTCAAGGGTATACATATTGAGCTCTGTTAATCTGTCCTCATATGTCTTCTGATGCAGTCCCTGCACCTTTTTGGTTGCCCTTCTCTGGACTGCCTCAATTTGGTTAATGTCATTGTGAAGGTGGGGCCTCCAGTATTGTATGCAGTACTCCAGATGGGGCCTAACCAGTGTCTTGTAAAGAGGGATTATTACCTCCATCTTACGACTTGTGATACCCCTACTGATACACCCTAACATCCCCCTAGCCTTACCTACTGCTTTAGAGGTCTGCTTGGATGATTTCAGGTCATTGGTGGTGATGATGATGCCCAAGTCTCTTTCTTCCTTTGTGACTGCCAGCAACTCCCCTCCCAGCCTATAGATGGCTTCAGGGTTTCTCTTCCCTATGTGCATGATCTTGCACTTCTTTGCATTAATTCCCCGAGTTATTTTGTTTAAAAGTTATACATTATTTTACAACCCTAAATTCTCTGCCTGTTCAAACAAGTCAGTTTCAGTGAAGAGGTGCTGATGATGTCATCTCCTGTACTCACAGTCTAGCCCTCCCTGTTAGCAAGCTTACAGGACCTGCTTCTCCAAAGTTTAAAAACTATGTGCAAACGGTTTCTCCAGTAAAACAGGCAGCACCATTTAGTAAACATTGCTTTAAAACCTATGTGTGTTTCAGGATTTGTAATAAAATTGACAAATTCAGTTTTGTTTTTGGTGCTTTTTTGGTGTGGTCCTTTTCTCCTGGGTTGCTGGATGCTAAGTCATAGCACACTGATATGAGAGTTACAGACTGGATATCTCTGAAGTGGTGAAAGGCTGTGATCATTCACGCCTATCATTCAAATGAGGTGATTTGTCAAGATGGCACTTTAAATCAATTACTCCATCACCCTGCAAATGGGGGTGGGAGAGGAAGTGCTATTTTGAAACCTTACTAGCGTCTCTGTGCAGTAGCCAGCTCAATGCTTAATCACTCACTCAATCAATCAATATTTTATTCATCATCAAGGTATGAATGAATGGGATACTCAGTTGGGCAGAGCTCATATTCTGTTTTCTCATTGACAGGCTGTTACTTGAGCTGTGTTCGGGCTCATCTGCATTGTACTCCACATTACAATGATTGTTTTACCAGGGCTAACATTTCCACCCCAACACATGTGGCAATGCAGTTACCGGCATTGCAACACTTGTAGCAAAACAACTTCCAAACAGGCGCTTCAGAGTAACACTTCACATGGTATCAGCATCCAGGAGGCATGCTAACTCACCATCCTGCTACTCTGGAGAAATGAACCACACCAAAAAGGCATTAAAATACAAGTTTATCAACTTTGTTACAAAACCTGAAACACACAGATTCTGTAGCACTGTTTTTAGAATGGTGCTGCCTGTTTTACTTGTGAAAAATAATTGCAGAATGATCTTTTAACTTTGGAGAAACAGGTCCTAAAAGCTTGCTGACAGGGAGAGCTAGACTGTGAGTTCAGGAGATGACATCATCAGCACCTCTTCACTGAAACCGACTTTTTTGAACAGGTAGTGAAAGCAGGGTTGCAAAATAGCCCATAATTTTAAAATGAAGTAACACAGAAACCTACTGTTTGGTATGAGATTTAATGGGGGCATGCTTATTCTAATTTTGCAATGTAGCACTTTTGCCCACAGTCCCTCTTTATACTTGCATGAATGGTAAAGAGCTGAGATAGAAATGTATGTATTTTTGAATGTTATAGAAGCCAGAAGGGGAAGGAAGCATATTCAATTCAATGCTTTACAGTAACTGGTAATTGCTATTTTTCTTTTAGACTTGGATTGTGGGCTTTGGCGACACTGTACTTTCTTTGTTGTCTTTACTTAGAATTGTTTTTGGGCTATTGAGGATTTAAAACGTAGTGGTAGTGTATTCTTTGCTGTCTTTGGTTGCTGCAAATTTTTGCCCCCCCCTTCCCCCAACTCTTGATTATATGCCCTGTTAAGTCTGATTGACAGGAGCTAAACACTTGATATAGCAGGGGGTGTGGAGTAGGAGGGGCATACCAGGAAAGGAACAGCAGCAAGCGAAGAGGTGACTGCTTTCTCAGTGGAAGGGAAGTAAATGCAAATCTAGGAGCTTTCATTATTACTTCTTCGCATTGTTATTGCATTGGGGAAAGGAGGAGTAGGAGTTTGAAGAAGGTTGTGCAATGGCTACTTAAAGTCTGTTTTTTGAGTGTGGATAGGAAGGATAGGAATATAAAAAGCAGTTGCTCAATATATCTAAATGTGTGCAACAAAGGAGGTAAGGAAAATAAAATGTTTTGCTCTGATAGAGGAGGGAGAGGGGAGACTTGGGGGAGTGTTTGGTATCCTGCATCTGGAAGGGTGGGGGGCCGCTGGTGAGCAACGACAGCAATGGGTAGGGTGGTAGGCTGCAACAACTGTGGTGCACCAATCTTTCTAAAAATTGCCTGGAGTGTGGGAGGATGTTTATGTGCAACCACATAGAAAAACTTAGAAAGGAGATTGAGGGTCTGCAGGAGGACTAAGACAGGCAAGGCAGATTGGGAGTGGATTTAGCCCAATATTGGAGGGAGGAAGAAGGGAGATGAGGGAGGAGATTTAAGCCAACAGATGTGAGGAGAGGGTCAGAAGAGGGAAGCAGAGACAAAGAGACCCAGGCCAGGAAGAACAATTGCCAGGAAACCAGGTCAGAGACAAAAGACAAATGGAAGGAGGAGATAGGGACTTGTGAGGGGAGGCGAAGAAGTGGCAAAAGTCATGGAGTGGAAAGGAGAGAACAGGTTACTATGAAGAGAGAGGGAGCGGGCATTTGTGAAGGGCCTTCAGAAAATAGTTCTGCTCTGCTAGAGAGGAAGAGGGTGGAGGAGGGAAATTATGAAATTAGAGGAGTAATTGATAAATGCCTGGACCAAACTGGAGCAGGGGGAAGTTCTGCTGGGAGAATTGCAACGGGGGTGAAAGGGGGAAATAATGTGCAGGAGGAAGAAGAGGAGCTGGAAATGAGAGAGGGAGATGAATGGAAGCAAGCAGGGAGTAAGAGGGGTGGAATCTTAGTGCTGGGGACCCAATACTAAGAGGAGTTAGGTGGGTAGCAAGGGGAGAGGCATAGTCGCATTTGGGTGGAGGCCATGCCAGGAATGACACAGAAAGGGTGGGACAGTCTGTTCTGAAATATGCTAGAAGTGGTAGGGATAAGCCTCATTTAATTATACATCTTGGGACAAACGACCTGGCTGACAAGACAGTAGATACAGTCCAGAGGAGGTTTGAGAACTAGCACAATTATGTGAGGGGTGGGAAGATCAGTAACTTTTTCAGAGATACTTCGTGCCAAAGGAAGCACAACAAAAGCTGAGAATAGAGGAATTTAACGGATGGCTAAGAACCTGGTGTTGTGCTAAAGGATATGGGCTGTTGGGGGTGGGGAGGACCTGGGAGGACAGTAGTTTCTATGCCAGGACAGACTACACTTGAGTGAGGAAGGAAAGAAAGTGTTAGAAACAGAGGATGGAGCAGTACATAGAGGAAGTTGGGAATTTAAACTAGGAGTGGGGGGTGACAGTTGGGGAAGAGATATGCAGAGACCACAGGTTGGGAAACCATATGAGCTAACCCCCCCATAACAGTGACAAAGGACAAATGGCAAGTACTACTGGTGATGCTAGGAAAGAAGGGCAGGATGGGAGGAGGGAGAAAAGGGTGGAAGGTGGTTATCCTTAATGCTAGGAGCCTTGGGAGGAAAACTGCAGAGTTACAGGTTCTCATGGCAGAGGGAGAGGTGGACATTGCAGCCATCATGGAAACATGGGCCACCCAATACAATGACTGGGACCTGTCTGTACCAGGGTACAGGTTATTTCATAGGGACAGGGTGATTGGGAAAGGAGCGGGGGTGGCACTATATGTGAAGGAAGGACTGAAGTGTGTAAGGGAGGAAGGGAGGAGGGTAGTGAGTCACTTTGGATGCAAATCCAGGATTTCAAGAATAGGATTCTTAGAATGGGAGTGGTGTACAGGCCACCATCTCAGGCGGAGGAGTTAGACAGGGAACTAGCGGGACAGATCAGGAGGACCTGCAGGAAGGGTAGTGTGGTGATTCTGAGGGACTTCAACATGCCAGGAGTGGACTGGAGCACCCCAACAACCAGGAACAGAAGGGAGCAGGTACTGCTGGATGCCTTCCAGGACAGCTTTCTGCTGCAAATGGTCAGTGAACCAACCAGGTTAGGGAATACCCTTGACCTTGTGCTGGCAAATGGGGACTTTGTGAGAGAACTTACAGTGGAGGAACCGCTGTCAGGGAGTGACCACCACTCAGTATGGCTCACATTGGATATGGGCAAGGAAGGAGTGGAATCTGGCACAATAGTGCTGGACTTCAGGAGGGCCGACTTTGGGAGAATGGGGGAAGTGGTAAAAGGGTACCTTGCCAGAATTCAACCCAGTATGGACACTAACCAGAGATGGGAGCTCATAAAGCTGGGGATAGTGGAGGCAACAAAAACCTGCTGCAAAGCCCAGAGCAAGAAGGCTAGGCTAAGAAACCGATCTGGTTGAGCAAGGAGGTCATGGAAAAGGTAAGGAGAAAGAGCTGCCTTTAGGAAGTACAGAAAACAGGAGGGGAGGACAGGAGGAGTACTTGACAGAATCCAAAGGAGGTGACAAGGGCAGTAAGGGGAGCCAAAGCATCTCGGAACTCAGGCTGGCACAAGGCATTAAGAACAGGAGAAGGACTCTTTAAGTACATCAGGAGAAAAGGAGCTGTAAGGGCCACATAGTAAGGATTAGGAAGGGGGTTGGGGTGGAAGCAGGGTGCGATAAGGCGGAAGCACTAAATTAGTACTCTGCTCAGTATTTACTAAAGAGAATAGGGGTGACACCCAAGGTGGGAGAATGGCAGAAGCGGGGGAGTGGTGACAGATGGGAAACTGCGGAGGCAGAGCTCGAGAGGGGTTGGAAGGCACTGAGGGTGGACAAGGCGCCAGGCCCAGATGGCATCCACCCCAGGGTACTGAAAGAGTTAGCAGAGGTCCTTGCAGGACCTTTGGCAGAACTCTATTTAATGCCTCACTACACTGGGTGTGTACCTCAGACTGAAGGATGGCTCATGTGGTGCCGCCCCACCAAGAGTGGCCCCAGGGATGAACCGGAAACTACAGACCAGTGAGCCTCACATCCATCGTGGGTAAGCTAATGGAGACTATCCTGAAGGAGAAGCTGGTGGCCCTCCTGGAGACCAGGGGACTACAGGACAGCAGACAGCATGGCTTCATGCATGGCAGATCCTGCCAAACCAACCTGGTTGAGTTCTATGACTGGGTAACTAGGCAACTGGACAGGGGCCATGCAGTGGATGTCCTGTTCTGGACTCCAGTAAGGCATTCACTCAGTGCCACATGGAAGGCTGGGAAGGAAGTTAGTAGGCACAGGGCGGGTGCAAAGCTGGTGAGATGGGTAGGAAACTGGCTGCAGGGAAGGCAACAGAGGGTGGTGGTGGGTGGGGAGCTCTCACACCAAGGGCAGTGACGAGCGGTGTTCCACAGGGCTCGGTGTTGGGACCAGTGTTGTTGGGATATTCATTGCAGATATATCATGGGACATCAAGAGCAAGATCAGTCTATTTGCTGATATTGATGCCAAGGTAAGGCGTGTTGGATGACCTAGGGGATGGCAGGGGTTGCAGGATGATCTGGCAAAGCGCTTGAAACTTGGTCAGACACCTGGCAACTGGGCTTTAATGCCAAAAAGTGCGAGGTGCTGCATTTTGAGATGAAGAACCCAAAGAGGAGTTACCAGCTAGGAGGAGTGCAGCTAGCCCAGACAGAGGAGGAGAAGGATCTGGGTGTGCTCATTACAGGGTCAATGAACAACTCAACACAATGTAGGAAGGCAGCTGCAAAGGCCAACAAAATGCTGGGTTGTATTGCAAGGGGTATATGCTTGAGGAGAGAGGAGGTGATTCTGCCACTGTATAGGTCATTAGTTAGACCATACCTGGAGTACTGCGTGCAGTACTGGCGTCCGATATCTGAAGGGGACATTAAGTTACTGGAGGGGTGCAGCACAGAACGACAAAAGATGATCAAGGGGCTGGGGACTTATCATACGAGAGGAGGTTGAAGGAGTTGAACATGTACTCACTGGAGGAGAGGAGAGACAGGGGTGACATGATTGAAACCTTTAAATACATGAAGAATAAACAAGATGGGTACAGAGGAGCTGTTCAAAGTAAGGGAGGGAGGGACACTAGGGCCATGATATGAGACTGGAGGCGAGGAAGGTTCAGGAGGGAGATGAGGAGACACTTTTTTACAAAGAGGGTGGTGGCTGGGTGGAATGCGTTACCTGCTGAAGTGGTATGTAGTAGAACAGTGGACTGCTTCAAATGAGGATGGGACAGGACAAGGGGGAGTATTAATGAAGGGGAAGGGTGGAACAGCTGCAGAATAAGGGGTGCTAGCTGCACATTCCAGCAGACTTGATAGACCTCTAGGCCTTTATCTGCTGGTAAATTTCGTATGTTCGTAATCATGACGACAAAGACACGTGGATGTCAATGAGCCCTCTTCCCAGTCTTAACATCCACAAGATGGCGGCGCGCTTAATGTATCTCAGAAGGGGGCGTTGCCATTCTGGTCTTTTTGTCTAGTTCAATAGTTCTCAGACTGTGACACAGTGAGCCTCCCCAGATCCATGGAAAAGATTTTGAGCCTCCCCCAAAAACTTAAATAATCTTGGGCCTCCCCAAAGTAAAATAACATACTGTACTTTGCACAGTGCACCATGAATAAATCGAAACCCCTTTGAGTACTTTGCTCACATTCAGTTCTTTGTCTTATACTGACATTGAACCTTTGAAAAAGAGCTCATGTGCTCAAAGGTCTTATCTGAATAACAAATAAATAAAATACATATTATTCAGCGTATTGTAACCCCCCCATTCAATAGGCCAGCCTACTTGCTCTGCTATTTTCATTCTTGAACCATTGTTACCCCTTGTTGCAGTGCCATAGAAACATAGAATTTGACGGCAGATAAGGACCGCTTGGCCAACCCAGTCTGCCCATTTCCCTACCTACTGGATAAGCTGCAGATCCTAGTTAACCAGCAGCCTACTTCTTCCTACCCCCACCCCCCAGAATTGCCTTATGACTATCCCATGCATGCTTGAATTCCACCACTGATTTTGACTCCACAACCTCCTCCGAGGCCATTCCATGCATCCACAACCTCTCTGTGAAAAAATACTTCCTTAAATTACCTCTGAGCCGCCCCCTCTATCTTCAAATTGTGCCCTCTTGTTCTTGCACACTTTTTTTGAAAGATGCTACCCTCTTGGACTTTGTTGATTCCTTGAGGTACTTGAAAGTTTCTATCATGTCCCCCTCTCCCTCCTTTCCTCGAGGCTATACATATTAAGCTCCTTAAGTCTCTCTTCATATGTCCTCCGGTGCAGACCCTGCACCATTTTAGTGCCCTCCTCTGGACAGCTTCCATCCTGTCTATGTCTTTCGGGAGATTGGGTCTCCAGAACTGCACACAGTACTCCAGATGGGGTCTCACCAGCTGTCTGTACAGAGGATAATAACTTCCTGTTTTCTACTGGTGATGCCTCTCCTATGCATCCCAGTATCCCCAGCCCTCCTTGCTGCCTTCTCACATTGCTTGCCCACCTTTAGGTCATCTGATATGACTACCCCCAGGTCCCTTTCCATTTTGTTGTTGTTAGTATCTCACCCCATTGTGTACTCTTCCCTGGGTTTTGTTTCCCAGGTGCATTACCTTGCACTTCTTAGCATTGAATCTAAGCTGCCATACATTTGACCATTCCTCTAACCTTGCCAAGTCCTTCTCATCCTTTCCTCCCCACCCTGTGCATCAACTCTGTTGCAGATCTTAGTGTCATCTGCAAAGAGACATACTTTTCCTTCCAGTCCTTCTGCAATGTCACTTATAAAGACATTGAAGAGGACTGGTCCTAATACTGAACCCTGCGGTACCCCGCTAGTAACCCTCCTTTCTTCTGAGTGGACTCCATTTACTATTACTCTCTGTGTCCTATTCTCCAGCCAATTCTTTACCCAGGCTGTCATCTTGGGACCCACTCCCAGGCTGGCTAACTTATATATTAATCTTTTGTGTGGGACTGTGTCAAATGCCTTGCTAAAGTCTAGGTAGGCCATGTCCACAGCCCTCCCTGATCTACTACTTTGGTCACCCAGTCAAAGAAATCTATCAGATTAGTCTGGCATGACCTTCCGCTGTGAATCCATGCTGCCCTAGGGTCTTGTGCCCTCTGGCCTCTAGATACTCGACAATTCTTTCCTTTAGAAGTGATTCCATCATTTTCCCTATCACTGAGGTTAAACTAACAGGTCTATAGTTTCCTGCTTCTGCCTTGCTCCCACTTTTGTGAAGGGGAATCACATCTGCCCTCCTCCAGTCCTCGGGTACCACCCCATCCTCCCATGATTTGTTAAAGAGGGTAGTCAGTGGTGTCACTAGTTCTACTTTCTCTATTTCCTCTCTATATGAAATAACCTTTCTGCATTCTTTGCCTCTCCCCCTCCTTTCCTGCTCCTAAACAACTCCTCTGGGATTACTTTGCTCCTTCCTGCTGTTGCTCTTAGTATTTCTATGCTCAACCCTTATATTTGGGCTGTTCTGCCATCAGTCTACAAATTGATTAATTATCAGCACTCATTATTGGTTTATTGTTCATATTTGTTTGCACTATTGTTCACTGTGTATTTCTTGATTGTTTTGCAGTTACCTTTTGAAATGTATTCACTCTCTACCCTTCCCCAGGTACACCTGAAATGAGCCTTGGCTCATTCACCTTCCCTTGTCACTTATTAGTAAATAAATACATAAAATTACCTGCTACTATTCTCTTTCAGTTTGTTTCATCTCTTCACACAAAATATATAAAACTCAAAAATTTAAACACAGTACTTGTTAAGACTTGCTTGAGCCTCCCAAGGGAGGCTGGCCTCACAATTTGAGAACCCCTGGTCTAGTTCTATGATGCAAACATTTCTCTGCTGGAATTGTCAGTGTTTTGAGCCCTGGCTTTGGGCATGCACAGTTAATATTAACGGATGACGCGATAACAGCCAGCCACTTTAACCGGATGAATAAGCGTAGGATTTGATTTACTACTAGCAAAGTGGTATTTATCTGCGTAAGTAAAGTCACCAAACTTGTTTTTAATCTGATCCTTGTGGGAAGTTCCGGCCTTATTAATGAAATCCAGATTTCATATTTGCTCTTCTAAGAACAGAACAAGAAGCAACGACTTGATACTTTTTATTGGACAAACCAGTCCTCCGTCGGAAGTGTGTGTAAATGATGAAGGACTTGGTCCGAAAGCTAAAGCACTTTGTTCTTTTTGTTACCTTTTATTTGACCAACATGTATTAAAATCATTTTCTTCTGGATCCAGCTTTATTAATGAACGTTTATATGAAATTAAGAGTAGAATTTTGTTTGACGCTTTTGTTGTCAATTACTAAACCATATTCGGCATTGAACCAATGCATTCTAAGGTAGTAGGTGCAGGCGATGGGGTGCTGTGCAACCTTTTCTGTTTTCACGTGGAAAATCTACTCGCAGTTACTTTGTTACCATTTACAGAATATTAGAAATGGTGAGGGTAAACTTGTGACGCAAGAGTAAGATCCCGACTCCCTGTCGCGGGCTTGACATTTCGGGAAATACATTTTTGTGATATAAGTCAATGTTGAGCTAATAACGGTTCACATCGATATTTCTTCTGACTCAGGTTTAGATATTCGAGTTTGAAAAAAATACGCGAGTTTTGCTTCTTTTTTGTAAAGGCACTATTTCCCGTCGTGGTTCTGTTTGGCGGAAAGATACGTCTCATGCCAAGGTTGGGGAGGCGACCTCGCACTGTATTTATATAAGGCACCGCCTTAATCCTCTGTCGCAGTTCGCAGAAACAGGTAATGTTTGTTTTCGGGTCGGTCGCTTCATGGAGGTAATCACTGATTTAATTAACACGACAAGGGTGTGGATGGCGACCACGGGGGAGGAATCGGGGTGATTGTGTAGTTTGTCGGACCAGCGGTGGGGCTACGCTTAATGCGTAACTGACAATGAGCAAACAGTCATGCTGCGTAGCTACGTGCAACTTTACTGACGTGCGTAGGTTTTGGTATATTTTTTTAATTAGAAAATAATTACAGAGGGCGGTGCGGCATATAAGATAACATTAATGTATTATGTCCGCGATTTATCAGAGAGCTCCTGAACTAGAGGAGGGTGCGTTACGCTAAGTTTACAGCGAAAAGCGGCGTGCGATTCCCGTAGCTTTTGCGTTACGCATTCTGGGTGGTCCGACTCTACACAATCGGATAAACGGCTAGTAGCATGAATGCGTTGCTAAAAATACAATAACTAGGGAGTAGAGTGCCAATGTTTAGTTACGTTTTGTTGGGGGCGGTAGCGTAGTATATCCAGTACAAGTAATGCCTACGCTATTAGCGTAGAGGTCGAATTACGCTTGACGGATAATTGGTGACTGGGCGCTGAAGTGCACCTATGCATAAATTGAAGACAATAGAAACAAGATGGCGGAAAGCAGGTTGAACGTTTGCTGTGAAAGTGTAATCTGTTAATGGTGTGAAAGGGACGCGGGAAGGGTTGCATAACGGTTGACAGATGTATTGACTGAATGCTTGTAGTGCGCTGGTAACTCGCATATGTCTAGGCGTACGTGATATTGGAGATGAATTTCCTGAATATTTGAGCTGGGGTGTACTTCCCTATCCAGGCGGAGAGCGGAGACGACACCAGCCGGCATATCACCAAGATACAGTAGATCTGGGTTGTAAGGAGCAGTTGTGACTTTCGACATGATTCAAGTGGTGTTACTTCTGTGTATGCGGGTTACTAGCAGCACTTTAATGCTACGATAGTTGTTTCTGGGAGGCGGTGCGGTTTGACGGTTGCAAGTTGTGCTATACAAAATGGCGGCCGGTATTTCAGTGTGACGCAGTGTTTGAATCGAAATCTTTAGTTTTCAGATGTTTAACTTTTATGTTACACCGTCAGTCGTTGCTTGCCACCCATTTCTTACATTGTGTTGATTTCCAGTTGCACCCCATTAGAAAAATGGTGACTTGAACAGAGACGGGCTAGTGTAGCTGGTCAGTTTGGCATCAGTGGTTGGAGTGCTGAATTTTTTTTTTTGAGGGGATTGTCTTTTATGTAAGCGCTTTGCAAGTTATGTTTGTTGACAATTCTTTGTAAAGCTTGTTCCATTTTTTTGCCATGTTGAGAAAGGTGGTTTGAATAGTATCTGTACAATGAACTATATCAAATTCCCGATTAAACAATGGAAGGAGATTATCGTTACTCCTTGTTCAACATGTAAGCAATAATACCCAACGGTGGGCGGTATTATACTATACCGGACCGCCAAGGGGCATAATGAGGCCCGACACTGCAGGCGGAGGGCCTTATAGCCCTTGGAAGGTCCTGTATAGCACAATACCGCCCACCCTGGAGGGTATTATTGCGCTTAGAAAATAGACACTGTCAAAAAATTAAGTTTAAGGAGAAAAAGGTTAATAAAAATTTAATTTCAAGTAAGATTTGTAATAAAATAGTTCCTCCACCTGCAGTTTTGGAGGTGGTTGCCATGGTTATATACACACACACACACACACACACACACACACACACACACACACACACACACACACACAATGATCTTTTAGACTTACTTGTGCCCCCCCCCCCAAAGAAACCCTGGTCATTAGCGAGTGATGCTGTGCCCCCCCCACACACACACACACACTGCCGGCGTTTCTTGATGGAAAGGGCAGATAAAAATAGTAAAGGGCTGCCACTGCGTTCGCTCCTTTATGTTCTGCACTCTCGCTCCATACTTTGAAAGGGCAGATTTAAATCGGAGCGAGAGTGACTAGTTATTTACTCTGTCTGATACACACACCCCTAACCTCTGGAAGAAGACATGGCGTTTTTCTGAGTTAAGTAAAGTGGATAGATTTTGGAGAATTCGATGTACTGTAGTTAAAAAAAAAAAAAAAAAAAATATCGGTGACGGGTCGAGTGGCCAGCCGCACTGGAGAAACCCTTTAGGATCACCTTTCACTGCTGTTATCTTCACGCGAGCCTTTTTTAGTTTAAATTCTCCCCTACTTCTCCCACCTGCAGTTCCGTTCCCAACTGAGAAGGATGAACATTGCCAGAAACAGCAGAGCAGTTTAACCCCTGCCCTCCACCTACATCGGTAGCAAGGATAGAGGTAATGTTTGGGGAAGGAGATGTACGAAAAGCGCCGATTGTGCTGCGGAATTAAAAATATTGTGGACTTTCCAATGGTGGTTTAAAACCTATTACTTTGCTTTACTTTTTTTTGTAAAAGAATGGCAGTGGATGTTTGTGTGTGTGTGTGTGTAGTTGGGAGGGGGTAGGACACAAGTTCAGGCTCTGTTGTATCTAACAGCAGTTTATACTCTTTCAGCTTGGAGAGCTTTTCTTGTGGAAGCTACTGACTACGGGACTCAGCGTGGTACTGTTGCCTGCTATAGGATGTGTGCTGTCGGGTTGCCACTTTATCTTGAAACCCCAGGTTTCCTAAGGGTGGAATGATGTGGATCTGTTTTTTTTTTTTTTTTTGTTCTGAAGATCTACTTTACGGTGACTGCAGGCAGTCGCTAGGTTTCTGGATGTTGTTAACTTTTGGGGGATACAATATTGTTTTCTTTATTGAACTTAAAATTTCTACGGATTTGGAAGACGAGGGGGTGGAGGCCGTAAACTCTCCCGCTATGCAGTGAGAGAACAACATGGCAGTCTTTTTTTTTTTTTTTTTAACGTTCTGATTGCATGCTGATCTTGGCAATGAGGTTTGTGGCACTTCTAATACCTGGGCTTTGTTGCCTGATAGACGCCCAGCTTGCCAGCGCTATCAGCCAATCAGAGCATGGGAATTCTCTGGCCCATTTTCTAACGGAAGACTGGGACGATGGCCTGTTAGTAGAGCCCTCCTGTGATGGGCAGTATAGCTTGGTGGTTAAGGGCGCTGAGCTGCGAACATGGTAGGTAACCTGGGTTTGAATCCCGTTAGCCCTCGTATACTGTGTGAGCCTGAGCAAGTCACTTGGCTTCCTTGTGCTTCTGCAAGCTCTGACATGGTGTTGCTTTCCTGATTAAACCATTCTACACTCTCCCTCCCAAAAAAAAAATGTAAACAACTTGCTAGACTTATGTGTAAATAGTGTGTTTGCAGTAGTACATGCACTTTTAAAGCTTCTAGTAAGGAAGGTAGACTGGGTTGGCCCAGTGTCCCTTATTTGTTCTGTTTTGTTTCTTGCACGTTTAGGGGGGAAGCTGTCTGAGTTGCACCATTAGTGACTGCACATAATTGTCTTTTAGAAGGGCTAGAGGGTTGAGTCCCAGGGAGACTTTTTTCCTAGTCTGTCTTTAAGCCTGTGCCTGTTAACCATTGCATAAGACACCCCCCCCCCAAAAAAAAAAAAAACAACTTTGTATTGAAGTGCCCTGCTAGCTGTGCTGGTATAACCGTTTTGTAATGAAATTTTCTGATTTGTGAGCCAGAACTAAAATCTAGTGGTGATGGAAAATAATCTGGATTTTATTTCTTTTCAGATTCAAGATTAAAAGTTCTGGAGGACCTGTATGAAATACAAGAATGGTGTACAGCATTGTCCAGAGACCAGCCAGTTTGCCACTGTGTATGTAGTCTATGAAGCAAGTGCACGTAGAATTGACCAGGAATGACACATGACCCCCAGGCTTATAAAATCAAAATTGCAGCGTTTGGGGGCATGACGTGAACACGGAGCCCAGTCATTAAAGTTTTGGACTTCCTGAATGTGGGGGCATGCGCCTTTGATTACTGTGGGCTAATTTTCAAATATGTTTTATAATTTGTGAAATATAAAGATGACAAGTGCTTATTAGAGGATCTGTTGCTTTGATTTTCACAGACCTGCCATCTCGCAGTACACAAAATGCAAATTGGGATGAGCCTCAGTTGGGTAGGGAGTGCCCCATGGTGACTGTTTCTCTTTAAAGTAGCAGTACTAGTTGGTACATACATGTTAGTTCTTAAAGGAGAACTACTTGGTAAAGTGAAGGCCCAACTGCTTCACAGATCAGGGCTTCACTATTCAAATCCTTCCTGCAGTCACCTTGTAAAATGTATACATAAATTACTTGCTCACTCTTAAAATTCTGGGAAGCTATAAGTGCAATTACTATTAATTATCTCTGTGGCTGCTTTTATTTGAAAGGTGCAAGTAATTTGTGTTAACTTGTTTTTGTGGTAGTTCCCGAGACGAGTTCCTTAGACGTGCAGTATCATTAGAAGTTATTTATTTCAGCGCACACACAGTTAATATATTCTCAGTATTTGAGCATTATAAAGCATTTGTCTGGAAATTCTATCTAGACCTTTGTTTAGTGCACAATGCATCTTATCACAATTTTCCTTTAGTTATGAGGACTAGCTCTCCCTTTTGCCTGGAGACACTTCTAAGGCACTATTTTCCTATAAGGTTCTTTACTAACCTACCTCATTGGTACCAACTTTTGCTAGCATTCAAAATTACATTTCACTGCAGTATTTGTGTATCTATTTCTAGAATTCCAATTCTCAAGACACAGTATTTCGGTAAGCACCTTTTAAACCAGTAAAGGTGAATTGGTGTCTCTATACTTCATCCCTTTCAAGAGTCTCTTGTCTCCTCTTTAGTCCTGGAGATTTGGAGAATTTTAAACCGTGTGAAGGTTTCTTCTTGGTTCTTTGAGTTGTTTTTCTTCTCGAGGGTTTTGCAATGTAGAAAATGAGTCAATACAAGCTTCAATGTCTCTTAAGTTATAGCAGATGCAGAGTGTCTTTAGAATTCTTCAGAAGGGTATTTGTCGAGTTCAGTAGAAAATTTCTTTTACATGCAGTAGCATAGATGTGATATCTCAGCGATGAAACGTAGATTTAGAAGGCAGTCGATCATAAGGTATAGCTTCTTGGGGCTGTCCTTTATAGGCAGAATATTACCTCAAGTTGTCCTTAGGTTTTGTTTTTGCTTGGGGGTCGCATGAGGCTTTGGGATGGTATAGCCATATTTGGGCAGGAGCCTGCCATGCCATACATGCGGAGATGTTCTGAGTCAGTATGACTCTGTCATTGACCTGCCTATTTGCCCTTTTGGACTTATGTCCATGATGTGACGGACAATAGACTTAAAACTGCAAGACCTTCCACTGTGCCGGTTCAAGATGAGGTGATGGGTTACCTCATTGCAGTCTTGTGTAGCTAGGGTAGATGGTGGCAGGTGGTTCCCTGTTTCAAGGGTCCAGATCCTTGGCTGTATGGTTTCAGAAGTTTGGGCTGGCAGTATAGCCTAGAGGTTAGAGGAACGAGGTGTGAACAACCTTGATGCATCCAGCAGACTAGACCGAGTTTGATTCTCACAACCTCCACTTGCATACTGTGTGACTCTGAGCAAGTCATTTAACCACTCACTGTTCCCAGATCGTCCCTGAAGACGGGCACTTGTGCATAGTGGGCCTTACCTGGTTACCAAAGACTTGAAATTTTTTTTTTTTATGGTGGCTTGCCTCTGTGACCTTAAGAAATGCTGGATCCTGATTTCGAAGCATCTTTTGAAGCTGTTAGAAAATGTCAAGATCTGATGAATTTTAATGTCCTTGAGGCCAGCAATCTTGCAATGCTATTGTTCAGTGTAGACTGTGCCAGGCTTCTTGGGTATTGAGGTGAATTTCATATACCAGAGTTAAGTATTTGCAGGTCTGCTTGATTTTACTAGAAAAAGTTTGTATGGCCAATTCTTTTAAGGTACATTAAGACAGCTGAGATTTAAGGTGAATCATTCTTTTTACACTTTGGCAGGGTCTGGTGGCTTATGGCTCTTGTCACTACAAAGCCCCTGGAGTAGCAGGCATTTTCAAGCATGGCGCCGATGTCCGGTACCGTTCTCGCTAGTATTAACGTGAGAGGACGTGTCATAGCCTCTGCCTTACTGGTAATCTTATATATGGAGCTGTTGATAACGGTAAATATTAAATACTGATCGTTTTTTTTTTTTACGTCAGTTGCCTAAATACCATGTGTATGGCTGGCATACCGCTCAGCTTTTAGTATTCATTGTTGTTAATAGTTCCGTACAAAGGGCTACCAGTAAGGCTGAGGCGATGATGCATCATCTCGCGTAAATACTAGCGAGAATAGAAGTGGACGTAAGCGCCATGCTTGGAAATGCCAGCTACACTGGGGGCTGCCCTGAATTTTATGAGTGGACATGTAATTTATGTATACGTTTTATGAGGTGACTGCAGGGGGAATTTGAACACTGAAGCCCTGATTTGTGAAGCAGTTGGGGCTTCACTTTACCAAGTAGTTCTCCTTTAAGAAATGTATTTCTGATAATCTTGGATTCCTCATTCAGAGATTTTTAGGACTGTTTAGAATATAAATTGTGTGGATCCACAGTAAAGGTGGCAGTGCCTAGCATATTTTAGAAATATCTCTGGAGGGCAGACTTCAACTGTAACAAACTGTATTGTTAAGGCAGGTAATGTCAGGGTGTTGAAAGTGAATATTTGAGATGGCCGATGGCACAGCATCACTTGCTTGACATCTAAATATGGTGAAAAAGAGGTGGAACTTCAACATTCTTTATTTTGTTTTAGGAATGAAACAAGGCAAAACAAACGTTTTGGTTTGTCCTAACTGCTTACTATATTAATATAGTACAGCAGCTTTGCCAAACTCATTTTGACATAAAAAAAAAAAATTAAGAAAAAGTCTGCTGTTTGTTCTTCACAAGCCTATTTCTGACATCCCATTAATACCATAGCAGCAAACTGTCACAAGGAATTGTGGGGAACGAGCAGTAAGGGCAGATAAACTCAAAGTTAAGATCTTGGTCTCATGATTCATTTGCAGTAGAAAGCAAGGAAAATGCAGAGTTTTGCACTTTGACCCAGGCATTCAAACATGCATCTGGCAATGGTACAAGTGGGAGCGCAGTGTAACTTTAGATGCACTGGAGCAACTAAGGGGCACATTCAAAAGAGATGAGACATGGTTCATCTCTTTTTAATATGTCAAGTAATGCACACTGCGCAAATACAGTGTGCTGGTGCATTTCTCCCCTGGACAGGGCTGAATACCAAGAGTGGGAATTGTGCAAGGGCTTCAGATATGCTGTGCACAAATTCCTGGTATTCAGCCACCAATATCCTAATGGGGCATATTGCATGCAATGTGCAAATGGGGCCATCTACATGTCATTATGACTCCATTTGCATGAGTTGTACAGGACTGGCCAGTGAAATGCACCTGGTGCCCTGCACATCATGTGGTGCTGTCAGCGGAGGTCCCCTCACCCTTAGTGCTGTGCCACCAAAAGCCCATGTGGCTCAGTGATACCCCCTCCCCTCCTGTAGCGCCGATCGCCGCACTGAAGTAATGAAAAGCCCGACCGTCCGAATGTCCCATTGCTAATAGGACCAAACTCAGTGGTCCACCCCAACCCTGCATGTACCTCGGATCACTGTACATTTCCATAATGAATGTCCTTGGTGGTCCAGTGGAAACCCCCCATCCCGCCTGTACCTCTGATTGCTGGCAGAATCGCATATGACAGGTCCCTGGTGGTCCAGTGGTAGCCCATATGGGACACCCAGCCCCCACTGGCCATTGTTATGCACTGTAAGCCCATTGGTCCACAGTGTGAACCAGTGAGCTTGCAGCTCCTACTGTAAGCCTTTTTTTTTTTCTTTTTTTAAGTTGTTTAACCAGAAGTAGCATACTAAGCTGAAAGCTTTTTTACAGGAGCATCCTGGGAGCATGGGGAAGTTAAGTGACTTGCTCAGGGTCACACAGTATGTAAGTGGAAGCTGTGGGATTCAAACCCAGGTCTGGTCTGGATGTCTCCAGATTTGCAGCTCAGGGCCTTAAACCACTGCAGTATACTGCCTCCCATTTGGCGCGCAGCCATGGTAGTATGTGGGTGGGTATGCTGCTCTCTGAAGGGGGTTGGTTGGGCTGGGAGTCCGGGGTACAGGTTACCACTGAACCACCAGGGACCTGTTCGATTGTACCAGTGATTGGAGGTACAGACGGAGTGGTGGTTACCACTGGACCGCCAGGGATATTCTGAACAAAGCGTTCAGCGATCGGAGGTATGGGCAGGGTGGGGAACCACTGGACCACCTATGAACAGTGAGACTACGTTCGGAGGATCTGGTGGGTGGGTGGGAGTACCACTAGCCTGCCAGGGATGTTTTGTTGCTTCAGTATGGTGTGCTACGGGGGTAACTGCTGGACCACCAGGACCCATTGTGTGTGCTTATGCACAGTTTACTTTTTTTTTTTTTGGTGGGGGTTGCCACCCATGGCTGGCGGCTGCTGTGTTGTGCACTGCAATACAGCAGCCCACCAGTGGTTGTCCTGTACTTGAAACATCTTTTACAGGATCAACTTTGAGACCAGTTATGCGGCACAGCCCGAGGTTGTGCCAGATCATCCTGGGCTGAATATCTGGAAGTGCTGCATATGCATGGGCATGCCCCCTGGAGATGGACCACATTATCTTTGCACCCTGGTGCATTGGGTATTTCGCTGCACAATTCTCATCTTTGAATAATGGCCCTGGGCGTAGTTCAGGTAGTTGCACTGGTGCAGCTCAGTTGCTCAAGGCAAAACTCTTTCGAATATCTAGCCCTTTGTTAAATATAATTTTTTTTTTTTTTTTTAATCGGGCACTGGTTTTAGTTATCTTTGCAGGTTTTTCTGTTGGCACATTTGTTCCCATAGACACCATATGGCATCTGAACCATCAATTGCTAGATTTGACCCAAAATGGCCACCATGAGCAAATGAGGTAAAATAGCTAGGTGTTCTGACCTAAATTTGGAAAATTGAAAAATGAAAGTACATTTTGACAAACTTTTTAATAGAGTTCTGTAATGGAACCTGACATGCTTGACAACGTTCTTGCAGTGGTTAATATGAGCCTTCTCTGATTCCTAATGGTGATGGATATGTTGGCCCTGGTTGGCTGAACCTAGATCAAGTAAAAACCTGACCAGGAATAAAATCGAGGTTTCAAAATAGTATTACACTCTTCTCTCCTCCCCAAAATATTTAAAAGCAAATGGGGATAATTGTGCCATCCTGAACATATCGCCTAAATTTCGGGTGTGAATGAGCACAGCAGTCTTAAACATGACAGTGAGTTTCATGCCTTTCACAAGAGTTACAGGGATTGAAATTAGTTTTGCACCACTAGCCAGCAGGGCTTGTGACTAGGAAAATTTGCTAGCCCCACAAGTTTGACCCCTGGAGTTGATAAGACGACAAACCGTGCAATACTGTGCCACTCTCCCTGACTTTTGCACAGGTTTAGTACAAACCATTTTTGTGCATTACTGGTATTGATAAAGAAACTGCTGCATGATTTCATAGATGAAAGCATAGCGGTACAAATGACATCACCAGGGTGGGGACATGCTGGTTGAATACTGGGAACATGTCTTGGCATTTAGCGATGTGGGTGAAGCAGAGCACACACAAATGCCTAAAATGGAAGCCAGCAGACATTCATTTTATGTCAGTAATGAATGGTGCTGCCAGTTAAATTCTGAATTTCAAAGCACATGAGCTTTACAGAGGATAGGAAATTATTTCTAATTTGTAGTTGTTTATAAGTTCTTATTCTCAGGAATGTTATGCATTCCCCCTAAATTATGCACATTTAACTGTACCTGAATAAAAACTGAATTGAAAAACTATTTTGTTTTTATGGGCAGCGTTCTGATACAGTTCTCTTCACAGAACCAATCATTTGGAGTTTTAATTAAGTCACGGTTTGTGTATAGAACTCTTTAAGAATTGTTCTGATGGGTCAGCAGCTCATAATTAGCATTCTGTGCACAAACCGTGACATAGTAAAAACTCCAAATGATTGGTACTGTGAAGAGAACTGTAACAGTATGCTGCCCATAAAAACAGAACAATACAAAATAGTTTTTCATATCACATTTTATTCCGGTGCAATCAAATGTGGATAATTTAGGGGAATTCATATAGCTTATGAGAATAAGAACTTTATAAACAACTGCCAATTAGCACAGATTTCCTGTCCCCTTTAAGTGTTATTCGTCACTAGTGTTGACCCAGGAGGTCAGTTGAGATGGAACAGTATTCAAAAATGCAGATCTCACAGAGAACATGCCTACAGGTTAAAGGCCTTTTTCCTTAAAGCAGCAGTACAATAAAAAAAGCTATTCCAAAATGCAGATTTTCTGGTATGTTATGAAAAATATTGGTATAACCGTTTGGGTTTTTTGAATGTATCCTATGCTGTGTACTGTACGTTTGCATTTTTGTACGGATTTTTACCCTTCTTGGGTCTTCAGTACTGTTCCTGTACATACATAGAAACATAGAATTTGACAGCAGATAAGGACCGCTTGGCCCACCCAGTCTGCCCATTTCCCTACCTACTGGATAAGCTGCAGATCCTAGTTAACCAGCAGCCTACTTCTTCTTACCCCCACACCCTAGAATTGCCTTATGACTGTCCCATGCATGCTTGAATTCCACCACTGATTTTGACTCCACAACCTTCTCTGGAAGGCCGTTCCATGCATCCACAACCCTCTTTTTTTTTTTTTCCCTAAATTATTTTAAAACTTCCATAACATTTTTAAATGATAGGAAACTGATTTTCACCACTAAAACTGAGAGATGTGTCTTCAATTGGAAAAAATGGGTGGGGGTGTCGTCATATTTTTAGCTCATTTTCATTGCACTGCTGCTTTAAAGGGAGGGCAGGTATGTGTGCTGGGTCCCTCCTAATGAACATTTTCTGGTGAGGTACTGGGCTCACCTGTGGGTGTCTGCAGCAATTGGGAGATGTTCACTAGTGAGGTGGCAGCCATTTCATGGACATTTTGAGCCAGTGATGTCACTTGTAAGTTATATTTGGTACATTTTGTTCTGTACTGACTTCCCTTTCTCAAGTTTTCGTGCAATTTTTGTTTAGGGAAGGTACAGTAAGCGTGTTTTTTTTTTTTTATGACTGGAAACGTTCAGTTTTTACTGCAATATCTTGAAAACTACCCCATAACGTCAGTAAGTGCCTTGGAATCTTCAACCTGGATGGTGACCAGAGATGAGCAGAAGGGACAGATATACAAGTGGCAGTTGCCCTGGATATAAGGATAATGCCCAGTTGGTACCACTCTTATCCAGGTGGGAGAGTGAGATGTCCTCTGCAGCAGTGTCATCTGGTTAGCATGGGTGGCAGTGCAGTGAGGCGCTTGAGGGAAGATGCAGTCTGCTGCTGCACAGCAGTGTGCTCTCAGTGCATGCTTTCATCTGTGCAACGTCTCGAGGGAAGGTGGGTGAAGAAAATTGGATGTTTTGGCAGGATGAAGCCCGGTGGCTGAGGGTAGACGCTGACTAATGCCTTGCAGCTGTGCGCTCTGCTTGCATACATGTACCTTTACATCTCTAGTAGAGGTGGGCTGTGAAATTTAGATGACTTGGCCGGCTGTGCAGCATCCTCCATACTGGAATTCGGACCTTGGGGAGGAAGATTTAAAAAAAAAAAAAAAAATCCATAGTCCAAACCATATTACATTTGTTAGTTTTATGTAAAAATAAATTGCTGAATTAAAGCCCATGCTCAAGTGTGGGTCTGGTTCCAGTGTGCAAAAACAATTTGGATTGCTTATTGTTTACTGTAATATAGTGGATTGCATCATTAATTTTGAAGTGTTGGTAGCTTCTCTTACTACAGATCCCAGAATTCCCTGTAGCTGACATCACAGCAGTAGACAGAAGTGGAAGATGAACTAGTTTGCAGGGCATATTAGAGTTTTATATAAGCACTGATCTTTGGTTTGCTGGTCCTGCAGTCCTCCCTGGGCTAAGTACAATCGGAAGACTATACTTGGCTCCTGGAACATGCCTGATTGGAGATTATAACATTCTTGACGTGCACTGCAGGCTACTGAACTTCACTGCTGCCTACTACTTTGCTGCAGGGGATTCGGGGACTTGTAGTAACAGTCTAGAACACAGCAAAACTAGTCTGCTGCAATCTGCTGTGCTGCAAGTAAACCAACATGTTTTTGCATACAAAGTGCACATTGGAACCAACTGCACACTTGAGTGTGGGTCCCGTCGTACAGGACTGTTCCCCTTAATCAGGAAAGCTGTTTACCACAGTTTGCATTGCTCAGTATTTTTGGTTTTATCTGCGGTTTGCAGTGTTTTTCCATTACTTGTACTAACATGTTGGTGTATACAAAGGTTCCCATTGGAGATGGCACATTTTGAGTCAAATACCTTGCGCAGAATTAACTACTGTCACTGGCTAGGGGGAAAAAATGCAGAATTACTAATATGGCAATGTCCATATACTTTCCTGTTTCTTTTCCTTCCTGTTTTCAGCATGCTACTGTATCCTGATTGTAATTCGTGCAAAGGGGCAGTGCCTGTCAGTAGCATCTAATGACAGTGACTGGTATCGGTCTCGCACATCAAATCGAATGTGGAGCACCTGGCAAAACGGGTTTCTGCATTATCGGCAGAGAATGCATTTTTAGACTAAATCCGCAGGAACATGAAAGGCAAAAGTTACAGGTATGTTAGTTGGGCTTGGAAATGACTTGATAAATTTTTAATGTGGAACCATCCATGTGGCAAGGAAGGTCTACAGTGGGGCTAGGATGTACAAATGGGACTTGTTACTGAGATGAACAATGACAGCTTTGTCTGAATGGTATGCCACTATCTGGACTGCTTAGTTTCACACCTTTGCTAATATAATGGGGATGGTAAATTTTGTATAAAATGTGCACATGTATGTGAACAATCTTTGCAGCCTAAGCCTACACCAGAATCTTAGGGGCAATCTCTTGCAGCAGGTCACCTAACGAATGGGGTGACCGCTGCAGGTATTTGCTCTGGATGACTTATCCGCAGTCTACCCTGGGATCCCCCAAACAATGTTACCGTGTGATGTCTATGGTATGTATAAAAGGGGGCAGTCACAGCTACTATTCTGTTCTTTTTAACAGTGGCTTGCATGCAACAAGTCTTACTTCAGAGCTCTGCTTACCAGTTGTCTAAAAGTTCTATCAACCAAAAATTAATTCAGAAAAGTTCACATACTGATGTTTTCAGATCCCTTATTCTGAAAGTGTTCCTGTGGTCACAGAATCGCTACAGAGGACCTCCATGAAGTCTGTGTTTGTTGCCTTGGTGCTGAACGCGACACCCGGGAGTGTCTTTTGTGACTGGTTTAACAGTGCAAGACAGTGTCTTAGGCTTCAGCAGCTCTGTGAGTTCCTTGTGGAGCAAAAGGTTACCCTTCTGGAGCAACAGCAGTGCGCCAAGCCCAGGGAGTCTTTTTCGCCCTTGGGACTCTGCGGGTGAGCCCTCCTCGATGGGACAGGGTCCATGTAAGAAACATGCCAGCAAGACTAAGCCTATTTCTACCTGTTCCTTGTTATCTGTCTTCACAGAAGGTAAGTGCACTGTAGAGAAAGTTGATCCTCTTGCATAGTTTCCACCGTTGACTATTGTGGGCTCCTCTCTCGTCAACTATCCCTCCCATTAACTGTGGACTCTGGGGTGATATGACCGCTTCCAAAGCTGCCTCCCCCTTCTGTGGGTTTTAGCCATCGTCCAACTATGGCTTTCAAGCCCATCATGGACCCTGTCGTCTACAGCTGTCTTTGCCTGACGGGGCTTGATGTTGGTACCCTCATCAGTGGCTCCACATTTGGTGCCACTGCTTTCCTCTCTTAACATCAGTGGTCCCAATTCACTCTGTCCATTCTGCCCTAGCTACTTCCACTGGCAGATGGCCATGATTGACGTCCAGGCTGTAGTGAACACTGTCCTGGACCCGACTGATCTTGTGGGGCACCCCCAAACCCTCGAGGGATCTCCTTCGGTCTCTGCTCCCTCTCTGCCTGCTTGGCCCAGCGGATAGCCAGCTCTTCCCCTTATCTTTCCCTGGGTATTTACACTCTGGATGTAGACATGGGGAGGACCCTTTCCTACAAAAATAGGATCTTGTTGATCTGGAGGATGAGAACGGTATGGACCATGAGGACTTTCCAGTCCTCGCTTACTGCCTCTATACAGGTATACTCTTCAGTTCTCCACCAGATGAACCAACGTTTTCTGACATAATGATGCACCTCCAGACAAGATTCAGTTTCCAGAGCACTGAGCAGGATTCTTCCAGAAGTAAATTTTGTGGATACCTTTGAAGAGGCTGTTTGGGCTGCATGGAAGCAACCTTTCAAGAGGATCCTCCAGCACTCAAGGCTGATAGGATTTATCAGACCCTGGTGGCTCACCCCTATTTCATGTCTCTGCCTCAAGTGGACTCCGGAGATTAGTGCTGCTCATGATTGGTCCTCTAGATCTCTGCACATGAGTGCTCAGCCCCAGATAAGGAGTCCCAAGAAATTGGATGTTTATGGGGAAAAAGGGTTTATGCCTCGGGCGCTATGTCTCTCCGTATACTTAATTACATGGGACATCTCTTGAAATATTAGGAAATCCTAAAGGCCTTCCAGGTGTCAGTTTAACCCCTCCGACTGGGTTCTGTCCAGGAGGATCTGGCAGCTGTATGTCTCCACCTATGATGCTGTTGACACTGGCTCATAGGTCCTCTTCGGGAGTTTGTCTCCAATGACACACCTGGCTCAAGTGTCATATTTTTTTACAGGATGTGCATCAGTCTATCTTTGACGCTCCTTTAATGAGGGATCAGCTGTTTGGTCCACAGACCCAAGACATATTGAAGGATTTAAGAGATTCTGGTTGTACCCTTCAGTCAGTCTGGACCCTGTACTGTCTAAAAGCAAATGTGGCCTTCGGGCTGTCCCACTGCACAAAGGCAACATGCCACTAAAAGATGGTCTCTAATTTTGCCAGAACCTAGAAATGCTCAGAAAACCAGTTGTCCATGCCCCAAAAATAAAAAGCAGGGCCAGCCTGAAGGTGCTCACCTGGGCATGGGACCAGAGACCTACCCACAGCTGTTGGGGGCTGGTTTCCCCTGCACTTTAGAAGGGTGGCAGGCCATCTTGGGACATGTGGCTCCTGCAGTAGATTGAGACAGGACACGCAGGCTCGGGTTCAGAGATGCCTTTGCAACCACAGGTCTCATTACCCCAACACACACCAAGCATTGCTCTTGTGGACCAAAATCAATGCTTTGCTCTGAAAATAGACCATCTAACCAGTTCCCCTTCTTCAAAAGGAAATGGGATTTTACTTTTTTTTTTTTTTCTTCCCGTTTCCCAAATGGATGGGGGACTTGTGCTCCATTTTGGATTTGAGGTGTCTGTCTGTACTTCAGATACCAAAAGTTCAGGATGGTGTCTCTTCTGACACATCTCCCTTTGCTGAACAAAGATTATTGGCTCTGCTCTCTGGATATGAAGGATGCACACCTCCATATCCTGTAGCAGCCTGCTCAGTTTAATGTTTCGGGGTCGTCATTACCACTTCAGGGCCCTCCCATTCTGCCTTTTGTCAGCCCTGAGGGTATTAACAAAATGCCTAGTGGCAGTTGCAGTGGCCCTCTGAAGGCCTGTATATGTCTGCCTACTTGGATGACTGGCTTATGAAAGTATCTTCCAGCCAAAAGCTGCTGCTTACACTTTCTCAAAGCCCGCAGTTGTTGCCCAGGTGGTGATAGCGATAAAATATCCGAAGTACAAATTGGACCCTACACAACAACTCCCAATATATCAGTGCCATGTTGGGCACCTCCATGGGGATGGCGTATCTGCCCATGGCTCAGGTGTCTGCCCTAATTACTTTGGTACACAAATTAGAGTCAACAGATTGGTCTCGACATGAGACTTTCTCTGCCTCCTGGGACATTTGCCGGCCACAATACCAACGGTCCCCAAACCCAGGTTAAATACGAGGATGCTTCAGTGGTCCCTTGGAGTCCAGTGGGACCAGAAGGACTATTTTGATGCCCTGGGCCTGATGTCTTCCCCGGCTCTTGTACTTCTACAATTGTGGAAGTTCAGGGACAATTTAATGTTAGCCATGCAGTTTCATTCTCTTATCCAGTGTCTTGTTCTGACTACAGACTCCTCAGACGTTGGGATGCTCATTTCCTGCATGTCGGGTCCCAAGGATCTTGGACGCCAGTGGAGGCCTGCCTCCACATCAGTCTCTTGGAAATGAGGGCAGTTCTCAGTGCCTTACAGGTGTTCAACACTCCCCTTTTCTTTCTCTCTCTTCCCCCCCCCCTCCCCCGGTGGATCGCTACCTAATCGAGTAAGCAGGCACCCATTCTTACCCTCTCTGCAGAGAATCTGAGTGTCCGGTATTGGGTGATTCAGGAAAATATTCATTTTCTGGTAGTGCTCGGCCCAGGGCCACGAGTGGGAACTCTTGCCAGATGTCCTACACGACTCTTCATCTGTGGGGCCAACTAGAATTGGACCGGCTTGCCTCTCTGCAAACCTGGCACTTTACTGCTGTCTTGAGTGAGGTCCTGGCGCTGTGTGGCGGGATGTATTTCTCTTTCCTGAACAGAAAAATCTGTTTGCTTTCTCGCCCTTTCTTGTTCAGCGAGTACTGTTCAAATTGGTTCGGGATGGGGCATCTCTGCTTCTCATAACACCGTTCTGACCAAGACTGTTTTGGTTCCCACTGCTTCTGCAGCTCTCTGAATCGGATCCTCTGTCTGTCTGGCTCTGTCCCAGGTACAAGGCTCCATGCTACACCCGGACATGCACTCCCTCCATCTGCACACCTGGCTCTTGAGGTAGTCCCCACACCCGGAGGGAGCGGAAGTCCTCCATGCTACTAGGAAGCCATTTACTGTCTCTTGCAGTAAGTGGAAATGCTTCTCTGGCTTCTACACTTGGAACCGGAACTTTGAGTTCCCTTCCGTGCATCTTGAGATTATTTGCTGCTCTTGTTGGAGGGTGAACTGAAATATTCCTCCGGTGAAAGTCCACCTTTTGACCATGGCCACATTTCATTTACCTGTGGGCAACGTTCTTTGTCCCAGTTACCTTTGATTCAAGCTTTGTTTTAAAGGGTATTCTGCACCTTCATACTCCTATTTGGGAACCAGTCCCTGTATGGGATTTGAATTTTGTGCTTGACAAATTGAGTCCTTTCGAGTCCGCTGAATCCGGTAACCTTGGATCTTCCTGGACATAAGTCTCCACCACTCATTCACACTAGTGGGATTAGCGCCGGAGGCACTAGGACCTATCGGGAGCAAACTTTTTGCTGGAGGGTCGGCGCGAGAGATGGCGCCGCGAGCAGCGGCTCGAGCGGTAATGACTATCTCGGCGACGACCCTCCAACCGCCTCAGTTCCTTTTCCCGCCGTCAGTGCGCTTCAGTGAGTCGTCGCTGTCGATATCGGAGTCAAACTTCAAACTAGCCATAGTTTTCAGTTTGTTTTTTGTAACATTATCACAATAGTAGTATCGCTTAATTTTATCTATTTTAGTAAAATTTTTCTAATATTTTTAAATTTACTTGAAGTCTCGGCCTACTGGGACGAGTCGACCATGAGCAGGTCAGGTGACGGTAGGGAGACTTCCATGAAAGCTGTTCAGTCAGCCGGGCTGGGTCCGGTCAGCCTCCTTCTCCTCAGCGGGGTTCCGACAGCGGTCAGTCCGATGCCGGGGGCTAGGCGGTCCCCGTCGGCATAAAAATAAGCGGTTGCATTCGGCACGTTCGTTGAGCTCTTCTTCAGGCCCAGGTCAAAAAGAAAGCATCACTCGAGGTCGCCCTCTGGTATGTCTGCTGGCGTACGACGGTCGGTTATCATTGCTAGTTGCGGTCTCCTCCTTCGGTCGCCAACTTCGGTAATCGTCCGTCCTCGACGCCGGGCCCTCCTGCCTATAGGTAGGGCTCCAGATGAGCAGTTTCATCAGTGGGCGCTCTTATGGGCGATGGGCTCGGAGATTGGTTGTTCTGCCTGGCTCGGTTGCCTCCAGAGCCCTCGGGCTCCTCCCTGCGATCAGGTAGGCGGTTGGACCTTCCCTAGTCGTGGCGCCTTCTTCGGTGCCAGCGACTCCGTGTAGATGTCTCCCCACATGGCTGGGCGCGAGGGCCCACCGATGCCCTTATCTCCTGTTTTTTTTTCCTCCTCTAGCTTTCCAGGTTCCTGGGGCTTTCCGGTGCCTTCGGCGGGGTCTGTTGGCTTGTCGGCGCCGTTTTGGTGCACGCTGGATCTTGCGGCGCTGTCCATGGCGCCCGTGTGGTCTGGTGGCGCCCGTTGGCCGGCGGGCGCCGTCCATGGATCAGCGTGCCTCTTGAGCGCCCGTGTGCCTCCTTGGTGCCGTTTTCAACCCGTTTTGCCGTCTCGGCGCGGGCCCTCGGGGACTCTCCTTGTTTTTCTGCTATTTCCTCCTCTCTTAATTTTCACTCCTTTCCAGCGGTCCTTCCTGGACCATCAGGAGATGATGTTGAGCCTGACCCAGACCTTCGGTTGGGTGATGAAATGGAGGAAACGGGATCTTTCTTTGCTACAGAGCCTGTGGTCGAGGACCTGTCCTTTAAGTCTGTGTTGAAGAACCTGAGATCCACTCTTTCTCTCCAGACTACAGACATCGATCCTGGGAAGATATTAAGACTCCAGTATCTTCATGCTTTGGAGATCCCTACGGATTTGACTCCTCCGATCCAGCCTTCCTTCGAGACGCTGTTTCAAATGGTATGGAATAATCCTGCTCTTATTCCCTCAGTGGCTAAATCCATTGATAAGAAGTATTCAGCTCCCAAGGATCGTCCCTTTTTGGCATCCCAAGCCTTTGCAGGTCCTATTGTAGTCCTGGCAGAGAATGACAAGGTCGTTCTTCCTCAAACTACTACAGCTCGACCTATTAACAAAGAGTCTCGTAAATTGCTGCCTCCACTCTAAGTATTGCGTATTGCCAGTTATCAAGGCTATTTTTCTCAATATGAGTATATCCTGTGGCACTCTATGAAAAGAATGGTTGAAGCTCTTCCAGATTCTGACTCCAAGTCAGAGCTTCTTCTGACCGTTATTGGAGGTATTGAGTCCAGTAACCAACAGGTCAAAGCCGCTATGGACGCTTTAGACACTGCTTCTCGCTCAGCAGCCGCAGGGATTTGTACTCGGCGCCATTCCTGGCTGCGTTCTTCTGGCTTCCACGAATGATGCTGAGCAGCAGGTAATGGCGCTGCCTTTTGATGGCTCCTATCTTTTGGCCCTCAGGTGGAGCAAGCCTTGAGGCCACTCAGAAGACTAGATCGGCCATTAAATTGGCCAGACCTCGCCTGCCCCTCTCGGGGCATGTGAACAGCGTCAGTTTCATAGTCGTCAGTCCTTCGAGGCAGAGGCAGGGAAGCTTCGTAAAGCCAACCTGCCCAACCTCAAAAGAAGACGCAGCAGAAAGCGCAGGGGCCTAAAGCCCCCAGCGCCACCTTATGAATTGCTGGCCCAAGTTCCATCCACTCTGCCCGAGGTGGAACTTTCTCCTCCGGTGGGAGGTCGTCTGATGTACTTCTACAACCAGTGGAAGTCCATAACTTCGGACAAATGGGTCCTTCGGATAATTCGCGAGGGTTATTCTCTCAATTTCTTGGAAACCCCCCCGAATTGTCCTCCCAGACGACAACCCAGGTTGTCGGCCTCTCAGTCAGACCTCCTCACCGCCGAGATCCAGGGCCTTCTGAACAGGGCAATAGAACTGGTGCCCCCGCATCTGCGAAACACAGGGTTCTACTCCCATTACTTTCTGGTTCCAAAGAAATCTGGGAGGATGCGCCCCATTCTAGACCTCAGAAAGTTAAACAAATTTCTCCCCAGGGAGAAATTCAAAATGATTTCCCTAGGTACCCTGTTACCCTTGCTGCATCAGCACGACTGGCTGGCCTCCCTGGATATGCAGGATGCTTACCAGCATATCCCCGTCCACCCGACCCACACTAAGTTCCTCAGGTTTGTAGCTTTGGGTCAGCATTATCAGATTCAGAGTCCTGCCCTTTGGGCTATCCTCGGCGCCGTGAGTTTTACAAAGTGTTGTGCAGTTCTCGTAGCGCATCTCAGGAAGATCGGACTCAGGTGTTTCCCTACCTGGGACGATTGTCTTCTAGCAAGCCCTTCCAGCCAAGGGACTTTGGAAGCCGTGCAAGCGACTTCTGCTTCTCATGTCCATGGGAGTTCTGCTGAATTTGAAAAATCTCAACTGCAGCCCTCCCAGAGGCTCCTTTTCATAGGGACGCCTAGACACCTCTTCCGCAAGGCTTTCCTTCCAGAGGACAGAAGACTCGACATCCTTCGGATGGCCCGTTACATCGGGGAGAACCAATCGGTTACAGCTCTCTCGATGCTGCGCATGTTGAGTCTCATAGGCGTCCTCGGTGTTCACTGATACCCCTGGCCGGTTGCAGCAGAACCACCCAGTGGATGCTCTCCACTCAGTGGTCTCCGACCTCTCACCCCCAGTCTTATCCCATCAAGGTGACGGGCCCTTCGAAGGTCTCTCACCTGGTGGTCTCAAGAGAGCAATCTCCTGGAAGGATTCCCCTTTGCTCCCCCGGATCATCAGATCTCCATCACCACAGACGCATCACTAATGGGATGGGGAGCTCACTGTCACTCCCTCCACACTCAAGGTGTATGGACTCAGTTCGAAACTCATCTCCACATAAATGTCCTGGAGATGAGAGCGGTCCTCTATGTGATCAGAGCTCTGAAGGATGTCCTTTGTCACAAGAACATTATCCTTCAAATGGACAGTAAAGCTGTGATGTATTACATCAACAAGCAAGGCGGTGCTCATTCTTATCCCCTTTGCAGGGAAGCAATGAGGGTGTGGGAGTGGTGCTTGGAGCACAAGTCTCTGATTCAAGCAGTTTATCTGCCAGGTATACAAAACGACCTAGCAGATCACCTCAGCAGAACGGAGGCAGACCCTCACGAGTGGTCTCTCGATCCAGCCGTAGTTCGGTCTCTGTTCAAAGAGTGGGGGACTCCAGACCTGGACCTTTTTGCATCCCATTCAGCATAAAACTGCCTCTCTTCTGCTCCAGAAATCCAGGGCCTGGCATTTTCTGTCAGGATGCATTCAGGCTGCGGTGGACAAAACGCTTTCTTTACGCCTTTCCACCGCTTCCTCTAATCCAGAGAGTACTCCAAGTTCGAGTCTCAGGGGACCAAAATGATTCTCATTGCTCCCTCCTGGCCTCGCAACTATGGTTTCCTCTACTCAACAGTATGTTGGCAGCCTCTCTGAGACCACTTCCTTGCAAATCAATCTTTTGACTCGGGTTCGTTGGTCCATCCAACCTGAAATCACTTCACCTTCATGCTTGGCTCCTGAAGAGGTGGAAGTGAATCGGTTCAACGTCTCGTGAGAGTCTCAGACATCCTTCTGGCTGCTTATAGCCAGCCACCAACGTACGCTTCCAAATGGAAACGTTTTTCTCTGGTGTGCAAAGTCCTCTTGGAATCCCTTTCCTGTCCTCCTGACAAGGTTCTGGAGTATCTTTGGACCTATCAAACTCGTCCAGTACTCCACAGTTAAAGTTCACCTTAGTGCCATCTCAGCGTTCCATGAGCGGTTTCTTCCTTGACTCTGGCTCAGTTACCTATGGTGAAGAGATTTCTTAAGAGGATTCTTCATACCAGACCCCTGTTAAGCGCCAGTTGCAGCCTGGGACATTAACCTGGTGCTGGACATGCTCACTCGGAAGCCTTTCGAACCTAGCTACCTGTGAGCTAAAATTTCTTACCTGGAAGACTGCCTTCCTGGTGGCCATTACCTCAGCCCTGGGGTCTCTGAGATACATGCCCTGGTTACGGACCCTCCGTATACTGTATTCCATAAAGACAAGGTAGTTCTCCATACTCATCCTAAATTTCTTCCCAAGGTTGTGTCAGAATTCCATCTAAACCAACCTCTGGTACTTCCGCTTACTTCGCTAATTTCCAAAATGAAGGGGAACGAGCTCTTCATTCCTTGGATGTTAAGAGAGCCTTGCGGTTCTATTTAGATAGAACCAAGGATGTTCGCAAGACTCAGCAACTGTTAGTTTTCTTTCAGCGACACCCGGCTGGGTCAACCTAGTCGCTATCAGATGCATCTCATCATGGTTAGTGGCATGCCTTGGCATTGCTATTCCATGGCTCAAGTTAAATTAGAAGGTAGAGTGTACGCTCACTCTACTAGGGCGGTCGCGGCATCCCTAGCGGAAATTCGCAATGTTCCAATTGCAGATATCTGCAACGCCGCCACCTGGAGCTCAGTGCATACCTTCGTTAAGCATTATGCACTGGATGTTCAGGCTAGGCGTCATTCCGCATTCGGCAGAACTATCCTTAATGGACTTCTGTCTTAGTTGTGTGAGCTCTGGCTCTCCTGCCGCCCTTTTGGGGGATTATCAGCTTGGTACTCTCCCACTAGTGTGAATGAGTGGTGGAGACTTGTGTCCGGAAGATATGAAAATTACTTACCTACCGTAATTCTTGATCTTCTTGGACGAGTCTCCACCACTCATTCACACGCCCACCCTCCATCCCCCGAGCTCACCTCTGTGTTGGTCTTCCTCCCTCAAATCTTTAGGCCGTGAAGACTTCTTTGTTGACCCTTACCGAATTACGTGCGGACTATCTTGTGTCCGTTTTTAAGGTTAGATTTACTCTTCGTTAGTTGCGCTGCACCTCCTTGGTAAAAAGGTACTGAGGCGGTTGGAGGGTCGTCGCCGAGATAGTCATTACCGCTCGAGCCGCTGCTCGCGGTGCCATCTCTCGCGCCGACCCTCCAGCAAAAAGTTTGCTTCTGATAGGTCCTAGTGCCTCCGGTGCTAATCCCACTAGTGTGAATGAGTGGTGGAGACTCGTCCAAGATCATCAAGAATTACGTTAGGTACGTAATTTTCATTTATCTTTCTTGGAAAACTGTTTTTAGTTGCCATTACATCAGGCAGACTAGTTGCACGCACTAATGTGCAACTTTCATCAGGGTTCTTTTTTGGGTGGGGTATTGGGATAATTGACAGATCGCTTTTAAATTTTGACCCACCTTTTCTTCTGTTTGGGGACAACCTGCTCACTGTTTTTGAGAGGTTTTAAACTACTATGACCCATTGTGAATTTTTTTTCCTTTTTTTCATATGACACAAACCTTTTGTACCAGTGGGTCAGTGTCCAACATAGATAAATATCCAGAATGAACACTGCAATTTCATGACAGTTGGATGTCTTTACGCACAAACGCATTGTTTTTGCCAAAAGTTGTTCCTGACATTACTTTAAATCGGGCCATTCAATTGCCAGTGTAGTTTGTAGAGCCAACGAATCTTGGGGAATTCCTGCTTCATACACTCGTTCATAGAACATTGAGCATTTACTTTCTCTGCACTTAGCAGTTGTGAAAAACTGAGCAACTTTTTGTTTCTTTCACCCCTGGAAACCAGGACGTTGGTATTTCTAAGCAGTGTTGTCCACATGGTTGGCCAGCTGCATTAAGTTTCTGTATGCAAAGTACGAAAACCTCTCGTGGGTTGAAAACCTCAGGAGTTGTAAAACCCTATTCTGCCAGGGGCGCCATTGTCTTTACCGTGGATATTTATTTGCGAAACCGTCACGTGGTGTACTGTGTACATACCTTCACCAAACATTACAGTTAAGACATCGCTTCTAAGTGGACCAGTTTTGGACGGGTTTGTTCCAAGTCCTCATGGTTCGCATTCTCCTCCCACTTGGCATAACGGCTGCTTAGAAATCTTCCTATGTGTTATAATCTGCTGCAAAAGATTGCCTTTAAGAAGATATGATTGCATAATAACTTAATGTAGCAGTAGATCGTGAGCATCTCTTGCAGCAGGTCATGCAGCCCTGCCCTCCTTCCGCCTTGCTGTTTCTTCTGTATTTTATGACTCCATGAGCTGCTGCCTTATTTTCCTTCATTTGTTGCCATCTGAGGCCTAGGAAATGTTTTCACATTCAATAGCCAGGATGGGGGGAAAAACTGAGTAGCTGGTACCTCTCCTTTTTATATGTGTTATACAGACACCACGTGGTAACATTCAGGAGAGGTCCCAGGGTCAACTGCCAAGTCCTGTAGAGGAAGTGCCCTGCGGCTGTTATCCCATGTGTTTGACCTGCTGCCAGAGATGCTCTCAAAGAGCTACTGTTTCTTACACAGCCATACTTTGGCGAGAGACTGGGTGGGAGGCTGCATTGGGTTTATGTAAACCCAGATGTTGACATAAATGCAGGGTTTTAATCTGCGTGAAGCCTGTGATTGGCCATTCCAGTTGTGCAGCATTCAGGCATCCTTCCCAGGTATTCCCTTTCTGTTCTTAAAGGAAACTCCCTATCGAGTAACAGCTGCAGAAAATGCCCGATTTAGGGCTTTTTTAAATTTGTTACTTGGTGCCGTGGAATTTTATTAAAGATCTGCTCGCTGCATAATGGCGACAGAGCCATCTGGCGGTCTTCTCGCGCACCCAGTATGACATCCGCTGTGAAGGTAGTGCTAGTGAGAGCTACCAACATCTCCTTTAGCATAACATTAGTGGCGGAAGTCGCCTGGGGTACATGAGATGTCCACCCAGGGCTCTGTCACCATTATGGAGCAAGCGGATGTTTTTAATTAAAATGCTGGGGTACCAGGTAATGAAAAAGAATGACTTAAATGTTAAAAGCCCTGTCGGGTGTTTTTGCAGCTGCTGCTACACTTGGGGAGTTTTCCTTGGGCCTCTGGAGATCCAGTGATTCTCCCTTCCTATGAAGATATTATATTTCAAACTAGAGGGATCATCTTGCGGCAGGATGTGATGTCTGCATATTCAAGTGGCAGTAGCTCTTGATGACCCCTTCCCCCAAACATTGTGCAGACATACACATCTAACTGGTACCATCTCCCATGTGTGAGTGTTTTTTGATCTCCATTAAGCTGTTTGGGGGGACAAATGTTGGCTTAGAGATGCATTAAATTTCCATAAATGTGTGGTAATGTGCCGAATCTCACCCCGTGTGATAAGCCCCTCTGGGGTGTGTAAACGATTTTGGCACGCTTCCTGTGGGCATAAGGACATTTTGACTTTTGCCTTGTGCTGTACTCTACACCCTTGGGGTGTGCACTAAACTCCTGTAATTCACACCTTGGTGTGTTGGCTTGTTACTTCTGCAAAATTCTTTTATCCAGTTTTGTAGGCACTTCTGATCGAAGATTGTACTGCACATAAGGCTGTAACGAATGGGTGTTCTGGATAAACAATGTTGTTACCCTTGTATGCTGTTATGTACAGTGCTTGTTGCAATTTTTTTGTCCAGTTACCGGTCTGCCAATGCCTGTTCCATTGATGCTAGTGGTCTGTGACCAAGGGAAATTTCTATTAATAAAGATGTATATATACTTGTATAGTGAATTTCATTTTTAATCTCTTGAACAAGGCATTTGGAGAAATGCAATGGAACTGTGAAATCATATTGTGTTGTATATCAGTGTTTTTCTTTCAATTTAACGTGTAAAATGTGCCCCTGAATTAAGGGTGTTGTACTATATTAAAAGTAAAGACTCACTGTTCATACCAGCTTGAATGTGTCTTTATTATGGGGATGCAGGGGAAAGGTATTTAGCATCTCTGACCTTTTGCAGATAACCGTGCAGAACTAAACCTTGCTGCTCGAGACAAAAACTGGCATAATTGCAGAAGACCACTCAGAGAAAGATAAGTTTGTTCGTTCTACATTGAAAGTGTGGCCTTGTAGCATAAGTAAAATATTTTAATTCTTGGGTATACAGAGAATGATTCAAGTTTGAATGTAATCATAAAGTATAAGGTATTTCTGGAGCAAAAGACCATTGTATATAGCACACTTTATCGGATTAAGTGTACAGGTTATACATTTTGGGGTAATTGAATAATCTGCTTGGAAAACAAAAGGAAAAAAGGGTCTGTTAAAACCTTGCATGTCCTCTGAGGTGGATATATTGTTATAGTTGGAACAGTTGTGCTCGTTTCCTACGTGGGTCATGTTCCTTTCCAAAAGTTGTCCTATCAGTTTTGGAAAATTCCTGGTATTGGGGGAGGCTCACTATATTGGAATTTTTCTTGTTTATTTAGTATAACAATAATTGCATTAAGTGGGAGGATTTGAGCCATCAGCAAGTCGTGACATCTTCAGGATCACTGCAAGTTGGCTAACCATTAGACCATGCATCCTGTCAATGATTCCTGATTTGCATTTACTTCTCACGTTGTTGAGCACACTCAGAATTATCGTAAGTTGTTGTTTATTCATGTTATGTAAAAATATGCAGTTGTGTTTAGCCTTACGATGGCAGTTCTGAATGCATTTTATGAGCTGTCAAACTGGTTTCACTTAGTGCATGATGAATAGGAGTAATTGCCATTGCATTACACAGCAGTCCTGCAGTATAACCTAGTGAAAACTGATGTGTGCTTGATCGTGATGGACAGCATTGAACAGTGAGTGTATCTTGAAATGATAATAGGGCGACTTGTATTCTAACATTCATCCAGTGGTGATGCCATGCAAAAACTTCATCTCCACTCTGAGGTGTTGCTTCAGATTAGGATTGTGCTGTTCCCTTTAGTGTTCTGATATCCAATTTCCTCTCCGCTGAAGAGAGCAATTGTCTTGGAGCCCTTTCCAAGCAAGTCATGGGCCAATTGTTTATAAAACGTTGCATTTATTTTTTTCCCTGTAGTGTTCAGAATTTGCTATTTATCTAAATTGATAGTTTTCTCCAGTTTATGGTTTTGCTTTAATGTGCTAAGTTCCTGTTAAATAGGATGGCTTCTTCCACAGGCCAGCTCCTGGTGGTTGAGAGGACACACAGATCTCCTGCCCTCACCCTGAGCCCAGTGCCGAACCGGAAAAAAGTTCCCGTGGTCGAGGGCACAGTGATCTCCAGCCCTCCCCAAAGCACAGCGCTACGTCAGAAAAAATGCCCCCGGTGATAGAGCGTGCACACACATCTGCCCTCCCACAATGCCAGCGGTGAACTGTAACAAAAGGTATGAAGCTGCTGGCAAGCACTGCACGGATCAGCACAGCTTGTTCACTTTATGCTGCGTAGGAGAGACTTTGGTGCCATTTTCAGACTGGTCCTTCCGCCTTAATTGTCGGCTGAGCTGCACTGTTTGTTGTTGTTGTTGTTGTTGTTGTTGTTGTTGTTGTTGTTGTTGTTGTTGTTGTTGTTGTTGGACCAATTGCACTAAAATATACTGTATTACAGCCAGCTTACAGGGTGCTTGTAAGTGGTGCAGCTAGGTGCTTTAAGAGCAGGCGGCAGCATTCTTTTTTGTATTTTTCTTCTTTTGCTGTGCGCTTAAGTTCTTTCACAAACCAACTTAAACATTTAAGTTGGGACTCTGTCCATGTTGCCCTTTACTCTATAAATTCCAAACTGTGGTTCTGCTAAGTTGCACAGAAATTTGTACAAAATTGTTTTATGCTGCAAGATCTCAGTTACTCTGAGGAAAAGCAGATTATGAATCCGGAGTGAGGCCTATGCATACAAATGTAACAAGTGGCTGTTACGTTGGTGAAGACCCACTTTCTTGCCTCTTAGCTGGTATAAAAGTCTGTTCTAGGGACGTGGCTGTGTTGTTCAATCCACACTTATTGGCAGGTTCCTTGCCACTTTAAATGTTGCTGGAAGGTCTTCAAGCTGGCTCCTCCTACCCACCTGGGTGGTAAACCCCTTGGCTTCGCCCCATGACGCCAGACCATTCTTACTGCTTGGAAGCTCAGGTTCCCCTTAGCGCTCTGCGTTTTAGGTCTGAATCCACACTCTTCGGTTAACCCGAAACTAATTCTGAAGTTTACAAGACTCCGGTCTTCGTCTTCCCTCACGGCTGCGATGGACAAATAGTCTCTCGGCTTTCGTTGGTGCCCCTGTGGGCAGATGATGTCCCGGACCGATCTGCACTCCATGTGTGTCTACTGCCTGGGGATTGGCCACGATTCGCAGGCTTGCGAATTGTGCAGCTAATTCTCTGCTTCAGTCTTGGAGGACCACTCTGCTCGACTTCTTCTTGGGCGCCCTGAAAAACGGTATTTGCCGGTCAAGTGGAAAGAGGCCTGTTGGGCGGTGTCCGGTGGCAGGCTCCGTGGAACAGTTAGAGCAGATCGCCCTTGAGGAGGCGGCGGCCAAGGCCACTTCTTCCTCCTCGGCCGTGGAATTTATCCCGCTCTCCTTGGGCTGTTCCTATACAGGTTTCTTTAAGGAGCTTTGTCAGTCCCTTTCCACCAAGGGAGGACCATTGGGACATTCTAGTCTGTCCAAGGAGGAGGATTCAAAAGGCAAGTCCCACCGTCCACGTTCGTGGGAGCGGGAGAGATCCCCTTCACAGGACCGTCTACTTTCGACTTCAGTCGAGGTTGCGGCTAAGGCCGCTGGCTTCACTGTGTCCCCGTCAGGTCAGCAGTCTGAGAACTGTTGATGCGGTCAATATTTTTCTTGACCCGTTAAAACGGTTTGTCAACTGGTGACAACCCTACTTCATTGGTTCTCCCAGTGATTACTGAGGACTTGCCTGTGCTTCCTGTGCTGGAGTACCCGGTTAAGGTCCTTGTACCGAAGGAAGGTTGGGTTTCCCCGTTTCCCCCTCTGACCCACCATCAGAATCCCCGAAGGTCTCGGTCCTCTTCCAGGTCCTGCCGGTGGTCTTGGCACCATGGAAAGCAGCGCTGCCACTCATCCTCTTGGTCCTCTTAGGAGGATAGACTCCGGCGCATGTTGCGTTGGTGCTACGAGGACTTGATGTGGCAGCAGCGCTTACTGTCAGGTAACAAGCTGATTGTTTCCTTCTCCGGCCATTAAGTGGCTGTCAGACCCCTCGTCGTAGTCGAGGAGCTGCCACCGGCACGGGTTCGGCTGAAACCGGCTGCTCCACCCATTGTGATGGAACTTTCGCCTCCACAAACTAAGATTGGGTCCCTGACCAAGGATTTTCTGTCGGTCAGGGCTTGCCCCATAGATTGTCGGTCACCCTCACTCCCGATCGACCTCGGCAGGTGGAGGGTGGCTCAGGTGCTCGGCAGCTGTTTGCAGACTCCTCTGAGTCTGACTCCTCCTCCCTGTTCTCCAGGCCGGTTGACCTGGAGTCTGCAGGGGGTCAGTCGGTGGATGAGAGCTTGTCTTCGTTTTTGGGAATGCTTCGACTGATGTCTACTGGGATGCAGCTTGAACCAGTTCAGAAATGGGCCAGGTATCTCCTTATGGAGATACTGGACCGAGGGGATTCCCCTAAGGAGGCCTTTCCAGTGGCCGAAGCCATTGCTGGCCCAGCCCTGGAGTTGTGGCAGCGGTCAGCATCTTGTCCCTGCACCTTCAGCCAGGATGGCTCGAAAGTATGTGGTCCCTAGCAGTTCACTCTCTGGTTTCTCGGAGCACCCCTCTGTGGAAGGGCTGGTGACCAACAGCATTTTCCGGCGCTCTGGGAACGCTCTGGATGTGGATAAACCGCCAGATGAGGAATCCAAAAAGTTGGATTACTCGGGGCGGAAGGTATACGCTGCTTCCTCGCTAGGTCTTCGTCAGGCTAGCTGGGTCGTTCTGATACCACACTTTTCACACGCCTTTTTTTTTTTTGTTTTTGTTTTGGGCTCCCTGGATGAAGGTTCCTCGTCTCCCTGCTGACCTTCAGACGGTCAGGCAGCTGCGGGAAGGGCGGTAGCTAAACAGCAGCTCCAAACTTCGTTGGACTTTGCTGATTCGTGTGCCCTGTCAGTAGTGGTCACAGTGGCAGTGCGCCGCCGAGCTTGGCTGCAGATCTCCACCTTCACGGCTGATGCTCAGCACAAGTTGGCAGACATTCCCTTCCTGGATACAGACTTGTTCGGGCCTGGGGTGGAGGGTTATCTCCAACGGATTGAGAAGTCCAGTGCCACCTTGGACGCTGCCACGTCTGCCCAGAAGGACAAAGGCCGCAAGCAGCAGCGTAAGCCCTTTCAGCCTTAAGCCCTTGTGGCACGTCCGGCCCAGCAACATCAGCATCAAGGCCAGCAGGCCCACGCTTGGCACCCCAAAGCCAAGCCTGCTGCTTCCTCCAGCAGGAAGCTTGGAGGAAAAGGCCCAGTTGGTTCTTTGGCCGGCCCTTCCTCCAAGCCTGCCCAGTGACTGGTTGAAATGTCGCCTCCAATCTTGTCACTGCTCCCCGGGTTCCCCCCGTGGGGGGGACGGCTCCGCCACTTCCTTTCCGCTTGGTCCGTTATCACCACGGACCGCTGGATGTTGGAAGTGGTAGGCAGGAGTCTGCTTCTGGAATTCGAGCAGTTCCCTCCCCTATCGAGCCGTCACCCCACGGGGGGCTACGGGTTCCGCAGCCTCTGTCAGCTCGTCGAGCTGACATTGCCTTGCTCCTCCAGAAGGGAGGTGATCAGCGAGGTGGCATACACCCCTCCAGACCCAGGGTTTGTGTCCAGGTACTTCCTGGTCCCAAAACGGATGGGCTGGTGCCCCGTTCTCTACCTACACGACCTGAACCAGTTTTTAAAGTCTCGCACCTTCAGGATGGTCACTCTGGCACAGATCATGCCATCCTTGGAACGAGGCGTGTGGTTCTGTTCTCTGGACCTTCAGGATGTGTTCTTTCACGTCCCAATCCGTCCGTCCCGCCAGCGATTCCTTTGCTTCAGAGCAAAGGGGTCCCTTTACGAGTTCCGGGTCAACCCTTCGTCCTCTCGCCAGCTCCCAGGGTCTTCAAATACATGGTAGTGGTGACAGCATTCCTGTGGCGCCGAAGGGTCCGGGTGTACCCTTTACCTGGACGACTGGCTAATTGCAGCCCTCTGCAGACTGGAGGTGGAGCAGTCCAGGGATCTGGCCCTCCAGGTCTGCTCTCAGATTGGCCTCCCCATCAACGAGGCCAAATAGGAACTCGTGCCAGCGCAGGTGATTCAATTCATCGGGGCAGAGCTTGACTCTTCGAGCCAGAGCACGGCTTTTGGTGGTCAGGGCAGAGGTTCTTTCCTCCTTTGCCCAATCATTTCTGGTTGGGCAATTGCACTCTTCCCGGGACTTCCTGGGCCTCATGGTGGCCTGCACCAGCGTGGTCAGTTGGGCCCGCTGGCACATGCATCCCCTTCAGTGGGGGCTGGCCCACCAATAGTCACAGGGCTCTGGTTCTCTGGATCAGCCAGTGGTGGTGACCCAGGAGATGGGGAACGCTCTCCAGTGGTAGATCGTTCCAGCTCATCTGCAGGAGGGCATCCAGTTTGTCTGTCTCGAGCTGACGGTCATTCTAACGACCGCCTCTCTAATGGGTTGGGGTGCCCATCTGGGGGAGCACAGACCGCATGGTCTCTGGTCCCCTCAGGAGTCTCGATGCCATATCAACCTGCTGGAGCTTAGAGCGGTCCGACTAGTCCTCACCACCTTCGCTCCGTTTGTACGGGGTCAAATGGTCTAGGTCCAGATGGACAATACCATGACCATATACTACCTAAACCGCCAGGGTGGGATGAACTTCTTGCCCCCCTGTGCAAGGAAGCTCTCCGCACTTGGTCCCTCGTGAGCAGACTGGAGGCTGATCTCCTAGCCTTCCATGTGGCGGGAGCTGCGTCCCACGAATGGTCTCCTGCTGGAGGTAGTACACGATCTGTTCTCCCATTGGGGCACACCTCATGTGGACCTGTTTGCCTCTGGGGAGAATGCGAAGCTAAGGCTGTTTCATGCTCGCCCCCCTCAGCAGGGCTCACTGCAGTGGGATGCCTTCTCGAGGCCGTGGACCCTGGGCCCCTTCTACGCCTTTCCCCCATTTCCCTTGATCCACAAGGACATTCTTAAGGCGAGGAGGGACAAGGCGCAGGTGATTCTGGTAGCCCCAGACTGGTGCCCCCCCATTTCTGGTATCCAGATCTCCTCAGCCTCAGCTCCAGGCTCCTGAGGCGGCTTCCAGCCCTCCCGGACCTGATCTCAGTCAACCAGGGGAAGGTACTTCTCCTGGACTTTAAATCCCTGCACCTGATGGCCTGGTTCCTGAGCAGCTAGAGTTCCAGGCCTTGGGTCTTTCCGACGAGGTCCTCAACATTGTTGAGGCATCCTGTAAGGAGGCGACCAGAAAATGCTATGCTTTCAAATGGAAGAGGTTCTCTATCTGGTGTCGGGATAAGGGGTTGGACTCTTCCTCCTGATCCTTGGCCAGCATTCTGGACTACCTACGGTCCATTTCTCGAGCAAGGGCTTCGGTCGACGACCCTTAAGGTGCACCTAGCAGCCATCTCTGCTTACCGGGCGCGGGCCGGGAAGCTGTCTGTGTCGCAGGAGAAAGTGATAGGGCGCTTTTTCAAAGGCCTTGATCACATATCCCCTCCGGTGTGAGAACCTCCACCTCCGTGGCATCTACTGCTGGTATTGGCTAAACTTGTGGGCAAGCCATTCGAACCGATGCACAGGTGTGACATCTCTCACCTGTCGTGGAAGACTGCCTTCTTGGTGTCTATTACGTCAGCCAGAAGGATGGGAGAGCTCCAGGTGCTTTCCATTGAGTTTCCTTATCTGGTCTTCCGCAGGGACAAGGTTGTCCTGCGTCCCCACCCGAAATTCCTTCCGAAGATGGTGTCTGAGTTTCACCATAACCAGGTGTTGACTCTGCCGGTGTTCTACCCCAGTCGCACCTTGGAGGCCAAATGTAGGCTCTATACTTTGGACCCTAGAAGAGCGCTGTCTTTATAAGGAGTGGGCGGCTGAAGTTCGGGGAGAGAGTTGCCAGCTGTTTGTCACCTACGCTGAAGCCGCACCTGGCGAACCTGCAGCCAAGCGGACGATAGGCAGGTTGGTCATCCCCTGCATAGATGTCTGCTGTAGGTTGGCGGACATGGAGCCTCCCAGAGGAATAAGAGCTCATTCTGCCCGCCATACCGCTGCACTGTGGCTGCTTCCAGGGACGTCCCTATCCAGGAAATCTGCAGGGCTGCTACCTGTAAGTCAGCACACACCTTCATTACTCAGTACCACATCGACCTTGAGTCGCGCCGCGATGCTGGTTTTGGGACCTTGGTTCTCCAGTCCTTATTTCCCAAGTACAGGGTGTGCGCCTTGCGTCCCTCCTCCCGGAGAACTGCTAGGAGTCTGCCAGTAAGTGTGGATTGAACAACATACTCATGTCCCTAGAAGTACAGGTTACTCAACTGTAACAGGAGTTCTAGAAATGGTACATGTTCATCCACACAACCCACCCGACCTTCCCGTCTTCGACGCACAACCTGTCTTCCAGCGGGCTTGATCTGGCGTCATGGGGCGGGGCGGAGCAGAGAGTTTTACCACCCGGGTGGGTGAGAGGAGCCAGCTTGACCTTCCGGCAAGATTTAAAGTGGCAAGGAACCTGTCAATTAGTGTGGATGAGCAACATATACCATTCCTAGAACTCTTGTTACAGGTGAGTAACATTTCAATTAACATGAAGTCTTGCTGTATTCTGACTATTGCAGTTAGGTCCTGCCTTTCAACTGCCCCAGAGAACAAAGACTTAACTTTTCTATGCCTTGCATAGAATGTTCATCACGAGCTCGGTTGAAGCCTCTGCCTGTTGTTCGAACTGCAACTGTCAGATTCAAACAACATAAAGTCTTGCTGTATTCTGACAATAGCAGTGAGTCCCAATCTTCGAACTGCCCCGGAGATGAAAGAGTTAACTTTCCATGCCAGGCATGGAACGCTGAGCTCGAGCTCAGTTGAGACTCTGTCTGTTGCTGTTTAAACTCAAACCGTCAGATTCTTTACTCCGCCTCACTGAACAGTCGCTCCGGAGATTTCTCCTGCTCGGTTCAATTTGTTAAAGTATTGCCTTTCTCGGTTTTCGACCGAATTTAAACCGTAACCTGTCGGTTCAGTCTCTGTGGTATTTGTGAGTACTAGATAGGTTATGTATTATTTCTATTCTGTGTGGAACTCGTAAACGGTTTATCGGTTCGGTTTGAACTGATCAAGTTGTTAAGAAAATCTTAATTTGTATTTTTAGTGTGTGGTTACCGGTTTTTATCGGTTGTAAAAACAAAACAAAAAAAAACAAAACTGATTTTTATTATTTCTTTTTTTTACGACCCGTGACACGGTTAGGAACTGATAAGAGGGTCTTGCCTGGCAGATTGCCATTAAAAGGGTAAGTTTGGTTAGGACTGGCACAATGTCAGAGAAACCCAAAGGAAAACCGGGCCCACTGGGTTTCAGCACTGGTGTGTGAGTGTGTGTGAGTGTGTGTGAGTGTGTGAGTGTGTGTGAGTGTGAGTGT